>OX422217.1:359881894-361144394 GCA_949130495.1 Sambucus nigra | reverse complement strand
ATGTAACTCGTAGGAACTGACCCCGCAGTCGTGGGACTCTCGAATTGAGAATACGATGATAATTTTCATATTTCTTGACTTAGTCTTAAAAACATGGCGTTAGAGGGTGAAAACTCGAAACAGCCTCCGAATGTCCCCATAGGTGGCACCAGCACCTCCCATGGAACCAATGTAACTCGTAGGAACTGACCCCACAGCCGCGGGTCTCCCGATTTGAGAGTATGATAGTAATTTGCTTATTTCTAGACTTAGGCTTAAAAACATGACGTTAGAGGGTGAAAACTCGAAACAGCCCCCGAACGGTCTCGTGGGCATCACCAACACCTCCCACGGGAGCAATGTAACTCGTAGGAACTGACCATGAAGCCCCGAAACTCCCAGTTTGAGAATAGGATGGTAATTTTCATATTTCTAAACTTAAGCAAAACATGGCGTTAGAGGGTGAAAACTTGAAACAGCCCCAGAACGGCCCTGTGGGTGGCGCTAACACCTCCCACGGGACCAATGTAACTCGTAGGAACTCACCCCGCCGCCGTGGGACACCCGATTTGAGAATACGATGATAATTTGCATATTTGTTGACTTAGGCTTAAAAACATGGCGTTAGAGGGTGAAAACTCGAAACAGCCCCCGAACGTCCTTGTGGGTGGCACAACCACCTCCCACGGGACCAATGTAACTCGTAAGAACTGACCCCACATCCGCGGGTCTCTCGATTTGATAGTACGATGGTAATTTGCATATTTCTAGACTTTGGATTAAAAACATGACGTTAGAGGGTGAAACTAGAAATAGCCCTCGAACGGCCCCGTGGGTGGAACCAACACCTCCCACGGGACCAATGTAACTCGTAGGAATTTACCCCATAGCTGCGGGTCTCCTGATTTGAAAGTATGACGGTAATTTTCATATTTCTAGACTTAGGCTTAAAAACATGACGTTAGATGGTGAAAACTCGAAACAACCCCTGAACAGCCCTGTGGGTGGCACCAACACCTCCCACGAGACCAATGTAACTCGTAAGACTTGGCCACGCAGCCGCGGGTGTCCCGGTTTTAGAATACGAGGGTAACACTACAAAAAAAAGTTGCTTTTAAGACCCTATTTTTTGAGACAGATAAAATATAGTCTTTAAAACATAATTTTTTATACGGATATAATGAGCCGTCTCAAAAACTATTATTTTTTGGGACTGCTAATTATATTCGTCTAAAAAAGGTCATTTTTTGATACGGTTAATTATACCCGTCTCAAAAAAGGTCACTTTTTGATACGATTAATTATATCCGTCTTATAAAGTAAAGCAAATGAGAAGGTAAATACTCACTGTATCAAAAGATAAACCAAATAAGAAGGCTAAAAAAATTGATTCCCACCACTAATTGTTTTCATCGCCCGCTCTAACACTTTAACCTAACTTCCCACCTCAAAAAAAACAAAAAACAAAAAACCCAAATTTCGTCTCCTACAGACCCAAACCGCCCCTCCTCCCCCCCACCCCCCCCCCCCCCCCCCCCCGCCACACCCACGCACCCCCGTTTCTTCTCCAGCTAGCTCTTAATTGGTATTATTATTTTAATGACTTGCATATTCTGGTATTAGGCCTGATCACCCACAATTACAAAATATGTTGGTTGTTATAATCATAGGAACGACTCGAGGAATTTCGAGAAGGCAACCATAGTAGTTCGAGGGTTTTCTTCTCCAGCCCACAGAGGCGCGCTCCCCCCCCCCCCCCCCCCCCCCCCCACCCACCATAGCTGCGTTCTCTCCCTCCCCCAGTTGCGTTATCTCTCCCGTTATTTTCTTTTCATGGTAAGTTTTCATCTTTACTTTTTTTTTGAGAAAAACAGCATAGAAATTATTGTTATTAATTTATTTATTATCTTTCTTCTTCAAAATATGCTACTGTAAATAGTCTGTTGCACAATGGTAACAATGGGTGATCAAAAATTATTCTTTAGACATAATTAATGATGCCATATACATAAAACTGTAAATAAATAACCATATGTATAATACTTATATAAAATGTAAATAAAGAGTGGATGCTTATTTGTTGATTTTAATTTTTTTTGTAGCTTTCAATGTGACCTAATAAGAAGATCTATAATAGGCTATTTATTTTGTTTGATGTTATATAGCATTATGGTTCATGTTGGTTCAATGATTCTATAATAAGTTTTTATTTAATTTTTAAAGAAATTCTTAAATGCATGAACCAATTATTCAAAGATCCTAAAATTATTCTTCTCTCAAACCAATAATGTTTTTTTTTTTTTATGTATTTGAGGTTTGTAGAACGATTGATTAGGTTTTTGATGTAAAGTTATGATTGGTAGATCTTTTTTTTATGTATTTCTAAGAATGAAGTTAAATGATATTGGGTCTTATTACTACAAAGATAAAGGCAAGGATAAAAATGATTTAGGGATCGTTTGGTTCGAGGTTTAGAAAAGGGATGGGAATTCTTAATTCCAGGAATTCTAAGTTCTTGGAATCTTGAATTCCTTTCCATTGTTTGGTTCGAACAGGAATTCTTTTTTTTTCGGCATCTAAATTATTTTCCCATATTAGGAATAAATATCATTTAATTAAAATACCCTTCTACTTGATTTGAGTGTGTGCGCGTGAGTGTGTGGTGAGTGTGTGTGTGTGTGAGTGTGTGTGAGAGAGTATATGTGTGTGTGATAGAGAGAGAGTGTGTGTGTGTGAGAGAGAGAGCGTGTGTATATGTGAGAGAGCGTGTGTGTGTGATAGAGAAAGAGATTATGTGAGTGTGTTGTGAGAGAGAGACAGAGTGTGTGTATGTGTATGAGAGAGAAAGAGAGTGTGTGTGTGTGTGTGTGAGAGAGAGAGAGAGAGTGTGTGTATATGTGTGTGTGTGTGAAAGAGAGAGATAGAGTGCGTGTGTGTGTAAGAGAGAGATAATGTATGTGTGAGTTTAATTGAGGTGGTATTTTTGTCTCACCACAAAAGTAAACTAGAATGCCCGGGAATATAGGATTCCCCCATTTAAGAGGGGAAATGAGAATTCCAATTTTGTTGGAATTATAAATTTCAGTAATTCTAAGTTCCACCCAAATTTCCAACCAAACATTGTAATTCTAGATGAGGGGAATTCTATATTCCTTTTCCAAACCTCGAAACAAATGAGTCATTAAAGTTCTACAACTACTTTGGGAGCAAGTATAGAAATGAAATTAACATGTTAAAGAAGTATTATGAGTCTCATTCCTTCTTTAATTACATATCTTTTCTCAGAAAATGTTTGTGACAATGAAGGAGTACGAGAAAGAAAAGAGGAAGAGAATAGAGCAAAATTGAAGGAATTGGGAATACATGAATTGTATTCGGCAATTCAAAACAAAGATAAAAATAAAAAAAGTGGTTCAAAGAGTAAAAAAAAATCATTGGTGATGATGACGAGTTTGTGCCACGTGAAGAAGAAAATGAGCATACAGATTCAAACGAGGATGAAAATGGGTATGTGCCTTGTGAGTTTTTTAATGTGTAAATGTTTAGTGACGTAGATGTTAATTAGTTGATTGTGTGAATTTTTGTTTGATACTTTCCATTATCATGCGTGCATTAATACTTCAATATTTCAAATTTTAATTGCTCGGTTTAGTTAGCCATAATAATACTTAAATTGATGTGATGAAATATGTTCTTATTTTATAGTTTGTTCTCTTTTTATGTGCTAATCTTTTTAGGAATTCATGTTTGCCATTATTAATCTTTTTAGATATTCATCATCTTACGAAAACATTAATAATCTCTTTATCTTTATATTATGAAATATAAATTTACTGACATTTCTTTTTTAGATTCATAGATGGGAACCATGGATAAGAGTTGGATTGATTTTCGCAATCGGTGTTCAAAGGAATAAATTAATGGGATTGAAGGGTTTCTTAACTATGCATATGCTAATAAAAACATTGAGACAACGAAAATCTATTTCCCCTGTAAGAGATGTGCAAATCGAGTGTACCACGCCCGACAAACTGTGAGAGATCACCTTGAGATGCATGGTTTCGACAAGACATATAAGGTTTGGATTTTTCATGGAGAAACTTTTGGTGGTGTAAGAAGCAATATAAATACTCCAGGGGATGATATGTTAGTTGATGATATACATATACCTGTTGAACTGAGTGCTCGAGATAACATGGTTACAATGGTTCAAGAGGGAATAGGTATTTCCCACGCGCATGACAATATGCGTGAGCAGGAATATAACACCGAAGATGTCTTTGAATCCGACGGAGATGTTCCAGAGTAATATACTCTTATGAAAAAGGATCAATGCGACTTTTATAAAAATTGTCCTCCTGGGATTACCGAATTATCATTTGTTGTTGAACTCTTGCAAATGAAGCAACTTCATGGTTGGACAAATTGTTCTCTCATGGATTTATTGAAATTTTTGGGGAGGATGTTTTCGCATGGTAGAATTCCCAAGTCTTACTACCAAGCCGACAAACTAAAAAAAGACCTGGGATTCAAGTACGAGACATAGGATGCATGCCCAAATAACTGTATGTTGTTTCGTAATGAAATCGAGGGTCTTGAAAAGTGTGGCATATGCGGATCTTCTCAATATAAAGATGAGGACTCAAGTATTGATGGTGTCCATGGTCCGAAGGTAGCCGTAAAGAAAATCAGATACTTCCCTTTGAAATCGAGATTGCAGAAATTATTTTGGTCATCCTATTCAGCTCCTTTAATGAAATGGCATGCTGAAGAAAGGATCGACGATGGTGTAATGAGACATCCCGCTGACTCTCCTTCTTGGAAAACTTTTAATGAGAAAAAACCTTCTTTTGCGAGGGAGATTCGCAATGTTAGACTTGGGTTAGCTGCTGATGGATTTAATCCGTTTGGTAATATGAGCATTAAGCACAGCGCATGGCCAGTTATCCTCATTATTTACAACTTACCTCCGTGGTTGTGCATGAAGCAACCTAACTTGATTTTTTTTATTCTTATAGATGGACCAAAAGGACCCGGAGATAAGATTGATGTATTTTTAGAGCCATTGATTGATGAGTTGATTGAGCTATGGGTTGATGGTGTATGCACTTACGATGCGTCAAGTAAGGAGTTCTTTTGGTTGCATGCATCGTTGTTGTGGACCATTAATGATTTCCCCGCTTATGCGATGTTATCGGGATGGAGCACAAAAGGTACATTTTCTTGCCCTTGCTGTAACGAAGACCACCAGTCAATGCGATTAGATAAGGGTAAGATGTTCTGTTATTGGGGTCATCATCGATTCTTAGACTCGCGCCATAGGCTTCGTAGGCAGAAGGCACCATTTAATGGGAGGGTAGAATTACGTCCATCCCCACTTAAACTTTCGGGCTTACAAGTATTGCAACAGTTGAATGATCTTGACGTTGAATGTGAATATAAGATGGAAGATGTCATTAGAAGGAGGGAAAGAGAGGCGTTAGAAAAAAGTAAACAGGTAGTTCGAAAATGTAGATTTGGTTGGAAAAAAAAGAGCATATTTTTTGAATTGCCGTATTGGAAGGATAATATTATTCGCCATAATCTTGATGTCATGCATATTGAGAAAAACGTCTGCAATAATGTCCTGTTTACATTGTTGGGTACTAAAGGGAAGACAAAAGACAATTTACAGGCTCGAAAAGATAAAAAAAAATTGGGTATTAGATCAGAGCTACATCCTCAACCACGAGGGTCAAATATAGAGTACCTCCCCCCAGCAGAGTACACGATGAGTAACAAAGAGAAGTAGATTTTTTTAAAAGTGTTGCAGAATGTTAAAGTTCCTGATGGATACTCTTCGAACATTTCACGGTGCGTGAACATGCAAGAAAGAAATATTTTGGGATTAAAGAGCCATGATAATCATATTTTAATGCAACAATTACTTCCAATAGCCGCGAGAAGGGTATTGCCCACTCATATTGTCAAAGTCTTGATTGAATTGAGTAATTGCTTTGTTATACTGTGCTCAAAAGCAGTTATCGCAGCTGATTTGGAAAGGTTTGAAGATCGGATGGCCCTTACACTTTGTAGCCTTAGAAGATATTCCCTCCGAGTTTCTTTGATGTGATGGAACATTTGCCTATACATTTACCGGACGAACTCTTAATTGCTGGATGTGTCCTTTACCGTTGGATGTATCCGATTGAAAGGTACCTCCACACTTTGAAAGGCTACGTTGGTAATCGGGCTCATCCCGAGGCCTCGATTGCCAACTCTGTTATTCTTCAGGAATGCATGACTTTTTGTTCCCAGTATGTGGATGTGGAAACTAAGTCTAACCGACCAGCTAGAAATGATGACTGGGGGCATATAAATGGTCGTGCAATTGGGAAAAAAGTTCAATTTGAATTTGATTATGTAATGTATATGCAAGCTCATCGGCACATTCTTACCAACACTGAGGCAGTGGCGCCATTTGTTGAGTAAGTTTTATTATAAGTAATTGGTGTTTTTGAAAACCATTTTTATATTTTTTGTGGAATTGACATATGGCTATATGTTTACTTGTAGAAAGCATCTTGCGGAACTTTTATCAAAGTATCCTCAAGATTCACAAAAGCATCGTGTTAATCGTCTTCACAACGATGAGTTCCACAAATGGTTTAAGGATTATGTAAGCGAAAATATCATAACTAATAGTTGAATTATGAATAAATACTATACTTTATATTGAGATTTACTTTAATATACTATAGGTTAATAAATTGGGACGTGACGGTGTGCAAGTATCCGAAGAAATCAAATGCTTGTCTTTAGGTCCTCTTAAGGATGCGGTCAGATTCAACACTTATATTGTTAGCGGTTTTAGATTTCGAACAAAGAGACTTGATAAGGGAAAGAAAACTCAAAATAGAGGAGTTTTTATAAAAGTCGAACAAATGAGTTATTCTAGCCGGAAGGATAAAAACCCCATTGTGGGTGATATTACATACTATGGGGAACTAACGGATATTATTGAAGTTCAGTATCTTAATGGCATAAAGTTTGTGTTATTCAAGTGTGATTGGGTTGAAAATCGCATGGGTACAAAAAGTTGACGAGTTTAACTATACGCTGGTGAATTTCAAGCATTTGAAATATAAAGATGATCGAGAGAGTAACGAACCTTTCGTACTAGCATCCCAAGAAGAACAAGTATTTTACGTGCAGGACCCTATCGATACAGATTGGCATGTTGTTGTTCCATGACACCAAGAGACCAATTTGATAGGTACACGACAGTTCAAGAAACTGGAGAAGAATTATTGCTTAATGGAGATGAGCCGTTTGTCATGCAAAATTTAAATAAAGATCACAACTTACGGTGGGTGAGGGATGGAGATGGATTAATAGTTGACACTAGTGTTTTTCAAGCTAATGATCATGAAGATGCAAATGCAGATGAAGATGAAGATGGAGATGAAATTTAGAGGGACAATGCTTATGGGAGATATTGTCATAAACTAGTTATTTTTGTTTTTGAACTGGAGCATCAGTAGTTTGGTTTTGTACTGATGCATAACTGAGTAGTGTTTCTTATAACAAATGCATAACTGAACAGATAGTTTGCTGCATATCTGAACATATATTTTGTTAGTTTTCTGAATTAGCTAGTTTGCTGAATTTGCTTTGTGATTACTGAATTCGCTATATCATATGCTTTATAATTAATAGTTGTTGAACTCTTATAATAAAAGGATCCTCCAAATCCATCAGGACCTGGAGCTGAATCATCACTGAGCATAGAAATAGCTTGACAGATCTCCAATTCAGAAGGAAAATCATAAGGGGAGGATGATCCCCCACCATGGACCAAACACCGAGTCATCTGTCTATAGATCTTAACCCTTTCCCTAGTGACATTGGTCCTTTTGTGTTTGGGACTGAACTGAGACGTAGGTTCATCCATAGGCCTCTTATTACACGTAGGGCTCACATCATCTGAAGCAATATCCTTTCTTTTCCTTTAGTTTTTATAATATCTGCAGCATCGGCCTCTGCTTGCCTCCTACCATCATACCCAGCATTCGTTCGAACCTTGGCATTCTACCTCGTCACGATAGCGACTTTCTTACCGGCCCTATCATCAGCAACGGTGCTCTTCTTTTTATCCTCAATGTCCAGTTTCCTCTTCAGAGTAATCTTCATAATAGCATGATCAATTTATGGAATAGTCATGCCAGACGATAGCTCAATTCGAAAAGTAGATAAAGTGGAAGTGAAAGCTATACGAGAGCATATCATTTAGCAAAGTCGAAATGGTCAACCAAAGATGAGCTATTAAAGGTAAAAAGTCTTATACATTCTTTGACCTCCTGATCGGATCATCATTCCCAGTCAGTAGAAACATTACCTTTAACTATGAAGTCTACCTCATCATTTCCAGGGGAAAACTTTTAGAATGGGTGTAATAACTAATGAATATAATCTTCTTGGCAGAATATGCTTGAAAATATAATCTTTAAGAAAATAAGTGGTTGATTCGGCTATTTGAATTGAAGGAGAAATGAACTTTAGTTTATGGGCGACAAACATTTTGTGCAGATATAACTACCACTCAATGCAATGAAAGAATGAATAATTCAATAAAGAAGTATGTGCGTTACAAGTATGATTTATTGAGGTTCTTCCGTCACTTTCAAAGATTGCTTTATGATCGTCGTTACAATGAGTTAAGAGAAAACTTCAAAGCAATTCATACCTCCCCTGCATTATCATTCCTCGTGAAAATTTTGAGACATACAGCAAAAGTTTACACACCAGCAGTGTTAAAGTGGTTTCTAGTTAAGCTATGCAAAGCTCATGTCAGCTCCATGAAGTTATTCGCTGAGATTGAAACAATGAGCATAAATCCATGATCTGTAACTTCAGCCATCATGAAGGCCATGAGTACGAGTAGAGTTCCAGGCAGATGAGGTGGTAAACTGACCATTTGGCATAGCCTTCCATTGAGTATTATCCTTTCTGAATAAATGTATTTGAGGAAGATTTACATGTTTGATCTCATTTAGTTCCCAAGTAATAGTAGCAGGCCAAGACCGTTCATTATTGGAGATAAAATTAGGCACTTTAGCTTTGTGATTGCTAGCAGCGTTATAGATGAATCTATCACCATATAGGGGACAAAGAGGACCATTTGGGTGCCAATTATCATGCCAAAAACAAGCGTTTATCCCAGTGCCAATGATGGACATAACAAGAGGTCTGGTAGTATTTCTCAGTTTCATGAGTTTAGACCAAGTCCATGAAGCATCAGTAGGAAGAGGAATGTGCCATAAGTTTCTTCCTTTCAACTTGATGTGTGGCGTAATTTTACCCTCATAATTTCCTTCTTGTAACAGAGGTTCCATAAGAGTTTGAGCATAAAAGCAATATTCTACTCTTAGATTTTCTTTATTCTCAAACCCCCTCATTTTTAAGGAGACAAACATGACTCCATTTGACTTTGGCACCCACCTTTTTCATTTCAAGACCATTCCAGAGGAACCATCGAAGTATTTTTTTTCAATAGCATTTATAGTTTTCTTTGGGATTATGAAGATGCTGCAACAGCAGACTTGCATACTTACCAAAATAGAATTGACTAAATTTAACCTCCCAACATAACTTATCATTATATTTGACCAGCTCTTTACTCTATAGTTGATCTTGCCAATTAACTCCACACAATTCTCACGTTTAAGTTTTATGGAGATGAGGGGGACTCCTAAGCATTTGATTGGAGTTTGGCCATTTTGAAAGTTTAAAAACCATCAAATAAATTTTCTTCTGGTATGGATGGTGGAGTGCCCTATGTTCAACTGGTGATGGTTGGTAACCCAGGCCTCAAGAGGAAAAGCCTTATTTCAGTGTTATTGGTTCAAGAATCCCTTGCTGACAGTGACCCAGCCCCATTCCTAGTAATAAATGCATATTTTTTAACATGTGAATCTCATTGACATTACCGTGTGGGTTGTACTCTGGAAAGACTCTCTCTTTTAAATTATCTCCATCTAGGATAGGAACACGCCATTAGTCATATGCTAGACTTTAATATAGGGTTGGACGTGTCGACGCAATCAGAGTTGTTATCATGTCCAATGATAGTGATGACCTGATCGTTGGGGAAGAATTTCATCTTTTAATGGAGGAAGAATACACTCCTCGGATACAATGAAGTAAAGGGTAATTGAGGAGTAGGTTGAAGTATGCCAGTATATCTATGACTTAAAACTCGATTTGGGGGAAAATTCGACCAGATCCTAGTATGAATTTTATAAAGAACGTAACTGTCAAAAGGTATTATCATAGGAGTACATATCGACTAAAGTGGAGATGAGATCACTGGACTTTATCCCTAGGTAGGTGAGAGTTCTCAATTCACACACTTTTAAAGTAAACTCATTGTCAATAAGTGCTAGCGTAACTATTTGCCCCCTGACTTTGACTGAGATATTAAGAGCGCAGTTATGGTTAGGACCGATCTTGGGGATTTGATCAGAGCATTTATGTATAATTAGAAGGACATGAAAATCCCACATAGTGATGTTGGCTTAGGTTTTATTGAGTTCTGAAGGACCTTACTTTCTTAAACTGTCATTTCTAGCATTAGGAGTTCCTTAATGACTCATTTTCCATTATTTGTTCCTACTGTCATTTCTAGCATTAGGAGTTATTTCTCCTAATAACTATTGAATTTGATTCAACATTGTAATCATATTCATACTTTCTCTTTTTGAATGGATGCGGATAGCAATCTAGGTACTTGTTAGGAGAAATAAAGTTGGCTCGAATTCATTCTTCGGATGCATCTTTACCTCTGAGAATTAGTCATAGGCTTTAAGAATGCCAGTCTTCATTGCACACCTAAGAGGCCCATGGTTCCTATAATTGTTTCTCACAAGATTTTGCATAAGCAGAATGTTATCCCCAAAGGCAGATTTTTTGTCATTTATTAGTTGGGAGGATAAAAGGTTTCACCCTATACACCATAATCTTGGAAATGAACTTATAAATAGTATTGTAACATGTTATGGGTCTGAAGTCATTCGTGGTGGAAAGGGATTTGGTTTGGGGGATAAGGACAAGATTTGTGCAATTCCACTGTCTCAGCATCTGACTATTATTAAAAAAAGATGTCACAGCCTTCATAACCTCTTCACCCATAATATCCCAGTTCTTAGTAAAGAATTCAGCATTGAAACCATCATGTCTAGGAGGTTTATTCTTACCCAAGTTAAAAAAGGCCTTTTTGAACTCATCATTTGTAATAGGCCTGATCATATTGTCTTGCCTACTCGATTAAACAGGTCCACATTTGGCTTCAGTAGAGCAAACAAAAGTTATGTCCCTCACAATGCCATTTTTATATCTGTGAACCTGTTTAATCGAGTACTAAAACCAAAACTATATGCATACCGATTGTAAAAACTGCATCATCTTCTGTATCAAATTCAATACCAATTACCGGTATTAGTTCTTGATGCATTCTGGAATGAATTGTATCAACCTTTTCAATCGGCTTTGCGACTTCTTCTAATTTTTCTCCACTATTATCTGTAACTTTGAGTCTCATTTTTTTTAATAAATAAATGAATTAAAATTAACACAGCATTGCAAGAACATTCTTGAGTTGCGAAGAAAGAAAACGGTTAATGCTTCATAAAGAAAACGAGCTGTCAATCAAAAAAATAAGCTTCAACCCCTTAAAAACTTAAAAAAACATCTCAAAACTTGCTGTCAAGTTAAAACGAGCTGTCAATCAAAGAAAACGGTTATTATCTGTAACTTTTTGTGATTTCTGGGAATCTACGAAGTGTCATAACCATCTCACAACTTAAAAAAACAAGATTCATTTTCTATAGCTCAAAATTTATCTATAAATTTACCAATTTAGAATGTCAGGAATGCAAAAAAGCTTGAATGAAACGATCACTAAGAGCCTGAGATAATTTAGGTAGATTGTAATCCTCATGTGATATCGCCAATTATATTAGAAGATTATTTCGAAATAACATCTTTTGATTCCAAAATTGTACGTGTTCACTGTGTGTATAACATTCCAAAATTTTTATTAAATTTATCAGTAGATATTTTGAGCTTAAGTAAGGATAAGAAAGGGAACTTATCATCCACTGATTTCCCAAACTGATCAATCATTATCATTGAATTTCATTCAATCTGGCAGCACATCTATGACAGGTTTTATTAATTCTACAAAGTCTTTATATTCATCAGCTATATTTTCTTCCATTAAAGATATGCATATTGAGACTTGAACGTCTCAATTTTACAAAAAACATTTCATGAGTTTTTAAATACTGAGACTTCTAGGATAGTTGAAATTCAACACCTTAAATAAATAGGCACCCTTGAGTGCAGCCCCTTCTTTTTTTACTAAAGTGTGCGCAATTTAGTTATTACTTTCTTGTCTTCGATATAACTGTTCGTTTTACACAGAGATGGCTGAAATCAAGATCTCTATGACTCAAATTAATAAGTATTTATCAGTAATGGGTTTAAGTTACTTCTCTTATTCTTGGAAATGATTTAGAAATGAACATGATCATTTTAATGTAATGATCGATCATTTTATATTTTGTTTCATGTTTGATTAGTTTTATAACCGATGTTGAAATGTGATATATAACTGAAATGTAACTTCTTGCTATGATAAATGAAAATATACAGATCCATGACATTGAGGCGGCGGCGTCGTCGTCGGTTGACTATGTCCGACCTCATAGGTGAGGAAAGACTACTCGAGAAGCAACCACTCACAACTCCAGTGAGAAATTATTTAGAGAGGACATCTCAAATTACTTCCGTGCAACACAACATAAGGGACTATGGAAATAGAGAGATGCAACCACAACTTTCCCCAAATATTGAATTAACATACCATAATACACACAGCAACTCAAGAGCTCAAGTTTCTTTATTTCAAACACCTACAAGTCAACTTTCCCCAAATATTGAGCAGATTAATAATTCTGTTGGGAATGCCAATCCTCCATCTGCTTTAGATGGTGAGGATCTCACAGGTATGCTGTGTTACACAGTGTTTGAATATCTCCATTTGTATTACTATTATGCTTATATTCATATTGAATAAGATGTATAAACATTATTTATCAACTTTTTTTCCAGGTACAATGTCTACCCTTACTAGTAAAAAAAGGGTTAGAAAGGGGGCAAGGCCTTGGCTCGAATGGAATGATAACAAAAAGAAGATATTGGAATGGAATGAACTTTGTCACCCAGTTTGTAAACTTGAAAGTAAATTGATGTCACATTTAGGTTATTACGCAAGGTGTGGAAATTTATTTCCATTGACAATGTTGGATTGGAGAGAGGCGGACGAGGAAGCACTTGATAATATTTCGAAGGAAGTGAAGGTAAGTTATTAGTTTGATTTATTTATTTGTTATGTTGTACATTAGCTTGTCAAGTTTTAACTAATTTATTCTTTTTGTTCTTAGGATAACACAAATGCACCGAAAGGTTTTAAACAAATCTGCTTTGCAAGGGTGGGACTTGCGTGGAAGCAATGGAAGCATCGAGTGAAGGTGAATCACTATAACAAGTTTCAAACAGATGAAGAGCGGTTGAGTTATACGCCTGAATGAGTCGAAAAAGATCAGTGGCCTGAATTGGTGAAATACTGGGGTCTAAAGAAGATTAAGGTATAAATATCACATTTATTAAGAATTTTATACATACATTCTTCTTCACTAGTATCATAATTTTTATTTTTATTTATTCAAATATTTAGGATATTGCCGATCAAAACACTAAGAACCGTGAAGTTGAATGTGCTTACTCAAGGACAGGACGAAAGCCACATGCTAAAATAGCCAAGGAGGTTGGAATTTTTATTATTATAAATATTTCTGATTTTAATATAAGAGTATTAATATACATACATTATTTTTTTTCAGAGGATAGAACTGGGGGAGCCCGTCGACAATATTAGCATGTGGAAAGCCACTCGAGCTCCAAATAATAAACCTTTTAGTGTTGAAGATGGATCATTTGATAGAGCGGTATGTATAAATATTAATTCGTAAGAGATGATTGAAGGATTTATTTAATATTTGTTATAAATTGTGTTCTTGAAAATTATTTTATGTTCATTAATAAAAATATTAATTCAATTGGTAGAAAATGCTTGAAAGACGACTAAATGAGCTACAAGAAGAGCAACACAATTATCCAGAAGTGCGGAACAAGATTTTTACTGATGTAGTAGGATATGGAGGGCATGGGTATGCTTTACTAAAGGGAGCAGGTATTAGGCCAACGTCGACAAAAGCATGTTCATCTCAGTTATTATTGGAAGAAATTAACCAGTTAAAGAAAGAAGCTGAAGATCGAGAGACTCGACATCTACAGGAGCTTGAAGAGTTAGAGATTCGCAACCAACAAGCTTTATTATAGATGAAGAATGATATGTGAAGTGAAATGCAAAGTTTGTTCCAAAGTTTTACCCTTCAGCAAGCTTCCACTACCTCGACGATTCAGCCCGACTAGGTAATACAATATAATTCATACATATAATTACTTATATATATATAATGAAAAATTCTCTTGTTTAAAGTTAAATTTTCAATGGTGGTGGGGAAAATTTATTATGGTGGTGAGAATGTATTATGGTGGTGGTTAAAATTTTCTGTTGTTGGTGTATATCATTCTTAGAATCAATTTTGATGTTTAAAACAGGTTGGCTACCTGTGGTTTTCATGAATAAATAAAGGAGACTCTGCCGAATTTTTAAAAAAATAATAATAGTTGGATATTTATATTGTTAATGATGAAAATATACTATATTGATTCATTTTGCACATTGTATTGTTGACGAGGGGTATTAATTCTGACATAATCGAAACTATATTTTTTTTGTGCAGGTGACAATTTTTGTAGAACATGCAAATGTTAATTAGTGGTTTTGGAAGTCGTACGCTTCAGTGTTGCGGAATTAGTTTGATAAAAGAATTTCGTGTTTGGAGTATTAATAAATTAATGTATTTTGTTGTCAAGTCAAATATTTGAACTTAGTGTTATAATTCTTGTTTTGATGAATATTTGGAGATGGTTGTAAGAACTCTATTTATTGTTGAATGAAAATGATTCGTTCTGTTGGTTGAAAATCATCTTATTTATTACATTTTATGATTATTCGTTGTTTGTGTTGTTTCAAATGTAATTAAATTCTATATTAAACTTTAGCAGTAGATTTTATTCTCCTCAAAATATTGGTGCAAAAATTTTAAGATCCCTTCACTTGTTTTGGGATGGATAAAACTATCACAAAAATATATTAAAGACGGCTATGTTGCCGTCTCAAAAAGGTTTTTTAAAATAGTAATCTTTTGAGACAGATTAATTTTCGTTTCAAAAACAATCTTTTGTTACATCTCTTGTGCCGTCTCAAAAGGGTCATATAAAATGAGGACCTTTTAAGAAGGATCTGTTCCTGTTTCAAAAAACACTTTTGAGACGGCTATGGCGTCACAAAAAGTATTTATAACCCCCTATCAAAAAGATCCCCCCTAGCCGTCCCAAATAGCGTCACAAAAAGTATTTGAGACGGATAAATGATCTTTTAGGACTCTTAGGCCATCGTCTCAAAAGCTATTTTTTTTTGTAGTGTAATTTACATATTTTTAGACTTAAGCAAAATATGGCGTTAGAGGGTGAAAATTCGAAACAACCCCAGAACAACCCCGTGGGTGGCTCCAACACCTCCCACGGGACCAATGTAACTCGTAGGAGCTGACCTCGGAGCCGCGGGAGTCACGGTTTGAGAATACGATGATAATTTGCATATTTCTTGACTTAGTCTTAAAAACATGGCGTTAGAGGGTGAAAACTCGAAACAGCACCCGAACGTCCCCGTAAGTGGCACCAACACCTCCCACGAAACCAATGTAACTCATAAGAACTGGCCCCACAGCCGTGGGTCTCCCGATTTGAGAGTATGACGGTAATCTGCATATTTCTAGACTAAGGCTTAAAAACATGACGTAAGAGGGTGAAAACTAGAAACAGCCACCGAACGGTCCCGTGGTCGGCACCAACACCTCCCATGGGACAAATGTAACTTGTAGGAACTGACCACGCAGACCCGGGACTTCGGGTTTGAGAATACAACAATAATTTGCATATTTCTTGACATATGCTTAAAAACATGGCGTTAGAGGGTGAAAACTCGAAACAGCCCCTGAACGTCCTTGTGGGTGGCACCAACACCTCCCACGGGACCAATGCAACTCGTAAGAACTGACCACGCAGCCGCAGGTCTCCCAGTTTGAGAATACGATGGTAATATCCATATTTCTAGACTTAAGGAAAATATGGCGTTAGAGGGTGAAGATTCGAAACAGCCCCGAAGATGGCACCAACACCTCCCTCGGGACCAATGTAACTCGTAGGAACTGACCCCGTAGCCGCGGGACTCCCAGTTTGAGAATACGACGATAATTAATATATTTTTTGACTTAGGCTTAAAAACATTACGTTAGAGGGTGAAAACTCGAAACATCCCCCAAACGTCCCCGTGGGTGGCACCAACACCTCCCAAGGGACCAATGTAACTCGTAAAAACTGACCCCACAGCCTTTGGTTTCCCGGTTTGAGACGGCGATAGTAATTTTCATATTTCTAGACTTAGGCTTAAAAACATGACGTTAGAGGGAGAAAACTCGAAACAGCCCCCGAACGGTCCCGTGGGCGGCACCAACACCTCCCACGGGACCAATGTAACTCGTAGGAACTGACCATACAGCCCAGGGACTCCCGATTTGAGAATAGGACAGTAATTTGCATATTTCTAGATTTAAGCAAAACATGGCGTTAGAGGGTGAAAACTTGAAACAACCCCCGAACGGCCCTGTGGGTGGCGCCAACACCTCCCATGGGACCCATGTAACTCATAGGAACTGACCCCCCAGACGTGGGACACACGGTTTGAGAATACGACTATAATTTGCATATTTGTTGACTTAGGCTCAAAAACATGGCGTTAGAGGGTGAAAACTCAAAACAGCCCCCGAACATCCTTGTGGGTGGCACCAACACCTCCCACGGAACCAATGTAACTCGTAAGAACAGATCCCACAGCCGCAGGTCTCTTGATTTGATAGTACGATGGTAATTTGCATATTTCTAGACTTAGGCTTAAAAACATTACGTTAGAGGGTGAAACTCGAAATAGCCCTCGAACGGCCCCGTGGGTGGCACCAACACCTCCCACGGGGCCAATGTAACTCGTAGGAACTGACCCCGCAGCCGCGGGTCTCCCGGTTCTAGAATACGACGGTAATTTGGGTTATTATAGACTTAAGCGAAACAAGGCGTTAGTGGGTGAAAAGTCAAAATAACCCCCGAACGGCCCCTTGGGTGGCACCAACACCTCCCACGGGACCAATGTAACTCGTAGGAACTGACTCTGCAGCCGCGAGACTCCTGGTTTGAGAATATGATGATAAATTGCATATTTCTTGACTTAGGCCTAAAAACAAGGCGTTACTCGAAATAGCCCCCAAATGTCCCCTGGGTGGCACTAACACCACCCACGGGACCAATGTAAGTCGTAGGAATTGACCCCATAGCTGAGGGTCTCCCGGTTTGAGAGTACGATGGTAATTTTCATATTTCTAGACATAGTCATAAAAACATGGCATTAGAGGGTGAAAATTCGAAACATTCCTCGAACGCCCCCGTAGGTGGCACAAACACCTCCCATGGGCACAGCCGTAGGTCTCCCGGTTTGAGAGTACGACGGTAATTTGAATATTTCTAGACGTAGGCTTAAAAATATGACGTTGGAGGGTGAAAACTCGAAACAGCCCCCGAACGGCCCCGTGGGTGGCACCAACACCTCCCACGGGGCTAATGTAACTCGTAGGAACTGACCCCGCAGTCGTGGGCCTCCCGGTTTGAGAGTAAGATGGTAATTTGCTTATTTTTAGACTTAGGCTTAAAAACATGATGTTAGAGGGTAAAAACTCAAAACAGTACCCGAACGATCACGTGTGCGGCACCAACACCTCCCACGAGACCAATGTAACTCGTAGGAACTGACCCCGCAGCTGCGGGACTCTCGGTTTGAGAATACGATGATAATTTTCATATTTCTTGACTTAGACTTAAAAACATGGCGTTAGAGGGTGAAAACTCGAAACAGGCCCCGAATGTCCCCGTAGGTGGCACCAACACCTCCCACGGAACCAATGTAACTCGTAGGAACTGACCCCACAGCCGCGGGTCTCCCTATTTGAGAGTATGATAGTAATTTGCTTATTTCTAGACTTAGGCTTAAAAACATGACGTTAGAGGTTGAAAACTAGAAACAGCCCTCGAACGGTCCCGTGGGCGGCATCAACCCCTCCCACGGGGAGAAACGTAACTCGTAGGAACTGACCATGCAGCCTCGGGACTCCCGGTTTGAGTATAGGATGCTAATTTGCATATTTCCAGACTTAAGCAAAACATGGTGTTAGAGGGTGAAAAATTGAAACAACCCCAGAATGGCCCTATGGGCGGCGCCAACACCTCCCACGGGACCAATGTAACTCGTAGGACTTGAACCCGCAGTCGTGGGATACCCGGTTTGAGAATACGATGATAATTTGCATATTTGTTGACTTAGGCTTAAAAAATGGCGTTAGAGGGTGAAAACTCGAAACAACCCCCGAACGTCCTTTTGGGTGGCACCAACACCTCCCACGGGACCAATGTAACTCGTAAGAACTGACCCCACAGCCGTGGGTCTCTCGATTTGATAGTACGATGGTAATTTGTATATTTCTAGACTTAGGCTTAAAACCATGACGTTAGAGGGTGAAACTCGAAATAGCCCTCGAACGGCCCCGTGGGTGGCACCAACACCTCCCACGGGGCCAATGTAACTCGTAGGAACTGACCCCGTAGCCACGGCTCTCTCGGTTCTAGAATATGACGGTAATTTGCATATTTCTAGACTTAAGGAAAACAAGACGTTGGAGGGTGAAAAGTCGAAACAACCCCCTAAGGGCCCCGTGGGTGGCACCAACACCTCCCTTAGGACAAATGTAACTCCTAGGAACTGATTCCGCAGACGCGAGACTCCTGGTTTGAGAATACGATGATAAATTGCATATTTCTTGACTTAGGCCTAAAAACAAGGTGTTACTCGAAACAGCCCCCAAACGTCCCCCTGGGTGGCACCAACACCTCCCACAGGACCAATGTAAGTCGTAGGAATTTACCCCATAGCCGCGGGTCTCCCGGTTTGAGAGTATGATGGTAATTTTAATATTTCTAGACTTAGGCTTAAAAACATGACGTTAGAGGGTGAAAACTCAAAACAACCCCCGAACGGCCCTGTGGGTGGCACTAACACCTCCCACGAGACCAATGTAACTCGTAAGAACTGGCCACGCAGCCGTGGGTCTCCCGGTTTTAGAATACGGTGATAATTTACATATTTTTAGACTTAAGGAAAATATGGCGTTAGAGGGTGAAAATTCGAAACAACCCCAGAACAGCTCCGTGGGTGGCACCAACACCTCCCACGGAACCAATGTAACTCGTAGGAGCTGACCCCGCAGCCGCGGGACTCACGGTTTGAGAATACAACGATAATTTGCATATTTCTTGACTTAGTCTTAAAAACATGGCGTTAGAGGGTGAAAACTCGAAAAAGCCCCCGAACGTCCCCGTAGATGTCCCCAACACCTCCCACGGAACCAATGTAACTCATAGGAACTGACCCCACAGCCGCGGGTCTCCCGGTTTGAGAGTATGACGGTAATTTGCATATTTCTAGA
Organism: Sambucus nigra; assembly: GCA_949130495.1. NCBI lineage: Eukaryota > Viridiplantae > Streptophyta > Magnoliopsida > Dipsacales > Adoxaceae > Sambucus > Sambucus nigra. The sequence goes on along the minus strand of OX422217.1, from coordinate 361,124,601 downwards.
CTTAGGCTTAAAAACATGATGTAAGAGGGTGAAAGCTCGAAACAGCCATCGAACGGTCCCGTGGACGGTACCAACACCTCCCACGGGACCAATGTAGCTCGTAGGAACAGACCACGCAGCCCCGGGACTCCCGGTTTGAGAATACAACGATAATTTTCATATTTCTTGACTTAGGCTAAAAACATGGCGTTAGAGGGTGAAAACTCGAAACAGCCCCTGAACGTTCTTGTGGGTGGCACCAACACCTCCCACAGGACCAATGTAACTCGTAAGAACTGACCACGCAGCCACAGGTCTCCCAGTTTGAGAATACGATGGTAATTTTCATATTTCTAGACTTAAGGAAAACATGACGTTAGAGGGTGAAAATTCGAAACAGCCCTGAAGGTGGCACCAACACCTCCCTCGGGACCAATGTAACTCGTAGGAACTGACCCCGCAGCCGCTGGACTCCCGGTTTGAGAATACGATGATAATTTATATATTTTTTGACTTAGGCTTAAAAACATGGCGTTAGAGGGTGAAAACTCGAAACATCTCCCAAACGTACCCGTGGGTGGCACCAACACCTCCCAAGGGATCAATGTAACTCGTAAAAACTGAACCCACGGCCGCGGGTCTCCCGATTTGAGAGTGCGATAGTAATTTGCATATTTGGACTTAGGCTTAAAAACATGACGTTAGAGGGTGAAAACTCGACACAACCCCTGAACGGCCCCGTAGGTGGCACCAACACCTTCCACGGGACCAGTGTAACTCGTCGGAGCTAACCACGCAGCCGCGAGATTCCCGATTTAAGAATATGACGGTAATTTTCATATTTCTAACCTTAAGCAAAACATGGCGTTAGAGGGTGAAAACTCGAAACAGCCCCCGTACGGCCCTGTGGGATGTACCAACACCTCCCACGGGTCCAATGTAACTCGTAAGAACTGACCTCGTAGCCGTGGGACTCCCGATTTTAGAATAAATGATAATTTGCATATTTCTTTACTTAGTTTAAAAACATGGCGTTAGAGGGTTAAAACTCGTAACTGCCCCCGAACGTTCCCGTGGGTGGCACAAAGACCTCCCACGGGAACAATGTAACTCGTAGGAACTTCCCCCGCAGTCGCGGGTCTCTCGGTTTCAGAATACCACAGTAACTTGCATATTTCTAGACTTGGGACTAAAAACATGGCGTTGGATGGTGAAAACTCAAAACAGCCCCCGAACGTCCCCGTGGGTCGCACCGACACCTCCCATGGGACCAATGTAACTCGTAGGAACTGACCCCACAGCTGCGGGACTCCTGGTTTAAGAATACGACGATAATTTTCATATTTATAGACTTAGGCTTAAAAATAGGGCGTTAGAGGGTGAAAACTTGAAAGAGCCCCCGAACGTCCCCTTGGATGGCACAAACACCTCCCACGGGACCAATGTAACTCGTAGGAACTGACCACATAGCCGCGGGAATCCCGGTTTGAGAATACAATGGTAATTTTCATATTTCTAGACTTAGGCTTAAAAAATGGCGTTAGAGGGTTAAAACTCGAAACATCCCCAGAACGTCCCCGTAGTTTCATAAACACCTCCCACGGGACCAATGTAACTCGTAGGAACTAACCACGCAGCCGCGGGACTCCCGATTTGAGAATACGATAGGAATTTGCATATATCTAGACTTAGGCTTAAAAACATGGCGTTATAGGGAGAAAACTCGAAACATCCCTCGAACGTCCCCGTGGGTGGCACTAACACCTCCCACGGGAACAATCTAAACTGTAGGAACGAACCCCACAGCCGCGGATCTCCCGGTTTGAGAGTACGACGGTAATTTGCATATGTCTAGACTTAGGCTTAAAAACATGACGTTAGAGTGTTAAAACTCAAAACTACACCCCAAATGTCCCGTGGGCGGCACCAACACCTCCCACGGGACCAATGAATCTCGTAGGAACTGATCCCGCAGCCGTGGGACTCCCGGTTTGAGAATACGATGATAATTTGCATATTTCTTGACTTAGGTTTAAAAACATGGGGTTAGAGGGTGAAAACTCGAAATAACCCCCGAACGTCCCGGTGGGTGGCACCAACACCTCCCACGGGACCAATGTAACTCGTAAGAACTGACCCCATAGCCGCGGGTCTCCCACTTCGAGAGTACGACGGTAATTTTCTTATTTCTAGACTTAGGCTTAAAAACAGGACGTTAGAGGGTGAAAACTTGAAACAACCCCCGAATGTCCCCGTGGGTGGCACCAACACCTCCCACGGGGCCAATGTAACTCGTAGGAACTAACCCCGCAGCCGCGGGTCTCCCGGTTTGAGAATACGATGTTAATTTGAGACTTAAGCAAAATAAGGCGTTAGACGGTGAAAACTCAAAACAACCCCCAAACGGCCCCGTGGGTGGAACCTACACCTCCCACGGGCCTAATGTAACTTGTAGGAACTGACTCCATAGCTGCGGGACTCCGGGTTTGAGAATATGATGATAAATTTCGTATTTCTTGACTTAGGCCTCAAAACATGGCGTTACTCGAAACAGCCCCCGAACTTCCCCCTGGGTGGCACCCACACCTCCCACAGGTCCAATGTAGGTTGTAGGAACTGACCCCCCAGCCGCGGGTCACCCCATTTGAGAATACGACGATAATTTTCATATTTCTAGACTTAGCCTTAAAAACATGGCGTTAGAGGTTGAAAATTCAAAACATTCCCCGAACGCACCTGTAGGTGGCACAAACACCTCCCACGGGACAAATGTAACTAGTAGGAATTGACCCCACAGCCGTGGGTCTCCCGGTTTGAGAGTACGATGGTAATTTGCATATTTCTAGACTTAGGCTTAAAAATATTACATTAGAGGGTGAAAACTCAAAACAGCCCCCGAACGGCCCAGTGGGTGGCACCAACACCTCCCACGGGGCTAATGTAACTCGTAGGAACTGACCCCGCAGCCGTGGGTCTCCCGATTTCTGAGTTCGAAGGTAATTTGCATATTTCTAAACTTAGGCTTAAAAACATGATGTTAGAGGGTGAAAACTTGAAAGAGCCCCCGAACGTCCCCGTAGGTGGCACGAGTACCTCCCACGGAACCAATGTAACTTGTAGGAACTGACCCCACAGCCGCGGGACTCCCGGTTTGAGAGTATGATGGTAATTTGCTTATTTCTAGACTTAGGCTTGTAAACATGACGTTAGAGGGTGAAAACTCGAAACAGCCCCCGAACGGTCCCGTGGGCCGTACCAACACCTCCCACGGGACCAATGTCACTCGTAGGAACTGACCATGAAGCCCCGGGACTCCCGGTTTGAGAATAGGATGGTAATTTGCATATTTAGAGACTTAAGTAAAACATGGCGTTAGAGGCTGAAAACTTAAAACAGCCCCCGAACGGACCTGTGGGTGGCGCCTACACCTCCGACGGGACCAATACAACACGTAGGAACTGACCCCATAGCCGTGGGACACCCAGTTTCAGAATACGATGATAATTTGCATATTTTTTGACTTAGGCTTAAAAACATGGCGTTAGAGGGTGAAAACTCGAAACAGCCCCCGAACATCCCCGTGGGTGGCACCAACACTTCCCACGGGACCAATGTAACACGTAGTAACTGACCCAGCAACCGCGGGACTCTCGGTTTGCGAATACGATGATAATTTGCATATATCTTTACTTAGTCTTAAAAACATGCCGTTAGAGGGTGAAAACTCGAAACATCCCCCGAACGTCCCCGTGGGTGGCACCAACACCTCCCACGGGACCAATGTAACTTGTACGAACTAACCCCGCAGCTGCGGGTCTCCCAGTTTGAGAATACAATGATAATTTGCTTATTTCTAGACTTAGGCTTAAAAACATGGCGTTAGAGGGTGAAAATTCGAAACATTCCCCGGATGCACTCGTAGGTGTCACAAACACCTCCCACGGGACAAATGTAACTCGTAGGATCTGACTCCATAGCCGCCGGTCTTCTGGTTTGAGAGTACGATGGTAATTTGCATATTTCTAGACTTAGGCTTAAAAATATGACGTTAGAGGGTGAAAACTCGAAACAGTCCCCGAACGGCCCCGTGGGTGGCACCAACACCTCCCATGGGACCAATGTAACTCATAGGAACTGACCCCGCAGCTGTGGGATTCCCGGTTTAAGAATACGATGATAATTTTCATATTTATAGACTTTGGCTTAAAAATAGGGCGTTAGAGGGTGAAAACTCGAAACAGCCCCCGAACGTCCCCTTGGATGGCACCAACACCTCCCACGGGATCAATGTAACTCATACGAACTGACCACGCAGCCGCGGGACTCCCGGTTTGTTAATACGATGGTAATTTTCATATTTCTAGACTTAGGCTTAAAAAATGGCATTAGAGGGTTAAAACTCGAAACATCCCCAGAACGTCCCCGTAGTTGCACAAACACCTCCCACGGGACCAATGTAACTCGTAGGAACTCACCATGCAGCCGCGGGACTCTCGGTTTGAGAATTGGACAGGAATTTGCGTATATCTATACTTAGGCTTAAAAACATGGCGTTATAGAGTGAAAACTCGAAACATCCCTCGAACGTCCCCGTGGGTGGTACCAACACCTCCCACGGGAACAATGTAAACCGTAGGAACTGACCCCACAACCGCGGATCTCCCGGTTTGAGAGTACGATGGTAATTTGCATATGTCTAGACTTAGGCTTAAAACCATGACATTATAGGGTGAAACCTCGAAACTGCCCCCCAAATGTCCCGTGGGCGGCACCAACACCTCCCACAGGACCAATGTATCTCGTAGGAACTGACCCCGCAGCCGTGTGACCTCCGGTTTGAAAATACAACGATAATTTGCATATTTCATGACTAAGGTTTAAAAACATGGCGTTAGAGGATGAAAACTCGAAATAACCCCCGAATGTCCCTGTGGGTGGCACCAACACCTCCCACGGGACCAATGTAAATCGTAAGAACTGACCCCATAGCCGCGGGCCTCTCACTTTGAGAGTACGACGGTAATTCACATATTTCTAGACTTAGGCTTAAAAACAGGACGTTAGAGGGTGAAAACTCGAAACAGTCCCCGAACGGCCCTGTGGGTGGCACCAACACCTCCCACGGGGTCAATGTAACTCGTAGGAACTAACCCCGCAGCCGCGGGTCTCCCAGTTTGAGAATACGATGTTAATTTGAGACTTAAGCAAAATAAGGCGTTAGACGGTGAAAACTCGAAACAACCCCCAAACGGCCCCGTGGGTGGCACCTACACCTCCCACGGGCCTAATGTAACTTGTAGGAATTGACTCCATAGCCGCGGGACTCTCGGTTTGAGAATATGATGATAAATTTCATATTTCTTGACTTAGGCCTCAAAACATGGTGCTACTCGAAACTGCCCCCGAACGTCCCCTTGGGTGGCACCCACACCTCCCACAGGTCCAATGTAAGTCATAGGAACTGACCCCACAGCCGCGGGTCACCCCGTTTGAGAATACGATGGTAATTTGCATATTTTTAGACTTATCCTTAAAAACATGGCGTTAGAGGGTGAAAATTCGAAACACTCCCCGAACGCACCTGTAGGTGGCACAAACACCTCCCACGGGACAAATGTAATTAGTAGGATCTGACCCCACAGCCGCGGGTCTCCCGGTTTGAGAGTATGATGGTAATTTGCTTATTTCTAGACTTATGATGGTAATTTGCTTATTTCTAGACTTAGGCTTAAAAACATGACGTTAGAGGATGAAAACTCGAAACAGCCCCCGAACGGTCCAGTGGGCCGCACCAACACCTCCCACGGGACCAATGTCACTCGTAGGAACTGACCATGCAGCCACGGGACTCCTGGTTTGAGAATAGGATGCTAAATTGCATATTTCCAAACTTAAGCAAAACATGGCGTTAGAGGGTGAAAACTTGAAGCAGCCCCCGAACGGACCTGTGGGTGGCACCAACACCTCCCACGGGACCAATGAAACACGTAGGAACTGACCCCGCAGTCGTGGGACACCCATTTTGAGAATACGATGATAATTTGCATATTTGTTGACTTAGGCTTAAAAACATGCCGTTAGAGGGTGAAAACTCGAAACCGCCCCTGAACGTCCCCGTGGGTGGCACCAACACCTCCCACGGGACAAATATAACTTGTAGGAACTAACCCCGAAGCTGCGGGTCTCCCAGTTTGAGAATACGATGATAATTTGCTTATTTCTAGACTTAGGCTTAAAAACATGGCGTTAGAGGGTGAAAATTCGAAACATTCCCCGGATGCACTCGTAGGTGGCACAAACACCTCCCACTGGACAAACATAACTCGTAGGATCTGACCCCACAGCCGCGGGTCTCCCGGTTTGAGAGTACGACGGTAATTTGCATATTTCTAGACTTAGCCTTAAAAATATGACGTTAGATGGTGAAAATTGGAAACAATCCCCGAACGGCCCCGTGGGTGGCACACACACCTCCCACGGGGCTAATGTAACTCGTAGGAACTGACTCCGCAGTCGTGGGTCTCCCGATTTGAGAGTACGACGGTAATTTGCTTATTTCTAGACTTAGGCTTAAAAATATGATGTTAGAGGGTGAAAACTCGAAACATCCCCCGAACGGTCCCGTGGGCGGCACCAACACGTCCCACGAGAATAATGTAACTCGTAGGAACTGACCCCGCAGCAGCGAGACTCTCGGTTTGAGAATACGACGATAATTTTCATATAACTTGACTTAGTCTTAAAAACATGGCGTTAGAGGGTGAAAATTCGAAACAACCCCAGAACTGCCCAGTGGGTGGCACCAACACCTCACACGGGACCAATGTAACTCATAGGAGCTGACCCCGCAGCCGCGGGACTCACGGTTTGATAATATGACAGTAATTTGCTTATTTCTTGACTTAGTATTAAAAACATGGGGTTAGAGGGTGAAAACACGAAATAGCTCCTGAAAGTCCCCGTAGGTGGCACCAACACCTCCCACGGAACAAATATAACTCGTAGGAACTGACCCCATAGGCGCGAGTGTCCCGGTTTGAGAGTATGACAGTAATTTTCATAATTCTAGACTTAGGCTTAAAAACATGACGTGAGAGGGTGAAAACTCGAAACATCCCCCGAATGGTCCTGTGGGCGGCACCAACACCTCCCACGGGACCAATGTAACTCGTAGGAACTGACCACGCAGCCCCCGGACACCCGGTTTGAGAATACGATGGTAATTTTCATATTTACAAACTTAAGCAAAACACGATGTTAGAGGGTGAAAACTTGAAACAGCCCTCGAACGGCCCTGTGGATGGAACCAACACGTAGCACGGGACCAATGTAACTCGTAGGAACCGACCTCGCAGACGTGGGACACCCGATTTGAGAATATGACGATAATTTGCATATTTCTTGACTTAGGCTTAAAAACATGGCGTTAGAGGGTGAAAACTCAAAACCGCCCCTGAACGTCCTTGTGGGTGGCACCAACACCTCCCACGGGACCAATGTAACTCGTAAGAACTGACCACGCTGCCGCGGGTCCTCCGATTTGAGAATACGACTATAATTTTCATATTTCTAGACTTAAGCAAAACATGGCGTTAGAGGGTGAAAATTTGAAACAGCTCTGAAGGTGGCACCAACACCTCCCTCGGGACCAATGTAACTCGTAGGTACTGACCCCGCAGCCGCGGGACTCCCGGTTTGAGAATACGACGATAATTTATATATTTTTTTTACTTAGGCTTAAAAACATGGCGTTAGAGGGTGAAAACTCGAAACATCCCCCGAACGTCCCCGTGGGTGGCACCAACACCACCCTAGGGACCAATGTAACTCGTAAAAACTGACCCCACATCCGCGGATCTCCCGGTTTGAGAGTGCGATAGTAATTTGCATATTTATAGACTTAGGCTTATAAACATGATGTTAGAGGGTGAAAACTCGAAACAGCCCCGGAACGGCCCCGTGGGTGGCACCAACACCTCCCACGGGACCAGTGTAACTCATCGGAGCTGACCACGCAGCCGCGAGATTCCCGATTTGAGAATATGACGGTAATTTTCATATTTCTAGCATTAAGAAATACATAGAGTTAGAGGTTGAAAACTCGAAACAGCCCCCGTACGGCCCTGTGGGTTGTACCAACACCTCCCACGGGAGCAATGTAACTCGTAAAAACTGACCTCGTAGCCGCGGGACTCTCGGTTTGAGAATACGATGATAATTATCATATTTCTTGACTTAATTTAAAAAAGACGGCGTTAGAAGGAGAAAACTCGTAACAGCCCCCGAACGTCTACTTGGGTGGCACCAAGACCTCCCACGGGAACAATGTAACTCGTAGGAACTTCCCGCGCAGCCGCGGGTCTCCCGGTTTGAGAATACCACAGTAACTTGCATATTTCTAGACTTAGGCTTAAAAACATGGCGTTAGATGATGAAAACTCGAAACAACCCCCTAACGTCCACGTGGGTGTCAAAAACACCTCCCATGGGACCAATGTAACTCGTAGGAACTGACCCCGCAGCTGCGGGACTCCCGATTTGAGAATACGATGATAATTTGCATATTTATAGACTTAGGCTTAAAAACAGAGCGCTAGAGGGTGAAAACTCGAAACAACCCCCGAACGTCCCCTTGGATGGCACCAACACCTCCCACGGGACCATTGTAAACCGTAGGAACTGACCCCATAGCCGCGGATCTCCGAGTTTGAGAGTACGACAGTAATTTGCATATTTGTAGAATTAGGCTTAAAAACATGAAGTTAGAGGGTGAAAACTCGAAACTGCCCCCCCAATGTCCTGTGGGCGGCACCAGCACCTCCCACGGGGCCAATGTAACTCGTAAGAACTGGCCACGCAGCCCCCGGACTCCCTATTTGAGAATACGACGTTAATTTACATATTTCTAGACTTAAGAAAAACATGACGTTAGAGGGTGAGAACTCGAAACAGCCCCCGGCCTTGTGGGTGGAACCAACACCTCCCACGGGACCAATGTTACTCCTAGGAACTCACCCTGCAGCCGTGGGACTCCCGGTTTGAGAGTACGATGGTAATTTGCATATTTCTAGACTTCGGCTTAAAAACAGGATGTTAGAGGGTGAAAACACGAAATAGCCCCCGAACGTCCCTGTGGGTGGCACCAACACCTCGCATGGGGCTAATGTAACTCGTAGGAACTGACCCAGCAGTCGCGGTACTCCCAATTTGAGAATACGATGATAATTTGCATATTTCATGACTTAGTCTTAAAAACTTGCCGTTAGAGGGTGAAAACTCGAAACTGCCCCCGAACGTCCCCGTGGGTGGCACTAACACCTCCCACGGGACCAATGTAACTCGTAGGAACTAACCCCGCAGCTTCGGGTCTCCTGGTTTGAGAATACAACGATAATTTGCATATTTCTAGACTTAGGCTTAAAAACATGGCGTTAGAGGTTGAAAATTCGAAACATTCCCCAAACGCCCCCGTAGGTGGCACAAACACCTCCCACGGGACAAATGTAACTAGTAGGATCTGACCCCACAGCCGCGGGTCTCCCGGTTTGAGAGTACGATGGTAATTTGCATATTTCTAGACTTAGGCTTAAAAACATGATGTTAGATGGTGAAAATTCGAAACAACCCCAGAACAGCCCCGTGGGTGGCACCAACACCTCCCACGGGACCAATGTAACTCGTAGGAGATGACCCCACAGCCGCGGGACTCACGGATTGAGAATACGATGATAATTTTCATATTTCGTGACTTAGTCACAAAAACATGGCGTTAGAGGGTGAAAACTCAAAATAACCCTGAACGTCCTCGTAGGTGGCACCAACACCTCCCACGGAACCAATGTAACTCATAGGAACCGACCCCACAGCCGCGGGTCTCCCGATTTGAGAGTATGACGGTAATTTCTATATTTTTAGATTTAGGATTAAAAACATGACGTAAGAGGGTGAATGCTCGAAACAGCCACCGAACGGTCCCGTGGATGTCACTAACACCTCCCACGTGACCAATGTACCTCGTAGGAACAGACCACGCAGCCCCGGGACTCCCGGTTTGAGAATACAATGATAATTTTCATATTTCTTGACTTTGGCTTAAAAACATGGCGTTAGAGGGTGAAAACTTGAAACAACCCCTGAACGTCCTTCTGGGTGGCACCAACACCTCCCACGGGACCAATGTAACTCGTAAGAACTGACCACCCAGCCGCAGGCTCCCAGTTTGAGAATACGATAGTAATTTCCATATTTCTAGACTTAAGGAAAACATGACGTTAGTGGGTGAAAATTCGAAACAGCCCCGAAGGTGGCACCAACACCACCCTCAGGACCAATGTAACTCATAGGAACTGACCCTGCAACCGTGGGACTCCCGGTTTGAGAATACGACGATAATTTGCATATTTATAGACTTAGGCTTAGAAACAGGGCGCTAGAGGGTGAAAACTCGAAACAGCCCCCAAACGTCCCCGTGGGTGGCACCAACACCTCCCAAGGGACCAATGTAACTCGTAAAAACTGAACCCACAGCCGCGGGTCTCCCGGTTTGAGAGTGCGATAGTAATTTTCATATTTCTAGACTTAGGCTTAAAAACATGACGTTAGAGGGTGAAAACTCAAAACAGCCCCTGAACGGCCCCGTGGGTGGCACCAACACCTCCCACGGGACCAGTGTAACTCGTCGGAGCTAACCACGCAGCCGCGAGATTCCCGATTTAAGAATATGACGATAATTTTCATATTTCTAGCGTTAAGCAAAACATGGCGTTAGAGGGTGAAAAGTCAAAACAGCCCCCGTACGGCCCTGTGGGATGTACCAACACCTCCCACGGGTCCAATGTAACTCGTAAGAACTGACCTCGTAGCCGCGGGACTCCCGATTTGAGAATACGATGATAATTTGCATATTTCTTGACTTAGTTCAAAAAACATGGCGTTAGAGGGTGAAAACTCGCAACAGCCCCCGAACGTCCCCGTGGGTGGCACGAAGACCTCCCACGGGAACAATGTAACTCGTAGGAACTTCCCCCGCAGCCGCGGGTCTCCCGGTTTGAGAATACCACAGTAACTTGCATATTTCTAGACTTGGGATTAAAAACATGGCGTTAGATGGTGTAAACACGAAACAGCCCCCGAACGTCACCGTGGGTGGCACCAACACCTCCCATGGGACCAATGTAACTCGTAAGAACTGACCCTACAGCTGCGGGACTCCCGGTTTTAGAAGACGATGATAATTTTCATATTTATAGAGTTAGGCTTAAACATAGGGCGTTAGAGGGTGAAAACTCAAAACAGCCCCCGAACGTCCCCTTGGATGGCACCAACACCTCCCACGGGACCAATGTAACTCGTAGGAACTGACCACGCAGCCGCGGGACTCCCGGTTTGAGAATACGATGGTAATTTGCATATTTCTAGACTTAGGCTTAAAAAATTATGTTAGAGGGTTAAAACTCAAAACATCCCCGGAACGTCCCCGTAGTTGCACAAACACCTCCCACGGGACCAATGTAACTCGTAGGAACTAACCACGCAGCCGCGGGACTCTCGGTTTGAGAATATGACAGGAATTTGCATATATCTAGACTTAGGCTTAAAAATATGGCGTTATAGGGTGAAAACTCGAAACATCCCTCGAACGTCCCCGTGGGTGGCACCAACACCTCCCACATGAACAATGTAAACCGTAGGAACTGACCCCACAGCCGCGGATCTCCCGGTTTGAGAGTACGACGGTAATTTGCATATTTCTAGACTTAGGCTTAAAAACATGACGTTAGAGGTTGAAAACTCGAAACATCCCCCGAGCGGCCCTGTGGGTGGCACCAACACCTCCCAGGGGACCAGTGTAACTCGTCGGAGCTGACGCCATAGCCGTGGGTCTCCCACTTTGAGAGTACGATGGTAATTTGTAGCCGTGGGACACTCGGTTTGAGAATACGACGATAATTTGCACATTTCTTGACTTAGGTTTAAAAACATGGCGTTAAAGGATGAAAACTCGAAACAACCCCCGAACGTCCCTGTGGGTGGCACCAACACCTCCCACGGGACCAATCTAACTTGTAAGAACTGACCCCATGGCCGCGGGTCTCCCACTTTGAGAGTATGATGGTAATTTGTATATTTCTAGACTTAGGCTTAAAAACAGGACGTTAGAGGGTGAAAACTCGAAACAGCCCCCGAACGGCCCTGTGGGTGGCACCAACACCTCCCACGGGGCCAATGTAACTCGTAGGAACTGACCCCGTAGCCACGGCTCTCTCGGTTCTAGAATACGACGGTAATTTGCATATTTCTAGACTTAAGGAAAACAAGGCGTTGGAGGGTGAAAAGTCGAAACAACCCCCTAACGGCCCAGTGGGTGGCACCAACACCTCCCTTAGGACAAATGTAACTCCTAGGAACTGACTCCGCAGACGCGAGACTCCTGGTTTGAGAATACGATGATAAATTGCATATTTCTTAACTTAGGCCTAAAAACAAGGCGTTACTCGAAACAGCCCCCAAACGTCCCCCTGGGTGGCACCAACACCTCCCACAGGACCAATGTAAGTCGTAGGAATTTACCCCATAGCCGCGGGTCTCCCGGTTTGAGAGTATGATGGTAATTTTAATATTTCTAGAATTAGGCTTAAAAACATGACGTTAGAGGGTGAAAACTCAAAACAACCCCCGAACGGCCCTGTGGGTGGCACCAACACCTCCCACGAGACAAATGTAACTCGTAAGAACTGGCCACGCAGCCGCGGGTCTCCCGGTTTTAGAATACGGCGATAATTTACATATTTTTAGACTTAAGGAAAATATGGCGTTAGAGGGTGAAAATTCGAAACAACCCCAGAACAGCCCCGTGGGTGGCACCAACACCTCCCACGGAACCAATGTAACTCGTAGGAGCTGACCCCGCAGCCGCGGGACTCACGGTTTGAGAATACAGCGATAATTTGCATATTTCTTGACTTAGTCTTAAAAACATGGCATTAGAGGGTGAAAACTCGAAAAATCCCCCGAACGTCCCCGTAGGTGTCCCCAACTCCTCCCACGGAACCAATGTAACTCATAGGAACTGACCCCACAGCCGCGGGTCTCCCGGTTTGAGAGTATGACGGTAATTTGCATATTTCTAGACTTAGGCTTAAAAACATGATGTAAGAGGGTGAAAGCTCGAAACAGCCATCGAACGGTCCCGTGGACGGTACCAACACCTCCCACGGGACCAATGTAGCTCGTAGGAACAGACCACGCAGCCCCGGGACTCCCGTTTTGAGAATACAATGATAATTTTCATATTTCTTGACTTAGTCTAAAAACATGGCGTTAAAGGATGAAAACTCGAAACAGCCCCTGAACGTCCTTGTGGGTGGCACCAACACCTCCCACAGGACCAATGTAACTCGTAAGAACTGACCACGCAGCCACAGGTCTCCCAGTTTGAGAATACGATGGTAATCTGCATATTTCTAGACTTAAGGAAAACATGACATTAGAGGGTGAAAATTCGAAACAGCCTTGAAGGTGGCACCAACACCTCCCTCAGGACCAATGTAACTCGTAGGAACTTACCCCGCAGCCGCTGGACTCCCGGTTTGAGAATACGATGATAATTTATATATTTTTTGACTTAGGCTTAAAAACATGGCGTTAGAGGGTGAAAACTCGAAACATCTCCCAAACGTCCCCGTGGGTGGCACCAACACCTCCCAAGGGATCAATGTAACTCGTAAAAACTGAACCCACGGCCGCGGGTCCCCCGGTTTGAGAGTGCGATAGTAATTTGCATATTTGGACTTAGGCTTAAAAACATGACGTTAGAGGGTGAAAACTCGACACAGCACCTGAACGGCCCCGTAGGTGGCACCAACACCTTCCACGGGACCAGTGTAACTCGTCGGAGCTAACCACGCAGCTGCGAGATTCCCGATTTAAGAATATGATGGTAATTTTCATATTTCTAACCTTAAGCAAAACATGGCGTTAGAGGGTGAAAACTCGAAACAGCCCCCGTAAGGCCCTGTGGAATGTACGAACACCTCCCACGGGTCCAATGTAACTCGTAAGAACTGACCTCGTAGCCGTGGGACTCCCGATTTGAGAATACAATGATAATTTGCATATTTCTTTACTTAGTTTAAAAACATGGCGTTAGAGGGTGAAAACTCGAAACTGCCCCCGAACGTTCCCGTCGGTGGCACGAAGACCTCCCACGGGAACAATGTAACTCGTAGGAACTTCCCCCGCAGCCGCGGGTCTCTCGGTTTGAGAATACCATAGTAACTTGCATATTTCTAGACTTCGGACTAAAAACATGGCGTTAGATGGTGAAAACTCAAAACAGCCCCCAAACGTCCCCGTGGGTCGCACCGACACCTCCCATGGGACCAATGTAACTCGTAGGAACTGACCCCACAGCTGCGGGACTCCTGGTTTAAGAATACGACGATAATTTTCATATTTATAGACTTAGGCTTAAAAATACGGCGTTAGAGGGTGAAAACTTGAAAGAGCCCCCGAACGTCCCCTTGGATGGCACCAACACCTCCCACGGGACCAATGTAACTCGTAGGAGCTTACCACACAGCTGCAGGACTCCCGGTTTGAGAATACAATGGTAATTTTCATATTTCTAAACTTAGGCTTAAAAAATGGCGTTAGAGGGTTAAAACTCGAAACATCCCCAGAACATCCCCGTAGTTTCACAAACACCTCCCACGGGACCAATGTAACTTGTAGGAACTAACCACGTAGCCGCGGGACTCCCGATTTGAGAATACGATAGGAATTTGCATATATCTAGACTTAGGCTTAAAAACATGGCGTTATAGGGTGAAAACTCGAAACATCCCTCGAACGTCCCCGTGGGTGGCACTAACACCTCCCACGGGAACAATGTAAACTGTAGGAACTGACCCCACAGCCGCGGATCTCCCGGTTTGAGAGTACGACGGTAATTTGCATATGTCTAGACTTAGGCTTAAAAACATGACGTTAGAGTGTTAAAACTCGAAACTACACCCCAAATGTCCCGTGGGCGGCACCAACACCTCCCACGGGACCAATGTATCTCGTAGGAACTGATCTCGCAACCGTGGGACTCCCGTTTTGAGAATACGACGATAATTTGCATATTTCTTGACTTAGGTTTAAAAACATGGGGTTAGAGGGTGAAAACTCGAAATAACCCCCGAACGTCCCTGTGGGTGGCACCAACACCTCCCACGGGACCAATGTAACTCGTAAGAACTGACCCCATAGACGACGTTAGAGGGTGAAAACTCGAAACAGCCCCCGAATGTCCCCGTGGGTGGCACCAACACCTCCCACGGGGCCAATGTAACTCGTAGGAACTAACCCCGCAGCCGCGGGTCTCTCGGTTTAAGAATACGATGTTAATTTGAGACTTAAGCAAAATAAGGCGTTAGACGGTGAAAACTCAAAACAACCCCCAAACGGCCCCGTGGGTGGAACCTACACCTCCCAGGGGCCTAATGTAACTTGTAGGAACTGACTCCACAGCCGCGGGACTCCCGGTTTGAGAATATCATGATAAATTTCATATTTCTTGACTTAGGCCTCAAAACATGGCGTTACTCGAAACAACCCCCGAACTTCCCCCTGGGTGGCACCCACACCTCCCACAGGTCCAATGTAGGTTGTAGGAACTGACCCCACAGCCGCGAGTCACCCCATTTGAGAATACGACGGTAATTTTCATATTTCTAGACTTAGCCTTAAAAACATGGCATTAGAGGTTGAAAATTCGAAACATTCCCCGAACGCACCTGTAGGTGGCACAAACACCTCCCACGGGACAAATGTAACTGGTAGGATCTGACCCCATAGCCGCGGGTCTCCCGGTTTGAGAGTACGATGGTAATTTGCATATTTCTAGACTTAGGCTTAAAAATATTACATTAGAGGGTGAAAACTCAAAACAGCCCCCGAACGGCCCAGTGGGTGGCACCAGCACCTCCCACGGGGCTAATGTAACTTGTAGGAACTGACCCCGCAGCCGTGGGTCTCCCGATTTGAGAGTTCGACGGTAATTTGCAAATTTCTAAACTTAGGCTTAAAAACGTGATGTTAGAGGGTGAAAACTTGAAAGAGCCCCCGAACGTCCCCGTAGGTGGCACCAGCACCTCCCACGGAACCAATGTAACTTGTAGGAACTGACCCCACAGCCGCGGGTCTCCCGGTTTGAGAGTATGATGGTAATTTGCTTATTTCTATACTGAGGCTTGTAAACATGACGTTAGAGGGTGAAAACTCGAAACAGCCCCCGAACGGTCCCGTGGGCCGTACCAACACCTCCCACGGGACCAATGTCACTCGTAGGAACTGACCATGAAGCCCCGGGACTCCCGGTTTGAGAATAGGATGGTAATTTGCATATTTACAGACTTAACTAAAACATGACGTTAGAGGCTGAAAACCTAAAACAGCCCCCGAACCGACCTGTGGGTGGCGCCTACACCTCCGACGGGACCAATACAACACGTAAGAACTGACCCCGTAGCCGTGGGACACCCAGTTTCAGAATACGATGATAATTTGTATATTTTTTGACTTAGGCTTAAAAACATGGCGTTAGAGGGTGAAAACTCGAAACAGTCCCCGAACATCCCCGTGGGTGGCACCAACACCTCCCACGGGACCAATGTAACACGTAGTAACTGACCCAGCAAGCGCGGGACTCTCGGTTTGAGAATACGATGATAATTTGCATATTTCTTTACTTAGTCTTAAAAACATGCCGTTAGAGGGCGAAAACTCGAAACATCCCCCGAACGTCCCCGTGGGTGGCACCAACACCTCCCACGGGACCAATGTAACTTGTACAAACTAACCCCGCAGCTGCGGGTCTCCCAGTTTGAGAATACGATGATAATTTTCTTATTTCTAGACTTAGGCTTAAAAACATGGCGTTAGAGGGTGAAAATTCGAAACATTCCCTAATGCACTCGTAGGTGTCACAAACACCTCCCACGGGACAAATGTAACTCGTAGGATCTGACTCCACAGCCGCAGGTCTCCTGGTTTGAGAGTACGATGGTAATTTGCATATTTCTAGACTTAGGCTTAAAAATATGAAGTTAGAGGGTGAAAACTCGAAACAGTCCCCGAACGGCCCCGTGGGTGGCACTAACACCTCCCATGGGACCAATGTAACTCATAGGAACTGACCCCGCAGCTGCGGGACTCCCGGTTTAAGAATATGATGATAATTTTCATATTTATAGACTTAGGCTTAAAAATAGGGCGTTAGCGGGTGAAAACTCGAAACAGCCCCCGAACGTCCCCTTGGATGGCACCAACACCTCCCACGGGATCAATGTAACTCATACGAACTGACCACGCAGCCGCGGGACTCCCGGTTTGTGAATACGATGGTAATTTGCATATTTCTAGACTTAGGCCTAAAAAATGGCATTAGAGGATTAAAACTCGAAACATCCCCAGAACGTCCCCGTAGTTACACAAACACCTCCCACGGGACCAATGTAACTCGTAGGAACTCACCACGCAGCCGCGGGACTCTCGGTTTGAGAATTGGACAGGAATTTGCGTATATCTATACATAGGCTTAAAAACATGGCGTTATAGGGTGAAAACTCGAAACATCCCTCGAACATCCCCGTGGGTGGCACCAACACCTCCCACGGGAACAATGTAAACCGTAGGAACTGACCCCACAACCGCGGATCTCCCGATTTGAGAGTACGATGGTAATTTGCATATGTCTAGACTTAGGCTTAAAACCATGACATTATAGGGTGAAACCTTGAAACTGCCCCCCAAATGTCCCGTGGGCGGCACCAACACCTCCCACGGGACCAATGTATCTCGTAGGAACTGACCCCGCAGCCGTGTGACTCCCGGTTTAAGAATACGATGATAATTTGCATATTTCTTGACTTAGGTTTAAAAACATGGCGTTAGAGGATGAAAACTCAAAACAACCCCCGAATGTCCCTGTGGGTGGCACCAACACCTCCCACGGGACCAATGTAACTCGTAAGAACTGACCCCATAGCCGCGGGCCTCTCACTTTGAGAGTACGACGGTAATTCGCATATTTCTAGACTTACGCTTAAAAACAGGACGTTAGAGGGTGAAAACTCGAAACAGTCCTCGAACGGCCCTGTGGGTGGCACCAACACCTCCCACGGGGTCAATGTAACTCGTAGGAACTAACCCCGCAGCCGCGGGTCTCCCAGTTTGAGAATACGATGTTAATTTGAGACTTAAGCAAAATAAGACGTTAGACGGTGAAAACTCGAAACAACCCCCAAACGGCCCCGTGGGTGGCACCTACACCTCCCACGGGCCTAATGTAACTTGTAGGAATTGACTCCATAGCCGCGGGACTCCCGGTTTGAGAATATGATGATAAATTTCATATTTCTTGACTTAGGCCTCAAAACATGGTGCTACTCGAAACTGCCCCCGAACGTCCCCTTGGGTGGCACCCACACCTCCCACAGGTCCAATGTAAGTTGTAGGAACTGACCCCACAGCCGCGGGTCACCCCGTTTGAGAATACGATGGTAATTTGCATATTTTTAGACTTATCCTTAAAAACATGGAATTAGAGGGTGAAAATTCGAAACACTCCCCGAACGCACCTATAGGTGGCACAAACACCTCCCACGGGACAAATGTAACTAGTAGGATCTGACCCCACAGCCGCGGGTCTCCTGGTTTGAGAGTATGATGGTAATTTTCTTATTTCTAGACTTATGATGGTAATTTGCTTATTTCTAGACTTAGGCTTAAAAATATGACGTTAGAGGGTGAAAACTCGAAACAGCCCCCGAACGGTCCCGTCGGCCGCACCAACACCTCCCACGGGACCAATGTCACTCGTAGGAACTGGCCATGCAGCCACGGGACTCCCGGTTTGAGAATAGGATGGTAAATTGCATATTTCCAAACTTAAGCAAAACATGGCGTTAGAGGGTGAAAACTTGAAGCAGCCCCCGAACGGACCTGTGGGTGGCACCAACACCTCCCACGGGACCAATGAAACACGTAGGAACTGACCCCGCAGTCGTGGGACACCCGTTTTGAGAATACGATGATAATTTGCATATTTGTTGACTTAGGCTTAAAAACATGCCGTTAGAGGGTGAAAACTCGAAACAGCCCCTGAACGCCCCCGTGGGTGGCACCAACACCTCCCACGGGACCAAGATAACTTGTAGGAACTAACCCCGAAGCTGCGGGTCTCCCAGTTTGAGAATACGACGATAATGTGCTTATTTCTAGACTTAGGCTTAAAAAAATGGCGTTAGAGGGTGAAAATTCGAAACAATCCCCGGATGCACTTGTAGGTGGCACAAACACCTCCCACTGGACAAACGTAACTCGTAGGATCTGACCCCACAGCCGCGGGTCTCCCGGTTTGAGAGTACGACGGTAATTTGCATATTTCAAGACTTAGGCTTAAAAATATGACGTTAGAGGGTGAAAATTGCAAACAATCCCCGAACGGCCCCGTGGGTGGCACACACACCTCCCACGGGGCTAATGTAACTCGTAGGAACTGACCCCGCAGTCGTGGGTCTCCCGATTTGAGAGTACGACGGTAATTTGCTTATTTCTAGACTTAGGCTTAAAAATATGATGTTAGAGGGTGAAAACTCGAAACATCCCCCGAACGGTCCCGTGGGTGGCACCAACACGTCCCACGAGAATAATGTAACTCGTAGGAACTGACCCCGCAGCAGCGAGACTCTCGGTTTGAGAATACGACGATAATTTTCATATTACTTGACTTAGTCTTAAAAACATTGCGTTAGAGGGTGAAAATTCGAAACAACCCAAGAACTGCCCCGTGGGTGGCACCAACACCTCACACGGGACCAATGTAACTCGTAGGAGCTGACCCCGCAGCCGCGGGACTCACCGTTTGAGAATATGATAGTAATTTGCTTATTTCTTGACTTAGTATTAAAAACATGGCGTTAGAGGGTGAAAACACGAAATATCTCCCGAAAGTCCCCGTAGGTGGCACCAACACCTCCCACGGAACAAATATAACTCGTAGGAACTGACCCCATAGCCGCGAGTGTCCCAGTTTGAGAGTATGACGGTAATTTTCATAATTCTAGACTTAGGCTTAAAAACATGACGTGAGAGGGTGAAAACTCGAAACAGCCCCCGAACGGTCCCGTGGGCGGCACCAACACCTCCCACGGGACCAATGTAACTCGTAGGAACTGACCACGCAGCCCCCGGACACCCAGTTTGAGAATACGATGGTAATTTTCATATTTACAAACTTAAGCAAAACACGATGTTAGAGGGTGAAAACTTGAAACAGCCCTCGAACGGCCCTGTGGATGGCACCAACACCTCCCACGGGACCAATGTAACTCGTAGAAACCGACCTCGCAGACGTGGGACACCCGGTTTGAGAATATGACGATAATTTGCATATTTCTTGACTTAGGCTTAAAAACATTGCGTTAGAGGGTGAAACCTCAAAACCGCCCCTGAACGTCCTTGTGGGTGGCACCAACACCTCCCACGGGACCAATGTAACTCGTAAGAACTGACCACGCTGCCGCGGGTCCCCCGATTTGAGAATACGACTATAATTTTCATATTTCTAGACTTAAGCAAAACATGGCGTTAGAGGGTGAAAATTTGAAACAGCTCTGAAAGTGGCACCAACACCTCCCTCGGGACCAATGTAACTCGTAGGAACTGACCCCGCAGCCGCGGGACTCCAGGTTTGAGAATACGACGATAATTTATATTTTTTTTTTACTTAGGCTTAAAAACATTTCGTTAGAGGGTGAAAACTCGAAACATCCCCCGAACGTCCCCGTGGGTGGCACCAACACCACCCTAGCGACCAATGTAACTCGTAAGAACTGACCCCACATCTGCGGATCTCCCGGTTTGAGAGTGCGATAGTAATTTGCATATTTCTAGACTTAGGCTTATAAACATGATGTTAGAGGGTGAAAACTCGAAACAGCCCCGGAACGGCCCCGTGGGTGGCACCAACACCTCCCACGGGACCAGTGTAACTCATCGGAGCTGACCACGCAGCCGCGAGATTCCCGATTTGAGAATATGACGGTAATTTTCATATTTCTAGCATTAAGCAATACATAGCGTTAGAGATTGAAAACTCGAAACAGCCCCCGTACGGCCCTGTGGGTTGTACCAGCACCTCCCACGGGAGCAATGTAACTCGTAAAAACTGACCTCGTAGCCGCGGAACTCTCGGTTTGAGAATACGATGATAATTAGCATATTTCTTGACTTAGTTTAAAAAAGACGGCGTTAGAAGGAGAAAACTCATAACAGCCCCCGAACGTTTACTTGGGTGGCACCAAGACCTCCCACGGGAACAATGTAACTCGTAGGAACTTCCCCCGCAGCCGCGGGTCTCCCGATTTGATAATACCACAGTAACTTGCATATTTCTAGACTTAGGCTTAAAAACATGGCGTTAGATGATGAAAACTCGAAACAACCCCCGAACGTCCACGTGGGTGTCAAAACCACCTCCCATGGGACCAATGTAACTCGTAGGAACTGACCCCGCAGCTGTGGGACTCCCGATTTGAGAATACGATGATAATTTGCATATTTATAGACTTAGGCTTAAAAACAGAGCGCTAGAGGTTGAAAACTCGAAACAACCCCCGAACGTCCCCTTGGATGGTACCAACACCTCCCACGGGACCATTGTAAACCGTAGGAACTGACCCCATAGCCGCGGATCTCCGAGTTTGAGAGTACGACGATAATTTGCATATTTGTAGAATTAGGCTTAAAAACATGACGTTAGAGGGTGAAAACTCGAAACTGCCCCCCCAATGTCCTGTGGGCGGCACCAGCACCTCCCACGGGGCCAATTTAACTCGTAAGAACTGGCCACGTAGCCCCCGAACTCCCTATTTGAGAATACGACGTTAATTTACATATTTCTAGACTTAAGAAAAACATGGCGTTAGAGGGTGAGAACTCGAAACAGCCCTCGAACGGCCTTGTGGGTGGAACCAACACCTCCCACGGGACCAATGTTACTCCTAGGAACTCACCCTGCAGCCGCGGGACTCCCGGTTTGAGAATACGACGATAATTTTCATATTTCTTGACTTAGGTTTAAAAACATGGCGTTTGAGGATGAAAACTCGAAACAGCCCCCGAACGTCCCTGTGGGTGGCACCAACACCTCCCACGGGACCAATGTAGCTCGTAAGAACTGACCCCATAGCTGCGGGTCTCCCGGTTTGAGAGTACGACGGTAATTTGCATATTTCTAGACTTCGGCTTAAAAACAGGATGTTAGAGGGTGAAAACACGAAATAGCCCCCGAACGGACCTATGGGTGGCACCAACACCTCGCACGGGGCTAATGTAACCCGTAGGAACTGACCCAGCAGTCGCGGTACTCCCAATTTGAGAATACGATGATAATTTTCATATTTTATGACTTAGTCTTAAAAACTTGCCGTTAGAGGGTGAAAACTCGAAACAGCCCCCGAACGTCCCCGTGGGTGGCACTAACACCTCCCACGGGACCAATGTAACTCGTAGGAACTAACCCCGCAGCTTCGGGTCTCTTGGTTTGAGAATACAACGATAATTTGCATATTTCTAGACTTAGGCTTAAAAACACTGTGTTAGAGGTTGAAAATTCGAAACATTCCCCGAACGCCCCCGTAGGTGGCACAAACACCTCCCACGGGACAAATGTAACTAGTAGGATCTGACCCCACAGCCGCGGGTCTCCCGGTTTGAGAGTACGATGGTAATTTGCATATTTCTAGACTTAGGCTTAAAAACATGATGTTAGATGGTAAAAATTCGAAACAACCCCAGAACAGCCCCGTGGGTGGCACCAACACCTCCCACGGGACCAATGTAACTCGTAGGAGATGACCCCGCAGCCGCGGGACTCACGGATTGAGAATACGATGATAATTTTCATATTTCGTGACTTAGTCACAAAAACATGGCGTTAGAGGGTGAAAACTCAAAATAACCCCGAACGTCCTCGTAGGTGGCACCAACACCTCCCACGGAACCAATGTAACTCATAGGAACCGACCCCACAGCCGCGGGTCTACCGATTTGAGAGTATGACGGTAATTTCTATATTTCTAGACTTAGGATTAGAAACATGACGTAAGAGGGTGAATGCTCAAAACAGCCACCGAAAGGTCCCGTGGATGTCACTAACACCTCCCACGGGACCAATGTACCTCGTAGGAACAGACCACATAGCCCCGGGACTCCCGGTTTGAGAATACAATGATAATTTGCATATTTCTTGACTTTGGCTTAAAAACATGGCGTTAGAGGGTGAAAACTCGAAACAACCCCTGAACGTCCTTCTGGGTGGCACCAACACCTCCCACGGGACCAATGTACCTCGTAAGAACTGACCACGCAGCCGCAGGCTCCCAGTTTGAGAATACGATAGTAATTTCCATATTTCTAGACATAAGGAAAACATGACGTTAGTGGGTGAAAATTCGAAACAGCCCCGAAGGTGGCACCAACACCTCCCTCAGGACCAATGTAACTCATAGGAACTGACCCCGCAGCCGCGGGACTCCCGGTTTGAGAATACGACGATAATTTGCATATTTATAGACTTAGGCTTAAAAATAGGGCGCTAGAGGGTGGAAACTCGAAATAGCCCCCAAACGTCCCCGTGGGTGGCACCAACACCTCCCAAGGGACCAATGTAACTCGTAAAAAATGAACCCACAGCCGCGGGTCTCCCGGTTTGAGAGTGCGATAGTAATTTTCATATTTCTAGACTTAGGCTTAAAAACATGACGTTAGAGGGTGAAAACTCAAAACAGCCCCTGAACGGCCCCGTGGGTGGCACCAACACCTCCCACGGGACCAGTGTAACTCGTCGGAGCTAACCACGCAGCCGCGAGATTCCCGATTTAAGAATATGACGATAATTTTCATATTTCTAGCGTTAAGCAAAACATGGCGTTAGAGGGTGAAAAGTCGAAACAGCCCCCGTACGACCCTGTGGGATGTACCAACACCTCCCACGGGTCCAATGTAACTCGTAAGAACTGACCTCGTAGCCGCGGGACTCCCGATTTCAGAATACGATGATAATTTGCATATTTCTTGACTTAGTTCAAAAAACATGGCGTTAGAGGGTGAAAACTCGCAACAGCCCCCGAACGTCCCCGTGGGTGGCATGAAGACCTCCCACGGGAACAATGTAACTCGTAGGAACTTCCCCCGCAGCCGCGGGTCTCCCGATTTGAGAATACCACAGTAACTTGCATATTTCTAGACTTGGGATTAAAAACATGGCGTTAGATGGTGTAAACACGAAACAGCCCCCGAACGTCCCCGTGGGTGGCACCAACACCTCCCATGGGACCAATGTAACTCGTAGGAACTGACCCTGCAGCTGCGGGACTCCCGATTTAAGAATACGATGATACTTTTCATATTTGTAGACTTAGGCTTAAACATAGGGCGTTAGAGGGTGAAAACTCAAAACAGCCCCCGAACGTCCCCTTGGATGGCACCAACACCTCCCACGGGACCAATGTAACTCTTAGGAACTGACAACGCAGCCGCGGGACTCCCGGTTTGAGAATACGATGGTAATTTGCATATTTCTAGACTTAGGCTTAAAAAATTTTGTTAGAGGGTTAAAATTCAAAACATCCCCGGAACGTCCCCGTAGTTGCACAAACACCTCCCACGGGACCAATGTAACTCGTAGGAACTAACCACGCAGCCGCGGGACTCTCGGTTTGAGAATATGACAGGAATTTTCATATATCTAGACTTAGGCTTAAAAACATGGCGTTATAGGGTGAAAACTCGAAACATCCCTCGAACGTCCCCGTGGGTGGCACCAACACCTCCCACATGAACAATGTAAACCATAGGAACTGACCCCACAGCCGCGGATCTCCCGGTTTGAGAGTACGACGGTAATTTGCATATTTCTAGACTTATGCTTAAAAATATGACGTTAGAGGGTGAAAACTCGAAACATCCCCCGAGCGGCCCTGTGGGTGGCACCAACACCTCCCACGGGACCAGTGTAACTCGTCGGAGCTGACCCCATAGCCGTGGGTCTCCCACTTTGAGAGTACGACGGTAATTTGCAGCCGTGGGACTCTCGGTTTGAGAATACGATGATAATTTGCATATTTCTTGACTTAGGTTTAAAAACATGGCGTTAGAGGGTGAAAACTCGAAACAACCCCCGAACGTCCCTGTGGGTGGCACCAACACCTCCCACGAGACCAATCTAACTCGTAAGAACTGACCCCATGGCCGCGGGTCTCCCACTTTGAGAGTACGATGGTAATTTGCATATTTCTAGACTTAGGCTTAAAAACAGGACGTTAGAGGGTGAAAACTCGAAACAGCCCCCGAACGGCCCTGTTGGTGGCACCAACACCTCCCACGGGGCCAATTTAACTCGTAGGAACTAACCCCACAGCCGCGGGTCTCCCGGTTTGAGAATACAATGTTAATTTGGGACTTAAGAAAAATAAGGCGTTAGACGGTGAAAACTCGAAACAACCCCCAAACTGCCCCGTGGGTGGCACCTACACCTTCCACTGGCCTAATGTAACTTGTAGGAACTGACTCCATAGACGCCGGACTCCAGGTTTGAGAATATGATGATAAATTTCATATTTCTTGAATTAGGCCTCAAAATATGGCGTTACTCGAAACAGCCCCCGAACGTCCCCCTGGGTGGCACCCACACCTCCCACAGGTCCACTGTAAGTCGTAGGAACTGACCCCACAGCCGCGGGTCACCCCGTTTGAGAATACGACGGTAATTTGCATATTTCTAGACTTAGCCTTAAAAAAATGGCATTAGAGGGTGAAAATTTGAAACATTCCCCGAACGCACCTGTAGTTGGCACAAACAACTCCCACGGGACAAATGTAACTGGTAGGATCTGACCCCACAGCCGCGGGTCTCCCGGTTTGAGAGTACGACGGTAATTTGCATATTTCTAGACTTAGGCTTAAAAATATGACATTAGAGGGTGAAAACTCGAAATAGCCCCCCAACGGCCCACTGGGTGGCACCAACACCTCCCACGGGGCTAATGTAACTCGTAGGAACTAACCCCGCAGCCGTGGGTCTCCCGATTTGAGAGTACGACGGTAATTTGCATATTTCTAGACTTAGGCTTAAAAACATGATGTTAGAGGGTGAAAACTCAAAAGAGCCCCCGAACGTCCCCGTAGGTGGCACCAACACCTCCCACGGAACTAATGTAACTTGTTGGTACTGACCCCACAGCCGCGGGTCTCCCGGTTTGGGAGTATGATGGTAATTTGCTTATTTCTAGACTTAGGCTTAAAAACATGACATTAGAGGGTGAAAACTCGAAACAGCCCCCGAACGGTCCTGTGGGCCGCACCAACACCTACCACGGGACCAATGTCACTCATAGGAACTGACCATGCAGCCCCGGGACTCCCACTTTGAGAATAGGACGGTAATTTGCAAATTTCCAGACTTAAGCAAAACATGGGGTTAGAGGGTGAAAACTTGAAACAACTCCCGAACGGACCTAGGGGTGGCGCCAACACCTCCCACGGGACCAATGCAGCACGTAGGAACTGACCCCGCAGCCGTGGGACACCCGGTTTCTGAATACGATGATAATTTGCATATTTCTTGACTTAGGCTTAAAAACATGGCGTTAGAGGGTGAAAACTCGAAACAGCCCCTGAACGTCCCCGTGGGTGGCACCAACACCACCCACGGGACCAATGTAACTCATAGGAACTGACTCCGTAACCGCGGGACTCCCGGTTTGAGAATACGATGATAAATTGCATAGTTCTTGACTTAGGCTTAAAAACATGGCGTTAGAGGGTGAAAACTCGAAACAGCCCCCGAACGTCCCCTGGGTGGCTCCAACACCTCTCACGGGACCAATGTAAGTCGTAGGAACTAACCCCATAGCCGCGGGTCTCCCGGTTTGAGAGTACGACGGTAATTTTCATATTAGTAGACTTAGGCTTAAAAACATGATGTTAGAGGGTGAAAACTCAAAACCACCTCCGAACGGCCCCATGGGTGGCACCAACACCTCCCACAGGACCAATGTAACTCGTGAGAACTGACCACGCAGCCGCAGGATTCCCAATTTGAGAATACGATGATAATTTATATAATTTTTGACTTAGGCTTAAAAACATGGCGTTAGAGGGTTAAAACTCGAAACAGCCCCCGAACGTCCCCGTGGGTGGCACCAACACCGCTCAAGGGACCAATGTAACTCGTAGAAACTGACCCCGCGATCGTGGGTCCCCCGGTTTGAGAGTACGATGGTAATTTGCATATTTCTAGACTTAGGATTAAAAATATGACGTTAGAGGGTGAAAACTCGAAACAGCCCCCGAACGGCCCCGTGGGCGGCACCGACACGTCCCACGAGAATAATGTATCTCATAGGAACTGACCCCACAGCAGCGAGACTCTTGGTTTGAGAATACGACGATAATTTGCATATTACTTGACTTAGTCTTAAAAACATGGCGTTAGAGGGTGAAAACTCGAAACAGCCCCCGAACGTCCCCGTAGGTGGCACCCGCACCTCCCACGGAACCAATGTAACTCGTAGGAACCCACCCCATAACCGCGGGTCTCCTGGTTTGAGAGTATGATGGTAATTTGCTTATTTCTAGAATTAGGCTTAAAAACATGACGTTAGAGGGTGAAAACTCGAAACAGCCCCAGAACGGTCCCATGGGCGGCACCAACACCTCCCACGAGACCAATGTAACTCGTAAGAACTGGCCACGCATCCGTGGGTCTCCCGGTTTTAGAATACGACAGTAATTTGCTTATTTCTTAACTTAGTCTTAAAAACATGGCGTTAGAGGGTGAAAACACGAAATAGCCCCCGAAAGTCCCCGTAGGTGGTACCAACAGCTCCCACGGAACTAATGTAACACGTAGGAACTGACCCCACAGCCGCGAGTCTCCCGGTTTGAGAGTATGACGGTAATTTTCATATTTCTAGACTTAGGCTTAAAAACATGACGTAAGAGGGTGAAAACTCGAAACACCCCCCGAACGGTCCCGTGGGTGGCACCAACTCCTACCACGGGACCAATGTAACTCGTAGGAACTGACCACGCAGCCCCGGGACTCCCGGTTTGAGAATACGATGGTAATTTGCATATTTCCAGACTTAAGCAAAACACGACGTTAGAGGGTGAAAACTTGAAACTGCCCCCGAATGGCCCTGTGGATGGCACCAACACCTCCCACGGGACCAATGTAACTCGTAGGAACTGACCTCGCAGCCGTGGGACACCCGGTTTGAGAATACGATGATAATTTGCATATTTCTTGACTTAGGCTTAAAAACATGGCGTTAGAGGGTGAAAACTCAAAACATCCCCTGAACGTACTTGTGGGTGGCACCAATACCTCCCACGGGACCAATGCAACTCGTAAGAACTGACCACGCAGCCGCGGGTCCCTCGATTTGAGAATACAGCTGTAATTTACATATTTCTAGACTTAAGCAAAACATGGCGTTAGAGGGTGAAAATTCAAAACAGCCCCGATGGTGGCACCAACACCTCCCTCGGGACCAATGTAACTCGTAGGAACTGACCCCGCAGCCGCGGGACTCCCGGTTTGAGAATACGAAGATAATCTATATATTTTTTTTATTTAGGCTTAAAAACATGGCGTTAGAGGGTGAAAACTCGAAACATCCCCCGAACGTCCCCGAGGGTGGCACCAACACCACCCAAGGGACCAATGTAACTCGTAAAAACTGACCCCACAGCCGCGGGTCTCCCGGTTTGAGAGTGCGATAGTAATTTGCATATTTCTAGACTTAGGATTAAAAACATGATGTTAGAGGGTGAAAACTCGAAACAACCCCGGAACGGCCCCGTGGGTGGCACCAACACCTCCCACGGGACCAGTGTAACTCATCGGAGCTGACCACGCAGCAGCGAGATTCTCGATTTGAGAATATGATAGTAATTTTCATATTTCTAGCGCTAAGCAAAACATAGCGTTAGAGGGTGAAAACTCGAAACAACCCCCGTACGGCCCTGTGGGTTGTACCAACACCTCCTATGGGAGTAATGTATCTTGTAAAAACTGACCTCGTAGCCGCGGGACTTCCGGTTTGAGAATACGATGATAATTAGCATATTTCTTAACTTAGTTTAAAAAACACGGCGTTAGGGAGTGAAAACTTGTAACTGCCCCCGAACGTCTACGTGGGTGGCACCAAGACCTCCAACGGGAACAATGTAACTCGTAGGAACTTCCCCCGCAGCCGCGGGTCTCCCTGTTTGAGAATACCCCAGTAACTTGCATATTCGTAGACTTAGGCTTAAAAACATGGCGTTAAATGGTGAAAACTCGAAACAGCCCCCGAACGTCCACGTGGGTGGCACCAACACCTCCCACGGGACCAATGTAACTCGTAGGAACTGACCCCGCAGCTGCGGGACTCCCGGTTTGAGAATACGATGATAATTTGCATATTTATAGACTTAGGCTTAGAAACAGAGGGTGAAAACTCGAAACAGCCCCCGAACGTCCCCTTGGATGGAACCAACACCTCCCACGGGTCCAATGTAACTCGTAGGCACTGACCACACAGCCGCGGGACTCCCGGTTTGAGAATACGAAGGTATTCTACATATTTCTAGACTTAGGCTTAAAAACATGGCGTTAGAGGGTAAAAACTCAAAACATCCCCGGAACGTCCCCGTAGTTGCACAAACACCTCGCACGGGACTAATGTAACTCGTAGGTACTAACCACGCTGCTGCGGGACTCCCGATTTAAGAATACGATAGGAATTTGCATATATCTAGACTTAGTCTTAAAAACGTGGCGTTATAGGGTGAAAACTCGAAACATCCCCCGAACATCCCCATGGGTGGCACCAACACCTCCCATGGGACCCATGTAAACCGTAGGAACTGACCCCACAGCCGCGGATCTCCGAGTTTAAGAGTACGACAGTAATTTACATATTTGTAGACTTAGGCTTAAAAACATGACATTAGAGGGTGAAAACTTGAAACTTCCCCCCCCAATGTCCCGTGGGCGGAACCAACACCTCCCACGGGGCCAATGTAACTCGTAAGAACTGGCCATGCTGCCCCGAGACTCCCTGTTTTAGAAGACGACGTTAATTTTCATATTTCTAGACTTAAGAAAAACATGGCGTTAGAGGGTGAGAACTTGAAACAGCCCTGTGGGTGGAACCAACACCTCCCACGGGACCAATGTAACTCGTAGGAACTGACCCTACAGCGGTGGGTCTCTCGGTTTGAGAGTACGACGGTAATTTGAATATTTCTTGACTTAGGCTTAAAAACTTGCCGTTAGAGGGTGAAAACTCGAAACAGCAGCCGAACGTCCCTGTGAGTGGCACTAACACCTCCCACGGGACCAATGTAACTCGTAGGTACTAACCACGCAGCCACGGGACTCCCGATTTGAGAATACGATAGGAATTTGCATATATCTAGAGTTAGGCTTAAAAACATGGCGTTATAGGGTCAAAACTCGAAACATCCCCCGAACGTCCCCGTGGGTGGCACCAACACCTCCCACGGGACCCATGTAAACCGTAGGAACTGACCCCACAGTCGCGGATCTCCGAGTTTAAGAGTACGACGGTAATTTGCATATTTGTAGACTGAGGCTTAAAAACATGACATTAGAGGGTGAAAACTCGAAACTGCCCCCCCCCCCCATTGTCCCGTGGGCGGAACCAACACCTCCCACGGGGCCAATGTAACTCGTAAGAACTGGCCATGCAGCCCCGGGACTCCCTGTTTTAGAAGACGGCGTTAATTTGCATAGTTCTAGACTTAAGAAAAACATGGTGTTAGAGGGTGAGAACTTGAAACAGCCCTGTGGGTGGAACCAACACCTCCCACGGGACCAACGTAACTCGTAGGAACTGACCCTGCAGCGGCGGGTCTCCCGGTTTGAGAGTACGATGGTAATTTGAATATTTCTAGACTTAGAATTAAAAACAGGACGTTAGAGGGTGAAAACACGAAGCATCCCCCGAACGGCCCTTTGGGTGGCACCAACACCTCCCACGGGGCTAATGTAACTCGTAGGAAATGATCAAGCAGCCGCGGGACTTCCGATTTTAGAATACGATGATAATTTGCATATTTCATGACTTAGTCTTAAAAACTTGCCGTTATAGGGTGAAAACTCGAAACAGCCCCCGAACGTCCCCGTGGGTGGCACTAACACCTCCCACGGGACCAATGTAACTCGTAGGAACTAACCCCGCAGCTGCAGGTCTCCCGGTTTGAGAATACAACGATAATTTGCATATTTCTAGACTTAGGCTTAAAAACATGGCGTTAGAGGGTGAAAATTAGAAACATTCCCCGAACGCCCCCGTAGGTGGCACAAACACCTCCCACGGGACAAATGTAACTCGTAGGATCTGACCCCACAGCCGTGGGTCTCCCGGTTTGAGAGTACGATGGTAATTTGCTTATTTATAAACTTAGGCATAAAAATATGATGTTAGAGGGTGAAAACTCAAAACAGCCCCCGAACGGTCCCGTGGGCAGCACCAACACCTTCCACGAGACCAATGTAACTCATAAAACTGGCCACGCATTCGCGGGTCTCTCAGTTGTAGAATACGATGGTAATTTACATATTTCTAGACTTAAGCAAAATATAGCGTTAGAGGGTGACAACAACACCTCCCACGGGACCAATGTAACTCGTAGGAGCTGACCCCGCAGCCGCGGGACTCACGGTTTGAGATTACGATGATAATTTGAACATTTCTTGACTTAGTCTTAAAAACATGGCGTTAGAGGGTGAAAACTCGAAACAGCCCCCGAAAGTCCCCGTAGGTGGCACCAACACCTCCCACGGACCTAATGTTACTAGTAGGAACTGACCCCACAGCCGCGGGTCTCCCGGATTGAGAGTATGATAGTAATTTGCATATTTCTAGACTTAGGCTTAAGAACATGACGTAAGGGGGTGAAAACTCGAAATAGCCCCCGAACGATCCCGTGGACGGAACCAAAACCTCCCACGGGACCAATGTAACTCGTAGGAACTGACCACACAGCCCCGGGTCTCCCGGTTTGAGAATACGACGATAATTTATATATTTTTTTACTTAGGCTTAAAAACATGACGTTAGAGGGTGAAAACTCGAAACAGCCCCGAACGTCCCCGTGGGTGGCACCAACACCTCCCAAGGGACCAATGTAACTCGTAAAAACTGACCCTACAGCCG
The DNA here is from genome assembly GCA_949130495.1 of Sambucus nigra. Lineage (NCBI taxonomy): Eukaryota > Viridiplantae > Streptophyta > Magnoliopsida > Dipsacales > Adoxaceae > Sambucus > Sambucus nigra. The sequence goes on along the minus strand of OX422217.1, from coordinate 361,092,337 downwards.
CGGGTCTCCCGATTTGAGAGTGCGATAGTAATTTGCAAATATCTAGGCTTAGGCTTAAAAACATGATGTTAGAGTGTGAAAACTCGAAACAGCCCCCGAACGGCCCCGTGGGTGGCACCAACACCTCCCACGGGACCAGTGTAACTCGTCGGAGCTGACCACGCAGTCGCGAGATTCCCGATTTGAGAATATGACGATAATTTTCATATTTCTACCCTTAAGCAAAACATGGCATTAGAGGGTGAAAACTCGTAACAGCCCCCGAACGTCCCCGTGGGTGGCACCAAGACCTCCCACGGGAACAATGTAACTCTAGGAATTTCCCCCGCAAACGCGGGTCTCCCGGTTTGAGAATACCACATTAACTTGAATATTTCTAGACTTAGGCTTAAAAACATTGCGTTGGACGGTGAAAACTCGAAACAACCCCCGAACATTTCTGTGGGTGACACCAACACCTCCCACGGGACCAATGTAACTCGTAGGAACTGACCCCGCAGCTGCGGGACTCCCAGTTTGAGAATACGATGATAATATGCATATTTATAGACTTAGGCTTAAAAACAGGGTGCTAGCGGGTGAAAACTCGAAACAGCCCCCGAAAGTCCCCTTGGATGGCACCAACACCTCCCACGGGACCAATGTAACTCGTAGGAACTGATCACGCAGCCGCGGGACTCCCGATTTGAGAATATGACGGTAATTTGCATATTTTTAGACTTAGGCTTCAAAACATGGCGTTAGAGGGTTAAAACTCGAACCATCCCCAGAACGTCCCTAAGTTGCACGAACATCTCCCACGGGACCAATGTAACTCGTAGGAACTAACCACGCAGCCGCGGGACTCCTGGTTTGAGAATACGATAGGAATTTTCATATATCTAGACTTAGGCTTAAAAGCATGGCGTTATAGGGTGAAAACTCGAAACATCCCCCGAACGTTCCCGTGGGTGGTACCAACACCTCCCACGGGACCAATGTAAATCTTAGGAACTCACCCCACAGTCGCGGATCTCCTGGTTGGAGAGTACGACGGTAATTTGCATATTTCTGGACTTAGGCTTAAAAACATGACGTTAGAGGGTGAAAACTCAAAACTTCTCCCCAAATGTCCCGTGGACGGCACCAACACCTCCCACGGGGCCAATGTAACTCGTAGGAACTGGCCACGCAGCCCCGAGACTCCCAGTTTGAGAATACGATGTTAATTTTCATATTTCTAAACTTAAGAGAAACATGGCGTTAGAGGGTGAGAACTTGAAACAGCCCCCGAACAGCCCTGTGGGTGGAACCAACACCTCCCACGAGACCAATGTAACTCGTAGGAACTGACCCCGCAGCAGAGGGACTCCCGGTTTGAGAATACGACTATAATTTGCATATTTCTTGACTTGGGTTTAAAAACATGGCGTTATAGGGTGAAAACTCAAAACAGCATCAGAACGTCCCTATGGGTGGCACCAACACCTCCCACGGGACCAATGTAACTCGTAAGAACTGACCCCATAGCCGTGGGTCTCCCGGTTTGAGAGTACCACGGTAATTTGCATATTTCTAGACTTAGGCTTAAAAACAGGACGTTAGAGGGTGAAAACTCAAAACAGCCCCCGAACGGCCCTGTGGGTGGCACCAACACCTCCCACGGGGCTAATATAAATCGTAGGAACTGACCCAGCAGCTGCGAGACTCCTAATTTGAGAATACGATGATAATTTGCATATTTCTTGACTTAGTCTTAAAAACATGCCGTTAGAGGGTGAAAACTCGAAACAGCCCCCGAATGTCCCCGTGGGTGGCACCAACACCTCCCACGGGACCAATGTAACTCGTAGGAACTAACCCCGCAGCTGTGGGTCTCTCGGTTTGAGAATACGATGATAATTTGCATATTTCTAGACTTAGGTTTAAAAACATGGCGTTAGAGGGTGAAAATTCGAAACATTCCCCGAACGCCACCGTAGGTGGCACAAACACCTCCCACGGGACAAATGTAACTCGTAGGATCTGACCACACATCCACGGGTCTCCCGGTTTGAGATTACGATGGTAATTTGCATATTTTTAGTCTTAGACTTAAAAATATGACGTTAGAGGGTGAAAACTCAAAACAGCCCCCGAACGGCCCCGTGGGTGGCACCAACACCTCCCACGGGGCCAATGCAACTCGTAGGAACTGACCCCGCAGCCGCGGGTCTCCCGGTTTGAGAGTACGACAGTAATTTGCTTATTTCTAGACTTAGGCTTAAAAATATGAAGTTAGAGGGTGAAAACTCGGAACAGCTCCCGAACGGCCAGGTGGGTGGCACCAACACCTCCCACGGGGCCAATGTAACTCGTAGGAACTAACCCCACAGCCGTGGGTCTCCCGGTTTGAGAGTACAACGATAATTTGCTTATTTCTAGACTTAAGCTTAAAAACATGGTGTTAGAGAATGAAAACTCAAAATAGCCCCTGAACGTTCCCGCGAGCGGCACCATTACCTCCCACGGGACCAATGTAACTCGTAGGAACTGACCTCATAGCCGTGGGACACCCGGTTTGAGAATACGACGATAATTTGCATATTTCTTGACTTAGGACTAAAAATATGGCGTTAGAGGGTGAAAACGCGAAACTGCCCCTAAACGTCCTTATGGGTGGCACCAATACCTCCCACGGGACCAATATAACTGGTAAGAACTGACCACGCAGCCGCGGGTCTCCCGGTTTGAGAATACGATGGTAATTTGCATATTTCAAGACTTAAGAAAAACATGGTGTTAGCGGGTGAAAATTCGAAACAGCCCCGAAGGTTGCACCAACACCTCCCTCGGAACCAATGTAACTCGTAGGAACTGACCCCGCAGCCGCGGGACACCCGGTTTGAGAATACGACGATAATTTATATATTTTTTGACTTAGGCTTAAAAACATGACGTTAGAGGGTGAAAACTCGAAACATCCCCCGAACGTCCCCGTGGGTGGCACCAACACCTCCCAAGGGACCAATATAACTCGTAAAAACTGACCCCACAGCCGCGGGTCTTCCCGTTTGAGAGTGCGATAGTAAGTTAGATATTTCTAGAATTAGTCTTAAAAACATGACGTTAGAGGGGGAAAACTCGAAACAGCCCCCGAACGGCCCCGTGGGTGGCACCAACACCTCCCACGGGACCAGGGTAACTCGTCGGAGTTGACCACACAGCCGCGAGATTCCCAATTTGAGAATATGACGGTAATTTTCATATTTCTAGCCTTAAGCAAAACATGACCTTAGAGGGTGAAAACTCGAAACAGCCCCCGTACGGCCCTGTGGGATGTACCAACACCTCCCACGGGACCAATGTAACATGTAAAAACTGACCTCGTAGCCGCGGGACTCCCGGTTTGAGAATACGATGATAAGTTGCATATTTCTTGACTTATTTTAAAAAAACGTGGCGTTAGAGGGTGAAAACTCGTAATAGCCCCCGAACGTCCCCGTGGGTTTCACCAAGACCTCCCACGGGAACAATGTAACTCGTAGGAACTTCCCCCGCAGACGCGGGTCTCCTGGTTTGAGAATACCACAGTAACTTGCATATTTCTAGACTTAGGCTTAAAAACATGGCGTTGGACGGTGAAAACATGAAACATCCCCCGAACGTCACCGTGGGTGGCACCAACACCTCCCACGGGAGCAATGTAACTCGTAGGAACTGACCCCGCAGCAGCGGGACTCCCGGTTTGAGAATATGATGATAATTTGCATATTTATAGACTTAGGCTTAAAAATAGGGCGCTAGAGGGTGAAAACTCGAAATAGCCCCCGAACGTCCCATTGGATGGCACCAACACCTCCCACGGGACCAATGTAACTCGTAGGAACTGACCAAGCAGCCGCGGGACTCCCGATTTGAGAATACCACGATAATTTGCATATTTCTAGACTTAGGCTTAAAAACATGGCGTTAGAGGGTTAAAACTCAAAACATCCCCGGAACGTCCCCGTAGTTGCACAAACACCTCCCACGGGACCAATGTAACTCGTAGGAACTAACCACGCAGCCGCGGGACCCCGGTTTGAGAATACGATAGGAATTTCCATATATCCAGACTTAGTCTTAAAAACATGGCGTTATAGGCTGACAACTCGAAACATCCCCCGAACGCCCCCGTGGGAGGCACCAACACCTCCCACGGGACTAATATAAACCGTAGGAACTAACCCCGCAGCTGCGGGTCTCCCAGTTTGAGAGTACGATGATAATTTCCATATTTCTCGACTTAGGCTTAAAAACATGGCGTTAGAGGGTGAAAATTCGAAACATTCCTCGAACGCCCCCGTGGGTGGCACCAACACCTCCCACGGGACCAGTGTAACTCGTCGGAGCTGACCACGCAGCCGGGAGATTCCCGATTTAAGAATTTGACGGTAATTTTCATATTTTTAGCCTTAAGCAAAACATGGCATTTGAGGGTGAAAACTCGAAACAGCCCCCGTACGGCCCTGTGGGATGTACCAACACCTCCCACGGGACCAATGTAACTCGTTAAAATTGACCTCGTAGCCACGGGACTCCCGGTTTGAGAATACGATGATAAGTTGCATATTTCTTGACTTAGTTTAAAAAACAGGGCGTTAGAGGGTGAAAACTCGTAACAGCCCCCGAACGTCCCCGTGGGTGGCACCAAGACCTCCCAAGGGAACAATGTAACTCGTACGAACTTCCCCCGCAGACGCGGGTATCCCGGTTTGAGAATACCACAGTAACTTGCATATTTCTAAACTTAGGCTTAAAAACATGGCGTTGGACGGTGAAAACTCCAAACAGCCCCAAAACGTCACCGTGGGTGGCACCAACACCTCCCATGGGACCAATGTAACTCGTAGGAACTTACCCCGCAGCTGCGGGACTCCCGGTTTGAGAATACGATGATAATTTGCATATTTATTGACTTAGGCTTAGAAATAGGGTGCTAGAGGGTGAAAACTTGAAACAGCCCCCGAACGTCCCCTTGGATGGCACCAACACCTCCCACGGGACCAATGTAACTCGTAGGAACTGATCAAGCAGCCGCGGGACTCCCGGTTTGAGAATACGACGGTAATTTGCATATTTCTAGACTTAGACTTAAAAACATGGCGTTAGAGGGTTAGAACTCGAAACATCCCCGTAGTTGCACAAACACCTCCCACGGGACCAATGTAACTTGTAGGAACTAACCATGCAGCCGCGGGACCCCCGGTTTGAGAATACGATAGGAATTTGCATATATCTAGACTTAGGCTTAGAAACATGGCGTTATGGGTGAAAACTCGAAACATCCCCCGAACATCCCCGTGGGTGGCACCAACACCTCCCACGGGACCAATGTAAGCCATAGGAACTGACCCCACAGCCGCAGATGTCCTGGTTTGAGAGTACGATGGTAATTTGCATATTTCTAGACTTAGGCTTAAAAACATGACTTTAGAGGCTGAAAACTCGAAACTGCCCCCCAAATGTCCCGTGGGCGGCACCAACACCTCCCACGGGGCCAATGTAACTCGTAGGAACTGGCCATGTAGCATCGGAACTCCCAGTTTGAGAATACGATGTTAATTTGTATATTTGTAGACTTAAGTAAAACATGGTGTGAGAGGGAGAGAACTTGAAACAGCCCCCGAATGGCCCTGTGGGTGGAACCAACACCTCCCACGGGACCAATGTAACTCGTAGGAACTGACCCCGCAGCCGTGGGACTCCCGGTCTGAGAATACAACGATAATGTGCATATTTCTTGACCTGGGTTTAAAAACATGGCATTAGAGAGTGAAAACTCGAAACAGTCCCCGAACGTCCCTATGGGTGGCACCAACACCTCCCACGGGACCAATGTAACTCGTAAGAACGGACCGCATAGCCGCGGGTCTCCCGGTTTGAGAGTACGATGGTAATTTGCATATTTCTAAAGTTAGGACTAAAAATAGAATGTTAGAGGGTGAAAACTCGAAACAGCGCCCGAACGTCCCCGTGTGTCGCACCAACACCTCCCACGGGACCAGTGTAACTCGTAGGAACTAACCTCGCAGCTGCGGGTCTCCCAGTTTGAGAATACGATGATAATTTCCATATTTCTCGACTTAGGCTTAAAAACATGGCGTTAGAGGGTGAAAATTCGAAACATTCCTCGAACGCCCCCGTAGGTGGCACAAACACCTCCCACGGGACAAATGTAACTCGTAGGATCTGACCCCACAGCCGCGGGTCTCCCGATTTGAGAGTACGATGGTAATTTGCATATTTCTAGACTTAGGCATAAAAATATGACGTTAGAGGGTGAAAACTCGAAACAGCCTCCGAACGTCCCATTGGATGGCACCAACACCTCCCACGGGGCCAATGTAACTCATAGGAACTGACCCCGCAGCCGCGGGTCTCCCGGTTTGAGAATACGACGATAATTTGCATATTTCTAGACTTAGGCTTAAAAACCTGGCATTCGAGGGTGAAAATTAGAAACATTCCCCGAACGCCCCTGTAGGTGGGGCAAACACCTCCCACGGGACAAATGTTACTCGTAGGATCTGACCCCACAGCTGCGGAACTCTCGGTTTGAGAATACGATGATAATTTGCATAATTCTTGACTTAGTCTTAAAAGCATGGCGTTAGAGGGTGAAAACTCGAAACAGCCCCCGAACGTCCCCGTAGGTGTTACCAGCACCTCCCACGGAACCAATATAACTCGTAGGAACTGACCCCACAGCCGCAGGTCTCCTGGTTTGAGAGTATGACGGTAATTTTCTTATTTCTAGACTTAGGCTTAAAAACACGACGTTAGAGGGTGAAAACTCGAAACAGCCCCCGAATGGTCCCGTGGGCAGCACCAACACCTCCCACGGGACCAATGTAACTCGTAGGAACTGACCATGCATCCCCAGGACTCCCGGTTTGAGAATAGGACAATAATTTGTATATTTCCAGACTTAAGCAAAACAAGGCGTTAGAGGGTGAAAACTTGATACAACCCCCGAACGGCCCTGTGTGTGGCGCCAACACCTCCCACGGGACCAATGTAACTCGTAGGAACTGACCCCGCAGCCGTGGGACACCCGGTTTGAGAATACGATGATAATTTTCATATTTCTAGACTTAGGCTTAAAAACATGGCGTTAGAGGGTGAAAACTCGAAACATCCCCCGAATGTCCCCGTAGGTGGCACAAATACCTCCCACGGGACAAATGTAACTCGTAGGAACTGACCCCACAGCCCCGGGTCTCCCGGTATGAGAGTACGGCGGTAATTTACATATTTCTAGACTTAGGCTTAAAAATATGACGTTAGAGGGTGAAAACTCAAAACAGCCCTGTGGGTGGCACCAACACCTCTCACGGGGCCAATGTAACTCGTAGGAACTGAACCCGTGGCCGTAGGTCTCTCGGTTTGAGAATATGACGGTAATTTTCTTATTTCTAGACTTAACCAAAACAAGGCGTTAGAGGGTGAAAAGTCGAAACAACCCCCGAACGGCCCAGTGGGTGGCACCAACACCTCCCACGAGACCAATGTAACTCGTAGGAGATGACCCCTCAACCGCGGGACTCACGGTTTGAGAATACGACGATAATTTGCAAATTTCTTGACTTTGGCTTAAAAACAAGGCATTAGAGGGTGAAAACTTTAAACATCCTCCGAACGTCCCCGTGGGTGGCACCGACACCTCCCAAGGGACCAATGTAGCTCGTAGAAACTTCCCCCATAGCCGCGGGTCTCCCGATTTGAGAGTGCGATAGTAATTTGCATATTTCCATACTTAGGCTTAAAAACATGACGTTAGAGGGTGAAAACTCGAAATAGCCCCCGAATGGCCCCGTGGGTAGCACCAACACCTCCGACGGGGCCAATGTAACTTGTAGGAGCAGACCACGCAGTCGCGGGATTCCCGGTTTGAGAATACGACGATAAATTTCAAATTTCTAGACTTAAGCTAAATATGACGTTAGAGGGTGAAAACTCGAAACATCCCCCGTACGGCCCTGTGGGTGGCACCAACACCTCCCACGGGACCAATGTAACTCGTAGGAACTGACTCAGCAGCCGCGGGACTCTCGGTTTCAGAATACGACGATAATTTGTATATTTCCTGACTTAGTCTTGAAAACATGGCGTTAGAGGGTGAAAACTCGAAATAGCCCCCGAACATCCCTGTGGGTGGCACCAACACCTCCCACGGGACCAATGTAAGTCATTGGAACTGACCCCGCAGATGCGGGTCTCCCGGTTTGAGAATACGACGATAATTTTCATATTTCTAGACATAGGCTTAAAAATATGGCGTTAGAGGGTGAAAACTCGAAACATCCCCCAAATGTCCTCGTAGGTGGCACAAACACCTCCCACGGGACAAATGTAACTCGTAGGAACTGACCCCACAGCCGCGGGTCTCTCGGTTTGAGAGTATGGCGGTAATTTGCATATTTTTATACTTAGGCTTAAAAATATGACGTTAGAGGCTGAAAACACGAAACAGCCCCGTGGGTGGCACCAACACCTCTCACGGGGCCAATGTAATTCGTAGGAACTGAACCCGTAGCCGTGGGTCTCTCAGTTTGAGAAAATGATGGTAATTTGCTTATTTGTAGACTTAACCAAAACAAGGTGTTAGAGGGAGAAAACTCGAAACAACGCCCGAACAGCCCCGTGGGTGGCACCAACACCTCCCACGGGACCAATGTAACTCATAGGAACTGACTCCGCAACCGCAGGACTCCCGGTTTGAGAATACGATGATAAATTGCATAGTTCTTGACTTAGGCTTAAATACATGGCATTAGAGGGTGAAAACTCGAAACTGCCCCCGAACGTCCCCCTGGGTGGCTCCAATACCTCCCACGGGACCAATGTAAGTCGTAGGAACTAACCCCATAGCCGTCGGTCTCCCGGTTTGAGAGTATGACGATAATTGTCATATTAGTAGACTTAGGCTTAAAAACATGATGTTAGAGGGTGAAAACTCAAAACAACCTCCGAACGGCCCCATGGGTGGCACCAACACCTCCCACAGGACCAATGTAACTCGTAAGAACTGACCACGCAGCCGCGGGACTCCCAATTTGAGAATACGACGATAATTTATATAATTTTTGACTTAGGCTTAAAAACATGACGTTAGAGGGTGAAAATTCGAAACAGCCCCAGAACGGCCCTGTGGGTGGCACCAACACCTCCCACGGGACCAGTGTAACTCGTCGAAGCTGACCCCGCACCCATGGATCTCCTGGTTTGAGAATATGATGATAATTTACTTATTTTTAAACTTAAGCAAAATAAGGCGTTAGAGGGTGAAAACTCGAAACAACCCCTGAATCGCCCCGTGGGTGGTACCTACACCACCCACGGGACAAATGTAACTCGTAGGAACTGACCCCGCAGCCGTGGGTCTCCCGATTTGAGAGTACAATGGTAATTTGCTTATTTCTAGATTTAGTCATAAAAATATAACGTTAGAGGGTGAAAACTCGAAACAGCCCCCGAACGGTCCCGTGGGCGGCACCAACACCTCCCACGGGACCAATGTAACTCCTAAGAACCGACCCCGCAGACGTGGGATTCTCGGTTTGAGAATACGACGATAATTTGCATATTTCTTGACTTACTCTTAAAACCATGGCGTTAGAGTGTGAAAACTCGAAACATCCCCCGAACGTCCCCGTAGGTGGCAGTAACACCTCCCACGAAACCAATGTAACTCGTAGGAACTGACCCCCCAACCGCGGGTCTCCCGGTTTAAGAGTACGATGGTAATTTGCTTATTTCTAGACATAGGCTAAAAAAATGATGTTAGAGGTTGAAAACTAGAAACGGCTCCTGAACGGTCCCGTGGACTTCACCAACACCTCCTACGTTACCAATGTAACTCGTAGGAACTGACCACGTTGCCCCGGAATGCCCGATTTGAGAATACGACGGTAATTTTCATATTTCTAGACTTAAGCAAAATATGGCGTTAGAGGGTGAAAACTCGAAACAGCCCCCGAACGCCCCGTGGATGGCACCAACACCTCCCACGGGACGAATGTAACTCGTAGGAACTGACCACGCATCCGCGGGACTCCCGTTTTGAGAATACGATGGTAATTTGCATATTTCTAGATTTAGGCTTAACAACATGGCGTTAGAGGGTTAAAACTTAAAACATCCCCGGAACGTCCCCGTAGTTGCATAAACACATCCCACGAGACCAATGTAACTCGTAGGAACTGACAACGCAACCGCGGGACTCTCGGTTTGAGAATACGACCGGAATTCGTATATTTCTAGACTTAGGCTTAAAAATATGGCGTTATAGGGTGAAAACTCAAAACATCCCCCGAATGTCTCCGTGGGTGGAACCAACACCTCCCACGGGACCAATGTAACACGTAGGAACTGACCCCACAGCCGCGGATCTCCCGGTGTGAGAGTACGACGGTAATTTGCATATTTCTAGACTTAGTCTTAAAAACATGACGTTAGAGGGTGAAAACTCGAAACAGCCCCCGAACGGTCCCGTGGGCGTCACCAACACCTCCCATGGGACCAATGTAACTCGTAGGAACTAACACCGCACCCATGGGTCTCCTGGTTTGAGAATACGATGATAATTTGCCTATTTTTAGACTTAAGCAAAATAAGGCATTAGAGGGTGAAAACTCGAAACAAGCCCTGAATCACCCTGTGGGTGGAACCTACACCTCCCACGGGACCAATGTTACTCGTAGGAACTGACTCCGCAGCTGTGGGACTCTCGGTTCTAGAATACGATGATAAATTACATATTTCCTGACATAGGCTTAAAAACATGGCGTTAGAGGGTGAAAACTCCAAACAGCCCCCGAACGCCCGCCTGGGTGGCACCAACACCTCCCATGGGACCAATGTAAGTAGTAGGAACTGACCCCACAGCCGCGGGTCTCCCGGTTTGAGAGTACGACTGTAATTTTCATAATACTTGAGTTAGGCTTAAAAACATGACGTTAGAGTGTGAAAAGTCGAAACAACCCCCGAACGGCCCCGTGGGTGGCACCAACACCTCCGACGGGACCAATATAACTCGTAAGAACTGACCACGCAGCCGCGGGACTACTGGTTATAGAATACTATGGTAATATTCATATTTCTAGACTTAAGTAAAATATGATGTTAGAGGGTGAATACTCGAAACAGCCCTCGTACGGCCCTGTGGGTGGCACCAACACCTCCCATGGGACCAATGTAACTCGTAGGAACTGACCCTGCAGCCGGGGGACTCCCGGTTTGAGAATATGACGATAATTTGCATATTTCTTGACTTAGTCTTAAAAACATGCATTTAGAGGGTGAAAACTCGAAACAGCCCCCGAACGTCCCCGTGTGTGTTACCAACACCTCCCACGGGACCAATGTAACCCGTAGGAACTGACCCTGCAGCTGCGGGTCTCCCGATTTGAGAATACGACGATATTTTGTGTATTTCTGGACTTAGGCTTAAAAACATGGTGTTAGAGGGTGAAAACTCGAAACAGCCCCCGAACGCCCCGTGGATGGCACCAACACCTCCCACGGGACGAATGTAACTCGTAGGAACTGACCACGCATCCGCGGGACTCCCGTTTTGAGAATACGATGGTAATTTTCATATTTCTAGACTTAGGCTTAACAACATGGCGTTAGAGGGTTAAAACTTAAAATATCCACGGAACGTCCCCGTAGTTGCATAAACACCTCCCACGAGACCAATGTAACTCGTAGGAACTGACAACGCAACCGCGGGACTCTCGGTTTGAGAATACGACAGGAATTCGTATATTTCTAGACTTAGGCTTAAAAATATGGCGTTATAGGGTGAAAACTCAAAACATCCCCCGAATGTCCCCGTGGGTGGAACCAACACCTCCCACGGGACCAATGTAACACGTAGGAACTGACCCCACAGCCGCGGATCTCCCGGTGTGAGAGGACGACGGTAATTTGCATATTTCTAGACTTAGTCTTAAAAACATGACGTTAGAGGGTGAAAACTCGAAACAGCCCCCGAACGGTCCCGTGGGCGTCACCAACACATCCCACGGGACCAATGTAACTCGTAGGAACTAACCCCGCACCCGTGGGTCTCCCGGTTTGAGAATACGATGATAATTTGCCTATTTTTATACTTAATCAAAATAAGGCATTAGAGGGTGAAAACTCGAAACAACCGCCGAATCACCCCGTGGGTGGTACCTACACCTCCCACGGGACCAATGTTACTCGTAGGAACTGACTCCGCAGCTGTGGGACTCTCGGTTCTAGAATACGATGATAAATTACATATTTCATGGCATAGGCTTAAAAACATGGCGTTAGAGGTTGAAAACTCCAAACAGCCCCCGAACGCCCCCTGGGTGGCACCAACACCTCCAATGGGACCAATGTAAGTAGTAGGAACTGACCCCACAGCCGCGAGTCTCCCGGTTTGAGATTACGACTGTAATTTTCATAATACTTGACTTAGGCTTAAAAACATGACGTCAGAGTGTGAAAACTCGAAACAACCCCCGAACGGCCCCGTGGGTGGCACCAACACCTCCGACGGGACCAATATAACTTGTAAGAACTGACCACGCAGCCGCGGGACTGCTGGTTATAGAATACGATGGTAATATTCATATTTCTAGACTTAAGTAAAATATGATGTTAGAGGGTGAATACTCGAAACAGCCCCCGTACGACCCTGTGGGTGGCACCAACACCTCCCATGGGACCAATGTAACTCGTAGGAACTGACCCTGCAGTCGGGGGACTCCCGGTTTGAGAATATGACGATAATTTGCATATTTCTTGACTTAGTCTTAAAAACATGCATTTAGAGGGTGAAAACTCGAAACAGCCCCCGAACGTCCCCTGGGTGGTACCAACACCTCCCACGGGACCAATGTAACTCGTAGGAACTAACCCCGCAGCTGCGGGTCTCCCAATTTGTGAATACGATGATAATTTGCATATTTCTTGACTTAGGCTTAAAAACATGGCATTAGACGGTAAAAACATGAAACAACCCTCAAACGGCCCCGTGGGTGGCACCAACACCTCCCACGGGGTCAATGTAACTCGTAGGAACTGACCCCGCAGTCGCGGGTCTCCCGATTTGAGAATACGATGGTAATTTGCTTATTTCTTGACATAGGCTTAAAAACATGACGTTAGAGGGTGAAAACTCGAAACAGCCCTCGAACGGTCCCGTGGGCGGCACCAACACCTCCCACAGGACCAATGTAACTCGTAGGAACTGACCACGTTGCCCCGGGACTGCCGGTTAGAGAATACGACAGGAATTTGTATATTTCTAGACATAGTCTTAAAAACATGGCGTTATAGTGTGAAAACTCAAAACATCCCCCGAACGTCCCCGTGGGTGGCACCAACACCTCCCACGGGATCAATGTAACTCGTAGGAACTGACCCCATAGCCTCGGATCTCCTGGTTTGAGAGTAAGACGGTAATTTGTATCTTTCTAGACTTAGGCTTAAAAACATGATGTTAGAGGGTGAAAAATCGAAACAGCGCCCAAACGGTCCCGGGGCTGCGTGGTCAGTTACTATGAGTTACATTGGTCCCGTGGGAGGTGTTGGTGCCACCCACGCGGGACTCCCGGTTTGAGAATACGACGGTAATATGCATATTTTTAGACTTAAGAAAAATATGGCATTAGAGGGTGAAAACTTGAAACAGCGCCCGAACGGCCCTGTGGGTGGCACCAACACCTCCCACGGGGCCAATGTAACTCGTAGGAACTGACCCCGCAGCCGCGGGTCTCCCAGTTTAAGAATATGACGGTAATTTGAGACTTAAGAAAAACAAGGCGTTAGACGGTGAAAGCTCGAAACAACCCCCGAATGGCCTCGTGGGTGGCACCAACACCTCCCATGGGACCAATGTAACTCGTAGGAACTGACTTCGCAGCCACGGGAGTCCAGGTTTGAGAGTACGAAGATAAATTGCATATTTCTTAACTTAGGCCTAAAAACATGGCGTTACTCGGAACAGCCCCCGAACGTCCCCCTGAGTGCCAGCAACACCTCCCATGGGACCAATGTAAGTCATAGAAACTGACACCACAACCGCGGGTCTCCCGATTTGAGAGTGCGATAGTAATTTGCAAATATCTAGAATTAGGCTTAAAAACATGATGTTAGAGGGTGAAAACTCGAAATAGCCCCCGAACGGCCCCGTGGGTGGCACCAACACCTCTGACGGGACCAATGTAACTCGTAGGAGCAGACCACGCAGCCGCGGGACTCCTGGTTATAGAATACGATGGTAATATTCACATTTCTAGACTTAAGCAAAATATGATGTTAGAGGGTGAATACTCGAAACAGCCCTCGTACGGCCCTGTGGGTGGCACCAACACCTACCAGGGGACCAATGTAAATCCTTGGAACTGACCCCACAGCCGGGGGACTCCCAGTTTGAGAATACGACGATAATTTGCATATTTCTTGACTTAGTCCTAAAAACATGCCTTTAGAGGGTAAAAACTCGAAACAGCCCACGAATGTCCCCGTGGGTGGCACCAACACCTCCCACGGGACCAATGTAACTCGTAGGAACTAACCCCGCAGCTGCGGGTCTCCCGGTTTGAGAATACGATGATAATTTCCATATATCTAGACTTAGGATTAAAAACATGGCATTAGAGGGTGAAAATTCAAAACATTCCCCGAACCTCCCCGTAGGTGGCACAAACACCTCCAACGGGACAAATGTAACTCGTAGGAACTGACCCCACATCCGCGGGTCTCCCAGTTTTGAGAGTACTACGGTAATTTGCATATTTCTAGACTTAGGCTTAAAAATATGACGTTAGAGGGTGAAAACTCGAAACAGCCCCCGAACGGCCCCATGGGTGTCACCAACACCTCCCACGAGGCCAATGTAACTCGTTGGAACTGACCCCGCAGCCGTGGGTCTCCCGGTTTGAGAGTATAACGGTAATTTGCTTATTTCTAAACTTAGTCATAAAAACATGATGCTAGAGGGTGAAAACTCGAAACAGCCCCCGAACGGTCCCTTGGGCGCCACCAACACCTCCCACAGGACCAATGTAACTGGTAGGAACTGACCGCGCAGCCGCGGGACTCTCGGTTTGAGAATACGATGATAATTTGCATATTTCTTGACTTACTCTTAAAAACATTGTGTTAGAGGGTGAAAACTCGAAACAACCCCCGAATGTCCCCGTAGGTGGCACTAATACCTCCCACGAAACCAATGTAACTTGTAGGAACTGACCCCACAACTGCGGGTCTCCCGGTTTGAGAGTACGACGGTAATTTGCTTATTTCTAGACATAAGCTTAAAAACCTGACGTTAGAGGGTGAAAACTCGAAACGGCCCCCCAACGGTCCCGTTGGCAGCACCAACACCTACCACGGGACCAATGTAACTCGTAGGAACTGACCACGTTTCCCTGGGACTGCCGGTTTGAGAATATGACAGTAATTTGCATATTTCTAGCCTTAAACAAAACATGGGGTTAGAGGGTGAAAACTTGAAATAGCCCCGTGGGCGACACCAACACATCCCACGGGACCAATATAACTCGTAGGAACTGACCCCGCAGCCACGGGACTCCCGGTTTGAGAATACGATGATAATCTCTATATTTCTTGACTTAGGCTTAAAAATAGGGCGTTAGAGGGGGAAAACTAGAAACATCCGTCGAACGTCCCCGTGGGTGGCACCAATACCTCCCAAGGGACCAATGTAACTAGTAGAAACTAACCCCACAGCCGCGGGTCTCCCGGTTTGAGAGTACAATTGTAATTTGCATATTTCTTGACTTGGGCTTAAAAACATGACGTTAGAGGGTGAAAACTCAAAACAGCCCCCGAACGGCCCCGTGGGTGGCACAAACACCTCCCATGGGATCAATGTAACTCGTAGGAGCTGACCATGCAGTCGCGGGACTCCCGGTTTGAGAAGACGATGGTAATTTTCATATTTCTATACTTAAGCAAAACATGGCGTTAGAGGTTGAAAACTCGAAATAGCCCCCGTACGGCCCTTTGGGTGGTATCAATACCTCCCACGGGACCAATGTAACTCGTAGGAACTGACCCCGCAGCCGTGGGACTCTCGGTTTGAGAATACAATGATAATTTGATTATTTCTTGACGACTTCTAAAAAACATGGTGTTAGAGGGTGAAAACTCGAAATAGCCCCCCGAACGTCCGAGTGGGTGGCACCAACACCTCCCACGGGACCAATGTAACCCGTTGGAACTGACCCCGCAGTCGCGGGAGTCCCGATTTTAGAATACAATGGTAATTTGCATATTGCTAGGCTTAGGCTTAAAAACATGACGTTAGAGGGTGAAAACTCAAAACAGCCCCCGAATGGCCCCGTGGGTGGCACCAACACCTCCCAAGGGAGCAATGTAACTCGTAGAAACTGAGCCCGCAGCCGCGGGACACACAATTTGAGAATACGACGATAATTTGCATATTTCTTGACTTAGTCTTAAAAACATGGCGTTAGAGGGTGAAAACTCGAAATAGCCCCCGAACGTACCTGTAGGTGGCACCAACACCACCCACGGGGCCAATGTAACTCATAAGAACTGACCCCGCTGCCACGGGTCTCTCGGTTTGAGAATACGACGGTAATTTACGTATTTCTAAACTTAAGTAGAACAAGACGTTAGAGGTCGAAAACTCAAAAAAAAAAACCCGAACGGCCCTGTGGGTGGCACCAACACCTCCCACGGGACCAACGTAACTCGTAGGAACTGACTCCGCAGCCGAAGAACTCCCGATTTGAGAATACGATGATAAATTGCATTTTTCTTGACTTAGGCCTAAAAATATGGCGTTACTCGAAACAGCCCCAGAACGTCCCACTGGGTGGCACCAACACCTCCAACGAGACCATTGTAACTCGTAAGAACTAACCACGCAGCCGTGGGTCTCCCAATTTTAGAATACGACGGTAATTTGAATATTTCAAAACTTACGCAAAACATGGCGTTAGAGGGTGAACATTCGAAACAGCCTCAGAACAACCCCGTGGGTGGCACCAACACCTCCCACGGGACTAATGTAACTCGTAGGAGCTGACCCCGTAGCCGCGGGACTCCCGGTTTGAGAATACGATGATAGATTGCATATTTCTAAACTTAAGCTTCAAAACATGGCGTTATAGGGTGAAAATTTGAAACAGCCCCCGAACGTCCCCTTGGGTGGCTCCAACACCTCCCACGGGACCAATGTAACTCGTAGGAACTAACCCCATAGCCGTGGGTCTCCCGGTTTGAGAGTACGACGATAATTTTCATATTAGTAGACTTAGGCTTAAAAACATGATGTTAGAGGGTGAAAACTCAAAACAACCTCCGAACGGCCCCATGGGTGGCACCAACACCTCCCACAGGACCAATGTAACTCGTAAGAACTGACCACGCAGCCGCGGGACTCCCAATTTGAGAATACGACGATAATTTATATAATTTTTGACTTAGGCTTAAAAACATGGCGTTAGAGGGTTAAAACTCGAAACAGCCCCCGAACGTCCCCGTGGGTGGCACCAACACGTCTCAAGGGACCAATGCAACTCGTAGAAACTGACCCCACTGTCGCGGGTCTCCCGGTTTGAGAGTGCCATAGTAATTTGGATATTTCTAAACTTAGGCTTAAAAACATGACGTTAGAGGGCGAAAACTCGAAACATCCCCCGAACGGCCCTGTGGGTGGCACCAACACCTCCCACGGGGCCAGTGTAACTCGTCGGAGCTGACCCTGCACCTGTGGATCTCCTGGTTTGAGAATATGATGATAATTTGCTTATTTTTAGACCTAAGCAAAACAAGGCGTTAGAGGGTGAAAACTCGAAACAGCCCCGGTATGGCCCTGTGGGTGGCATCAACACCTCCCACGGGACCAATGTAACCCGTATGAACTGACCCTGCAGCTGCGGGTCTCCCGATTTGAGAATACGATGATATTTTGCGTATTTCAGGACATAGGCTTCAAAACATGGCGTTAGAGGGTCAAAACTCGAAACAGCCCCCGAACGCCCCGTGGATGGCACCAACACCACCCACGGGACGAATGTAACTCGTAGGAACTGACCACGCATCCGCGGGACTCCGTTTTGAGAATACGATGGTAATTTGCATATTTCTAGACTTAGGCTTAACAACATGGCGTTAGAGGGTTAAAACTTAAAACATCCCTGGAACATCCCCGTAGTTACATAATCACCTCCCACGAGACCAATGTAACTCGTAGGAACTGACAACGCAACCGCGGGACTCTCGGTTTGAGAATACGACAGGAATTCATATATTTCTAGACTTAGGCTTAAAAATATGGTGTTATAGGGTGAAAACTCAAAACATCCCCCGAATGACCCCGTGGGTGGAACCAACACCTCCCACGGGACCAATGTAACACGTAGGAACTGACCCCACAGCCGCGGATCTCCCGGTTTGAGAGTAGGACGGTAATTTGCATATTTCTAGACTTAGTCTTAAAAATATGACGTTAGAGGGTGAAAACTCGAAACAGCCCCCGAACGGTCCCGTGGGCGTCACCAACACCTCCCACGGGACCAATGTAACTCGTAGGAACTAACCCCGCACCCGTGGGTCTCCCGGTTTGAGAATACGATGATAATTTGCCTATTTTTAGACTTAAGCAAAATAAGGCATTAGAGGGTGAAAACTCGAAACAACCCCCGAATCACCCCGTGGGTGGTACCTACACCTCCCACGGGACCAATGTTACTCGTAGGAACTGACTCCGCAGCTGCGGGACTCTCGGTTCTAGAATTAGATGATAAATTACATATTTCTTGACATAGGCTTAAAAACATGGCGTTAGAGGGTGAAAACTCCAAACAGCCCCCGAACGCCCGCCTGGGTGGCACCAACACCTCCCATGGGACCAATGTAAGTAGTAGGAACAGACCCCACAGCCGCGGCTCTCCCGGTTTGAGAGTACGACTATAATTTTCATAATACTTGACTTAGGCTTAAAAACATGACGTTAGAGTGTGAAAACTCGAAACAACCCTCGAACGGCCCCGTGGGTGGCACCAACACCTCCGACGGGACCAATATAACTCGTAAGAACTGACCACGCACCCGCGGGACTGCTGGTTATAGAATACGATGGTAATATTCATATTTCTAGACTTAAGTAAAATATGATGTTAGAGGGTGAATACTCGAAACAGCCCCCGTACGGCCTTGTGGGTGGCACCAACACCTCCCATGGGACCAATGTAACTCGTAGGAACTGACCCTGCAGCCGGGGGACTCCCGGTTTGAGAATATGACGATAATTTGCATATTTCTTGACTTAGTCTTAAAAACATGCATTTAGAGGGTGAAAACTCGAAACAGCCCCCGAACGTCCCCGTGGGTGGTACCAACACCTCCCACGGGACCAATGTAACTCGTAGGAACTAACCCCGCAGCTGCGGGTCTCCCAATTTGTGAATACGATGATAATTTGCATATTTCTTGACTTAGGCTTAAAAACATGGCATTAGACGGTAAAAACACGAAACAACCCTCAAACGGCCCCGTGGGTGGCACCAACACCTCCCACGGGGTCAATGTAACTCGTAGGAACTGACCCCGCAGTCACGGATCTCCCGGTTTGAGAATACGATGGTAATTTTCTTATTTCTTGACATAGGCTTAAAAACATGACGTTAGAGGGTGAAAACTCGAAACGTCCCCCGAACGGTCCCGTGGGCGGCACCAACACCTCCCACGAGACCAATGTAACTCGTAGGAACTGACCACGTTGCCTCGGGACTGCCGCTTTGAGAATACGACAGGAATTTGTATATTTCTAGACATAGGCTTAAAAACATGGCGTTATAGGGTGAAAACTCAAAACATCCCCCGAACGTCCCCGTGGGTGGCACCAACACCTCCCACGGGATCAATGTAACTCGTAGGAACTGACCCCATGGCCACGGATCTCCCGGTTTGAGAGTAAGATGGTAATTTGCATATTTCTAGACTTAGGCTTAAAAACATGACGTTAGAGGGTGAAAACTCAAAATAGCCGCCGAACGGTCCCGTGGGTGGTACCAACACCTCCCACGGGACCAATGTAACTCATAGTAACTGACCACGCAGCCCCGGGACTCCCGGTTTGAGAATACGACGGTAATATGCATATTTTTAGACTTAAGGAAAACATGATGCTAGAGGGTGAAAACTTGAAACAGCCCCCGAACGGTCCCGTGGGCGCCACCAACACCTCCCACGGGACCAATGTAACTGGTCGGAACTGACCGCGCAGCCGCGGGACTCTCGATTTGAGAATACGATGATAATTTGCATATTTCTTGACTTACTCTTAAAAACATTGTGTTAGAGGGTGAAAACTCGAAATAGCCCCCGAACGTCCCCGTAGGTGGCACTAATACCTCCCACGAAACCAATGTAACTCGTAGGAACTGACCCCACAACCGCGGGTCTCCCGGTTTGAGAGTACGACGGTAATTTGCTTATTTCTAGACATAAGCTTAAAAACCTGACGTTAGAGGGTGAAAACTCGAAACGGCCCCCCAATCGTCCCATGGGCGGCACCAACACCTCCCACGGGACCAATGTAACTCGTAGGAACTGACCATATTTCCCTGGGACTGCCAGTTTGAGAATATGACAGTAATTTGCATAGTTCTATCCTTAAACAAAACATGGGGTTAGAGGGTGAAAACTTGAAATAGTCCCGTGGGTGACACCAACACATCCCACGGGACCAATGTAACTCGTAGGAACTGACCCCACAACCACGGGACTCCCGGTATGAGAATACGATGATAATCTCTATATTTCTTGACTTAGGCTTAAAAATAGGGCGTTAGAGGGGGAAAACTAGAAACATCCACCGAACGTCCCCATGGGTGGCACCAACACCTCCCAAGGGACCAATGTAACTAGTAGAAACTAACCCCACAGCCGCGGGTCTCCCGGTTTGAGAGTGCGATAGTAATTTGCATATTTCTTGACTTGGGCTTAAAAACATGACGTTAGAGGGTGAAAACTCGAAATATCCTCCGAACGGTCCCGTGGGTGGCACCAAAACCTCCCACGGGATCAATGTAACTCGTAGGAGCTGACCATGCAGTCGTAGGACTCCCGGTTTGAGAAGACGATGGTAATTTTCATATTTCTAAACTTAAGCAAAACATGGCGTTAGAGGTTGAAAACTCGAAATAGCCCCCGTACGGCCCTTTGGGTGGTACCAACACCTCCCACGGGACCAATGTAACTCGTAGGAACTGACCCCGCAGCCGCGGGACTCCTGGTTTGAGAATACAACGATAATTTGATTATTTCTTAACTTATTCTAAAAAAAATTGCGTTAGAGGGTGAAAACTCGAAATAGCCCCCCGAACGTCCGAGTGGGTGGCACCAACAACTCCCACGGGACCAATGTAACCCGTTGGAACTGACCCCGCAGTCGCGGGAGTCCCGGTTTTAGAATACGATGGTAATTTGCATATTGCTAGACTTAGGCTTAAAAACATGACGTTAGAGGGTGAAAACTCAAAACACCCTCGAATGGCCCCATGGGTGGCACCAACACCTCCCAAGGGAGCAATGTAACTCGTAGAAACTGAGCCCGGAGCCGCGGGACACACGATTTGAGAATACGACGATAATTTGCATATTTCTTGACTTAGTCTTAAAAACATGGCGTTAGAGGGTGAAAACTCGAAATAGCCCCCGAACGTCCCCGTAGGTGGCACCAACACCTCCCTCGGGGCTAATGTAACTCATAGGAACTGACCCCGCTGCCACGGGTCTCTCGGTTTGAGAATACGACGGTAATTTACATATTTCTAGAGTTAAGCAGAACAAGACGTTAGAGGGCGAAAACTCGAAAAAACCCCCGAACGGCCCTGTGGGTGGCACCAACACCTCCCACGGGACCAATGTTACTCGTAGGAACTGACTCCGCAGCCGAGGAACTCCCGATTTGAGAATACGATGATAAATTGCATTTTTCTTGACTTAGGCCTAAAAATATGGCGTTACTCGAAACGGCCCCCGAACGTCCCCTTGGGTGGCACCAACACCTCCAACGAGACCAATGTAACTCGTAAGAACTGACCACGCAGCCGTGGGTCTCCCAATTTTAGAATACGACGGTAATTTGAATATTTCAAAACTTAAGCAAAACATGGCGTTAGAGCGTGAACATTCGAAACAGCCTCAGAACAGCCCCGTGGGTGGCACCAACACCTCCCACGGGACCAATGTAACTCGTAGGAGCTATCCCCGCAGCCGCGGGACTCCCAGTTTGAGAATACGATAATAGATTGCATATTTCTAAACTTAGGCTTCAAAACATGGCGTTAGAGAGTGAAAAATCGAAGCATCCCCCGAACGTCCTCGTAGGTGGCGTAAACAGCTCCCACGAGACCAATGTAACTCGTAGGAACTGACCACGCAACCGGAGGACTACCGGTTTGAGAATACGATGATAAATTGCATATTCCTATACTTAGGCTTAAAACATGACGTTAGAGAGTGAAAACTCGATTCATCCCCCGAACTTCCCCGTAGGTGGCACAAACACCTCCCACGGGACCAATGTAACTCGTAGGAACTGACCACGCAGCCGCGAGACTCCCGTTTTGAGAATATGACAGGAATTTGTATATTTCTAGACATAGGCTTAAAAACATGGCGTTATAAGGTGAAAACTCGAGACCACCCCCGAACGTCCCCGTGGGTGGCACCAAGACCTCCCACGGGACCAATGTAACTCGTAGGAACTGACCCCGTAGCCGCGGATCTCCCGGTTTGAGAGTACGACGGTCATTTACTTATTTTTAGACTTAGGCTTAAAAACATGACGTTAGAGGGTGAAAGCTCAAAACAGCCCCCGAAGGGTCCCGTGGGTGGCACCAACACCTCCCACGAGACCAATGTAACTCGTAAGAACTGACCACGCAGCCTCGGAACTCCCGGTTTGAGAATACGACAGTAATTTGTATTTATAGACTTAAGCAAAACATGGCGTTAGAGGGTGAAAACTTGAAACAGCCCCCGAACGTCCCTGTGCGTGGCACAAACACCTACCACGGGACCAATGTAATTCGTAGGAACTGACCCTATAGCCGCGGGAGTCCCGGTTTGAGAATATGATGGTATTTTGGATATTTCTTGACTTAGGCTTAAAAACATGGCGTTAGAGGGTGAAAACTCAAAACAGACCCAGAACGGCCCCGTGGGTGGCACCAACACCTCCCACGGGACCAATGTAACTCGTAGGAACTGACCCCGCAGCTGCGGGTCTCTCGGTTTGATAATACCATAGTAATTTACATATTTCTACACTTAAAACAACATGACGTTAGAGGGTGAAAACTCGAAACAGCCCCCGAATGGCCCCGTGGTTCGCACCAACACCTCCCACGGGACCAATGTAAGTCGTAAGAGCTGACCACGCAGCCGCGAGATTCCCGGTTTGAGAATACGACGGTAATTTTCATATTTCTAGACTTAAGCAAAACATGGCGTTAGAGCATGAAAACTCGAAATAGTCCCGAAACGGCCCCGTTGGTGGCACCAACACCTCCCACGGGACCAATGTAACTCGTAGGAACTGACCCCACAGCTGCGGGACTCCCGGTTCGAGAATACGATGATAATTTAGATTTAGGCTTAAAAACATGACGTTTGAGGGTGAAAACTCGTAACAGCCCCCGAACGGCCCCGTGGGGGGCACCAACGCTTTCTACGAGACCAATGTAACTCGGAACTGATCCCGCAGTCACGGGTCTCCCGATTTGAGAATATGACGGTAATTTACATATTTCTAGACTTAGGCTTAAAAACATGGCGTTAGAGGGTGAAAACTCGAAACATCCCCCGAACGTCCTCGTAGGTGGCATAAACACATCCCACGGGACCAATATAACTTGTAGAACTAACTACGCAGCCGCAGGACTCTCGATTTGAGAGCACAACATGAATTTGCACATTTCTAGACTTAGGCTTAAAAACATGGCGTTATAGGGTGAAAACTCGAAACAGCCCCCGAACGTCCCCGTGGGGGGCACCAACGCTTTCTACGAGACCAATGTAACTCGTAGGAACTGATCCCGCAGTCACGGGTCTCCCGGTTTGAGAATATGATGGTAATTTACATATTTCTAGACTTAGGCTTAAAAACATGGCGTTAGAGGGTGAAAAGTCGAAACATCCCCCGAATGTCCTCGTAGGTGGCATAAACACCTCCCACGGGACCAATATAACTTGTAGAACTAACTACGCAGCCGCAGGACTCTCGATTTGAGAGCACAACATGAATTTGCACATTTCTAGACTTAGGCTTAAAAACATGGCGTTATAGGGTGAAAACTCGAAACAGCCCCCGAACGTCCCCGTGGGTGGCACCAACACTTCCCACGGGACCAATGTAACTCGTAGGAACTGACCCCATAGCCGCGGGTCTCTCGGTTTGATAATACCACAGTAATTTGCATATTTCTAGACTTAGGATTAAAAACATGGCGTTAGGCGGTGAAAACTCGAAACAACCACCGAACGGTCCTGTGACTGGCACCAACACCTCCCACAGGACCAATGTAACTCGTAGGAACTGACCACGTAGCCCCAGTACTCCCGGTTTTAGAATACGATTGTAATTTTTATATTTCTAGACTTAATCAAAACTTAGTGTTAGAGGGTGAAAACTAGAACAGCCCCCGAACGGCTCTTTGGGTTGCACCAACACCTACCACGAGACCAATGTAACTCGTACAAACTGACCCTGCAGCCGCGGGACTCCCAGTTTGAGAATACGATGATAATTTAGATTTTTCTTGACTTAGACTTAAAAATATGGTATTATACGGTGAAAGCTCGAAACAGCCCCCGAACGTCCCCGTGGGAGGCAACAACACCTCCCACGGTACCAATGTAACTCGTAGGAACTGACCCCACATCTGCGGAGCTCCCGATTTGAGAGTACGATGGTAATTTGCATATTTCTAGACTTAGGCTTCAAAACATGGCGTTAGGCGGTGAAAACTCATAACATCCCCCGAACGTCCCCGTGGGTGGCACCAACACCTCCCACGGGACCAATGTAACTCATAGGAACTGACCCCGCAGCTACAGGTCTCCTAGTTTGAGAATATGACGGTAATTTGTATATTTTTAGACTTAACAAAACATGACGTTAGAGGGTGAAAACTCGAAACATCCCCCGAACGGTCCCGTGGTTGGGACCAACACCTCCCACAGGACCAATGTAACTCGTAGGAACTGACCCCATAGCCGCGGATCTCCTAGTTTGAGAGTATGATGGAAATTTGCAAATTTCTAGAGTTAGGCTTAAAAACATGACATTAGATGGTCAAAACTCGAAACACCCCGGAACGGTCCCGTGGGTGGCACCAACACCTCCCACGGGACCAATGTAACTCGTAAGAACTGATCACGCAGCCCCGGGACTCCCGGTTTGAGAATATGATGATAATTTGAATATTTCTTGACTTAGGTTTAAAAACATGGCGTTTGAGGGTGAAAACTCGAAACAACCCCCGAACGTGACCGTGGGTGACACCAACACCTCCCACGGGAACAATGTAACTCGTAGGAACGGACCCCACAGCCGGGGATCTCTCGGTTTGAGACTACGATGGTAATTTGCATATTTATAGACTTAGTCTTAAAACATGACGTTAGAAGGTGAAAACTCAAAACAACCCTAGAACGGTTCGGTGAATGGCACCAACACCTCCCACGGGAACAATGTAACTCGTAGGAACTAACCACGTAGCCCGGGTCTCCCCGTTTGAGAATACGATGGTAATTTGTATATTTCTAGACTTATGCAAAACATGGCGTTAGGGGGTGAAAACTGGAAACAGCCCCCGAACTGCCCTGTGGGTGGCACCATCACCTACCACGGGACCAATGTAACTCGTAGGAACTGACCCTGCATCCGCGGGAGTCCAGGTTTATGAATACGATGATAATTTAGATATTTCTTGACTTAGGGCTAAAAATATGGTGTTATAGGGTGAAAACTCGAAATAACACCCGAACGTCCCCGTGGGTGGCACCAACACCTCCCACGGGACCAATCTAACTCGTAGGAACTGACCCTACAGCTGCGAATCTCCCGGTATGAGAATACCATAGTAATTTGAATATTTCTAGACTTAGGCTTAAAACCATGGCGTTAGGCAGTGAAAGCTCGAAACAAACCCTGAACGTCCCCGTGGGTGGCACTAACTCCTCCCACGGGACCAATGTAACTCATAGGAACTGACCTCGCAACCGCAGGCCTCATAGTTTGAGAATACGACGGTCATTTGCATATTTTTAGACTTAACAAAACATGACGTTAGAGGGTGAAAACTCAAAACAGCCCCAGAACGGCCCTGTGGTTGGCACCAACACCTCCCACGGGACCAATCCAACTCGTAGGAGCAGACCACGCAGTCACGGGACTCTCGATTTGAGAATACAACGATAATTTTCATATCTCTAGACTTAAGAAAAACATGGCGTTAGAGGGTGAAAACTCGAAACAGCCCCCGAACGGTCCCGTGGGTGGCACCAACACCTCCCACGGGACCAATGTAACTGGTAGGAACTGACCCCACAGCTACGGGTTCCCGGTTTGAGAATACGATGATAATTTGCATATTTCTAGACTTAGGCTAAAAAATATGACGTTAGAGGGTGAGAACTCGTAACATCCACCGAACATCCCCGTAGGTGGCACAAACACCTCCCACGGGACTAATGTAACTTGTTGGAACTGACCACACAGCCGTGGATCTCTCGGTTTGAGAGTACGACGGTAATTGGCATATTGCTAGACTTAGGCCTAAAAACATGACGTTAGACGGTGAAAACTCGAAACAGCCCCGGAACGGTCCTGTGGGCGGCACCAACACCTACCACGGGACAATGTAACTCGTAGAAACTGACCCCACAACCGCCGATCTCCCTGTTTGAGAGTACGACGGTAATTTGCATATTTCTAGAGTTAGGCTTAAAAAGATGACGTTAGAGGGTGAAAACTCGAAACAGCCCTAGAACGGTCCTGTGGGTGGCACCAACACCTCCCACAGAACTCCTCGTTTGAGAATACGATGGTAATTTGTATATTACTAGACTTAAGCATAACATGGCATTAGAGGGTGAAAACATAAAACAATCCCCGAACGGCCTATTGGGCGGCACCAACACTTACCACGGGACAAATGTAACTCGTAGGAACTGACCCTGCAGCCGCGGGACTTCCGATTTGACAATACGACGATAATTTGGATATTTCTTGACTTAGTCTTAAAAACATGGCGTTAGAGGGTGAAAACTCGAAACAGCCCTTGAAGGCCCCGTGGGTGGCACCAACACCTCCCACGGGACCAATGTAACTCGTAGGAAATGACCCCGCAGCTGGAGGTCTCCTAGTTTGAGAATATGACAGTAATTTACATATTTCTAGACATAACAAAACATGAAGTTAGAGGGTGAAAACAAGAAACAGCCCCCGAACGGCCCCGTGGTTGGCACCAACACCTCCCACGGGACCAATGTAACTCGTAGGAGCTGACCACACTGCCGCGGGACTCCCCGTTTCAGAATACAATGGTAATTTTCACATTTCTATACTTAAGCAAAACATGGCGTTAGAGGGTGAAAACTCGAAACAACGCCTGAACGGCCCCGTGGGTGGCACCAACACCTCCCACAGGACCAATGTAACTCGTAGAAACTAACCCCACAGCTGCGGGACTCCCGGTTTGAGAATACGATGGTAATTTGCATATTTCTAGACTTAGGCTTAAAAACATAACGTTAGAGGGTGAGAACTTGTAACAGCCCCCGAACGTCCCCCTGGGTGGCACCAACACCTTCCACGAGACCAATGTAACTTATAGGAAGTGATCCCGTAGCCGTGGGTCTCCCGATTAGAGAATACGACGGGAATTTGCATATTTGTATACTTAGGCTTAAAAATATAACGTTAGAGGGTGAAAACCTGAAACAGCCCCCGAACGGTCCTATGGGTGGCACCAACACCTCCCACGGGACCAATGTAACTCGTAGGAACTGACCACGTAGCCCTGGGACTCCTGGTTTGAGAATAAGATGGTAATTAGTATATTTCTAGACTTAAGCAAAACATGGCGTTAGAGGGTGAAAACTTGAAACAGCCCCCGAACAGCCCTGTGGGTGGTACCAACACCTACCATGGGAGCAATGTAACTTGTAGGAACTGACCCTATAGCCGTGGGACTCCCGATTTGCGAATACGATGGTAATTTGGATATTTCTTGACTTAGGCTTAAAAACATGGCGTTAGAGGGTGAAATCTCAAAACAGCTCTCGAACATCCCCGTGGCTGGCACCAACACCTCCCACGGGACCAATGTAACTCGTAGGAACTGACCCCGCAGCCGCGAGTCTCCCGGTAAGAGAATACCATAGTAATTTGAATATTTCTAGACTTAGGCTTAAAACCATGGCGTTAGGCAGTGAAAGCTCGAAACAGCCCCTGAACGTCCCCGTGGGTGGCACCAACTCCTCCCACGGGACCAATATAACTCATAGGAACTGACCCCGCAGCCGCATGTCTCATAGTTTGAGAATACGATGGTCATTTGCATATTTTTAGACTTAACAAAACATGGCGTTAGAGGGTGAAAACTCAAAACAGCCCCCGAACGGCCCTGTGGTTGGCACCAACACCTCCCACGGGACGAATGCAACTCGTAGGAGCTGACCACGCAGCCACAGGACTCCCGGTTTAAGAATACAACGATAATTTTCATATTTCTAGACTTAAGCAAAACATAGCATTAGAGAGTGAAAACTCGAAACAGCCCCCGAACGGTCCCGTGGGTGGCACCAACACCTCCCACGGGACCAATGTAACTGGTAGGAACTGACCCCACAGCTACGGGTTCCCGGTTTGAGAATACGATGATAATTTGCATATTTCTAGACTTAGGCTAAAAAACATGACGTTAGAGGGTGAGAACTCGTAACATCCCCCGGACATCCCCGTAGGTGGCACAAACACCTCCCACGGGACTAATGTAACTTGTTGGAACTGACCACACAGCCGTGGATCTCCCGGTTTGAGAGTACGACGGTAATTGGCATATTGCTAGACTTAGGCCTAAAAACATGATGTTAGAGGTTGAAAATTCGAAAAAGCCCCCGAACGGTCCTGTGGGCGGCACCAACACCTACCACGGAACCAATGTAACTCGTAGGAACGGACCCTACAGCCGTGGGACTACCGGTTTGAGAATACCATGGTAATTTTCATATTTCTAAACTTAGGCTTAACAACATGGCGTTAGACAGTGAAAACTCGAAACAACCCCCGAACGTCCGCGTGGGTGTCACCAACACCTCCCACAGGACCAATGTAACACGTAGGAACTGACCCCGTAGCTGCGGGTCTCCCGGTTTGAGAATACGACGGTAATTTTCATATTTCTAGACTTAGGCTTCAAAATAGGGAGTTAGAGGGTGAAGACTAGAAACAACCCCTGAACGTCCCCGTGGATGACACAAACAACTCCCACGGGACCAATGTGACTCGTAGGAACTGACCACGCAGCCGCGGGACTCCCGATTTGAGAATACGACAGGAATTTGCATATTTCTAGACTTAGGCTTAAAAACATGGCGTTATAGGGTGAAAACTCAAAACGACCCGCGAACGTCCCCGTGGGTGGCACCAAAACCTCCCACGGAACCAATGTAACTCGTAGGAACTGACCCCACAATCATGGATCTCCCGATTTGAGAGTGCGACGGTAATTTGCATATTTCGAGACATAGGCTTAAAAACATGGCGTTAGAGGGTGAAAACTCGAAACAGCCCCCGAACGTCCCCGTGGGTGGCACCAACACCTCTCACGGGACCAATGTAACTCTTAGGAATTGACCCCGCATTCGTGGGTCTCCCGGTTTGAGAATACTACAGTAATTTGCATATTTATAGACTTAGGCTAAAAAACATGGCATTAGGCGGTGAAAACTTGTAACAGCCCCCGAACGACCCGTGGGTGGCACCAACTCCTCCCACGGGACCAATGTAACTCGTAGGAAATGACTCCGCAGCCGCAGGTCTCCTAGTTTGAGAATATGATGGTAATTTGCATATTTTTAGATTTAACAAAACAAGACGTTAGAGGGTGAAAACTCGAAACAGCCACCGAACGGCCCCGTGGTTGGGACCAACACCTCCCACGGGACCAATGTAACTCGTAGGAGCTGACCACACTGTCGCGGGACTCCCGGTTTGAGAATACAATGGTAATTTTCATATTTCTAAACTTAAGCAAAACATGGCGTTAGAGAGTGAAAACTCGAAACAACACCCGAACAGCCCCGTGGGTGACACCGACACCTCCCACGGGACCAATGTAACTCGTAGGAACTAATCCCCTAGACGCGGGTCTCCCGATTTGAGAATACGACAGTAATTTTCATATTTCTAGACTAAGGCTTAAAAACATGACGTTAGAGGGTGAAAAATCAAAACAGCCCCCGAACGGTCCTATGGGTGGCTCCAACACCTCCCACGGGACCAATGTAACTCGTAGGAACTGACCACACAGCCTTGGAACTCCTCGTTTGAGAATACGATGGTAATTTGTATATTACTAGACTTAAGCAAAACATGGCATTAGAGGGTGAAAACATAAAACAATCCCCGAACGGCCTATTGGGCGGCACCAACACTTACCACGGGACAAATGTAACTCGTAGGAACTGACCCTGCAGCCGCGGGACTTCCGATATGAAAATACGATGATAATTTGGATATTTCTTGACTTAGGCTTAAAAACATGGCGTTAGAGGGTGAAAACTCGAAACAGCCCTTGAAGGCCCCGTGGGTGGCACCAACACCTCCCACGGGACCAATGTAACTCGTAGGAAATGACCCCGCAGCTGGAGGTCTCCTAGTTTGAGAATATGACAGTAATTTACATATTTCTAGACATAACAAAGCATGACGTTAGAGGGTGATAACTCGAAACATCCCCCGAACGACCCCGTGGTTGGCACCAACACCTCCCACGGGACCAATGTAACTCGTAGGAGCTGACCACACTGCCGCGGGACTCCCCGTTTCAGAATACAATGGTAATTTTCACATTTCTAAACTTAAGCAAAACATGGCGTTAGAGGGTGAAAACTCGAAACAACGCCCGAACGGCCCCGTGGGTGGCACCAACACCTCCCACAGGACCAATGTAACTCGTAGAAACTGACCCCACAGCTGCGGGACTCCCGGTTTGAGAATACGATGGTAATTTGCATATTTCTAGACTTAGGCTTAAAACATAACGTTAGAGGGTGAGAACTTGTAACAGCCCCCGAACGGCCCCGTGGGTGGCACCAACACCTTCCACGAGACCAATGTAACTTATAGGAAGTGATCCCGTAGCCGTGGGTCTCCCGATTAGAGAATACGACGGAAATTTGCATATTTCTATACTTAGGCTTAAAAACATAACGTTAGAGGGTGAAAACCTGAAACAGCACCCGAACGGTCCTATGGGTGGCACCAACACCTCCCACGGGACCAATGTAACTCGTAGGAACTGACCACGTAGCCCTGGAACTCCTGGTTTGAGAATAAGATGGTAACTAGTATATTTCTAGACTTAAGCAAAACATGGCGTTAGAGGGTGAAAACTTGAAACAGCCCCCGAACGGCCCTGTGGGTGGTACCAACACCTACCACGGGAGCAATGAAACTTATAGGAACTGACCCTACAGCCGTGGGACTCTCGATTTGCGAATACGATGGTAATTTGGATATTTCTTGACTTAGGCTTAAAAACATGGCGTTAGAGGGTGAAATCTCAAAACAGCTCCCGAACATCCCCGTGGCTGGCACAAACACCTCCCACGGGACCAATGTAACTCGTAGGAACTGACCCCGCAGCCGCGAGTCTCCCGGTAAGAGAATACCATAGTAATTTGAATATTTCTAGACTTAGGTTTAAAACCATGGCGTTAGGCAGTGAAAGCTCGAAACAGCCCCTGAACGTCCCCGTGGGTGGCACCAAATCCTCCCACGGGACCAATGTAACTCATAGGAACTGACCCCGCAGCCGCAGGTCTCATAGTTTGAGAATACGATGGTCATTTGCATATTTTTAGACTTAACAAAACATGGCATTAGAGGGTGAAAACTCAAAACAGCCCCCGAACGGCCCTGTGGTTGGCACCAACACCTCCCACGGGACCAATGCAACTCGTAGGAGCTGACCACGCAGCCACGGGACTCACGGTTTGAGAATACAACCATAATTTTCATATTTCTAGACTTAAGCAAAACATAACGTTAGAGAGTGAAAACTCGAAACAGCCCCCGAACGGTCCCGTGGGTGGCACCAACACCTCCCACGGGACCAATGTAACTGGTAGGAACTGACCCCACAGCGACGGGTTCCCGATTTGAGAATACGATGATAATTTGTATATTTCTAGACTTAGGCTAAAAAACATGACGTTAGAGGGTGAGAACTCGTAACATCCCCCGAACATCCCCGTAGGCGGCACAAACACCTCCCACGGGACTAATGTAACTTGTTGGAACTGACCACACAGCCGTGGATCTCCCGGTTTAAGAGTACGACGATAATTGTCATATTACTAGACTTAGGCCTAAAAACATGACGTTAGAGGGTGAAAATTCGAAAAAGCCCCCGAACGGTCCTGTGGGCGGCACCAACACCTACCACGGGACCAATGTAACTCGTAGGAACTGACCCTACAGCCGTGGGACTCCCGGTTTGAGAATACCACGGTAATTTGCATATTTCTAGACTTAGGCTTAACAACATGGCGTTAGACAGTGAAAACTCGAAACAACCCCCGAACGTCCGCGTGGGTGTCACCAACACCTCCCACAGGACCAATGTAACACGTAGGAACTGACCCCGTAGCTGCGGGTCTCCCGGTTTGAGAATACGACGGTAATTTTCATATTTCTAGACTTAGGCTTCAAAATAGGGAGTTAGAAGGTGAAGACTAGAAACAACCCATGAACGTCCCCGTGGATGACACAAACACCTCCCACAGGACCAATGTGACTCGTAGGAACTGACCACGCAGCCGCGGGACTCCCGATTTGAGAATACGACAGGAATTTGCATATTT
The DNA here is from genome assembly GCA_949130495.1 of Sambucus nigra. Taxonomy (NCBI): domain Eukaryota; kingdom Viridiplantae; phylum Streptophyta; class Magnoliopsida; order Dipsacales; family Adoxaceae; genus Sambucus; species Sambucus nigra. The sequence goes on along the minus strand of OX422217.1, from coordinate 361,059,187 downwards.
CTAGACTTAGGCTTAAAAACATGGCGTTATAGGGTGAAAAATCAAAAAAAACCCCGAACGTCCCCGTGAGTGGCACCAAAACCTCCCACGGAACCAATGTAACTCGTAGGAACTGACCCCACAGTCATGGATCTCCTGATTTGAGAGTGCGACGGTAATTTGCATATTTCGAGACATAGGCTTAAAAACATGGCGTTAGAGGGTGAAAACTCAAAACAGCCCCCGAACGTCCCCGTGGGTGGCACCAACACCTCTCACGGGACCAATGTAACTCTTAGGAATTGACCCCGCATTCGTGGGTCTCCCAGTTTGAGAATACTACAGTAATTTGCATATTTATAGACTTAGGCTAAAAAACATGGCATTAGGCGGTGAAAACTCGTAACAGCCCCTGAACGCCCCGTGGGTGGCACCAACTCGTCCCACGGGACCAATGGAACTCGTAGGAAATGACTCCGCAGCCGCAGGTCTCCTAGTTTGAGAATATGATGGTAATTTGCATATTTTTAGATTTAACAAAACATGACGTTAGAGGGTGGAAACTCGAAACAGCCACCGAACGGCCCCGTGGTTGGGACCAACACCTCCCACGGGACCAATGTAACTCGTAGGAGCTGACCACACTGTCGCGGGACTCCCGGTTTGAGAATACAATGGTAATTTTCATATTTCTAAACTTAAGCAAAACATGGCGTTAGAGGGTGAAAACTCGAAACAACACCCGAACGGCCACGTGGGTGACACCGACACCTCCCACGGGACCAATGTAACTCATAGGAACTGATCCCCTATCCGCGGGTCTCCCGATTTGAGAATACGACAGTAATTTTCATATTTCTAGACTAAGGCTTAAAAACAAGACGTTAGAGGGTGAAAAATCAAAACAGCCCCCGAACGGTCCTATGGGTGGCTTCAACACCTCCCACGGGACCAATGTAACTCGTAGGAACTGACCACACAGCCTTGGAACTCCTCGTTTGAGAATACGATGGTAATGTGTATATTACTAGACTTAAGCAAAACATGGCGTTAGAGGGTGAAAACTTGAAACAGCCCCTGAACAGCCCTATGGGTGGCCCCAACATCTACCACGGGACCAATGTAACTCGTAGGAACTGACCCTACAGCCGCGGGACTCCCGATTTGAGAATACGATGGTAATTTGGATATTTCTTGACTTAGGCTGAAAAACATGGCGTTAGAGGGTGAAAACTTGAAACAACTCCCGAATATCCCCGTGGATGGCACCAACACCTCCCACGGGACCAATGTAACTCGTTGGAATTGACCCCACAGCCTCGGGTCTCTCGGTTTGAGAATACCAGGGTAATTTGCATATTTCTAGACTTAGAATTAAAACATGGCGTTAGACAGTGAAAACTTGAAACAGCCCATGAACGGCCCCGTGGGTGGCACCAACACCTCCCATGGGACCAATGTAACTCGTAGGAATTGATCCCGCAGCTGCAGGTCTCCCGGTAAGAGAATACGAGGATAATTTTCATATTTCTAGACTAAAGCTTAAAAATAGGGATTTAGAGGGTGAAGATACGAAACAACCCCTGAACGTCCGCATGGATGGCACAAACACCTCCCACGGGATCAATGTAACTCGTAGGAACTGACCATGCAGCCGTGGGACTCCCGGTTTGAGAATACAAAGGTAATTTGCATATTTCTAGACTTAGGCCTAAAAACATGGCTTTAGACGGTGAAAACTCGAAGCATCCCCCGAACATCCCCGTAGGTGGCACAAACACCTCCCACGGGACCAATGTAACTCGTAGGAACTTACCACGCAGCCGCGGGACTCTCGGTTTGAGAATACGACTGGAATTTTCATATTTCCAGACTTAGGCTTAAAAACATGGCGTTATATTGTGAAAACTTAAAACAGCCCCCAACGGCCCCGTGCGTGGCACCAACAACTCCCACGGGACCAATGTAACTCGTAGGAACTGACCCCACAACCGCGGATCTCCCTGTTTGAGAGTACGACGGTAATTTGCATATTTCTAGACTTATGCTTAAAAACATGACGTTAGAGGGTGAAAACTCGAAACAGCCCTAGAACGGCCCTGTGGGTGGCACCAACACCTCCCACGGGACTAATGTAACTCGTAGGAACTAACCACGTAGACCCGGGACTCATTGTTTGAGAATACGATGGTAATTTGTATATTACTAGACTTAAGCAACACATGGCATTAGAGGGTGAAAACTTAAAATAATCCCCGAACGGCCCTTTGGGCGGCGCCAACACTTACCACGGGACAAATGTAACTCGTAGGAACTGACCCTGCAGCCGCGGGACTTCTGATTTGACAATACGGTGATAATTTGGATATTTCTTGACTTAGGCATAAAAACATGGCGTTAGAGGGTGAAAACTCGAAACAGCCCCCGAAGGCCCCGTGGGTGGCACCAACACCTCCCACGGGACCAATGTAACTCGTAGGAAATGACCCCGCAGCCGGAGGTCTCCTAGTTTGAGAATACGACAGTAATTTACATATTTCTAGACATAACAAAACCTGACGTTAGAGGGTGAAAACTCGAAACAGCCCCCGAACGGCCCCGTGGTTGGCACCAACACCTCCCACGGGACCAATGTAACTCGTAGGAGCTGACCACACTACCGCGGGACTCCCCGTTTCAGAATACAATGGTAATTTTCACATTTTTAGACTTAAGCAAAACATGGCGTTAGAGGGTGAAAACTCGAAACAACGCCCGAACGGCCCCGTGGGTGGCACCAGCACCTCCCACGGGACCAATGTAACTCGTATGAACTGACCCCACAACTGCTGGACTCCCGGTTTGAGAATACGACGGTAATTTGCATATTTCTAGACTTTGGCTTGAAAAGATAACGTTAGAGGGTGAGAACTTGTAACAGCCCCCGAACGGCCCCGTGGGTGGCACCAATACCTTCCACGAGACCAATGTAACTTATAGGAAGTGATCCCGTAGCCGTGGGTCTCCCGGTTAGAGAATATGACGGGAATTTGCATATTTCTAGACTTAGGCTTAAAAACATAACGTTAGAGGGTGAAAACCTGAAACAGCCCCCGAACGGTTCTATGGGTGGCACCAACACCTCCCACGGGACCAATGTAACTCGTAGGAACTGACCACGTAGCCCTGGGACTCCTGGTTTGAGAATAAGATGGTAATTTGTATATTTCTTGACTTAAGCAAAACATGGCGTTAGAGGGTGAAAACTTGAAACAGCCCCCGAACGGCCCTGTGGGTGGTACCAACACCTACCACGGGAGCAATGTAACTTGTAGGAACTGACCCTACAGCCGTGGGACTCCCGGTTTGCGAATACGATGGTAATTTGGATATTTCTTGACTTAGGCTTAAAAACATGGCGTTAGAGGGTGAAACCTCAAAACAGCTCCCGAACATCCCCGTGGATGGCACCAACACCTCCCATGGGACCAATGTAACTCGTAGGAACTGACGTCGCAACCGCGGGTCTCCCTATTTCAGAATACAAAGGTAATTTGCATATTTCTAGACTTAGGCCTAAAAAACATGGCGTTAGAGGGTGAAAACTCAAAGCATCCCACAAACGTCCCCGTAGGTGGCACAAACACCTCCCACGGGACCAATGTAACTCGTATGAACTAACCATGCAGCCGCGGGACTCCCGGATTGAGAATACGATGGTAATTTTCATATTTCTAGACTTGGGCTTAAAAACATTACGTTAGAGGGTGAAAAATCAAAATAGCCCCCGAACGATCCTATGGGTGGCACCAACACCTCCCACGAGACCAATGTAACTTGTAGGAACTGACCACGCAGCCCCGGGACTCCTGGTTTGAGAATAAGATGGTAATTAGTATATTTTTAGACTTAAGCAAAACATGGCGTTAGAGGGTAAAAACTTAAAACAGCCCCCGAACGGCCCTGTGGGTGGCACCAACACCAACCACGGGACCAATGTAAATTGTAGGAACTGGCCCTACAGCCGCGGGACTCCCAGTTTGATATTATGATGGTAATTTTGATATTTCTTGACTTAGCCTTAAAAATATGGCATTAGAGGGTGAAAACTCGTAACAGCTCCCGAAGATCCCCGTGGATGGCACCAACACGTCCCACGGGACCAATGTAACTCGTAGGAACTGACCCCGCAGCCGCGGGTCTCCCTGTTTAAGAATACAAAGGTAATTTGCATATTTCTAGACTTAGGTCTAAAAACATGGCGTTAGAGGGTGAAAACTCGAAGCATCCCCCGAACGTCCCCGTAGGTGGCACAAACACCTCCCACGGGACCAATGTAACTCGTAGGAACTGACCACGCAACCGCGGGACTCTCGGTTTAAGAATACGACAGGAATTTTCATATTTCCAGACTTAGGCTTAAAAACATGGCGTTATATTGTGAAAACTCGAAACAGCCCCAGAACGGCCCCGTGGGTGGCACCAACAACTCCCACGGGACCAATGTAACTCGTAGGAACTGACCCCACAACTGCGGATCTCCCTGTTTGAGAGTACGACGATAATTTGCATATTTCTAGACTTAGGCTTAAAAACTTGACGTTAGAGGGTGAAAACTCGAAACAGCCCTAGAACGGTCCTGTGGGTGGCACCAACACTTCCCATGGGACTAATGTAACTCATAGGAACTGACCACGTAGACCCGGGACTCCTTGTTTGAGAATACGATGGTAATTTGTGTGTTACTAGACTTAAGCAAAACATGGCATTAGAGGGTGAAAACTTAAAACAATCCCCGAACGGCCTATTGGGTAGCACCAACACTTACCACGGGACAAATGTAACTCGTAGGAACTGACCCTGCAGCCGCGGGACCTCCGATTTGATAATACGACGATAATTTGGATATTTCTTGACTTAGGCTTAAAAACATGGCGTTAGAGGGTGAAAACTCGAAACAGCCCCCGAAGGCCTCGTGGGTGGCACCAACACCTCCCACGGGACCAATGTAACTCGTAGGAAATGACCCCGCAGCCGGAGGTCTCCTAGTTTGAGAATACGACAGAAATTTACATATTTCTAGACATAACAAAACATGACGTTAGAGGGTGAAAACTCGAAACAGCCCTCGAACGGCCCCGTGGTTGGCACCAACACCTCCCACGGGACCAATGTAACTCATAGGAGCTGACCACACTGCCGCGGGACTCCCCGTTTCAGAATACAATGGTAATTTTCACATTTCTAGACTTAATCAAAACATGGCGTTAGAGGGTGAAAACTCGAAACAACGCCCGAACGGCCCCGTGGGTGGCACCAACACCTCCCACAGGACCAATGTAACTCGTAGGAAATGACCCCACAGATGCGGGACTCCCGGTTTGAGAATACGATGGTAATTTGCATATATCTAGACTTAGGCTTAAAAACATAATGTTAGAGGGTGAGAACTTGTAACAGCCCCCGAACGGCCCCGTGGGTGGCACCAACACCTTCCACGAGACCAATGTAACTTATAGGAAGTGATCCCGTAGCCGTGGGTCTCCCGGTTAGAGAATACGATGGGAATTTGTATATTTCTAGACTTAGGCTTAAAAACATAACGTTAGAGGGTGAAAACCTGAAACAGCCCCTGAACGGTCCTATGGGTGGCACCAACACTCCCACAGGACCAATGTAACTCGTAGGAACTGACCACGTATCAATGGGACTCCTGGTTTGAGAATAATATGGTAATTAGTATATTTCTAGACTTAAGCAAAACATGGCGTTAGAGGGTGAAAACTTGAAACAGCCCCCGAACGGCCCTGTGGGTGGTACCAACACCTACCACGGGAGCAATGTAACTTGTAGGAACTGACCCTACAGCCGTGGGACTCCCGGTTTGCGAATACGATGGTAATTTGGATATTTCTTGACTTAGGCGTAAAAACATGGCGTTAGAGGGTGAAATCTCAAAATAGCTCCCGAACATCCCAGTGGATGGCACCAACACCTCCCACGGGACCAATGTAACTCGTAGGAACAGACCATGCATCCGCGGGACTCCCGATTTGAGAATACGACAGGAATTTTCATATTTCTAGACTTAGGCTTAAAAACATGGCGTTATAGGGTAAAAACTCGAAACAGTCCACGAACGGCCCCATAGATGGCACCAATACCTACCACCGGACCAATGTAACTCGTAGGAACTGACCCCATAGCCGCGGATCTCCCGGTTTGAGAGTACGACGATAATTTGCATATTTCTAGACTTAGGCTTAAAAACATGATGTTAGAGGGTGAAAACTCGAAACAGCCCCCAAACGGTCCTATAGGTGGCACCAACACCTCCCACGGCACCAATGCAACTCGTAGGAAATGTCCACGCAGCCCCGGGACTCTTGGTTTGAGAATACGATGGTAATTTGTATATTACTAGACTTAAGCAAAACATGGCGTTAGAGGGTGAAAACTTAAAACAATCCCCGAACGACCCTGTGGGTGGCACCAACACCTACCACGGGACCAATGTAACTCGTAGGAACTGACCCTGCAGCCTCGGGACTCCCGGTTTGAGAATACAATGGTAATTTGGATATTTCTTGACTTAGGCTTAAAAACATGGTGTTAGAGGGTGAAAACTCGAAACAGCTCCCGAACATCCCCGTGGGTGGCACCAACACCTCCCACGGGACCAATGTAACTCGGAGGAAATGACCCCGTAGCCGCGGGTCTCCCGGTTTGATAATACCACTGTAATTTGCATATTTTTAGACTTAGGCTTAAAAACGTGGCGTTAGGCAGTGAAAACTTGAAATAGCCCCCGAACGTCCCCGTAGGTGGTACTGTCTGGAGATTTGAAAACCAGCAGAACCGCACCCTCCATAAAGTGAGGAGTATCATTTGCCTGTCAATTTAGCAGTTAATACTGAAACTTACAGAGCCTTCTAAACTTTATTTTCTTTCAGGTGAGTCTTTTAACTGAGAATGGTAACAGCAAGGATGACTTGAGGCTTCCCACCAATGAAGATATGCATGGTCAGGTATTACACAATGTTGTAAAATATTACCTTTCGTACGTGATTTCAACGTGTTCAAGACTCTTCTGTGTGTTTAAGTCTCCTTTGTTTTCTCTCCCTGAAAATCAAATAATAAATCTTAACTCCCAATCTATTGACAATTTTTTTAAACATGATTGAGGCTTACGCTTCAAGCCTTGACTTGAGGTGGGGCATGGTAAAATATCTTGATGTAATGTACTTGTAAATATACCCTGTAATTCATGCTCTATAATTAATGTACTTAAAAATATAAATTGTGCATTCTCTATAATTAGTGTACTTGTAAATATACCCTATAATTCATGCACTACTAAACTATAGTATGTAATTAATATTGTCTACTTAAATGTGTTTGTGTTTGATCTAAGTAGCGTACCACCTAAGATCATAGGCACATATGTAAAATCAGTACAAAAACAACACCACAAGAGTCAAGTTACAGTCAATCTATAAAGAATAATCAGAAGGCTAGTGTAACGGATTAAGTGTTTGCTCTAGGAGGCAAGATTGTTAAGATTGTTAGGAGTTCTTCATTCACAAGTCAGTTTTGAAGGAAAATGTGTTACTCTTGGGTGATTTAGTAATGGAAAGTTCTTAGCTCTCCAAGTTTGCCAATGTGTCATGTCATGTTGGTTTTATGTTGTGTCTAATCAGTTTCGTGTGAAGAATGGAGTCGGCCATATCCGACCTTTTTATAGTCGTGTATCATGTTAAATAGGGCTCGTATCTTTAAATCATATATTCATCCACTCATTTATATAATTATATGTAACAGGTTAATTAATGACCCAATAAAACATTTCCCTTTACTATTAAACCCTCTCTTTAAAAAACATTTCACCCCTACTCTCAACTCTCCCTGCGCTCTTAAGATAACTCGCAAAACCGTCTCCCTCTCTTCTCTCACGTGATGCCATCGACACTCAAAACCGTCTCGCTCTCTGTTCTAACGCGACAAATCAAGTATTTCAATGTTTTTATGAACACATGTTTCTTTATTTTGTTGCTTTGTTTGTTGCTTGCTTTGTTTTTTAGTTGCTTTGTTTTCCCTTTTTCAGTTTTAAGATGATGAGATGTTGTTTCTTTACTTCATATGGGAGTGGCAGTTGAATTGCCAAAAATTAGGGTTTTACTAAGGAATGAATTAAATTTATTACTGAACACTATTTCTGATTTCTTTGGTACTAAACACTGTATTAAATTTAATATTGAGCACTAGTTTTTTAAATTTGTAAAAACATCCATTTAAAAGAACAACATCTAAAAAAACTACCCCTAAAATAGTTTTAAAAGTTCATAAAAAATAGCCCCTAAAATAGTTAAAAAAGTCCATAATAACATCCCCTAAAACATTTCTAAAAGTCCATAAAAATCGCCCCTTTGTAAAATAGTATAAAAAATTTCACATTTTACAAAAATCATATAACAAATAAAATCGGGACTAATTTTTTAACCGAACTAGACCAAAATTAGCCTAGACCGGTAAAATAGGTTAACCGAATTATTCGGTTCGAATTTGGTCTAACAATATATAGGACCGAATAATTTGGTTTGGTCTTAAAAATGGCCAAAACTCGAACCGGGCCGGATCGGGCCCACCTCTAATCTGAGGGATTGCTAGGTCCTAGTCTTACCTGCAAGAGACATCAGGATCCTTGTGTCTACCTCCATGTGTGATTTCTACAAACGAATTTGTGGATAATAGGTTAACTCATCAATTATAATATTAAAAAGACTATATTTATTCCTTGATAGTAATTTGTATGCTTTTTTTCTTTCTCATAGCCGAAAAGTTTGGTTGTATAGAATTTGTAAGCCCAAAAGATTATAACAAGTCTATTCAAGAGTTTGGTTCCCTAACACTTGTTGAACGTTGTGCTTACTTTTACATTCATTGATTATTGTCATTACAAATTAACGTTTTCAACTCCTAATCCACATAATGGAATTTTCTTTTACATGTAGTGGGATTATCACGTTGAGCATTGATGAGAAAAGGTCGAACACATCTTGGAACTACAATAAGGTAAACTATATTGTATATTTGGTTTTGTTTTGATGAAAATTTTGTTGACTAGATTTGTTTTTTTTTTTTTGCCCATTTTTGTATTTGTTGTGCAGTTAGCTATTCGGTTCCGGAGATCATTGTCAAGAGTAAAACTAGTGGATCGAGTTTTGCATTGCATCAACTTTTGTCCTCCCAAATAGTTAGCTTGAGTATTTTGGGGTTGTGGATGTTATTTAATTTTAGAATATTATGATGTATCGAGATATATATTTTGAACTATAATCATCATTAGTGTTTGGTTCGTGGATATTTTGATGTAACAAGTTAGTGATATTATGGGGTTTTGGAATTTGACATTTTCTAAAACTGATATTTTACGACCTTGATTATTATTTATGAGAAGTTAGTTGTAACTCCCAGCACCCGGTATAAAGAACGTTTTTAAGCAAATTTCAAAAGAAGATTTACAACGATCTCATCTCTAAAACGTAATTCATTATCTTAATTATTATCTATTTACAAGGGTTGATTCAATCTTAAATAATAGTTGTTTATTGATGGAGTAATGATTTTTTAAAAAATTTTATATTGACATTTATGTCAATTTTGATAAAACTCTTATAAATTTACTAAAACTGAGATAAATGTGATGTTATTTATGTCATTTTTTTCATGAAAATGTGATTAAAAACATGGCGAATATAGTAGTTTTTACGTATGTTCTTAAAAACTGGGATAAATGTGATTTTATTTATGTCAGTTTTACGAATATTTATGTCAGGGCTTTATATGTCAGTTTTGAAAAATTTCCAAACTGACATAAATGGTCATTTATGTCAGTTTTTAACTAACATAAATGACTATTTTTCTCGTAGTGGGTCTCGCGGTTTGAGAATACGACGGTAATTTCCATATTTCTAGACTTCAGCAAAACATAGCGTTAGAGCGTGAAAAATCGAAACAACCCCCGAACGGCCCCATGGGTGGGACCAACACCTCCAACGGGACCAATGTAACTCGTTGGAACTGACCCCGCAGCCGCGGGTCTCCCGGTTTGAGAGTACGATGGTAATTTGCTTATTTCTAGACTTAGGCTTAAAAACATGATTGTAGAGGGTGAAAACTCGAAATAGCCCCCGAACGATCCCGTGGGTGGCACCAAAACCTCCCACGGGACCAATGTAACTTGAAGCAAATGACCCCGCAGCCGCGGGTCACCCAGTTTGAGAATTCGACGGTAATTTGCATATTGCTAGACTTAAGCAAAACATGGCATTAGAGTGTGAAAACATGAAACAACCCCCGAACGGCCCCGTGGGTGGCACCAACACTTCCCACGGGACCAATGTAACTTGTAGGAACTTACCCAGCAGCCGCGGGTCTCCCGGTTTGAGAATATGATGATAATTTGCATATTTCTAGACTTAAGCTCAAAAACATGGCGTTAGAGGTTGAAAACTCGTAACATCCCCGAACGGCCCCATGGGTGGCACCAACACCTCCCACGGGACCAATGTGACTCGTAGGAACTGACCACGCAGCCACGGGACTCTCGGTTTGAGAATACGACGGTAATTTGCAAATTTCTAGACTTAAGCTTAAAAACATGGCGTTAGAGGGTGAAAACTCGAAACAGCCCCCGAACGTCCCCGTGGGTGGCACCAACACCTCCCAAGGGACCAATGTATCTCGTAGAAACTGACCCCACAGCCGCGGGTCTCCCGGTTTGAGAGTGCGATAGTAATTTTCATATTTCTAGACTTAGGCTTAAAAACATGACGTTAGAGGGTGAAAACTCGAAACAACCCCCAAACGGACCCGTGGGTGGCTCCAACACCTCCCACGGGACCAATGTAACTCGTAAGAACTAACAATGCAGTCGCGGGACTCCCGGTTTGAGAATACGATAGTAATTTGCTTATTTCTAGACTTAAGCTAAAAAACATGGTGTTAGAGGGTGAAAACTCGAAACAGCCCCCTAACGTCCCCGTGGGTGTAACCAACACCTCCCATGGGACCAATCCAACTCGTAGGAACTGACCCCGCAGCCGCGGTTCTCCCGGTTTGAGAATACGATGGTAATTTCCATATTTCTAGACTTAAGTAAAACATGGCGTTAGAGGGTGAAAACTCAAAACAACCTCCGAACGGCCCCCTGGTGGGACCAACACCTCCCACGGGATCAATGTAACTCGTTGGAACAGACACTGCAGCCGTGGGACTCCCGGTTTGAGAATACAATGATAATTTGCATATATCTTGACTTAGGTTTAAAAACATGGCATTAGAGGGTGAAAATTCAAAACAGCCCCCAAATGTCCCCGTAGGTGGCACCAACACCACCCACGGAACAATTGTAACTCGTAGGAACTGTCCCATAGCCGCGGGTCTCCTAGTTTGCGAGTACGATGGTAATTTGCTTATTTATAGACATAGGCTTAAAAACATGACGTTAGAGGGTGAAAACTCGAAATAGCCCACGAACGGTCCCGTGGGTGGCACCAACACCTCCCACGGGACCAATGTAACTCGAAGGAACTGACCATGCATCCGCGGGACTTCCGATTCGAGAATACGACAGGAATTTTCATATTTCTAGAATTAGGCTTAAAAACATGGCGTTATAGGGTAAAAACTCAAAACAGTCCACGAACGGCCCCATAGATGGCACCAACACCTACCACCGGACCAATGTAACTCATAGGAACTGACCCCACAGCCGCGGATCTCCTGGTTTGAGAGTACGACGATAATTTGCATATTTCTAGACTTAGGCTTAAAAACATGATGTTAGAGGGTGAAAACTCGAAACAGCCCCCGAACGGTCCTATGGGTGGCACCAACACCTCCCACGGCACCAATGCAACTCGTAGAAACTGACCACGCAGCCCCGGGACTCTTGGTTTGAGAATACGATGGTAATTTGTATATTACTAGACTTAAGCAAAACATGGCGTTAGAGGGTGAAAAATTAAAACAATCCCCGAACGACCCTGTGGGTGGCACCAACACCTACCACGGGACCAATGTAACTCGTAGGAACTGACCCTGCAGCCTCGGGACTCCCGGTTTTAGAATACAATGGTAATTTGGATATTTCTTGACTTAGGCTTAAAAACATGGCGTTAGAGGGTGAAAACTCGAAACAGCCCCCGAACATCCCCGTGGGTGGCACCAACACCTCCCACGGGACCAATGTAACTCGGAGGAAATGACCCCGTAGCCGCGGGTCTCCCGGTTTGATAATACCACTGTAATTTGCATATTTTTAGACTTAGGCTTAAAAACGTGGCGTTAGGCGGTGAAAACTTGAAACAGCCCCCGAACGTCCCCGTAGGTGGTACTGTTTGGAGATTTGAAAACCAGCAGAACCGCACCCTCCATAAAGTGAGGTGTATCATTTGCCTATCCATTTAGCAGTTAATACTGAAACTTACAGAGCTTTCTAAACTTTATTTTCTTTCAGGTGAGTCTTTTAACTGAGAATGGTAACAGCGAGGATGACTTGAGGCTTCCCACCAATGAAGATATGCATGGTCAGGTATTACACAATGTTGTAAAATATTACCTTTCGTACGTGATGTCAACGTGTTCAAGACTCTTCTGTGTGTTTAAGTCTCCTTTGTTTTCTCTCTCTGAAAATCAAATAATAAATCTTAACTCCCAGTCTATTGACAATTTTTTTAAACATGATTGAGGCTTACGCTTCAAGCCTTGACTTGAGGTGGGGCATGGTAAAATATCTTGATGTAATGTACTTGTAAATATACCCTGTAATTCATGCTCTATAATTAATGTACTTAAAAATATAAATTGTGCATTATCTATAATTAGTGTACTTGTAAATATACCCTGCAATTCATGCACTACTAAACTATAGTATGTAATTAATATTGTCTACTTAAATGTGTTTGTGTTTGATCTAAGTAGCGTACCACCTAAGATCATAGGCACATATGTAAAATGAGTACAAAAATAACACCACAAGAGTCAAGTTACAGTCAATCTATAAAGAATAATCAGAAGGCTAGTGTAACGGATTAAGTCTTTGCTCTAGGAGGCAAGATTGTTAAGATTGTTAGGAGTTCTTCATTCACAAGGCAGTTTTGAAGGAAAATGTGTTACTCTTGGGTGATTTAGCAATGGAAAGTTCTTAGCTCTCCAAGTTTGCCAATGTGGCATGTCATGTTGGTTTTATGTTGTGTCTAATCAGTTTCGTGTCAAGAATGGAGTCGGCCATATCCGACCTTTTTATAGTCGTGTATCATGTTAAATAGGGCTCGTATCTTTAAATCATATATTCATCCACTCATTTATATAATTATATGTAACAGGTTAATTAATGACCCAATAAAACATTTCCCTTTACTATTAAACCCTCTCTTTAAAAAACATTTCACCCCTACTCTCAACTCTCCCTGCGCTCTTAAGATAACTCTCAAAACCGTCTCCCTCTCTTCTCTCACGTGACGCCACCGACACTCAAAACCGTCTCTCTCTCTGCTCTAACGCGACAAATCAAGTATTTCAATGTTTTTATGAACACATGTTTCTTTGTTTTGTTGCTTTTTTTGTTGCTTGCTTTGTTTTTTAGATGCTTTGTTTTTTCTTTTTCAGTTTTAAGATGATGAGATGCTGTTTCTTTACTTCATATGGGAGTGGAAGTTGAATTGCCAAAAATTAGGGTTTTACTAAGGAATGAATTAAATTTATTACTGAACACTATTTCTGATTTCTTTGGTACTAAACACTGTATTAAATTTAATATTGAGCACTAGTTTTTTAAATTTGTAAAAACAACCATTTAAAAGAACAACATCTAAAAAAACTACCCCTAAAATAGTTTTAAAAGTTCATAAAAAATAGCCCCCTAAAATAGTTAAAAAAGTCCATAATAACATCCCCTAAAACATTTCTAAAAGTCCATAAAAATCGCCCCTTTGAAAAATAGTATAAAAAATTTCACATTTTACAAAAATCATATAACAAATAAAATCGGGACTAATTTTTTAACCGAACAAGACCAAAATTAGCCTAGACCGGTAAAATAGGTTAACCGAATTATTCGGTTCGAATTTGGTCTAACAATATATAGGACCGAATAATTTGGTTTGGTCTTAAAAATGGCCAAAACTCGAACCGGGCCGGATCGGGCCCACCTCTAATCTGAGGGATTGCTAGGTCCTAGTCTTACCTGCAAGAGACATCAGGATCCTTGCGTCTACCTCCATGTGTGATTTCTACAAACGAATTTGTGGATAATAGGTTAACTCATCAATTATAATATTAAAAAAACTATATTTATTCCTTGATAGTAATTTGTATGCTTTTTTTCTTTCTCATAGCCGAAAAGTTTGGTTGTATAGAATTTGTAAGCCCAAAAGATTATAACAAGTCTGTTCAAGAGTTTGGTTCCCTAACACTTGTTGAACGTTGTGCTTACTTTTACATTCATTTATTATTGTAATTACAAATTAACGTTTTCAACTCCTAATCCACATAATGGAATTTTCTTTTACATGTAGTGGGATTATCACGTTGAGCATTGATGAGAAAGGTCGAACACATCTTGGAACTACAATAAGGTAAACTATATTGTATATTTGGTTTTGTTTTGATGAAAATTTTGTTGACTAGATTTGTTTTTTTTTTGCCCATTTTTGTATTTGTTGTGCAGTTAGCTATTCGGTTCCGGAGATCATTGTCAAGAGTAAAACTAGTGGATCGAGTTTTGCATTGCATCAACTTTTGTCCTCCCAAATAGTTAGCTTGAGTATTTTGGGGTTATGGATGTTATTTAATTTTAGAATATTATGATGTATCGAGATATATATTTTGAACTATAATCATCATTAGTTTTTGGTTCGTGGATATTTTGATGTAACAAGTTAGTGATATTATGGGGTTTTGGAATTTGACATTTTCTAAAACTGATATTTTAAGACCTTGATTATTATTTATGAGAAGTTAGTTGTAACTCCCAGCACCCGGTATAAAGAACGTTTTTAAGCAAATTTCAAAAGAAGATTTACAACGATCTCATCTCTAATACGTAATTCATTATCATGATTATTATCTATTTACAAGGGTTGATTTAATCTTAAATAATAGTTGTTTATTGATGGAGTAATGATTTTTTAAAAATTTTTATATTGACATTTATGTCAATTTTGATAAAACTCTTATAAATTTACTAAAACTGAGATAAATGTGATGTTATTTATGTCATTTTTTTTCATGAAAATGTGATTAAAAACATGGCGAATATAGTAGTTTTTACGTATGTTCTTAAAAACTGGGATAAATGTGATTTTATTTATGTCAGTTTTACGAATATTTATGTCAGGGCTTTATATGTCAGTTTTGAAAAATTTCCAAACTGACATTAATGGTCATTTATGTCAGTTTTTAACTAACATAAATGACTATTTTTCTCGTAGTGGGTCTCGCGGTTTGAAAATACGACGGTAATTTCCATATTTCTAGACTTCAGCAAAACATAGCGTTAGAGCGTGAAAAATCGAAACAACCACCGAACGGCTCCATGGGTGGGACCAACACCTCCAACGGGACCAATGTAACTCGTTGGAACTGACCACGCAGCCGCGGGTCTCCCGGTTTGAGAGTACGATGGTAATTTGCTTATTTCTAGACTTAGGCTTAAAAACATGATTGTAGAGGGTGAAAACTCGAAATAACCCCCGAACGATCCCGTGGGTGGCACCAAAACCTCCCACGGGACCAATGTAACTTGAAGGAAATGACCCCGCAGCCGCGGGTCACCCAGTTTGAGAATTCGACGGTAATTTGCATATTGCTAGACTTAAGCAAAACATGGCATTAGAGTGTGAAAACATGAAACAACCCCCGAACGGCCCCGTGGGTGGCACCAACACTTCCCACGGGACCAATGTAACTCGTAGGAACTTACCCGCAGCCGCGGGTCTCCCGGTTTGAGAATATGATGATAATTTGCATATTTCTAGACTTAGGCTCAAAAACATGGCGTTAGAGGTTGAAAACTCGTAACATCCCCGAACGGCCCCGTGGGTGGCACCAACACCTCCCACGGGACCAATGTGACTAGTAGGAACTGACCACGCAGCCACGGGACTCTCGGTTTGAGAATACGATGGTAATTTGCAAATTTCTAGACTTAAGCTTAAAAACATGGCGTTAGAGGGTGAAAACTCGAAACAGCCCCCGAACGTCCCCGTGGGTGGCACCAACACCTCCCAAGGGACCAATGTAACTCGTAGAAACTGACCCCACAACCGCGGGTCTCCCAGTTTGAGAGTGCGATAGTAATTTTCATATTTCTAGACTTAGTCTTAAAAACATGACGTTAGAGGGTGAAAATTCGAAACAACCCCCAAACGGACCCGTGGGTGGCTCCAACACCTCCCACGGGACCAATGTAACTCGTAGGAACTAACAACGCAGTCGCGGGACTCCCGGTTTGAGAATACGATAGTAATTTGTGTATTTCTAGACTTAAGCTTAAAAACATGGTGTTAGAGGGTGAAAACTCGAAACAGCCCCCGAACGTCCCCGTGGGTGTAACCAACACCTCCCATGGGACCAATCCAACTCGTAGGAACAGACCCCGCAGCCGCGGTTCTCCCGGTTTGAGAATACGATGGTAATTTCCATATTTCTAGACTTAAGTAAAACATGGCATTAGAGGGTGAAAACTCAAAACAGCCCCCGAACGGCCCCTTGGGTGGGACCAACACCTCCCACGGGACCAATGTAACTCGTTGGAATAGACACTGCAGCCGCGGGACTCCCGGTTTGAGAATACAATGATAATTTGCATATATCTTGACTTAGGTTTAAAAACATGGCATTAGAGGGTGAAAATTCAAAACAGCCCCCAAATGTCCCCGTAGGTGGCACCAACACCACCCACGGAACAATTGTAACTCGTAGGAACTGACCCCATAGCCGCGGGTCTCCTAGTTTGAGAATACGATGGTAATTTGCATATTTCTAGACTTAAGCAAAACATGGCATTAGAGTGTGAAAACATGAAACAACTCCTGAACGTCCCCGTGGATGGCACCAACACTTCCCATGGGACTAATGTAACTCGTAGGAACTGACCCCGCAGCCGCGGGTCACTCGGTTTGAGAATATGGCGATAATTTGCATATTTCAAGACTTAGGCTTAAAAACATGGCGTTAGAGGGTGAAAATTCGTAACATCCCCGAACGGCCCCGTGGGTGGAACCAACACCTCCCACAGTGCCAATGTAACTCGTAGGAACTGACCAGGCAGCCGCGGGACTCCCGGTTTGAGAATACGGCGGTAATTTTCAAATTTCTAGACTTAAGCTTAAAAGCATGGCGTTAGAGGGTGAAAACTCGAAACAGTCCCCGAACGTCCCCGTGGGTGGCACCAACACCTCCCACGGAACCAATGTAACTTGTAGGAACGGACCCCGCAGTCGCAGGTCACCCAGTTTGAGAATTTGACGGTAATTAGCATATTTCTAGGCTTAAGCAAACCATGGCGTTAGAATGTGAAAACTTGAAACAACCCCCAAACGGCCCCGTGAGTGGCACCAACACTTCCCACGGGACCATTGTAACTCGTACGAACTGACCTCACAACCGCAGGTCTCCCGGTTTGAGAATACGACGATAATTTGCAGATTTCTAGACTTAGGCCTAAAAACATGGCATTAGAGGGTGAAAACTCATAACAGCCCCCAAATGGACCCGTGGGTGGCTCCGACACCTCCCACGGGACCAATGTAACTCGTAGGAACTAACAATGCAATAGCGGGACTCTCGGTGTGGGAATACGATAGTAATTTGCGTATTTCTAGACTTAAGCTTAAAAACATGGCGTTAGACGGTGAAAACTCGAAATTGCCCCCGATGTCCCCGTGGGTGGAACCAACACCTCCCACGGGACCAATCTAACTCGTAGGAACTGACTCCGTAGCTGCGGATCTCCCGGTTTGAGAATACAATGGTAATTTCCGTAGTTCTAGACTTAAGCGAAACATAGCGTTAGAGGGTAAAAACCCGAAACGGCCCCCGAAAGGCCCCGTGGGTGGACCAACACCTCCCACGGGACCAATGTAACTCGTAGGAATTGATCCCGCAGCTGCAGGTCTCCCGGTAAGAGAATACGAGGATAATTTTCATATTTCTAGACTAAAGCTTAAAAATAGGGATTTAGAGGTTGAAAACTGAAAACAGCCCCCGAACGATCCCGTCGGTGGCACCAACACCTCCCACGGGACCAATGTAACTTTTAGGAACAGCCCCACAGCCACGGGACTCTCGGTTTGAGAATACGATGGTAATTTGCAAATTTCTAGACTTAAGCTTAAAAACATGGCGTTAGAGGGTGAAAACTCGAAACAGCCCCCGAACGTCCCCGTGGGTGGCACCAACACCTCCCAAGGGACCAATGTAACTCGTAGAAACTGACCCCACAACCGCGGGTCTCCCAGTTTGAGAGTGCGATAGTAATTTTCATATTTCTAGACTTAGTCTTAAAAACATGACGTTAGAGGGTGAAAATTCGAAACAACCCCCAAACGGACCCGTGGGTGGCTCCAACACCTCCCACGGGACCAATGTAACTCGTAGGAACTAACAACGCAGTCGCGGGACTCCCGGTTTGAGAATACGATAGTAATTTGTGTATTTCTAGACTTAAGCTTAAAAACATGGTGTTAGAGGGTGAAAACTCGAAACAGCCCCCGAACGTCCCCGTGGGTGTAACCAACACCTCCCATGGGACCAATCCAACTCGTAGGAACAGACCCCGCAGCCGCGGTTCTCCCGGTTTGAGAATACGATGGTAATTTCCATATTTCTAGACTTAAGTAAAACATGGCATTAGAGGGTGAAAACTCAAAACAGCCCCCGAACGGCCCCTTGGGTGGGACCAACACCTCCCACGGGACCAATGTAACTCGTTGGAATAGACACTGCAGCCGCGGGACTCCCGGTTTGAGAATACAATGATAATTTGCATATATCTTGACTTAGGTTTAAAAACATGGCATTAGAGGGTGAAAATTCAAAACAGCCCCCAAATGTCCCCGTAGGTGGCACCAACACCACCCACGGAACAATTGTAACTCGTAGGAACTGACCCCATAGCCGCGGGTCTCCTAGTTTGAGAATACGATGGTAATTTGCATATTTCTAGACTTAAGCAAAACATGGCATTAGAGTGTGAAAACATGAAACAACTCCTGAACGTCCCCGTGGATGGCACCAACACTTCCCATGGGACTAATGTAACTCGTAGGAACTGACCCCGCAGCCGCGGGTCACTCGGTTTGAGAATATGGCGATAATTTGCATATTTCAAGACTTAGGCTTAAAAACATGGCGTTAGAGGGTGAAAATTCGTAACATCCCCGAACGGCCCCGTGGGTGGAACCAACACCTCCCACAGTGCCAATGTAACTCGTAGGAACTGACCAGGCAGCCGCGGGACTCCCGGTTTGAGAATACGGCGGTAATTTTCAAATTTCTAGACTTAAGCTTAAAAGCATGGCGTTAGAGGGTGAAAACTCGAAACAGTCCCCGAACGTCCCCGTGGGTGGCACCAACACCTCCCACGGAACCAATGTAACTTGTAGGAACGGACCCCGCAGTCGCAGGTCACCCAGTTTGAGAATTTGACGGTAATTAGCATATTTCTAGGCTTAAGCAAACCATGGCGTTAGAATGTGAAAACTTGAAACAACCCCCAAACGGCCCCGTGAGTGGCACCAACACTTCCCACGGGACCATTGTAACTCGTACGAACTGACCTCACAACCGCAGGTCTCCCGGTTTGAGAATACGACGATAATTTGCAGATTTCTAGACTTAGGCCTAAAAACATGGCATTAGAGGGTGAAAACTCATAACAGCCCCCAAATGGACCCGTGGGTGGCTCCGACACCTCCCACGGGACCAATGTAACTCGTAGGAACTAACAATGCAATAGCGGGACTCTCGGTGTGGGAATACGATAGTAATTTGCGTATTTCTAGACTTAAGCTTAAAAACATGGCGTTAGACGGTGAAAACTCGAAATTGCCCCCGATGTCCCCGTGGGTGGAACCAACACCTCCCACGGGACCAATCTAACTCGTAGGAACTGACTCCGTAGCTGCGGATCTCCCGGTTTGAGAATACAATGGTAATTTCCGTAGTTCTAGACTTAAGCGAAACATAGCGTTAGAGGGTAAAAACCCGAAACGGCCCCCGAAAGGCCCCGTGGGTGGACCAACACCTCCCACGGGACCAATGTAACTTGTAGGAATTGACCCCACAGCCGCGGGTTTCCCGGTTTGTGATTACGATAGTAATTTAATTATTTCTAGAGTTAGGCTTAAAAACATGACGTTAGAGGTTGAAAACTGAAAACAGCCCCCGAACGATCCCGTCGGTGGCACCAACACCTCCCACGGGACCAATGTAACTTTTAGGAACAGCCCCACAGCCGCGGGTCTCCCGGTTTGAGAGTATGACGATAATTTGCATATTTCTTGACTTTGGCTTAAAAACATGGCGTTAGAGGGTGAAAACTCGAAACAGGCCCCGAATGTCCCCGTGGGTGGTACCAACACGTTCCACGAGACCAATGTAACTTGTAAGAACTGACCCCACAGCCACGGGTCTCCCGATTTACGAGTACGATAGTAATTTACATATTTCTAGACTTAGCCTTAAAAACATGATGTTAGAGGGTGAAAACTCAAAACAGGCCCCGAACGGTCCCGTGGGTGGCACCAACACCACCCACGGGACCAATGTAACTTGTAGGAACTAACAACGCAGTCGCGGGACTCCCGGTTTGAGAATACGATAGTAATTTGTGTATTTCTAGACTTAAGCTTAAAAACATGGTGTTAGAGGGTGAAAACTCAAAACAGCCCCCGAACGTCCCCGTGGGTGTAACCAACACCTCCCATGGGACCAATCCAACTCGTAGGAACAGACCCCGCAGCCGCGGTTCTCCCGGTTTGAGAATACGATGGTAATTTCCATTTTTCTAGACTTAAGTAAAACATGGCATTAGAGGGTGAAAACTCAAAACAGCCCCCGAACGGCCCCTTGGGTGGGACCAACACCACCCACGGGACCAATGTAACTCGTTGGAATAGACACTGCAGCCGCGGGACTCCCGGTTTGAGAATACAATGATAATTTGCATATATCTTGACTTAGGTTTAAAAACATGGCATTAGAGGGTGAAAATTCCAAACAGCCCCCAAATGTCCCCGTAGGTGGCACCAACACCACCCACGGAACAATTGTAACTCGTAGGAACTGACCCCATAGCCGCGGGTCTCCTAGTTTGAGAATACGATGGTAATTTGCATATTTCTAGACTTAAGCAAAACATGGCATTAGAGTGTGAAAACATGAAACAACTCCTGAACGTCCCCGTGGATGGCACCAACACTTCCCATGGGACTAATGTAACTCGTAGGAACTGACCCCGCAGCCGCGGGTCACTCGGTTTGAGAATATGGCGATAATTTGCATATTTCAAGACTTAGGCTTAAAACATGGCGTTAGAGGGTGAAAACTCGTAACATCCCCGAACGGCCCCGTGGGTGGAACCAACACCTCCCACAGGGCCAATGTAACTCGTAGGAACTGACCAGGCAGCCGCGGGACTCCCGGTTTGAGAATACGGCGGTAATTTTCAAATTTCTAGACTTAAGCTTAAAAACATGGCGTTAGAGGGTGAAAACTCGAAACAGTCCCCGAACGTCCCCGTGGGTGGCACCAACACCTCCCACGGAACCAATGTAACTTGTAGGAACGGACCCCGCAGTCGCAGGTCACCCAGTTTGAGAATTTGACGGTAATTAGCATATTTCTAGGCTTAAGCAAACCATGGCGTTAGAATGTGAAAACTTGAAACAACCCCCAAACGGCCCCGTGAGTGGCACCAACACTTCCCACGGGACCATTGTAACTCGTAGGAACTGACCTCACAACCGCAGGTCTCCGGGTTTGAGAATACGACGATAATTTGCAGATTTCTAGACTTAGGCCTAAAAACATGGCATTAGAGGGTGAAAACTCATAACAGCCCCCAAATGGACCCGTGGGTGGCTCCGACACCTCCCACGGGACCAATGTAACTCGTAGGAACTAACAATGCAATCGCGGGACTCTCGGTGTGGGAATACGATAGTAATTTGCGTATTTCTAGACTTAAGCTTAAAAACATGGCGTTAGACGGTGAAAACTCGAAATTGCCCCCGATGTCCCCGTGGGTGGAACCAACACCTCCCACGGGACCAATCTAACTCGTAGGAACTGACTCCGTAGCTGCGGATCTCCCGGTTTGAGAATACAATGGTAATTTCCGTAGTTCTAGACTTAAGCGAAACATAGCGTTAGAGGGTAAAAACCCGAAACGGCCCCCGAAAGGCCCCGTGGGTGGACCAACACCTCCCACGGGACCAATGTAACTTGTAGGAATTGACCCCACAGCCGCGGGTCTCCCGGTTTGTGATTACGATAGTAATTTAATTATTTCTAGAGTTAGGCTTAAAAACATGACGTTAGAGGTTGAAAACTGAAAACAGCCCCCGAACGATCCCGTCGGTGGCACCAACACCTCCCACGGGACCAATGTAACTTTTAGGAACAGCCCCACAGCCGCGGGTCTCCCGGTTTGAGAGTATGACGATAATTTGCATATTTCTTGACTTTGGCTTAAAAACATGGCGTTAGAGGGTGAAAACTCGAAACAGGCCCCGAATGTCCCCGTGGGTGGTACCAACACGTTCCACGAGACCAATGTAACTTGTAAGAACTGACCCCACAGCCACGGGTCTCCCGATTTACGAGTACGATAGTAATTTACATATTTCTAGACTTAGCCTTAAAAACATGATGTTAGAGGGTGAAAACTCAAAACAGGCCCCGAACGGTCCCGTGGGTGGCACCAACACCACCCACGGGACCAATGTAACTTGTAGGAACTGACCCCGCAGCCGTGGGTCGCCCAGTTTGAGAATTAGATGGCAATTTTCATATTTCTAGACTTAAGAAAAACATGGCGTTAGAGTGTGAAAACTTAAAACAACCCCGGAACGGCCACTTTGAGAGTACGATAGTAATTTTCTTATTTCTTGACTTAGGCATAAAAACATGGCGTTAGAGGGTGAAAACTCAAAACAGACCCCTAACGGCCACGTGGGTGGCACAAACACCTCCCATGGGACTAATGTAATTCGTAGGAACTGACCCCGCAGCTGCGGGTCTCCCGGTTTGAGAATACGACTATAATTTTCATATTTCTAGACTTAGGCCTAAAAACATGGCGTTAGAGGGTGAAAACTTATAACGGCCCCTGAACGGCACCGTGGGTGGCACCAACACCTCCCATGGGACCAATGTAACTCGTAGGAACTAACCACGCAGCCGCGGGACTACCGGTTTGAGAATACGACGGTGATTTTAATATTTCTAGACTTAAGCATAAAAACATGGCGTTAGAGGCTGAAAACTCGAAATAGCCCCCGAACGTCCCCGTGGGTGGAACCAACACCTCTCGCGGGACCAATCTAACTCGTAGGAACTAACTTCGTAGCCGCGGTTCTCCCGGTTTGAGAATACGATGGTAATTTTTGTAGTTCTAGACTTAAGCAAAACATAGCGTTAGAAGGTGAAAACTCGAAACGGCCCCCGAAAGGCCCCGTGGGTGGACCAGCACCTCCCACGGGACCAATGTTACTTGTATGAATTGACCCCACAGCCGCGGGTCTCCCGGTTTGAGAGTACGATAGTAATTTACTTATTTATAGACTTAGGCTTAAAAACATGACGTTAGAGGTTGAAAACTCAAAAAAGCCCCCGAACGATCCCGTCGGTGGCACCAACAACTCCCACGGGACCAATGTAACTTGTAGGAACTGACCCCACAGCCGCGGGTCTCCCAGTTTGAGAGTACGATGATATTTTTCATATTTCTTGACTTGGGCTTAAAAACATGGCGTTAGAGGGTGAAAACTCGAAACAGGACCCGAATGTCCCCGTGGGTGGCACCAACACCTCCCACGGGACCAATGTAACTTATAGGAACTGACCCCACAGCCGCGGGTCTCCCGGTTTACGAGTACGATAGTAATTTACATATTTATAGACTTAGCCTTAAAAACATGACTTTAGAGGGTGAAAACTCAAAACAGGCCCCGAAGGGTCCCGTGGGTGGCACCAACACCACCCACGGGACCAATGTAACTTGTAGGAACTGACCCCGCAGCCGTGGGTCACCCAGTTTGAGAATTTGATGGTAATTTTCATATTTCTTGACTTTGGCTTAAAAACATGGCGTTAGAGGGTGAAAACCCAAAACAGCCCCCGAACGATCCCGTGGGTGGGACCAACACCTCCCACGGGACCAATGTAACTTGTAGGAACTGACCCCATAGCCTCAGGTCTCCCGGTTTGAGAGTACGATGATAATTTGCATATTTCTTGACTTTGCCTTAAAAACATGGCGTTAGAGGGTGAAAAGTCGAAACGGCCCCTGAATGTCCCCGTGGGTGGCACAAACACCTCCCACGGGACTAATGTTACCTGTAGGAACAGACCACACAGCCGCGGGTCCCCCGGTTTGAGAGTACGATAGTAATCTACTTATTTCTAGACTTAGGCTTAAAAACATGATGCTAGAGGTTGAAAACTAAAAACAGCCCCCGAACGATCCTGTCGGTGGCACCAACACCTCCCACGGGACCAATGTAACTTGAAGGAACTGACCCCACAGCCGCGGGTCTCCCGGTTTGAGAGTACGATGATAATTTGCATATTTCTTAACTTTGTCTTAAAAACATGGCGTTAGAGGGTGAAAACTCGAAACACGACCCGAATGTCCCCGTGGGTGGCACCAACACCTCCCACGGGACCAATGTAATTTGTAGGAACTGACCCCACAGCCGCGGGTCTCCCGATTTACGAGTACGATAGTAATTTACTTATTTCTAGACTTAGCATTAAAAACATGATGTTAGAGGGTGAAAACTCAAAACTGGCCCCGAACGGTCCCGTGGGTGGCACCAACACCACCCACGAGACCAATGTAACTTGTAGGAACTGACCCCGCAGCCGTGGGTCACCCAATTTGAGAATTCGACTGTAATTTGCATATTTCTAGACTTAAGCAAAACATGGAGTTAGAGTGTGAACACTTAAAACAACCCCGGAATGGCCACTTTGAGAGTACGATAGTAATTTACTTATTTCTTGACTTAGGCTTAAAAACATGGCGTTAGAGGGTGAAAACTCGAAACAGACCCTGAACGGCCCTGTGGGTGGCACCAACACCTCCCACGGTACCAATGTAACTCGTAGGAACTAACCCCGCAGCCGCGGGTCTCCTGGTTTTATAATACGACTATAATTTACATATTTCTATACTTAGGCCTAAAAACATGGCGTTGGAGGGTGAAAATTTATAACAGCCCCTAAACGGCACCGTGGGTGGCACCAACACATCCCATCGGACCAATGTAAATCGTAGGAACTGACAACATAGTCGCTGGACTCCCGGTTTGAGAATACGACGATGATTTGCATATTTCTAGAATTAAGCTTAAAAACATGGCGTTAGAGGGTGAAAACTCGAAACAGCCCTCGAACGTCCCCGTGGGTGGCCCCAACACCTCCCACGGGACCAATCTAACATGTAGGAACTGACCCCGCATCCACGAGTCTCCCGCTTTGAGAATACGACGGTAATTTCCATATTTCTAGACTTAAGCAAAATATGGTGTTAGAGGGTGAAAATTCAAAACAGCCCCCGAACAGCCCCGTGGGTGGGACCAACACCTCCCACGGGACCAATGTAACTCCTTGGAACTAACCCTGCAGCTGCAGGACTCCCGATTTGAGAATACGATGATAATTTGCATATATCTTGACTTTGGCTTAAAAACATGACGTTAGAGGTTGAAAACCCAAAATTGCCCCCGAACGATCCCGTGGGTGGGACCAACACCTCCAACGGGACCAATGTAACTTGTAGGAACTAACCCCATAGCCGCGGGTCTCCCGGTTTGAGAGTACGATGATAATTTGCATATTTCTTGACTTTGGCTTAAAAATATGGTGTTAGAGGGTGAAAAGTCGAAACGGACCCGAATGTCCCCGTGGGTGGCACAAACACCTCCCAGGGGGCCAATGTAACTCGTAGGAACTGACCCCCCAGCTGCGGGTACGACTATAATTTGCATATTTCTAGACTTAGGCCTAAAAACATGGCGTTGGAGGGTGAAAACTTATAACAGCCCCTAAACGGCACCGTGGGTGGCAGCAACACCTCCCATCGGACCAATGTAACTCGTAGGAACTGAACACGCAGTCGCGGGACTCCCGATTTGAGAATACGATGGTGATTTTCATATTTCTAGACTTAAGCTTAAAAACATGGCGTTAGAGGATGAAAACTCGAAATAGCCCTGGAACGTCCCCGCGGGTGGACCCAGCACCTCCCACGGAACCAATATAACACGTAGGAATTGACCCCGCAGCCACTCGTCTCCCGGTTTGAGAATACGACGATAATTTCCATATTTCTAGACTTAAGCAAAATATGGCGTTAGAGGGTGAAAATTTAAAACAGCCCCATGGGTGGGACCAACACCTCCCACGGGACCAATGTAACATGTAGGAACTAACCCCGCAGCTGCGGGTCTTCCGGTTTGAGAATACGACTATAATTTGCATATTTCTAGACTTAGGCCTAAAAACATGGTGTTAGAGGGTGAAAACTTATAAAAGCCCCTGAACGGCACCGTGGGTGGCACCAACACCTCCCATGAGACCAATGTAACTCGTAGGAACTGACGACGTAGTTGCGGGACTCCCGATTTGAGAATATGACAGTGATTTGCATATTTCTAGACTTAAGCTTAAAAACATGGAGTTAGAGGGTGAAAACTCAAAACAACCCTCGAACATCCCTGTGGGTGGCCCCAACACCTCCCACGGGACAAATCTAACATGTAGGAACTGACCCTGCAGCCACGAGTCTCCCGGTTTGAGAATACGACGGTAATTTCCATATTTCTAGACATAAGCAAAATATGGCGTTAGAGGGTAAATATTCAAAACAGCCCCCGAACAGCCCCGTGGGTTGGACCAACATCCCCCACGAGACCAATGTAACTCGTTGGAACTAACCCTGCAACCGCAGGACACCCGATTTGAGAATACAACGATAATTTGCCTATATCTTGACTTTGGCTTAAAAACATGACGTTAGAGGTTGAAAACCCAAAACAGCCCCCGAACGATCCCGTGGGTGGGACCAACACCTCCCACGGGAGCAATGTAAATTGTAGGAACTGACCCCATAGCCGCGGGTCTTTCGGTTTGAGAGTACGACGATAATTTGTATATTTCTTGAATTTGGCTTAAAAACATGGTGTTAGAGGGTGAAAAGTCAAAACGGCCCCCGAATGTCCCCGTGGGTGGCACAAACACCTCCCACGGGACCAATGTTACTTGTAGGAACAGAACCCACAGCCGCGGGTCTCCCGGTTTGAGAGTACGATAGTAATCTACTTATTTCTAGACTTAGGCTAGAAAACATGATGTTAGAGGTTGAAAACCAAAAACAGCCCCCGAACGATCCCGTCGGTGGCACCAACACCTCCCACAGGACCAATGTAACCTGTAGGAACTGACCCCACAGCCGCGGGTCTCCCGGTTTGAGAGTAAGACGATAATTTGCATATTTCTTAACTTTGTCTTAAAAAGATTGCGTTAGAGGGTGAAAACTCGAAACACGACTCGAATGTCCCCGTGGGTGGCACCAACACCTCCCACGGGACCAATGTAACTTGTAGGAACTGACCCCATAGCCGCGGGTCTCCCGGTTTATGAGTATGATAGTAATTTACTTATTTCTAGACTTAGGCTTAAAAAGATGATGCTAGAGGGTGAAAACTCAAAACAGGCCCCGAACGGTCCCGTGGGTGGCACCAACACCACCCACGGGACCAATGTAACTTGTAGGAACTAACCCCGCAGCCGTGGGTCACCCAGTTTGAGAATTCGACGGTAATTTGCATATTTCTAGACTTAAGCAAAACATGGAGTTAGAGTGTGAAAACTTAAAACCACCCCGGAATGGCCACTTTGAGAGTACGATAGTAATTTACTTATTTCTTGACTTACTATTATAAACATGGTGTTAGAGGGTGAAAACTCGAAACAGACCCTGAACGGCCCTATGGGTGGCACCAACACTTCCCACGGGACCAATGTAACTCGTAGGAACTAACCCCGCAGCCGCGGGTCTCCTGGTTTGAGAATACGACTATAATTTGCATATTTCTAGACTTAGGCCTAAAAACATGGCATTAGAGGGTGAAAACTTATAACAGCCCCTGAACGGCACCGTGGGTGGCAGCAACACCTCCCATCGGACCAATGTAACTCGTAGGAACTGACCACGGAGTCGCGGGACTCCCGGTTTGAGAATACGATGGTGATTTTCATATTTCTAGACTTAAGCTTAAAAACATGGCGTTAGAGGATGAAAACTCGAAATAGCCCTAGAACGTCCCCGCGGGTGGCCCCAGCACCTCCCACGGGACCAATATAACACGTAGGAATTGACCCCGCAGCCACGCGTCTCCCGATTTGAGAATACGACGGTAATTTCCATATTTCTAAACTTAAGCAAAATATGGCGTTAGAGGGTGAAAATTTAAAACAGCCCTTGAACAGCCCTGTGGGTGGGACCAACACCTCCCACGGGACCAATGTAACATGTAGTAACTAACCCCGCAGCTGCGGGTCTCCCGGTTTGAGAATACGACTATAATTTGCATATTTCTAGACTTAGGCCTAAAAACATGGCGTTAGAGGGTGAAAACTTATAACAGCCCCTGAACGGCACCGTGGGTGGCACCAACACCTCCCATGGGACCAATGTAACTCGTAGGAACTGACCACGCAGTCGCGGGACTCCCAATTTGTGAATACGACAGTGATTTGCATATTTCTAGACTTAAGCTTAAGAACATGGCGTTAGAGGGTGAAAACTCGAAACAGCCCTCGAACGTCCCCGTGGGTGGCCCCAACACCTTCCACGGGATCAATCTAACATGTAGGAATTGACCCCGCAGCCACGAGTCTCCCGGTTTGAGAATATGACGGTAATTTCCATATTTCTAAACTTAAGCAAAATATGGCGTTAGAGGGTGAAAATTCAAAACAGTCCCCGAACAGCCCCGTGGGTGGGACCAACACCTCCCACGAGACCAATGTAACTCGTTGGAACTAACCCTGCAGCCGCAGGACACCCGATTTGAGAATACAACGATAATTTGCCTATATCTTGACTTTGGCTTAAAAACATGACGTTAGAGTTTGAAAACCCAAAACAGCCCCCGAACGATGCCGTGGGTGGGACCAACACCTCCCACGGGACCAATGTAACATGTAGGAACTGACCCCATAGCCGCGGGTCTTCCGGTTTGAGAGTACGACGATAATTTGCATATTTATTGACTTTGGCTTAAAAACATGGCGTTAGAGGGTGAAAAGTCGAAACGGCCCCCAAATGTCCCCGTGGGTGGCACAAACACCTCCCACGGGACCAATGTTACTTGTAGGAACAAACCCCACAGCCGCGGGTCTCCCGGTTTGAGAGTACGATAGTAATATACTTATTTCTAGACTTAGGCTTAAAAACATGATGTTAGAGTTTGAAAACTAAAAACAGCCCCCGAATGATCCCGTGGGTGGCACCAACACCTCCCACGGGACCAATGTAACTTGTAGGAACTGACCCCACAGCCGCGGGTCTCCCAGTTTGAGATTACGACGCTAATTTGCATATTTCTTAACTTTGTCTTAAAAACATGGCGTTAGAGGGGGAAAACTCGAAACACGACCCGAATGTCCCCGTGGGTGGCACCAACACCTCCCAGGGGACCAATGTAACTTGCCGGAACTGACCCCATAGCCGCGGGTCTCCCGGTTTATGAGTACGCTAGTAATTTACTTATTTCTAGACTTAGGCTTAAAAACATGACGTTAGAGGTTGAAAACTCAAAAAAGCCCCCGAACGATCCCGTCGGTGGCACCAACACCTCCCACGGGACCAATGTAACTTGTAGGAACTGACCCCATAGCCGCGGGTCTCCCGGTTTGAGAGTACGACGATAATTTGCATATTTCTTGACTTTGGCTTAAAAACATGGCGTTAGAGGGTGAAAAGTCAAAACGGCCCCCGAATGTCCCCGTGGGTGGCACAAACACCTCCCACGAGACTAATGTTACCTGTAGGAACAGACCCCACAGCCGCGGGTCCCCCGGTTTGAGAGTATGATAGTAATCTACTTATTTCTAGACTTAGGCTTAAAAACATGATGCTAGAGGTTGAAAA
Source organism: Sambucus nigra (assembly GCA_949130495.1). Taxonomy (NCBI): domain Eukaryota; kingdom Viridiplantae; phylum Streptophyta; class Magnoliopsida; order Dipsacales; family Adoxaceae; genus Sambucus; species Sambucus nigra. Next base: position 361,028,778 of record OX422217.1, on the reverse strand, counting down.
CTAAAAATAGCCCCCGAACGATCCCGTCGGTGGCACCAACACCTCCCACAGGACCAATGTAACTTGAAGGAACTGACCCCACAGCCGCGGGCCTCCCGGTTTGAGAGTATGATGATAATTTGCATATTTCTTAACTTTGTCTTAAAAACATGGCGTTAGAGGGTGGAAACTCGAAACACGACCCGAATGTCCCCGTGGGTGGCACCAACACCTCCCACGGGACCAATGTAACTCGTAGGAACTGACCCCACAGCCGTGGGTCTCCCGGTTTACGAGTACGATAGTAATTTACTTATTTCTAGACTTAGGCTTAAAAACATGATGTTAGAGGGTGAAAACTCAAAACTGGCCCCGAACGGTCCCGTGGGTGGCACCAACACCACCCACGAGACCAATGTAACTTGTAGGAACTGACCCCGCAGCCGTGGGTCACCCAGTTTGAGAATTCGACGGTAATTTGCATATTTCTAGACTTAAGCAAAACATGGAGTTAGAGTGTGAACACTTAAAACAACCCCGGAATGGCCACTTTGTGAGTACGATAGTAATTTACTTATTTCTTGACTTAGGCTTAAAAATATGGCGTTAGAGGGTGAAAACTCGAAACAGACCCTGAACGGACCTGTGGGTGGCACCAACACCTCCCACGGGACCAATGTAACTCGTAGGAACTAACCCCGCAGCCGCAGGTCTCCTGGTTTGAGAATACGACTATAATTTGCATATTTCTAGACTTAGGCCTAAAAACATGACGTTAGAGGCTGAAAACTTATAACAGCCCCTGAACGGCACCGTGGGTGGCACCAACACCTCCCATGGGACCAATGTAACTCGTAGGAACTGACCACGCAGTCGCGGGACTCCCAATTTGTGAATACGACAGTGATTTGCATATTTCTAGACTTAAGCTTAAAAACATGGCGTTAGAGGGTGAAAACTCGAACATCCCTCGAACGTCCCCGTGGGTGGCCCCAACACCTCCCACGGGACCAATCTAACATGTAGGAACTGACCCCGTAGCCACGAGTCTCTCGGTTTGAGAATACGACGGTAATTTCCATATTTCTAGACTTAAGCAAAATATGGCGTTAGAGGGTGAATATTCAAAACAGCCCCCGAACAGCCCCGTGGGTGGGACCAACACCTCCCACGGGACCAATGTAACTCGTTGGAACTAACCCTGCAGCTGCAGGACTCTCGATTTGAGAATACGATGATAATTTGCATATATCTTGACTTTGGCATAAAAACATGACGTTAGAGGTTGAAAACCCAAAACAGCCCCCGAACGATCCCGTGGGTGGGACCAACACCTCCCACGGGACCAATGTAACTTGTAGGAACTGACCCCATAGCCACGGGTCTTTCGGTTCGAGAGTACGACGATAATTTGCATATTTCTTGACTTTGGCTTAAAGACAAGGCGTTAGAGGGTGAAAAGTCGAAACGGCCCCCGAATGTCCCCGTGGGTGGCACAAACACCTCCCACGGGACCAATGTTACTTGTAGGAACAGACCCCACAGCCGCGGGTCTCCCGGTTTGAGAGTACGATAGTAATCTACTTATTTCTAGACTTAGGCTTAAAAACATGATGTTAGAGGTTGAAAACTAAAAACAGCCCCCAAACGATCCCGTCGGTGGCACCAACACCTCCCACGGGACCAATGTAACTTGTAGGAACTGACCCCACAGCCGCGGGTCTCCCGGTTTGAGAGTACGACGATAATTTGCATATTTCTTAACTTTGTCTTAAAAAGATGGCGTTAGAGGGTGAAAACTCGAAACACGACCCGATTGTCCCCGTGGGTGGCACCAACACCTCCCACGGGACCAATGTAACTTGTAGGAACTGACCCCATAGCCGCGGGTCTCCCGGTTTATGAGTACGATAGTAATTTACTTATTTCTAGACTTAGTCTTAAAAACATGACGCTAGAGGTTGAAAACTCAAAACAGGCCCCGAACGGTCCCGTGGGTCACACCAACACCACCCACGGGACCAATGTAACTTGTAGGAACTAACCCCGCAGCTGTGGGTCACCCAGTTTGAGAATTCGACGGTAATTTGCATATTTCTAGACTTAAGCAAAACATGGAGTTAGAGTGTGAAAACTTAAAACCACCCCGGAATGGCCACTTTGAGAGTACGATAGTCATTTACTTATTTCTTGACTTAGGCTTAAAAACATGGCGTTAGAGGGTGAAAACTTATAACAGCCCCTGAACGGCACCGTGGGTGGCACCAACACCTCCCATCGGATCAATGTTACTCGTAGGAACTGACCACGCAGTCGCGGGACTCCCGGTTTGAGAATACGATGGTGATTTTCATATTTCTAGACTTAAGCTTAAAAACATGGTGTTAGAGGATGAAAACTTGAAATAGCCCTGGAACGTCCCCGCGAGTGGCCCCAGCACCTCCCACGGGACCAATATAACATGTAGGAACTGATCCCGCAGCCACACGTCTCCCGGTTTGAGAATACGACGGTAATTTCCATATTTCTAGACTTAAGAAAAATATGGCGTTGGAGGGTGAAAATTCAAAACAGCCCTTGAATAGCCCCGTAGGTGGGACCAACGCCTCCCACGGGAATATGTAACACGTAGAAACGGACCCTGCAGCTGCGGGTCTCCCGGTTTGAGAATACGACTATAATTTGCATATTTATAGACTTAGGCCTAAAAACATGGCGTTAGAGGGTGAAAACTTATAACAGCCCCTGAACGGCACCGTGGGTGGCACCAACACCTCCCATGGGACCAACGTAACTCGTAGGAACTAACCATGTAGTCGCAGGTCTCCCGATTTGAGAATACGACGGTGATTTGCATATTTCTAGACTTAAGCTTAAAAACATGGCGTTAGAGGGTGAAAACTCGAAACAGCCCTCGAACGTTCCCATGGGTGGCCCCAACACCTCCCACGGGACCAATCTAACATGTAGGAACTGACCCCGCAGCCACGAGTCTCCCGGTTTGAGAATACGACGGTAATTTCCATATTTCTAGACTTAAGCAAAATATGGCGTTAGAGGGTGAAAATTCAAAACAACCCCCGAACAACCCCGTGGGTGGGACCAACACCTCCCACGAGACCAATGTAACTCGTTGGAACTAACCCTGCAGCCGCAGGACACCCGATTTGAGAATACAACGATAATTTGCCTATATCTTGACTTTGGCTTAAAAACATGACGTTAGAGGATGAAAACCCAAAACAGCCCCCGAACGATCCCGTGGGTGGGACCAACACCTCCCACGGGACTAATGTAACTTGTAGGAACTGACCCCATAGCCTCGGGTCTTCCCGTTTGAGAGTACGATGATAATTTGCATATTTATTGACTTTGGCTTTAAAACATGGCGCTAGAGGGTGAAAAGTCGAAACGGCCCCCAAATGTCCCCGTGGGTGGCACAAACACCTCCCACGGGACCAATGTTACTTGTAGGAACAGACCCCACAGCCGCGGGTCTCCCGGTTCGAGAGTACGATAGTAATCTACTTATTTCTAGACTTAGGCTTAAAAACATGATGTTAGAGGTTGAAAACTAAAAACAGCCCCCGAATGATCCCATCGGTGGCACCAACACCTCCCACGGGACCAATGTAACTTGTAGGAACTGACCCCACAGCCGCGGGTCTCCCGTTTTGAGAGTACGACGATAATTTGCATATTTCTTAACTTTGTCTTAAAAACATGGCATTAGAGGGTGAAAACTAGAAAAACGACCCGAATGTCTCCGTGGGTGGCACCAACACCTCCCACGGGACCAATGTAACTTATAGGAACTGACCCCATAGCCACGGGTCTCCCGGTTTATGAGTACGATAGTAATTTACTTATTTCTAGACTTAGGCTCAAAAACATGACGCTAGAGGGTGAAAACTCAAAACAGGCCCCGAACGGTCCCGTGGGTGGAACCAACACCACCCACGGGACCAATGTAACTTGTAGGAACTAACCCCGCAGCCGTGGGTCACCCAGTTTGAGAATTCGACCGTAATTTGCATATTTCTAGACTTAACGTAAACATGGAGTTAGAGTGTGAAAACAGAAAACCACCCAGGAATGGCCACTTTGAGAGTACGATAGAAATTTACTTATTTCTTGACTTAGGCTAAAAAACATGGCGTTAGAGGGTGAAAACTCGAAACAGACCCTGAACGGCCCTGTAGGTGGCACCAACGCCTCCCACGGGACCAATGTAACTCGTAGGAACTAACCCCACAGCCGCGGGTCTCCTAGTTTGAGAATACGATTATAATTTACATATTTCTAGACTTAGGCCTAAAAACATGGCGTTAGAGGGTGAAAACTTATAACAGCCCCTGAACTGCACCGTGGGTGGAAGAAACACCTCCCATCGGACCAATGTAACTCGTAGGAACTGACCACATAGTCGCGGGACTCCCGGTTTGAGAATACGATGGTGATTTTCATATTTCTAGACTTAAGCTTAAAAACATGGCGTTAGAGGATGAAAACTTGAAATAGCCCTGGAACGTCCCCGCGAGTGGCCCCAACACCTCCCACGGGACTAATATAACATGTAGGAACTGACCCCGCAGCCACTCATCTCTCGGTTTGAGAATACAACGGTAATTTCCATATTTCTAGACTTAAGCAAAATATGGCGTTAGAGGGTGAAAATTTAAAACAGCCCTTGAACAGCCCCGTGGGTGGGACCAACACCTCCCAAGGGACCAATGTAACATGTACGAACTAACCCCGCAGCTGCGGGTCTCCCAGTTTGAGAATACGACTATAATTTGGATATTTCTAGACTTAGGCCTAAAAACATGGCGTTAGAGGGTGAAATCGTATAACAGCCCCTGAACGGCAACGTGGGTGGCACCAACACCTCTTATGGGACCAATGTAACTCGTAGGAACTGACCACGCAGTCGCGGGACTCCCGATTTGAGAATACGATGGTGATTTGCATATTTCTAAACTTAAGCTTAAAAACATGGCGTTAGAGGGTGAAAACTCGAAGCAGCCCTCGAACGTCCCCGTGGGTGGCCCCAACACCTCCCATGGGACCAATCTAACATGTTGGAACTGACCCCGCAGCCATGAGTCTCCCGGTTTGAGAATACGATGGTAATTTCCATATTTCTAGACTTAAGCAAAATATGGCATTAGAGGGTGAAAATTCAAAAGAGCCCCCGAACAGCCCCGTGGGTGGTACCAACACCTCCCATGGGACCAATGTAACTCGTTGGAACTAACCCTGCAGCCGCAGGACTCCCAATTTGAGAATGCGATGATAATTTGCATATATCTTGACTTTGGATTAAAAACATGACGTTAGAGGTTGAAAACCCAAAATAGCCCCCGAACGATCCCGTGGGTGGGACCAACACCTCCCACAGGACCAATGTAACTTGTAGGAACTGACCCCATAGCCGCGGGTCTTCCGGTTTGAGAGTACGACGATAATTTGCATATTTCTTGACTTTGGCATAAAAACATGGCGTTAGAGGGTGAAAAGTCGAAACGGCCCCCGAATGTCCCCGTGGGTGGCACAAACACCTCCCGAGGTACCAATGTTACTTGTAGGAACAGACCCCATAGCCGCGGGTCTCCCGATTTGAGAGTACGATAGTAATCTACTTATTTCTAGACTTAGGCTTAAAAACATGATGTTAGAGGTTGAAAACTAAAAACAGCCCCCGAACGATCCCGTCGGTGGCACCAACACCTCACACGGGACAAATGTAACTTGTAGGAACTGACCGCACAGCCGCGGGTCTCCCGGTTTGAGAGTACGACGATAATTTTAATATTTCTTAACTTTGTCTTAAAAACATGGCTTTAGAGGGTGAAAACTCGAAACACGACCTGAATGTCCCCGTGGGTGGCACCAACACCTCCCACGGGACCAATGTAACTTGTAGGAACTGACCCCACAGCCGCGGGTCTCCCGGTTTATGAGTACGATAGTAATTTACATATTTCTAGACTTAGGCTTAAAAACATGACGTTAGAGGGTGAAAACTCAAAACAAGCCCCGAACGGTCCCGTGGGTGTAGCCAACACCACCCACGGGACCAATGTAACTTGTAGGAACTGACCCCGCAGCCGTGGGTCACCCAGTTTGAGAATTCGACGGTAATTTGCATATTTCTAGACTTAAGCAAAACATGGAGTTAGAGTGTGAAAACTTAAAACAACCCCGGAATGTCCACTTTGAGAGTACGATAGTAATTTACTTATTTCTTGACTTAGGCTTAAAAACATGGCGTTAGAGGGTGAAAACTCGAAACAGACCCTAAACGGCCCTGTGGGTTGCACCAACACCTCCCACGGGACCATTGTAACTCATAGGAACAAACCCCGCAGCCGCGGGTCTCCTAGTTTGAGAATACGACTATAATTTACATATTTCTAGACTTAGGCCTAAAAGCATGGCGTTAGAGGGTGAAAACTTGTAACAGCCCCTGAACGGCACCGTACGTGCCACCAACACCTCCCATGGGACCAATGTAACTCGTAGGAACTGACCACGCAGCCGCGGGACTCCCGGTTTGAGAATACGACGGTGCTTTTCATATTTTTAGACTTAAGCTAAAAACATGGCGTTAGAGGGTGAAAACTCGAAATAGCCATGGAACGTCCCCGTGGGTGGCCCCAACACCTCCCACAGGACCAATATAACACGTAGGAACTGACCCCACAGCCAAGGGTCTCCCGGTTTGAGAATACGACGGTAATTTCCATATTTCTAGACTTCAGAAAAATATGGCGTTGGAGGGTGAAAATTCAAAACAGCCCTTGAACAGCCCCGTAGGTGGGACCAATGCCTCCCACGGGAATATTAACACGTAGAAACGGAGCCCGCAGCTGCGGGTCTCCCAGTTTGAGAATACGACTATAATTTGCATATTTATAGACTTAGGCCTAAAAACATGGCGTTAGAGGGTGAAAACTTATAACAGCCCCCGAACGGCACCGTGGGTGGCACCAACACCTCCCATGGGACCAATGTAACTCGTAGGAACTAACCACGTAGTCGCAGGACTCCCGATTTGAGAATACGATGGTGATTTTCATATTTCTAGACTTAAGCTTAAAAACATGGCGTTAGAGGGTGAAAACTCAAAACAGCCCTCGAACGTCCCCGTGGGTGGCCCCAACACCTCCCACGGGACCAATCTTACATGTAGGAACTGACCCCGCAGCCACGAGTCTCCCGATTTGAGAATACGACGGTAATTTCCATATTTCTATACTTAAGCAAAATATGGCGTTAGAGGGTGAAAATTCAAAACAGCCCCCGAATAGCCCCATGGTGGGACCAACACCTCCCACGGGACCAATGTAACTCGTTGGATATACCCTGCAGCTGCACGACTCCCGATTTGAGAATACGATGATAATTTGCATATATCTTGACTTTGGCTTAAAAACATGACGTTAGCGGTTGAAAACCCAAAATAACCCCCGAACGATCCCGTGGGTGGGACCAACACCTCCCACGAGACCAATGTAACTCGTTGGAACTAACCCTGCAGCCGCAGGATACCCAATTTGAGAATACAACGATAATTTGCCTATTTCTTGACTTTGGCTTAAAAACATGACGTTAGAGGATGAAAACCCAAAACAGCCCCCGAACGATCCCGTGGGTGGGACCAACACCTCCCACGGGACCAATGTAACTTGTAGGAACTGACCCCATAGCCGCGGGTCTCCCGGTTTGAGAGTACGACGATAATTTGCATATTTCATAACTTTGGCTTAAAAACATGGTGTTAGAGGGTGAAAAGTCGAAACGGACCCCGAATGTCCCCGTGGGTGGCACAAACACCTCCCACGGGACCAACGTAACTCGTTGGAACTGACCCCGCTGCTGCGGGTGTCTCGGTTTGAGAATACGACTATAATTTGCATATTTCTAGACTTAGGCCTAAAAACATGGCGTTAGAGGGTGAAAACTTATAACACCCCCTGAACGGCACCGTGGGTGGCACCAACACCTCCCATCGGACCAATGTAACTCGTAGGAATTGACCACGCAGTCGCGGGACTCCCGGTTTGAGAATACGACGGTGATTTTCATATTTCTAGACTTAAGCTTAAAAACATGGCGTTAGAGGGTGAAAACTCAAAATAGCCCCGGAATGTCCCCGCGGGTGGCCCCAACCCCTCCCACGGGACCAATATAACACGTAGGAACTGACCCTACAGCCACGTGTCTCCCGGTTTGAGAATACGGCGGTAATTTCCATATTTCTAGACTTAAGCAAAATATGGCGTTAGAGGGTGAAAATTCAAAACAGCCCTTGAACAGCCCCGTGGGTGGTACCAACACCTCCCACGGGACCAATGTAACACGTAGGAACTGACCCCGCAACTGCGGGTCTCCCGGTTTGAGAATACGACTATAATTTGCCTATTTCTAGACTTAGGTCTAAAAACATGGCGTTACAAGGTGAAAACTTATAACAGCCACTGAACGGCACCGTGCGTGGCACCAACACCTCCCATGGGACCAATGTAACTCGTAGGAACTGACCACGCAGTCGCGGGACTCCCGATTTGAGAATACGATAGTGATTTGCATATTTCTAGACTTAAGCTTAAAAACATGGCGTTAGAGGGTGAAAACTCGAAACAGCCCTCGAACATCCCCGTGGATGGCCCCAACACCACCCACGGGACCAATCTAACATGTAGGAACTGACCCCGCAGCCACGAGTCTCCCGGTTTGAGAATACGACGGTAATTTCCATATTTCTAGACTTTACCAAAATATGGCGTTAGAGGGTGAAAATTCAAAACAGCCCCCGAACAGCCCCGTGGGACCAGCACCTCCCACGGGACCAATGTAACTCGTTGGAACTAACCCTGCAGCCGCAGGACACCCAATTTGAGAATACAATGATAATTTGCATATATCTTGACTTTGGCTTAAAAACACGACGTTAGAGGTTGAAAACCCAAAACAGCCCCCGAACTATCCCGTGGGTGGGACCAACACCTCCCACGGGACCAATGTAACTTGTAGGAACTGACCCCATAGCCGCGGGTCTCCTGATTTGAGAGTACGACGATAATTTGCATATTTCTTGACTTTGGCTTAAAAACATGGCGTTAGAGGGTGATAAGTCGAAACGGCCTCCGAATGTCCCCGTGGGTGGCACAAACACCTCCCACGGGACCAATATTACTTGTAGGAACAGACCCCACAGCCGCGGGTCTCCCGGTTTCAGAGTACGATAGTAATCTACTTATTTCTAGACTTAGGCTTAAAAACATGATGTTAGAGGTTGAAAACAAAAAACAGCCCCCGAACGATCCCGTCGGTGGCACCAACACCTCCCACGGGACCAATGTAACTTGTAGGAACTGACTCCACAGCCGCGGGTCTCCCGGTTTGAGAGTACGATGATAATTTGCATATTTCTTAACTTTGTCTTAAAAACATGGCGTTACAGGGTGAAAACTCGAAACACGACCCGAATGTCCCCGTGGGTGGCACCAACACCTCCCACGGGACCAATGTAACTTGTAGGAACTGACCCCATAGCCGCGGGCCTCCCGGTTTACGCGTACGATAGTAATTTACTTATTTCTATACTTAGGCTTAAAAACGTGACGTTAGAGGGTGAAAACTCAAAACAGGCCCCGAACGGTCCCGTGGGTGGCACCAACACAACCCACGGGACCAATGTAACTTGTAGGAACTGACCCCGCAGCCATGGGTCACCTAGTTTGAGAATTCGACTGTAATTTGCATATTTATAGACTTAAGAAAAACATGGAGTTAGAGTGTGAAAACATAAAACAACCCCGGAATGGCCACTTTGAGAGTACGATAGTAATTTACTTATTGCTTGACTTAGGATTAAAAACATGGCTTTAGAGGGTGAAAACTCGAAATAGACCCTGAACGGCCCTATGGGTGGCACCAACACCTCTCACGGGACCAATGTAACTCGTAGGAACTAACCCCGCAGCCGCGGGTCTCCTGGTTTGAGAATACGACTATAATTTGCATATTGCTAGACTTAGGCCTAAAAGCATGGCAATAGAGGGTGAAAACTTGTAACAACCCCTGAACGGCACCGTGCGTGCCACCAACACCTCCCATGGGACCAATGTAACTCATGGGAACTGACCACGCAGCCGCTGGACTCCCGGTTTGAGAATACGATGGTGATTTTCATATTTCTAGACATAAGCTTAAGAACATTGCGTTAGAGGGTGAAAACTCGAAACATCCCTTGAACGTCCCCGTGGGTGGCCCCAATACCTCCCATGGGACCAATCTAACACGTAGGAACTGACCCCGCAGCCCAGCGTCTCCCGGTTTGAGAATACGACGGTAATTTCCATATTTCTAGACTTAAGCAAAACATGGCGTTAGAGGGTGAAAATTCAAAACAACCCCCGAACAGCCCCGTGGGTGGGACCAAAACCTCCCACGAGACCAATGTAACTCGTTAGAACTGACCCTGCAGCCGCAGGACTCTCGATTTGAGAATACGACGATAATTTGCATATATCTTGACTTTGGTTTAAAAACATGACGTTAGAGGTTGAAAACCCGAAACAGCCCCCGAGGGATCCCGTGGGTGGCACCAACACCTCCCACGGGACCAATGTAACTTGTAGGAGCTGACCTTACAGCCGCGGGTCTCCCAGTTTGAGAGTACGATGATAATTTGCATATTTCTTGACTTTGGCTTAAAAATATGGCGTTAGAGGGTGAAAACTCGAAACAGCCCCCGAATGTCTCCGTGGGTGGAACAAACACCTCCCACGGGACCATTGTTACTTGTAGGAACTGAACCCATAGACGCGGGTCTCCCGGTTTGAGAGTACGATAGTAATCTACTTATTTTTAGACTTAGGCTTAAAAACATGACGTTAGATGTTGAAAACTCAAAACAGCCCCCGAACGATCCCGTCGGCGGCACCAACACCTCCCACGGGACCAATGTAACTTGTAGGAACAGACTCCACAGCCGCGGGTCTCCCACTTTGAGAGTATGACGATAATTTGCATAATTCTTGTCTTTGGCTTAAAAACATGGCGCTAGATGGTGAAAACTCGAAACAGGCCCCGAATGTCCCCGTGGGTGGCACCAACACCTCCCACGGGGACCAATGTACCTTGTAGGAACTGACCCCACAGCCGCGGGTCTCCCAGTTTACGAGTATGATTGTAATTTACTTATTTCTAGACTTAGGCTTAAAGAAATGACGTTAGAGGGTGAAAACTCGAAACAGGCCCCGAACGGTCCCGTGGGTGGCATCAACACCACCCACGGGACCAATGTAACTCGTAGGAACTGACCCCGCAGCCGCGGGTCTCCTAGTTTGAGAATATGACTATAATTTGCATATTTCTAGACTTAGGCCTAAAAACATGGCGTTAGAGGGTGAAAACTTGTAACAGCTTCTGAACCGCACCGTGGGTGGCACCAACACCTCCCATGGGACCAATGTAACTCGTAGGAACTGACCACGCAGCCGCGGGACTCCCGATTTGAGAATACGACGGTGATTTTCATATTTCAATACTTAAGCTTAAAAACATGGCGTTAGAGGGTGAAAACTTGAAACTGCCCTCGAACGTCCCTGTGGGTGGCCCCAACACCTCCCACGGGACCAATCTAACACGTGGGAACTGACCCTGCAGCCACGAGTCTCCCGGTTTAAGAATACAACGGTAATTTCCATATTTCTAGACTTAAGCAAAATATGGCGTTAGAGGGTGAAAATTCAAAACAGCCCTCGAACAGCCCCGTGGGTAGGGACCAACACCTCCCACGGGACCAATGTAACTCGTTGGAACTAACCCTGCAGCCGCAGGACTCCCGATTTGAGAATACGACGATAATTTGCATATATCTTGACTTCGGCTTAAAAACATGACGTTAGAGGTTGAAAACCCAAAACAGCCCCCGAACGATCCCGTGGGTGGCACCAACACCTCCCACGGGACCAATGTTACTTGTAGGAACTGACCCCACAGCCGTGGGTCTCCCGGTTTGAGAGTACGATTGTAATCTACTTATTTCTAGACTTGGCTTAAAAACATGATGTTAGAGGTTGAACACTCAAAACAGCTCCCGAACGATCCCGTCGGTGGCACCAACACCTCCCGCGTGACCAATGTAACTTGTAGGAACTGATCCCACAGCCGCGGGTCTCCCGGTTTGAGCATACGACGATAATTTACATATTTTTGGACTTTGGCTTAAAAACATGGCGTTCGAGGGTGAAAACTCGAAACACGCCCCGAATGTCCCAGTGGGTGGCACCAACACCTCCCACGGGACCAATGTAACTTGTAGGAACTGACCCCACAGCTGCGGGTCTCCCGATTTACGAGTACGATAGTAATTTACTTATTTCTAGACTTAGGCTTAAAAACATGACGTTAGAGGGTGAAAACTCAAAATAGGCCCCGAACGGTCCCGTGGGTGGCACCAACACCACCCACGGGACCAATGTAACTTTTAGGAACTGACCCCGCAGTCGTGGGTCACCCAGTTTGACAATTCGAAGGTAATTTGCATATTTCTAGACATAAGCAAAACATGGCGTTAGAGTGTGAAAACTTAAAACAACCCCGGAACGGCCACTTTGAGAGTACGATAGTAAGTTACTTATTTCTTGACTAAGGCTTAAAAACATGGCGTTAGAGGGTGAAAACTCGAAACAGACCCCGAACGGCCCCGTGGGTGGCACCAACACCTCCCACGGGACCAATGTAACTCGTAGGAACTGACCCCACAGCCGCGGGTCTCCTGCTTTGAGAATACTACTATAATTTGCATATTTCTATACTTAGGCCTAAAAACATGGCGTTAGAGGGTGAAAACTTATAACAGCCCCTGAACGGCACCGTGGGTGGCACCAACACCTCCCATGGGACCAATGTATCTCGTAGGAACTGACCACGCAGCCGCGGGACCCCCGGTTTGAGAATACGACGGTGATTTTCATATTTCTAGATTTAAGCTTAAAAACACCGCGTTAGAGGGTGAAAACTCAAAACAGCCCTCGAACGTCCCCGTGGGTGGCCCCAACACCTCCCACGGGACCAATCTAACACGTAGGAACTGACCCCGCAGCCACGGGTCTCCCGGTTTTAGAATACGACGGTAATTTCCATATTTTTAAACTTAAGAAAAACATGGCGTTAGAGGGTGAAAATTCAAAACAACCCCCGAACAGCCCCGTGGGTGGGACCAACACCTCCCACGGGACCAATGTAACTCGTTGGAACTGACCCTGCAGCCGCAGGACTCCCGATTTTGAGAATACGACGATAATTTCCATATATTTGGACTTTGGCTTAAAAACATGAAGTTAGAGGTTGAAAACACGAAACAGTCCCCGAACGATCCTGTGGGTCGCAACAACACCTACCACGGGACCAATGTAACTTTTAGGAACTCACCCCACAGCCGCGGGTCTCCCGGTTTAAGAGTACGATGATAATTGGCATATTTCTCGACTTTGGATTAAAAACATGGCGTTAGAGGGTGAAAACTCGAAACAGCTCCCGAATGTCCCCGTGGGTGGCACCAACACCACCCACGGGACCAATGTAACTTGTAGGAATTGACCCCACAGCCGTGGGTCTCCCGGTTTGAGAGTACGATAGTAATTTACTTATTTCTAGACTTAGGCTTAAAAAATGACGTTAGAGGGTGAAAACTCAAAACAGCCCCCGAACGATCCCGTCGGTGGCACCAACACCTCCCACAGGACCAATGTAACTTGTAGGAACTGACCCCGCAGCCGCGGGTCTCCTGGTTTGATAATACGACTATAATTTGCATATTTCTAGACTTAGGCCTTAAAACATGCCATTAGAGGGTGAAAACTTGTAACAGCCCCTGAACGGCACCGTGGGTGGCACCAACACCTCCCATGGGACCAATGTAACTCGTAGGAACTGACCACGCAGCCGCGGGACTCCCGGTTTGAGAATATGAGGGTGATTTTCATATTTCTAGACTTAAGCTTAAAAACATGGCGTTAGAGGGTGAAAACTTGAAACAGCCCTCGAACGTCCCCGTGGGTGGCCCCAACAGCTCCCACGGGACCAATCTAACACGTAGGAACTGACCCCGCAGCCACGTGTCTCCCGATTTAAGAGTACGACGATAATTTCCATATTTCTAGACATAACCAAGACATGGCGTTAGAGGGTGAAAATTCAAAATAGCCCCCGAACAGCCCCGTGGGTGGGACCAACACCTTCCACGGGACCAATGTAACTCGTTGGAACTGACCCTGCAGCCGCAGGACTCCCGATTTGAGAATACGATGATAATTTGGATATATCTTGACTTTGGCTTAAAAACATGACGTTTGAGGTTGAAAACCCGAAACAGCCCCCGAACCATCCCGTGGGTGGCACCAACACCTCCTACGGGACCAATGTAACTTTTAGGAGCTGACCCCACAGCCACGGGTCTTCCGGTTTGAGAGTACGACGATAATTTGCATATTTCTTGACTTTGTCTTAAAAACATGGCGTTAGAGGGTGAAAACTCGAAACACGCCCCGAATGTCCCAGTGGGTGGCACCAACACCTCCCACGGGACCAATGTAACTTGTAGGAACTGACCCCACAGCTGCGGGTCTCCCGATTTACGAGTACGATAGTAATTTACTTATTTCTAGACTTAGGCTTAAAAACATGACGTTAGAGGGTGAAAACTCAAAATAGGCCCCGAACGGTCCCGTGGGTGGCACCAACACCACCCACGGGACCAATGTAACTTTTAGGAACTGACCCCGCAGTCGTGGGTCACCCAGTTTGACAATTCGAAGGTAATTTGCATATTTCTAGACATAAGCAAAACATGGCGTTAGAGTGTGAAAACTTAAAACAACCCCGGAACGGCCACTTTGAGAGTACGATAGTAAGTTACTTATTTCTTGACTTAGGCTTAAAAACATGGCGTTAGAGGGTGAAAACTCGAAACAGACCCCGAACGGCCCCGTGGGTGGCACCAACACCTCCCACGGGACCAATGTAACTCGTAGGAACTGACCCCACAGCCGCGGGTCTCCTGCTTTGAGAATACTACTATAATTTGCATATTTATATACTTAGGCCTAAAAACATGGCGTTAGAGGGTGAAAACTTATAACAGCCCCTGAACGGCACCGTGGGTGGCACCAACACCTCCCATGGGACCAATGTATCTCGTAGGAACTGACCACGCAGCCGCAGAACCCCCGGTTTGAGAATACGACGGTGATTTTCATATTTCTAGACTTAAGCTTAAAAACACCGCGTTAGAGGGTGAAAACTCAAAACAGCCCTCGAACGTCCCCGTGGGTGGCCCCAACACCTCCCACGGGACCAATCTAACACGTAGGAACTGACCCCGCAGCCACGGGTCTCCCGGTTTGAGAATACGACGGTAATTTCCATATTTTTAAACTTAAGAAAAACATGGCGTTAGAGGGTGAAAATTCAAAACAGCCCCCGAACAGCCCCGTGGGTGGGACCAACACCTCCCACGGGACCAATGTAACTCGTTGGAACTGACCCTGCAGCCGCAGGACTCCCGATTTGAGAATACGACGATAATTTCCATATATCTGGACTTTGGCTTAAAAACATGACGTTAGAGGTTGAAAACACGAAACAGTCCCTGAACGATCCTGTGGGTCGCAACAACACCTCCCACGGAACCAATGTAACTTGTAGGAACTCACCCCACAGCCGCGGGTCTCCCGGTTTAAGAGTACGATGATAATTGGCATATTTCTTGACTTTGGATTAAAAACATGGCGTTAGAGGGTGAAAACTCGAAACAACCCCCGAATGTCCCCGTGGGTGGCACCAACACCACCCACGGGACCAATGTAACTTGTAGGAATTGACCCCACAGCCGTGGGTCTCCCGGTTTGAGAGTACGATAGTAATTTACTTATTTCTAGACTTAGGCTTAAAAAATGACGTTAGAGGGTGAAAACTCAAAACAGCCCCCGAACGATCCCGTCGGTGGCACCAACACCTCCCACAGGACCAATGTAACTTGTAGGAACTGACCCCGCAGCCGCAGGTATCCTGGTTTGATAATACGACTGTAATTTGCATATTTCTAGACTTAGGCCTTAAAACATGGCATTAGAGGGTGAAAACTTGTAACAGCCCCTGAACGGCACCGTGGGTGGCACCAACACCTCCCATGGGACCAATGTAACTCGTAGGAACTGACCACGCAGCCGCGGGACTCCGGGTTTGAGAATATGAGGGTGATTTTCATATTTCTAGACTTAAGCTTAAAAACATGGCGTTAGAGGGTGAAAACTTGATACAACCCTCGAACGTCCCCGTGGGTGGCCCCAACAGCTCCCACGGGACCAATCTAACACGTAGGAACTGACCCCGCAGCCACGTGTCTCCCGGTTTAAGAGTACGACGATAATTTCCATATTTCTAGACATAACCAAGACATGGCGTTAGAGGGTGAAAATTCAAAATAGCCCCCGAACAGCCCCGTGGGTGGGACCAACACCTTCCACGGGACCAATGTAACTCGTTGGAACTGACCCTGCAGCTGCAGGACTCCCGATTTGAGAATACGATGATAATTTGGATATATCTTGGCTTTGGCTTAAAAACATGACGTTTGAGGTTGAAAACCCAAAACAGCGCCCGAACCATCCCGTGGGTGGCACCAACACCTCCTACGGGACCAATGTAACTTTTAGGAGTTGACCCCACAGCCACGGGTCTTCCGGTTTGAGAGTACGACGATAATTTGCATATTTCTTGACTTTGGCTTAAAAACATAGCGTTAGAGGGTGAAAACTCGAAACAGCCCCCGAATGTCCCCATGGGTGGCACAAACACCTTCCACGGGGCCAATGTTACTTGTAGGAACTGACCCCACAGCCGCGGGTCTCCCGGTTTGAGAGTACGATAGTAATCTAATTATTTCTAGACTTAGGCTTAAAAACATGACGTTAGAGGTTGAAAACTCAAAACAGCAACCGAACGATCCCGTCGGTGGCACCAACACCTCCCACGGGAACAATGTAACTTATAGGAACTGACCCAACAGCCGCAGGTCTCTCGGTTTGAGAGTACGATGATAATTTGTATATTTCTTGACTTTGTCTTAAAAACATGGCGTTAGAGGGTGAAAACCCGAAACAGTCCCCGAATGTCCCCGTGGGTGGCACCAACACCACCCACGGGACCAATGTAACTTGTAGGAACTGACCCCGCAGCCGTATGTCACCCAGTTTGATAATTCGATGGTAATTTGCATATTTCTAGACTTAAGCAAAACATGGCGTTAGAGTGTGAAAACGTAAAACAACCCCGGAACGACCACATTGAGAGGACGATAGTAATTTACTTATTTCTTGACTTAGGCTTAAAAACATGGCTTTAGAGGGGGAAAACTCGAAACAGCCCCCGAACGTCCCCGTGGGTGGAACCAACACCTTCCATGGGACCAATCTAACTCGTAGGAACTGACCCCGCAGCCGCGGGTCTCCTGGTTTGATAATACGACTATAATTTGCATATTTCTAGACTTAGGCCTTAAAACATGCCATTAGAGGGTGAAAACTTGTAACAGCCCCTGAACGGCACCGTGGGTGGCACCAACACCTCCCATGGGACCAATGTAACTCTTAGGAACTGACCACGCAGCCGCGGGACTCCCGGTTTGAGAATATGAGGGTGATTTTCATATTTCTAGACTTAAGCTTAAAAAGATGGCGTTAGAGGGTGAAAACTTGAAACAGCCCTCGAACGTCCCCGTGGGTGGCCCCAACGGCTCCCACGGGACCAATCTAACACGTAGGAACTGACCCTGCAGCCACGTGTCTCCCGATTTAAGAGTACGACGATAATTTCCATATTTCTAGACATAACCAAGACATGGCGTTAGAGGGTGAAAATTCAAAATAGCCCCCGAACAGCCCCGTGGGTGGGACCAACACCTTCCACGGGACCAATGTAACTCGTTGGAACTGACCCTGCAGCCGCAGGACTCCCGATTTGAGAATACGATGATAATTTGGATATATCTTGACTTTGGCTTAAAAACATGACGTTTGAAGTTGAAAACCCGAAACAGCCCCCGAACCATCCCGTGGGTGGCACCAACACCTCCTACGGGACCAATGTAACTTTTAGGAGCTGACCCCACAGCCACGGGTCTTCCGGTTTGAGAGTACGACGATAATTTGCATATTTCTTGACTTTGTCTTAAAAACATGGCGTTAGAGGGTGAAAACTCGAAACACGCCCCGAATGTCCCAGTGGGTGGCACCAACACCTCCCACGGGACCAATGTAACTTGTAGGAACTGACCCCACAGCTGCGGGTCTCCCGATTTACGAGTACGATAGTAATTTACTTATTTCTAGACTTAGGCTTAAAAACATGACGTTAGAGGGTGAAAACTCAAAATAGGCCCCGAACGGTCCCGTGGGTGGCACCAACACCACCCACGGGACCAATGTAACTTTTAGGAACTGACCCCGCAGTCGTGGGTCACCCAGTTTGACAATTCGAAGGTAATTTGCATATTTCTAGACATAAGCAAAACATGGCGTTAGAGTGTGAAAACTTAAAACAACCCCGGAACGGCCACTTTGAGAGTACGATAGTAAGTTACTTATTTCTTGACTTAGGCTTAAAAACATGGCGTTAGAGGGTGAAAACTCGAAACAGACCCCGAACGGCCCCGTGGGTGGCACCAACACCTCCCACGGGACCAATGTAACTCGTAGGAACTGACCCCACAGCCGCGGGTCTCCTGCTTTGAGAATACTACTATAATTTGCATATTTATATACTTAGGCCTAAAAACATGGCGTTAGAGGGTGAAAACTTATAACAGCCCCTGAACGGCACCGTGGGTGGCACCAACACCTCCCATGGGACCAATGTATCTCGTAGGAACTGACCACGCAGCCGCAGAACCCCCGGTTTGAGAATACGACGGTGATTTTCATATTTCTAGACTTAAGCTTAAAAACACCGCGTTAGAGGGTGAAAACTCAAAACAGCCCTCGAACGTCCCCGTGGGTGGCCCCAACACCTCCCACGGGACCAATCTAACACGTAGGAACTGACCCCGCAGCCACGGGTCTCCCGGTTTGAGAATACGACGGTAATTTCCATATTTTTAAACTTAAGAAAAACATGGCGTTAGAGGGTGAAAATTCAAAACAGCCCCCGAACAGCCCCGTGGGTGGGACCAACACCTCCCACGGGACCAATGTAACTCGTTGGAACTGACCCTGCAGCCGCAGGACTCCCGATTTGAGAATACGACGATAATTTCCATATATCTGGACTTTGGCTTAAAAACATGACGTTAGAGGTTGAAAACACGAAACAGTCCCTGAACGATCCTGTGGGTCGCAACAACACCTCCCACGGGACCAATGTAACTTGTAGGAACTCACCCCACAGCCGCGGGTCTCCCGGTTTAAGAGTACGATGATAATTGGCATATTTCTTGACTTTGGATTAAAAACATGGCGTTAGAGGGTGAAAACTCGAAACAACCCCCGAATGTCCCCGTGGGTGGCACCAACACCACCCACGGGACCAATGTAACTTGTAGGAATTGACCCCACAGCCGTGGGTCTCCCGGTTTGAGAGTACGATAGTAATTTACTTATTTCTAGACTTAGGCTTAAAAAATGACGTTAGAGGGTGAAAACTCAAAACAGCCCCCGAACGATCCCGTCGGTGGCACCAACACCTCCCACAGGACCAATGTAACTTGTAGGAACTGACCCCGCAGCCGCAGGTATCCTGGTTTGATAATACGACTGTAATTTGCATATTTCTAGACTTAGGCCTTAAAACATGGCATTAGAGGGTGAAAACTTGTAACAGCCCCTGAACGGCACCGTGGGTGGCACCAACACCTCCCATGGGACCAATGTAACTCGTAGGAACTGACCACGCAGCCGCGGGACTCCGGGTTTGAGAATATGAGGGTGATTTTCATATTTCTAGACTTAAGCTTAAAAACATGGCGTTAGAGGGTGAAAACTTGATACAACCCTCGAACGTCCCCGTGGGTGGCCCCAACAGCTCCCACGGGACCAATCTAACACGTAGGAACTGACCCCGCAGCCACGTGTCTCCCGGTTTAAGAGTACGACGATAATTTCCATATTTCTAGACATAACCAAGACATGGCGTTAGAGGGTGAAAATTCAAAATAGCCCCCGAACAGCCCCGTGGGTGGGACCAACACCTTCCACGGGACCAATGTAACTCGTTGGAACTGACCCTGCAGCTGCAGGACTCCCGATTTGAGAATACGATGATAATTTGGATATATCTTGGCTTTGGCTTAAAAACATGACGTTTGAGGTTGAAAACCCGAAACAGCGCCCGAACCATCCCGTGGGTGGCACCAACACCTCCTACGGGACCAATGTAACTTTTAGGAGTTGACCCCACAGCCACGGGTCTTCCGGTTTGAGAGTACGACGATAATTTGCATATTTCTTGACTTTGGCTTAAAAACATAGCGTTAGAGGGTGAAAACTCGAAACAGCCCCCGAATGTCCCCATGGGTGGCACAAACACCTTCCACGGGGCCAATGTTACTTGTAGGAACTGACCCCACAGCCGCGGGTCTCCCGGTTTGAGAGTACGATAGTAATCTAATTATTTCTAGACTTAGGCTTAAAAACATGACGTTAGAGGTTGAAAACTCAAAACAGCAACCGAACGATCCCGTCGGTGGCACCAACACCTCCCACGGGAACAATGTAACTTATAGGAACTGACCCAACAGCCGCAGGTCTCTCGGTTTGAGAGTACGATGATAATTTGTATATTTCTTGACTTTGTCTTAAAAACATGGCGTTAGAGGGTGAAAACCCGAAACAGTCCCCGAATGTCCCCGTGGGTGGCACCAACACCACCCACGGGACCAATGTAACTTGTAGGAACTGACCCCGCAGCCGTATGTCACCCAGTTTGATAATTCGATGGTAATTTGCATATTTCTAGACTTAAGCAAAACATGGCGTTAGAGTGTGAAAACGTAAAACAACCCCGGAACGACCACATTGAGAGGACGATAGTAATTTACTTATTTCTTGACTTAGGCTTAAAAACATGGCTTTAGAGGGTGAAAACTCGAAACAGCCCCCGAACGTCCCCGTGGGTGGAACCAACACCTTCCATGGGACCAATCTAACTCGTAGGAACTGACCCCGCAGCCGCGGGTCTCCTGGTTTGAGAATACGACTATAATTTGCATATTTTTAGACTTAGGCCTAAAAATATGGCGTTTGAGGGTGAAAACCTGTAACAGTCCCTGAACGGCATCGTGGGTGGCGCCAATACCACCCATAGGACCAATGTAACTCATAGGAACTGATGACGCAGCCGCGGGACTCTCGGTTTTAGAATACGATGGTGATTTTCATATTTCTAGACTTAAGCTTAAAAACATGGCGTTAGAGGGTGAAAACTCAAAACAACCCTCGGACGTCCCCGTGGGTGGCCCCAACATCTCCCACGGGACCAATCTAACACGTAGGAACTGACCCCGCAGCCACGGGTCTCCCGATTTGATAATACGACGGTAAGTTCCATATTTCTGGACTTAGGCTTAAAAGCATGACGTTAGAGGGTGAAAACTCGAAACAGCCCCCGAACGGCCCCATTGGTGGCACAAACACCTCCCACGGGACCAATGTAACTCTTAGGAACTGACCACGTTGCCGCGGGACTCCCGCCTTGAGAATACGATGATAATTTGCGTATTTCTATACTTAAGATTAAAAACATTGTGTTAGAGGGTGAAAACTCGAAACAGCCCCCGAACGTCCCTATTGGTGGCACCAACACCTCCCATGTGCCTAACGTAAATTGTAAGAACTGACCCCACAACCGAGGGTCTCTCGATTTGAGAATACGTCGGTGATTTGCATATTTCTAGACTTAAGAAAAATATGTTGTTAGAGGGTGAAAACTCGAAAGAGCCCCCGAATGTCCCCGTGGGTGGAACCAACACCTCCAACGGGACCAATGTAACTCATAGGAACTGACCCCGCAGCCGCGGGTCTCCTGATTTGAGAATACCACGGTAATTTTCATATTTCTAGACTTAGGTTTAAAAACATGGCGTTAGACGGTGAAAACTCGAAACAGCCCCCGAACGTCCCCGTGGGGGGCACCAACACATCCCACTGGACCAATGTAACTCATAGGAACTGACCCCGCAGTCGCGGGTCTCCCGGTTTGAGAATACGATGATAATGTGAATATTTTTAGACATAGGCTTAAAAACAGGGAATTTGAGGGTGAAAACTCGAAACAGCCCCAGAACATCCCCGTGGTTGGCACCAACACCTCCCACGGGATGAATGTAACTCATAGGAACTGACCTCACAGTCGCGGGTCTCCCGATTTGTGAATACGACGGTAATTTGCATATTTCGAGACTTAGTCTTAAAAACATGGCGTTAGAGGGTGAAAACTCAAAACATCAACAGAACGTCCCCGTGGGTGGAATAAACACCTCCTACAGGACCAATGTAACTCAGAGGAACTGACCACACAGCCGGGGGACTTACGGTTTGATAATACGATGGTAATTTGCATATTTCTTGACTTAGGCGTAGAAACAACTCGTTAGAGGATGAAAACTTGAAACAGCCCCCGAACGTCCCCGTGGATGGCAACAACACCTCCCACGGGACCAATGTAACTTGTAGGGCTTTACCCCGCAGCCGCGGGTCACCCAGTTTAAGAATTTGAAATATACAAATTCGAGTTTTGACCCCATGGGTGGCACAAAAACCTCCCACGGGAACAAATGTAACTCGTAGGAACTGCCCACGTAGCCGCGGGACTCCCGATTTGAGAATACGATGGTAATTTACATATTTCTAGACTTAAGCTTTAAAACATGGCGTTAGAGGGTGAAAACTCGAAATAGCCCCCGAACGTCCCCGAAGGGGGCACCAACACCTCCCGCGGGACCAATGTAACTCGTAGGAACTGACCCCATAGTCGAGGGTCTCCCGTTTTGCGAATACGGCGATAATTTGCATATTACTAGACTTAAGCAAAACATGGCGTTTGAGGGTGGAAACTCGAAACATCCCCCAAACGGCCCCGTGGGGAGGACCAACACCTCCCACGGGACCAATCTAACTCGTTGGAAATGACCCCGCAGTCGCGGGTCTCTTGATCTGAGAATACTATGATAATTTACATATTTCTAGACTTAGCTTTAAAAACATGATGATAGAGTGTGAAAACTCGAAACAACCCCCGAACGGCCCTGTGGGTGGTACCAACACCACCCACGGGACAATTGTAACTCGTAGGAACTGACCCCATAGTCGCGGGACTCCCGGTTTGAGAATACGATGGTAACTTGCATATTTCTAGACTTATGCTTAAAAACATGGCATTAGAGGGTGAAAACTCGAAACATCCCCCGAACGTCCCCGTGGGTGGAAGAAACACCTCCCACAGGACCAATGTAACTCAAAGGAACTGACCACGCAGCCGCGGGACTTACGGTTTGATAATATGATGGTAATTTGCATATTTCTTAACTTAGGCTTAAAAACAACTCGTTAGAGGATGAAAACTTAAAATAGCCCCCGAACGTCCCCGTGGATGGCACCAACACCTCCCACGAGACCAATGTAACTTGTAGGAACTTACCCCGCAGCCACGGTTCACCCAGTTTGAGAATTCGAAACTGACCCCGCAGTCGCGGGTCACCCTATTTGAGAATTCGAAATATGTAAATTCGAGTTTTCACCACGTGGGTGGCACAAACACCTCCCACGGGACCAATATAACTCGTAGGAACGGCCCACATAGCCGCGGGACTCCCGATTTGAGAATACGACGGTAATTTGCATATTTCTAGACTTAAGCTTAAAAACATGGCGTTAGAGGGTGAAAACTCGAAACTGCAGCCGAACGTCCCCGTAGGGGGCACCAACACCTCCCGCGGGACAAATGTAACTCGTAGGAACTGACCTCGCAGTCGAGGGTCAACCGTTTTGAGAATACGACGATAATTTGCATATTTCTAGACTTAATAAAAACATGGCGTTAGAGGGTGAAAACTCAAAACAACCCCCAAATGGCCCCGTGGGGAGGACCAACACCTCCTTCGGGACCAATGTAACTCGTTGGAACTGACCCCGCAGCCGAGGGTCTCCTGATTTGACAATACCATGATAATTTGCATATTTCTAGTCTTAGCCTCAAAAACATGGCATTAGAGGGTAAAAACTCATAACAGCCCCCCAACGGCCCCATGGATGGCACCAACACCTCCCACAAGACCAATGTAACTCGTAGGAACCGATCCCGCAGCCGTGGGTCTCCTGGTTTGAGAATACGACGGTAATTTGCATATTTCTAGGCTTAGGCTTAAAAACATGACTTTAGAGGGTGAAAACTCGAAACAACCCTCGAACGGCCTTGTGGGTGGCACAAACACCTCCCACAGGACCAATGTAACTCGTAGAAACTGACCACGTAGTCGCGGGAATCCCGATTTGAGAATACATTGGTATTTTGCATATTTCTAGACTTAAGCTTAAAAACATGGCGTTAGAGGGTGAAAACTCGAAACAACCCCCGAACGTCCCCGTAGGAACTGACCCCGCAGCCGAGGGTCTCTCGATTTTAGAATACGATGGTAATTTGCATAGTTCTAGACTTAAGCAAAACATGGTGCCAGAGGGTGAAAACTCGAAACATTCCCCGAACGGCCCCGTGGGGAGGACCAACACCTCCCACGGGACCAATGTAACTCGTTAGAACTGACCCCGCAGCCGCGGGTCACCTGATTTGAGAATACCATGATAATTTGCATATTTCTAGACTTAGCCTTAAAATCATGGCGTTAGTGGGTGAAAACTCCTAACAGCCCCCGAACGGCCCTGTGGGTGGCATCAACACCTCCCACGGGACCAATGTAACTCGTAGGAACTGACACCACAGTCGCGGGTCTCCTGATTTAAGAGTACGAAGGTAATTTGCATATTTCTAGACTTAGGCTTAAAAACATGATGTTAGAGAGTGAAAACTCGTAACAACCCCCGAACGACCCCATGGGTGGCACCAACACCTCCCACGAGACCAATGTAACTCGTAGGAACTGATCTCGCAGCCTTGGGTCTCCCGATTTGAGAATACGACGGTAATTTGCTTATTTCTAGACTTAGGCTTAAAAACATGGCATTAGAGGGTGAAAACTCGAAACATCCCCCGAACGTCCTCGTGGGTGGCACAAACACCTCCCACGGGTCCAATGTAACTCGTAGGAACTGACCACACAGTCGCGGGACTCCCAGTTTGAGAATACGACGGTAATTTGCATATTTCTAGACTTAGGCTTAAAAACATGGCGTTAGAGGGTGAAAACTCGAAACATCTCCCGAACGTCCCCGTGGGTGGCACCAACACCTCCCACAGGACCGATGTAACTCCTAGGAACTGACCCCATAGCCGTGGGTCTCTCGATTTTAGAGTACGATGGTAATGTGCATATTTCTAGACTTAGGCTTAAAAACATGACATTAGAGGGTGAAAACTAGAAACAGCCCTCAAACGGCCCTGTGGGTGGCACAAACACCTCCCACGGGACCAATGTAACTCGTAGGAACTGACCACGTAGCCATGGGACTCCCGATTTGAGAATACGATGGTAATTTGCATATTTCTAGACTTAAGCTTAAAAACATGGCGTTAGAGGGTGAAAACTCAAAACAGCTCCCGAACGTCCCCGTAGGGGGCACCAACACCTCCCACGGGACCAATGTAACTCGTAAGAACTTACCTCGCAGCCGAGGGTCTCCCGATTGGAGAATACAACGGGAATTTGCATATTTCTAGACTTAAGCAAAACATGGCGTTAGTGGGTGAAAACTCGAAACATCCCCTGAACGGCCCTGTGGGGACGACCAACACCTCCCACGGGACCAATGTAACTCGTTGGAACTGACCCCGCAGCCGCGGGTCTCCTGATTTGAGAATACCAAGATAATTTGCATATTTCTAGACTTAGACTTAAAAACATGGCGGTAGTGGGTGAAAACTAGTAACTGCCCCCCAATGGCCCCGTGGGTGGCACCAATACCTCCCACGGGACTAATGTACCTCGTAGGAACTGACACCACAGCCGCGGGTCTCCTGATTTGAGAGTATGAAGGTAATTTGCATATATCTAGACTTAGGCTTAAAAACATAACGTTAGAGGGTGAAAACTCGTAACAGCCCCCAAACGGCCCCATGTGTGGCACCAACACTTCCCACAAGACCAATGTAACTCGTAGGAACTGATCCCACAGCCGTGGGTCTCCCGGTTCGAGAATACGACAGTAATTTGCATATTTTTAGACTTAGGTTTAAAAACATGGCGTTAGAGGGTGAAACTCGAAACATCCCCCGAACGTCCTCGTGGGTGGCACAAACACCTCCCACGGGGCCAATGTAACTCGTAGGAACTGACCACACAGTCGCGGGACTGCCATGTTGAGAATATGATGGTAATTTGCATATTTCTTGACTTACGCTTAAAAATATGGCGTTAGAGGGTTAAAACTCGAAACATCCCCCGAACGTCCCCGTGGGTGGCACCAACACCTCCCACGGGACCGATGTAACTCGTAGGAACTGACCCCACAGCCGTGGGTCTCCCGGTTTGAGAGTACGATGGTAATGTGCATATTTCTAGACATAGGCTTAAAAACATGACGTTAGTGGGTGAAAACTCGAAACAGCCCTCGAACGGCCCTGTGGGTGGCACAAACACCTCCCACGGGACCAATGTAACTCGTAGGAACTGACCACGTAACCGCGGGACTCCCGATTTGAGAATACGATGGTAATTTGCATATTTCTAGACTTAAGATTAAAAACATCGCGTTAGAGGGTGAAAACTCAAAACAACCCCCGAACGTCCCCGTAAGGGGCACCAACACCTCCCACAGGACCAATGTAACTCGTAGAAACTGACCCCGTAGCCTAGGGTCTCCCGATTTGAGAATACGACGGTATTTTTCCTATTTCTAGACTTAAGTAAAACATGGCGTTAGAGGGTGAAAACTCGAAACATCCCCCGAACGGCCCCGTGGGGAGGACCGACAACTCCCACGGGACTAATGTAACTCGTTGGAACTGACCCCACAGTCGCGGGTCTCCTAATTTTAGAGTACGAAGGTAATATGAATATTTCTAGACTTAGGCTTAAAAACATGACGTTAGAGGGTGAAAACTCGTAACAGCCCCCGAACGGCCCCATGGGTTGCACCAATACCTCCCACGAGACCAATGTATCTCGTAGGAACTGATCCCGCAGCCGTGGGTCTCACGGTTTGAGAATACAACGGTAATTTGTATATTTCTAGACTTAAGCAAAACATGGCGTTAGACGGTGAAATTTTGAAACAACCCCAGAATGACCCGTGGGTGGCACCAAAACCTCCCACGGGACCAACGTAACTCGTAGGAACTGACCCCACAGCCGCGGGACTCCCGATTTGAGAATACGACGATAATTTGCATATTTCTTGACTTAGTCTTAAAAACATGGCGTTTGAGGGTGAAAACTCGAAACAGCACCCGAACGTCCCCGTAGGTGGAACCAACACCTCCCACGGAAGCAATGTAACTCATAAGAACTGACCCCGCAGCTGCGGGTCACCCAGTTAGAGAATTCAATGGTAATTTGCATATTTCTAGACTTAAGCAAAACATGTCGTTAGAGTGTAAAACTTAAAACAACCTCCGAACGGCCCTGTGGGTGGCACCAACACCTCCCATGGGATCAATGTAACTCGTAGGAACTGACACCGTAGTCGTGGGACTCCCGGTTTGAGAATACGACGATAATTTGCATATTTCTAGACTTAGGCTTAAAAACATGGCGTTAGAGGGTGAAAACTAGAAACGTCCCCCGAACATCCCTGTGGGTGGTACAAACACCTCCCAGAGGACCAATGTAACTCATAGGAACTGACCACGCAGCCCCGGGACTTACGGTTTGAGAATACGGCGGTAATTTGTATATTTCTAGACTTAAGCTTAAAAACATGGCGTTAGAGGGTGAAAACTCGAAACATATCCCGAACGTCCTCGTGGGTGGCACAAACACCTCCCACGGGACCAATATAACTCGTACGAACTGACCACGCAGCCGCGGGACTCCCGATTTGAGAATTCGATGGTAATTTGCATATTTCTAGACTTAGGCTTGAAATCATGGCGTTAGAGGGTGAAAACTCGAAACAGTCCCCGAACAGCCCTGTTGGTGGCACCAATACCTCCCACGGGACCAATGTAACTTCTAGAAACTGACTCCGCAACCGTGGGACTCCCGATTTAAGAATACGATGACAATTTGCATATTTTTAGACATAGGCTTGAAAAAATGGCATTAGAGGGTGAAAACTTGAAACAGCTCCCGAACGTCCTCGTGGGTGGCACCAACACCTCCCACGGAACCAATGTAACTCATAGGAGCTGACCCCGCGGCTGCGGGTCACCCAGTTAGATAATTCGATGGTAATTTGCATATTTCTAGATTGAGGGTGAGTATTTGAAATGGCCCCCGAACGTCCCTGCGGGTGGCACCAACACCTCCCACAGGACCAATGTAACTCATAGGAACTGACCACGGCGTCGTGGGACTCCCAGTTTGAGAATACGACGATAATTTGCAAATTTATAAACTTATGCAAAACATGACATAGAGGGTAAAAATTCAGATCAACCCCCGAACGGCCCCGTGGGTGGGACCAACACCTCCCACGGGACAAATGTAACTCGTTGGAACTGACACCGTAGTCGCGGTACTAACGGTTTGCGAATACGATGGTAATTTGCATATTTCTAGACTTAGGCTTGAAACATGGCGTTAGAGGGTGAAAACTCGAAACATCCCCCAAACGTCCCCGTGGGTGGAACAAACACCTCCCACGGGACCAATGTAACTCATAGGAACTGACAACGCAGTCGCGGGACTTACGGTTTGAGAATACGACGATAATTTGCATATTTCTTGACTTAGGCTTAAAAACATGGCGTTAGAGGGTGAAAACTGGAAGCATCCCACTAACGTCTTCGTGGATGGCACAAACACCTCCCACGGGACCAATGTAACTCGTAGGAACTGGCCATGTAGCTGTGGGACTCCGAGTTTGAGAATAAGATGGTAATTTGCATATTTCTAGACTTAAGCTTAAAAACATGGCGTTAGGGGGTGAAAACTCAAAAAATATCCCCGAACATCCTCGTGGGTGGTACAAACACCTCTCACGGGACCAATATAACTCGTACGAACTGACCACGCAGCCACGGTACTCCCAGTTTGAGAATACGATAGTAATTTACCTATTTGTAGACATAGGCTTAAAACTTGGCGTTAGAGGGTGAAAACTCGAAACAGCCCCCGAACGTCCCCGTGGGTGGCACCAACACCTCCCACGGGACCAATGTAACACAAAGGAACTGACTTCACACCCGCAGGTCTCTCGGTTTGGGAGTACGATGGTAATTTGCATATTTCTAGACTTAGGCTTAAAAACATGACTTTAGAGGGTGAAAACTCGAAACAGCCCCCAAACGTCCCTGTGGGTGGCACAAACACCTCCCACGGGACCAATGTAACTCGTAGGAACTGAACACCTCGCCGTGGGACTCCCGGTTTGAGAATACGACGATAATTTGTATATTTCTAGAATTAAGCTTAAAAACATGGCCTTAAAGGGTGAAAACTTGAAACTGCCCCCAAACGTCCCCGTAGGTGGCACCAACACCTCCCATGTGACTAATGTAACTCGTAGGAACTGACGCCGCAGCCGAGGGTCTCCCGATTTGAGAATACGATGGTAATTTGCACATTTCTAGACTTAGCCTTAAAAACATGGCGTTAGAGGGAGAAAACTGGTAACAGCCCACGAACGGCCCCGTGGGTGGCACCAACACCTCCCACGGGACCAATGTAACTCGTAGGAACTTACGCCACAGCCGCGGGTCTCCCGGTTTGATAGTAAAAAGGTACTTTTCGTATTTATGGACTCTGGCTTAAAAACATGACATTAGAGGGTGAAAACTCGTAACATCCCCCGCGGGTCTCCCGATTTGAGAATACCACGGTAATTTGCAAATTTCTAGACTTAGGCTTAAAAACATTGTGTTAGACGGGAAAACTCGAAATAGCCTCCGAACGTCCCTGTGGGTGGCACCAACACCTCCCACGGGACCAATATAACTCATAGGGATTGACCCCGTAGCCGCGGGTCTCTCGGTTTGAGAATAAGATGATAATTTGCATATTTCTAGACTTAGGCTTGATAACATGGTGTTAGAGGGTGAAAACTCGTAATAACCCCCGAACGTCCCTGTGGTTAGCACCAACACCTCCCACGGGACCAATGTAACTCGTAGGAACTACCCCCGCAGCCGTGGGTCTCCCAGTTTGAGAATACGATGGTAATTTGCATATTTCTAGATTGAGTCATAAAAACTTGGTGTTAGAGGGTGAAAATTTGAAACGGCAACCGAACGTCCCCGTGGGTAGCACCAACACCTCCCACAGGTCAAATGTAACTCGTAGGAACTGACCACGCCGTTGCGGGACTCCCGGTTTGAGAATACGACGGTAATTTGCAAATTTATAGACTTATGCAAAACAAGAGGTTAGAGGGTTAAAACTCGAAACAACCCCAGAACGGCCCCGTGGGTGGCACCAATACCTCCCACGGGACAAATGTAACTCGTAGAAACTGACCCTGTAGTCGCGGGACTACCGGTTTGAGAATACGATGGTAATTTGCATATTTCTTTACTTAGGCATAAAAACATGGCGTTAGAGGGTGTAAACTCGAAACATCCCTCGAACGTCCCCGTGGATGGCACCAACACCTCCCACGGGACCAATGTAACTCGTAGGAACTGACCACGCAGCTGTGGGACACCCGGTTTGAGAATACGATGGTAATTTGCAAATTTCTCGACTTAAGCTTAAAAGCATGGCGTTAGAGGGTAAAAACTCGAAACAACCCCCGAACGTCCTCGTGGGTGGCACCAACACCTCCCACGGAACCAATGTAACTCGAAGGAATTGACTCCGCAGCCGCGGGTTTCCCGATTTGAGAGTACGATGGTAATTTGCTTACTTCTAAACTTATGGTTAAAAAGAACATGTTAGAAGGTGAAAACTCAAAACATCCGTCGAATGGCCTCGTGGGTGGCAGTAACACCTCCCACAGGGCTAATGTAGCTCGTAGGAATAGACCACGCAGCCGCGGGACTCTCGATTTCAGAATACGACGGTAATTTGCATATTTCTACACTTAGGCTTAAAAACATGGCGTTAGAGGGTTAAAATTCGAAACAGCCCCAGAATGACCCCATGGGGGGCACCAACACCTCCCACGGGACCAATGTAACTCGTAGGAACTGACGCCACAGTCGCGGGACTCCCAGCTTGAAAATACGACGATAATTTACATATTTCTTGACTTAGGCTTAAAAACATGGCGCTAGAGGGTGAAAACTCGAAACAGGCCCCAAACGTCCTTGTGGGTGGCACCAACACCTCCCACGGGACAAATGTAACTCGTAGGAACTGACCCCACAGCCGCGGTTCTCCCGATTTGAGAGTAAGATGGTAATTTTCATATTTCTAGACTTAGGCTTAAAAACATGACGTTAGACCGTGTAAACTCGAAACAGCCCCCAAATGTCCCCGTGGATGGAACCAACACCTCCCACGGGACCAATGTAACTCGTAAGAACTGACACGCAGCCGTGGGACACCCGGTTTGAGAATACGATGATAATTTGCAAATTTCTGGACTTAAGCTCAAAAACATGGCGTTAGAGGGTGCAAACTCGAAACAGCCCCCGAACGTCCCCGTGGGTGGCACCAACACCTCCCACGGGACCAATCTAACTCATAGGAACTGACCCCGCACCAGCGGGTCTCCCGGTTTGAGAATACGATGGTAATTTCCATATTTCTAGACTTAAGCACAACATGGCGTTAGAGGGTGAAAACTCGAAACAGCCCCCGAACGGCCCCCTGGGTGGGACCAACACCTCCCACGGGACCAATGTAACTCGTTGGAACTGACTCTGCAGCCGCGGGACTACCGGTTTGAGAATACGATGAAAATTTGCATATTTCTTGACTTAGATTTAAAAACATGGCATTAGAGGGTGAAAACTCAAAACTACCCCCGAATGTCCCCGTAGGCGTCACCAACACCTCCCCCGGAATAATTGTAACTCGTAGGAACTGACCCCATAGCCGCAGGTCTCCCGGTTTGAGAGTACGACGGTAATTTTCTTATTTCTAGACTTAGGCTTAAAAACATGACGTTAGAGGGTGAAAACTCGAAATAGCCCCTGAATGGTCCCGTGGGTGGCACCAACACCTCCCATGGGACCAATGTAACTTGAAGGAAATGACCCCGCAGCCGCGGGTCACCCAGTTTGAGAATTCAACGGTAATTTAAATATTTCTAGACTTAAGCAAAACATGGCATTAGAGTGTGAAAACATGAAACAACCCCCGAACAGCCCCGTGGGTGGCCCCAACACTTCCCATGGGACCAATGTAACTCGTAGGAACTGACCCCGTAGCCGCGGGACTCCCGGTTTGATAATACGATGGTAATTTTAAAATTTCTAGACTTAAGCTTAAAAACACTGCGTTAGAGGGTGAAAACTCGAAACAACCCCCGAACGTCCCCGTGGGTGGCACCAATACCTCCCACGGGACCAATGTAACTTGTAGGAACTGACCCCGTAGCCGCGGGTCACCCAGTTTGAGAATTCGATGGTAATTTGCATATTTCTAGACTCAAGAAAAACATGGTGTTAGAGTGTGAAAACTTGAAACAACCCTTGAACCCAACACTTCCCACGGGACCAATGTTACTCCTAGGAACTGACCCCGTAGCCGCGGGTCTCTCAGTTTGAGAATACGACGATAATTTGCATATTTCTAGACTTAGGCTTAAAAACATGGCATTAGAGGGTGGAAACTCATAACAGCCCCGTGGGTGGCACCAACACCTCCCACGGGATAAATATAACTTGTAGGAACTAACCACGCAGTTACGGGTCTCCCGGTTTGGGAGTACGAAGGTACATTTCTTATTTATGGACTCGGGCTTAAAAACATGACATTAGAGGGTGAAAACTCGTAACAGCCCCAGAACGGCCCCGTGGGTAGCACAGCCACCTCCCACGAGACCAATGTAACTCGTAGGAACTGATCCCGCAGCCGTGGGTCTCCCGATTTGAGAATACGACGGTTATTTGTAAATTTCTAGACTTAAGCAAAACATGGCGATAGAGGGTTAAAATTCGAAACAACCCCAGAATGACTCCGTGGGGGGCACCAACACCTTCCACGGGACCAATGTAACTCGTAGTAACTGACACCACAGTCGCGGGACTCCCAGTTTGACAATACGACGATAATTTGTATACTTCTTGACTTAGGCTTAAAAACATGGTGCTAGAACATACTTGTGGGTGGCACCAAGACCTCCCACGGGACAAATGTAACTCGAAGGAACTGACCCCACAGCCGCGGGTCTCCCGATTTGAGAGTACGACGGTAATTTGCTTATTTCTAGACTTAGGCTTAAAACATGACGTTGGACCGTGTAAACTCGAAACAGCCCCCGAACATCCCCGTGGATGGCAGCAACACCTCCCACGGGACCAATGTAACTAGTAGGAACTGACACGTAGCCGTGGGACACCCGGTTTGAGAATACGATGGTAATTTGCAAATTCTCTAGACTTAAGCTTAAAAACATGGCGTTAGAGGATGAAAACTCGAAATAGCCCCCGAACGTCCTCGTGGGTGGCACCAACACCTCCCACGGGACAAATCTAACACGTAGGAAATTACCCCGCAGCCGGGGGTCTCTCGGTTTAAGAATAGGATGGTAATTTCCATACTTCTAGACTTAAGCAAAACATGGCGTCAGAGGGTGAAAACTCAAAACAACCCCTGAACTGCCCCCTGGGTGGGACCAACACCTCCCACGGGACCAATGTAACTCGTTGGAACTGACTCTGCAGCTGCGGGACTCCCAGTTTTAGAATACGACGATAATTCGCATATTTCATGACTTAGGTTAAAAAACATGGCGTTAGAGGGTGAAAACTCAAAACAGCCCCCGAATGTCCCCATAGGTGGCACCAACACCTCCCACGGAATAATTGTAACTTGTACGAACTGACTAGTTTGAGAGTATGACAGTAATTTCCTTATTTCTAGACTTAGGCTTAAAAACATGACGTTAGAGGGTGAAAACCCGAAATAGCCCCCGAACGGTCCCGTGGGCGGCACCAACACCTCCCACGAGACCAATGTAACTTGAAGGAAATGACCCCGCAGCTGCGGGTCACCCAGTTTGAGAATTCAACGATAATTTGCATATTTCTAGACTTAAGCAAAACATGGCGTTAGAGTGTGAAAGCATGAAACAACCCCCGAACGGCCCCGTGGGTGGCACCAACACTTCCCACGGGACCAATGTAACTCGTAGCAACTGACCCCGCAGTCGCGGGTCTCCCGGTTTGAGAATACGACAATAATTTGCATATGTCTAGACTTAGGCTTAAAAACATGGCGTTAGAGGGTGAAAACTCATAACATCCCCGAACGGCCCCGTGGGTGGAGCCAACACCTCCCACGGGACAAATGTAACTCGTAGGAACTAACCAGGAAGCCACGGGAATCCCTGTTTGAGAATACGACGATAATTTTCAAATTTCTAGACTTAAGCTTAAAAACATGGCGTTAGAGGGTGAAAACTCGAAACAGCCCCCGAACGTGCCCGTGTGTGGCACCAATACCTTCCACGGGATCAATGTCACTTGTAGGAACTGACCCCGCAACCGCGGGTCACCCAATTTGAGCATTCGACAGTAATTTTCATATTTCTACACTCAAGAAAAACATGGCGTTAGAGTGTGAGAACTTGAAACAACCCCTGAACGGCCCCGTGGGTGGTACCAACACTTCCCACGGGACCAATGTGACTCGTAGGAACAGACCCCATACCCGCAGGTCTCTCGGTTTGAGAATACGATGAAAATTTTCATATTTCTAGACTTAGGCTTAAAAACATGGCATTAGAGGGTGAAAACTCATAACAGCCCGCGAATGGCCCCGTGGGTGGCACAAACACCTCCCACGGGACCAATGTAACCCGTAGGAACTAACCACGCAGTCGTGGGACTCCCGATTTCAGAATACGATGGTAATTTGCATATTTCTAGACTTGAGCTTAAAAACATGACGTTAGAGGGTGAAAACTCAAAACAGCCCCCGAACGGTCCCGTGGGTGGCACCAACACCTCCCACGGGACCAATGTAACTTGTAGGAACTAACCCCATAACCGCGGGTCTCCCGGTTTTAGAGTACGATGATAATTTGCATATTTCTTGATTTCGACTTAAAAACATGGTGTTAGAGTGTGAAAACTCAAAACAGCCCCCGAATGTGCCCGTGGGTGGCACCAACACCTTCCACGGTACCAATGTAACTTGTAGCAACTGACCCCACAGCTGCGGGTCTCCCGGTTTGTGAGTACGATAGTAATTTACTTATTTCTAGACTTAGGCTTAAAAACATGACGTTAGAGGGTGAAAACTCAAAACCTCCCCCGAACGGTCCCGTGGGTGGCACCAACACCTCCCACGGGACCAATGTAACTTATAGGAACTGACCCCGGAGCCGTGGGTCACCCAGTTTGAGAATTCGACGGTAATTTCCATATTTCTAGACTTAAGCAAAACATGGCGTTACAGTGTGAAAACTTAAAACAACCCCCGAACGGCCCCGTGGGTGGCACCAACACTTCCCACGGGACCAATGTAACTCAGAGGAACTGACCCCGCAGCCGCGGGTCTCCCGATATGAGAATACGATGATAATTTGTACATTTCTAGACTTAGGTTTAAAAACATGGCGTTAGAGGGTGAAAGCTCGTAACAACCCCTGAACGGCATCGAGGGTGCCACCAACACCTCCCATGGGACCAATGTAACTCGTAGGAACTCACCACGCAGCCGCGGGACTCCCGGTTTGAGAATACGATGGTAATTTTCATATTTATAGACTTAAGCTTAAAAACATGGCGTTAGAGGGTGAAAACTCAAAACCGCCCCCGAACATCCCCGTGGGTGGCCCCAACACCTCCCACGGGACCAATCTAACACGTAGGAACTGACCCCGTAGCCACGGGTCTCCTGGCTTAAGAATACGACGGTAATTTCCATATTTCTAGACTTAAGCAAAACATGGCGTTAGAGGGTGAAAACTCAAAACAGCCCCCAAACAGCCCCATGGGTGGGACCAACACCTCCCACGGGACTAATGTAACTCGTTGAAACTGACCCTGCAGCCGTGGGACTCCCGGTTTGAGAATACGACGATAGTTTACATATTTCTAGGTTTAAAAACATGGCGTTAGAGGGTGAAAACTCGAAACAGCCCCCAAACATCCCCGTAGGTGGCACCAACACCTCCCAAGGAACCAATGTAACTAATAGGAACTGGCCCCATGGCCAAGGGTCTCCCGGCTTGATAATATGACGGTAATTTGCATATTTCTAGACTTAGGCAATGAAAACTCAAAACAGCCCCCGAACGATCCCGTGGGTGGCACCAATACCTCCCATGGGACCAATGTAACTATTAAGAACTGACCCCGCAGCAGCGGGTCACCTTTTTTGAGAATTAGACGGTAATTTGCTTATTTTTAGACTCAAGCAAAACATGGCATTAGGTTGTAAAACTTGAAACAATCCCCAAACGGCCCTGTGGGTGGCACCAACACCTCCTACGGGACCAATGTAACTCGAAGGAACTGACACCGTTGTCGCGGGACTCCCAGTTTGAGAATAGGATGTTAATTTGTATATTTCTTGACTTAGGCTTAAAAACATGGCGTTAGAGGGTGAAAACTCGAAACAGCCCCCGAACGTCCACGTGGATGGCACCAACACCTCCCAAGGGACCAATGTAACTCATAGGAACTGACCATGCAGCCGCGGGACTCTCGATTTGAGAATACGATGGTGATTTGCATATTTCTAGACTTAGGCTTAAAAACATGGCGTTAGAGGGTAAAAACTCGAAACATCCGCCAAACGTTCCCGTGGGTGGCACCAACACCTCCAACGGGACCAATGTAACTCGTAGGAACTGACCCCAAAGTCACGGGTCTCTCGATTTGAGAGTACGACGGTAATTTTTTATATTTTTAGACTTACGCTTACAAGCATGACGTGAGAGGGTGAATATCGAAATAGCCCCCAAACGGCCCCGTGGGTGGCACAAACACCTCCCACGGGACCATTATAACTCGTAGGAACTGACCACGTATCCGCGGGACTCCCAATTTGAGAATACAATGGTAATTTGCATATTTCTAGACTTAAGCTTAAAAACATAGCGTTAGAGGGTGAAAACTCGAAACAGCCCCCAAACGTCCCCGTAGATGGCACCAACAGCTCCAATGGGACTAATGTAAATCGTAGGAACTGACCCCGCAGTCGAGCGTCTCCCGATTGGAGAATACGACGGTAATTTGCATATGTCTAGACTTAAGCAAAATATGTTGTTAGAGGGTGAAAACTCAAAACAGCCCCCGAATGTCCCCGTGGGTGGCAATAACACCTCCCACGGGACCAATGTAACTCGTAGGAACTGACTCCGCAGCCGTGGGAATCTCTCTTTGAGAATACCACGGTAATTTGCATATTTCTAGACTTAGGCTTAAAAACTTAGCGTTAGACGGTGAAAACTCGAAATAGCCCCCGAACGTCCCCGTGGGTGGCACCAACACCTCCCACATGACCAATGTAACTCATAGGAACTGACCCCGCAGCCGCGGGTCTTCGGGTTTGAGACTAAGATGATAATGTGCATATTTCTAGACTTAGGCTTAAAAACATGGCATTAGAGGGTGAAAACTCGAAACAGCCCCCGAACGTCCACGTGGGTGGCAAAAACACCTCCCACGGGACAAATGTAACTCGTAGGAACTGACCGCGCAGCCGCGAGACTCCCAGTTTGAGAATACGACGGTAATTTACATATTTCTAGACTTAAGCTTGAAAATATGGCGTTAGAGGGCGAAAACTCAAAATACCCCCGAACGGCCCTGTTCGTGGCACCAACACTTCCCACGGGACCAATGTAACTCGTATGAACTGACCTCGTAGCCGTCGGACTCCTGATTTGAGAATAAGACAATAATTTGCATATTTCTAGACTTATGCTTTAAAACATGGCATCAGAGGGTGAAAACTCGAAACAGCCCCCAAACGTCCCCGTGGTTGGCACCAAGACATCCCACGGGACCAATGTAACTCGTAGGAACTGATCTCGCAGCTACGAGTCTCCCGGTTTGAGAATAGGACGGTAATTTGCATGTTTCGAGACTGAGGCTTAAAAACATGGCGCTGGTGGGTGAAAATTTGAAACGGCCCCCGAACGTCCCCGTGGGTGGAACCAACACCTCTCCCAGGACCAATGTAACTCGTAGTAACTGACCATGCAGTCGCGTGACTCTCGGTTTGAGAATATGATGATAATTTGCAAATTTATAGACTTATGCAAAACATGACGTTAGAGGGTGAAAACTCCAAACAACCCCCGAACGGCCCCGTGGGTGGCACCAACGCCTCCCACAGGACAAATGTAACTCGTAAGAACTGACCCCGTTGTCGCGTGACTCTCGGTTTGACACTAAGAGGGTAACTTACGTATTTCTAGACTTAGTCTTAAAAACATGGCATTAGAGGGTGAAAACTCGAAACATCCCTCGAACGTCCCCGTGGGTGGAACAAACATCTCCCACGGGACCAATGCAACTAATAGGAACTGACCACGTAGCCGCGGGACTTACGGTTTGACAATACAACGGTAATTTGCATATTTCTTGACTTAGGCTTAAAAACTGGGCATTAGAGGGTAAAAACTTGAAACATCCCCCAAACGTCCACGTGGATGGCACCAACACCTCCCACGGGACAAATGTAACTCGTAGGAACTGACCACACAGTCGCGGGACTACCAGTTTGATAATATGACGATAATTTGCATATTTCTAGACTTAGGCTTAAAAACATGGCGTTAGAGGGGGAAAACTCGAAACAGACCCCGAACGTCCCCGTGGGTGGCACCAAAACCTCCCACGGGACGAATGTAACTCGTAGGAACTGACCCCACAACCGCGGGTCTCCCGGTTTGAGAGTACGACGGTAATGTGCATATTTCTAGACTTATGCTTAAAAACATGATGTTAGAGGGTGAAAACTCGAAACAGCCCTCGAATGGCCACGTGGGTGGCACAAACACCTCCCACGGGACCAATGTAACTCGTAGGAACTGACCACTTAACCGCGGGACTCCCGATTTGAGAATACGACGGTAATTTGCATATTTCTAGACATAAGCTTAAAAACATGGCGTTAGAGGGTGAAAACTTGAAACATCCCCCGAACGGCCCCGTGGGTAGGACCAACACCTCCCACGGGACCAATGTAACTCGTTGGAACTGATGTCGTAGCCGCGGGTCTCCCGATTTGAGAATACGATGATAATTTCCATATTTCTAGACTTAACCTTAAAAACATGGCGTTGGAGGGTGAAAACTCGTAACAGCGCCCAAACGGCCCCGTGGGTGGTACCAAGACCTCCCACGGGACCAATGTAACTCGTAGGAACTGACACCACGGCCGCAGGTCTCCCGATTTGAGAGTACGAAGGTAATTTGCATATTTCTAAACTCAGGCTTAAAAACATGACGTTAGAGGGTGAAAACTCATAACAGCCCCCGAACGGCCCCGTGGGTGGCACCAACACCTCCCACGAGACCAATGTTACTCGTAGGAACTGACCCCACAGCCGCGGGACTCCTGGTTTAAGAATACGAAGATAATTTGCATATTTCTTGACTTAGTCTTAAAAACATGGTGTTAGAGGGTGAAAACTCGAAATAGCCCCCGAACGTCCAGTAGGTGGCACCAACACCTACCACAGAACCAATGTAACTCATCGAAATTGACCCCACAGCCGCGGGTCTCCCTGTTTGAGAGTACGATGATAATTTGCTTATTTCTAGACTTAGCCTTTAAAACATGACGTTAGAGGGTGAAAACTAGAAACAGCCCACGAATGGTCCCGTGGGTGGCACCAACACCGACCGCGGGACCAATGTAACTATTAGGAACTGACCCCGGAGCCGCGGGTCACCCAACTTGAGAATTCGACGGTAATTTGCATATTTCTGGACTTAAGCAAAAGATCGCGTTAGAGTGTAAAACTTGGAACAACACCCGAACGGCCCCGTGGGTGGCACCAACACCTCCCACGGGACCAATGTAACTCGTAGGAACTGACACCGTAGTCGTGGGATTCCTGGTTTAAGAATACGATGGTAATTTGCATATTTCTAGACTTAGGCTTAAAAGCATGACGTTTGAGGGTGAAAACTCAAAACAGCCCCCGAATGTGCCCGTGGGTGGCACCAACACCTCCCACCAGACTAATGTAACTCGTAGGAACTGACCCCGCAGTCGTGGGTCTCCCGATTTGAGAATACCACGGTAATTTGCATGTTTCTCGACTTAGGCTTAAAAACTTGGCGTTAGACGGTGAAAACTCGAAATAGCCCCCGAATGTCCCCGTGAGTGGCACCAACACCTCCCACGGGACCAATGTAACTCGTAGGAACTGACCCCGCAGTCGCGGGTCTCCGGGTTTGAGACTACGACGATAATGTGAATATTTCTAAACTTAGGCTTAAAAACATGGCATTAGAGGGTGAAAACTAGAAACAGCCCCCGAACGTCCCCGTGGGTGGCACAAACACCTCCCACGAGACCAATGTAACTCGTAGGAACTGAGCACGCAGCCGTGGGACTCCCGGCTTGAGAATACGATGGTAATTTGCATATTTCTAGACCTAGGCTTAAAAACAAGGCGTTAGAGGGTGAAAACTTGAAATAGCCCCCGAACGTCCCCGTGGGTGGCACCAACACCTCCCACGGGACTAATGTAACTCGTACGAACTGACCCCACAACCGTGGGTCTTTCGATTTGAGAGTATGACTGTAATTTGCATATTTCTAGATGTACGCTTTAAACATGGCATTAGAGGGTGAAAACTCGAAACAGCACCCGAACATCCCCGTGGGTGGCGCAAACACCTCCCACGGGACCAATGTAACTCGTAGGAACTGACCACATAGCTGAGGGACTCCCGGTTTGAGAATATGACGATAATTTGCATTTTTGGAGACTGAGGCTTAAAAACATGGCGTTGGAGAGTGAAAACTCGAAACATCCCCCGAACGTCATCGTGGGTGGCACAAACACCTCCCACGGGGCCAATCTAACTCATAGGAACTGACCACACAGCCGCGGGACTCCCGGTTTGAGAATACGACGGAAATTTGTAAATTTATAGACTTATGCAAAACATGGTATTAGAGGGTGAAAACTCCAAACAACCCCCGAACGGCCCCGTGGGTGGCACCAACACCTCCCACGGGACAAATGTAACTCGTAGGAACTGACCCCATTATCGTGGGAGTCTCAGTTTGAGAATACGATG
This sequence comes from Sambucus nigra, assembly GCA_949130495.1. Classification (NCBI taxonomy): domain Eukaryota; kingdom Viridiplantae; phylum Streptophyta; class Magnoliopsida; order Dipsacales; family Adoxaceae; genus Sambucus; species Sambucus nigra. The sequence continues at coordinate 360,987,129 of OX422217.1, read as the reverse complement.
GTAACTTGCATATTTCTAGACTAAGGCTTAAAAACATGGCGTTAGAGGGTGAAAACTCGAAACATCCCCTGAACATCCCCGTGGGTGGAACAAACACCACCCACGGGACCAATGTAACTCATAGGAACTGACCACGTAGCCGCGGGACTTATGGTTTGAGAATATGATGGTAATTTGCATATTTCTTGACTTAGGCTTAAAAACATATCGTTAGAGGGTGAAAACTCGAAACATCCCCCAAACGTCATCGTGGGTGGCACAAACACCTCCCACGGGGCCAATGTAACTCGTTGGAACTGACCACACAGCCGCGGGACTCCCGATTTGAAAATACGATGATAATTTGCATATTTCTAGACTTAGGCTTAAAAACATGGCATTAGAGGGGGAAAACACGAAACAGCCCCCAAACATCCCCGTGAGTGGCACCAAGGCCTCCCACGGGACCAATGTAACCCGTAGGAACTGACCCCACAACCGCGGGTCTCCCGATTTGACAGTACGAAGGTAATTTGCATTTTTCTGGACTCAGGCTAAAAAACATGACGTTAGAGGGTGAAAACTCGTAACATCCCCCGAATGGCCCCGTGGGTGTCACCCACACCTCCCACGAGACCAATGTAACTCGTAGGAACTAACCCCACAGCCTCGGGACTCCCAATTTAAGAATACGATGATAATTTGCATATTTCTAGACTCCGTCTTAAAAACATGGCGTTAGAGGGTGAAAACTCGAAACAGCCCCCGAACATCCACGTAGGTGGCACCAACACGTCCCATGGAACCAATGTAACTCATAGGAACTGACCCCACACCCGCGGGTCTCCCTGTTTGAGAGTACGATGGTAATTTGCTTATTTCTAGACTTAGGCTTAAAAACATGACGTTAGAGGGTGAAAACGAGAAACAACCCCCATACGGTCCCGTGGGTGGCAGGAACACCGACCACGGGACCAATGTAACTATTAGGAATTGACCCCCCAGCCGCGGGTCACCCAGTTTGAGAATTCGACGGTAATTTTCATGTTTCTAGACTTAAGAAAAACATCGCGTTAGAGTGTAAAACTTGAAACAACCCCCGAACGGCCCCGTGGGTGGCAGCAACACCTCCCACGAGACCAATGTAACTCGTAGGAACTGACACCGTAGTCGTGGGACTCCTGTTTTGAGAATACGATGGTAATTTGCATATTTCTAGACTTAGGCTTAAATACATGGCGTTAGAGGGTGAAAACTGAAAACGTCCCCCAAGCGTCCCCGTGGGTGGCACAAACACCTCCCACGGAACCAATGTAACTAATAGGAACTGACCACGTAGCCCCGGGACTTATGGTTTGAGAATACGATTGTAATTTGCATACCTCTCATCTTAGGCTTAAAAACATGGTGTTAGAGGGTGAAAACTCGAAACAGTCCCCGAACGTCCCCGTGGATGGCACCAACACCTCCCATGGGGCCAATGTAACTCGTAGGAACTGACCACACTGCCGCGGGACTCCCGGTTTGAGAATACGATAGTAATTTGCATATTTCTAGACTTAGGCTTAAAAACATGGCGTTATAGGGTGAAAACTCGAAACATCCCCCGAACGTCCTCGTGGGTAGCACAAACACCTCCCACGAGACCGATGTAACTCGTAGGAACTGACCACGCAGCCGTGGGACTCCCAGTTTCAGAATACAATGGAAATTTGCATATTTCTAGACTTAGGCTTAAAAACATGGCGTTAGAGGGTGAAAACTAGAAACATCCACAGAACGTCCCCGTGGGCGGCACCAACACCTCCCACGGGATCAATGTAACTCATAGCAACTGACCCCACAACCGTGGGTCTTTCGGTTTGAGAGTATGACTGTAATTTGCATATTTCTGGACTTAGGCTTAAAAGCGTGACGTTTGAGGGTGGAAACTCGAAATAGCCCCCGAACGGCCCCGTGGGTGGCGCAAACACCTCCCACAGGACCAATGTAACTCGTAGGAACTGACCACGTAGCCGCGGGTCTCCCGATTTGAGAATACGCCGATAATTTGTATTTTTCGAGACTGATGCTTAAAAACATGGCGTTGGAGAGTGAAAACTCGAGACATCCCTCAAACGTCATCGTGGGTGGCACAAACACCTCCCACGGGGCCAATCTAACTCATAGGAACTGACCACGCAGCCGCGGGACTCCCGGTTTGAGAATACGATGAAAATTAGCATATTTCTAGATTTAAGATTAAAAACATGGCGTTAGAAGGTAAAAACTTGAAACAGCCGCCAAACGTCCCCGTGAGTGGCACCAAGGCCTCCCATGGGACAATGTAACCCGTAGGAACTGACCCCGCAGTTGAGGGTCTCCCGTTCTCAGAATACGATGGTAATTTAAATATTTCTAAACTTTAGCAAAATATGTTGTTAGAGGGTTAAAACTCGAAACAACCCCCGAATGTCCCCGTGGGTGGAACCAACAACTCCCACGGGACTAATATAACTCGTAGGAACTGACCCCGCAGCCGCGGGTCTCCCGGTTTGAGAATACAACGGTAATTTGCATATTTCTATAATTAGGCTTAAAAACATGGCGTTAGACGTTGAAAACTCAAAACAGCCCCCGAACGTCCCCGTGGGTGGCACCAACAACTCCCATGGGATCAATATAACTTATAGGAACTGACGCCGCAGCCTCGGGTCTCCCGGTTTGAGAATATGATGATAATCTGCAAATTTCTAGACTGAGGCTTAAAAACATGGTGTTAGAGGGTGAAAATTTGAAACGACCCCCGAACGTCCCTTTGGGTGGCACCAACGTCTCCCACGGGACCAATGTAACTACTAGGAACTGACCATGCCGCCGCGGGACTACCAGTTTGAGAATACGATGGTAATTTGCAAATTTATAGACTTATGCAAAACATCACGTTAGAGGGTGAAAACTCGAAACAACCCCCGAACGGCCCCGTGGGTTACACCAACACCTCCCACAGGACAAATGTAACTCGTAGGAACTCACCCCGTAGTCGTGGGACTACCGATTTGAGAATACAACTTTAATTTGCATATTTCTAGACTTAGACGTAAAAACATGGCGTTAGAGGTTGAAAACTCGTAACATCCCCCGAACGTCCCTGTGGGTGGAACAAACACGTTCCACGGGACCAATGTAACTCATAGGAACTGACCATGCAGTCGCGGGACTTACTATTTTAGAATACGATGGTAATTTTCATATTTCTTGACTTATGCTTAAAAACATGGCGTTAGAGGGTGAAAACTCGAAGCAACCCCGAAAGTCCCCGTGGATGGCACCAACACCTCCCATGGGACTAATGTAACTCGTAGGAACTGACCACACAGCTTCGGGACTCTCGGTTTGAGAATACAATGGTAATTTGCATATTTCTAGACTTAGGCTTAAAAACATAGCGTTAGAGATGACAACTCAAAACATCCCCCCAACGTCCTCGTGGGTGGCACAAACACCTCCCACGGGACCAATGTAACTCGTAGGAACTGACCATGTAGCCGCGAGACTCCCAGTTTAAGAATACGACGGTAATTTGCATATTTCTAGACTTATGATTAAAAACATGGCATTAGAGGGTGAAAACTCGAAACAGCCCCCGAACATCCTCGTGGGTGGCACCAACAACTCCCACGGGACCAATGTAACTCGTTGGAACTGACCCCGCAGCCACGGGTCTCCCGATTTTAGAATACGATGATAATTTGCATATTTCTAGACTTAGCCTTAAAAACATGGCGTTAGAGGGTGAAAACTCGTAACAGCCCCCGAACAGCCCTATGGGTGGCACAACCACCTCCCACGAGACCAATGTAACTCGTAGGAACTGATCCCGCAGCCATGGGTCTCCCAGTTTGAGAATACGACGGTAATTTGTATATTTCTAGACTTAAGCAAAACATGGCGTTAGAGGGTGAAAATTCGAAACAGCACCAGAATGGCCCCGTGGGTGGCACCAAAACCTCCCACGGGACCAATGTAACTCGTAGGAAATGACGCCGCAGCCACGGGACTCCCAGTTTGACAATACGACAATAATTTGCATATTTCTTAACTTAGACTTAAAAACATGGCGTTAGAGGGGGAAAACTCGAAATAGCCCCCGAACGTCCCTGTGGGCGGAACTAACACCTCCCACTGGATAGTTGTAACTCGTAGGAACTGACCCTACAGCAACGGGTCTCTCGGTTTGAGAGTATGACGGTAATTTGTATATTTCTAGACTTAGGCTTAAAAACATGATGTTAGACCGTGAAAACTCAAAGCAGCCCCCGAACGACCCCGTGGGTGGCACCAACGCCTCCCACGGGGCCAATGTAACTCGTAGGAACTGACCCCGCAGTTGTGGTTCTCCCGGTTTGAGAATACGATGGTATTTTGATTATTTCTAAACTTAAGCAAAACAGGCCGTTAGAGGGTGAAAACTCTAAACAACCCCCGAACGAACCCGTGGGTGGCACCAACACCTCCCACGGGACAAATATAAGTCGTTGGAATTGACCCTACAGCCGCGGGTCTCCTGATTTGAGAGTACGATGGTAATGTTCATATTACTAGACTTAGGGTTAAAAACATGACGTTAGAGGGTGAAAACTCGAAACAATCCCCGAACGGCACGGTGGGTGGCACCAACACCTCCCACGAGACCAATGTAACTCGTAAGAACTGACCCCGCAGCCGCGGGTCTCCCGGTTTGAGAATGCCACGGTAATTTGTATATTTCTAGACTTAGGCCTAAAAACATGGCGTTAGACGGTGAAAACTCAAAATATCCCCCAAACGTCCCCATGGGTGGCACCAACACCTACCACGAGACCAATATAACTCTTAGCAACAGAACCCGTAGCCGCGGGTCTCTCAGTTCGAGAATACGATGATAATGTGCATATTTCTAGACTTTCGCTTAAAACATGTCATTAGAGGGTGAAAACTCGAAACAACCCTGACCGTCCCCGTGGGTGGCAAAAACACCTCCCACGGGACCAATGTAACTCGTAGGAATTGACCACGCAGCTGCGGGATTCTAAGTTTGAGAATACGACGGTAATTTGCATATTTCAAGACTTAGGCTTGAAAACATGGCGTTAGAGGGTGAAAACTCGAAACAGCCCTCGAACGGCCCTGTGGGTGGCACCAACACCTCCCATGGGACCAATGTAACTCGTAAGAACTGACCCCGCAGCCGTGGGACTCCCGATTTGAGAATAAGACGATAATTTGCATATTTCTAGACTTAGGCTTGAAAACATAGCGTTAGAGGGTGAAAACTCGAAAAAAAACCCGAACGTCCCGGTGGTTGGCACCAACAGCTCCCACGGGACAAATGTAATTCGTAGGAATTGACCCCGCAGCCACGGGTATCTCGGTTTGAGAATATGACGGTAATTGGCATATTTCTAGACTGAGGCTTTAAAACATGACGTTAGAGTGTGAAAATTTGAAACCGCCCCCAAACGTCCCCGTGGGTGGCACCAACACCTCCCACAGGACCAATATAACTCGTAGGAACTGACCACACCACCGCGGGACTACCGATTTGAGAATATGATGGTAATTTGCATATTTCTAGACTTAGGCTTAAAAACATGGCGTTAGAGGGTGAAAACTCGAAACATCCCCCGAACGTCCCCGTGGATGGAACAAACACCTCCCATGGAACCAATGTAACTCATAGGAACTGACCACGCAACCGCGGGATTTACAGTTTGAGAATACGACGGTAATTTGCATATTTCTTGACTTAGGCTTCAAAACATGGCGTTAGAGGGTGAAAACTCGAAGCAGCCACCGAACGTCCTCGTGGATGGAACCAACGCCTCCCACAGGACCAATGTAACTCGTAGGAACTGACCATACAGCTGCGGGACTCCCGGTTTGAGAATACGACGGTAATTTATATATTTCTAGACTTAGGCTTAAAAACATGGCATTAGAGGGTGAAAACTTGAAACATCCCCCGAACGTCCTCGTGGGTGGCACAAAAAGCTCCCACGGGACCAATGTAACTCGTAGGAACTGACCATGCAGCCGCGGGACTCCCAGTTTGAGAATACGATGGAAATTTGCATATTTCTAGACTTAGGCTTAAAAAAATGGCTTTAGAGGGTGAAAACTCAAAACAACCCCCGAACGTCCCCGTGGGTGGCACCAACACCTCCCACGGGACCAATGTAACTCGTAGGTACCTCTACACCAAATATGCACTATTGTCAAGATCATTGACCCTGACAAATCCAACTTGTCATGGTCAATGACCGTGACATTTCGAGGCGAGACAACTTCTTTTGTCACGGTCGTGTCACGGTCATTGACCTTGACACAAAACTCGCGTTTTATGTCACGGTCGTGTCGCAGTCAACGACCGTGACACGTTTGTCACTATTTATAATCGTGAGAAAGTCGTGACCCTTTTTAAAAAAATTATCACGGTCAATGACCGTGACAATTCTGGGCAGAATTTAAAAAAAATCTGCTGGGCAGTATGGCCACATGCCACTGCCTAGCATTATATTTGTACATGTTATAGAAACGTTGTACCTGTTCCAAACATCACATATCCAAAAAAACTAAAGATAATGCAAATATATATTCAAATAAAGACAATATGCATCACGATATAATTCAAATGTAACAACTTAAAACAATTCAATTCAAACTTAAAACAATTCAATTCAAACTTATAACAATTCAATTCAAACTTAAAACAATGTCACTACATGCCTGGTGTAATGTTAAAACTGAGGAGGTGAGTAGGCCACACGACATACGAATTGACGCACACACTAATATACGTCGTGCCGCATTGTTCGCGCAACCACAATAGGGAGTTCTCCTTCTCGGGTATGACATGCGTGACGAGCACCCTGGACTCCATCTCTTGAAGCGCAGGTCCATGAACTATTCCACCCTCGATGATATTCGGGTCCCTCAACCCCCGACCTATCCACTGGCCATCAAATCCGTCCAATATGAACACGCTCGGCCAACCAAGTGTCGACATTAGTCTGTTGAAGGGCGCCAAATAGGGAAGTGGATCATCGAAGTACGAACGTGTCGGTGATGAAGCAGCGAGGTCCACATCCCCGTCATCCTGAGCCTCGTCCTCTCGCACCTCCTCCTCCACCGCCTTCTCCTTCCCTTTCCCTTTCCCTTTACGTTCACCGTCCAACGTACGCTTCATCAATGCGTACATATCTTGGACCATCACCTCCAAACGGGACAGTTTCGCGTCGTGTGCATCCACCGTTCGAGCCAACCCGGTGTTGCTCGTCTCCAATCCGATGATCCTAGATTTGGCCACCCACGAGCTCACCCCCTTTTCCTCCCCTTGCAATCAGAGCCAAGCACTTGGATGAGTGCATCTGTGGACAAAGATGCCTTGTCGGCATCAGACTGCGACTCATGCACTTCCTTAAGCTTTGCCTGAAATGACAAAAAGCACATGATTAGTAAAATAAGTAAACTAAAAAATTATAACGTAATTAACAAAAATTAAACTGTCGGATTACTTACAATCGTGGCCGCGACGCTCGGGGACACCTCCTTGTCCTTCCCTTTCTTCGTCCGAAGAGCCACATAAGTATCGAGCCTATGTGGCTTACCCCCTGGCCCACTCCCTACCCCCTGAAATAAAATAAAGTAAAGTAAAATTAGTATCGGCCCCGCAAAGTAAAATAATGAAGAATAATATATTTCTGTAGTTATAGAAAAATTAAATCTTACTTGCATCCTATGCTCCACCTCGGTGTAAGAGGTCCGGCCGGAGTAGTGCACGTCCATCTTTTTTGCCCGATTTTCCCTCTCCGATTGGCGAGATGCCAATTGTCGATCCTCGATCTCATTGTCAATGAACTTCTGCCATTATGCCAATGAGATCGGCTCCTTGGGGGGGACGGATTCATGCCATTGGATAATCGACTCTCGTGTTTTCCCAAAGTACCGTGCCCACATATTTTTTTTCCACGACTTGAGTTGCTCCCTAATCTGCTCCAACACGGGATCGCGTAGCTTTGGATCCAAGTTGAATTGTTACTATCCAACAAATACAATGTTACTTGCGAATAAATATAAATATAAATATAAATATAAATATGAAATTGAAATTGAAATTGAAATTGAAATATAAATTGAAATTGAAATATTCATATTCATATAAATATAAATATATTACCTGTAGTGCCGCCTAAACAACTAACTTGAGCTCATATGACACCTCCTTCCAACTCATAAACCCTGGGTCGATGACCGTCTTTAGCAGAACGACTCGCTAATATCTCCGATTTGTTCTCGACGGTAATCCCATATTTCCCATATTTGGGGAGCCTAGGGGCGGAAGAGCCCTCGTCGCCTCCACTACCACCGACCCCAGACGACATCATCATAAACAACATCATCACCTTCGCCTTAATATCTGAAGGAGACATTTGCTGTAAAAAAATGTTATTAGTACAGATATAATATTATCACAATATGCATATCTTATAAGAGAGTCGGGTTTGGCATTAATAAAGTGAGAATTACACACACACAAATAAAAATCTTTAATAAAATTCTCACATCTTCTTTCAATTTAAACACACACACAGTAGTGACTGTCTATTTAAAATAATCTCAATGTTAATTCCAGGTATTGAATTTGTACTATTGTTTTGTGCTTTTTATAAATCATACCCCACCCCCACCCCCACCCCAACATGTTTACGGGCTTTCATCACCCGTCATAAATTTTTCGGTCCGTGACTTACTGGTCAGTTGTCTTGGGTCTTTTAGTCCCTTAACATTACTTTAAGAATTTTAGCCAATCTAAATACCACATTTTCTTTCTTATTATACACTTGAACACGTTTTGTTATTTAGTCCTTATTAATTTATCTTTGATGTATTATCGGCATCTTTACTTTTATAAACTTTATTTAATTTTCAATTTTAAGGACTATTTTCATCACTTAGTGTTCATCTAAGTTCTAGTATAACAAGTTCCCATAAAAATCTTTAATAAAGTATTATCACAAATATAAACTAAGAGTGATAAAATAACTTTGAGGCATATAAATTAATTGTGACAAAGTAAGATTATGGAAACCCCACTTTTCTTTCTATAACTCCTATTTTATTAAACTTTAAATATAATTGGGGGTGTATAGAAAGAAAAGTTAAATAGGAATAAAAACAACATTTTTAAAATATGAAGGGTTCACCAATTTGATCAAATTTTTCAACAACATAGACTAATTGATCTTTATAATAAGACAATTACTACAAATTTATGCGCATCGCCCGAATTCAAAAAGTAATTTAATGACAAAAGTAATACTTTTTTTAACTTTAGTTATTCACCACAAATCTTAAAAAATATTTCACACTTAAATCACATTACTTATCCATTAGTATAAGTATATAGCGATTATTTCACACTTAAATTACATATTAAGCCGGCCTTCATTTTTTTATGAAATTTGTAGAAAATTACTTATTTATTTTGAATGAAAATATATTGTTATCCAATATTTTTGGATATTATTTACATTTACATTTTTGGATATTATTTTTGGATATTATTTACATTTACATTTTTGGATATTATTTTTGGAAATTTATAGAAAATTACTTATTTATTTACATTTTTAACCCCTACCCCCACCCTACCCCACCCCCTACCCCCACCCTGCCCCACCCCCTACCCCCCACCCTACCCCCACCCTGCCCCACCCCCTGCCCCCACCCTACCCCCACCCTGCCCCACCCCCTACCCCCACCCTGCGCCACCGCCCACACACGCATACACACATGCACATATATACACACATATATATACACACAAATATATATATAAATGGAAGAGAGAGAGGGAGAGAGAGCAGCGTCGAGAGAGAGAGAGAGGGAGAAAACGGCGGGAGGGAAAAAAGAAGGGGGAAAGGGTTTTTGCTGCTAACATTGTCACGGTCGTGTCAAGGTCATTGACCGTGACAATTCTTTGTCACGATCGTGTCAAGGTCAATGACCGTGACAAAAAATGCGTGTTTTTTGTCACGGTCAATGACCTTGACAAGGGTGGCCTCCTGAAAGGTTACATTTTGGCCATTTTGGTGTAGTGAACTGACCCCACAACTGCGGGTCTCCCGGTTTGAGAGTATGACGGTAATTTGTATATTTCTAGACATAGGCTTAAAAACAAAACGTTAGAGGGAGAAACTCGAAACAGCCGCCGAATGGCCCCGTGGGTGGCACAAACACCTCCCACAGGACCAATGTAACTCGTAGGAACTGACCATGTAGCCGCGGGACTCCCGATTTGAGAATACGATGGTCATTTGCATATTTCTAGACTTAGGCTTAAAAACATGGCGTTAGAGGGTGAAAACTCGAAACAGCCCCCGAACGTCCCCGTAGGTGGCCCCAACTCCTCCCACGGGACTAATGTAACTCGTAGGAACTGACCCCGCAGTGGAGGGTCACCCGGTTTGAGAATACGAGGGTAATTTATATATTTATAGACTTAAGCAAAACATGGCTTTAGATGGTGAAAACTAGAAACATCCCCCGAACGGCCCCGTGGGTGGGACCAACACCTCCCACGGGACCAATGTAACTCGTAGGAGCAGACCACACATCCGCGTGACTCCTGGTTACAGAATACGACGGTAATAATCATATATCTAGACTTAAGCAAAATATGATGTTAGAGGGTGAAAACTCGAAACAGCCCCCGTACGGCCCTGTGGGTGGCACAACCACCTCCCACGAGACCAATGTAACTCGTAGGAACTAATCCCGCAGCCGGGGGTCTCCCGATTTGAGAATACGACGGTAATTTGTATGTTTCTAGACTTAAGCAAAACATGGCGTTAGAGGGTGAAAATTCGAAAGAGCCTCAGATTCGCCCCGTGGGTGGAACCAACACTTCCCACGGGACCAATATAACTTGTAGGAATGGACGCCGCAGTCGCGAGACACCCAGTTTGACAATACGATGATAGTTTGCATATGTCTTGACTTAGGCTTAAAAACATGGCGTTAGAGGGTGAAAACTTGAAATAGCCCCCGAACGTACCTGTGGGTGGCACCAACACCTCCCACGGGACAAATGTAACTCGGAGGAATTGACCCCACAGCTGCGGGTCTCCCAATTTGAGAGTACGACGGTCATTTGCATATTTATAAACATAGGCTTAAAAACATGATGTTAGATCGTGAAAACTCGAAACAGCCCCCGAACGGCCAAGTGGGTGTCACCAACACCTCACACGGGGCCAATGTAACTCGTAGAAACTGACCCCGCAGCCGTGGGTCTCCCGGTTTGAAAATATGATGGTAGTTTGCTTATTTTTAGACTTAAGCAAAGCAGGGCGTTAGAGGGTGAAAACTCGAAACAATCCCCGAACGGACCCGTGGGTGGCACCAACACCACCCACGGGACCAATGTAACTCGTAGGAACTGACTCCACATCCGCAGGACTCCCGGTTTGAGAATACGACTATAAATTGCATATTTCTTTACTTAGGCTTAAAAACATGGCGTTAGAGGGTGGAAACTCGAAACAGCCCCCGAACGACCCCCTAGGTGGCACCAACACCTACCATGGGACCAATATAAGTCGTAGGAACTGACCCCACAGCCGCGGGTCTCCCGATTTGAGAGTACGACGGTAATTTTCGTAATACTAGACTTAGGCTTAAAAACATGACGTTAGAGAGTGAAAACTCGAAACAACCCCCAAACGGCCCCGTGGGTGGCACCAACACCTCCCACGGGACCAATGTAACTCGTAACAACTGACCACGCAGCCGAGGGTCTCCCAGTTTGAGAATACGACGGTAATTTGAATATTTCTAGACTTAAGCAAAAAATAGCATTAGAGGGTGAAAATTCGAGACAACCCCGTGGGTGGCACCAACACCTCCCACGGGATCAATGTAACTAGTAGAAACTGACCCAGCAGCCGCGGGACTCCCGATTTGAGAATACGACGATAATTTGCATATTTCTTTACTTAGGCTTAAAAGCATGGCGTTAGAGGGTGAAAACTCGAAACAGCCCCCGAACGTCCCTGTGGGTGGCACCAACACCTCCCAAGGGACGAACATAACTCGTAGAAACGGACCCCACAGCCGCGGGTCTCCATGTTTAAGAGTGTGATAGTAATTTGCATATTTCTAGACTTAGGCTTAAAAACATGACGTTAGAGGATGAAAACTCGAAATATCCTCCGAACGTCCCTGTGGGTGGCACCAACATCTCCCACGGAACCAATGTAACTCGTAGGAGCTGACTACGCAGCCGCGGGACTCCTAGTTTGAGAATACGATGGTAATTTTAATATTTTTAGACTTAAGCAAAACATGGCATTAGAGGGTGAAAACTCGAAACAACCCCAGTACGGCCCTGTGGGTGGCACAAACACCTACCACGGGACCAATGTAACTCGTAGGAACTGACCCCTCAGCCCCGGGTCTCCCTGTTTGAGAGTACAAAGGTAATTTGTGTATTTCTAGACTTAGGCTTAAAAACATGACGTTAGAGGGTGAAAACTCGTAACAGCCCACGAACGGCCCCGTGGGTGGCACTACCACCTCCCAGGAGACCAATGTAACCCGTAGGAACTGATCCCGCAGCCGTGGGTCACCCAGTTTGAGAATACGACGGTAATTTGTATAATTCTAGACTTAAGCAAAATATAGCGTTAGAGGGTGAAAATTCGAAACAGCCCCATAATGGCCCCGTGGGTGGCACCAACACTTCCCCCGGGACCAATGTAACTCGTAGGAACTGACGCCGCAGTCGCGAGACTCCCAGTTTGACAATATGACGATAATTTGCATATTTCTTGACTTAGGCTTAAAAACATGGCGTTAGAGGGTGAAAACTCGAAGCAGCCCCCGAACGTCCCTGTGGGTGGGACCAACACCTCCCACGGGACAAATGTAACTCGGAGGAACTGACCCCACAGCCGCGGGTCTCCCAGTTTGAGAGTACGATGGTAATTTGCATATTTCTAGACTTAGGCTTAAAAACATGACGTTAGACCTTGAAAACTCGAAACAGTCCACGAACGGCCCCGTGGGTGGCCCCAACACCTCCCACGGGGCCAATTTAACTCGTAGAAACTGACCCCGCAGCCATGGGTCTCCCGATTTGAGAATACGATGGTAGTTTGCTTATTTCTAGACGTAGGCTTAAAAACATGGCGTTAGAGGGTGAAAACTCGAAACAGCCACCGAACGTTCCCATGGGTGGCACCAACACCACCCACGGGACAAATATAAGTCGTAGGTCATGACCCCACAACCGCGGGTCTCCTGGTTTGAGAGTACGACGGTAATTTTTTTATTAGTAGACTTAGGGTTAAAAACATGATGTTAGAGGGTGAAAACTCGAAACAAGCCCCGAACGTCCCCGTGGGTGGCACCAACACCTCCCAAGGGACCAATGTAACTCGTAAGAACTGACCACGCAGCCGCGGGTCTCTCTATTTGTGAATACGACGGTAGTTTGTATATTTTTGGACTTAAGAAAAACATGGCATTAGAGGGTGAAAATTCAAAACAGCCCCGTGGATAGCACCAACACCTACCACGGGACCAATGTAACTCGTAGGAACTGACCCCGCTGCCGCGGGACTTTCGTTTGAGAGTACGATGATAATTTTTATATTTCGTGACTTAGGCTTAAAATCATGGTGTTAGATTGCTAAAACTCTAAACCACCCCCGATTGTCCCCGTGGGTGGCACAAACACCTCCCAAGGGACAAATGTAACTCGTAGAAACTGACCCAGCAGGCGCAGGACTCCCGGTTTGAGAATACGACGATAATTTGCATATTTCTTGACTTGGGCTTAAAAACTTGGCGTTAGAGGGTGAAAACTCGAAACAGTCCCCGAACGGCAGCGTGGGTGGCACCAACACCTCCCACGGGACCAATGTAACACGTACGTGCTGACTACACAGCCGCGGGACTCATAATTTGAAAATATAACGGTAATTTTAATATTTCTAGACTTAAGCATAATATGGAGTTAGAGGGTGAAAACTCGAAACAACCCCAGTATGGCCCTGTGGGTGGCACCAACACCTCCCACGGGAGCAATGTAACTGGTAGGAACTGACCCCGCAGCCGCGGGGCTCCCGGTTCGAGAATTCGATGATAGATTGCATATTTTTTGACTTAGTCTTTAAAACATGGCGTCAGAGAGTAAAAACTCGAAACAGCCCTCGAACGTCCTCGGGGTGGCACCAACACCTCCCACGGGACCAATGTAACTCGTAGGAACTGACCCCGCAATCGTGGGTCTCCCGGTTTGAGAATACCACGGTAAGTTGCATATTTCTAGACTTAGGCTTAAAAACATGACGTTAGAGTGTAAAAACTTGAAACATCCCCCGAACGTCCCCGTGGCTGGCACAAACACCTCCCACGGGACCAATGTAACTCATAGGAACTGACCACGTAGCTGCGGGACTCTCGGTTTTAGAATACGACAATAATTTTCATATTTCTTGACTTAGTCTTAAAAACATGGCATTAGAGGGTGAAAACTCGAAACAGCCCCCGAATGACCCCGTGGGTGGCACCAACACCTCCCACGGGAATAATGAAACTCGTACGAACTGGCCCCGCAGCCGCGGGTCTCCGAGTTTGAGAATACCTCAAAAATTTGCATATTTATAAACTTAGGCTTAAAAACATGGGGTTAGACGGTGAAAACTCGAAACAGTCCCCGAACATCCCCGTGGGTGGCACCAACACCTCCCAAGGGATCAATGTAACTCGTAGAAACTGACCCCACAGCCGCGGGTCTCCCGGTTTGAGAGTGCGATAGTAATTTTCATATTTCTAGACTTAGGCTTAAAAACATGGTATTAGACAGTGAAAAATTGAAACCCGAATGTCCCCGTGGGTGGCACCAACACCAGCCACGGGACCAATGTTACTCGTAGGAACTGACGTCGTAGTCGCGGGTCTGCCGGTTTGAGAATACAACGATAATTTGCATATTTCTAGACTCAGGCTTAAAAACAGCGAGTTAGAGGGTGAAAACTTGAAACAACCCCCGAACATCCCCGTGGATGGCACCAACACCTCCCAGGGGACCAATGTAACTCCTATGAACTGACCATGCAGCCGCGGGACTCCCGGTTTGAGTAAATCGATGGTAATTTGTATATTTCTAGACTTAGGCTTAAAAACATGGCGTTAGGGGGTGAAAACTCGAAACATCCCCCGAACGTCCCCGTAGGTGGCACAAACACCTCCCACGGGACCAATGTAACTCGTAGGAACTGACCACGCAGCCGCGTGACTCCTGGTTTGAGAATTAGACAGGAATTTGCATATTTCTAGACTTAGGCTTAAAAACATGGCGTTATAGGAACTGACCCGTGGGTGGCACCAACACCTCCCACGAGACTAATGTAACTCATAGGAATTGACCCCACAACCGCGGATCTCCCGATTTGAGAGTACGACGGTAATTTGCACATTTCTAGACTTAGGCTTAAAAACATGATGTTAGAGGGTGAAAACTCGAAATAGCCCCCGAACGGTCCCGCGGGTGGCACTAACACCCCCCACGGGACCAATGTAACTCCTAGGAACTGACCACGCAGCCCTAGGACTCCCGATTTTAGAATACAATGGTAATTTGTATATTTCTAGACTTAAGAAAAATATGGCGCTAGAGGGTGAAAACTCGAAACAGCCCCGGAACGGCCCTGTGGGTGGCACCAACACCTCCCACGGGACCAATGTAACTCGTAGGAGCTGACCCAGCAGCCGTGGGACTCCAGGTTTGAGAATATGATGATAATTTGAATATTTCTTGACTTAGTCTTAAAAACATGGCGTTAGAGGGTGAAAACTCTAAACAACCCCTGAACGTCCCTGTGGGTGACACCACCACCTCCCACGGGAGCAATGTAACTCGTAGGAACTGACCCCGCAGCCGTGGGTCTCCCAGTTTGAGAATACCACAGGAATTTGCATATTTCTAGACTTAGGCTTAAAAACATGGCGTAATACGGTGAAAACACGAAACATCCCCCGAACGTACCCGCGGGTGGAACCAACACCTCCCACGAGACCAATGTAACTTGTAGGAAATTGACCCCGCAGTCGCAGGTCTTCGGGTTTGAGAATACAACGGTAATTTGCATATTTCTAGACTATTGCATAAAAATAGGGAGTTAGAGGGTAAAAACTCGTAACAACCCCCGAACATCCCCGTGTATGGCACCAACACATCCCACGGGACCAATGTAACTCGTAGTAACTGACCACGCAGCCGCGGGACTTCGGGTTTGAGAATACGAAAGGAATTTGCATATTTCTAGACTTAGGCCTAAAAACATGGCGTTATAGGGCGAAAATTCGAAATAACCCGCGAACATCCCCGTGGGTGGCACCAAAACCTCCCACGGGACTAATGTAAGTCGTAGAAACTGACCCCACAGCCGCGGATCTTGCGGTTTGAGAGTATGACGGTAATTTGCATATTTCTAGACTTGGGGTTAAAAACATGATGTTAGAGGGTGAAAACTCGAAACAGCCCCTGAACGGTCCCTTGTGTGGCACCAAAACCTCCCACGGGACCAATGTAACTTGAAGGAACTGGCCCCGCAGCCACGGGTCGCTCAGTTTAAGAATTGGACGATAATTTGCATATTTCTAAACTTAAGAAAAACATGGCGTTAGAGTGTGAAAGCTTATAACAACCCCAGAACGGCCCCGTGGGTTGCACCAAAACTTCCCACGGGACCAATGTAACTCATAGGAACTGACCCCGCAGCCGCGGGTCTCCCGATTTGAGAATACAACGATAATTTGCATATTTCTAGACTTAGGATTAAAAACATGGCGTTAGAGGGTGAAAACTCATAACAGCCCAAAACGACACCGTGGGTGGCACCAACACCTCCCACGAGACCAATGTAACTCGTAGGAACTATCCCCGCAGCTGCGGGTCTCCCGATTTGAGAATACGATGATAATTTTCATATTTCTAGACTTAAGCTTAAAAACATGGCGTTAGAGGGTGAAAACTCCAAATAGCCACCCGAACGTCCCCGTGGGTGGACCCAACACCTCCCACGGGACCAATTTAACACGTAAGAACTGACCCGACAGCCTTGGGTCTCCCACTTTGAGAATACGATGGTAATTTCCATATTTCTAGACTTAAGCAAAACATGGCGTTAGAGGGTGAAAACTCAAAACATTCCTCGAATGGCCCCGTGTGTGGGACCAACACCTCCCACGGGACCAACGTAACTCGTTGGAACTGACTCTGTAACCGCGGGACTCACGGTTTGAGAATACGATGTTAATTTGAATATTTCATGACTTAGGTTTAAAAACATGGCGTTAGAGGGTGAAAACTTGAAACAGCCTCCAAACGTCCCCGTAGGTGGCACCAACACCTCCCAAGGAACCAATGTAACTCATAGGAATGGACCCCACAGCCAAGGGTCTCCCGGTTTGAGAATACGATGGTTATTTGGATATTTTTAGACTTAGGCTTAAAAACATGATGTTAGAGGGTGAAAACTCGAACCAGCTCCCGAACGGTCCCGTGGGTGGCACCAACACCTCCCATGGGACCAATGTAACTCGTAGGAACTGATACCGTAGTCGCGGGACTCTCGGTTTGAGAATAGGACGGTAATTTGTATATTTCTAGACTTACGCTTAAAAACATTGCGTTAGAGGGTTAAAACTCGAAACAGCCCCCAAACGGCCCCATGGATGGCACAAACACCTCCCACGGGACTAATGTAACTCATAGGAACTAACCACGTAGCCGCGGGATTCTCGGATACGATTGTAATTTTCATATTTCTCGACTTAAGCTTAAAAACTGTGCGTTAGAGGGTGAAAACTCGAAACAGACCCAAAACGTCCCCGTAGGTGGCACCATCACCTCCCATGGGACTAATGTTAACCGTAGGAACTGACCCAGCAGCCGAGGGTCTCCTGGTTTGAGAATATGACAGTAATTTGCATATTTTTAGACTTAAGCAAAATATGTTGTTAGAGGGTGAAAAATCGAAACAACCCACGAATGTCCCCGTGGGTGGAACCAAAACCTCCCACGGGACCAATGTAACTCGTAGGAACTGATCCCTCAACCGCGGGTCTCCCGGTTTGAGAATACCATGGTAATTTGCATATTTCAAGACTTAGGCTTAAAAACATGGCGTTAGATGGTGAAAACTCGAAACAGCCCCCGAACGGACCTGTGGGTGGCACCAACACCTCCCACGGGACGAATGTAACTCGTAGGAACTGACCCCACAACCGCGGGTCTTTCGATTTGAGAGTACACTGTAATTTGCATATTTCTAAACGTATGCTTTAAAACATGGCATTAGAGGGTGAAAACTCGAAACAGTCCCCGAACGTCCCCGTGGGTGGCAGCAACACCTCCCACGGGACCAATGTAACACGTAGGAGCTGACTACGCAGCCGCGGGACTCATAATTTGAATATACGACGGTAATTTTAATATTTCTAGACATAAGCATAATATGGAGTTAGAGGGTGAAAACTCAAAATAGCCCCAGTATGGCCCTTTGGGTGGCACCAACACCTCCCACGGGACCAATGTAACTCGTAGGAACTTACCCCGCAGCAGCGAGGCTCCCAGTTTGAGAATACGATGATAATTTCCATATTTCTTGACTTAGTCTTTAAAACATGGCGTTAGAGGGTGAAAACTCGAAACAGCCCTCGAACGTCCTCGGGGTGGCACCAACACCTCCCACGGGACCAATGTAACTCGTAGGAACTAACCCCGTAATCACGGGTCTCTCGATTTGAGAATACCACGGTAAGTTGCATATTTCTAGACTTAGGCTTAAAAACATGACGTTAGAGGGTGAAAACTCGAAATAGCCCCCGAACGTCCCCGTGGCTGGCACAAACACCTCCACGGGACCAATCTAACTCGTAGGAACTGACCACGTAGCCGCGGGACACCCGGTTTTAGAATACGACAATAATTTGCATATTTCTTGACTTAGTCTTAAAAACATGGCGTTAGAGGGTGAAAACTCGAAACAGACCCCGAACGCCCCCGTAGGTGGCACCAACACCTCACATGGGACAAATGTAAACCGTAGGACTGACCCAACAGCCGAGGGTCTCCCGGTTTGAGAATATGACAGTAATTTGTATATTTTTAGACTTAAGCAAAATATGTTGTTAGCGGGTGAAAACTCGAAACAACCCATGAATGTCCCCCGTGAGTTGCACCAACACCTCCCACGGGACCAATGTAACTCGTAGGAACTGATCCCTCAACCGTGGGTCTCCCGGTTTGAGAATACCACGGTAATTTGCATATTTCAGGACATAGGCTTAAAAACATGGCGTTAGATGGTGAAAACTCGAAACAACCCCCGAACGGACCTGTGGGTGGCACCAACAGCTCCCACGGGACCAATGCAACTCATTGGAACTAACCCCGTAGCCGCAGGTCTCCCGGTTTATGAATACGATGATAATGTGCTTTTTTCTAGACTTAGGCTCAAAAACATGGCGTTAGAGGATGAAAACTCGAAATAGGCCCCGAACGTCCCCGTAGGTGGTAAAAACACCTCCCACTGGACCAATGTCACTTGTAGGAATAGACCACGCATCCGCGGGACTCTCGGTTTGAGAATACGATGGTAATTTACATATTTCTAGACTTTGACTTGAAAATATGGCGTTACAGGGTGAAAGCTCGAAACAGCCTCCGAACGGCCCTGTGGGTGGCACCAACACCTCCCACGAAGCTAATATAACTCGTAGGAACTGACCCCGCAGCCGTGGGACTCCCGATTTGAGAATACGATGATATTTTGAATATTTCTAGACTTAGGCTTGAAAACCTGGCGTTAGAGGGTGAAAACTCGAAATAGCCCCCGAACGTCCATGTGGTTGTCACCAACACCTCCCACGGGACTAATGTAACTGGTAGGAACAGACACCGTAGTCGCGGGACTCCTGGTTTGAGAATAGGACAATAATTTGTATATTTCTAGACTTAGGCTTAAAAACATGGCGTTAGAGGGTAAAAACTCGAAACGTCCCCCGAACATCCCCATGGGTGGCATAAATACCTCCAACTGGACCAATGTAGCTCATAGGAACTGACCACGCAGTCGCGGGACTTACAGTTTGAGAATACGACGGTAATTTGCATGTTTCTTGACTTAGGGTTAAAAACATGGCGTTAGAGGGTGAAAACTCGAAACAGCCCCCGAACGTCCTCGTGGATGGTACCAACACCTCCTACGGGACCAATGTAACTCATAGCAACTGACCCAACAGCCGCGGGTCTCCCGATTTGAGAGTACGACGGTAATTTGCATATTTTTAGACTTAGGCTTAAGAGCATGACGTTAGAGGTTGAAAACTCGAAACATCCCCCAAACGGCCCCGTGGCTGGCACAAACACCTCCCACGGGACCAATGTAACTCGTAGGAACCGACCACATAGCCGCGGGACTCCCAATTTGAAAATACGACGGTAATTTGCATATTTCGAGACTTAAGCTTAAAAACATTGCATTACAGGGTGAAAACTCGAAATAGACCCCGAACGCCCCCGTAGGTGGCACCAACACCTCCCATGCGACTAATGTAAACAGTAGGAACTAACCCCGCAGCCTAGGGTCTCCCGGTTTGAGATACGATGGTAATTTGCATATTTCTAGACTTAGGCTTAAAAACATGGCGTTAGAGGGTGAAAACTCAAAACATCCCCCGAACGTCCCCATGGGTGTAACAAACACCTCCCACGGGACCAATGTAACTCATAGGAACTGACCACGCAGACGCGGGACCTACGGTTTGAGAATACAACGGTAATTTCCATATTTCTTGACTTAGACTTAAAAACATGGCGTTATAGGGTGAAAACTCGAAACATCCCCCGAACGTCCCCGTGGATGCCACCAACACCACTCACTGGACCAATGTAACTCGTAGGAACTAAGCACGCAGCCGCGGGACTCCCGGTTTGAGAATATGACAGTATTTGCAACTTAGGCTTAAAAACATGGAGTTAGAGCATGAAAACTCGAAACATCCCCCGAACGTGCTCGTGGGTGGCACAAACACCTCCCACGGGGCCAATGTAACTCGTAGGAACTAACCACGTAGCCGCGGGGCTCCCGATTTGAAAATACGATGGTAATTTGCATATTTCTACACTTAATCTTAAAAACATTGTGTTACAGGGTGAAAACTCGAAACAGACCCCGAACGTCCCCGTAGGTGGCACCAACACCTCCCATGGGACTAATGTAAACCGTAGGAACTGATCCCGTAGCCTAGGGCCTCCCGGTTTGAGAATATGACGGTAAGTTGCATATTTCTAGACTTTGTCTTAAAAACATGGCATTAGAGGGTGAAAACTCGAAACATCCACCGAACGTCCCCGTGGGTGGAACAAACACCTCCCACGGGACCAATGTAACTCATAGGAACTGACCACGTAGCCGCGGGACCTACGGTTTGAGAATACGACGATAATTTCCACATTTCTTGACTTAGACTTAAAAACATGGCGTTCGAGGGCTAAAACTCGAAACATCCCCCGAACGTCCCCGTGGATGCGACCAACACCACCCACGGGACCAATGCAACTCGTAGGAACTAACCATGCAGCCGCAGAACTCCCGGTTTGAGAATATGACATTATTTGCATATTTCTAGACTTAGGCTTAAAACATGGCGTTAAAGCGTGAAAAATCGAAACATCCCCCGAACATGCTCGTGGGTGGCACAAACACCTCCCACGGGGCCAATGTAACTCGTAGGAACTGAGCACGTAGTCGCGGGACTCCCAGCTTGAGAATACGACGGTAATTTGCGTATTTCTATACTTAGGCTTAAAAACATGACGTTAGAGGGTGAAAACTCCAAACATCCCCCGAACGTCCCCATAGGTGGCACCAACACCTCCCACGGGACCAATGTAACTTGTAGGAACTAACCCCATAGCCACGGGTCTCTCGGTTTAAGAGTACGACGGTAATGTGAATATTTCTAGTCTTAGGCTTAAAAACATGACGTTTGAGGGTGAAAACTCGAACCGTCTTCGTGGATGGCACCAACACCTCCCACGGGACCAATGTAACTCATAGGAACTGACCACGTAGTCGCGGGACTCCCAACTTAAGAATACGACGGTAATTTTCATATTTCTAGTCATAGTCTTAAAAAAATGGCGTTAGAGGGTGAAAACTCGAAACATTCCCCGAACGTCCTCGTGGGTGGCACAAACACCTCCCACGGGACCAATGTGACTCGTAGGAACTGACCACGCAGCCGCGGGACTCCCAGTTTGAGAATACATCGGTAATTTGCACATTTCTAGACTTTATCTTAAAAACATGGCGTTAGAGGGTGAAAACTCGAAACGGCCCCCGAACGTCCCCGTGGGTGGCACCAACACCTCCCACGGGACCAATGTAACTCGTTGGAATTGACCCCACATCCGCGGGTCTCCCGGTTTGAGAGTACGATGGTAATTTGCATATTTCTAGACTTAGGCTTAAAAACATGGCGTTAGAGGGTGAAAACTCGAAACATCCCCCGAACTTCCCCGTGTGTGGAACAAACACCTCCCACGGGACCAATGTAACTCGCACGTACTGAACATGTAGCCGCGGGACTTCCGGTTTAAGAATACAATGGTAATTTGCATATTTCTAGACTTAAGCTTAAAAACATGGCGTTAGAGGGTGAAAACTCGAAACAGCCGTCGAACGTCACCGTAGGTGGCACCAACACCTCCCACAGGACTAATCTAACTCGTAGGAACTAACCCCGTAGCTGAACGTCTCCCGGTTTGAGAATACGACGGTAATTTGAATATTTCTAGACTTAAGGAAAACATGGCGTTGAGGGTGAAAACTAGAAATATCCCCCGAACGGCCCCGTAGGAGGGACCAACACCTCCCACGGGACCAATGTAACTTGTTGGAACTGACCTCACAGCCGCGGGTCTCCCGGTTTGAAACTACGATGATAATCTGCATATTTCTCGACGTAGGCTTAAAAACATGGCGTTAGAGGGTGAAAACTCGTAACAGCCCCGAACGGCCCCATGGGTGGCACACACACCTCCCACAGGACCAATGCAACTCGTAGGAACTGACTACGCAGCCGCAGGACTCCTAGTTTGAGAATACGATGATAAACTACATATTGCTTGACTTAGGCTTAAAAACATGGCGTTAGAGGGTGAAAACTCGAAACATCCCCCGAACGTCCCCCTGGGTGGCATCAACACCTCCCACGGGACCAATATAAGTCGTAGGAATTGACCCCACAGTCGCGGGTCTCCCGGTTTAAGAGTACGACGGTAATTTTCATATTACTAGACTTAGGCTTAAAAACATGACGTTAGAGGGTTAAAACTCGAAACAACCCCCGAACGGCCCCGTGCGTGGCACTATCACCTCCTAACGGAAAAATGTAACTCGTTGAAACTGACTCAGTAGTCGCGGGACTCCCGGTTTGAGAATGTGACGATAATTTGCATATTTGTTGACATAGGCTTAAAAACATGGCGTTAGAGGATGAAAACTCGAAACAACCCCCGAATGTCCCCGTGGGAGTACCAACACCTCCCAAGGGATAAATGTAACTCATAGAAACTAACCCAGCATCTGCGGGACTTCCGGTTTGAGAGTACGACGATAATTTGCATATTTCTTGACTTAGGCTTAAAAACATGGCGTTAGAGGGTGAAAACTCGAAACAGCCCCCGAATATCCCCGGGGGTGGCACCAACACTTCCCAAGGGACCAATGTAACTCGTAAAAACTGACCCCACAACCGCGGATCTCCCGGTTTGAGAGTACGAAGGTAATTTGCGTATTTCTAGACTTAGGCTTGAAAACATGACGTTAGAATGTGAAAACTCGTAACAGCCCCCGAACGACCCCGTGGGTGGCACAACCACCTCCCACGAGACCAATGTAACTCGTAGGAACAGATCCCGCAGCCGTGGGTCTCCCGGTTTGAGGATACGACGGTAATGTGTATATGTCTAGACTTAAGCAAAACATGGCTTTTGAGGGTGAAAATTCGAAACAGCCCCAGAATGGCCCCGTGGGTGGCACCAACACTTCCCACGGGACCAATGTAACTCGTAGGAACTGATGCTACAGCCGCGGGAATCCCAGTTTGGCAATACGACGATAATTTGCATATTTCTTGACTTAGGCTTAAAAATATGGCGTTGGCGGGTGAAAACTCGAAACAGCCCCTGAACGTCCCTGTGGGTGGCACCAACACCTACCACGGGATAAATGTAACTCGTAGAAACTGACCCCACAACCGCGGGTCTCCCAATTTGCGAGTACGTCAGAAATTTGCATATTTTTATACTTAGACTTAAAAACATGACGTTAGATCGTGAAAACACGAAATAGCCCCTGAACGTCCCCGTGGGTGGCACCAACACCTCCCACGGGGCCAATGTAACTCGTAGAAACTGACCCCGTAGTCGTAGAAATAGGGCGTTAGAGGTTGAAAACTCAAAATAACCCCCGAACGGCCTCGTGGGTGGCACCAACACCTCCCACGGGACCAATGTAACTCGTAGGAACTGACTCCGCAGCCGTAGGACTCCGGGTTTGAGAATACGATGATAAATTGCATATTCCATGACATAGGTTTAAAAACTTTGAGTTAGAGGGTGAAAACTCGAAACAGCCCCCGAACGTCCCCATGGGTGGCATCAACACCTCTCACGGGACCAATGTAACTCGTAGGAACTGACCCCACAGCCGCAGGTCTCCCGGTTTGAGAGTACGGTGGTAATTTACATATTTCTATACTTAAGCTTAAAAACATGGTGTTAGAGGGTGAAAACTCGAAACATTCCCCGAACGTCCCTGAGGGTGGCACCCACACCTCCCACGGGACCAATGTAACCCGTAGGAACTGACCCCACAGCCGCAGGTCTCCGATTTGAGAGTACAATGGTAATTTGCATATTTCAAGACTTAGGCTTAAAAACATGACGTTAGAGGGTGAAAACTCGAAACAGCCCCCAAACGGCCCCGTGGGTGGTACCAACACCTCCCACGATTCCAATGTAACTCGTAGGAACTGCATTCACAGTCGCGGGTCTCCTAGTTTGAGAATACGATGGTAGTTTTCTTATTTGTAGACTTAACCAAAACATGGCGTTAGAGGGTGAAAACTTGAAACAGCCCCCGAAAGGACTCGTGGGTGGCACCATCACTTCCCACGGGACTAATCTTATTCGTAGGAACTAACTCCGCATCCACGGGTCTCCCGGTTTGAGAATACGATCGTAATTTGCATATTTCTAGACTTAGGCTTAAAGAGATGGTGTTAGAGGGTGAAAACTCGTAACAGCCTCCGAACGGCCCCGTGGGTGGCACCAACTCCTCCCTCGGGACCAATGTAACCTATTGGAACTTACCCCACAGCTGCGGGTCTCCCGATTTGAGAGTACGCAGGTAATTTGAAGATTTCTAGACTTAAGAAATACATGGTGTTAGAGGGTGAAAACTCATAACAGCCCCAGAACGGCCCTGTGGGTGGCACCAACACTTCCCACGGGACCAATGTAACTCGTAGTAACTGACCCCGTGGCCACGGGACTCCCGATTTGAGAATAAGATGACAATTTTCATATTTCTTGACTTAGCATTAAAAACATGGCGTTAGAGGGTGAAAACTTGAAACAACCCCCAAACGTCCCTGTGGGTGGCACCAACACCTCCCACGGGACCAATGTAACTCGTAGGAACTAACCCCACAGTCGCAGGTCTCCTGGTTTGAGAGTACGACGGTGATTTGCATATTTCTAGACTTGTTCTTAAAAACATGTCGTTAAAGGGTAAAAATCGAAACATCCCCCGAACGACCCCGTGGGTGGCACAAACACCTCCCACGGGACCAATGTTACTCGTAGGAACTGACCACGCACCCGTGGGACTCCCAATTTGAGAATACGATGATAATTTTCATATTTTTAAACTTAGGCTTAAAAATATGGATTTAGAGGGTGAAAACTCGAAACAGCCCCCGAACGTCCCCGTGGGTGGCACTAACACCTCCCACGGGTCTAATGTAACTCGTAGGAACTGACCCCACTGCCGCGGATCTCCCGATTTGAGAGTACGATGACAATTTGAATATTTCTAGACTTAAGCCGAAAAACATGATGTTAGAGGGTGAAAACTGGAAACAGCCCCGAACGGCCCCGTGGGTGGCACCAACACCTCCCACGGGACCAATGTAACTCGTTGGAACTGACCACGCAGCCCCAGGACTCCCAGTTTGAGAATACGATGGTAATTTGCGTATTTTTAGACTTAAGGAAAACATGGCGTTTGAGGGTGAAAACTTGAAACAGACGCCGAACCGCCCTGTGGGTGGCACCAACACCTCCCAAGGGACCAATGTAACTAGTAGGAACTGACCCCGCAGCCGCGGTACATGCGATTTGAGAATATGATTATAATTTACATATTTCTAGACTTAGGCTTAAAAACATGGCGTTAGAGGGTGAAAAATCGAAACATCCCCCTAACGTCCCCGTGGGTGGTACAAGCCCCTCCCACGGGACCAATGTAACTCATAGGAACTGACCATGCACCCGTGGGACTCCCGGTTTCAAAATACGATGGTAATTTTCATATTTCTATACTTAGGCTTAAAAACATGGCGTTAGAGGGTGAAAACTTTTAACAGCCCCCGAACGGCCCCATGGCTGGTACCAACACTTCCCATGGGACCAATGTAACTCGTAGGAACTGAAACCGCAGTCGCGGATCTCCTGATTTCTGAATACGAGGATAATTTTCATATATCTAGACTTAGGCTTTAAAACATGGTGTTAGAGGGTGAAAACTCGTAACAGACCCAAAACGGCCTTGTGGGTGGCACCAACACCTCCCACGGGACCAATGTAACCCGTAGGAACTGACCCCGCGGCCGCGGGACTCTCGATTTGAGAATAAGACGATAATTTGCATATTTATTGACTTAGGATTAAAAACATGGCGTTAGATGGTGAAAACTCAAAACAGCCCCCGAACGTCCCTGTGGGTGGCACTAACACCTCCCACAGGACCAATGTAACTCGTAGGAACTAACCCCACAGCCGCAGGTCTCCTGGTTTGAGAGTACGATGGTAATTTGAATATTTCTAGATTTAGGCTTAAAAACATGGCGTTAGAGGGTTAAAACTCGAAACATCCATCGAACGTCCCCGTGGTGGCACAAACACCTCCCACGGGACCAATGTAACTCATAGGAACTGACCCCGTAGCTGCGGGACTCCTGGTTTGAGAATACGACGATAATATGCATATTTCTTGACTTAGGCTTAAAAACATGGCATTAGAGGGTGAAAACTAGAAACAGCCCCCGAACATCCCCGTGGGTGGCAACAACACCTCCCACGGGACCAATGTAACTCGTAGGGACTAACCACACAGTCGCAGGTCTCCCGATTTGAGAGTATGATGGTAATTTGTATATTTCTAGACTTAGGCGTAAAAACATGGCGTTAGAGGGTGAAAATCGAAACATCCCTCGAACGACCCCATGGATGGCACAAACACCTCCCAGGGGACCAATTTAACTCGTAGGAACTGACCACGCACCCGTGGGACTCCCAGTTTGAGAATACGACGATAATTTTCATATTTCTATACTTAGGCTTTAAAACATGGCGTTAGAGGATGAAAACTTGAAACATCCCCCGAACGTCCCCGTGGGTGACACTAACACCTCCCACGGGACTAATGTAACTCGTAGGAACTGACCGCACTGCCGCTGATCTCCCGGTTTGAGAGTACGACAACAATTTGAATATTTTTAGACTTAAGCTTAAAAACATGACGTTAGAGGGTGAAAACTCGAAACAGACCCCGAACGGCCCCGTGGGTGGCACGAACACCTCCCACGGGAGCAATGTAACTCGTACGAACTGACCACACAGCCCCAGGACTCCCGGTTTGAGAATACGATGGTAATATGTTTATTTGAAGACTTAAGCAAAACATGGCGTTAGAGGGTGAAAACTTGAAACAGACCCCGAACGGCCCTGTGGGTGGCACCAACACCTCCCAACGGACCAATGTAACTCGTAGGAACTGACCCCGCAGCCACAGGACTCGCGGTTTGAGAATAAGATGATAATTTACATATTTCTTAACTTAGGCTTAAAAACAGGGCGTTAGAGGGTGAAAAAGTAGAAACATCCCCTAAACAACCCGGTGGGAGGCACCAACACCTCCCACGGGACCAATGTAACTCGTAGGAACTGACCCCGCTGTCGCGGGTCTCTCGGTTTGAGAATACCATAGTAATTTACATATTTCTGGACTTAGGCTTAAAATCATGGCGTTACGACGATAATTTCTATATTTCTAGAGTTAGGCTTAAAAACATGGCGTTAGAGGGTGAAAACTCGAAACAGCCCCCAAATTTCCCCGTGGGTGGCACAAACACGTCCCACTGGACCAATGTAACTCGTAAAAACTGACCACGTAGCCACGAGACTCTCGGTTTATAAATACGATGGTAATTTGCATATTTCTAGACTTGAGCTTGAAAACATGGTGTTAGAGGGTGAAAACTTGAAACATCCCCCGAACGGCCCCGTGGGTGGGCCCAACACCTCCCACGGGACCAATGTAACTCGTAGGAACTGATGCCGCAGCCGCGGGACTCCCGGTTTGAGAATACGACGATAATTTGCAAATTTCTTGACTTAGGCTTAAAAACATGGCGTTAGAGGGTGAAAACTCAAACAGCCACCGAACGTCCCTGTGGGTGGCACCAACACCTCCCACGAGACAAATGTAACTCGTAGGAACTGACCCCACAGTCGCGGGTCTCCCGGTTTGAGAGTATGATGGTCATTTGTATATTTCTAGACTTAGGCTTAAAAGCATGACGTTAGATCGTGAAAACTCGAAACAGCCCCCGAACGTCCCCGTGGGTGGCACCAACACCTCCCACGGGGCCTGTGTAACTCGTAGAAATTGACCCCGTAGCCGTGGGTCTCCCGGTTTGAGAATACGACGGTACTTTGCTTATTTTTAGTCTTAAGCAAAACAGGGCGTTAGAGGGTGAAAACTCGAAACAATCCCCGAACGGCCCCGTGGGTTGCACCAACACCTCCCACGGGACCAATGTAACTCGTAGGAACTGACTCCGTAGCCGCAGGACTCTCGGTTTGAGAATACGATGATAAATTGCATATTGCTTGACTTAGGTTTAAAAACATGGCGTTAGAGGGTGAAAACTCGAAACAGCCCCCTTACGTCCCCGTGGTTGTCACCAACACCTCCCACGGGACTAATGTAACTGGTAGGAACAGACACCGTAGTCGCGGGACTCCTGGTTTGAGAATAGGACAGTAATTTGTATATTTCTAGACTTAGGCTTAAAAACATGGCGTTAGAGGGTAAAAACTCGAAACGTCCCCCGAACATCCCCATGGGTGGCATAAATACCTCCAACTGGACCAATGTAACTCACAGGAACTGACCACGCAGTCGCGGGACTTACAGTTTGAGAATACGACGGTAATTTGCATGTTTCTTGACTTAGGGTTAAAAACATGGCGTTAGAGGGTGAAAACTCGAAACAGCCCCCGAACGTCCTCGTGGATGGTACCAACACCTCCTACGGGACCAATGTAACTCATAGGAACTGACCCAACAGCCGCGGGTCTCCCGATTTGAGAGTACGACGGTAATTTGCATATTTTTAGACTTAGGCTTAAGAGCATGACGTTAGAGGTTGAAAACTCGAAACATCCCCCAAACGGCCCCGTGGCTGGCACAAACAACTCCCACGAGACCAATGTAACTCGTAGGAACTGACCACATAGCCGCGGGACTCCCAATTTGAAAATATGACGGTAATTTGCATATTTCTAGACTTAAGCTTAAAAACATTGCGTTACAGGGTGAAAACTCGAAATAGACCCCGAACGCCCCCGTAGGTGGCACCAACACCTCCCAAGCGACTAATGTAAACAGTAGGAACTAACCCCGCAGCCTAGGGTCTCCCGGTTTGAGATACGATGGTAATTTGCATATTTCTAGACTTAGGCTTAAAAACATGGCGTTAGAGGGTGAAAACTCAAAACATCCCCCGAACGTCCCCATGGGTGTAACAAACACCTCCCACGGGACCAATGTAACTCATAGGAACTGACCACGCAGACGCGGGACCTACATTTTGAGAATACAACGGTAATTTCCATATTTCTTGACTTAGACTTAAAAACATGGCGTTATAGGGTGAAAACTCGAAACATCCCCCGAACGTCCCCGTGGATGCCACCAACACCACTCACGGGACCAATGTAACTCGTAGGAACTAAGCACGCAGCCGCGGGACTCCCGGTTTGAGAATATGACAGTATTTGCATCTTTCTAGACTTAGGCTTAAAAACATGGAGTTAGAGCGTGAAAACTCGAAACATCCCCCGAACGTGCTCGTGGGTGGCACAAACACCTCCCACGGGGCTAATGTAACTCGTAGGAACTGACCACGTAGCCGCGGGGCTCCCGATTTGAAAATACGATGGTAATTTGCATATTTCTACACTTAATCTTAAAAACATTGCGTTACAGGGTGAAAACTCGAAACAGACCCCGAACGTCCCCGTAGGTGGCACCAACACCTCCCATGGGACTAATGTAAACCGTAGGAACTGATCCCGTAGCCTAGGGCCTCCCAGTTTGAGAATATGACGGTAAGTTGCATATTTCTAGACTTTGGCTTAAAAACATGGCATTAGAGGCTGAAAACTCGAAACATCCACCGAACGTCCCCGTGGGTGGAACAAACACCTCCCACGGGACCAATGCAACTCATAGGAACTGACCACGTAGCCGCGGGACCTACGGTTTGAGAATACGACGATAATTTCCACATTTCTTGACTTAGACTTAAAAACATGGCGTTAGAGGGCTAAAACTCGAAACATCCCCCGAACGTCCCCGTGGATGCGACCAACACCACCCACGGGACCAATGCAACTCGTAGGAACTAACCATGCAGCCGCGGAACTCCCGGTTTGAGAATATGACATTATTTGCATATTTCTAGACTTAGGCTTAAAAACATGGCGTTAGAGCGTGAAAAATCGAAACATCCCCCGAACATGCTCGTGGGTGGCACAAACACCTCCCACGGGGCCAATGTAACTCGTAGGAACTGAGCACGTAGTCGCGGGACTCCCAGCTTGAGAATACGACGGTAATTTGCGTATTTCTAAACTTAGGCTTAAAAACATGACGTTAGAGGGTGAAAACTCGAAACATCCCCCGAACGTCCCCATAGGTGGCACCAATACCTCCCACGGGACCAATGTAACTTGTAGGAACTAACCCCATAGCCACGGGTCTCTCGGTTTAAGAGTACGACGGTAATGTGAATATTTCTAGTCTTAGGCTTAAAAACATGACGTTAGAGGGTGAAAACTCGAACAGCCCCGTGGATGGCACCAACACCTACCACTGGACCAATGTAACTCATAGGAACTGACCACGTAGTCGCGGGACTCCCAACTTGAGAATACGACGGTAATTTTCATATTTCTAGTCATAGTCTTAAAAACATGGCGTTAGAGGGTGAAAACTCGAAACATTCCCCGAACGTCCTCTGGGTGGCACAAACACCTCCCACGGGACCAATGTGACTCGTAGGAACTGACCACGCAGCCGCGGGACTCCCAGTTTGAGAATACATCGGTAATATGCACATTTCTAGACTTTATCTTAAAAACATGGCGTTAGAGGGTGAAAACTCGAAACGGCCCCCGAACGTCCCCGTGGGTGGCACCAACACCTCCCACGGGACCAATGTAACTCGTTGGAATTGACCCCACAGCCGCGGGTCTCCCGGTTTGAGAGTACGATGGTAATTTGCATATTTCTAGACTTAGGCTTAAAAACATGGCGTTAGAGGGTGAAAACTCGAAACATCCCCCGAACTTCCCCGTGGGTGGAACAAACACCTCCCACGGGACCAATGTAACTCGCACGTACTGACCATGTAGCCGTGGGACTTCCGGTTTAAGAATACAATGGTAATTTGCATATTTCTAGACTTAAGCTTAAAAACATGGCGTTAGAGGGTGAAAACTCGAAACAGCCGTCGAACGTCACCGTAGGTGGCACCAACACCTCCCACAGGACTAATCTAACTCGTAGGAACTGACCCCGTAGCTGAGGGTCTCCCGGTTTGAGAATACGACGGTAATTTGAATATTTCTAGACTTAAGAAAAACATGGCGTTGAGGGTGAAAACTAGAAATATCCCCCGAATGGCCCCGTAGGAGGGACCAACACCTCCCACGGGACCAATGTAACTTGTTGGAACTGACCTCACAGCCGCGGGTCTCCCGGTTTGAAACTACGATGATAATTTGCATATTTCTCGACGTAGGCTTAAAAACATGGCGTTAGAGGGTGAAAACTCGTAACAGCCTGGAATGGCCCCATGGGTGGCACACACACCTCCCACGGGACCAATGCAACTCGTAGGAACTGACTACGCAGCCACAGGACTCCTAGTTTGAGAATACGATGATAAACTGCATATTGCTTGACTTAGGCTTAAAAACATGGCGTTAAAGGGTGAAAACTCGAAACATCCCCCGAACGTCCCCCTGGGTGGCACCAACACCTCCCACGGGACCAATATAAGTCGTAGGAATTGACCCCACAGTCGCGGGTCTCCCGGTTTAAGAGTACAACGGTAATTTTCATATTACTAGACTTATGCTTAAAAACATGACGTTAGAGGGTTAAAACTCGAAACAACCCCCGAACGGCCCCGTGCGTGGCACTAACACCTCCTAACGGAAAAATGTAACTCGTTGAAACTGACTCAGTAGTCGCGGGACTCCCGGTTTGAGAATGTGACGATAATTTGCATATTTGTTGACTTAGGCTTAAAAACATGGCGTTAGAGGATGAAAACTCGGAACAACCCCCGAATGTCCCCGTGGGGGTACCAACACCTCCCAAGGGATAAATGTAACTCATAGAAACTAACCCAGCATCCGCGGGACTCCCGGTTTGAGAGTACGACGATAATTTGCATATTTCTTGA
Organism: Sambucus nigra; assembly: GCA_949130495.1. NCBI lineage: Eukaryota > Viridiplantae > Streptophyta > Magnoliopsida > Dipsacales > Adoxaceae > Sambucus > Sambucus nigra. Next base: position 360,954,000 of record OX422217.1, on the reverse strand, counting down.
CTTAGGCTTAAAAACATGGTGTTAGAGGGTGAAAACTCGAAACAGCCTCTGAATGTCCCCGGGGGTGGCACCAACACTTCCCAAGGGACCAATGTAACTCGTAAAAACTGACCCCACAACCGCGGGTCTCCCGGTTTGAGAGTACGAAGGTAATTTGCGTATTTCTAGACTTAGGCTTGAAAACATGACGTTAGAATGTGAAAACTCGTAACAGCCCCCGAACGACCCCGTGGGTGGCACAACCACCTCCCACGAGACCAATGTAACTCGTAGGAACAGATCCCGCAGCCGTGGGTCTCCCGGTTTGAGAATACGACGGTAATGTGTATATGTCTAGACTTAAGCAAAACATGGCCTTTGAGGGTGAAAATTCGAAACAGCCCCAGAATGGCCCCGTGGGTGGCACCAACACTTCCCACGGGACCAATGTAACTCGTAGGAACTGATGCTGCAGCCGCGGGAATCCCAGTTTGGCAATACGATGATAATTTGCATATTTCTTGACTTAGGCTTAAAAATATGGCGTTGGCGGGTGAAAACTCGAAACAGCCCCTGAACGTCCCTGTGGGTGGCACCAACACCTCCCACGGGATAAATGTAACTCGTAGAAACTGACCCCACAACCGCGGGTCTCCCAATTTGCGAGTACGTCGGAAATTTGCATATTTTTATACTTAGACTTAAAAACATGACGTTAGACCGTGAAAACACGAAATAGCCCCTGAACGTCCCCGTGGGTGGCACCAACACCTCCCACGGGGCCAATGCAACTCCTAGAAACTGACCCCGTAGTCGTAGAAATAGGGCGTTAGAGGTTGAAAACTCAAAATAACCCCCGAACGGCCTCGTGGGTGGCACCAACACCTCCCACGGGACCAATGTAACTCGTAGGAACTGACTCCGCAGCCGTAGGACTCCCGGTTTGAGAATACGATGATAAATTGCATATTCCGTGACATAGGTTTAAAAACTTTGCGTTAGAGGGTGAAAACTCGAAACAGCCCCCGAACGTCCCCCTGGGTGGCATCAACACCTCTCACGGGACCAATGTAACTCGTAGGAACTGACCCCACAGCCGCAGGTCTCCCGGTTTGAGAGTACGGTGGTAATTTACATTTTCTAGACTTAAGCTTAAAAACATGGTGTTAGAGGGTGAAAACTCGAAACATCCACCGAACGTCCCTGAGGGTGGCACCCACACCTCCCACGGGACCAATGTAACCCGTAGGAACTGACCCCACAGCCGCAGGTCTCCGATTTGAGAGTACAATGGTAATTTGCATATTTCAAGACTTAGGCTTAAAAACATGACGTTAGAGGGTGAAAACTCGAAACAGCCCCCAAACGGCCCCGTGGGTGGTACCAACACCTCCCACGATTCCAATGTAACTCGTAGGAACTGCATTCACAGTCGCGGGTCTCCTAGTTTGAGAATACGATGGTAGTTTTCTTATTTGTAGACTTAACCAAAACATGGCGTTAGAGGGTGAAAACTTGAAACGCCCCCGAACGGACTCGTGGGTGGCACCATCACTTCCCACGGGCCTAATCTTATTCGTAGGAACTAACTCCGCATCCACGGGTCTCCCGGTTTGAGAATACGATCGTAATTTGCATATTTCTAGACTTAGGCTTAAAGAGATGGTGTTAGAGGGTGAAAACTCGTAACAGCCCCCGAACGGCCCCGTGGGTGGCACCAACTCCTCCCTCGGGACCAATGTAACCTATTGGAACTTACCCCACAGCTGCGGGTCTCCCGATTTGAGAGTACGATGGTAACTTGCATATTTCTAGATGTGGGTTTAAAAACATGATGTTAGAGGGTGAAAACATGTAACAGCCCCCGAACGGCCCCGTGGGTGGCACTAACACCTCCCACAGGACCAATATTACTCATAGGAACTGTTCTTGTAGCTGCGGGTCTCCCGATTTGAGAATACGCAGGTAATTTGCAGATTTCTAGACTTAAGCAAAACATGGTGTTAGAGGGTGAAAACTCATAACAGCCCCAGAACGGCCCTGTGGGTGGCACCAACACTTCCCACGGGACCAATGTAACTCGTAGGAACTGACCCCACAACCGCGGGTCTCCCGGTTGGAGAGTACAACGGTAATTTGTATATTGCAAGACTTAGGCTTAAAAACATGACGTTAGCTGCGGGACTCCTGGTTTGAGAATACGACGATAATATGCATATTTCTTGACTTATGCTTAAAAACATGGCATTAGAGGGTGAAAACTAGAAACAGCCCCCGAACATCCCCGTGGGTGGCACCAACACCTCCCACGGGACCAATGTAACTCGTAGGAACTAACCCCACAGTCGCAGGTCTCCTGGTTTGAGAGTACGACGGTGATTTGCATATTTCTAGACTTGTTCTTAAAAACATGCCGTTAAAGGGTGAAAATCGAAACATCCCCCGAACGACCCCGTGGGTGGCACAAACACCTCCCACGGGACCAATGTTACTCGTAGGAACTGACCACGCACCCGTGGGACTCCCAATTTGAGAATACGATGATAATTTTCACATTTCTAAACTTAGGCTTAAAAACATGGATTTAGAGGGTGAAAACTCGAAACAGCCCCCGAACGTCCCCGTGGGTGGCACTAACACCTCCCACGGGTCTAATGTAACTCGTAGGAACTGACCCCACTGCCGCAGATCTCCCGATTTGAAAGTACGATGACAATTTGAATATTTTTAGACTTAAGCTGAAAAACATGATGTTAGAGGGTGAAAACTGGAAACAGCCCCGAACGGCCCCGTGGGTGGCACCAACACCTCCCACGGGACCAATGTAACTCGTTGGAACTGACCACGAAGCCCCAGGACTCCCAGTTTGAGAATACGATGGTAATTTGCATATTTTTAAACTTAAGCAAAACATGGCGTTAGAGGGTGAAAACTTGAAATAGACGCTGAACCGCCCTGTGGGTGGCACCAACACCTCCCAAGGGACCAATGTAACTAGTAGGAACTGACCCCGCAGCCGCGGTACATGCGATTTGAGAATATGATGATAATTTACATATTTCTAGACTTAGGCTTAAAAACATGGCGTTAGAGGGTGAAAAATCGAAACATCCTCCTAACGTCCCCGTGGGTGGTACAAGCCCCTCCCACGGGACCAATGTAACTCATAGGAACTGACCACGCACCCGTGGGACTCCCGGTTTCAAAATACGATGGTAATTTTCATATTTCTATACTTAGGCTTAAAAACATGGCGTTAAAGGGTGAAAACTTTAAACAGCCCCCGAACGGCCCCATGGCTGGTACCAACACTTCCCATGGGACCAATGTAACTCGTAGGAACTGAAACCGCAGTCGTGGATCTCCTGATTTCTGAATATGAGGATAATTTGCATATATCTAGACTTAGGCTTTAAAATATGGTGTTAGAGGGTGAAAACTCGTAACAGCCCCAAAACGGCCTTGTGGGTGGCACCAACACCTCCCACGGGACCAATGTAACCCGTAGGAACTGACCCCGCGGCAGCGGGACTCTCGATTTGAGAATAAGACGATAATTTGCATATTTCTTGACTTAGGATTAAAAACATGGCGTTAGATGGTGAAAACTCAAAACAGCCCCCGAACGTCCCTGTGGGTGGCACTAACACCTCCCACAGGACCAATGTAACTCGTAGGAACTAACCCCACAGCCGCAGGTCTCCTGGTTTGAGAGTACGATGGTAATTTGAATATTTCTAGATTTAGGCTTAAAAACATGGCGTTAGAGGGTTAAAACTCGAAACATCCATCGAACGTCCCCGTGGTGGCACAAACACCTCCCACGGGACCAATGTAACTCGTAGGAACTGACCCCGTAGCTGCGGGACTCCTGGTTTGAGAATACGACGATAATATGCATATTTCTTGACTTATGCTTAAAAACATGGCATTAGAGGGTGAAAACTAAAAACATCCCCCGAACATCCCCGTGGGTGGCAACAACACCTCCCACGGGACCAATGTAACTCGTAGGGACTAACCCCACAGTCGCAGGTCTCCCGATTTGAGAGTATGATGGTAATTTGTATATTTCTAGACTTAGGCTTAAAAACATGGCGTTAGAGGGTGAAAATCGAAACATCCTTCGAACGACCCCATGGATGGCACAAACACCTCCCAGGGGACCAATTTAACTCGTAGGAACTGACCACGCACCCGTGGGACTCCTTGTTTGAGAATACGACGATAATTTTCATATTTCTATACTTAGGCTTTAAAACATGGCGTTAGAGGATGAAAACTTGAAACATCCCCCGAACGTCCCCGTGGGTGGCACTAACACCTCCCATGGGACTAATGTAACTCGTAGGAACTGACCGCACTGCCGCTGATCTCCCGGTTTGAGAGTACGACAACAATTTGAATATTTTTAGACTTAAGCTTAAAAACATGACGTTAGAGGATGAAAACTCGAAACAGACCCCGAACGGCCCCGTGGGTGGCACGAACACCTCCCACGGGACCAATGTAACTCGTAGGAACTGACCACACAGCCCCAGGACTCCCGGTTTGAGAATACGATGGTAATATGTGTATTTCAAGACTTAAGAAAAACATGGCGTTAGAGGGTGAAAACTTGAAACAGACCCCGAACGGCCCTGTGGGTGGCACCAACACCTCCCAACGGACCAATGTAACTCGTAGGAACTGACCCCGTAGCCACAGGACTCGCGGTTTGAGAATAAGATGATAATTTACATATTTCTTGACTTAGGCTTAAAAACAGGGCGTTAGAGGGTGAAAAAGTAGAAACATCCCCTGAACAACCCGGTGGGAGGCCCCAACACCTCCCACGGGACCAATGTAACTCGTAGGAACTGACCCCGCTGTCGCGGGTCTCTCGGTTTGAGAATACCATAGTAATTTACATATTTCTGGACTTAGGCTTAAAATCATGGTGTTACGATGATAATTTCCATATTTCTAGAGTTAGGCTTAAAAACATGGCGTTAGAGGGTGAAAACTCGAAACAGCCCCCAAAATTCCCCGTGGGTGGCACAAACACGTCCCACTGGACCAATGTAACTCGTAAAAACTGACCACGCAGCCACGAGACTCTCGGTTTATAAATACGATGGTAATTTGCATATTTCTAGACTTAAGCTTGAAAACATGGTGTTAGAGGGTAAAAACTTGAAACATCCCCCGAACGGCCCCGTGGGTGGGCCCAACACCTCCCACGAGACCAATGTAACTCGTAGGAACTGATGTCGCAGCCGCGGGACTCCCGGTTTGAGAATACGACGATAATTTGCAAATTTCTTGACTTAGGCTTAAAAACATGGCGTTAGAGGGTGAAAACTCAAACAGCCACCGAACGTCCCTGTGGGTGGCACCAACACCTCCCACGGGACAAATGTAACTCGTAGGAACTGACCCCACAGTCGCGGGTCTCCCGGTTTGAGAGTATGATGGTCATTTGTATATTTCTAGACTTAGGCTTAAAAGCATGACGTTAGATCGTGAAAACTCGAAACAGCCCCCAAACGTCCCCGTGGGTGGCACCAACACCTCCCACGGGGCCTGTGTAACTCGTAGAAATTGACCCCGTAGCCGTGGGTCTCCCGGTTTGAGAATACGACGGTACTTTGCTTATTTTTAGTCTTAACCAAAACAGGGCGTTAGAGGGTGAAAACTCGAAACAATCCCCGAACGGCCCCGTGGGTGGCACCAACACCTCCCACGGGACCAATGTAACTCGTAGGAACTGACTCCGTAGCCGCAGGACTCTCGGTTTGAGAATACGACGATAAATTGCATATTGCTTGACTTAGGTTTAAAAACATGGCGTTAGAGGGTGAAAACTCGAAACAGCCCCCGTACGTCCCCCTGGGTGGCACCAACACCTCCCACGAGACCAATATAAGTCGTAGGAACTGACCCCATAGCCGCCGATCTCCCAGTTTGAGAGTACGATAGTAATTTTCATTTTACTAGACTTAGTCATAAAAACATGACGTTAGAGGGTGAAAACTCGAAACAACCCCCGAACGGCCCCGTTGGTGGCACCAACACCTCCCACGGGGCCAATGTAACTCATAGAAACTGACCCCGTAGACGTGGGTCTCCCAGTTTGAGAATACGATGGTAGTTTGCTTATTTCTAGTCTTAGGAAAAAAAGGGCGTTAGAGGGTGAAAACTCGAAACAATCCCCGAACATCCCTGTGGGTGGCACCAACACCTCCCACGGGACCAATGTAACTCGTAGGAACTGACTCCGCAGCCGCAGGTCTCCTGGTTTGAGAATACGACGGTAATTTGAATATTTCTAGATTTAGGCTTCAAAATATAGCGTTAGAGGGTGAAAACTCGAAACATCCCCCGAACGTCCCCGTGGGTGGCTCCAACAGCTCCCACGATTCTAACGTAACTCGTAGGAACTGCACCCGCAGCCGCGGGTCTCCTAGTTTGAGAATACAATGGTAATTTGTATATTTGTAGACTTAAGTAAAACATGGCGTTAGAGAGTGAAAACTTGAAACACCGCCGAACGGCCCCATGGGTGGCACCAACACTTCCCACGGGACCAATGTAACTCGTAGGAACTGACCCCGCAGCCGCGGGTCTCCCGATTTCATAATACGATGATAATTTGCATATTTCTAGACTTAGGCTTAAAAACATGGCGTTAGATGGTGAAAACTCGTAACAGCCCCAGAACGGCCCTGTGGGTGGCACCATAACCTCCCACGGGACCAATGTAACTCGGAGGAGCTGACCCCGCGGCCGCGGGACTCCCGATTTGAGAATAAGATGAAAATTTGGATATTTCTTGACTCGGGATTAAAAACATGGCGTTAGAGGGTGAAAACTCAAAACAGCCCCCGAACGACCCTGTGGGTGGCACCAACACCTCCCACGGGACCAATGTAACTCGTAGGAACTAACCCCACAGCCGCAGGTCTCCTGGTTTGAGAGTATGATGGTAATTTGCATATTTCTCGACTTAGGCTTAAAAACATGGCGTTAGAGGGTGAAAATCGAAACATCCCCCGAACGACCCCGTGGGTGGCACAAACATCTCCCAGGGGACCAATCTTACTCGTAGGAACTGACCACGCACCCCTGAGACTCCCAGTTTGACAATACGACGATAATTTTCATATTTCAAAACTTAGGCTAAAAAACATGGTGTTAGAGGGTGAAAACTCGAAACAGCTCCCGAACGTCCCCGTGGGTGGCACTAACACGTCCCACGGGACTAATGTAACTCGTAGGAACTGACCCCACTGCCGCAGAACTCCCAGTTTGAGAGTACGACGACAATTTGAATATTTCTAGACTTAAGCTTAAAAAGATGACGTTAGAGGGTGAAAACTCAAAGCAGGCCCCGAACGGCCCCGTGGGTGGCACCAACACCTCCCACGGGACCAATGTAACTCGTAGGAACTGACCACGCAGCCCCAGGACTCCCGATTTGAGAATACGATGATAATTTTTGTATTTCCAAACTTAAGCAAAACATGGCGTTAGAGGGTGAAAACTTAAAACAGACCCCGAACGGCCCTGTGGGTGGCACCAACACCTCCCAAGGGACCAATGTAACTCGTAGGAACTGACCCCACAGCCACGGGACTCGTGGTTTGAGAATAGGATGATAATTTACATATTTCTTGACTTAGGCTTAAAAACAGGGCGTTAGAGGGTGAAAACTCGAAACATCCCCCGAACAACCCGGTGGGTGGCACCAACACCTCCCGCGGGACCAATTTAACTCGTAGGAACTGACCCCGCTGTCGCGGGTATCTCGGTTTGAGAATACCATAGTAATTTGCATATTTCTGGACTTAGGCTTAAAATCATGGCGTTACGACGATAATTTGCATATTTCTAGAGTTAGGCTTAAAAACATGGCGTTAGAGGGTGAAAACTCGAAACAACCCCCAAAAGTCCCCGTGGGTGGCACCAACACTTCCCACTGGACCAATGTAATTCATAGGAACTGACGCCGCAGCCGCGGGACTCCCATTTTGTCAATACGACAATAATTTGTATATTTCTTGACCTAGACTTAAAAACATGGCGTTAGAGGGTGAAAACTCGAACCAGCCCCCGAACGTCCCTGTGGGTGGCACCAACACCTCCCACGGGACCAATGTAACTCGTAGGAACTGACCACACAGCCCCAGGACTCCCGGTTTGAGAATACGATGGTAATATGTGTATTTCAAGACTTAAGAAAAACATGGCGTTAGAGGGTGAAAACTTGAAACAGACCCCGAACGGCCCTGTGGGTGGCACCAACACCTCCCAAGGGACCAATGTAACTCGTAGGAACTGACCCCACAGCCACGGGACTCGTGGTTTGAGAATAGGATGATAATTTACATATTTCTTGACTTAGGCTTAAAAACAGGGCGTTAGAGGGTGAAAACTCGAAACATCCCCCGAACAATCCGGTGGGTGGCACCAACACCTCCCGCGGGACCAATTTAACTCGTAGGAACTGACCCCGCTGTCGCGGGTATCTCGGTTTGAGAATACCATAGTAATTTGCATATTTCTGGACTTAGGCTTAAAATCATGGCGTTACGACGATAATTTGCATATTTCTAGAGTTAGGCTTAAAAACATGGCGTTAGAGGGTGAAAACTCGAAACAACCCCCAAAAGTCCCCGTGGGTGGCACCAACACTTCCCACTGGACCAATGTAATTCATAGGAACTGACGCCGCAGCCGCGGGACTCCCATTTTGTCAATACGACAATAATTTGTATATTTCTTGACCTAGACTTAAAAACATGGCGTTAGAGGGTGAAAACTCGAACCAACCCCCGAACGTCCCTGTGGGTGGCACCAACACCTCCCACGGGACCAATGTAACTCGTAGGAACTGACGCCGCAGCCGCAGGACTCCCGATTTGAGAATACCAGGGTAATTTGCATATTTTTAGACTTAGACTTACAAACATGGCGTTAGAGGGTGAAAACTCAAATAGCCACGGAACGTCCCTGTGGGTGGCACCAACACCTCCCACGGGACAAATGTAACTCGTAGGAACTGACCCCACAGTCGCGGGTCTCCCGGTTTGATAGTAAGATGGTCATTTGTATATTTCTAAACTTAGGCGTAAAAACATGACGTTAGATCGTGAAAACTCGAAACAACCCCCGAACGTCCCCGTGGGTGGCACCAACACCTCCCACGGGGCCAATGTAAATCGTAAAAACTGAACTCGTAGCCGTGGGTCTCCCGGTTTGAGAATATGACGGTAGTTTGCTTATTTCAAGTCTTACGAAAAAAAGGGCGTTAGAGGGTGAAAACTCGAAACAATCCCCGAACGGCCCCGTGGGTGGTACCAACACCTCCCACGGGACCAATGTAACTCATAGGAACTGACTCCGTAGTCGCGGGACTCCCGGTTTGAGAATACAAGGATAAATTACATATTGCTAGACTTAGGCTTAAAAATATGGCGTTAGAGGGTGAAAACTTGAAACAGCGCTCGAACGTCCCCCTGGGTGGCACCAACACCTCCCACGAGACTAATATAAGTCGTAGGAACTAACCCCACAGTCGCGGGTCTCCCGGTTTGAGAGTACGAAAGTAATTTTCATTTCACTAGACTTAGGATGAAAAACATGACATTAGATGGTGAAAACTCGAAACAACCCCCGAACGGCCACGTGGGTGGCACCAACACCTCCTAAAAACAAATGTGACGCGTAGAAACTGACCCAGCAGTCACGGGAATCCCGGTTATAGAGTACGACGACAATTTGCATATTTCTTATCTTAGGACTAAAAACATGGCGTTAGAGGGTGAAAACTCGAAATAGCCCCCGAACGTCCCTGTGGGTGGCACCAACACCTCCCACGGGAAAAATGTAACTCGTAGGAACTGGCCCCACAGCCGCGGGTCTCATGGTTTGAGAGTACGAAGGTAATTTGCGTATTTCTACACTTAGGCTTAAAAACATGACGTTAGAATGTGAAAACTCGTAACAGCCCCCGAATGGCCTTGTGGGTGGAAAAACCTCCTCCCACGAGACCAATGTAACTCGTAGGAACTGACCCCGCAGCCGTGAGTCTCCTGATTTGAGAATACGATGGTAATTTATATATTTCTAGATTTAATCAAAACATGGTGTTAGAGGGTGAAAATTCGAAACAGCCCTAGAATGGCCCTCTGGGTGGCACCAACACTTCCCATGGGAACAATGTAACTCGTAGGAACTGACGCCACGGCCGCGGGACTCCCAGTTTGACAATACGATGATAATTTGCATATTTCTTGACTTAGGATTAAAAACATGGCGTTAGAGGGTGAAAACTTGAAACAGCCCCCGAACGTCCCTGTGGCTGGCACCAACACCTCCCACGGGACAAATGTAACTCATAGGAACTGACCCCACAGCCGCGGGTCTCTCGGTTTGAGAGTACGACGATAATTTGTATATTTCTGGACTTAGGCTTACAAACATGACGTTAGATCGTGAAAACTCGAAACAGCCCCCGAACGTCCCCTTGGGTGGCACCAACACCACCCACGGGGCCAATGTAACTCGTAGAAACTGACCCTGTAGCCGTGGGTCTCCCGGTTTGAGAATACGACGGTAGTTTGGTTATTTCTAGTCTTAAGAAAAACAGGGCATTAGAGGGTGAAAACTCGAAACAAGCCCCGAACGGCCCCGTGGGTGGCACCAACACCTCCCACGGGATCAATGTAACTAGTAGGAACTGACTCCGCGGCCGCAGGACTCCCGGTTTGAGAATACGACGATAAATTGCATATTGCTTGACTTAGGCTTTAAAACATGGCCTTAGAGGGTGAAAACTCAAAACCGCCCCCGAACGTCCCCCTGGGTGGCACCAACACCTCCAATGGGACCAATGTAAGTCGTAGGAATTGACCCCACAGCTGCGGGTCTCCCGATTTGAGAGTACGACGGTAATTTTTATATTACTAGACTTAGGCTTAAAAACATGACGTTAGAGAGTGAAAACTCGAAACAACCCCCGAACGGCCCCGTGGGTGGCACCAACACCTCCCAAGGGAAAAATGTAACTCGTAGAAACTGACCCAGTAGCCGCGGGACTCCCGATTTGAGAATATGACGATAATTTTCATATTTCTTGACTTAGGCTTAAAAACATGGCGTTAGAGGGTGAAAACTCGAAACAGCCCCCCGAACGTCGTCGTGGGTGGCACCAACACCTCCCAAGGGACAAATGTAACTCGTAGAAACTAACCCAGCAGTCGCGGGACTCCCGGTTTGAGAATACGATGATAATTTGCATATTTCTTGACTTAGGCTTAAAAACATGGCGTTAAAGGGTGAAAACTCGAAACAGCTCCCGAATGTCCTCGTGGGTGGCACCAACACCACCCAAGGAACTAATGTAACTCGTAGAAACTGACCCCACAACCGATGGTCTCCCGGTTTGAGAGTACGAAGGTAATTTGTTTATTTCTAGACTTCGGCTTAAAAACATGACGTTAGAAAGTGAAAACTCATAACAGCCCCCGAACGGCCTCGTGGGTGGCACAACCACCTCCCACGAGACCAATGTAACTCGTAGGCACTGATCCCGCAGCCGTGGGTCTCCCGGTTTGATAATACAATGGTAATTTGTATATTTCTAGACTTGAGAAAAACATGGCATTAGAGGGTGAAAATTCAAAACAGCCCCAGAATGGCCCCGTTGGTGGCACCAACACTTCCCACTGGACCAATGTAATTCATAGGAACTGACGCCGCAGCCGCGGGACTCCCATTTTGTCAATACGACAATAATTTGTATATTTCTTGACCTAGGCTTAAAAACATGGCGTTAGAGGGTGAAAACATGAACCAGCCCCCGAACGTCCCTGTGGGTGGCACCAACACCTCCCATGGGACAAATGTAACTCGTAGGAACTGACCCCACAACCGCGGGTCTCCCGGTTGGAGAGTACAACGGTAATTTGTATATTTCAAGACTTAGGCTTAAAAACATGACGTTAGATTGTGAAAACTCGAAACAGCCCCCGAACGTCCCCTTGGGTGGCACTAACACCTCCCGCGGGACCAATGTAACTCGTAGGAACTTACTATGAAGCCGCAGGACTCCCGGTTTGAGAATATGATGATAAATTTCATATTCCGTGACATAGGCTGAAAAACATGGCGTTAGAGGGTGAAAACTCGAAACAGCCCCCGAACGTCCCCCTGGGTGGCACCAACGCCTCCTACGGGACCAATGTAACTCGTAGGAACTAACCCCACAGCCGCAGGTCTCCCAGTTTGAGAGTACGGTGGTAATTTACATGTTTCTAGAATTAGGCTTAAAAAGATGACATTAGAGGGTGAAAACTCGAAACAACCCCCGAACGGCCCCGTGGGTGGCACCAACACCTCCCACGGGACCAATGTAACTCGTAGGAACTGACCACGCACCCGTGGGACTCCCGATTGGAGAATACGATGGTAATTTCTATATTTCTAGACTTAGGCTTAAAAACATGGCGTTACAGGGTGAAAACTCGAAACAGCACCCAAACGTCCCCGTGGGTGGCACCAACACCTCCCACGGGACCAATGTAACTCGTAGGAACTGACCCCACAGCCGCAGGTCTCCCGGTTTGAGAGTACGGCGGTAATGTACGTATTTCTTGACTTAGGCTTAAAAACATGACGTTAGTGGGTGAAAACTCGAAACAACCCCCGAACGGCCCCGTGGATGGGACCAACACCTCCCACGGGACCAATGTAACTCATTGTAACTGATCCCACAGCCGAGGGTCTCCTGGTTTGAGAGTACGATGTTAATTTTCATATTTATAGACTTAGACTTAAAAACATGGCGTTAGAGGGTGAAAATTCGAAACATCCCCTGAACGTCACCGTGGGTGGCACAAGCACCTCCCACGGGCCCAATGTAACTCATTGGAACTGACCACACACCCGTGGGACTCCCGATTTGAGAATACGACCGTAATTTGCATATTTCTAGTCTTAGGTTTAAAAACACGGTGTTAGAGGGTGGAAACTCGAAACATCCAACGAATGTCCCCGTGGTGGCATAAACACCTCCCACGAGACCAATGTAACTCGTAGGAACTGACCCCGCAGCCGCGGGACTCCCGATTTGAGAGTACGATGGTAATTTGCATATTTCTAGACTTAGGATTAAAAACATGACATTAGAGAGTGAAAACTCGAAACATTACCCGAACGACCCCGTGGGTGGCACCAACAGCTCCCGCGATACCAATGTAACTCGTAGAAACTGCACCCGCAGTCGCGGGTCTCCGAGTTTGAGAATACAATGGTAATTCGCATATTTGTAGACTTAAGCTTAAAAACAAGACGTTAGAGGGTGAAAACTCGAAACAGGACCCGAACGGCCCAGTGGGTGGCTCCAACACCTCCCAAGGGACCAATGTAACTCGTACGAACTGACCACGCAGCCCAGGACTAGCGGTTTGAGAATACGATGGTAATTTGCATATTTCTTGACTTAAGTAAAACATGGCGTTAGAGGCTGAAAACTTGAAACAGACCCCAAACAGCCCTGTGGGTGGCACCAACACCTCCCACGGGACCAATGTAACTTGTAGGAACTGACCCCGCAGCCGTGGAACTCCCGCTTAAAAATATGGCGTTAGAGGGTGAAAACTCGAAACATCCCCGTGGGTGTCACCAACACATCCCACGGGACCAATGTAACTCGTAGGAACAGACCCCGCTATCGTGGGTCTCTCGGTTTGAGAATACCACAGTAATTTGCATATTTCTCGACTTAGGCTTAAAATCATGGCGTTACAACGATAATTTCATATTTCTTGAGTTAGGTTAAAAACTTGGCGTTAGGGGGTGAAAACTCGAAACAACCCCCAAAAGTCCCCGTGGGTGGCACAAACACATCCCACGGGACCAATGTAACTCGTAGAAACTGACCACGCAGCCACGGGACTCCCGGTTTATGAATACGACGAAAATTTGCATATTTCTAGACTTAGGCTTGAAAACATGGCGTTAGAGGGTGAAAACTCGAAACAGCCCCCGAACGTCCCCGTGGGTGGTACCAACACCTCCCACGGGACCAATGTAACTCGTAGGAACTGACCCCACGGTCGCGGGTTTCCCGGTTTGAGAGTACGGCGGGAATTTGCTTATTTCTAAACTTAGGCTTAAAAACATCATGTTAGACGATGAAAACTCGAAACATCCTCCAAACGGCCCCGTGGGTGGGACCAACACCTCCCACGGGACCAATGTAACTCGTTGGAACTGACCACGCAGCCGCGGGACTCCCGGTTTGAGAATACGGCGATAATTTGCAAATTTCTTGACTTAGGTTTAAAAACATGGCGTTAGTGGGTGAAAACTCGAAACAGCCCCCGAATGTCCCCGTGGGTGGCACAAACACCTCCCACGGGACCAATGTAACTCGTCGGAACTGACGCTACAGCCCCGGGTCTCCCGATTTGAGAGTACGACGGTAATTTTCATATGTCTGGACTTAGGCTTAAAAACATGGCGTTACGACGATAAATTGCATATTTCTAGAGTTAGGCTTAAAAACATGGCGTTAGAGGGTGAAAACTCGAAACAGCACCCAAAGGTCCCCGTGGGTGGCACAAACACCTCCCATGGGACCAATGTAACTCGTAGAAACTGACCACGCAGCCACGGGACTCCCGGTTTATGAATACGACAGTATTTTTCATATTTCAAGACTTACGCTTAAAAACATGACGTTAGAATGTGAAAACTAGTAACAGCCCCCGAATGGCCCTGTGGGTGGAAAAACCTCCTCCCACGAGACCAATGTAACTCGTAGGAACTGACCCCGCAGCCGTGAGTCTCCTGATTTGAGAATACGATGGTAATTTATATATTTCTAGATTTAATCAAAACATGGTGATAGAGGGTGAAAATTCGAAATAGCCCTAGAATGGCACTGTGGATGGCACCAACACTTCCCACGGGACCAATGTAACTCGTAGGAACTGACGCCACGGCCCGAGGACTCCCAGTTTGACAATACGATGATAATTTGCATATTTCTTGACTTAGGCTTAAAAACATGGCGTTAGAGGGTGAAAACTCGAGACATCCCCCGAACGTCCCCGTTGGTGGCACCAACACCTCCCACGGAACCAATGTAACTCGTAGGAACTGACCCCAAGGCCGCGAGTTTCCCCGTTTGAGAGTACGACAGTTATTTACTTATTTCCAAACTTAGTCTTAAAAACATCATGTTAAAGGGTGAAAACTCGAAACATCCCCCGAACGGCATCGTGGGTGGCACTAACACCTCCCACGGGGCGAAAGTAACTCGTAGGAACAGACCACGCTGCCGCGGGACTTCCGGTTTGAGAATACGATGGTAATTTGCATATTTATACACTTAAGCTTAAAAACATGGCGTTAGAGGGTGAAAACTCGAAACAGCCCCGGAACGTCCCCGTGGGTGGCACCAACACCTCCCACGAGACCAATGTAACTCGTAGGAACTGACCCCACAGCCGTGGGTCTCTCGGTATGAGAATATGATGGTAATTTGCATATTTCTAGACTTAAGAAAAACATGGCGTTAGAGGGTGAAAACTCGTAACATCCCCGAACGGCCACGTGGGTGGCCCCAACACCTCCCATGGGACCAATGTAACTCGTAGGAACTGACCACGCAGCCGCGAGACTCCCGGTTTGAGAATACGATGGTAATTTGCAAATTTCTTGACTTAGGTTTAAAAACATGGCGTTAGAGGGTGAAAATTCGAAACAGCCCCCCGAACGTCCCCGTGGGTGGCACCAACACCTCCCACGGGACCAATGTAACTCGTAGGAGCTGACGCTATAGCCGCGGGTCTCCCGATTTGAGAGTACAACGGTAATTTAAATATTTCTAGACTTACGCTTAAAAACATGACGTTAGAGGGTGAAAACTAGAAACAACCCCCAAACGGCCCCGTGGGTGGCACCAACACCTCCCACGGGACCAATGTAACTCGTAGAAACTGACCCCGCAGGCCCGGGTCTCCCAGTTTGAGAATATGATGGTAATTTCCATATTTCTAGACTTAAGTAAAACATGGCGTTGGAGTGTGAAAACTTGAAACAGCCCTCGAACGCCCCTGTGGGTGGCACCAACACCTCCCACGGGACCAATGTAACTCGTAGGAACTGACCCCGCAGCCGCAGGACTCCAGGTTTTAGAATATGATGATAATTTACAAATTTCTTGACTTAGGCTTACAAACATGGCGTTAGAGGGTGAAACCTCGAAACATCCCCCGAACATCCCCGTGAGTGGCACTAACACCTCCCACAGGACCAATGTAACTCGTAGGAACTTACTCTGCAGCCGTTGGACTCATGGTTTGAGAATATGATGATAAATTTCATATTCCTTGACATATACTTAAAAACATGGCGTTAGAGGGTGAAAACTCGAAACAGCCCCCGAACGTCCCCCTGGGTGGCACCAACACCCCCCACGGGACCAATGTAACTCGTAGTAACTTACTCCGCAGCCGCAGGACTCTCGGTTTGAGAATATGATAATAATTTGAATATTTCGTGACATAGACTTAAAAATATGGCGTTAGAGGTGAAAACTCGAAACAGCCCCCGAACGTCCCCCTGGGTGGCACCAACACCTCCCACGGGACCAATGTTACTCGTAGGAACTGACCCCGTAGCTGCGGTTCTACCGGTTTGAGAAAATGAACATAATTTTTGTATTGCTAGACTTAAGCAAAACATGGCGTTAGAGGGTGAAAACTCGAAACGGCCCCCGAACGACCCCGTGGGTGGGACCAACACTTCCCACGGGACCAATGTAACTCGTAGAAACTGACCCAACAGCCGCAGGTCTCCCGGTTTGAGAGTACGGTGGTAATTTACATATTTCAAGACTTAGGCTTAAAAACATGACGTTCGAAGGTGAAAACTCGAAACAACCCCTGAACGGGCCGGTGGGTGGCACCAACACCTCCCACGGGACCAATGTGACTCGTTGGAACTGACCCCACAGCCGCGAGTCTCCCAGTTTCAGAGTACGACGGTAATTTGCATATTTCTAGACTTAGGCTTAAAAACATGGCGTTAGAGGGTGAAAACTCGAAACATCCCCCGAACTTCCCCGTGGGTGGCACAAACACCTCCCACGGGACCAATGTAACTCGTAGGAACTGACCACGTACCCGTGGGACTCCCGGTTTGAGAATACGACGGTAATTTCCATATATCTAGACTTAGACGTAAAAACATGGCGTTAGAGGGTGCAAACTCGAAACATCCACCGAACGTCCCCGTAAATGGCAGAAACACCTCACACGGGACCAATGTAACTCGTAGGAACTGACCCCGCAGCCGCAGGTTGCCCGATTTGAGAGTACGATGGTAATTTGCATATTTCAAGACTTAGGCTTAAAAACATGACTTTAGAGAGTGAAAACTCGAAACAACCCGCAAACGGCCCCGTGGGTGGTACCAACACCTCCCACGATTCCAATGTAACTCGTAGGAACTGCATTCGCAGCCGCGGGTCTCCTATTATGAGAATACGATGGTAATTTGAATATTTGTAGACTTAAGCAAAACATGGCGTTAGAGGGTGAAAACTTGAAACAGCCCCCGAACGGACCCGTGGGTGACACCAAAACTTCCCACGGGACTAATCTAACTCATAGGAACTAACCCCGCATCCACGGGTCTCCCGATTTGAGAATACGACGATAATTTACATATTTCTAGACTTAGGCTTAAAAACATGGCATTAGAGGGTGAAAACTCGTAACAGCCCCCGAACGGCCCCGTGGGTGGAACTAACTCCTCCATCGGGACCAATGTAACCTGTTGGACTGACCCCACAGCCGCGGGTCTCCCGGTTTGAGAGTACGACTGTAACTTCCATATTTCTAGACTTGGGCTTAAAAACATGACGTTAGAGGGTGAAAACACGTAACAGCCCCCGAACGGCCCCGTGGGTGGGACCAACACCCCCCACAGGACCAATATTACTCACAGGAACTGTTCTTGCAGCTGCGGGTCACCCGGTTTGAGAATACGTTTGTAGTTTGCATAGTTCTAGACTTAAGCAAAACATGGAGTTAGAAGGTGAAAATTCGAAACAGCCTAGAACGGCCCCGTGGGTGGCACCAACACATCCCATGGGACCAATGTAACTCGTAGGAACTGACCCCACAGCCGTGGGACTCCCGGTTTGAGAAATACGATGATAATTTGCATATTTCTTGACTTCGAATTAAAAACATGGCGTTACAGGGTGAAAACTCGAAACAGCACCCAAACGTCCCCGTGGGTGGCACCAACACCTCCCACTGGATCAATGTAACTCGTAGGAATAGACCCCACAGCCGTAGGTCTCCTGGTTTGAAAGTATGGCGGTAATGTGCATATTTCTAGACTTAGGCTTAAAAACATGACGTTAGAGGGTGAAAACTCGAAACAACCGCCGAACGGCCCCGTGGATGGGACCAACACCTCCCACAGAACCAATGTAACTCATTGTAACTGATCCCACAGCCGAGGGTCTCCCGGTTTGAGAGTACGATGGTAATTTGAATATTTCTAGACTTAGGCTTAAAAACATGGCGTTAGAGGGTGAAAATTTGAAACATCCCTTGAACGTCACCGTGGGTGGCACAAGCACCTCCCACGGGACCAATGTAACTCATAGGAACAGACCACGCACCCGTTGGTCTCCCGGTTTGAGAATAGGATGGTAATTTGAATATTTCTAGTCTTAGGTTTAAAAACATGGCGTTAGAGGGTGAAAACTCGAAACATCCACCGAACGTCCCCTTGGTGGCATAAACACCTCCCACGGGACCAATGTAACTCGTAGGAACTGAACCCGCAGCCGCGGGACTCTCGGTTTGAGAATATGATGATAATTTGCATATTTCTTGACTTAGGCTTAAAAACACGGCATTAGAGGGTGAAAACTAGAAACAGCCCCCGAACGTCCCCGTGGGTGGCACCAACACCTCCCACGGGACCAATATAACTCATAGGGACTGACCCCACAGCCGTAGGTCTCCCGACATGAGAGTACGATGGTAATTTTTATATTACTAGACTTAGGATTAAAAACATGACATTAGAGAGTGAAAACTCGAAACATCCCCCGAACGGCCCCGTGGGTGGCACCAACAGCTCCGACGATTCCAATGTTACTCGTAGGAACTACACCCGCAGCCGCGGGTCTCCTAGTTTGAGAATACAATGGTAATTTGCATATTTGTAGACTTAAGAAAAACGTGGCGTTAGAGGGTGAAAACTTGAAATAGCCCTCGAACGGCCCCATGGGTGGCACCAACACTTCCCACGGGACCAATGTAACTCGTAGGAACTGACCCCGCAGCCGCGGGTCTCCCGATTTCAGAATACGACGATAATTTTCATATTTCTAGACTTAGGCTTAAAAACATGGCGTTAGAGGGTGAAAACTCGTAACAGCCCCAAAACGTCCCCGTGGGTGGCACCAACACCTCCCACTGGACCAATGTAACTCGTAGGAACTGACCCCGCAGCCGCGGGACTCTCGATTTGAGAATAAGACGACAATTTGTATATTTCTTGACTTAGGATTAAAAACATGACGTTAGAGGGTGAAAACTCGAAACAGCCCTCGAACGTCCCTTTGGGTGTCACCAACACCTCCCACGGGACCAATGTAACTCGTAGGAACTAACCCCATAGCCGCAGGTCTCCTGGTTTGAGAGTACGACGGTAATTTGCATATTTATAGAATTTGGTATAAAAACTTGGCGTTAGAGGGTGAAAATCGAAACATCCCCCGAACGTCCCCGTGGGTGGCACAAACACCTCCCAGGGGACCAATGTAACTTGTAGGAACTTACGACGCACCCGTGGGACTCCCAGTTTGAGAATACGATGATAATTTTCATATTTCTAAACTTAGGCTTAAAAACATGGCGTTAGAGGGTGAAAACTCTATACAGCCCCCGAACGTCCCCGTGGGTGGCACTAACACCTCCCACGGGACAAATGTAACTCGTAGGAACTGACCCCACTTCTGTGGATCTCCCGATTTGAGAGTACAATGACAATTTGCATATTTCTAGACTTAAGCTTAAAAACATGACGTTAGAGGGTGAAAATTCGAAACAGGACCTGAACGGCCCATTGGGTGGCACCAACACCTCCCACGGGACCAATGTAACTCGTAGGAACTGACCACACAGCCCAAGGACTCCCGGTTTGAAAATACGATGGTAATTTGGACATTTCTAGACTTAAGCAAAACATGGCGTTAGAGGGTGAAAACTTGAAACAGCCCCCGAACGGCCCTATGGGTGGCACCAACACCTCCCACGGGACCAATGTAACTTGTAGGAACTGACCCCGTAGCCGCGGGACTCTCGCTTAAAAACATGGCGTTAGAGGGTGAAAACTCGAAACATCCCACGAACATCCCCGTGGGTGGCACCAACACCTCCCACGGGACCAATATAACTCGTAGGAACTGACCCAGCTATCGCGGGTCTCTCGTTTTGAGAATGCCATAGTAATTTGCATATTTCTTGACTTAGGCTTAAAATCATGGAGTTACAACGATAATTTGCATATTTCTAGAGTTAGGTTAAAAACTTTGCGTTAGAGGGTGAAAACTCGAAATAGCCCCCAAAAGTCCCCGTGGGTGGCACAAACACGTCCCACGGGACCAATGTAACTCGTAGAAACTGACCACGCAGCCACGAGACTCCCGGTTTATGGACTTAGGTTTGAAAACACGGCGTTAGAGGGTGAAAACTCGAAACAGCCCCCGAACGACCCCGTGGGTGGCACCAACATCTCCCACGGGACCGATGTAACTCGTAGGAACTGACCCCACAGCCGCGGGTTTCCTGGTTTAAGAGTACGACGGTAATTTGCTTATTTCTAAACTTAGGCTTAAGAACATCAAGTTAGACAGTGAAAACTCGAAACATCCTCCAAACGGCCTTGTGGGTGGAACTAACACCTCCCACGGGGCTAATGTAACTCGTAGGAACAGACCACGGTGCCGCGGGACTCCTGATTTGAGAATACGATGGTAATTTACATATTTCTACACTTAAGCTTAAAAACATGGCGTTAGAGGGTGAAAACACGAAACAGCCCCGGAACGTCCCCGTGGGTGGCACCAACACCTCCCATGAGACCAATGTAACTTGTAGGAACTGACCTCGCAGCCACGGCTATCTCGGTTTGAGAATATGACGGTAATTTGCATATTTTTAGACTTATGAAAAGCTTTGCGTTAGAGGGTGAAAACTCAAAACAACCCCCGAACGTCCCCGTGGGTGGGACCAACACCTCCCACGGGACCAATGCAACTCGTTGGAACTGACCACGCAGCCGCGAGACTCCCGGTTTGAGAATAGGACGATTATTTGTAAATTTCTTGACTTAGGTTTAAAAACATGGCGTTAGAGGGTGAAAACTCGAAACAACCCCCGAACATCCCCGTGGGTGGCACCAACACCTCCCACGGGACAAATGTAACTCATCGGAACTGACGCTACAGTCGCGGGTCTCCCGATTTGAGAGTACGATGATAATTTTCATATTTCTAGACTTAGGCTTAAAAACATGGCGTTACGACGATAATTTGCATATTTCTGGAGTTAGGCTTAAAAACATGGTGTTAGAGGGTGAAAGCTCGAAACAACCCCCAAACGTCCTCGTGGGTGGCACAAACACCTCCCATGGGACCAATGTAACTCGTAGAAACTGACCACGCAACCACGGGACTCCCGGTTTATGAATACGACAAAAATTTGCATATTTCAAGACTTAGGCTTGAAAACATGGCTTTAGAGGGTGACAACTCGAAACATCTCCCGAACGTCCCCATGGGTCGCACGAACACCTCCCAAGGGACCACTGTAACTCGTAGGAACTGACCCCAAGGCCGCGGGTTTCCCGATTTCAGAGTACGACGGTTATTTGCTTATTTTCAAACTTAGGCTTAAAAACATCATGTTAAAGGATGAAAACTCGAAACATCCCCCGAATGGCATCGTGGGTGGTACTAACACCTCCCACTGGGCTAATGTAAGTCGTAGGAACAGACCACGCAGCCGCGGGACTCCCGGTTTGAGAATACGACGATAATTTGCATATTTTTATACTTAAGCTTAAAAACATGACGTTAGAGGGTGAAAACTCGAAACAGGCCCGGAACGTCCCCGTGGGTGTAACCAACACCTCCCACGAGACCAATGTAACTCGTAGGAACTGACCCCGCAGCCATGGGTCTCTCGGTTTGAGAATATGATGGTAATTTGCATATTTCTAGACTTAAGAAAAACATGGCGTTAGAGGGTGAAAACTCGAAACAGCCCCCGAACGGCACCGTAGGTGGGACCAACACCTCCCACGGGACCAATGTAACTCATTGGAACTGACCATGCAGCTGCGGGACACCTGCTTTGAGAATACGACAATCATTTACAAATTTCTTGACTTAGGTTTAAAAACATGGCGTTAGAGGGTGAAAAGTCGAAACAGCCCCCCGAACGTCCCCGTGGGTGGCACCAACACCTCCCACGGGACCAATGTAACTTGTAGGAACTGACGCTATAGCCGCGGGTCTCCCAGTTTGAGAGTACAAGGGTAATTTGCATATTTCTAGACTTAGGCTTAAAAACATGACGTTAGAGGGTGAAAATTCGAAACAGCCCCCAAACGGCCCCGTGGGTGGCACCAACACCTCCCACGGGACCAATGTAACTCGAAGGAATTGACCCCGCAGCCACAAGTCTCCCAGTTTGAAAATACGATGGTAATTTTCATATTTCTATACTTAAGCGAAACATGGCGTTAGAGGGTGATAACTTGAAACAGCCCCCGAACGGCCCTGTGGGTGGCACCAACACCTCCCACGGGACCAATGTAACTCGTAGGACCTGACCCCGCAGCCGCAGGACTCCCGGTTTGAGAATACGATGATAATTTACATATTTCTTGACTTAGGCTTAAAAACATGGCGTTAGAGGGTGAAACCTCAAAACATCCCCCGAACATCCCCATGGGTGGCACCAACACCTCCCACGGGACCAATGTAACTCGTAGGAACTGACCCCGCTGCCGCGGGTCTCCCAGTTTGAGAGTACGAATGTAATTTGATTATTTCTAAACTTAGGCTTAAAAAGATCACGTTAGAAGGTGAAAACTCGAAACATCCCCGGAACGTCCTCGTGGGTGGCAGTAACACCTCCCACGGGGCTAATGTAGCTCGTAGGAACAGACCACGCAGCCGCAGGACTCCTGGTTTGAGAATTCGTTGGTAATTTGCATATTTCTACACTTAAGCTTAAAAACATGGCGTTAGAGGGTGAAAACTCGAAACAGACCCTAAACGACCCCGTGTGTGGGACCAACACCTCCCACGGGACCAATGTAACTCGTTGGAACTGACCACGCAGCCACGGGACTCCCTATTTGAGATTACGATGATAATTTGCAAATTACTTGACTTAGGTTTAAAAACATGGCGTTAGAGGGTGAAACTCAAAACAGTCCCCGAACGTCCCCGTGGGTGGCACCAACACCACCCACGGGACCAATGTAACTCTTAGGAACTGACGCTACAACCGCGGCTCTCCCGGTTTGAGAGTATGACGGTAATTTGCATATTTCTAGACTTAGGCTTAAAAACATGACGTTAGAGGGTGAAAACTCGAAACAACCCCCAAACGGCCCTGTGGTTGGAACCAACACCTCCCACGGGACCAATGTAACTCGTAGGAACTGACCCCGCACTCGCAGGTCTCCCAGTTTGAGAATACGATGGCAATTTCCATATTTTTAGACTTAAGCAAAACATGTCGTTAGAGCGTGAAAACTTGAAACAGCCCCCGAACGGCCCATTGGGTGGTACCAACATCTCCCACGGGACCAATGTAACTCGTAGGAAGTGACCCCACAGCCGTGGGTCTCCCGATTTGAGAATACGATTATAATTTGCATATTTCTATACTTAAGCTTAAAAACATGGCGTTTGAGGGTGAGAACTCGTAACAGCCCCCGAACGGCCCCGTGGGTGGCAGCAATACCTCCCACGGGACCAATATAACTCGTTGGAACTGACCCCACAGCAGCGGGTCTCCCGGTTTGAGAGTACGGTAATTTGCATATTTCTAAACTTGAGCTTAAAAATATGACGTTAGAGGGTGAAAACACGTAACATCCCCCGAACGACCCCGTGGGTGGCACCAACACCTCCCGCGGGACCAATGTAACTCATAGGAACTGTTCCTGCATCCGCAGATCTCCCGATTTGAGAATACGGCGGTAATTTTCATATTTCTAGACGTAAGCAAAACATGGCGTTAGAGGGTGAAAATTCAAAATATCCCCAGAAGGGTCTCGTGGGTGGCACCAACACAGCCCACGGGACCAATGTTACTCGTAGGAACTGACCCCACAGCCACGGGACTCCCAATTTTAGAATACGATGATAATTTGCATATTTCTTGACTTAGGCTTAATAACATGGCGTTAGATGGTGAAAACTCGAAATAGCCCCGCGGGTGGCACCAACATGTCCCACAGGACCAATATTACTCATAGGAACTATTGCGGCAGTCGCGGGTCTCCCAGTTTGAGAATACGACGATAATTTGTATTTATCTAGACTTAAGCAAAACTTGGCGTTAGAGGGTGAAAACTCGAAACAGCTCCCGAACGGCCCCGTGTGTGGGACCAACACCTCCCACGGGACCAATGTAACTCGTTGGAACTGACCACGCAGTCGCGAAACTCCCGTTTTGATAATACAAAGATAATGTTAAAATTTCTTGACTTAGGTTTAAAAACATGGCGTTAGAGGGTGAAAACTGGAAACAGCCCCCGAACGTACCCGTGGGTGGAACCAACACCTCCCACGGGACCAATGTAACTCGTAGAAACTGACGCTATAGCCGCGGGTCTCCCGATTTGAGAGTACGATGGTAATTTGCATATTTCTAGACTTAGGCTTAAAAACATGACGTTAGAGGGTGAAAACTCGAAACAGACCCCAAACGGCCCCGTGGGTGGAACGAACACCTCCCACGGGACCAATGTAACTCGTAGGAACTGACCCCGCAGCCGCGGGTCTCCCAGTTTGAGAATACGATGGTAATTTCCATATTTGTAGACATAAGCAAAACATATCGTTAAAGGGTGAAAATTTGAAACAGCCCCCGAATGGCCCCTTGGATGGAACCAACACTTCCCACGGGACCAATGTAACTCGTAGGAAGTGACCCCACAGTCGTGGGTCTTCCGGTTTGAGAATAGAATGATAATTTACATATTTCTAGAATTAGGCTTAAAAACGTGGAGTTAGAGGGTGAAAACCCGTAACAGCCCCTGAACGGCCCCGTGGGAGGCACCAACAACTCCCACGGGACCAATTTAACTCGTTGGAACTGACCCCACAGCCGCGGGTCTCCCGGTTTGAGAGTACAGTAATTTGCATATTTCTAAACTTGAGCTTAAAAACATGACGTTAGAGGGTGAAAACTCGTAACGGCCCCCGAACGGCCCCGTGGGTGGCACCAACACCTCCCACGGGGCCAATGTAACTCATAGGAAATGTTACTGCATCCGCGGATCTCCCAATTTGAGAATACGGTGGTAATTTGCATATTTCTAGACTTAAGCAAAACATGGCGTTAGAGGGTGACAATTCGAAATAGCCCCAGAACGGTCTCGTGGGTGGCACCAACACATCCCACGGGACCAATGTAGCTCGTAGGAACTGACCCCGCAGCCGCAGGACTATCGGTTTGAGAATATGACGAGAATTTGGATATTTATTGACTTAGGCTTAATAACTTGGCGTTAGAGGGTGAAAACTTGAAACAGCCCCCGAACTGCCCTGTGGGTGGCACCAACACGTCCCACGGGAGTAATATTACTCATAGGAACTGTTCCGACAGTCGCGGATCTCCCGGTTTGAGAATACGATGGTAATTTTTATTTTTCTAGACTTAGGATTAAAAACATGGCGTTAGAGGGTGAAAACTCGAAACATCCCCTGAACGTCCCCGTGGGTGGCACAAACACCTCCCACGGGACCAATGTAACTCCTAGGAACTGACCACGCACCCGTGGGACTCACGATTTGAGAATACGACGGTAATTTGCATATTTCTAGACTTTGGCTTAAAAACATGGCGTTAGAGGATTAAAACTCGAAACATCCACCGAATGCCCCAGTGGGTGGCAAAAATTCCTCCCACATGACCGATGTAACTCGTAGGAATTGACCCCGCGGCCACGGGACTCCCGGTTTGAGAATACAACGATAATTTGTATATTTCTTGACTTAGGCCTAAAAAGATGGCGTTAGAGGGTGAAAACTCTAAACAGCCCCCGAACGTCCCGTGGGTGGCCCCAACCCCTCGCACGATTCCAATGTAACTCTTAGGAATTGCATCCGCAACTGCGGGTCTCCTAGTTTGAGAATACGATGGTACTTTGCATATTTGTAGACTTAAGCAAAACATGGCGTTAGAGGGTGAAAACTTGAAACAGCCCCCGAACGGCCCCATGGGTGGCACAAACACTTCCCACGGGACCAATATAACTCGTATGAACTGACCCCGCAGTCGCGGGTCTCCCAGTTTGAGAGTACGACGATAATTTGCATATTTCTAGACTTGGGCTTAAAAACTTGACGTTAGAGGGTGAAAACACGTAACAGCCATCAAACGGCCCCGTGGGTGGCACCAACACGTCCCACAGGACCAATATTACTCATAGGAACTGTTCCGACAGTCGCGGGTCTCCCAATTTGAGAATACAACGGTAATTTGTATTTTTCTAGACTTAAGCAAAACATGGCGTTAGAGGGTGAAAATTTGAAACAGCCCTAGAACGGCCCCGTGGGTGGAACCAACACCTCCCACGGGACAAATGTAACTCGTAGCAACAGACCCCGCAGTCGCGGAACTCTCGGTTTGAGAATACGATGACAATTTGCATATTTCCTCACATTGGCTTAAAATCATGGCGTTAGAGGGTGAAAACTCGAAACAACCCCCGAACGTCCCTGTGGGTGGCACCAACACCTCCCACGGGACCAATCTAACCTGTTGGAACTGACCCCACAGCCGCAGGACTCCCGTTTTGAGTGTACGGCGGTAATTTTCATATTTCTCGACTTAGGCTTAAAAACATGACGTTAGAGGGTGAAAACTCAAAACAGACCCGAACGTCCCCGTGAGTGGCACCAACACCTCCCACGGGACCAATGTAACTGGTTAGAACTGACCCCACAGCCGCGGGTCTCCCAGTTTGAGAATACGAGGGTAAATTCCATATTTGTAGACTTAAGGAAAACATGGCGTTAGAGGGTGAAAACTTGAAACAGCTCCCGAACGGCCCCTTGGGTGGAACCAACACTTCCCACGGGACCAATGTAACTCGTAGGAACTGACCACGCACCCGTGGGACTCCCGATTTGAGAATGCAATGGTAATTTGTATATTTCTAGACCTAGTCTTAAAAACATGGCGTTAGAGAGTGAAAACTCGAAACAAGCCCCGAACGTCCCCGTGGGTGGCACCAACACCTCCCACGGGACTAGTGTAACTCGTAGGAACAGAACCCACTACCGCGGATCTACCGATTTGAGAGTACCCTGATAATTTGCATAATTCTAGACTTAAGCTTAAAACATGACGTTAGAGCGTGAAAACTCGAAACAGCCCCCGAATGGCCCCGTGGGTGGCACCAACACCTCCCACGGGACCAATGTAACTCGTAGGAACTGACCACGTAGCCCCAGGACTCCCGGTTTGAGTATACGGCTGTAATTTGCATATTTTTAGACTTAAGCAAAACATGGCGTTAGAGGGTGAAAGTTCGAAACAGCCCCCAAATGGCCCCGTGAGTGGCACCAACACCTACCACGGGACCAATGTAACTCGTAGGAACTGACCCCGCAGCCACGAGTCTCCCAGTTTGAGAATATGATGGTAATTTCCATATTTCTAGACTTAAGTAAAACATGGCGTTAGAGTGTGAAAACTTGAAACAGCCCCCGAACGGCCCTGTGGGTGGCACCAACACCTCCCACGGGACCAATGTAACTCGTAGGAACTGACCCCACAGCCACACGTCTCCCGGTTTGAGAGTATGGGGGTAATTTGCATATTTCTAGACTTAGGCTTAAAAACATGACGTTAGAGGGTGAAAACTCGAAACAATCCCCGAACGGCCCCGTGGGTGGCACCAACACCTCCCAAGGGACCAATGTAACTCCTAGACATGGACCCCACGGCTGCGGCTCTCCCGGTATGAGAATACGACGATAATTTGCATATTTCTTGACTTAGGCTTAAAAACATGGAGTTAGAGGGTGAAAACTCGAAACAGCCCCCGAACGTCCCCGTGGGTGGCACCAACACCTCCCACGGGACCAATATAATTCATAGGAACTGACCCCACAGCTGCAGGTCTCCCGATTAGAGAGTACGATGGTAATTTGCATATTTCTAGACTTAGGCTTAAAAACATGACGTTAGGGGGTGAAAATTTAAAACAGCCCCCGAACGGCCCCGTGGGTGGCACCAACACCTCCCATGATTCCAATGTAACTCGTAGGAACTGCACCCGCAGCCGCGGGTCTCCTAGTTTTAGAATACGATGGTAATTTGTATATTTTTAGACTTAAGCAAACATGACGTTAGAGGGTGAAAACTCAAAACATCCCCTGAACGTCCCCGTGGGTGGCACCAAAACCTCCCACGGGACCAATATAATTCATAGGAACTGACCCCACAGCCGCAGGTCTCCCGATTAGAGAGTACGATGGTAATTTGCATATTTGTAGACAGAGGCTTAAAAACATGACGTTAGAGGGTGAAAACTCGAAACAACACCCGAACGGCCCCGTGGGTGGCACCAACACCTCACACGATTCTAATGTAACTCGTAGGAACTGCACCCGCAGCCGCGGGTATCCTAGTTTGAGAATACGATGGTAATTTGCATATTTGTAAACTTAAGCAAAACATGGCGTTAAAGGGTGAAAACTCGAAACAGCCCCCGATCGTCCCCGTGGTTGGCCCCAACACCTTCCACGGGACCACTATAATTCATAGGAACTGACCCCACATCCGCAGGTCTCCCGATTAGAGAGTACGATGGTAATTTGCATATTTCTAGACTTAGGCTTAAAAACATGACGTTAGAGGGTGAAATCTTGAAACAACCCCCGAACGGCCCCGTGGGTGGAACCAACACCTCCCACGATTCCAGTGTAACTCGTAGGAACTGCACCCGTAGGCATGGGTCTCCTAGTTTGAGAATACGATGGTAATTTGCATATTTGTAGAATTAAGCAAAACATGGCATTAGAGGGTGAAAACTTAAAACAGCACCCGAACGGCCCTGTGGGGGGCACCAACACTTCCCACAGGACAAATGTAACTCGTAGTAACTGACCCCGCAGCCGCGGGTCTCCCAGTTTGAGAATACGACGATAATTTGCATATTTCTAGACTTAGGCTTAAAATATTGGCATTAGAGGGTGAAAACTAGTAACAGGCCCTGAACGGCCCCGTGGGTGGCACCAACACCTCCCTCGGGACCAATGTAACTCGTTGGAACTGAGCCAACAGCCGCGGGTCTCTCAGTTTGAGAGTACGACGGTAATTTGCATATTTCTAGACTTGGGCTTAAAAACATGATGTTAGAGGGTGAAAACATGTAACAGCCCCCGAACGGCCCCGTGGGTGGCACCAACACCTCCCACAGGACCAATATTACTCATAGGAACTGTTCCTGCAGTCGCGAGTCTCTCGGTTTGAGAATATGACGATAATTTTTATTTTTCTAGACTTAAGTAAAACATGGCGTTAGAGGGTGAAAAATCGAAACAGCCCCAGAACGGCCCCGTGGGTGGCACCAACACCTCCCACGGGACCAATGTAACTCGTAGGAAATGACCCCGTAGCCGCGGGACTCCCGGTTTGAGAATACGACAACAATTTGCATATTTCTTGACATAGGCTAAAAATAAGGTGTTAGAGGGTGAAAACTCGAAACATCCACCGAACGTCCCCGTGGGAGGCACTAACACCTCCCACGGGACCAATGTAACTCGTAGGATCTAACCCCACAGCCGCAAGTCTCCTGGTTTGAGAGTACGACGGTAATTTGTATAATTCTAGACTTAGGCTTAAAAACATGGCGTTAGAGGGTGAAAACTGGAAACATCCCCCGAACGTCCCGGTGGGTGGCACAAACACCTCCCACGGGACCAATTTAACTCGTAGGAACTGATCACTCACCCATGGGACTCCCGATTTGAGAATACGGCGGTAATTTTCATATTTCCAAACCTAGGCTTAAAAACATGGCGTTAGAGGGTGAAAACTCAAAACAGTCCCCGAACATCCCCGTGGGTGGCACCAACACCTCCCACGGGACAAGTGTAACTCGTAGGAACACACCCCACTACCGCGGATCTCCCAATTTGAGAGTACCATGATAATTTGTATATTTTTGGACATAAGCTTAAAAACATGACGTTAGAGGGTGAAAACTCGAAACCGCCCCCGAACGGACCCGTGGGTGGTACCAACACCTCTCACGGGACCAATGTAACTCGTAGGAACTGACCACGCAGCCCCAGGACTCCCGGTTTGAGTATGCGACAGTAATTTGCATATTTCTAGACTTAAGCAAAACATGGTGTTAGAGGGTGACAATTCTAAACAGCCCCAGAACGGCCCCGTGGGTGGCACCAACACATCCCACGGGACCAATGTAACTCGTAGGAACTGACCCCACAGCCGCGGGACTCCTGGTTTGAGAATACAACGATAATTTGCATATTTCTTGACTTAGGCTTAAAAACATGGCCTTAGAGGGGCAAAACTCGAAACAACCCCCGAACGTCCCCTTGGGCGGCACTAACACCTCCAACGGGACCAATGTAATTCATAGGAATTGACCCCATAGCCGCAGGTCTCCCGATTTGAGAGTAGGATGGTAATTTGCATATTTCTAAACTTCGGCTTAAGAACATGACGTTAGAGGGTGAAAACTCGAAACAACCCCCGAACGGCCCCGTGGGTGGCACCAACACCTCCCACGATTCCAATGTAACTCGTAGGAACTACACCCACAGCCGCGGGTCTCCTAGTTTGAGAATACGATGGTAATTTGCATATTTGTAGACTTAAGCAAAACATGGCGTTAGAGGGTGAAAACTTGAAATCGCCCCCGAACGGCCCCGTGGGTGGCACTAACACTTCCCACGAGACCAATGTAACTCGTAGGAACTAACCCCATAGCCGCGGGTCTTCCAGTTTGAGAATACGACAATAATTTAAATATTTCTAGACTTAGTCTTAAAAACATGGCGTTAGAGGGTGAAAATTCAAAACAGCCCCAGAACGGCCCCGTGGGTGGCACCAACACCTCCCACGGGACTAATGTAACTCGTAGGAACTGACCCCGCAGCCGCGGGACTCCCGATTTGAGAATACGACAACAATTTGCATGTTTCTTGACATAGGCTTAAAAACATGGCGTTAGAGGGTGAAAACTCGAAACAACCCCCGAACGTCCCCGTGCGTGGCACCACAACTCCCACGGGACCAATGTAACTCGTAGGAACTAACCCCACAGCCATAGGTCTCCTTGTTTGAGAGTACGACGGTAATTTGTATATTTTTAGACTTAGGCATCAAAACATGGCGTTAGAGGGTGAAAACTCGAAGCATCACCCGAACGTCCCGGTGGGTGGCACAAACACCTCCCACGGGACCAATTTAACTCGTTGGAACTGACTGCGCACCCGTGGGACTCCCGGTTTGAGAATACGATGGTAATTTGCATATTTCTAGACTTAGGCTTAAAAATATGGCGTTAGAGGGTGAAAACTCGAAACAGCCCCCGAACGTCCCCGTGGGTGGTAGCAACACCTCCCACGGGACCAATGTAACTCATAGGAACTGACCCCACTGCCGCGGATCTCCCGATTTGAGAGTACCACGATAATTTGCATATTTCTAAACTTAAGCTTCTTAGAGGGTGAATACTCGAAACAGCCCCCGAACGGCCCCGTGGGAGGCACCAACGCCTCCCATGGGACCAATGTAACTCGTAGGAACTGACCACGCAGCCCTAGGACTCCCGGTTAGAGAATACGCCGATAGTTTGCATATTTCTAGAGTTAAGCAAAACATGGCGTTAGAGGGTGAAAACTCGAAACAGCCCCAGAACGGCCCCGTGGGTGGCACCAACACCTCCCACGGGACCAATGTAACTCGTAGGAACTGACCCCGTAGCCGCGGGTCTCCCAGTTTGAGAATACGATCATAATTTGCATATTTGTAGACTTAAGCAAAACATGGCGTTAGAGGGTGAAAACTTAAACAACCCCCAAACATCCTCGTGGGTGGCACCAACACCTCCCACGGGACCAATGTAACCCGTAAGAACTGACCCCGTAGCCACGGGTCTACGGTTTTTGAGAATACGACGGCAATTTGGATATTTCTAGACTTAAGCAAAACAAGGCATTAGAGGGTGAAAACTCGAAACAATCCCCAAACGGCCCCGTGGGTGGCACTAACACCTCCCACGGGACCAATGTAACTCGTAGGATTTAACCCCGCAGTCGCGGGACTCCCGATTTGAAAATACGATGATAATTTTCATATTTCTTGACTTAGGCGTAAAAACATGGCGCTAGAGGGTGAAAACTCGAAATGGCCCCCGAACGTCCCTCTTGGTGGCACCAACACCTCCCACAGGACCAATGTAACTCATAGGGACTAACTCTGAAGCCGCGGGACTCCCGGTTTGAGAATACGACGATAAATTGCATATGTCTTGTCTTAGGCCTAAAAACATGGTGTTAGTCGAAACATCCCCCGAACGTCCCCGTGGGTGGAACCAACACCTCCCACGAGACCAATTTAACCTGTAGGAACTGACCCCACAGCCGCAGGACTCCCGTTTTGAGAGTACGGCGGTAATTTGCATATTTCTAGACTTAGGCTTAAAAACATGACGTTAGAGGGTGAAAACTCGAAACAGCCCCGAACGTCCCCGTGGGTAGCACGAATACCTCCCACGGGACAATGTAACTCGTAAGAACTGACCCCACAGCCGCGGGTCTCCCAGTTTGAGAATACGATGGTAATTTCCATATTTGTAGACTTAAGGAAAACATGGCGTTAGAGGGTGAAAACTTGAAACAGCCCCTGAACGGCCTCTTCGGTGGAACCTACACTTCCCACGGGACCAATGTAACTTGTAGGAAGTGGCCCCACAGCCGCGGGTCTCCCGGTTTGAGAATATGATGATAATTTGCAGATTTCTAAACTTAGGCTT
Organism: Sambucus nigra; assembly: GCA_949130495.1. NCBI lineage: Eukaryota > Viridiplantae > Streptophyta > Magnoliopsida > Dipsacales > Adoxaceae > Sambucus > Sambucus nigra. The sequence goes on along the minus strand of OX422217.1, from coordinate 360,920,661 downwards.
AAAATCAAGGCGTTAGAGGGTGAAAACTCGTAACATCCCCCGAACGGCCCCGTGGGTGGTACCAACACCTCCCACGGGACCAATATAACTCATTAGAACTGACCCCAAAGGCGCGGGTCTCCCGATTTAAGAGTACGACGGTAATTTGTATATTTCTAAACTTGGGCTTAAAAACATGACATTAGAGGGTGAAAACTCGTAACAGCCCCCGAACGGCCCCGTGGGTGGCACCAACACCTCCCACGGGACCAATGTAACTCATAGAAACTGTTCCTGCAGCTGCGGGTCTCTCGGTTTGAGAATACGACGGTAATTTTTATATTTCTAGACTTAACCAAAACATGGCGTTAGAGCGTGAAAATTCAAAACAACCCGAGAACGGCCCCTTGGGTGGCACGAACACATCCCACGGGACCAATGCAACTCGTAGGAACTAACCCCGCAGCCGCGGGACTCCCGGTTTGAGAATACAGTGATAATTTGCATATTTCTTGACTTAGGCTTAAAAACATGGCGTTAGAGGGTGAAAACTCGAAACAGCCCCCGAACGTCCCCGTGGGTGGCACCAACACGTCCCACGGGACCAATGTAACTCGTAGAAACAGACCCCACAGCCACAGGTCTCCCGATTTGAGAGTATGGGGGTAATTTGCATATTTCTAAACTTAGGCTTAAAAACATGACGTTAGAGGGTGAAAACTCGAAACAACCCCTGAACGGCTCCGTGGGTGGCACCAACACCTCCCAAGGGACCAATGTAACTCATAGAAATGGACCCCATGGTCGCGGGTCTCCCGGGTTGAGAATACGATGATAATTTATATATTTCTTGACTTAGGCTTAAAAACATGGCGTTAGAGGGTGAAAACTCAAAACAGCCCCCGAACGTCCCCGTGGGTGGCACCAACACCTCCCACGGGACCAATATAATTCATAGGAACTGACCCCACAGCCGCAGGTCTCCCGATTAGAGAGTACGATGGTAATTTGTATATTTCTAGACTTACGCTTAAAAACATGATGTTAGAGGGTGAAAACTCGAAATAGACCCCGAACGGCCGCGTGGGTGGCACTAACACCTCCCACGATTCCAATGAACTCGTAGGAACTGCACCCGCAGCCGCGTGTCTCCTAGCTTGAGGATACGATGGTAATTTGCATATTTGTAGATTTAAGCAAAACATGGCGTTAGAGGGTGAAAACTCGAAACAACCCCCGAATGTCCCCGTGGGTGGCACCAACACCTCCCACGTGACCAATATAATTCATAGAAACTGACCCCACAACCGCAGGTGTACCGATTACAGAGTACGATGGTAATTTGCCTATTTCTAGACTTAGGCTTAAAAACACGTCGTTAGAGTGTGAAAACTCGAAACAACCCCCGAACGGCCCCGTGGGTGGCACTAACACCTCCCAAGATTCCAATGTAACTCGTAGGAACTGCACCCACAGCCGCGGGTCTCCTAGTTTGACAATACGATGGTAATTTGGATATTTGTAGACTTAAGCAAAACATGGCGTTAAAGGGTGAAAACTTGAAACATCCCCCGAACGGACCCGTGGCTGGCACCAACACTTCCCACGGGACCAATGTAACTCGTAGTACCTGACCCCGCAGCCGAGGGTCTCCCGGTTTGAGAATACGATGATAATTTGAATATTTCTAGACTTAAGCTTAAAATCATGGCGTTAGAGGGTGAAAACTCGTAACAGGCCCCGAACGGCCCCGTGGGTGGCACCAACACCTCCTTCGGGACCAATGTAACTCATTTGAACTGTTCCCACAGCCCCGGATCTCCCGGTTTGAGAGTACGATGGTAATTTGCATATTTCTAGGCTTGGGCTTAAAAACGTGACGTTAGAGGGTGAAAACACGTAACAGCCCCCGAACGGCCCCGTGGGTGGCACCAACACCTCCCACAGGACCAATATTACTCATAGGAGTTGTTCCTGCAGTCGCGGGTCTCCCGATTTGAGAATACGACAGTAATTTTTATTTTTTTAGACTTAAGTAAAACATGGCGTTAGAGGGTGAAAAATTGAAACAGCCCCGGAATGGCCCCGTGGGTGGCACCAACACCTCCCATAGGACCAATGTAACTCGTAGGAACTGACCCCATAGCCGTGGGACTCCCGGTTTGAGAATACGACAACAATTTGCATCTTTCTTGACATAAGTTTAAAAACAACGCGTTAGAGGGTGAAAACTTGAAACATCCACCGAACGTCCCCGTGGGAGGCACTAACACCTCCCACGGGACCAATGTAACTCGTAGAAACTAACCCCATAGCCGCAAGACTCCTGGTTTGAGAGTACTACGGTAATTTGAATATTTCTAGACTTAGGCTTAAAAACATGGCGTTAGAGCGTAAAAACTGGAAACATCCCCCGAACGTCCCGGTGGGTGGCACAAACACCTCCCACGGGACAAATTTAACTCGTAGGAACTGACCACGCACCCGTGGGACTCCCGATTTAAGAATACGACGGTAATTTGCATATTTCTAGACCTTGGCTTAAAAACATGGCGTTAGAGGGTGAAAAATCGAAACAGCCCCGGAGCGGCCCCGTGGGTGGCACCAACACCTCCCACAGGACCAATGTAACTCGTAGGAACTGACCCTATAGCCGCGGGACTCCCGGTTTGAGAATACGATAATAATTTGCATATTTCTTGACATAGGCTTAAAAACAAGGCGTTAGAGGGTGTAAACTCGAAACAGCCCTCGAACGGCCCCGTGGGTGGCAGCAACACCTCCCACGGGACCAATGTAACTCGTAGGAACTGACCACGCAACCCCAAGACTCCCAGCTTGAATATACGACGGTAATTTGCATATTTCTAGACTTAAGCAAAACATGGCATTAGAGGGTGAAAATTCGAAACAGCCCCAGAACGGCCCCGTGGGTGGCACCAACACATCCCACGGAACCAACGTAACTCGTAGGAACTGACCCCGCAGCCGCGAGACTCCCAGTTTGAGAATACAATGATAATTTTCATATTTCTTGACTTAGGCTTAAAAAGATGGCGTTAGAGGAGGAAAACTCGAAACAGCCCCCGAACGTCCCCTTGGGTGGCACCAACACCTCCCACGGGACCAATGTAACTCGTAGGAACTGACCCCACAGCCACAGGTCTCCTAGTTTGGGAGTAGGGTGGTAATTTGCATTTTTCTAGACTTAGGCTTAAAAACATGACGTTAGAGGGTGAAAACTCGAAACAACCCCCGAACGGCCCCTTGGGTGGCACCAACACCTCCCACGGGACCAATGTAACTCGTTGGAAATGACCCCACAACCGAGGGTCTCCCGGTTTGAGAGTATGACGGTAATTTTCATATTTCTAGACTTGAGAATATTACTCATAGGAACTGTTCTTGCAGTAGCGGGTCTCCCGATTTGAGAATACGATGGTAATTTATATTTTTCTAGACTTAAGCAAAACATGGCGTTAGAGGGTGAAAATTAGAAACAGCCACAGAACGGCCCCGTGGGTGGCACCAACACCTCCCACGGGACCAATGTAACTCGCAGGAACTGACCCCGCAGCCACGGGACTCTCGATTTGAGAATACGACAACAATTTGCATATTTCTTGACATGGGTTTAAAACATGGCGTTAGAGGGTGAAAACTCGAAACAGCCCCCGAACGTCCCCGTGGGTGGCACCAACACCTCCCACGGGACCAATGTAACTCGTAGGAATTAACCCCACAGCCGTAGGTCTCCTGGTTTGAGAGTACGACGGTAATTTGTATACTTGGGCTTAAAAACCTGGCGTTAGAGGGTGAAAACTCGAAACATCCCCCGAACGTCCCGGTGGGTGGCACAAACACCTCCCACGGGACCAATTTAACTCGTAGGAACTAACCACGCACCCGTGGGACTCCCGATTTGAGAATACGACGGTAATTTGCAGATTTATAGACTTGGGCTTAGAAACATGGCCTTAGAGGGTGAAAACTCGAAACAGCCCCCGAACATCCCCGTGGGTGGAACCAACACCTCCCACAGGACCAATGTAACTCGTAGGAACTGAGCCTACTGCCGCGGATCTCCCGATTTAAGAGTACCACGATAATTTGCATATCTCTATACTTAAGCTTAAAAATATGACGTTAGACGGTGAAAACTCTAAACAGCCCCCGAACGGCCCCGTGGGTGACCAACACCTCCCATGGGACCAATGTAACTCATAGGAACTGACCACGCAGCCCCAGAACTCCCGGTTAGAGAATACGCCGATAGTTTACATATTTCTAGACTTAAGCAAAACATGGCGTTAGAGGGTGAAAACTCGAAACAGCCCCAGAACGGCCCCGTGGGTGGAACCAACACCTCCCACGGGACGAATGTAACTCGTAGGAACTGACCCCGTAGCCACGGGTCTCCCAGTTTGAGAATACGATGGTAATTTGCATATTTATAGACTTAAGCAAAACATGGCGTTAGAGGGTGAAAACATAAACAACCACCTAACGTCCTCGTGGGTGGCACCAACGCTTCCCACGGGACCAATGTAACTCGTAGAAACTGACCCCGCAGCCGCGGGTCTCCCTGTTGGAGAATACGACGATAATTTTCATATTTCTAGACTTAGCCTTAAAAACATGGCGTTAGAGGGTGAAAACTCGAAACATCCCCAGAACTTCTCCGTGGGTGGAACAAACACCTCCCACGGGACCAATGTAACTCGCACGAACTGACCATGTAGCCGCGGGACTCCCGGTTTAAGAATACAATGGTAATTTGCATATTTCTAGACTTAAGCTTAAAAACATGGCGTTAGAGGGTGAAAACTCGAAACAGCCGTCGAACGTCCCCGTAGGTGGCACCAACACCTCCCACGGGACTAATCTAACTTGTAGGAACTGACCCCGTAGCTGAGGGTCTCCCGGTTTGAGAATACGACGGTAATTTGAATATTTCTAGACTTAAGGAAAACATGGCGTTAGAGGGTGAAAACTAGAAACATCCCCCGAACGGCCCCGTAGGAGGGACCAGCACCTCCCACGGGACCAATGTAACTTGTTGGAACTGACCTCACAGCCGCGGGTCTCCCGATTTGAAACTACGATGATAATTTGCATATTTCTCGATGTAGCCTTAAAAACATGGCGTTACAGGGTGAAAACTCGTAACAGCCCCGAACAGCCCCATTGGTGGCACACACACCTCCCACGGGACCAATGCAACTCGTAGGAACTGACTACGCAGCCGCAGGACTCCTGGTTTGAGAATACGATGATAAACTGCATATTGCTTGACTTAGGCTTAAAAACATGGCGTTAGAGGGTGAAAACTCGAAACATCCCCCGAACGTCCCCCTGGGTGGCACTAACACCTCCCACGGGACCAATATAAGTCGTAGGAATTGACCCCACAGTCGCGGGTCTCCCGGTTTAAGAGTACGACGATAATTTTCATATTACTAGAGTTAGGCTTAAAAAAATGACGTTAGAGGGTTAAAACTCGAAACAACTCCCGAACAGCCCCGTGGGTCGCACCAACACCTCCCACGAGACCAATGTAACTCGTAGGAACTGACCCCACAGCCGTGGGTCTCTCGGTATGAGAATATGATGGTAATTTGCATATTTCTAGACTTAAGAAAAACATGGCGTTAGAGGGTGAAAACTCGAAATAGCCCCCGAACGGCCCCGTGGGTGGGACCAACACCTCCCACGGGACCAATGTAACTCTTTGGAACGGACCACGCAGCCGCGAGAATCCCGGTTTGAGAATACGACAATCATTTGCAAATTTCTTGACTTAGGTTTAAAAACATGGCGTTAGAGGGTGAAAACTCGAAACAGCCCCCCGAACGTCCCCGTGGGTGGCACCAACACCTCCCACGGGACCAATGTAACTCGTAGGAACTGACGCTATAGCCGCGGGTCTCCCGGTTTGAGAGTACAACAGTAATTTGGATATTTCTAGACTTACGCTTAAAAACAAGACGTTAGAGGGTGAAAACTCGTAACAGCCCCCGAACGGCCCCATGGGTGGCACCAACACCTCCCATGGGACCAATGTAACTCGTTGGAACTGACCCCACAGCCGCGGGTCTCCCGGTTTGAGAGTACGACGGTAATTTGCATATTTCTAGACTTGGGCTTAAAAACATGACGTTAGAGGGTGAAAACTCTTAACAGCCCCCGAAAGGCCCCGTAGTTGGCACCAACACCTCCCACGGGACCAATGTAACTCATAGGAACTATTCCTGCTATCGTGGGTCTCCCGATTCGAGAATACGATGGTAATTTGCATATTTCTAAACTTAAACAAAACATGGCGTTAGAGGGTGAAAATACGAAACAGCCCCAGAACAGCCCCGTGGGATGCACCAACACATCCCACGGGACCAATGTAACTCGTAGGAACTGACCCCGCAGCCTCGGGACTCCCAATTTGAGAATACGATGATAATTTGCATATTTCTTGACTTAGGCTTAAAAACATGGCGTTAGAGGGTGAAAACTCGAAACAGCTCCCGAACGTCCCCGTGGGTGGCACCAACACCTCCCACGGGACCAATGTAACTCGTAGAAACTGACTCCGCAGCCGCAGGTCTCCCGATTTAAGAGTACGATGTTAATTTGCATATTTCTAGACTTAGGCTTAAAAACATGACGTTAGATGGAGAAAACTCGAAACAACCTCTGAACGGCAACGTGGGTGGCACGGGACCAATGTAACTCGTAAGAACTGACCGCGTAGCCACGAGTCTACGGGTTTGAGAATACGACGGCAATTTGGATATTTCTAGACTTAAGCAAAACAAGGCATTAGAGGGTGAAAACTCAAAATAATCCCCAAACGGCCCCGTGGGTGGCACCAACACCTCCCACGGGAATAATGTAACTCGTAGGATTTAACCTCGCAGCCGCGGGTCTCCCGGTTTGAGAATACGACGATAATTTTCATATTTCTTGACTTAGGCTTAAAAACATGGCTCTAGAGGGTGAAAACTCGAAATATCCCCCGAACGTCCCTCTAGGTGGCACCAACACCTCCCCTGGGACCAATGTAACTCATATGGACTAACTCCGCAGCCGCGGGACTCCCGATTTGAGAATACGATGATAAATTGCATATTTCTTGACTTAGGCCTAAAAACATGGTGTTACTCGAAACATCCCCCGAATGTCCCCGTGGGTGGAACAAACACCTCCCACGGGATTAATGTAACTCGTAGGAGCAGACGACACAGCCGCGGGACTCCCGGTTTGAGAGTATGACGGTAATTTGCATATTTCTAGAGTTGGGCTTAAAAACATGATGTTAGAGGATGAAAACTCAAAACAGCGCCCGAACGGTCACGTGTATGGTACCAACACCTCACATGGGACCAATGTAATTCGTAGGAACTGACCACGCTGCCGCGGGACTCTCGGTTTGAAAATACGACGGTAATTTGCATATTTCTAGACTTAAGAAAAATATGGCGTTAGAGGGTGAAAACTCGAAACAGCCCTCGAACGTCTCGTGGGTGGCACCAACACCTCCCACGGAACCAATGTAACTCGTAGGAACTGACCCCGTAGCCACGGGACTCCCGGTTTGAGAATACGACGATAATTTGCATATTCTCTTGACTTAAGCTTAAAAACATGGCGTTAGAGGGTGAAAACTCAAAACAGCCCCCGAACGTCCCCGTAGGTGGCACCAACACCTCTGAAGGAACCAATGTAACTCGTAGGAACTGACCCCATAGCCGCGGGTCTTCGAGTTTGAGAGTACGACAATAATTTGCATATTTCTCGACTTAGGCTTAAAAACATGACGTTAGAGGGTGAAAACTCGAAACCGCCCCCGAACGGCCCCGTGGGTGGCACCAACACCTCCCACGGGACCAATGTAACTCGTAGGAACTGACCACGCTGCCGCGGGACTCCCGATTTGAAAATACGACGTTAATTTTCATATTTCTACTTGGTTACTGATAATCTTAACTCATATATGCAATTTTTCAGCTTGATTAAATTTTTTGTAAAACTACTTGGTTACTGATATTTTGTTTATGTATCCTATCATTTGTAGGATTTTTGCACACGGAACAAATGAAGGAGGCAATGGTCTACAGCATGAAGATTATTTATATGTTTTGGACATTCAGGATTTTATTTTTTTTGTTACAACCGTGAGGGCTTTTATAATTTGATTGTTGAAGTTTATGGTCGTGCGGGCTTTATAATAAGTAGGTTTTACATTTACAGGTTTTGGAATGTCAAGAAAATAGAGGAAACTCTGCCCAATTTTTTTTGGTCTGTGAATTATTAAGACGTGTAATATTTACAAGTTTGTATATATATTTATTTATTAACAACGTTCTCGATTCACAGTTTGTGATTGGACCCCCAATTTTAGGATTGGACCAAAAAAATACATTTTTTTTAAATTATAGTTAGATATGGTCATGGACTAATCCTAAAACTCCAAAGCTTTGTCCCTCTCAGTGTTTTGATACCTTATAGTCACACTTAATCTACCTATCTTCGATTCTCGCTAACTAAGATGGTTAATCAGTCATGAGGTAATCCTAAACCACCCCAGAGCTATCTCCCTCTTGGTCTTTTAATTACGGTATTTTCACACTTAATCTACCTATTTTTGTTTCTTTGTAACTAAGAAGGATAATAAGTAACAAGTTTATATTTAATCCCTGGAATCTTTATCCCTCTCGGTGTTTTAATTACCGTATGTTCACACTAAATCACATATCTCCAGGTCCCGATAACTAGTAAGGTTAATCATATGTGATGTAATCCTAAACCCCTTGGAGCTTTCTCCCTCTCGATGGTTTGATGTCTTCTTATATCTTATATCTTCAGTTTTGATTTCTATTATATATATTCATTGCGTGATAATATCTTCAGTTTTAGTGACAAACTCATTTGATTATGCATTGTATGAATGTTTAGGAATCTTAAATCATGTCATTTTTTCTTGTATTTGGGATTTTACAAAAATTTAACAAATACCTTATAAGTAAAACTTTGAAATTTGTGTGGTAGTTATATTTGTTTGGAGGAGGCCCAATTTTTCAACAAGGGTAATGCATAACAAAACAACACATCCTATTAAATCAGCAACCATAATCACAAAACAATTCAATAATGGTTAAGGGCATCATGTACATAGTGAGAGTGATTAATGGTTTATATGGATTGAAACGTGTAGTGAGGTGAATATGTTAATGTAATATGATTAGGTGTGTGGCATGTCTGAGAAAAATATGTTCAGTTTTGTGGTGCAATGATGATATGTGAATTTGATCATGGGGATGTGTGAAGTCTTGAGAATGTTCACAAGTGCGGTATTGCAATATGATGTTGGTTAATTGTGCAAGATGTCAACTGGTGTTTATATCTTATTCTTTAAATTGTCACAGTTTACAAATTGAATCTATTCCTATAATCTTAATATTTTTTTCATTCCTTGTAGATCAGCTTATCTTTAATGTCATGTACATTGGCACTCCCTAGAAAGGGTGTCCTTTCTAAGTATGAGTTAATTGGACAAATTGGAAAGCGTCTATCGAGAATTGATGTTAAGAATGTTGACTAAAACAAGTGAGCTTTACGTGAGCTTTATTTCAGGGTGATGCCTCTAATTGTGTTTTAAATCATTAACGAAAACTTGATGTGACACATTTATTCTAATTCAGTATTGAGGGTGTATGGAGTTTGGGGGCAAGGATGATTACTCTGTCTTATTTGTAATCCATTAATCATACCACATATTCTCTATTAAGCGAAAAGAGTTTAATAGTCATAATTTGTTATACCTAGGGAAGCTAAAGGTTTTATGACACTATTTTTTCTTTTTCTTTTTCTTTATGATTTTTCCCTTTTCAAGTGAACAAAAATAATTCACACCATTGAAATAGTTAAATTCTATGCCAACCATTATTTAGATACCTTTAAGTTTCTTAGCGTGAATGCCAACTTTCAAGTAGAACTAATTTAGATATCTAATTAATCCTTCGTGATGTATACATTGTTTCCTCCATGTTTTGACTTAGCTTTGAAATATTTCAGAGATGTTTATATATATATATATATACACACACACACACACACACACATGCAACACCGGATGAAACTCTCTCTCTTGATTTTAGTAACAGGGGATTATGAAATCTTTTTGAACTATTTTATATCTAGGTGTCTCTCAAAATTATCGGAATTGTAATTTGGTATGTTTATATTAGTCATTTGTTCTTTGACGCTGTAATTATCTTGATCCTAATGCAATTTCATGTGTATCACCCTCAGGTTAATAACTTCGTACACATTCTCTCTCCCTCTCTCTGAGCCCTGATTGCAACTGAAGTAGAGATGAAAGTGCATTGTCTGCACCGTCTCTATTAATAACATGCACAAGGACCCTATGTATGAATAAAAAGTTTCTAGCACATGAGGAAGGGTATTATGAAAATAAATTAATTACACTATAAAATTTAAATTCAATTACTTTAGACTTTTCTTTAAGTTGTAATTGAACAAGAAATTATGTTTATTTGTGTTTATTCATCACCTATACATCACTTACCAACATGGTAAATTAATTGTCCTCGATCCTTAATAAATGGAATTAATTCAATGTCCCTTGCATAAAAAAAGAAGTAAATTTACTCTGATCAAAACAAGAAAACTCCTTTTTATGCTACAAGTTAGAATAATGTTGTTAATGTTTATGTTACCTATAGTCCCACACAATTCTAAGAGATAATCATCAACTAGACCTTATTTTCCATCAACTGGTATGAGCGAGACATTACCTCAAAAATAAAATAGCAATCTGGCATGGTTGACAATTTGAAAATATCTAGACATAGGCTAAAGAACATTCTGTTAAAGGTCAAAATCCCACAACAGTGACCAAATGGTCCCGTAAGAGGCACAAACACCTCGCACGGGACCAATGTAACTTGTAAGAGCTCACCGTGTAGTCACGAGACTACCGATTTGAGAATATTACAATAATTTGTAAATCTAAGAACTTTGGATTAAAAACATGTCGTTAGAGAGAGAAAATTCAAAATAACCTCAAAACGGCCCTATAAGAGGCATGAACACCTTACACGGGACCAATGTAACTAATAGGAACTTACCATGCACTAGTGGGACTCCATATTTGACAATATGATGATAATTTGCAAATATCTAGATCTGGGATTAAAAACATGTCGTTAGAGGGTAAAAGCTCTAAACATCCCTGTAAGAGGCATGGACAACTTGCACGAGACCAGTATAACTCCTAGTAACTGACTGCGTAGTTGTGGGACTCCCGGTTTGAGAATATTATGATAATTTGCAAATCTCACGACTTAGTCTTAACACGCCGTTAGATAGTGAAAATCTAAAATATCTCCTAAATAGCCCCGTAAAATGCATGAACACCTCGTACGGAATCAATGTGACTAGTAGGAACTAGATGCATAGTCATGGGACTCCCGGTTTGATAATATGATGATAATTTAGAAATATATGGACTTAAGTTTAAAAACATTATGTTGAGAATTAATGGGAGCCCTGTAAGAGGCACGAACTCCTTACACATGATCAATGTAACTCCTAGAAACTGACCACGTAACCACGGGACTCCCATTTTGAGAATATATCGATAATTTTTAAAATATCTAGACATAGGTTTAAAAACATGCCATTAAAGGTAGGAAATTCAAACCAAACAACCCCATAAGAGGGACGAACAACTCGCACGAGACCAATGTAAATCGTAAAAACTAACTACATAGTCAAGGAACTCCCTTTCTTAGAATATGATGAGGATTTGTAAAAATCTAAACTTAGGATTAAAAACATGCCATAGGGGGGCGAAAACCCACAGCAACCCCCCAAACGGCCCTGTAAGAGGTACGAACAGCTCGCACAAGAACGATGATACTCAGTGGAACTGAATGCATAGTCACGGGACTCTCAATTTGAGAATATGATGATAATTTATAAATGTCTACTCTTATGGTTAAAAACATGCCGTAAGAGGGAAAAACTCAAAACAACCTATAAATGGTTGCGTAAGAGGCACAAACACTCCGTCTGGGACCAATGTAACTCGTACGAACTAATTGCGTAGTCACGAGACTCTCGATTGGAGAATATGTTGATAGTTTGAAAACAACTAGAATTGGGCTTAAGAACATGCTATTAGAGGGTGAAAATAAAAAATGACCCCGAAATTTTCTCGTAAGAGGCACGAACACTTCGCATAGGACCAACTTAGCTCGTACGAACTGACCACATAGTCACGATACTATCAGTTTGAGAATATAATGATAATTTGGAAATAACTAGACTTAGTCTTAAATATGACGATAAGTATATATAATTTTTCTGCTTGAATACACCTTTTTAAACATTATTTGAATATTGATATCATCTTTGTTTTGTATCCTATGTTTTCATAGGAGAACATTTTAGTGTGTTTTTATCCACGTGGAACGCATGAACACGTCAATGGTTTATACGATGGAGATTGTTTATTTATTATTGATGATATTTGGGAATTCTTTTCTTGATGTGTTATGGTTATACGGGCTTCGTTATTTCATTATTTCATTTTATAGTTGTGCAGGCTTTTGTCACATTATTGTTAAATTTTATGGTTGTATAGGCTTTACATTAAAGCAGTTTTATATTAACAACTTTCAGACAGTCTAGAAAATAGAGCGAACTCTACAAAAAAAAAATTTGGCCCATGAATTAATAAGACTTGTAATATTTTGAAGTTTAATATGTACAAGAGTTTATTAAAAAGAACATGCCAGATTTGCAATTTGTGGATTTTCTTGATTTTTGCAAATAATAAATATTTTCTGCCAGATTTATAATGTGTTGATTCTCTTGATTTGTTTGCAAATAATAAATATTTTTTTATTTATTAAAAACTTTGCACGACTTAAAATCATGCCAAATTGTTAAATATGACTACACTTATGAAACAATCTAGCACGCTTTATAATTGTTCAAAAGCGTGCCATAAAATTAAAATCTTGCATGATTTTAAACCATAGTTTAAAATCGTTCCAGATTGGGTCTGGCTCAGCCTGATCAATCTTCTCCAATTCTTGTACTTGGGACTTTGTTTCATCTTATATACACTCAGTCTCATTTTCAATGTCATCAACAAAATCCTAAATGTTATAATTGTCAATGACAAGACATTTCGCTTCATTATTCACCAAAAAGCACACATACCCTAGGTCAACGTCTGTAAGGACATAAATTTCCAATTGAGTCCATGTATTGTTTTAACTTAATTCCGTGAACAAAACTATGTTTGTAATATGTCATAGGGAGATTTTTATTTTGTCACGATCCCACTTGGTCTATGACGTATTGAAGAAAATTGAAGACGTTGCGGTAAAGCTTCACAGAATTTATCATGCCGATGTTTAATTGGTGCAAGTTTAATCATCTTCAAAGTTAATTGCATTTCGAGATCACTCAGGTATGAATGTGTATAATTAATGGTGCTCGAAATTTTTTTAATAAAAGATAAGGATGTAATTTTTATAAAGAAACATATTTTTAAAATGTTTTATAGTGTTTTAAAAGGTTTACACTACGTTTTAATTCTGATAAGTTCGAATAGGAGTTTGACTTATTTGCATCTCTCATGGAAGAGACTTTTTGAACAAAATGTCAAAAAGTCAACTCTGTCGCTCGAACGACATCAGATCTCATTCTAACGAGATGTTGATGTTGCGTGAACGACTTGCATTGTCGTTCGAATGACACAAAAATAGAGGCGGCATTTTTAATCCTATTTAAAGAGTGTTTGCATCAGAATTTCGTAGGTGTACATTTCGGAAAGATGTTTACGAACCAGAAACTTGTTTGATCATGTTTTCTAAGGTTTACAAAGCATAAACACATCCTTAGAGTTTGCAAAGATCTGAGTTATCATTCTTATATGCTTACGTGATCTTGTTGCACCAAAGTTGAAGTTTGTTCTTCATTGAACACTTGTGATTGTTGGTTTTGCGGTGAAGAAGCGAAGAACATCGTGTTCAACATCGTAGACGTATCAATCCATTCGATGGACACCGAGACATACTTGGACGCGTGTTTGTGGACAAGTATCGTGGAAGACCAAATTTCTGCGTGGGAACTATTGAAGAACGATTGAAGATCAGAAGGAGCGTCAAGACCCGTGGGGATCGAGTCTTAGTGTAAGGCTAATTTGTCTTTGTAAAACCATTGGTCATAGTGATTATCTGGATTGGGCCGTTCGAGGTTGTTTTCCCATTTTGAGTTTTTTCCTCGTACATCCGGTGTTGTGAGTATTCTTTCCTTTATTTTACTTACTTTAATCACTATATTCATGATTAGGATTAATCAAGATAAAATTGGTTTAAAGTAAGAATTGGATTGTTCACAACTTGGTTTGGTGCATAATTAAAAGCTGGATAATTTTTTGGTGAAAATTTTTGTTTTGTTTGAAACACACACATCGGGCCTCACTTCTCAAATTAGTATCAGAGCTAGAAAATATTTTTTATTTGTTTTGTGATCGCGTGTGTTTTCAAAGATAAATTCTAGATATAATGAATTTTATCAAACTCTTATTTTTTATGGCACTAATTACACTTATTGGAAGATGAGAATGAGATGTGCATTAAAATCTATTGATGAGCGTGTGTGTCTTGAAGTTGAGAAAGGTTGAACACCCCCTGTCACTATTGCAGGTGAGGTCACTAGTTTAAAGCCTGTTGAGTCATGGACTGAAACTGAACAAAGATTTGCACAATATAATTCTAAGGGTCTGCACGTTATTGCTTCACATGTCGCACAGGAAGAATATAATAAAATTATTACTTGTGAAACATCAAAAGAGGCTTGGGATATTTTGGCACTCACTCACGAGGGCACTAGCCTGGTTAGGGCGTCAAAACTTCAAAATCTGACTACACAGTTTAAGACCATTAGGATGTTAGAGAGTGAGACTTTTAATGAGTTTTATGTTAGGTTGTCCAATATTATCAACTCATCATTTAACCTAGGTGAGAAAATTCCCGGCAACCGTGTCATTAAGAAAATCCTTAGGTCATTGACTAGTAGGTTTGATGTGAAAGTGGCCATTTTAAACTCCTTGGGTAGGTTAGAGGCGATGAAACTAGAAGAGATTGTAGGTGACTTACAACCCTATGAAATCGACATTATTACCTCCAAGCAAGTGCCTAAGAAAGAAAAGTGTATTGCTTTGAAAACCCGAAAGGAGGAAATTAAAGTTTCAGATTCCGACTCCGATTCCGATTTTGAGGATGTTACTTTGTTGGAAAAGAAATTTTAAAAAATTATTAAGTTTCAAAATCAATCGAAAGATGCCAAGAAATTTGAAAAATTCAAGAACAAAAAAGTAGATCCTAGCTCCAAGGATAAGTTTGAGAAGCCTAAGAGAGATGAGTTGGATAGGTATTTTGGGTGTGAGGGGTACGGTCACAAAGTTAAGGAGTGTCCCACTAGACTTAAGAAAGAGGGCAAGAAACCCATTGTCTATAATGCCACCTTAAGTTATAGTGATCTGGAAGAGGGATAGAGTTACCCCATTGATCGTAACTTTTTTGCGTTTATGGCATGTTATGTGAATGAGGACAATTCTCATGTGCATGACACTTCCGAGGAGGTTTTGAGTGTATCCCATGTTAGTGAGGGTGAAGAGAGTGACGAGGAGGTGGTAGATGTGAAAGAGTTGCAAAATGCGTTTAATGAGTTGTATGCCGAAATGGTGAAGGTGAAAAAGTCTAACTCAAAATTGCAAGCTAAGTTGAATAAGCGTGCCATAGAAAATAATGATAGTTTAATTGAGGATCTTAGGGCACGAGAGAAGAAGTTTAGGGAGAAACTAGAGTTTGTGGAGAAAGAGAGAGATAATCTCCGTGGTTTGATGGAGCCCTTGAAAAAGGAGATTTTAGAGTTTGAGGAGTCTAGGCGTTTACTCGAGTCTAGGATTCACGAGTTGGAGGAGAGATTGAGAGACTCGTCTAGAGTCAAGTTTGATTTGGAGGCTAGGTCGGAGAAGTTAGATAAGATCCTAGCCACCGTCCAAATTAAGGGAGATAGGGGAGGTATAGGTTTTGGTGAGAGAGTTGTTCCCATTCCCCCTCGCAGGTGTGAGAAACACTAGGAAGGTTAAAAAAGGTCCGCATATAGGTAACCATTCCCACCATTGCTACACTTGATCGTTTTGTGGTAGGAAAGGTCACCTTAGGCATTATTGTTACAACCTTAGACAAGCTCCTAGGAAGTTTAGGAATAAAGTT
The DNA here is from genome assembly GCA_949130495.1 of Sambucus nigra. Taxonomy (NCBI): domain Eukaryota; kingdom Viridiplantae; phylum Streptophyta; class Magnoliopsida; order Dipsacales; family Adoxaceae; genus Sambucus; species Sambucus nigra. Next base: position 360,904,363 of record OX422217.1, on the reverse strand, counting down.
GCCCAGGTTCCCTAAACCCCCATGCATCCTTTTGCACCTACTTGGGTAAGGAAATCGGATTTAGTGGCTTTAGGAATTCAACTTCTTGATTCTCGTTTGGGTGCACTTGATTCTTCCCATGCTAAATCTAAAGTATGATAGTGTTGCCTTGTTTTTCATATGCTAGTTTCCTTCATGATATATTCATTGCTAGTATTATGACATGTGTATCATTTTGTATTATAGTTTTCATTTGTTTAAGTCTTATTGAAAAATACAAAAGGATTTTGTTTTTTGAGAAAATTTTTGAAAATCAAAAAGGATTTTTTTTTTGAAAACTTTTGAAAAACTAAAGAGATTTTTCTTTTATTTGAGCCAGAATTTGAAAAGCCAAAAAGATTTTCTGTTTTTGTTTTTTAGTTTACATGTTTGATGTGGCATATTAGTGTGCTTGGACCCCCCCCCCCCCCCCCCATCGTTTAATTATCCATGTGGCTAAGACATTTGGTTACTATTATCGATGCTTAGAATGATCTTAAATATTGTTTATATGGGGTTGTTTCGAAGTTGATATGCATTTTTATTCGACTTTGTATATATGCCAACATTGCACACATGCACGAGTTTATATGAACGTTTGACTTCTTTTGCATATTTGAATTTGGTGAGGCGTTCTTATCTCGATCTTGTCATCTATGCGTAAGTAGACTTAAGGAGAAGTGTGCATGTAAAAAATGTTTACCGTGAGGATTTAAATTGGTAAAAATGATGAGTGATTCATGGGAAAGGGCTGCGAGAGTTCAAAATATACTCATCGTGAAAGTCACCGTTTAAAAGAGCCCAAAAGAAATTGCAATATGATAAGAAAAGGGTCAAATTTTTTTAGTTCATTCCAAAGAAAATATGATATTATTGAGGGAGTTTGGATGGATAAAAAATTGAAACGGGTTTACACAACTAATCCTAATGTTGAAATATTGCAATTTGATGCTATTGTTTGTAGAATCGTCAAAATTCTGGATTTGTGTGCAGGTAGTATGTTTAGTTCATTAAGCTCACACTTTTATTGTCATATGGCTATAATAAAGTTTGATGATTTATCTCTATCAATTAGAGCTTCATGATCATTTTGATGTGTTGAAATTGTGACTCATTTGTTGTAGTTTCACGCCTATTCATTCCATATCCATGTTTGAGCACATCGATACTATGTTTGCATGTAACTTGCATTTTTAGTTTTTATGTGTTTTTGCGTTTTGTGTTAAAAGCCTACTGTTTTAACACTATTTTGTTTTTGCCAGGACCTTCCTGGAATTTGTTTTTGGAAATTTTTTCACTGGGCAAAAATATAACATATTTATGGGAAAATGTGAGAATTTGGCAGGTCGCGAGAAGTCGTTCAAATGACATCCCATGTCGCGTGAACGACCTATGTACTTCATTCGAGCAACTTCGCATCTCGTTTGAGCGAAGTCCTGTCTCGTTCGAACGACAGGCTGTTTTACAGCTTCTGATTGGTTTGCATTCCTCTAGTTAAATTGGAATTTTTTTTTGGTACTGCTGGAAGCGTTTCTGGACTGACTGGTTTATATGCAGGTTTTAATTGGTTCAAAATTGAATTTTTGCATATAGTCCGTTTATCACACCTGATTAGATTGTTATATTCTTTGTGTGATTTATTTTGTTTACTAGCTTCTGATTTTTCATTGCTTAGTCATATTTAGTTGGTTGTTTCATGATTATCTAGCATTTTCACATTGATTCACATCAATTTATATTCTCATGCTAGATATTTCAAATTGGTTTATCTTTTCACCGAATTGTCTATTCAAGACAAAAAGGGGGAGAGATGTATGTGATATAGGGGGAGATTTGAGCATGTTTTGGTTTACATATGTTTGTAAATTGGTATCTCATTTTGGTATTACATATTGGTATCATTTTGCTGCTCAAATTGTTTAACAAATGATGTTTCAGAGATAATTCATATTAGTATCTATTATTAATTGGTATCATTTGGATAAATATATTGGTTTCATTTGTTCCTCCATACTTCACTGGGTATTTGTTTGTCTGTTTTATGTGTGTAGGTATGCTTCAGCGATTCGAGATTTCAAGTCAACATCACATTCAGATAGTTCATGCTTGTCGGTGCTGCATATTTTAGTCCGTGTCCTGTAATTTTTTTATTTTGCGTTTATAGGATGGGATTTAGGCGTTATATGGCTTGATGACCTAGTTAGGAATATCACTGGTTTAGTTTTGTCCCAAAATAGTCAAAGGGGGAGATTTGTAAAGACATAAATTTCCAATTGAGTCCATGTATTGTTTTGACTTAATTCCGTGAACAAAACTATGTTTGTAATATGTCGTAAGGATATTTTTATATTGTCACGATCCCACTTGGTCTATGACATATTGAAGAAAATTGAAGACGTTACGACAAAGCTTCAAAGAATTTATCATGTCGATGTTTAATTGGTGCAAGTTTAATCTTCTTCAAAGTTAATTGCATTTCACGATCACTCAGGTATGAATGCGTATAATTAATGGTGCTCTGAATTGTTTTTATAAAAGATAGGGATGTAATTTTTATAAAGAAAAATGTTTTTAAAATGTTTTATAGTGTTTTAAAAGGTTTACACTACGTTTTAATTATGATAAGTTCGAATAGGAGTTCGACTTATTTGGATCTCTCATGGAAGAGATGTTTTGAACAAAATGTCAAAAAGTCCACTATGTCGCTCGAACGACATCAAATCTCGTTCGAACGAGATGCTGATGTCGGGCGAACGACTTGCATTGTCGTTCGAACGACACGAAAATTGAGGCAGTATTTTTAATCCTATATAAACAATGTTTGCATCAGAATTTCGTAGGTGTGCATTTTGGAAAGCTATTTACGAACCAGAAACTTGTTTCCACATCTTTTCTAAGGTTTACAAAACATAAACACATCCTTAGAGTTTGCAAAGATCCGAGTTATCATTCTTATATGCTTACGAGATCTTACTGCACCAAAGTTGAAGTTTGTTCTTCATTGATCACTTGTGATTGTTGATTTAGCGGTGAAGAAGTGACGAACATCGTGTTCGACATCGTAGACGTATCAACCCATTCGGTGGACACCGAGACATACGTGGACACGTGTGTTGTGGACCGGTATCGTGGAAGATAAAAATTTTGCGTGGGCTCTATTGAAGAACGGTTGAAGATCAGAAGGAGTGTCAAGACGCGTAGGGATCGAGTCTTAGTGTAAGGCTAATATATCTTTGTAAAACCATTGTTCATAGTGATTGCCTGGCTTGGGCCGTCCGAGGTTGTTTTCCCATTTTAGGTTTTTTCCTCGTACATCCGGCATTGTGAGTATTCTTTAATTTATTTTACTAGCTTTAATCACTAGATGCATGTTTAGGATTAATCAAGATAAAATTTGTTTAAAGTAATAATTGGATTGTTCACAACTTGGTTTAGTGCATAATTAAAAGTTGGTTAATTTTTTGGTGAAAAATTTGGTTTTGTTTGAAGCACACATATCAGGATGCACTTCTCAACATCCTCTATAAAATTAGTTTCCCTCCCACACCTTCAAAGGCGATAAACCACCCATCCATCACCAAGCAAAACTTTCTTGCATGTTTGTTGGGGAGGTATAGGTTCCTTCCTCTTCTTAGAGTTCTCCACTTTCACCATCACTGGTCTAGAAATCTTACTTAACGCACTTTGTCATCTCACTTCGTTCTCAATTGGGTCTATCCTTGGTCTTATTCTATCTCTCAGTTGTTTAGAGATATCTAGGATTTTTGAATAACCTTATTCACTTCCTCAACTTGCACAACTTCTATCATCTTTTCATCTCGATCCACCATTGGTCCCTATATATCATTGATCATCGACACTCTCATACCTTCTATACGCCTCATAAGAATGTGTGTATCATCATTCATCTCTGTTAAAGTCATTTTCCACGAAGGGAGCTTCATCCTTGGACAAAGTCTTCTTAGTTCCACAGATCATAATCTTAGTCCCATCCACATTGTCCTTGTCATATTGATGGTATGTCCATAAGAACTCTTCTAATCAAAAGATGATAGGAAGTGGATGGCACATATACATGAACGTGATATGTGATGTAAGAGTTCTCCTCATTATTCCAACATTCACGTAACCAATGGACTCAAAAATTTGGTTATTGTATCCTAATATTGAAAGAGACATCACGATCAATCTATTCTAAAAAATGTTAGTTGTGTAGAATGAGATAATTGAAATGATGTTAATCGATGCAACTCCATCCATTAATGCCCTAAAAAAAACTCATTCCATGTATTCTTCCCGTCATATATAAAGGGCTTTTATGGGGGAACCCGATTGAGCTATATTCGTTTGAGAAATTTACATCATATATAAACTTCCATATCAACCTAGCCATAACCCCTTTTCCATCTGAGCGAAAGAACACTATTTTTTCTTCATATGTCCAAAATCTCATGGGTGATATCCAACCTTCTGTCTTGGAGCATACTAACTTGGTCAATGAATCACAAAACTTTTGGTGACTTAAACAGAACTTTGGTACTTCAAGCTTGTATATACCTCATATTCCTTCGTTTTATAGACTTTCTCACTATCTCTGATGCTTGGTTTGCTGTAGGCAATGACCATGTTTTCCATTCCTACCAAACAACTATCATATATCAACTAGTATTATTCATCCTCATTTATATTTTTTCTCATTTGAGCATCTACTTCTTCATCAAAAGCAACAACCATATGTGCCCCATATGTTGTCAGATAATTGTTGTTAACATTGCCTTGAGGAATATATATGGTTCTAGTCAACATGCACTTATTTACAATCCTCATCATGGTGAAGCATGAAATCGTGGGATGACAAACATGCCAATTCATATGGAAATATGTGGGTTCAACTTGCATGTTTACCCCCAGAGCATAAAGTGGAGAATTCTTGGGAGGAAAAACTTAACCATATGTCACCATGGTTTTATAACAACGTATTGCCTCCTTAACAGACCAAGTAAATGGGCGTGGATCCTCTCGATTAAACTTTCTCTCATTATTTTTCTTCTTGAATTCTCCACCAGCTTGAGCTTTTTCGCTATCCTCATTATAGTTTACTCGTGGTGTTGGACTCTTATACCTACTTGACCTACCTGCTGCTTCCATGTGACGTTGGTTATAATATGATTGGGTCGAATATCTAATGAGATGTTTTAATTAGACTTTGTTAAGACTTTAAATGTGAATTATTTACTCTTATCTATCAAATGACAAACGTACTCTAATAGTACTCCTTCATCATAAATTTTAAGAAAGTTGACCTCTATGGGATATTTTCTCACACATGGGTATCTTTCTCTAAATATCTTGATATAACTCATCACCTCCTCCCTTGGACTCAGCCTCTCCCAAACGAGATGGGCCAGTGTAAACTCATCTTCTTCTAGAAAAAAATTATGGAGAAATTGAACATGCATGTTCTTCCATGTAGGCACACTCCTTGGGGCTAGGTGAGAGTACCACATGTAAGCTTTGTCGGTAAAGGATTTTTAAAACTCCCTTAAATGCAACAGTTTCTGTTGTAATTAGCTCCAAGGTGCTCAACAAATCGCTTGATGTGTTCCTTGGTTCCCACCTTTTCCATTAAATTACTCAAAGATTGTGGGGACTTATCCCCCAGGGTAAGGTTCGTCATTGCACTCCTCTCATTAAGGAGTTTGGAAAGCATCATGAATGGATGCTACCTCACTAGGAGTTTATGAGGACAACACCATCATTTTTCTATTGACCTCTTCAATCATTAAAGAAGGTGAGGAAGATGGCTCAACTTCCTTAGCTTTTGGCAGGGAAATATTAGGTGAGACGTTAATAACACCATGTTCTTTAATAGTTAGTTTATTAACAGGAGCAAGATTGATCATTGAGGGACAAACATGTCTTGAAGGTGAATCGGGCACTCTTGTTAGAGGAACAGTAGGTGGTGCCACCAGAGTCACAAAAGCATCCGAGTCCATCGTGGAACCAAACATCGTCATTATTTTTTTTGCAAAAACTCCATAAACATGGGCATAATATTTGTCCATTTTGTGGGTCCTAACATAAAACTCGGGGAAGCATATACCACTTGAGCATTTCTTATAATGGAAACAAATGGAGGAACCTTAACAATGGGAGAAATATCTTGTGCTTCCTCACATTAAATATCACCAAAGGTAAGAGTACGGTTTATATTATCATTCATCATTTCTAAGAGAATACCTCCCCAACAGACTCACCAAATGTAATAGAGTAGTTCTCTTTACCAGGGTGTTTATAGAAAAACTGAGGTGCAACCAATATTCTATTAATTAGACGGGATGAACTTCGCTATATATATATATATATATATATATATATTATAATAAAAGGGTAATAAATAAAATGTTTTGATGGCAAATGAACCTCTGTTAGAAGTTAGTTAGAGGGAGAGAGAAGAAAGCAATCTAAATACAACCAATGTATGTAGGAAACACCAAATTATGAAGGAATATTGTTTAAAACTCAATAAATGCATGTGTTCTTGGAAAGAACTTGGCAAGCATATTAACGGAAGAGAGTAAAAGCTCTGGTTTGCAATAAATATGTCAAATAGATCTTTTTGTTCAAAAGTCTCGTCATTTATAAAAAAAATAATAGTGATATATATAGGCTCAGGTTGCACACAAGGAACCTCATTAATAGACTATAACCTCCTTTCCACCATATTATCTGATAAGAGTGCCAACCATTAGGGTACGCTACACAATCGTAACTATTTTACATTAATCTAATGTCTTCAAGTCTTACGCCACAAAATTTTCGTTTAAAGTAGAAGAAAGATTTTTTCGATAAAATTAAACAACTTGATAACCACTAACTATAACTAAGATATATGATGTTATCCTATGGTTGAAAAGATGTAGCAAAAGGTTTGGTTTCTCTTTAAAAACTCACAAGCATATTTTTCAAGCTTGAAAGAAGGTCATACTCAAGAACAAATAATATATTAAAATGATTTGTTAAAGCTTTCTTGAGTAAAAAATATTACTTTCAAGGATTCAACGATGAATGAAAAATCTTGTAAATCACATAAGAGATGAACAAACAATATGCTGAATTTTTTCTGCTTTCTTTAAACTGCTCTTTTAAATCAACATTGACGAAATAAGCTTTTAAGAGTATGTATATCCCTTTTGTATGACACCAAGTGGGGGGACATTCAAGTGAAGCAAACTCATTGGTTAAGAAAAAAATCTTTATCGGTTGCAAACAAAATTGTGTGTTGGGTACAACTCCCAATGATATCTAAAGAAAAAGATCTAAAAAAGTAGACAATTTTGGGTGAACTTGCGGCAACCTTTAGTTCATCGAAAACTTAATTCACCGACGTAAAGGGTATAACCAGGTATTTTGAATTTGGGTTATAAAATGTCTCGACCAACGAAGTAGACTTTTCGTTGACATGAAGTCCTTTTTCGATGCAGCGAACCTCCAGCAAATCAGGTCGCTAGTAAGGCCAAAGTTTTACACCAACTTGGTTTCCATATGTTTAAGACTAGTGAAGAAGACGGTTTGTTGAGCTGACGTTCGTTTTCGCTGTAGATAACCTCCAATGAGCCAAGTCATAGATGGAAATCGAAATCATTCTATTTTTCCATTTTTGCAAAACACATATTTATCTAATTTCAACCAAGTACATGTAAAATTCTAAACAAAAAGATGAATTTAAAAACATAGGTCTTGTATAAGAATAATATAACACCTTTAGATTTGGTAAACTGAAAAAAAAGAAGCTTAAAAGAGTTAGATTTTCCTATGATGACAAGTATTTTAACCGGGGTGAATCATGATTTTATGATATAAGATAATGGGTTCTAGAGAGAGAAGCTCCTTCTTCTCTCTAAAACTTACCCTTTTTTTCTTAAGCATACCCACTCTAACTATGGGCTCTAGCCGATATCTTAGCCTGGACTTTGATCTTAAAGCTTTCAAAGATGACTATCCTACTCTGCCTTGTAACGCTTTTGCTCTCAAGTCATCCTCTCAAGATGACCATTTTCATCCTTCTTCATTTGCTGAAATACTCGATAAGAAAAATTCTATCCATGAACAACTAACTATGGAAACACATTGTCTTCCTCCTCTTTCACCACCATTCTTGTGTGGAGACTCTCTTGTTGTTAGGTTACTTGATGATGCATATAAAGAGGTTATCAATGATTGTAGCTCTACTACACTCATTGGGCGTCTTTTTATTTCTAAGGGTCACAAACCTTGGAAGACCTTTGAGCTTAAAATGGAAATTTCAAATCTTGGGAAGATTCAGAAGAGATTTGTTCTTATACCCATAGGTAAGGGCTTCTTCAGTCTTATTTTTTTTTATTATTTTGAAATGAGAAGGCAAATTTCCATTAGTTTTTTTAAGTTAAGGGGTCGTTTGTTTTTACCTCTTAAGTCTGAATCTGAATCATTCAGACTTAAGAGGTATCAAAAAGTGTTTGTTTTTTTAAATGATTAAGAGGTTAACGGTTATATTTGCCTCTTAATGATTAAGAGGTAGAGTTAGGTCTGAAGTCTGAATCTGAAGTCTGAATCAGTCTAAATACATTCATTCAGAAGTATATTCAGACGTAAAAACAAACACATTTTTCAGATTCAGATTTCAGACTTCAGATTCAGTCTTCAGATTTCAGATTCAGACTTCAGATTCAGATAAAAAAACAAACGCAACCTAAGTGTTGGAACTTTTAAATTGTCTAAATGGGTCCTCAATTTCAATACAGAGTTGCATGTTTCTACAACGACAAATATATGGGTTCGATTTATGGGGTTGTGTCAAGACTAATGGGACCCTCGTCTTCTTCTTCAGATTGCCAGAGGTATGGGTCTTCCTTGCGTATTGATAAAGCCACATTGGAAAGATCTTATGGAAATTATGCTAGAGTTTTAATTGAAGTAGACATTATCAAATAGTCCTCCAGAATGTATTTTGGTTGAAAGAAGTGTTGGCTCTTTTTTTGTTAACATTCATTACGAGTCTCTCCCATTATTTTGTAATTTTAAATATTTTGGACAATCTATTAATGAGTGTAGGAATTTACAAAAAAAAGTGGCCAAACCTTTTATAAAAGGGTGGACAAAATCAAATCCATTTGTTCCAAGTACGGGTCATGAAAGGAAATATATCACATTTAAAGATGGGTGTGATTCTGACTCAAAGTCTCCTAAAGCATATGTCAACCCATGTGCCACTCAGTTACCTTTGTAAAATGTCACAAATTATGAAGCCCTAAACTACTCTTTACCTGTCGAGATGGACAAAATTATAAATGGAATTGTTGAAGCTTTATACGAAAACTCAGGAACAACAGCTAACTAAGGCACGCTAGCAGTCCCATTAGCTGTCAAGAAGGACCATGCTATAAATAATGCTGAAAAAATTGAGATGGAGTAGTCTATGCCATTAAATTGCCTGCAGTTTTTACGAAAAAATGGTATTCTATCAAGTATCGATATTCCTACTCAGTTAACCTGAGGACAAAATAATAACAGTGTTTTTCGAAAAAGAAATGGGAACCCTCAAAATCAAGAGCCACACAATCACAAAGAATCAGGATTTAGCGAGAAAAATGAGTATAGTTGTTTAAACAACTTGGTTGACAGATCTACTTTGTTGACTAGAAAATCTTCAACCAAAAAGAAGGAGAATACTCCAAAATATCGGGAAAGTCAAAATAAAAAGTATCCAATTTTTGAACAAATATCGGATGTCATTTTTAATGACTCAACAAATATTAACAAAGAGTGTTACTATACGAAAAAAAAATCGGTTAATTATTGGGGAGATATTTTGGATAATGAGGAGTCATATGGTGAAATTCCTACTCTTGAGGAAATTCCAAACTCGTCAAATTCTGTAAAGGATAAGGAAGGTCCAGAATTAAATTTATTCTTGAAGATTCCTAAGTTTGATCTTGGAATGTGTCCTAACTCTGCAAAAGGGTGGGCTTTTATTGTTGACTCATTTGAGAGAAATTGTCCTAATAATGAATCTCAAATTACCTTAATAAGTAATTCTTTCGATTTTTTGTGTCTTGGAAGATTCGTCAAATCGGAATCATGATGTGGTTGACGAAAAAAGAAATAAAGTAGACACTAAAAAGGCACATGTGGATTATTTTTACTTATCAGAGGAAAAATCGGCTCTTAAACATAATTTAAGGTCGTCTTTTTCTACCTCTAGAATTCACAAATTTTACTTTTATTTTTGCTAAGTTTTCTTTAGCGCATGTAAGTGCCCTGTGAGAGACTTTTTCTCTTCAGCTTTAAATAAATTTATTTTCTTGCAAAAAAAATAAAATAAAAAATAACAAGGTGAATCTAAGTTCACTAGACAAATGCATGTATCCGAATATATTATCGCACGGTAAATGGAATGCATGAATCAGTATGAGTTTCATGAAGATTTTGTAGACCTCTTCTACGAGAATCAGTATATATTTTGTAGCACGAAATAAGACAATTCCAATGTCGTGGGGGATATTAATATATTATACTTTTAAAATCTCTCTCGACAACCTAAATAACAACCTTTTATTTGATAATATTCTCCGTATCCTATATTTGTTTGAGTAGTTACACCAAAAAGATATAAAATTTCTTTATATAATAGTTTAAGTGAAACTACATATAGGAATCTAGGAGTGATTGGAGAACAAAGCCAATGTTGGTTTCCCCATTCATTTTTAACCCAATGACCTCCAGTTTCCCTAATATGGAGATCATCCTTAGATCATGCTCTTGAATAGGTTTCCCATCAACTATATTTGTGTTAACCAGATTTGACAAAGAATCTAACCTTACAACACGGTTTTATTCCTCAAACATATCCTTGAGGTCCCGAATCATGTCATAAGCACTTGACATATTATGATGTTGGTGTTGTAACACATTGGTCATGGAGACCAATATGTAGAAACGATCCATCTAATAAGTTTTTGACACTTATGATTATTCCTAAAATCCTCTTTGGATGCCCATTCATTAGTCTTAACAGGGCATGGCTTAGTAAAAACAAACTTATAATCCTTAGCAGTTATGACAATGTTTAAATTTCTTTTCCATTTTATAAAGCTCATGACAGTTAATTTGTTATTCTGTAATATTGAGGAAAGTTGGTTAAACTTTGATCCCATTGTAAATTGTGAGAATCATCATTTGAATATAAATTAATTTCAAATTAAATATATGATAATTAACTTCGATTACATTTTAATTTGTCTCAACCGCTAATTTGAACAAATCCAGGAGAGCATCCTAGTTCCATTGTAAAGTAATATTGCTCGACAGGAGCATATATCAACTCACCGAGAACTAGACAAATTTAAATCTTTTAATTTTCTTCAGATTCTCCATGAATCTTTTATCCCATATAATTGAATAGGTGACATCTTTTGGTCTCGCATCTAATGACAATGACGCCGATGGGGAGGATATTAATAATTGAGTTTCACAGTATACCATCGATTTGCTTGTTAAAGGTAAATCCTCTCATGTAGATATTCTTCAATGGGGGAACAAACTCACTCACATTTATTTCCAAGAAAATATCACTTAAGAATTTTAAAAAGTTCATGATTAATTCCCTCTAATTGGGAGGAAAGGAAAATACTTACAAGATAAATTAATCTTATCATATTTTTAAAATACTAATGGATACCATGGGTTTTATGTTGAAACCAGTCACCCATTTAATATTTTAAACTTAAGGGTATTGTGAAAAACTATTCATTAAATTCTAGATGATTGAATTAAATCCTTGGTAATTCCCAATTTACTTGAACAAATTAAATTAACCAATCTCACTTATTTTAGTTTTCCAAAAGTAAAACCATTTTAATTAAAATCAAACTCATCGAGCATAATTTAATTTATACCTTAAATTAATTACCCAATCAAATTAAATATTGAAACAATAAATAAAAATAAATTTTCCTAATTTTTTTTTATCTAGGCAAGTGTCAAATTTAAAATCACGTCGTCCATAAAATTTGGTGTCCTTAATTAATTAATTAACCAACACAAAAAATTATGAAATAATTAATTAAGAGATATAAGAAAATATAATCATATGCAAATAGATTTTAAAAAGGATCCAAAGTCCCTTTCAATTATGGCTTAAACTTGTTCTTTAAGTAGAGTCCCAAAGGGTCAAAACCTCCTTAAAAAGAATCCATCTCGTATGAAATAATGAATTTAGTAGAGTCCTTCTCAAATAGAAAAAATAATCAAAAGAACATGTTCCTCCCCGCTTCCCACCCATTAATGTATCGCGAATAGCTGTGATCGCGAGTTTAATCATTGTGATAAAAAAACCTTTCTCCATGGTTAGCCTTTTAGTTCCTTAGTTCTAGGTTTTCTGAATCTCTACCAAAGCTACGTTGTTTTGACCTTCTAGCGGCTTTGAAAACTCCATTAATAGACATTTGATCTTAATAAAAAATCAACCAGAAAACATGAATCTTGAAACAATGTTGAAATCCAATATATAATAAGGATCACAATGTCTAAATTATTACATCCCCTCACAATCTCCTCCAAATACATAAATTAAATGCAATAATAAAAAACCATAATTATTATAACCAAATTGAATGTAAGAGAAAATTAACTATGGATAAACCACCATATGACCCATTCATATAACATACATTCATGTTACCATGATAGGAGGGATAAAAAAAATTAAAACCCTATAAAACAAAAATTGTAGAAACAATACATATCCATGCAAAATTTTTAACATAAAAACCGAGGGCTTTTGCTAGTGGACAATATGGATGTTTCTTGAAACATGATCTAAATGGGTTGTAATATAACTTTTTAGGGATTGTTATAAAACACATTGGTTCCCATTGATCCTCGATTGAAATGAAAATGAAATAATTAAATCTGAAGCATAAATCCAGGGATCGAATTACAAAACCTTTGCAGAACTTACAGGTGATCCGATGCAGAGGCAATGAGTTGATGAAGATGATGAACTTACTGCACTTCCAAGGTATCCACAAAATATGAAATAATCCACCGAAAACATTAGATCTTGTATATGATTGTCCAATAGGATACTTCTTATTTTTAGTGAAATTTGACATTCTCTCTCCACACCCCTTCATAAAAATGTGAATTGCACTTTTCTTCTCCCTCTCTAACCCTCAATAATGACTATTCTACCTAAAACCACAAGTTACATCGATATATAAAGGTATAAGTAGTGGTGTTAGGATAAAATGAGTTTTCAAATAGTCTAATCCTTCTACTTGGGTAAATGGGCTATACTATAGGCCTAAAAATAAAAAATGAAATTGGTTTCCAATAGGTAACTAGAAATCCTAAATAACATTATTCTAATTTATTTCATTTCTCTAATTAATCGCAACTAGTTCTACTAAATAATCGCGACTTCACACTAATTTAATTATCTCCAAATGACACGAATGACGAGGTCTTATTTACAAAGTTCCAATGGTATATAATGTGAATTCCCACATTAAGTGTACAATGTCTTCTTTGTTAAATTAATTCTCTTTAATCGATTTTAACCAATACCTTATTTATTCATCAATCTCATACCTAACCGATTTGATCCTCTATGGATTATAAATAATCAACTGATCAAGTTTACTGGTGGAATAAAAACTTATAAGTCTGTCAAGAGGTGTCATAATCCAAGAACATTGTTGGACAAAGATAATTATGAATTATGATCTCAGATATACTTACACATCGATTGCCCAACTAGATTTAGATGCAATTAAATTGAATCACCCCCATAACAATAAAAGAAACAATTATCTAAGGACACCAATCCTCATAATCCTCGAGATTAAGAACATATGTACCCGTTGCAAACCTATTAGATTGTGCAAGTCTAATTTAGTCATCACCTATACTTGAATCTGACGTGTAGCCCTGTTCAACTCCCTTCCCAGGCTATGAACTATTTAATTACACTAGAACCTGAATTAGAATCTTCCGTGTTCAGGACGAACACAACTCACCGCAATTATTACAAAGTTCAATTAACCGACATTTCATACAATATAATTAAATAAATTTATGTCATTTTCATAAACATGATTTTCATTTCAAATAAACCCAACACACTTTCACTGAAAAATAAATATTACACGTGGTCTTAATAATAAAAATCCTAACAGAAGATTGACAAAACTCCTTTTCATTTTGCACAACATCATCCAAAGATGCAAAGGCATAACTATCAGCACATAAGACACCATTGTGAGTCTTAATCATGCTCATATAACCTATCATAACACATAATGAGATCATCATTTATGTGGTAGTCAAAGAAAAAAAGGAGATGTACATATACCATTCGAAAGTGCATTATGATCTTTATGAGGAGGTACATGATTTATAATTATTTTCCACATAATGTTTAGAACATCCTAAAGTTTACATGAAAAAACTTACCATTAATTTATTATATAATTTAGATTTAATTTTTTTAAGAAATTAGAGGATTAATCGTGAGAAAATACACATGAAAACACAGAACACTAGGTGTGTGAGAAAAAACATTAATGGAAAATATCTATAGCCAGTGCAAAAATCTTACTCAACTTGTTAAATACTTATTGAGGGTCACAATGACTTACATTCTATTTGATCTACGTTCACAATGACTTACATTCTATTTGATCTACGTTAGTAACCAATTTTCCACCATAATAATGGTTGGCGAACTCCGAAACATTTAGGAGTTCTCAACATCGTAATGTTTTGATCCATAATCAATATTATTGCACCTGGACAAAATTGATCCATTTTGTCTTCTATAAGAAATAAGGATTTTATATTCCAAGAAATTAACCATAGAGACATGCAAAAATTTTCATACGATCTCCTTGGGAAAAAACCTAATCTGTATGGAAGACTACGTGTATGGGAGAGTAGGTGATTAAAATGATGTAGGCTTCATTCAAAGGTCTTTTCCCACGTTATTATTGGTCAACCTAAATAGTGAGGTTATCATATACAAACAATAGAAGAAGGAAAACTAAGCAAGAAATAAAATAGTGCTCCATTAAAAGATAAAGGGATGAAGAAGCTTTATTACCTCCACACACGATACACACTTAAAAAATATAATGTTCTATTAAGAGATATATAATGAAGAAAATTGCTTTGAGTCCCAAACAACTCCCCCAAATCTCCCCCCAAATCCTACGTGGATGCCACGTCATTCTTCCACTTGCGTGTCATCTATTGTCATGTGGTACGAGTCCCGCCAGGGTACATATCCCAAGTCATTTTGAGGGAGGTTTGGGGGAGTTATTTGGGGTATGTAGCATTACTCTATAATGAAACACCAAATAATGTGAAATATATATTGTTATGATAGACAACACACTTCAATACACCTAACATGATGAATGTAAGCTAGGTAGTGGCTAACTCCTCGAATCATTAACTTATGTTCCTCAAAATGGATGCCTTGTAATGATTTTTGAGACAATATGAGACTCGCGAGCCCTAATTCACGCATTTTATCATATTGGATAGACATTTTGCAAGCACCCCATTGTATTGAGTTCGAAATTATCTAGAGAGAATATCCACGAACAACTCATGAAAGCCTAACAAACAATTGACTAAATCTTATCGACAACAACGCAAGAAGCAAATAAGAACTTCATTGTAGAGAGTTCTTTGTTTGTTCATCTAACACCCAAAAAAGGTTGCGTAGATTAAGTTTCAACATCACAATCCATATGACGTCATTTCTTATATATATTTCATTATTGATAAATTAGTGTGTGTTGTGTCATTGCTTACATATATTTCACTAGTGATAAATTAGTGTGTTGGGTAGAAAAGTGTGGTTGTAATGTTTCCTTACTTGTTTAATATATGGCCTAAAATGTATTTGCCATGCTATAAATACCCCATGTCCTATGCTTGTATAATTATCCAAGAAGAAGTAAAACAATAAGGCAATTATCATTTGTATCTTAGTTTGAGTGTAGTAGTTTGTGAGTTAATCTTCTTTAAGTGTTTTGAAAGAGTGGTTTAGTGAGTACTTCCTTATAATCATTTCTTGCGAATAGTAGAGTTTTGTACTCGTTATTCTCAAAAATTGTTATCAGATCGGGATGGTCGTGTACTAGTATTTTTAGAGTGAGTTTTCTTGGGTCGTGAGAAATTCGTATTCTACAAGTTTGTATCTTGAAATCAAGCTTGTTTGCTATTATAAAAAATTTACCGACACGATGGGTGATCTTCAAGTAGTTAGAGGAATTAAGAAGCTTAACAACCAAAATTACAACACGTGGGTGACATGTATGACGTCTTATATGCAAGGGCAAGACCTTTGGGAGGTCGTTCGCGGTAGTGAAGTTATACAACCGGAGGTTGATGACGCTAATGGCACTTTGCAAAAATGGAAGATTAAAGCGGACAAAGCGATGTTTGCCTTAAAGACCACAATTGAAGAAGAAATATTGGACCATATCCGGGGTGCCAAAACACCGAAAGAAGCATGGGACACTTTCACTACACTTTTTCAAAGAAGAACGACACAAGACTACAACTTCTCGAGAGCGAGCTATTATCGATGGCGCAACGCGACATGACTATCACTAAGTACTTTCACAAGGTGAAGAAAATATGCTAAGAAATTTCAAGTTTAGATCCAACAAGTGCTATTAGGGAAACCAGGATAAAAAGAATAATTATCCATGGTTTGAGGTCCGAATACCGAACTTTTGTTGCTGCTGTACAAGGATGGCCGACTCAACCATCACTTGTTGAGTTTGAAAATTTGTTTTCCAGTCAATAAGCTATGGCTAAGTAAATAGGAGGAGTCTCGTTGAAGGGTGAGGAGTAAGTTCTATACACCAATAAAAGCAAAGGCTACTTCAAGCAGCACGTCGGAGGCGGATATAAAAAGGATGACGACAAGGAAAAAAGTCATAAAGGAGAAGGAGGTTCTCGTCCAGGGGGAGCTTCAAAGAATCGTGGCTACGGTAAAAAATTTGAGGGAAAATGTTACAACTGCGGTAAGAATGGACATATGGCAAAATATTGTTAGTCCAACAAAAGGCCCGCTAAGAGCAATGCTGCTACTTCCAATTCAAAGGAGAGAAGCGAAGATTATTGGGATGCTGAAGCATCTTTTACTGTGGAAGATGAGGGGTTAGCTCTCACAGTCTCAATAGCTGAGCGAATCGACTACGAGAACGATTGGATCATCGACTCAGGCTGCTCAAATCATATGACGAGTGATAAACAGAAGTTACAGAGCCCGTCAAAATACAAGGAAAATAGAGTTGTGGTAAAAGCCAACAACTCAAGGCTACCAATAGCTCATATCGGTAAGACGGTAGTAGCACCTCAATACATTTCTAACTAGGTGCCGCTTCAAAATGTCTATCGTGTTCTGGGTATGAGGAAAAATCTGCTTTCAGTGGCACAATTAACATCATCAGGCCACTTTGTCTTGTTTGGTCCACAAGATGTGAAGGTATATTAAGACCTCAAGATCTCAGGAATGCCAACAATGGAGGGACGACGATTGGAGTCAACGAAACAGTAGATTTATGGCACATGCGATTGGGACATGTTATCTATTCTAAGCTAAGCGTGATGATGAAGAAGTCGATTCTAATTGTACTTCCTCAATTTGACGTGAGGACAGACACAGTCTTTGCGGGATGCCAGTATGGTAAAGCACATCAATTACCATATGAGGAATCAAAGTTTAGAGCAAAGGAACCATTAGAGTTAGTTCACTCTGATGTGTTTGGACTAGTCAAACAACCATCAGTTGGTGGGATGCGGTATATGGTAACGTTTATTGATGACTTCTCTAGGTATGTGTGAAAGAAAAATCTGACACGTTCTCAAAGGTTAAAGAGTTCAGAGAGACGATTGAAGGAGAAGTGGGGAAGAATATTATTTGTCTACGCACAGATAATGGAGGAGACACTACACCAAAATGGGCAAATTGTCACCTTTCAGCCGGCCAGCCTTGTCAAGGTCATTGACCGTGACAAAAAAACACGCGTTTTATGTCACGGTCATTGACCTTGACACGACCGTGACAACAAATTGTCACGGTCAATGACCGTGACAAGCCCGTGACAATTCAATTTGTCACAGTCTTGTCACGGTCATTGACCGTGACAATTATTTAAATTCTTGTCACGGTCAAAGACCTTGACACGACCGTGACAATATTCGCAGCAAAAACCGTATCCCCCTTCTTTTTTCCCTCCCGCGTCGTTCCCTCCATTTCTCTCTCTCTCTCTCGACGCTGTTCTCTCTCTCTCTCTCTACTTTTAGGTCCATTTTCTCTCTCTCTCTCTCTTTCATTTATATATATATTTGTGTGTATATTTGTGTGTATGTGTATATATATATGTGTGTATGTGTGTGCGTGGAGGGGGGCAGGGGGTGGGGGGTGGGGCGGGATGGGGCAGGGTGGGGGAGGGGGTGGGGACGGTGGAGGGGGGCAGGGGGTGGGGCAGGGTGGGGGAGGGGGTGGTGGAGGGGTGGGGCAGGGGGTGGTTAGGGGTGGGGTGTGTGTGTGTGTGTGGTGGTGTGTGGTGGGGGAGGGGGTGGGGTGGGGTTGGGGTGTGTGTGTGTGTGTGTGTGTGGTGGTGTGTGGTGGGGGAGGGGGTGGTGGAGGGGTGGGGCAGGGGGTGGTTAGGGGTGGGGTGTGTGTGTGTGTGTGTGGTGGTGGAGGGGGGCAGGGGTGGGGTGGGGTGGCAATTTTTGACACGACACGATACCCGACACGAACTCGACACGAACTCGGATGATAAATTATTTATGTGTTGCAAGAATTTGAAATTAATTAAATTAAGTTATTGTAGGCCTATGAGTGCTATGATTGGTTAAGAGAGAAGAAAAAAATTATTTTATATTTTACTTAATGGGTTATGCGGGTCAACCCGAACACGACACGATAATAAATAGGTCGGGTTAGTGTTTGCTCATCTGACACGATTAGTTAAATGGGTCGGGTTAGGGTTGACTAATACTTAACACGAACCCGACATGACACGACCCAAACACGACACGACGCACACGAATTGCCACCCCTAGTGGGAATTGCTCAAAATAAATATTAAATAATAATTACTAAGATATCAATTCAAATAAAGTCTTAATAACCTAACCAAAAGAAATAAAATAAAATATCAAATAAATTATCATCCACCTCATAGACATTCCCTACCAATCATTTTAAGATAATTTTATCCTTATAAAGATAATAGATTATGTAATTTTAGGACTTAAAATAATATCGATTATGGATATAGGACAACAAACATTTTGTTTCCATTTTTAGTCCCTATTTTCAAATTAAAGGGACACGTGGCATGTTATGATTGGTTAACGTTTTATGAATATGGGTCCGCGCCAGCGGTTTTATTAAAAAATAGGGACTAAAATCATAAATAAAATGTTTGTTGTCCTATTTTCAAAATACATATTACAATAAATCCTAAATTTACAAACCCCTAAAGATAAATACCTTTGATTGCAAAGCATGCACTTGTATTATTTCGACGTGTAATTTGAAAATGCTTGTTTTTCTTTCTAGAGACCCGTGTCGTCAAAACTTGGTAGTGTTCGAGTGTGTTTTTATCACTAAATTATTATTTCACTAACAAATACTCCTTATATCCTAGATTAAGAGTCCATATTTAATTTTTGTACTTACTAATAATACACTTAATCAATGGCTAGGATTAACCCTTATTCACATACGTTATAATATAGACGAAACATTTTTTTATTTGTGTGTGTGTGTGTGCGTGTGGCGGGGGTGGTATTGACGGAACTTACACATACGTTATAATATAGACGAAACATTTTTTTATTTGTACTAATAACATTTTTTTTATCTGTACTAATAACATTTTTTTTACAGCAAAAATGTCTCCTTCAGATGTTAGGGCGAAGATGATGATGCTGTTTATGATGATGTTGTCGTCTGGGTTCGGTGGTAGCGGAGGCGACGAGGGCTCCTCCGCCCCTAGGCTCCCCAAATATGGAAAATTTGGGATTACCGTCGAAAACAAGTCGGAGCTTTTAGCGAGATCCCTCGAGCTGCTAAAGACGGTCATCGGCCCGGGGTTTATGAGTTGGAAGGAGGTGCCGTATGAGCTCAAGTTAGCTGTTTGGGCGGCACTACAGGTAATATTTATATGAATATTTCAATTTCAATTTCAATTTATATTTATATTTATATTTATATTTATTCGCAACTAACATTGTATTTGTTGGACATGAACAATTCAACTTGGATCCAAAGCTACACGATTCCGTCTTCGAGCAGTTGAGGGAGCAACACAAGACGTGGAAAAAAAATATGCGGACACGGGTACTTTGGAAAAACATGAGAGACCATTTTACAATGGCGCGGATCCGTCCCGCCCAAGGAGCCGATCTCATTGGCACAATGGCAAAAGTTCATTGACAATGAGATCGAAGATCGACAATTGGCATCTCGCCAATCGGGCTAAAAAGACGGACGTGCACTACTCCGGCCGGACCTCTTACGCTGAGGTGGAGCATAGGATGAAGGTAATATTTAATTTATCTATAACTACAGAAATATATTATTGGATATTATTTTACTTTGCGGGGACGATACTAATTTTACTTTACTTTATTTTATTTCAGGGGGTAGGGAGTGGGCCAGGGGGTAAGCCACATAGGCTCGATACTTATGTGGCTCTTCGGACGAAGAAGGGGAAGGACAAGGAGGTGTCCCCGAGCGTCGCGGCCATGATTGTAAGTAATCCGACAGTTTAATTATTGTTAATTACGTTATAATTTTTTAGTTTACTTATTTTACTAATCATGTGCTTTTTGTCGTTTCAGGCAAAGGTAAAGGAAGTGCATGAGTCGCAGTCTGATGCCGACAAGGCATCTTTGTCCACAGACGCACTCAGCCAAGTGCTTGGCTCTGATCGCAAGGGGAGGACAAGGGGAGTGAGCTCGCGGGTGGCCAAATCTAGGATCATCGGATTGGAGACGAGCGACACCGGGTTGGCTCGAACGGTGGATTCACACGACGCGAAGCTGTCCCGTTTGGAGGCGACGGTCCAAGATATGTACGCATTCATGAAGCGTACGTTGGGTGGAGACCGTAAAGAGAAAGGTAAAGGGAAAGGGAAGTAGAAGGCGGTGGAGGAGGAGGTGCGGGAGGACGAGGCGCAGGATGACGAGGATGTGGACCTCACTGCTTCATCACCGACACGTTCGTACTTCGACGATCCACTTCCCTATTTGACGCCCTCCAACAGACCATTATCGACGATTGGTTGGCCGAGCGTGTTCATATTGGACATATTTGATGGCCAGCGGATAGGGCGGGGGTTGAGGGACCCGGATATCATCGAGGGTGGAATAGTCCATGGACGTGTGCTTCAAGGGATGGAGTCCAGGGTGCTCGTCACGCATGTCATACCCGGGAAGGAGAACTCCCTACTGTGGTTGCGTGAACAATGCGGCACGACATATATTAGTGGGTGCGTCAATTCGTATGTCGTGTGGCCTACTCACCTCCTCAGTTTTATACAAGACATGTAGTAACATTATTTTCAAGTTTGTCCATTTTAATTATATTTGGATTATATCGTCATGTATATTATTTTTACTTTGAAAATTTGGATTATACTGTCATGAATATATATTTGCATTATCTTTAGTTTGTGTTGGATATATGATGTTTGGAACAGGTACAACGTTGTTATAACAGGTACAAATATACTGCTGGGCAGTGGCGGTGGCCATACTGCCCAGCAGATTTTTTTTAAATTCTGCCCAGAATTGTCACGGTCATTGACCGTGACAAGTCCTTGACAACATTTGTCACGGGCTTGTCACGGGCAATGGCCGTGACAATTTTTTTAAAAAGGATCGCGGCTTAGTCACGGTTTTAAACCGTGACAAACGTGTCAAGGTCAATGACCGTGACACAAAACGCGAGTTTTGTGTCAAGGTCAATGACCGTGACACGACCGTGACAAAAAAAGTTGTCTCGCCTCGAAATGTCACAGTCATTGACCTTGACAAGGTGAATTTGTCAAGGTCAATGACCGTGACAAATGGGCAGATTTGGTGTAGTGAGAATATACCTCAAATGAGTTTTTTCAGTATCTACGAGACTGTAGAATACGTCATCAATTTACTTGTGCCAACACCCCCCAACAAAATGGAGTAGTAGAGAGAAAGAATCGACATATTGCAGAAGTTTGTCGGAGTATGCTACATGCTAAGAATGTACCGAGAAGATTTTGGGCTCAAGCGATAAGAATTGCAGCGCATGTGATTAACAAACTTCCTCAACCAAGGTTAGAGTTTGTTTCACCCTTTGAGAAATTATGGGACATGAAACCTACGGTTAGTTTCTTTTGAGTATTCGGTTGTGTATGCTATGTATTTGTTCCTAATCATCTACGTAGAAAGTTTGACAAGAAAGCAGTCAGATGTATCTTTGTAGGATACGACAGCCAAAGGAAAGGGTGGAAATGTTGCGATCCTGCAATTGGAAGGTGTTACACGTCACGAGATGTGGTGTTTGATAAAGCATATTCTTGGTGGTACTCAGAAAAGGATGTGTTATCAAACTCGAAGGAATTTGAAGAGAAGCTGCAACACAAAATGGGAGAGCAGACTCCTCAAATCCTATTAAGCTCACACGAAGCTGAAGATTCATATGATGATGATAATATCGAGCAAGAAGTAACTCATAATCCTTAGCAAACTGGTGTATATTACCAACCAGATGAAGAAGGTGGACCTAGAGAAATGGAAGTATCAACTCTATAATCACAACTCAGGAGGTCAACAAGAATCAGAAAACCAAATCCCAAATATGCCAATGCAGCCATAGAAGTAGAAGCAAGTGTAAAAGAACCTGACAAGTTTGAAAATGTTCATCGTCAGTTCGGCATGGTGAAAGGAATAAGAGTAGATGTTGAGGGGGAGTATTAAGTTTCAACAACACAATCCATATGATGTCATTGCTTACATATATTGCATTAGTGATAAATTAGTGTGTGTTATGTCATTGCTTACATATATTTCACTAGTGATAAATTAGTATGTTAGGTAGAAAATTGTGGTTGTAATGTTTCCTTACTTGTTTAATGTATGGCCTAACATGTATTTTCCATGTTATAAATACCCCATATCCTATGCTTGTATAATTATCTAAGAAGAAGTGAAACAATAAGGCAATTAGCATTTTTGTCTTAGTTTGAGTGTAGTAGTTTGTGAGTTAGTCTTTTTAAGTGTTTTGAAAGTGTGATTTAGTGAGTACTTCCTTATAATCATTTCTTACGAATATTAGAGTTTTGTACTCGTTATTCTCAACATAGATTAGACATATGATTTTTTTTCATGTTTCTCAAACTGTCTGGCCTATAAAAACATTTAGTACGCAGGAAATGAACAAATCCGGACCAATTTGTTGTCATTGAGATGATAAAAATGATTTCAAGGGTAGAAAACACAGGTTAACATCAACAAATGTGTAAAAAAATATATGCACTCAGTTTTTTTTTTAAATATCTTTTATACATAAAAGTCTATTGCATATGTTGATTACAAATCCAAGTAACACGCACACACAAGGTTTTGAAGAAATATTTTATTTAGTTTTTAATTTCATAACGTGGTGTAAAGTAGCCATCTAGGTACTTTACCTTCTTACTAACGAAATGATCAATGAAGCTTGAACATTATGATAGTACATCGAATATTAAACACTTGCGAAGCTTTTCAGAGCGGCTTAGACAAAGACAAATAAAATTTTAATGGTTTTTACCAATTATCACAATTAATAACAAATGGTTACATATTAACTAAAGAATTATCTGGCAAAACTTACGCCATCTTTCATGTATTATCTTAGAATACTCAGGTACTATTAACATACTGACGGTACGTCCTACTTATTGAATCGAAAAGCTCCTTTTTCTTTGTCCAAACAAAAAAATGAACTACACAACGGAGAGTATGCCCCCTAATACATAAATCCACAATCCTACTAATAAAATAAATTTTATACCTCACTCCCAAAATGTAAAAAATAAAACAAAAATAGAATAGGACTACAAGCTGTTGTTCTTAATAGTGGAGCAACACTTGGATACTTGTCGGAACATTGATCCCAAATAGACTTTATCATCCGGATAGCTTAAACACCTCAAAATAAGCTATCTTACAGGAAAGGAGAAAGAAAATACTTTTTCAAATCATCATAATATGTCAGGCTGTTGAAAACTGGGGGAGCACATTAAGCAACATGTACTGGGTAATGTACCAGTAGGCAACTTCACCAGGATGAACCGAATCCCAAAACATAAACCGAGATGGGTTTGCACAAAATGGAGTGATTCGACTACATAGAGGTCCTGTTTCCATCAATCCTGTCCCACAACATCCTCTATCTGTTACCAAAAAGCCTGTTCCGCATTTAAAGCTAAAGGAAGTTATAGTAATAATAATTTGAAAAGAACAAAAATCATGAAATATCTATGAACACATAGTATTATTAGAATCAAAGATTTCCGCCTTATTCTCTACTAATGTTTATAAGAAAAGGTATGTTGAGAAAGTTCATATTACCATAATTTTGCGGATTAACTATCATGTCCATCAACGGCGTGTAAATATCAGCGTAGACAATGTTGCTACCCGGAAGGGATTCCTGGATTTGAGGTAACAATTCCACAAGCTTCTGATTATAAGCTTGCGCATCTATATTTTCGTCTGCCAAGCATGTCCTCAGGATCTTGAATTTGGCAGTCATTTGGCTTGGTCCACAACCAATTGGAGGAAGGCCGGCTATGATAATGTTACGGCACCCGAGATTATAAATTTCCTTAAAATTCACATATAATAGTCAGATAATGATTTTCGATATACTAGGTGTACACGTAGATCAATTGCTTATGGCTTGTTTGATTTTTTCTAAACTGAATTAAATCATTTAATTCTTTGCCTAATATTTTTGCTAGGTTCAAATAAAGAATAAATTAAAAACTCAACAGGTTTGATCCAAATCATGAAGATTTTAAATTGGATCAATCCTTCATAAACATAAAATTTCTCAATGGTGGGACCTTGTAAGATCCTGGATTCGAGACTTATCACTTTTGTGAGAAAGCGACGTATACTTTGATGATACCCAATATTCAAACTCACTAATAAGAAACACCACACATTGAAAGCACCTTCTTTATAACGGAATGATAGCACGACCATGTTATGTCCTTATTAGTGTTGAGTATGAATATGTGTTGCTTTGAAATTGCAGAATTCCCCATCCCCCTTTTATATAATTTAAAAAGGGAAAAAAGCTTGAGTTCAATTTTGTTGATTCTCTTTATTGAAAGTTAACATGAGTCTTCAAGTTAATTGGTAAAAATATGGAGAACTCATTAAAAATTGTGGACTCCGCTTGATGTTATCGAGTTAATTTTTAAGAATCCTAAATTTTTTTAGAGGAAGGCTAGAGAATCCTGGCTTACAGTCCTCGGTTAATTTTTAAGAATCCTAAAATTTGATTTTATTGTACATGAATATTAGTGGTCCTACGGAACCAAGGGCGCCAAGAAGATCAAAACGCTTTTTATTTATTCTTTTGTTTTTTGAAAACAACCAGAATTTCCTCAATAGAAATGCGTAGGATTGCTCTGGATGAATACGCATACTCCCGAATTAGCAAGGGATTTGATGAATTTATAGTTGTTCTTTCTCCTTTTAATATGGAAGGCAGGGCCCCAAACTGGGTAAAACCTTGGGGTTAGTCTAGTAAAATTTATAAAGGAAAAATATGACATTTAAAAGATCTCTAACGTTGAAAAATATGCACTAGTCATGCATGTGAGAGAGGGGTAGGTAGGGGAGGGGAGAATGTAACCTGAACAAATAACTCAATCCTTTGTTGCAAATAATCTTGATACCCACTTATGGTAAAATGAAGCCTCCTTGTAGGTGAGTCGTAGAAATCAAAAGCCATGTCATTACTTCCTGAAGTGACAAGCACTAGAGAACCCCTGATTATATTTTCAGCCTCTATTTCCCCAACAATCCCCTCAAGCTTATCTATGTAACTCCTAAAATATTGAACCTGCATCGACACAGGTATTGCACCCGATAGAGAAGTAGTTAGATCATCATAACCGGACCCTGCTGATGCAAAACAAACGCCGGTTCGGATGTCATAATCAGACAAAGTGGGGTCCAAGAACGGAGGAACGGTCTCCTTAATCCCTAGTGCAGAAGCCATGAAATCCGAAATGAGCTTCCCATTAGAAAATCTCCCTGTTGGGACCCCTCCTGGGAATGATAGACCATATGGCCAATGGTTAGCCTTAAATGGAGTATTGATAAAATTGTTGTTGCCCGTATCCAACAAAGAATCACCGAAGATAAGAATAGCAGGGAACCTCGGTGGGTTTTCACCATAGCATTTGATGATGGTAAAGACGAAGAAGAGAAGGAGGGTAGGTGCCATGGACATATAAGAAACTATACAGTTCCTTTCAAAGGTGCAAAGTATTGATTTGTAACTATGTGCAGATTTATTTAGTAACCTGCATGATAACTATTAGTTGGCAACTTTATTTGAACCGAAATGTGAACAGTCTAAATTTGGCTTGTTTTATTAAGTAGAGTAACGCAGACGGTTGTTAATCTTGGAGCCTACTAATTGAATGCGTATTGAATTGATATTGACTGTGCTCGGGCTCTCTAGTTTGATCTTTG
Source organism: Sambucus nigra (assembly GCA_949130495.1). Lineage (NCBI taxonomy): Eukaryota > Viridiplantae > Streptophyta > Magnoliopsida > Dipsacales > Adoxaceae > Sambucus > Sambucus nigra. Next base: position 360,877,522 of record OX422217.1, on the reverse strand, counting down.
ATGTTTAAATGTAAACCACAAATGTAAATGGTAAATATAGAGAGGTTACCCGCGAAGACTAATTACAGATAAGAGTATTGTTGGTATGTTTATAATAGAACTGGAAACTCATGACGCGGGATGTTCACCATAAATTCTTACGATATACTGTATTTCAAGGACATTTAAAATTGGAGGATCATGGTCATTATGATTTTGTAACAACCATAATTAATGCATAACACATTTCGATTACATATCTAGGCTTTCATGTTTAAGGATGTCATAGTATATGTTATATATAACCATATAATATACTATGAAAGATTAATATTAAATTTATAAATATTTTTTTGTGTACAATACTTACAAACTAATATGGCAGTTGTTTTGACAAAATAAAACTTGTAATATTTAAAATGTGGGCCTAATATATAATGTGATTAATCATTACGACAACTTGTACAAGAAATTTGTATACGATGTAAGAGCACAATGCATATTAATATAAAAGCAATGAATATTTCAAAGGAATGTAACTTTTACTCCAAGGGTTGAAACCGTTTCCAAGATTTCATTATCCTCCTAAAACAAGAAAGATATCATTATTATGTGCAAAAAAGAGACTCGCATGAAGCACATGCACTAATGTAAGGGCTTGCATAACGAACCTATGCTTTTGGAGGAGCATTCGACACGTGTGGTATTATTGTGATTCTTGTGTGGTGAACCAGGAGGAACAACAGTAGGACTAGGTGAAATAGGGTGTGAAGAAAATAGAATAGGTATAGGTGATAAATGATATTATCGTCTAAAACGAGTATATACATTTTCAGCCTTAGCTATAATATGCTTATAATAAACAATAACAAATAAAGAAATAATCACTACCAACTTGCCAATTTAGGTTTAATAAAGAGGGATGAGAGACAAAGAAGGAATCCAGATATTAGCATGATTCGGCCCAATGTGGTGCCTGAGTAAGGCTGATTATATGTCTTTCAATAAGCAGTCGCCATGAAAAGGTTGATTATAAGCTCTCAAAGTTCTCTTAAAGGTTTTTCCTATGGCGGTTCGGATCCCTTATTCTTTGGGATTAAGTGTTATTTCTAGGTAGTTATTAGAGAGAGCGAGAGAGAGTAGTGGGACAGGTAGAATACCTTTATAGGTCAGCTAGTTAAGCCTTTTACATGCCACATAATGAGTCATCTTGAGTTGGTTACAACATACAAAAAGGTGATTTATCGTCTATAGTAATCTATGTGCGTAATGGTGTGCGTGGGTTATTGGCATATAGTTTTCTTCTCACCAAAAATACGTCATCTAGAAAAGGCGCAACTTAACCCCAATGATGCAATATCAGCTAAACCAGTCTACCACTACTCGCCACCATAAAAATGTAGGATATAACAAAAATCCTATCACTAATTGGGCGATAAAATCTTAGTGTGAGTAGTCCCAATGTCATAGTCATCATTAGAATCATCAATATAAACTCCCTCGGAAGATATTGGAGCTGGAGGGGCAGGAATCTTAGTAGCTGAAACAGTAAAATCTCGGTGATCATGTATAAGGAATCATGGACTTAGAAATTCTACACCGTGAAGAATCGTTATGAAGTTATCATCAACTCGATCCATTAATTTTTCAATTCAGTTCCAAACGTGGTCACATGCGGCTTCAATAAGCGTAAAGTTTGACTCCACATATGCTCAAGATGTCTGATGAACTTTAAGACCCGATGAATCAGGAACATAGGTTAGTTCTGGTGCTCGAGCTTACTAGGATTAGTCTGACATAAATGTTCATATGATAGCACCAACGAAGTAATAAATAACGTCATCTGAAACCCTCAAAACCATATATGATTATCCATATTTGGTTATCATGTGACCAAATGGTAGGGCCTCATGAAATGCAGCAAAAGAACCTTGTCAAATAAGATCTAAGATAATGGATTATAAATTGGTGGTGCATTGCATTGTATTAGAATGCATCAACCAACCTAAATCAATTGAAACATCATGTTACCTATGTCAAGGAAAAAAATAATAGGTAGTGATGAAGTGTATAACATTGTATCAGGGACTGATATCTATTTGACAAAACAAAGATCATGCCCATTGGAAATCCCTACCCACTATGAAAGAAGCAATGACATGACGTGTACCATTGATAACATATATACAGAGATGACAAAAAAAGATGAGAAACAGACAACAATAACAAAACTCTAAGATCAGTATAGAAAAACAAAAACAACAATTATCTATATTTTCCTATTTCCTTCACCAATACGCATCCAATAAAATCCAAATGAAATTTTGTCTCATAATACCTGGACAATGATTAGGAAGATCCAAAGATATCACAATAACGGTTGGAAGAACAGATTGTACCGATTGTGGTTGCGCAAAATAAAAATCATATTCGTTGAGAGAGTAGTATATATATATATATAAATAAAAGACACTGGAAGTGTGACCATGAACCACGACTTTAATAAGAAAATGTATGTATTTTTTACATTCAGATCTAGGGTTTACATATCTGATGTCAAGGTTTCTACTCTCACAACCCAAAGGTAGGTTATATAATAACTCAAATGTGGTCTTTATGATCTGTAATCAAGATCGATATGAGTCTGTTGACCTTGTTTTTTAGTTTTTCATTTTTAAATTTTTTGTTTCTATTTCTTTAGTTTTTAGCATGTTTTGAGATTTTTGAGAGTAAAGTAGTTGAGAAATATTGGGTTTATACATCTAAAATTTTGATTTTGATTTGGTTTCCCTTTTTGCTGACCTTAAATTTTTTGTTTCTATTTATTTGTAGAAATAATTTTAACTGCTTTTCTTTATGATTAAATTTCACACTCGAATTATAAATTTTGCATGTCGTCTATAACATTTGATTTGTAATTTCCATTTTTCAAGGTCTTTTCCATTGTTCCCTTTGAGTTGAGACACTATTGCTAGAGAATCTTTATTAAGGTATCGCCATTACTTATATGTATTTGATACTCTAATAGTTTGCTCCTTTGTGATTTTGGACCATTGATTTTTTATTTTGACTTGGACCATTGATTTGGGTTCATTATATATGTCTCTTTATTATACTCTAACTTTAGTATAAGTTTTATTGTTAATGCAATGTTTGTTAGTGTGAGTCCACCGTACCTATTATACTCAGATATGATATATCCTATTGGTTTTAAATTGCTTAATGGTGATACTAACAGGTTATAATATTATCTCTATGTTTTGGCACCTTGTTTTTCTACAACGACACATAGGTTCAATTAAAAATGAAATTTTGTTACGTTCGTGCAATGGAACTAATTATGTTCGTAAAGATGTTGGTCATGATATATATTCTCACCTACAGTTAGTTTACATAATAAAAATTTTGTAATGTTCGTGCAATCGAACTAATTTGGAATGCCTAATAAGATGGAACTAGTTTGCAAGGAAGTAATTTGGAACGCCTTATAAGATGTTGATCATGCTATGTATTCTCACGTGCAGTTAGTTTACATAATAAAAATTTTGTTATGTGCAGTTAGTTTACGTAATAAAATTTTGTTATGTGCAGTTAGTTTACATAATAAAAATTTTGTTATTTTTGTGAAATGGAACTAATTTGGAACGCTTAAAAAGATGGAACTAATTTGGGAGGAACTATTGTATCATAGGTAAGATGTGTGTCATAAGAACCGACTATAATATTTTTTGTCCTACATATATTCTATGATTTTCCATTTTCATTAAATATTGATAGGTAATTTTGTCAAAACATAGCTCTTTATTGTGTGTTCTTTCAGTTAAACTACTCCTTCAATATGGATCCCTTTTATTTATTTTCTTACTGATAAGTTTTATTCATTGTAATATTTTAATTTGCTCTTCATATTTCAAGTTTTCACAAACAGAGGGAGAATGGGGTTTGCAATTACATTGTTCTTTCTTTGTCAGTTGCGGAGGTGTTAATAAATTGTCTCATAAATACACCTCCAATGTAACCTGAAATGTTCATTATTTAGATAATATGTTGTTTATCGAGACAGTAAATACTAACACATGCATTATATTTCTTATATTTTTAGTTTGACTCACATTTTCCTAAATGTTCATTGTATTATGGTATGTAGCATAATTTTATATGATTTGTTACTTAATGACATTTTGTTAAATGTTTTACATTGGTCCATCTGTGCTCCATGCATCAACATTCACAAGTGGGTTTTGGGGGTGTAGTTGGTGTTATAAGAAGGAGGTTAGCTAGTTATTTGATTCGAGTTTAGCTTCAGGAGGTAATAATTTGTCACTCTAATTTACATGGCATAAGGATCTAACCAATGATTAATTGAAATATTACTTCACTGTCCATGTGTTTTTTTCATCTGAAAAAATTATCTATGGATGTTTGACACTTGATACAAAAAGATATGATGTGTACATCGCATTTAATGCTTGCCCCATTTATAGAAGCTATCCTCTATTTTGTAATAGATTTTTTAATATGGAGTTTCTTATTTTAAGTACATATTCGTCACTGCAGCGAAAATAGTAGGAAGCCTTGCACAACCTATTGGGCTCCACGTTATCCAAAGAGAGGCCAATACTTCAAAATTAGTGAGGGGTTTATCGAGGCGAAAATGGAAGAGGTAAACATCAGATATGCGTCTTTTCTTCTTCCAATTTTTCATAAATTTAAAATATATAGTAGATTTAAACACACCAACTATGTTTGATTTTGAGAATTACAAATAAAATGAATAGTTGTTTCTTAAAACCTCAAAACTAACTATAATAATGACTAATTTCTTAGAAATAATAGTTGTCGAGTTTAAATCTTAATATCGTGATATGTACTTTGTTTTAACAGTTTAGTTGTGATTTTGTGATCTTTACGATGCAAGAACAATAAAGTTATTTAATCCATATTTTTATTTACTATCCTTAAATAGTTTTTAGGTTTAACTCATGGCCATATTATTTAATTCCTCCTTTTTGGTTCCATTTAAATTATTATATAGAGCTCAAATCATAAAATAGGTGAATCTTTTTGTTGCCAACGAAGGGGTATTAATGAATATATGTTAATCCAGTCCTCTACCTAAAAACGCCAAAAAATAAATAAAAAGAGGACGTTCTTTAGGGACGATGTCAAGGGATTTAATGTTTTTCTCTTTGGTGAGGTGACAAGTTTTAATGTCTTCATCGAGAAGGTCGAAGATGGAGTTGTCTACGGCGGATAAGCTTTCATCAGTTCTAAGATAAGGAAGGCTAGAAGTATCCAATACGGCACATCCTTTAATCATAATCAGGAGACGAGTTTTATGAATTGAACCCAATAAACACTCATTTTTAGAAGCTAAAGCAACCAAGAAATTTGCAACTGAGTTTGCTTTCAATAAGTAGTGATTAATCTTAAATGTAACTTTCAATTTATATGCATATACATTTACTACTATGGTAACATTTTACATGTATGTATATGAAAGTGTCATTTGACAAATTTTTGGTTACTTCCCAATTGGAATGAAAGTGTCATTTAATAAATGTAAAGCACTCGGGTGGTTTATAAAATGGACTTTTGGAGATCTATTTCGTTATGTAGTACTGTCCATATTAGGGATCTATTTATGAATATTGTTAAATCGATGATGTTTAAACCAGGTTCAAGACAGACAATTATGATTATTGTTATTGGTGTATTTTTTATTGCTTAAAAATGGTGGATGGTTATAAACAAAGGACACTCTGCCCAAATTTTTTTAAATTATTTAATATTATTTGTAATATAACAAATCTTTCGACTTAAATTATACATGACTTAATACATAGGGAATTTTTTTCCTTGCTATGGAGTATGGATCAACGAATGCAATTTTCATGTCTGGATTATGTTATTTTATTTCTTTTCTTTTACCTTTTCTTTAATTATGTCAATCTAATATATTTCATTTGTGTTAGTTCGCACGTGTTAATGAATTTCACTTGCTATATGAATTGCATATAAATTATCTATTGTCTTTGTCTAATGGGGTTTACTTTGAAAGAGACCAGTTTTATCATTGTAATTTTATTATTCTAATACTTCAATTTTTACATCGTGGACTATTATCAGGATGAATCTCTGTCTAAATTTTATAAATTGTTCACATTTATAATATATAAAACATTTACTAATTACATTATACATAATGCAAGAAGTGTTGTAGGCATGCAATTTACAGTCATGACGTGCATAACTTTGGGAATCGTGATAATTTTTTTTAAAAATTACATTTTCTTTGGGGAATGAATTTTTTTCGTTTTGCAACTACGTACTTAAAAAAATTTCAGCTTTTTGCGATTTCATACTTTGGATATTTTCGTTGTTCCTTCAGGCACAGAATACACTAATATATATATACACACAAACACACACACACACACACACACACACACACACAGAGGAGCAGGAGTTAAAGAGGAGAGACGATAGAGAAAAGGGAAATTAAACCTAGGCTAAAAATTTTGTGACCCCAAATAGTAGTCATAATTTTTTTTAGACCAAAATTTGTGATTCGTCATAGAAGTTATAATTTTGTGACTGCATATAAGAGTCATAACTTAATCCTACAGATAAATTTGTGATTGCTTATGACAATTACAAATTTATGATACCTTATGGAAGTGATATACACAAGTCTGGTCTCGTCCTAGACTAGGCTCGACCCGATTCAATAGCCCCTGTTCAGCATCCATCAGATTCACCTACTCATGGGCCAATGTTTCACATGCCCTCCTCTAGTAGTCTCAGACTTTGAGACCTCATCCTCATAGCATTTACAGATCGTTCTCATGTTTATGTCGCGATCCTGCTATATGTCAATCTCGTATCGCGCAGATAGGTTGAGATTGCCCTCACCATTTGAAAATGATCTTTAAACTCTCATAGTCATCTGCATGGAAGACCATCCTTCAGTCTCAGCTCGGCTAACACCGTCAAAGTCGACTTCCTTACTACATGTGGAACACACGACTTGTGCATCATCGGGACACGTGGACCATATCATTACAATAGATCTCTAGTCCACGTGAGGTAATATTTCATCATCATGGCATACTTATATAGGGCACGTATGACATTCTCCTGGTGAATAGATCACCTCATGAACACCGGGTTCATGCTTGGGGGGTACACTGTGCACCCCCAGGCCTATATATACAAACTTAATCTTCTTCATTAAGGAATCGAGTTATTGTAACCCAAGCTAAAACTCTACCCAATTATAAATATAATAGAGAGAAAGCTTATTTAAATTGTAATACAAGGACTTGACTGCCTTTCAGTATTATAAACACATACCCACTAACAAGGAGGACTAGGCTAAACCACTTATATTTCTATGTTCTCTCTCTCTCATCTCCTTCTCTGTATACTTGCATTTATGTGATTATATCTCCATTGGTGACTTAGCTTAAGCTTGAGCTATTTACATACTTGTAGTGGTGAATATCTACATCATCATTTTTTGTGCCATTTGTTCAAAGAGATTTTCTTCTTCCTCTCCATTTTCTCACCTTAGACTCTAACTTTTGCCTCTAGTGGTGGTCCAGATCCATCATTGTTAGACCTGCACCACAATTGAAAAAGCTTAGGCAGGTGTTCTCCAAGCTTCTTGTTCATTTAAAGATCATCTAGTTTTTTTCACTTCTTCTCACTAGAGATATGGTATATAACTTGCCCCCAAAGGTTGGACCAAGTTCTAGCCAACCACCATATCAGTCAGAAATGGATGATGTGGTCGGGGCAGTGTGATCCTTGGTGGCCAACCAGCAAAAGATGCATGAGAAATTCATGGCGTTTAACCAAAGAATTTGGGGAAGAGCTCCAGGCAATCGGGCAAAGGAGATCATTACTCCGACCGCTAGATAGATGGTGGATTCAGTAATAAGGGGATCACCCCTAGCCCTACAGAAGGAAGTTCAGCGCCATCAACAGTAAAGATATGTACTAATCATAGGCATCTTCGCATGGGAAAACAAGTCTGGGGCTATCCAAAGGACCAAGTCTACGATGAAAAGGAATATGGGGAGATATATAAGATTTTTGGCGATAGAATTCGCCAAGAGCCAACCTACCAAGGAAATGGTGCTCAGCCATCCCCTGATGGCTGACCAAGAATCGCAACTTTTTATAGGCTCATCAGAGGGTAGGCCTTTAACCATCTTGGCCCAAGGGGATATGAATGTGACCAGCTCTCCCGCTCTCACAGCAATAATTCATCTAGGGTAAATGGTAGATGTTGTGATGATCGGCCTAAGCAGAGTCGAGATAGGAAGGAACAAAGAGAAGTTAACAACCGATAGAGGACTATAGTGTGAGAGCAAACATCAGTTGTAGTTAAACCAGAAGGAGGTGATGATAATGTTGTTATTAAAGAAAGGCCTTAGAACAGCCACATTAAAAGGTTAGAAGACAAGATTGGCTATGTGCTCAAGAGTTAAAACCCCATCTGTTAAGGCTACATTGAGAGGTTTCCTTTCATTGCAAGGATCATGAGTTATCCTACTCCCGTAAAGTTTAAGCATTTTACTGTAATCCCAAAGTATAATGAAAGTTCAAACCCAATACATCACATAGAGATGTACTAATCAACAGACGATATCTACTCAACCCATGATGGGATGAGGTGCAGTGCATTTTTTATTACCCTCACAGGTGCTAGCCATATGTGGTATACAACCTTGAACAAAAACTCCATAGAAAACTTTAAGAAGTTAGTCAAGAAGTTCATACATAATTTCTTCTTTGGCATGAATCCTCCAAAGAAGGTAACTCGCCTCTTGAATGTGAAGCAAGGAAAGAATGAGACTCTGAGGGATTATATTTCTCTGTTTAATAAGGAAAAACTGTAAGTGGAAGATTATGAGGAGAAATCGCTATGACAACTCTTATCAGTGCGTTGTAGTTTGGCAAACCCCTTTAGAAACTCATCAAAGATCCTCCAAAGACCATGAGTGAACTCCTGCATCAACTGAATGTTCATGAATGCGAAGGAGACCGAAGTAGCAAAGAGGGTAGACACAAAGGAGTCCGGTAGAAACAAGTTCAGTTAGTTAAAGGATAAGAAAGGAAATAAGAGGTCGATCAAAGATAAATTTGCCAAGTATACTCCTCTAACAATGAGCCCTGACATGATTCTCAATGAGATTACATGATTCTCAATGAGATCAAGGACGACAGAGCACTATAATGGCCAGAAAATCTCAAGTGCCCTCCTCACAAAAGAGGCAAGAGCAAATGGTGTAAGTTTCATTGGGACTATTGTCATACAATCGGTTTATGAAGGATGAGATAGAGAAATTGATGAAACACGGTAAACTCCAAAAATTATACAAACATGATTGGTGATAAAAATGATTCCATGAAAAGGCACAATGGGAGGAAAGATGACAATCCGAGTAGAAAGATGATGAGTCTAATAGTGAGGGAGAAGTCCCCGACCTCCTAGTAAAGATCCCTGATACAAAGGTTCATCTGCATATGATTTCCTTTGATGTGAAGATGATCTGCAAAGGCTTGGAAGGTGGTAGTACAGAGTCGACTAATCGAAAATCACATTTGGTAAAGGCCAAAACAACACCAAAATGAATGGATGTTAATTATGCCGAGACCAAACCAAAGACAGGGAAGCTAAAGAAAGTGGAAATGGACAGTCTTGTTGTCATTTTTGAGGACTTGATTATAAATGAATCTTAGCTCCTAATGATGACCCCTTAGTCATCAGTTCAAGAGTGCTTGGGTATAATGTATCTCGATTCCTAGTTGATGATGGGAGTTCAGTCGACGTGATGTTTTGGAATTTTTTCAAAGGATTAAAGTTGAGCAAGAAAAGAAAAATCCTTTATCACCAACCGCTGTCCGACTTCAGTGGAGAGAAATTCACCCCTTGGGGTATTCGAGATGGATGTGTGCATAGGCACCTAGTCGATGTGCCTCACAAAGAAGGTTAGTTTTTTTCTTATGGATGGATAAGTCTTCTCGATAATATAATTTTGGGAATGATAGCCCTCGTGGAGTTAAAGTCCGTGCCTTCCATGGTTCACCAGAAGATTAAATTCTCGACTCCCTATGGAGTAGGGGATGTACAGGGTGACCAAGTGGAGCCTTGATAATTCTACTTTGCCTCGTCGGAGGAAAAAGTGGCCCATGAGAGATCCACATCCTCATACAATATTGATACTCTCGACACGAAAGACAAGAAAAATCTAAAAAATGGTGAACCGACAAAAGAGGTAGAATCCATCTTCCTCAATGAGGATAAGCCAAAAAAAACATCCAGGTCGGTTTATCCATGAATGTTTAAATTAAGTAAGAGTTAGTGAAGTTGTTAAGGAGATGACAACATGGCTACATCGGAAGCCATGATGATATATCAGGGATAGATCCTAATATTATCTGTCATTGATTGAATATTGATGAAAATGTGAACCTTGTAAGTCAAAGAAGAAGAAATTATGCGAGGGACCGATATGAGGTAATTCAAGATGAAGTCAAAAAGCTCTACACAGTCAAGTTCATTCGAGAAGTTCAATACCCAGACTAGTTGTCTAATATTATTATAATGCCAAAGGGCAATGAAAAGTGGAGGATGTGTTTCAACTTCACTGACCTATATAAAGATTGTCCCAAAGATAGCGTTCCATTACCCCAAATTGATCAGATGGTTGATGCTACAGTCGAACATAAATTGATGAGTCTTTTTACGAATATTTGGGTTATAATCAAATTTTTAATGCACAAGTCCGATACTGAGAAAAACTCCTTTATCACGGATAAAGGTATTGTTATAAGGTAATGACATTCATCTTAAAGATCGCTAGAGAAACCTATCAGAGGTTGGTAAATAAGATGTTTAAAAACCAAATTGGGAAGACAATGGAATTCTACATGGATGACATGCTAACTAAGACTCTAAGGGCCGTGCATTTTTGTCACAATGGATAAACTTAAGATGAAGTTGAACCCTATAAGTACATTTTCGATGACGGCACTTGAAATTTTCCCAACTTCATTGTGAATCAAATGGGATAAAGACCAATCCCACAAAGATCAAAGTGTTAATTGATATGTAGATGTGAAAGAACATCAAAGACTTTCAGAGTCTAATAGGACGAGTCACAGCGCTCAACTGTTTCGTCTCTTAGGCAACGAATAAGTGTTTTCCATTTTTCAAAATTTTAAGGAAAGCCTTTGTCTGGGATGAAGAGTGTCAGGGGATAAAATCCTACTTGGGGTTGACCATGTTGTTGTCTTGTCCCATTCAAGGGGAGAAGTTATTTCTGTACATAACCATGTAAGAATATGCAATTAGTTCGACTATTTTCCGCTAAGATGAGGATGTTCAAAAGTTATTGTATTTTAATAGCAAGGCTTTACAGGGGCTGAACTCAAGTATCCGAGAATGGAAAAATTATCTTAGACACTGATACATTCTTTAAGGAGGATAAAGCTCTACTTTCAAGACCATATAATGGTGGTGCTCACTAATACTCCTTTGAGGTAGGTCATTCATAAAAATGAGAAATCAGTTAGGTTAATGTCTTACTCAATTGAGTTAGGTGAGTTTCACATCATTTACTAGCCAACAAATTCAATTATAGGGAAAACATTGGTAGATTTTTTGGCCGAGATTACATAGGCTGATGTCGAGAAAGAAGTTTAAAAAATAAAATAACTAAAAGTCATACAGAAAGAGGTCACTATAGATATTGTCCCGGTCGACACAGAGAAAGTCGACACTACCAAACAATGTTTCATGTTCTAAGAGAGAGTATTATCTAAAGGCCATTTATCGAAAGAAGGTCTGATTTGGAGCATGCTTGTCATTGGCTTTTCTTATGAAAATGGATGTGGTGATTGGAGGTCCCGAATAAATCTAACATTGAGTATTCTATGAGGTTCAATTTTAAGGTATCTAATAACGAATCAGAGTATGATGTCATGTTGGTAGGCCTCTCCCTTACTAAGGCACTAAACATCGTTTAGGTGATTGTCCATAGTGACTCACAATCAGTCGCAAACCAAATACTGGGCATCTATGAGGCCAAGGATGAGAAAATATGCAAGTACTTAGAAAGGGATAAGAAAATAATTGGTAACTTCAAAGATGTAAAGATCACAAGGATTCCTTGGCTTATAAATGGTCGGGCTATAGCTCTAGAGAGGTGGACATTGTCCACAAGAATTGAAATTAGATGAATTATTTCTATTGACATTTTGCATAGACCGGGCATCGAATAGGATTACAATGGGCTTTTGTTCTGCTTGAATATAAATTTGGGGGAACTGTGGATGGATCCGTTGATCAAATATATTCGAGAAGGTTAGCTCCTACATTCTATGGTTGAGAGAAAGAAACTTAGATATCGAGTTGCAATGTTCACCATCATTGTCTACATAATAAATAAGAGAAGGTTTTTCCTGCCACTACTCTGAGGTGTTCACCCCACATAGGTAAATTATGTCCTACGAGACGTCAACGAAAGTTCATGCGTAAGTCATATCGGTGGACGGTCTCTAGCTAAAAGGATTTCTACACAAGGTTACTAGTGGCCAACACTGGCCAAAGATGCAACCGATTATGTAAAAAAAAGTGTAACAAGTGTCAGAGATTCTCTAGTATCTCTCACTAGCCTAATTAACCACTCTTGTCCATCACTACACCGTGGTCATTTGCAGTTTGGGGGATTGACCTAGTGGGACCTCTTCCTAAGGTAGCATGTAACAACTATATCTGATCATTACAATCGATTATTTTTCAAAGTTGGTAGAAGCCGAGGCAATGATTTCCATCATTAAAGTTAAAACATTCAAGTTTTTATGGATGAATATCATGTTTAGATAAGGCTTAGCCCATACTTTAATATCAGATATTGGGAAGAAATTCAAGAAAAAGTATTTGGAGTCCTACCGCAACAGGGTCAACATAAAACAATTTTTCTTGACACTAACCCAACCCCACGCCAACTGCCAGACAGAAACCAAACAAACTCCATCCTAACTCGCATGGTCCATACAGGGTAAATGAGGAGGTTATACTAGGCACTTATAAATTAGAAAACATAGAGGGAGAACATTTATCTAATCCTTGGAATTCCAACCATCTAAAAAGATATTATCAGTAGTATCTCAATTGTGCAAATGTAATCTCTATGTTGAACGAATTTTAGTATATTATTTCATTTGTACGAGAGTGTTATAAATGAAAAAGTAAAGTGTTGGATCGTATTTAACCTTATTATTATGGTTAATTATTGAATGGTTTGAATTGTACTAAACTGAGGAACATTATTTTTATGTTTAATTAGTTAACACTAACTCTTGGTGATATGAGAGTGCATAAGGAGTCTCGTCTCCCCCATGCCCTCCCAATAACGCCAAGAGGAGGAATCCATGTGATAACATCACTTAGGTTGTGAAAAACACAAATTAAAATCAGCTACGTACGGTTGCTTTAACATCATTAAATAGTGAATTGGAGGTCATAACTCTCTTTGGCAATATGAGAATGTATTAAGAGACTCGTCTCGTCCATACACTCTCAACAACAATGAGAGGGTGATCAACATATGACATCACTTAGGTGGTCAAAAACACGAATTAAAAATCGTCTAAGTATGGTTACTTGAACATCATTTTATGGTGAATTACACGACATAAGTCTCTCGATGATATAAGAATGTATGAAAAGACTCATCTCGTCCATACACTCTAAAAAATATTGAGAGGGGAATCAATGTATGACATCACTTAGGTGGTGAAAAACATAACTTAAATTTATTTTTATAGTCACTTCAACATCGGCTTATTATGATGAATGTATTGTATAAAAATAGTGTAATCAAAAGTATCGTATTTAAAACCCCACTCAATGGTGATAAGACAAAAATTTGCAAACACTACACTTAGTAAAAAATTATCATCAGGGTAATGATACTCTTACCGGTACTTAGTACCGGTTTAGTACCAAATGCGCTTTAATTGATTGTACATTGGTAGGACCCACAGCATTCCCTGGCGGGACCCACACCATAGTACCAACAAATAAAGCACAATCGATACTAACCCGGTGCTAACACCCGGTGTATATAACATTTTCCTTATCATCATATTATATCACCATCATCATTTAATGCCATCAAGAGATTGTCAAAATAAATAATGTTAAGTGTTACAGACGATTGTTCAAAAAAAAGGAAGAGACGAGGTATTTCAAACAGAATTATAACAGAGAAAAAGGGTATAAGGCCACAGACGGCTACCCTATAAAACCTAAAACTCTAAGCCGCCATTTTCTTCTCATCCTGCTCCTAGATGACATTATCGTCTGCAAGTCTTATCTGCACTTCTTCTTTGACACTGCCGCTATCGTCCGCCTCAGTACCTTCTTATACTGTGGTCTTGGCCATGGTATTCTCGACAGTGAGCACCTCAACCTCCACATATGTCAAGGATCTGAGATGTCAAAGGCCTAGAAGTCCTTGGTAAGAGATGAGACCTATAGAAATTTTAGGAGGGCCTAATGGCAAACCGTCCTGTCGCTCATCTTCACACATTGAAAACCAGAACTACCGAATTCGTTAGAATATTTAAATGCCTCATTAACCTTATTTTTATCCTCCTTAATCTCGACCTGACACTTAGTTTGGAAGGCCTTGATTAAATCATCATGGTATTTCCTCTGACTCTCTAAGTCATCTTATTGCTTATTATTTGGCCTTTAATCACCTTTTTATGGCTCAGATCCTTTGCCTTTAGCACCTTTCTCAGCGTCTACTCAACCTTGATGACCTAATTAGCTTGCTGAATCACTGTTATTTTTTTGTGAACCCATTGGTTCAGTTTGTCGAAGGCATGTAGAGTCTCTAAGACATACAAAATAGAAGTTAGTTTGAGAAGAGATAACAGTTGGAAAAATAAAAAATCAGTAAACTTAGAAGATGATTACCTGAGTAGCCTTGTACAAGTTGATGTTTCCCGGATGAGTAAGGTCCATGGACTTCAAGAACATCCTGTCAGAGTCGACCAACATAGATCCGATAACTATTTTTTCTATCTACTTATCAACAATGAGGAAGTTGGAGCTAATAGAAAGCTGGGATAAACAAGTAGCAATAACAATGTCAGACGAGATGGGGATGGAATAGTCAGTGCATTCACTGGATGAGACATCCTCTCTGCTCTTCTTGATTTGGGGGGACAGTAGTGGCACATTTAACGGGTTCCTTCATTTTTTTACAACCCTCAGACAAGACGAGGCCTCCATTGGCTAATTTTTTAGTCTAGAGTAGGGGAGTGGGCTTCCCACCCAACTTGTTCTGCAAATCTGCTAAGCTTCGAGTGACCATTTTCTCGATCTTCTCTGGGGTATCGATTGGATGATCTGTAATAAAAATTATGGTTAGTATCAATTTGATTAATAAGATACAACGCTACAGTTATAAAATTTTTAACTTACGCATCTCCGCTAGGGGGTCAACCCCCATACTCGTCTTCTCTATTAACACATTAGTCATTACCTTCTCAAATTTGACTTGGTCGCCCTCTTTTCCCTGACATCGAATATAATCGCTCTTGTCTCTATCGTCAACACTTAGGTTGGGGTCGAGTTTGGCCGACATTAATACATTTGATCATTTTTTTGAACTCTTAGCTTGTAGGCACTAAAAGGAGTCTGGGTATCAAAATCATAAGCTTCCAACACAAAGAAGTATCACGGCTTCCAGTGGTGGTTTGAAGTCTGATTGACTATCAAGGTATTCTTATCGGACTTTCTAGCTACGAGGTGGAAGTAGACAGGCTGAGCTTTAGTGGTGGACACAGTATAACATGACCCTAAAATAATAATAGGAAGGTTTTTATTGTAGATCAACTTCCATAACTGGATAAAGCCAATGATGATCCTCGAGGCATTGATAACTACAATTTTTTATGTATTTGTCGTTGTTTAAGACAAGTTAATCAAAATCCTGAATCCCTACAAAATAAAATCAATCTAAAGTGTAGACATAAGTAAGGGTCTCAATCCAAATCAATGGGGTAAGTTAGAGACAAACTCAATTGTAATTCAATTTTATTTTCTTTTTGGGATTTTTGCTTTTTCTATTTTTTTAGCCTTTTCAAATATTAAAACAATTAGGTGGGGTGAAATGAAATAGAACTAAACTAAAAAGAAAGATCAAAGGGCAAACTAAAAAGTAACTAAAATGAAAAATAAAGTCTAATATAAAAATATGAGATAAATGAGGTAAATAAATTTGAGAACAATCAAGGACCGGGATTACACCA
The DNA here is from genome assembly GCA_949130495.1 of Sambucus nigra. Lineage (NCBI taxonomy): Eukaryota > Viridiplantae > Streptophyta > Magnoliopsida > Dipsacales > Adoxaceae > Sambucus > Sambucus nigra. The sequence goes on along the minus strand of OX422217.1, from coordinate 360,861,199 downwards.
CAAATTTTAGCTATTCTAATTAATTAATTGAATTCTCACAAATTAATATCAAACTTACAAATCAACTCACGTTGCAAATGTAATTTTAATAATAATATTTTAGAAAATTAAGTTTAACACCTCACAACTCTAGAAAAATACATCTACACTCCTTTTAATTAATCACCCGCTAGGATAGATCAATTAAAATTTGTGGAAATCTTAGAAAATAAATTTAGAGTTGAAATTCAAGTAATAATACCCCACTTAAGAAACCCCTATCTTTAGTTCGAATCTAAAATGGGTATTATAACTTAGAATTTCAATTTTCTCTCGAAAATTATTTACCCCCTCTCGAGGCGTAAATTTAAGGGTGAGGGTTCAAAATTAATATTCAAAGAGTAATCAAACTAATTAAACTAAAATAGCATCAAATAAGGGTTCACCCCCACCCCTTTAAAGGGGATTTAGACTAACATCATATTAAATATGATAATCAAATATTCAAAGGCTAATAAAATAAAGTAGAAGAGAAGAACAATCAAACCAAATCTCTTTGAGTGAAATTGGACTTCAATCCTTGAATTTGAAATTTACATCCCTCCAATTTGTGTGATCAAATCAAAATTACATCAACAATTACACTCAAAAATGGATTCTCGCTAAAAAAAATCTCACTAATCTAGAAAAAATAAAATAAAAATAAATTCTAAAAAAAAACTAAACTAAAAAAGGGTGTTTCTCTGTCTACAATTCTCTCCCTAATTCCTATTATAAAACTTCTCTTCAAATTGGGTCTTCCATTCTTTAAATAGTAGGTATGGAGCATGGGGGTAATTTGGGTAGGTTTAATGTGTAAGAGGTGTGTAAGGTGTTAAGATTAGGGTGTTTAGGGAACAATGCACACATGTGCATGGGAAAGGTGTGAGGTAAGGAAGGTACATGCGTGAGGGAATTTGGGTGACAAAATCTGATATGGTTAGAGTGGTAGTTTTGGAAATTGGGGTAGAAGTGGTAGTTGGGGGTAGTTTGGGAAAATGGGGTAAAATGGGTTTTAAATGGGATATATGGCACATGGGGTTTGAGTGGTTTAGTTATTTGGTTTTGGCTTTTATCTTGTGATTTTGGCAGCTCACGATTTTGGTCTTTGTGGAAAATGGGAAATGAGGTATAAGGTTGGTGGGTTATGGGTATGGGTTGGCATAGGTTGGAGTTTGAGGTTGGATCGGAAAGGACGCCGGAGGGGGTAAGGCTGGGGATCGGGTTTGTGATGGAGGTTCCGCCGGTTTCGAACCAGAGGTGGCCGGAGGTAGGGAAATGGTTCAGGGGGTACTGCCAACGGGCAAGGGTTGTTGGTAGCATCGATTTTGGATGGACAGACAGCGGGATGGATTGAGGTGAAATGGATCGCTACTGGGGTCGCGCAGCGACTGGGTTTGGTTAATAAATGGGTCATGACGGGGTCGGTTTGGTGGTACCGTGGAGGTCCGTCGGGTTTATAGTGAGCTCGCCGAAGGTGGGTTCGGGTCGCGTTGGGGTCGTCGGTAGGCGTTCGGGTTCCGATGGGTTTTCGATTGGGTGGAGAGGAGAGAGAGATAGGAGGTGTGTTAATGGAGGAGAGAGAGAAGATGAGTTTGGTGGGAGGTTGAAGATGGGTGATGGGTTTGATGGTATGTGGTGAGGGTGTAGGTAATATGGTGGGGATGAGGGTATGGGTGAGTATTTGAGGTATAAGAGAGTTAAAGTGAGGGTGAGATATTAGTTTAGGGTGTATGTGAGTGTAGGATGTTTGTGCGTGTGTGTTTAATTTGCACCCAACTAAGAAAATAATAAAGACTCAACTAAAATTAATAAAAATAAAAATAAAAATAAAATCTAACTAAAAATAAAACAAAGTAAAAATAATAAAAATATAAATATTAAGACTTAAAAAAAATCCTAAGCTATATAAAAACTAAAACAAAAGAAATAAAAACTTAAAATCTAAATAAAAACTAAAGTCCTAAAAAAATAATCTCATAAAACTAAAAAAAAAACTAATCCTAATAAACTAATAAAAATACACAAATAAAATAGAAAAATAGAAAATAAAGTCTAGAAAATACTAAATAAATCTAAAATAAACCCTAAAAAAATTAAACGACTCAAATTAAAAATCTAAAAAAATATAAAAGGGAAAAACCTAAACATACACGAGGTTCCTGGTAGGTTTAGGCTCGGTTTAGGGTAGGCTAGGATACGGGACAACGGTATTTAGATTCATTCAATGCACATTTGCCTTGATATATAGCTTTTGACACCGCAAATGGACATTTGACCTACAAGATAAACATTTAAGCACATAAGACCCATATTGTCGAGAATTAGCAACTAAGTACGTCTATTCGGGGTATAAAATTTACAGTTTTGGGTGCTTATCACACCACCCCCAAACAGAGCGTTGCTAGTCCTCGAGCAATAAGATAAATAGAACAGAAAGATAAGTAACAAAAAGTGTACCACTTTCATGGGCACTTGCGATTGCACTTAGCATGTGCAACAAGCCTTTAAACCTATAGGTTGCCCTACAGGACGAGTTGTGTCTCGTGATGGTTTGCAAGGAATATACCCACAAAATTCTTATTTGCAAAAATTTCTCGAAAGGCAGTCAATCTCTTATTAGACGTAGAATAGTCGCACAATCGATCACATGAGAAATATTTTTGGAAATACAAGCGAAAATGTGTAAAAAGTTTAGCTAAGTAAATACTGAAGGCACATCCTTCCTAGAACTCAACGTGTGTAGTGTGAATCTATCAAAACGGGTCGAGTATCACAAGAGTAATTCCTAGATTGCCTTATCGGAATTAACGCTTCAACTTTAAAATCACACGGATTATCTCTCTCAATCGAACTCTCGAGATTTGGGTTAGTGTATCACTCTTCTGTGTGAGGAGGTGAGTAACTGTAAGCAAGTTCAAACGTCTCACACACATATAAGAAATAACGAACAATAAGAAAGAAAATTGATCTCCTAAAAGAATGCTAATCACTATAGTGAGAACGTCGAGTTATTCACCACGTTGACTTTCATTTTCCCGAACACCTAGGGGAATATTGATGATAATGGGTGAGGGGAAATGATGATGTAGGTAGGATGGGATGGATGTGTGAAATGATGGATGTAAAATGGGATGGGAAATGGGTGGATATGCGATGTGAGAGAGTGTATAGAACTTTAGGCACAAATGTCTTTATTTCAAAACTAACTACTAACTACAAACTCTTTTTTTTTTCTTTTCTTTTCTTTTTTTTTTCTCGATTTTTCTTTTTTTACTATATTTTTTCTTCTATTTTTTCTATTTTTATGTTTTTCTCTTTTTTCCTTTTTTTTTTCTTTTTAGTTTTTCTCTCACTTTTCAAACCAACAATTAAGACATTTAACATATGGAATCACCACTCATTTATTTGAAAATGAAAGATGATATGGAGATGATAGGTGATGGTGTGGGGAAATATGTGAAAATGGGAAAGTAATGGGTGAATGAATGGAAATGTGATATGAAAAAGTGGTAAGTGTATGGATGCAAATATAGTATTCGGGACAAATTTCAAGACACGCATTTCTTACAACTCAAAAAAGATGTCATTCTCAATGATCAAGCCAAAATTTTAAGAAAAATAATGAGATCATGAAATAATTTAAAGTGCGGACCCAAACGAAGTTGAATCAACTTGTGACTCGGAGATTGCGTTAAACTCTCTAAAAGGGTGAAAGTCACGAATCTCACAAGCTAAAGTCTCTACTAGTGATCCTTAACGTTCTCTTGGGAATTGTAATAGTCTTCAACTCTAAACCACAGTGACGTGATAAGTGAGCAAATTTTGTTCATTCTAGAAATTCATGGTGCAACATGACTTGTCACGTATTACATAAGCTATTATAAAAATATAAATCCTCTATCTTGATTCCTAGACTTAGAAAGATGGATGATTGAAAATTCACATCAATGATTGAGATGAAAAAAACCGCGCAAAATTTTAAAAATCAGGTTTAAAATTCAAAACATTTCAAAAGAGGTACGATTTTGATAAAATTCCCCACCCCCAAACAAAAAGGAACATCGTCCTCGATGTTAAGTAAAAGGATTTTTAAAATTAAGAGCATAAGGTAGGAAAGAGATTGCCAGAATCAATCGCTAATGAAGTTAACAGATGTAGCCAATAATAAACCTGAATAAGAAGTGAGGTAAAAAATGTGTACAAGTCCATAACACGACCGTTCTATGAATGGACGATGATAATGGTTCCGTCGTGACACGCCAAGGAGTTGTCGATGGAAAAAACCAACACCACAAGAGAGTGGTGGGCATGGAGGGACAAGCTTGGTATCACAAAAGTGGAGAGTAGAACCACAAATACTCTCGTGGGTGGTGAGGATCTAAAAATGTAGATGGAAACTTGAAATGTGTAAAATCAAGATCCAAACCACGTGGTTGGATATAAGGGACAATGGGTGGGTCGGGTTGGAGGAAGATGATCCAACTCAAGCGTGGGAGACACACACTCATTGGGAGGAGTAAAGGAATACTCACAAGGGAGTGTGGTTTCTAAAGATGGAGTGGTAAACTTCTCCATAAGAGTAGCATCGGGGAATGTGGTGGGTGGGTAAGACAAGGAACCAAGATCTAAGATAAAGGATTCACGAAAAATATTGGGCTCAAAAGGAGACTTGCATGGTGGAATAGGATCCATATCCAGAGAGGTAGAAACTCTCTAGGATTCTATCTCGAGAAAATGGTGAGCACCCGTAGCCGGAGCTAACCTAGGATGAAGTGGTTCCTCAGGAACACACACGGTAGGCTCAATGGGTGTAGACTCGGGCATATTTTTGGATGTGGTGGGAAAAGTAATTTGAACCGCAATGATGGGTTCATGTGGACATGGTAGGATTTGATCAGGTTCACTAATGAAAGGTAAGTCAACACAATTGTCGACTTAGGACCCGGGCCATGGAATGATCATAATTTTGAGATTCTCGGGGTGGTAGGGTTGGTCACACTCAAAATCCGTGTCACAAGAGGACACATCATCATCACACTCGGGTGTAATAATGGGTGGATCCATGGGAATGTCTGACTCTCTCACACACTGCAATTCATTTAACCTTTGTTCAAGCCTTTAGAGGGCTTCAATTTGAATTTGAGTGGTGTGCTCTTGCTCAATGATAAATTGTTGCAAGATTTCCTCGATAGCGGAGGTGGTGGTGGCTAATGAGGTGGAAACAAAGAGCTATTATCATGAGTGTACGAAGAATACTCAAATGAAGTGTGAGGAGTGGGGCCAAGATCGTCATATACAAAAGGATTGCCTTCGCGGTGGATAAATGGTTGATACTCATGGGGTGCGTAGTGAGGGAACTGATCGTGAATGGGTGCACAAGGTTGCCATGACGACTTTGGGATTGTATGAAGATCCACAACATCGGGTTGGGAATCATATTGCGTGAAAGGTTGATTAGGCCTCCACGAATAACTGGGGTACTCACACAACTCGGGATTAGGTATATCAGGATAGTAGGCCAAGGTGGGTTCCACAACAATGTCATATGGATACACATATTCCATGGTGGGTTCGGATGGATATGGAATGTAAGGGAACTCATGGTACATGTGATCAGCATAATAACAGTGGGTGCACAACAAAGGATGATACACGTCGACACTTGACACCGAGGGTGATGGAATAGGAGGTGAGTTCATAGATGGGTCAAGAGTAGCAACGATACTCGTGAGAGAGCGGTGACCACTAAGAATATCATAAAGAGATGGCTCATGATCACTCTCACACGTGTCGCGTGACAATGGAAAATGATCAAAGTAGTCCCGTAAGGGACGTTCTTCATCCATGTGGAGAGAAATATTTTTTTGGAGTTTTAATTTTTTGTCAAAAAGAACGAAAATATTTTTGGATTTTTTTTTGGAAGAAAATATTTTTGGATTTTTTTGGAAGAAAAGGTGGGGAAAAATATGGACTCTAAGAATTTTGACGAACTCACTAAAATCGACTACCGAAAAATGAATTGGACACACAGAAGTCAAGAAGAATTCTTAACTAGGACATAGCCAATTTTGATCTTTAAATTTAGTGGGAGGATAGTCAAATTTTAATTAAGTCCGCGGGCGATAAAAAAATCATGAAATAATATGAGTGATCGCCGTTGCAAAATTTTCTCCTAGTGGGCTACCTAATTGCTTGATTTTAAATTTAGTGACAGCTAGGGTAGCACGCAATTAGTAAGCAAGTGAGTCGGGTGATGAAATCCCTTCTCGTGAGTGACCGGGTGTAGGTCTTAGTCAATTAATGCATCACACCATTCAAAAATAAATGCGAGAATAAAATCAAGTAAGAGCACATAAAGTACACAAAAGAATTGACTCACGCGAGGGTATAAGAGATGTACCTCCCACGATTTTTACGCCGTGGGGTGCCAAAATTGTTGAGTCGATCGGGGGAAGATTATGCCTATCTCAATCGGGCCCGGGAGTCCTACCGACCCAAGGTAGAGAGGCTTCTAAATCCTCACCTTTGGACTCCCTCTCTCTACCTTGTTCGGTATCCCTATCACGCTTGTCTTCGATTTAAAAATTTTAAAACGAAAAATAAAATAAAGGTGTCTCTATGCACTGTAATACAAGCCAAGAATAGAATATTCCTAATACAAATCTTCTAAAATAAAGAAAATGGTACTAAAATGCAACAAAAGATAGGAAATAAATGAACTACAAAATTGAATCCGCTCTGAGTGCTTCACGCTCCCAATAATGGCAACGGCGCCATTGAGTAGAGAAAAGCCTAAGATGGAAAGGATTATTCAAATATTGGGGTGGACTGGTAGCCTAAATCCATCCTTGAATATCTGCTCGTATACAACCACTTCACCTTCTCAATTATTGAAGTCTCTCTCAATATCAGTCGGGACCTTCATATTCATAGAAGACTTGATTTTATACTGATGCACCATATGAGAAGGTCAGTCTCCTCTATAGTACTCTGAAAAGTTTCAGCGTACGAAGTATCAAGTTGATCCTTAGCCTCATTATTATAGTCGTCTTCAACGTTAATAAACGAGACTCTACTATAAAATCTTTTGGAACACTCACTGTCAGGAACGATTGATAAATGGACAAACATTAGTGTTATGGGATAAGAAACATTTACTCTTGCCTCATCTCTGCATGGGTCCTCAATAGATTGGCCATGGTTTCTATATTTGGTAGCACCGGAGTCATTAAAATGAGATAAAGGGGCTCACTTGGCCTCATTAAAGGAGTCCACCTTCTCAGACTCCCTACAAAAAGAATAGTTGTGGCCTTTAGAAGATGACCCAGATTGTGACCCCTACGATGAGGTACCAGATATGGTTTCAATGTTAATTTTTATAATAGTCGGCTCGACTATGGAAACGTATGTAAAAAGTAAAGGTGAACAAACTACAGATAATGGTGTTAGATTGATTGGAAGTGTTATTTTGGCCTCGAATTCGCATTTAACCCCACTCTCAACCTTTTAGATTTACCTAAGTATCCTCTCTCTTAAGTGTGGATATTGTTCACATAACTCATAAAGCCTCTTGAACATCCGAACAATTATGCATTTGGCCTAGTTTAACTTAAGGATCAAAAGGGAGAATCAAAACATTTTCAAATGGTTTTTGCTAAGAACAGTTATGGGATTCATCAAAAAAGATGACCGAAAGGCCACCTAGTAAACCAACCGACGACAAAAAAGTGAAACAATCCCTAAAAACCACTTAACTGAACTCCCCACAGCCTCAAAACACCAACAATACCACTGTTAAACAACGCAAACCACCTCTACATGCCACCGAAAAACTCAAACACTCACCAGAAAACAAAAGACAGAGCATATCAAAGAACGAGCAATATAAAGATAAAGAGTTTAGAGGTTACCCGAGCAAGAAGGAATACTTGGGGTGGGAGAAGGACTCTAAAACATGCCAAAAACGAAGTGGTTCGAAAAGAGAGATAATGGGAGAATAGTGATTGTAGAAAATTAATATCGGGAAGAGATTTTTAGATAAGAAATAGAAAATGTTAAAAAAAATTGTATTCAAATCTTCTAATGATTACGCGCATGTCTCTAAAGGGGCATCATTAGGGCACTAAGCCTTAAGTGAGACTGCAATAACATTTTCTTAGCCAAAATGCCAATCCACATACCAGGTGACATGTGTCCAACCAAGGACACTAGATTGGCATTTCAGTTTGGGACACTGAAAAGATGATCTCGACCTCATCTAGTTTGATTCACATCCTTGTAGAAACCTCTGACATTGGGGGGTACCATCTTCATAAGGGGTCAAATGACTATAACCCTTAGCCTTCCATTCACATTAAAGACTAAGGTCTGGGGGTAATTGATATACACAAGTCTAGTCTCATCCTACACTAGATTCAGCCCCGCTCAACAGCCAATGTTCAGCATCCATCAAATTCAGTTGCTCATGGGTCGACGTTTCACAGGCCCTCCTCCAGCAGTCTTGACTTTTGAGACCTTTTCCCTATAACATTTTTAGTTATATGGTAAGGTTCACTCTCTAGTATAAAATTTCTTCTTATGTCTCGGCCCTGTCATATGTTGGCCTCGTACCACACTGACAGGCCGAGACTGCCCTTATCATCTATAGACGATCTTTACAATCTAATAGGCATCTTCCTAGAAGACCATCCTTGAGTCTCGAGTCGATTAAGACCATCAAGGTTGACTTCCTTAAGGCATGTGGAGCACATGACTTGTCTATCATTTGTCCATGTTTACCATATTTTTATAATATATCTTCAGCCCATGTGATGGAATATTTCATCATCTTGAGATAATTGTGTAGGGGACATATGACATTCTCCTAATGGATATCTCACCTCATGCACACGAGGTTCATTCTTTGGGGGTACACTTTGCCCCCTTAGCCTATATATACCAACTTCATCTTCTTCATCAAGGATCGAGTTATTGAAACCCTACTTAAAAATCTGCCTAATTGAAAATAGAAGAGATATAAAGCTTATGTAAATTGTAATCCATGGCCCTGAGTGCCTTTAAATATTATAAAAACATACCCTCATGCATAGTGGACTAGGCCTTTAGCTGAACCACGTATATATTTGTGTTCTCCCTCTTTCACACACACACTCTCTCATCTTCTTCTTCTTTGTATACTTTGATTTCTGTTATTTTATCTCTATTGATGACTTAGCTTGATCTTGAGTCGTAATGTTGATTATCTACATCATCAAGTAGTCACAAACTTATTATATGGCAAGATTCATGACTATCATTAGCAGTGACAAACCAATTGACTCAAAGTTTTCATTACCTAATGATTTTATAACTCCTAACTGCAATTACAAATAATTTTCTGAATGCTCCCGAAAGTGATAAGTTTGTCACCTCCATTAGCAGTCACAAGAAAGCAAACACAAAATTAGTATTTTGGTGCAGTGCGTCTCATGTCGTACAATAGTGTAGACAAGCTCATCAATCCTAGGGAGTGTATAATTATCTTTAGCACATGCTTCATTCCGGTCGGTGAAGTCAACACACATGCGCCACTTGCCATTTTTTTCTTTACCATGACCATGTAAGAGAGCCATTCTCGATACTTGACGTCTTCTATAATGTTTGCCTTTTACAACTTCTTTACCTCTTATTGCACATCCAAGTTCTGTTCTTAACTGAAGACACAACATTTTTGTTTTATGAGCTTAACATTCTTTACTATGCTCAGTTTCTGGCAAATAACCGCTAGATAATTTTCTGCATGTCCCTATGCCTCCATGCGAACATAGTTTTTCAATGCCTTAAGAATTCCGCTAACTCCTTCTTGAAGGTAGGATCTATCGACGAGCCGATCTGTGCCGTACTTTTTGAATGCTTATCATCTAGGTTAGCCAGCTCAATATTGTAACAACCTGTAAATCCATGGACCTTTAATTAAATAATATTTTGGGAGGAAAATAATTTATTTTATTTGGAGAATTAAATTCATGATTTGAGAAATTTTTAAAATTGAGTAATTTAATAATTTGGTGAATTGAGGATTAATTATTTTGGATTATTTATGTCATATTTTGAGGTCTTAAATTTGGAAGATGTTATAAATTAATTTGGATGTCAATTTTGAGAGCACGGTTGAGTCCGATAAGGTCGAAATAGTCCAAAATTAGTAGCCATATGTATATATTTGTGTTCTAAAAGGCCCGCCTAGGCCCTCCTAGGCTTGAGGCTTGAGAAAAATGCATCGCTTACGCCTTATTCTTGGTAAAAGGCTTCTAGGCACACTTTTTTTTAAACAAAGGATTAGTTAACAAATATTAGTTATGGAGCATGAATATGAGAAAAATAGCTACCAAACATAAGGATATATTTTCAAAATTCAAGGTATGTATTATTTTATTATATTACTAGCCATAGAATAATTGAAATACTAAAAAAGGAAAAATGCCTTTCAATGCCTAGGGGCGCCTAGGCTCCTAAGGCTTGAGGCTTGACCTCTACGCCTCGACCACACCTCATGCCTTTTAGAACCTTGGTATATATTGGGTTTCAGGACTTAATTAGACATAATTGAGCTCCAAATTAAGAGTTTGAGCCCTTTTTATAAAGCCCATAGGCCCAAAATTGAGGTTTCAGTTTTTAACCCAAATGGTGAATGGGTAAGCCAACTGAAAGTCATTTTAGAAGACTAAAATTAGGGAGAGCTTAAGACGAGAACCCTTAGAAGAGAATTTGGGGATTTTAAAAGATTGCTTCAAGAACAAGAGGAGATCCTTGATTCCAATCCACCATCTTCATCAAAGGACTTCGCTCTACAAATCTAAGGCAAGTGGTTTAACTTGCATTTGTTAAATTATATTTTTCCTATTAATATTAAAGAAGGTGTCAATTAATTAATATTTTAGGATTTTTTCTACATCTTAGTTTGGGGATTGCATATTTGGGATTTATAAATCTGTAGAGATGATAAAATCATGTAGTTTTGATGCCCCAATTTGTGTAGATGGTGTAGGTAAATTGAGATAATGAAATGGGTGAATTTAGAATAAGTCTTGGAGGGCTTTGTGGGTAAAATCTGGACATAAAGTGAGGTTTTAAAGCTTTAATGGCGTTTCTGTTGGCGTTTCCCTGTAGAAAATCGTGTTTCTACAGTTTGTTCTCTGATGCATTTTCTCCAAAAACGGCTCCAAAATTCCCCAAATGGCATTTTAAAAATCTGGGTAGATTCGTGGGGAAAATTTTAATTTACGGTTTGAATTTGTGAATAATCACCCTTGGATAAATGAGAGGATTAATTAAATTGGATAATTAAGGTTTAGGATTGAGTGATTTGAAACCTTGTTAATTAAGTGGGTGGACTTAATCGAATGATGGATTGGGAATTTTGAATTTTGGGCCGAGAGAGAGTCCGGGTATAATTGGTAGGGTCACACCAAGATAATGAAATTAATTAGTGTATAATTAATTGAAGTGAAGTCGGATCATCGAGTTGCATGTTTTAGGCTTGTGTATGGACATAGTACACCGATAGCCTAGATTTCTATACATATACATGGTGATGTGTAGTGTATATATATATATATATATATATATGCATGAATAAAATTTATAGTAAAGAATAAGGCTTGTGTGCGGACCTCGTACATCGATAGTCTGGATTCAACATATCTATTCGGTGATGAGTAGTATCTATATGATTTATAAATATTTGTGTGAATAATATTTATAGTAAAGCATACCAATATTAATGCTATCTTAGGAGGTTGCGCGATGTGGGTGAGTCCCCTGGCTAGCGAATATAGGGTGAGTATAATGCTCAAGTCATAGCGTCTGTTTATAGGGGTGGGTCGTTATGATATGGAACTGACACTTACGGGGGGAACAATGACAACCTCCTATGCATGGGTGATAGCATTTATATCCGACATGCGTGTGAATGTTGAGATATATGATACGTATATATGGTGCAGATTTATATACGGGTATATACTTGGTGTGAAATGTATAAATGATATCACTTGGAAGATCGTTACATGGTATCAAATGAGAATTGATTTAAATAAGTTGGTGTGAATAATAACTTATAAACTCATATATGTGATGTTAAATGTATAATTGGTATAACTCGTTAGAATGTTATATGGCATTAAATGATAAATGACTAAAATAAGTTAATGAGATTAATAACTTATAAAGTATACTAAACCCACTAGGGTTAGAGTAGTGGGAAATCGTGGGATATATGTGACAATACTAGTTAAGGGGGCGTTAGCTAGGTGGGTCATGTATAGAACGTTAGGGGTGGACATTAGTGGAGGGGTGAGGTGTCCTCAAGAGATTGTACGACACTAACTTAAATATGCGGATCATTCATGCATTTTAATTTCACTCATTTCAATTCACTTGCTAAATATTTTCAAATGTTTTGGGTTCTAACCCTTACAATAAAATATTTACAAAACCTTTTAGGAGTCCAGCCATAGGGAGGCCAGAATTGTTCTATTCCAGGGTTACATATGTGGATGCTGCGGAATATTTGCTTAGATGACAATCTCATTCTCTCTTGATAGGGACATCTCAGTTGTACCATTGTGATAGTACATTTATAGTTATTTTGGCATGTATCAGTATTCTCTTTTATACTTTGGATTTTGTTTGTTTTCTTGTAGTCGATGTTATTCGGCTAATACTTCTAGTAGACTTGTGGTATGATTAGTTTCTTTTATGTGTTGGTTATTTGAAATCATATTGCGTTGTTCGTTTGGGATTAAATAAAAATATAAAATTTGGCACCATGTATTTTAAATAGTAGGTGGTTAGTAAGTTTTAAAAAAGTTTTCGACAGAGATGCTATGAATGAACCAGATGACCTTCCTGTTTAATTTAATATAGGACTGATCACCCAATATTTTTTAGGTGGGGTGTCACAGATGGTATCAGAGCATCAGGTTCTAGTGTCTTTAGGATTTGTGCATCTTTTTATGTTTCAGCGTAGCATTCTTTGATATAGAGACATATTTTAGGGTTATTGTATTCACTCATGTATGCTATTTACGTTCTCCTGCTATAGGGTATAGTTCATGTGACTCATATAAAGTTTCGGTCGAGCCTGGAAGATTGAACATCATTGACAACAAGCATGGGACGTAGAAGGATTACAAGAGTGAGGACTCAACAAAAGCCATGGAGTATTTTGGAAATAGTGACGTGATAGGAGTCACCATATTATTTGAAAAATTAAAGTTGGAGAAATCGCTAGGGAGCAGTAGTTTCCCAAAAAAACGTCGAAAAGGATGGTGGTGCAAGGTTAAAACCCTAAGTGTAGACAACAAGGGGTAAGTGTCGAAGAAGATTTTATTTATGATGAACAATCCGTTAGGATTCGAGGAAGGTGCGGAAGGGTGATTTACTAATGGGGAGAGAACATCCAATAGGGGTCACACATGGGGGATCATAGTGACAGTCAAGTTAAAATTTTGGGCAAAGTAGTTTTCTCTTAGAAGAAGTATGGGGTTATGGGAGCCAATCACCATATTCGTGGGAGATACTGCGATTAACGAGAAATTTGGGGTGCGTATTATTATGAATCCTCTTACTCGAGGTTAAATAAAGAGGTAAGGAAAATTTCAGTAATCTTCCAAAAGGGTCAGACAGTGGCTGGATGGGAAGGAAAGTTATTGAAATTCATAACTTCGTAACTAATGAGAGGGATACGGAGAATCAAGTAGGGTTCCAAGTTAATAATAGACCCGTGAGTAGAATGTACCAGCATGGATTGGAGATCTGGCTAGGATGATTGGTGTCGTTATTATTAAGGTTGTATATTTACATTAGTATCAATGTGTAATACCCCGTAATTTTATTGATTTTTATTTAAGGGACTAATTAAATTAAGTGAGAATTAATTGGAATTAATCCGGGTACAAATACTAGCGAGATGTGAGTTGGTATTTGAGTATGATGTTAAAATTGAAAATTTCATGTATTGAAAATGTTAAAATTGCCGCGAGACAGAAATACGATAATTTGGAAATTTAATGAGGACGCACGTGTCAGTCGCGTCAGGAATGTAATTATTGGAATTAAAAAGTGAATTATATTTTTATCAACCGAACGATCATTTTAAGTGCGCCAACGTGTCTGGAAAGGTCGAAAAAGTCAGAAAACACTAGCCGGGGGTTTAGTTTGGGTACCGGGGCATTTTTGGGCCATACCGACAACCTAGAAGGGTATTTTGGTAATTTTAAAAATAGGAGAATTAAAACCCACGAATTTTAGAGGTTAATTTTATATTATAAATAAACCCACTAAGTCCAATATCAGCATTTAACAAGTAGTGGGCTACGGGAGTTATGGGGAGAGTCTTAAGAGGTTCCGAAAGAAACCCCTAGCCACCATCACCATCTTTGGGAGAAATCTCTAGAGAGAGAGGAGAATCAACCTTCATCCTTCAACATCGAATCAGAAAATCTAAGGAAAGTGGTTTAGTTACATAATTTCAAGCGAATGTTTCTTCCATGTTTAGAATTGAATATATGTCTTATATTAAAAGTTTGATGAAAAACCCATGAAATTGGAGATAGAACTCATAATCTTACATAGGGATTGCATGTAGAATGGTAACGAATGAATTTCGTATCCAAAATTTAACTTTTAATGGTTTAAAAACGGATTTAAAAGGAGAAATTGTAGACGTTAAAATTCTGGCTTCATGTTTATAGGGTTTGGGCTAATGTTTGGGAATTTTGATGATTACATGTTAATTTAGGAAGCATTGACCCCAAATATATGTTAGAGGATGACTTGGGAGGACTGAGAGTAGTTTAAAAACGTTAGAACTTAATTGGGATGATCTTAGTGGGGATTTATAGGAGTGAAATTTGAAGAAAAACGAATTGGGGGAAATTCTAGGCGCAGTCTGCCATCTCGTTAGAAGACATTCCCAGGTCGTTCGAACGACCTCATTCGAACGAGCTTCTAACGAGATTATAGTATCCCTACTAATGAGTTAGTAGTTCGTTCGAATCCTTTCATTTGAACGACACTCGTTAGAACGACCTCGTTCGAACCAGACTTCTAACGAGTTGACAGAATGGCCTTTTTGGCCTGATTTTATTTCAAATGTTCCGTAGACTTAAGTAATTGAGAATTAACCTTCCCTTATTGACTAGTGGGTATAATTGTGAGAATTGGGGTAGATTGAGGAGTAGAACTTAGAACCTTATAGTAATCCGGATGACATTTGTGGAATACGAAATGAATACCTAATTACGATGTGAGAAGGGTTGACAACGTTAATATACAAATCAGGGACTTGTAATCATATAACATTAAATGACGGTATAAGAACGAGAAGTATACTTATATTAATAATTCGAGATATCTAAGATGTGCGAATGCTTAGTATATGTGGTTTTATGTGTAAAGAATACCTACCATACTTGCTATCACAGGAGGTCTGCGTTCGATTATGGCCATCTAATCTTTGTGTGCCTACGAGGGGATTTAGATTGGTACCTCGAGGACATAGGTCAGATAAGGACTTATTGAGAAGTTAATAAGTCTACTGATCATGGGAGCGTAGGTATGTGCATGACCCATGTGATGTGAACTATGTTCGCCTCCATTTTGTGTGATTGTGGTTATTTGGGAACAATTCCTCAGAGATTCAGAATGCGTGGTCCTTATGTACGTGATGTACCGAGATTGGATAGCAGAGTATGTTTGCACCGCAGCTTAGTCTCAAGGTGCTAGTATTGTATATTTATGATGAGAATAAAATACTGTTAATTGAAATGAACTGTAATGTATAAATGTGAGTATCTATAATATCAACGTTTTGTAAAAGTTAAAATGGAAGATCTCTAGTGATTAGTAGTGCAAAAATGGGAAACTTTCTAGACGAGTAAAACACTCTGTTTAAAATAATGTGTCGGGAATTAAATCGTGAATCGTATAGTAACGTTAGATTTTATATTGAACCAGTTAGATACGGGCATAACTATATTCGATTATGGATACGTTAAGAGTGGATAGATAGTCGACAGGTGAGTATTTCATGTGAGAGCACGTCTTAACATGTATTTTGCATTCATTGTTTTATGTCATTAAAACACTTGCTATATTTTAAACTGTTTTCCACAATCGGGATCTGACCCATTTTCTTTCAAATATATTTTTGTAAAAACCTTTTAGGTGCCCAGCCACAAGGACACCATGCATAGGAGTTTCATTCAGGTTACAAACTGTAGCTGTCGTGGAAGTTACAGGACTTTGACAGTAGACGCCTCCACTTTCAATCTTGATTCTATGTTATCATATTTTTCTCATCTGTTGGGCATGTCGCCCCATTTCTTTTAGACACTTTATTTATCCAGTCATATCAGATTTTGGGTTGTAATTAAAATAGTGATGCGGACGTAGTATTGTTTTATTCCTGTATTTGGATTGTTGTGAGGAGTATTCCTCCAGACTCATTATTATTCTATGGTTATTCTATTGTCATTATGTTGTGGTGGTTTTGTTAGCAGTTCATAATATTCTTATTGCATGTTAATTAGATTTAATTAAAAATTGACAAGTCACTTTTTAAATATTAGGTGGCTAGTATTTGTTAAAATGTTTTCGACTGTGATGCTACGAACTGAACCAACTTGACATTTTGAATTAATTTAAATAAAGGAGTAGCTACCCGGTATTTAATTATTCGGGGTGTCACAAGTGGTATCAGAGCATCAGGTTCTAGTGTCCTTAGGATCTGTACGGCTTATTATGTATCCGTTGAGCTTTCTTTGTTATAGAGCCCTATATTTTAGGACTGTTGTATTCTTTTATGTATGTTCCGCTCTTCAGCTATTTTGAGATAATAACTGCGAACTTATAAGACTTTACTCTCATTTCAGATGCCCCAAACGACGTGCACAGTGAGTTCCCAGGGATGCACAGCCCGAGCCACAGCATGCACCAGTTCAGGGCACCATGAATGCTGCCGAGGTTGCAGCTATTGTAGCCCAAGCGGTTAATGACGCCCTAGCAGTTGTATAGCAGGCACCATCCCAGGCGCCGGTAGTCGCACCAGTTCAGGCTCATGCATTCCCGTCTTCTTGGGAATTCATCCGTGATGCTTTTCAGAAAGCACACCCTCCGAATTTTGCAGGCAGCTCCGACGTTATTGTGTCCAGTCAGTGGAGGAAGGACATTCAAAGGCACTTAAGGATGTATGAGTGCACGGATGTTCAGAAGCAGATACTAGCTACTTTTAAGCTAGTAGGATCAGCATTGCAGTGGTGGGAGTCCATTACCACCGCGAAGGAGAGGTACGCCCTTTTTATTCAGGAGTTCTGGGTGCGGTTTGACCGCAAATATTTTCCAGCAGCTGTTCAAACGAAAATGAGGAGGAACTTAATGAACCTCACGCAGGAGGGGAAGAGCGTGGCCGAGTATGAGGCCGAATTCACTAATCTATTGAATATTGTTCTCGATGAGATTTCGACTCAGGAGAAGAAGATTCAGAAGATCATGGACGGATTGACTTGGAAGATTCGACAGCATTTGTTGGGAAATCTTTCGTTGGCCACTTACTCTGACATGGTTAATGAGGCACTACTTCACTACCAGGATCACCGCTTTCACATGTCCGAGAGTAAAAGATCAGGAGAGTCCATCCATCAGGGCAGGACAGGGGGAAATGGTGCCAGCGGGGCACAATCTGTTCAGGGTCAGCACAGGTAGGGTGATCAGGGTTCCCAACAGGGGGATCCTAAGAGATTTAGATCTGGGGGATTTAGGAATGATCAGGGAGGTTTCAGACATGGCCATCAGGGTCATAACGGCCATCAGGACCAGCAGGGTCAGATTGGTCAGCAACAACAGTTTCAGCAGGGCCAATATGGTCAAGGTAGGAATGGTAACGGCCATCAGGGACAGCGAGGATGAAACTTCCTAGGGAAGTGCTTCGTGTGTGGCAATATTGGCCACAAACGCCAGGATTGTCTTAATAGGGGCAGGGCCCCACAGCAGTAGCAGCAGGGTGCTCGACACGAGCCACAGAGGCCTATGTTTCCAGCCTCCCTCCCAGCACCACCACAGGTGGCAGCATTACCACCCATTCCAGCGGTCCCAGTTAAGCAGGGACAGCTTCAGTATGGGAGAGTGTACCAGCTCCAGCAGACCGTCGTCCCACAAGATCCACCTGCTATTGAGGGTATGTTCTCTATTCAGGGGACTATGGGGAATATTTTATTTGATACAGGGGACACACATTATTTTATTGCCACGAGATTTGCACACACTATTGGGTTATTAGACACTGCAGAGAGCACGATTACTTGTGTAGATTCACCGTTAAGTAGGGGTTCTGTAATTTCCCTTATTTGTAGAGATGTGGGTATAGAGATCGGGAGGTTTACTTTACCCGCTGGTATGTTAGTATTATAGATGACTGAGTATGATGCGATTATTGGTATGGATTGGCTAGTTGCGTACCGAGCCATGATTGATTATTTGAGTAGGAGTATTATTTTTGCCATTCCCAGGAAGGAGATGTTTTTAGTGGTGATGCCTCGCCCTGAGGGAGGATCGTCCACTCATTTGTACTATATAGAGGAGGAGATCTCTAAGGAAGTGATGATACCACTTGATTCGATTCCAGTAGTGAGGGAGTTTGCTGATGTATTTCAGGAGATACCTGGATTACCTCCTAGTAGAGAGATTGATTTTGTTATCGATTTGATGCCAGCCACTCGGTCAATTGCCCGCGCACCGTACCGTATGGCTCCAGTAGAGATGAGAGAGCTAAGGGATCAAATAGAGCAGTTGTTGGGTCAGGGGTTTATCCGGACGAGTACTTCACTGTGGGGTGCCCCTGTGTTGTTTGTAAAGAAGAGGGATGGATCGTTGAGATTATGTGTAGATTACCGGGAGTTGAATAAGGTCACGATACAGAATAAGTATCCGTTTCCCCGAATCGATGACTTATTTGACCAGTTGAGAGGAGTCTGCTTCTACTCAAAGATTGATTTGCGATCGGGATACCATAAGTTGCGTATCAGGGAACAGGATATCTCGAAGACTTCTTTCTTGATGCGATATGGTTCCTATAATTTTGAGTTATGCCTTTTGGCTTGATCAACGCTCCAGCCGTGTTTATGGACTTAATGAATAAGGTGTTCAGATAGTTACTAGACCAGTTCATAATTGTCTTTATTGATGACATTCTGGTTTACTCCGATACAAAAGAGGAGCACGTCGAGCATTTGAGACAGGTTTTGTAGACGTTGCGCCAGAACAAGCATTATGCAAAGTATGAGAAGTGTGGGTTCTAGTTGAAGGAAATTCAGTTTTTGGGGCATATCATTTCAGACCGGGGGATATCTGTTGATCCGGGGAAGGTATCCATGGTGAGGGAGTGGGGATACCGACTGAGATCTGTAGTTTCTTGGGCCTAGCAGGATACTACAGGAGGTTTATTCGGGGTTTCTCAAGGATAGCGGGTCCTTTGACACATGTGACTCGTAAAGGTGTACCATTCATCTGGAGCGATGTCTATCAGTTGGCATTCGATGAGTTGAAGGACAAGTTGATCTTAGTGCCTGTGTTAGCATTGCCCAGGTCGGGAGTTGAGTATTTCGTTTACACCAATGCATCCTTACAAGGACTTGGAGGTGTGCTGCAACAGGAGAGTCAGGCCATAGCTTATGCTTCCTGTAAGCTTAAGCCTCACGAGAGGAATTACCCCACCCATGACTTGGAGTTAGCGGAAGTCATATTCGCTCTTCGGATTTGGAGACACTGTCTCTTGAGGGAAAAATTTCAGTTGTTCACAGACCACAAGTCTCTACAATACCTCTTTACGCAGAAGGAGCTGGATATGCGTCAACGTCAGTGGCTTGAGTTTGTGAAGGATTATCAGTTCGATATCCAGTATCACCCAGGGAAGGCTAACATGGTAGCAGACGCGTTGAGCCATAGGCCGGTAGATGAGGTGGCTGAGGTGTGGAAAGCTAAATGGAAGGAGTTAGGACACCAAGATGTAGTGGTCCGATCGTTTATGTCTGTGATGACTATTACACCTTAGATTGTTACGAGAGTGGTAAAGGCCCAGGCAAATGACTGATTCTGTCAGGAGCAGATAGTTCGATTACTAGCAGAGGGAACCGAGTCCTATACCGTTGGCTCAGATGGGGGATTACGCTTCAATGGGAGACTGGTCATTCCAGAAGGGGAGGACTTGCGACACGAGGTAATGACGGAGTCGCAAGGCTCACGGTTAGCAGTACACCCTGATGGGGATAAGATGTACAAAGACATGAGACGACAGTATTGGTGGAGAAGGATGAAGAGAGATATCGCCATGTTTATTTCTGAATGTGCCACTTGTCATCTAGTAAAGGTGGACCATCTGAAACCGGCAGGACTTCTACAGCCGTTAGAGGTACCGATGTGGATATGGGAGAGCATATCCATGGATTTTATCACGGGGTTACCTACGTCACAGAGGGGTCACGGCTCCATATGGGTAATTGTGGACCGGTTGACCAAAGTTGCTCATTTTCTTCCCGTGAGGACCGACTACACTACGGGACAGTATGCCCAGCTTTTCATTGCGTAAATAGTGAGACTTCACGGGGTACCTCTAAATATTGTGTCTGATCGAGACAAGATTTTTGTTTCACGGTTTTGGGAGAGTTTCCAGGAGGCCATGGGTACAGAGTTACGGCTGAGTACGGCATATCACCCGCAGACTGATGGGGAAACAGAACGGACAAATCAGATGTTAGAGGACATGTTGCGTATGTGCATCCTAGACTTTGGAGGTGGTTGGGAGCAGTACCTTCAACTGGTGGAGTTTGCTTATAAAAACTCCTACTAGTTCACCATTGGCATGGCTCCATTTGAGGCATTGTACGGTAGACCTTGTCGTTCCCCAGCATGTTGGTTAGAGGTGGGGGATAACAAACTCCTTGGGCCGGAAGTGATTCAGGACACTTCAGCAAGCATAGAGATGATACAGAACCGCATTCGGGTAGCTCAGGACCGGCATAAGAGCTATGCTGATGCAAAGAGATTCTTCAGAGAATTCAATGTGGGGGGCCAAATGTTACTCAGAGTATCTCCTATGAAGGGGATCATGCATTTTGGTAAGAAGGGGAAACTGGCACCAAGATACGGGGGGCCATTTCCTATCATCGAGAGGATTGGGCCAGTCGCATACAAACTTGGGTTACCAGAGCACTTACATAGGATCCATGATGTGTTCCATATTTCCTCGCTAAGGAAATATCTTAGGGATGATTTGGCCCATACTCACATTTCTTTGGAGGACATTGATCTTCAGCCCGATAGTTCCTACGAGGAGGGGCCGATTGCTATTTTGGACCGAAGCGAGCGGAAACTGAGGTCGAAGATAGTACCATTAGTACGTGTTCAGTGGCGGCATCATAATGCCGAGGAATCCACATGGGAGCGCGAGGATGAAATGCGCGAGCGATATCCGGTGTTATTTTTACCAGGTACTCTTTAGTTCTGAATTTCGGGACGAAATTCTGTTATTAGGGGGGAAGTATGTAATACCCCGTAATTTTATTGATTTTTATTTAAGGGATTAATTAAATTAAATGAGAATTAATTAGGAATTAATCCGGGTACAAATACTAGAGAGATGTGAGTTGGTATTTGATTATGATATTAAAATTGAAAATTTCATGTATTGAAAATGTTAAAATTGTCGTGAGACAATTATATGATAATTTGGAAATTTAATTAGGACGCGCGTGTCTGTCGCGTCAGGAATGTAATTATTAGAATTAAAAAATGAATTATATTTTTATCAACCGAACGGTCATTTTGAGTGTACCAACGTGTCCGAAAAGGTCGAAATAGTCAGAAAACACTAGCCGGGGGTTTAGTTTGGGTCCCGAGGCATTTTTGGGCCATACCGGCAACCTAGAAGGGTATTTTGGTAATTTTAAAAATAGGAGAATTAAAACCCACGAATTTTAGAGGTTAATTTTATATTAGAAATAAACCCACTAAGTCCAATATCAGCATTTAACAAGTAGTGGGCTACGGGAGTTATAGGGAGAGTCTTAAGAGGTTCCAAAAGAAACCCCTAGCCACCATCACCATCTTTGGGAGAAATCTGTAGAGAGAGAGGGGAATCAGCCTTCATCCTTCAACATCGAATCAAAAAATCTAAGGGAAGTGGTTTAGTTACATAATTTCAAGCGAATGTTTCTTCCATGCTTAGAATTGAATATATGTCTTATATTGAAAGTTTGATGAAATACCCATGAAATTGGAGATATAACTCATAATCTTACATAGGGATTGCATATATAATGGTAATGAATGAATTTCATATCCAAAATGTATCTTTTGATGGTTTAAAAACGGATTTATAAGGAGAAATTGTAGACGTTAAAATTCTGGCTTCATGTTTATAGGGTTTGGGATAATGTTTGGGAATTTTGATGATTACATGTTAATTTAGGAAGCATTGACCCCAAGTATATGTTAGAGGATGACTTAGGAGGACTAAGAGTAATTTAAAAGTGTTAAAACTTAATTGGGATGATCTTAGTGGGGATTTAGAGGAGAGAAATTTGAAGAAAAACGAATTAGGGGAAATTCTGGACGCAGTCTGCCATCTCGTTAGAAGACCTGCCCAGGTCGTTCGAACGAGCTTCTAACGAGATGAAAGTATCCCTTCTAATGAGTTAGTAGTTCGTTCGAAGCCTTTTGTTCGAACGACACTCGTTCGAACGAGACTTCAAACGAGTTGACATAATGGCCTTTTTTGCCTGATTTTATTTCAAATGTCCCGTAGACTTAAGTAATTGAGAATGAACATTCCCTTATTGACTAGTGGGTATAATTGTGAGAATTGGGGTATGTTGAGGAGTACAACTTAGAACCTTATAGTAATCTGGATAACATTTGTGTAATGGGAAACGAATACCTAATTACGATGTGAGAAGGGTTGACAACGTTAATATACAAGTCGGGGACTTGTAATCGTATAACATTAAATGACGGTATAAGAACGAGAAGTATACTTATATTCATAATTCGAGATATCTAAGATGTGCGAATACTTAGTATATGTGGTTTTATGTGTAAAGCATACCAACCATACTTGTTATCATGGGAGGTATGCGTTCGATTAGGGCCATCTAATCTTTGTGTGCCTACGAGGGGATTTAGATTGGTACCTCGAGGACATAGGTCAGATAAGGACTTATTGAGAAGTTAATAACTCTGCTATGGGAGCATAGGTATGTGCGTGACCCATGTGATGTTAACTATGTTCGCCTCCATTTTGTGTGATTGTTGTTATTTGAGAACAATTCCTGAGAGATTCAGAATGTGTGGTCCTTATGTACGTGATGTACCGAGATTGGATAGCAGAGTATGTGTGCATCGCAGCTTAGTCTCGGGGTGCTAGTATTGTATATTTATGATGAGAATAAAATATTGTTAATTGAAATGAACTGTAATGTATAAATGTGTGTATCTATAATATCAACGTTTTGTAAAAGTTAAAATGGAAGATCTCTAGTGATTAGTAGTGCAAAAATGGGAAACTGTGTAGAAGAATAAAATGCTCTGTTTAAAATAATATGTCGGGAATTAAATCGAGAATCGTATAGTAACGTTAGATTTTATATTGAACCAATTAGATACGGGCATAACTAGATTCGATTACAGATATGTTAGGAGTGCATAGATAGTCGAGAGGCGAGTATTTCATGTGAGAGCACGTCCTAACATGTATTTTGCATTCATTGTTTTATGTTATTAAAACACTAGCTATATTTTAAATTGTTTTCCACAATCGGGCTCTGACCCGTTTTCTTTCAAATATATTTTTGTAAAAACCTTTTAGGTGACCAGCCACAAGGACACCATGCATAGGAGTTTCATTCAGGTTACGAACTGTAGCTGTCGTGGAAGTTATAGGACTTTGACAGTAGACGCCTCCACTTTCGATCTTGATTCTATGTTATCAGATTTTTCTCATCTGTTGGGCATGTCTCCCCATTTCTTTTAGACACTTTATTTATCCAGTCATATCGGCTTTTGGGTTGTAATTAAAATAGTGATGCGGACGTAGTATTGGTTTATTCCTGTATTTGGATTGTTGTGAGGAGTATTCCTCCAGACTCATTACTATTCTATGGTTATTCTATTGTCATTATGTTGTGGTGGTTATGTTAGCAGTTCATAATCTTCTTATTTCATGTTAATTAGATTTAATTAAAAATTGACAACTCACATTTTAAATATTAGGTGGCTAGTATTTGTTAAAATGTTTTCGACAGTGATGCTACGAACTGAACCAACTTGACATTTTGAATTAATTTAAATAAAGGAGTAGCTACCCGGTATTTAATTAGTCAGGGTGTCATAGGTGGTATCAGAGCATCAGGTTCTAGTGTCCTTAGGATCTGTACGGCTTATTATGTTTCTGTTGAGCTTTCTTTGATATAAAGCCCTATATTTTAGGACTGTTGTATTCTTTTATGTATGTTACGCTCTTGAGCTATTTTGAGATAATAACTGCGAACTTATAAGACTTTACTCTCATTTCAAATGCCTCCATGACGGGCACAGTGAGTTACCAGGGATGCACAGCCCGAGCCACAGCATGCACCAGTTCAGGGCACCATGAATGATGCTGAGGTTGCCGCTATTGTAGCCCAAGCAGTTAATGCCGCCCTAGCAGTTGTACAACAGGCACCACCCCAGACGCCGATAGTCACGCCAGTTCAGGATCATGCATTCCCATCTGCTTGGCAATGCATCCGTGATGCTTTTCAGAAAGCACACCCTCCGGATTTTACAGGCAGCTCCGACGTTATTGTGTCCGGTCAGTGGAGGAAGGACATTCAAAGGCACTTAAGGATGTATGATTGCACGGATGTTCAGAAGCAGATACTAGCTACTTTTAAGCTAGTAGGATCAGCATTGCAGTGGTGGGAGTCCATTACCACCGCGGTGGAGAGGGACGCCCTTTCTATTCAGGAGTTCTGTGTGCGGTTCGATCGCAAATATTTTCCATCAGTTGCTCACACGAAAATGAGGAGGAAGTTAATGAACCTCAGGCAGGAGGGGAAGATCGTGGCCGAGTATGAGGCTGAATTCACTAATCTATTGAATATTATTCCCGATGAGATTTTGACTCAGGAGAAGAAGGTTCAGAAGTTCATGGACGGATTGACTTGGAGGATCCGACAGCATTTGTTGGGAAATCTTTCATTGGCCACTTACTCTGACGTGGTTAACGCGACACTGCTTCACTTCCAGGATCATCGCTTTCACATGTGTGAGAGTAAGAGATCAGGAGATTTCAGCCATTAGGGCAGGACAGGGGGAAATGGTGCTAGCGGGGCACAATCGGTTTAGGGTGAGTACAGGTAGAGTGATTAGGGTTCCTAATAGGGGGACCCTAAGAGATTCAAATCTGGGGGATTCAGGAATGGTCAGGGAGGTTTTAGACATGGACATCAGGGTCATAACGGCCATCAGGGCCAGCAGGGCCAGATTGGTCAGCAACAACAGTTTCAGCAGGGCCAGTATGGTCAAGGTAGGAATGGTAACGGCCATCAGGGACAGCGAGGAAGAAACTTCCCGGGGAAGTGCTTCGTGTGTGGAAAGATTGGCCACAAATGCCAGGATTGTCCTGATAGGGGCAGGGGCCCACAGTAGCAGCAGCAGGGTGCTCGGCACGAGCCACAGAGGCCTATGTTTCCAGCCTCCCTCCC
The DNA here is from genome assembly GCA_949130495.1 of Sambucus nigra. Lineage (NCBI taxonomy): Eukaryota > Viridiplantae > Streptophyta > Magnoliopsida > Dipsacales > Adoxaceae > Sambucus > Sambucus nigra. The sequence continues at coordinate 360,835,400 of OX422217.1, read as the reverse complement.
AGCACCACCACAGGTGGCAGCATTACCACCCATTCCAACGGTCCCAGTTCAGCAGGGACAGCTTCAGTATGGGAGAGTGTACCAGCTCCAGCAGGCCGCTGTCCCACAAGATCCACCTGCTATTGAGGGTATGTTCTCTATTCAGGGGACTATGGGGAATATTTTATTTGATACGGGGGCCACACATTATTTTATTGCCACGAGATTTGCACGCACTATTGGGTTGTTAGACACTGCAGAGAGCACGATTACTTGTGTAGATTCACCGTTAAGTAGGGGTTCTGTAATTTCCTTTATTTGTAGAGGTTTGGGTATAGAGATCGGGAGGTTTACTTTACTCGCTGATATGTTAGTATTATAGATGACTGAGTATGATGCGATTGTTGGTATGGATTGTCTAGTTGCGTACCGAGCCATGATTGATTGTTTCAGTAGGAGTATCATTTTTGCCATTCCCGGGCAGGAGATGTTTTTAGTGGTGATGCCTCGCCCTGAGGGAGGATCGTCCACTCATTTGTACTATATAGAGGAGGAGATCTATAAGGAAGTGATGATACCACTTGATTCGATTCCAGTCGAGAGGGGGTTTGCTGATGTATTTCAGGACATACCCGGATTACCTCCTAGTAGAGAGATTGATTTTGTTATCGATTTGACGCCGGGCACTCGTCCAATTGCCCGCGCACCATACCGTATGGCTCCAGCAGAGATGAGAGAGCTAAGGGATCAGATAGAGCAGTTGTTGGGTCAGGGGTTTATCCGGAGGAGTACTTCACCGTGGGGTGCCCCTGTGTTGTTTGTAAATAAGAGGGATGGATCGTTGAGATTATGTGTAGATTACCGGGAGTTAAATAAGGTCACGATACAGAATAAGTATCCGTTTCCCCGAATCGATGACTTATTTGACCAGTTGATAGGAGCCTTCTTATGAAAGATTAATTTGCGATCGGGATACCATAAGTTGCATATCAGGGAACAGGACGTCTCGAAGACTGCTTTCTTGACGCGATATGGTTCCTATAATTTTGGGTTATGCCTTTTGGCTTGACCAACGCTCCAGCCGTGTTTATGGACTTAATGAATAGGGTGTTCAGAGAGTTCCTAGACCAGTTAATCATTGTCTTTATTTATGACATTCTGGTTTACTCCCAGATAGATGAGAAGCACGCCGATCATTTGAGACAGGTTTTGCAGACGTTGCGCTAGAACAAGCTTTATCCAAAGTATGAGAAGTGTGGGTTCTGGTTGAAGGAGGTTCACTTTTTGGGGCATATCATTTCAGACCGGGGGATATCTGTTGATCCGGGGAAGGTATCCGCGGTGAGGGAGTGGGGACAGCCCACGATACCGACTGAGATCTGTAGTTTCTTGGGCCTAGCAGGATACTACAGGAGGTTTATTCGGGGTTTCTCAAGGATAGCGGGTCCTTTGACACATCTGACTCGTAAAGGTGTACCATTCATCTGGAGAGATGCCTATCAGTTTGCATTCGATGAGTTGAAGGACAAGTTGACCTCAGTGCCTGTGTTAGCATTACCCAGGCCGGGAGTTGAGTATTTCGTTTACACCGATGCGTCCTTACAAGGACTTGGAGGTGTGCTGCAACAGGAGAGTCAGGCCATAGCTTATGCTTCCTGTAAGCTTAAGCCTCACGAGAGGAATTACCCCACCCATGACTTGGAGTTAGCGGAAGTCGTATTCGCTCTTCGGATTTGGAGACACTATCTCTTGAGGGAAAAATTTCAGTTGTTCACAGACCACAAGTCTCTACAATACCTCTTTACGCAGAAGGAGCTGAATATGCGTCAACGTCGGTGGCTTGAGTTTGTGAAGGATTATCAGTTCGATATCCAGTATCACCGAGGGAAGGCTAACATGGTAGCAGACGCGTTGAGCCGTAGGCCGGTAGATGAGGTGGCTGAGGTGTGGAAAGATAAATGGAAGGAGTTAGGACACCAGGATGCAGTGGCCAGATCGTTTATGTCTGTGATGACTATTACACCTCAGATTGTTGCGAGAGTGGTAAAGGCCCAGGCAAATGACTCGTTCTGTCAGGAGCAGATAGTTTGATTACTAGCAGAGGGAGTCGAGTCCTATACCGTTGGCTCAGACGGGGGATTACGCTTCAATGGGAGACTAGTTATTCCAGAAGGGGAGGACTTGCGACACGAGGTAATGACGGAGTCGCACGGCTCATGGTTTGCGATACACCCTGGTGGGGATAAGATGTACCAAGACATGAGACGACAGTATTGGTGGAGAAGGATGAAGAGAGATATCGCTGTGTTTGTTTCTAAATGTGCCACTTATCATCTAGGTGGACCATCAGAAACCGGCAGGACTTCTACAACCGTTAGAGGTACCGATGTTGATATGGGAGAGCATATCCATGGATTTTATCACGGGGTTACCTACGTCACAGAGGGGTCACGACTCCATATGGGTAATTGCGGACCGGTTGACCAAAGTTTCTCATTTTCTGCCCGTGAGGACTGACTACACTACGGGACAGTATGCCCAGCTTTTCATTGCGGAAATAGTGAGACTTCACGAGGTACCGCTAAATATCGTGTCTGACCGAGATAAGATTTTTGTTTCACGATTTTGGGAGAGTTTCCAGGAGGCCATGGGTATAGAGTTACGGCTGAGTATGGCATATCACCCGCAGACTGATGGGCAAACAGAGCGGACAAATCAAATGTTGGAGGACATGTTGCGTATGTGCATCCTAGACTTTGGAGGTGGTTGGGAGTAGTACTTTCAACTGGTGGAGTTTGCTTATAACAACTCCTACCAGTTCACCGTTGGCATGGATCCATTTGAGGCATTGTACGGTAGACCTTGTCGTTCCCCAGCATGTTGGTTAGAGGTGGGGGATAACAAACTCCTTGGGCCGGAAGTGATTCAGGACACTTCAGCAAGGATAGAGATGATACGGAGCTGCATTCGGGTAGCTCAGGACCGGCAGAAGAGCTATGCTGATGCAAAGAGATTCTTGAGAGAATTCAATGTGGGGGGCCAAGTGTTACTCAGAGTATCTCCTGTGAAGGGGATCATGCATTTTGGTAAGAAGGGGAAACTGGCACCAAAATACGTGGGGCCATTTCCTATAATCGAGAGGATTGGGCCAGTCGCATACAGACTTGGTTTACCGGAGCACTTACATAGTATACATGATGTGTTCCATATTTAATCGCTAAGGAAATATCTTAGGTATGATTTGTCCCATACTCACATTTCTTTGGAGGACATTGATCTTCAGCCCGATAGTTCCTACGAGGAGGGGCCGATTGCTATTTTGGACCGAAGCGAGCGAAAACTGAGGTCGAAGATCGTACCGTTAGTACGTGTTCAGTGGCGGCATCATAATTCCGAGGAGTCTACATGGGCGCGCGAGGATGAAATGCGCGAGCGATATCTAGTGTTATTTTTACCAGGTACTCTTTGGTTCCGAATTTCAGGATGAAATTCTGTTATTAGGGGGGAAGTATGTAATACCCCGTGATTTTATTGATTTTTATTTAAGGGATTAATTAAATTAAATGAGAATTAATTGGGAATTAATCCGGGTACAAATACTAGCGAGATGTGAGTTGGTATTTGATTATGATGTTAAAATTGAAAATTTCATGTATTGAAAATGTTAAAATTGTCGCGAGACCGAAATATGATAATTTGGAAATTTAATTAGAACGCGCGTGTCAGTCGCGTCAGGAATGTAATTATTTGAATTAAAAAGTGAATTATATTTTTATCAACCGAGCGGTCATTTTGAGTGTGCCAACGTGTCCGGAAAGGTCGAAATAGTCAGAAAACACTAGCCGGGGGTTTAGTTTGGGTCCCGGGGCATTTTTGGGCCATACCGACGACCTAGAAGGGTATTTTGGTAATTTTAAGAATAGGAGAATTAAAAACCACGAATTTTAGAGGTTAATTTTATATTAGAAGTAAACCCACTAAGTCTAATATCAGCATTTAACAAGTAGTGGGCTACAGCAGTTATAGGGAGAGTCTTAAGAGGTTCCAAAAGAAACCCCTAGCCACCATCACCATCTTTGGGAGAAATCTGTAGAGAGAGAGGAGAATCAGCCTTCATCCTTCAACATCAAATCAGAAAATCTAAGGCAAGTGGTTTAGTTATATAATTTCAAGCGAATGTTTCTTCCATGCTTAGAATTGAATATATGTCTTATATTGAAAGTTTGATGAAAACCCCATGAAATTGGAGATAGAACTCATAATCTTACATAGGGATTGCATGTAGAATGATAATGAATAAATTTCATATCCAAAATGCATCTTTTGATGGTTTAAAAACGGATTTATAAGGATAAATTGTTGACGTTAAAATTCTGGCTTCATGTTTATAGGGTTTGGGATAATGTTTGGGAATTTTGATGATTACATGTTAATTTAGGAAGCATTGACCCCAAGTATATGTTAGAGGATGACTTAGGAGGACTAAGAGTAGTTTAAAAATGTTAAAACTTAATTGGGATGATCTTAGTGGGGATTTAGAGGAGAGAAATTTGAAGAAAAATGAATTAGGGGAAATTCTGGGCGCAATCTGCCATCTCGTTAGAACACCTGCCCAAGTCGCTCGAACGAGCTTCTAACGAGATGATAGTATCCCTCATAACTAGTTAGTAGTTCATTCAAAGAATTTCGTTCGAACGACACTCGTTCGAACGACCTCGTTCGAATGAGACTTCTAACGAGTTGACAGAATGGCCTTTTGGGCCTGATTTTATTTCAAATGTCCCGTAGACTTAAGTAATTGAGAATGAACCTTCCCTTATTGACTAGTGGGTATAATTGTGGGAATTGGGGTACGTTGAGGAGTAGAACTTAGAACCTTATAGTAATCCAGATGACATTTGTGGAATAGGAAACGAATACCAAATTACGATGTGATAAGGGTTGACAACGTTAATATTCAAATCGGGGACTTGTAATCATATAACACTAAATGACGGTATAAGAACGAGAAGTATACTTATATTAATAATTCGAGATATCTAAGATGTTCGAATGCTTAGTATATGTGGTTTTATGTGTAAAGCATACCTACCATACTTGCTATCACGGGAGGTCTGCATTCGATTAGGGCTATCTAATCTTTGCGTGCCTACCGGGGGATTTAGATTGGTAACTCGAGGACATAGGTCAGAGAAGGACTTAATGAGAAGTTAATAAGTCTATTGATCATGGGAGCGTAGGTATGTGCGTGACCCATGTGATGTAAACTATGTTCGCCTCCATTTTGTGTGATTGTTGTTATTTGATAACGATTCCTGAGAGATTCAGAATGTGTGGTCCTTATGTACGTGATGTACCGGGATTGGATAGCAGAGTATGTGTGCACCGGAGCTTAGTCTTGGGGTGCTAGTATTGTATATTTATGATAAAAATAAAATACTGTTAATTGAAATGAACTGTAATGTATAAATGTGAGTATCTATAATATCAACGTTTTGTAAAAGTTAAAATGGAAGATCTCTAGTGATTAGTAGTGCAAAAATGGGAAACTGTGTAGAAGAGTAAAACACTCTATTTAAAATAATATGTCGGGAATTAAATCGTGAATCGTATAGTAACGTTTGATTTTATATTGAACCAGTTAGATACGGGCATAACTAGATTCGATTACGAATACATTAGGAGTGCGCAGATTGTCGAGAGGTGAGTATTTCTTGTGAGAGCACTTCCTAACATGTATTTTGCATTCATTGTTTTATGTCATTAAAACACTTGCTATATTTTAAACTGTTTTCCACAATCGGGCTCTGACCTATTTTCTTTCAAATATATTTTTATAAAAACCTTTTAGGTGCCCAGCCACAAGGACACCATGCATAGGAGTTTCATTCAGGTTACGGACTGTAGCTGCCGTGGAAGTTACAGGACTTTGATAGTAGACACCTCCACTTTCGATCTTGATTCTATGTTATCAGATTTTTCTCATATGTTGGGCATGTCGCCCCATTTCTTTTAGACACTTTATTTATTCAGTCATATCAGATTTTGGGTTGTAATTAAAATAGTGATGCAGACATAGTATTGGTTTATTCCTGTATTTGGATTGTTGTTAGGAGTATTCCTCCAGACTCATTACTATACTATGGTTATTCTATTGTCATTATGTTGTGGTGGTTATTTTAGCAGTTCATAATCTTCTTATTGCATGCTAATTAGATTTAATTAAAAATTGACAACTCACTTTTTAAATATTAGGTGGCTAGTATTTGTTAAAATGTTTTCGATAGTGATGCTACGAACTGAACCAACTTGCCATATTGAATTAATTTAAATAAAGGAGTAGCTACTCGGTATTTAATTAGCTGGGGTGTCACACAATGATCTCGAGACAGGGAGCTAAGGGAGTTGAAAATTCTATCAGAAGAGTAAGATTGGACGTTTAGTGATAGTAAGGTTCCAAGGGAAGTATTACCCAGTAGGGGACCCAGATTAATAATTTAGATCAATAGAATTTCTACCAAGTGACGGTGGGTTCAGTTTGGGCCCTCAAGGCCAGCAACTAGTCTATTAGATCAACGGAGATAAAGGGATAATTGGGCTAGCAATCAGTGTCAAGACTACCATGTTCGGGAGAAGGACAACCCTAACATGGCCGGTGGGGTGAGAGAAAGGAGAAAGGGGAATGATGCAGAAAGGTGTCTTATGTGTAAAAGAGTAGAAACACGTGGATGGATCTTTTCCGTGAAAAGTTAAGGAAAAGGAGATAGATGCCTAGTAGGGGCATCTATTGGAGAAGTTCTTTTTTATTTGGATAGGACTTGGGTGTTATGTCTAATAATCTTTGCTCCGAAAGTGTTATGGGAAACTGAAACTACAAGTTTTATTCTGAGATGATAGGGTTATGTTTTGTGTGATGTAAGTGGGTCACAGTAATGTATTAGTACTGGATTCATGTGAGAAATGGATTTAGTGGAAATCGTTAATATCACTAGTATGTGTATTTCTACCATGAAGTACCGGGGTAATCTTCGGTCCAACCTGAAAGGAATGGGTGGGTACATTGAGACAATGTATTTCTTAAGGACTAGCTCCTTTTAGAGGTGATAATTGAGGTATGGTTTTATCTTGGGTACAGATGTGGTCGTAATGGTGAGCGATCATAGCAAGGTTATCGTATTTGTTATTTCAGTGCCGGATGTATATTCTCTTGAGATGTATCACCTGGAAGAGGGTTGAGCAATATAATAGCGACAATATTGTGTGAAGTAGGATTCATAGAGTGAAGTTGTATAGTTATATTGGATCCCGGTGCGTAGGACTTTTACTGATGAGATTCAAGGGATCTAGGGTTCCCGTGGAGCGGAGAGATTTAGCTCGTTATTAATATTTAGTGCTAAGGGCTTAATGATAGTACGAGCGCAGTAGTATATGACGCCTTTAGAGACGCGAGAGTCCATGATAGACTTGTGAGTATAGGGGAAAGGTTTAAGAGTATGCTTTGGGTTTTGTGGAAATCAAGGAACGACAATGCTGATGAATAGTGCATTAGAAAAAGTTCTTTTGGGTTGTGTTGGGAAGTGTTATACGTTTAAGCCTTAATAAAATGTCGAAAGTGTGGAGACGTCACTAGATTCTAGGTCATCGGATTTAATGGTAATTAGTCAACGTTTGGAGAAAATATGTTGAACAGAGAGCCACTAAGAGATAGGTCTAGTGGAGCCAAAAAGTGTTGCGAAAGAAACACTGCGAAGCTTTGCACCACAAGTTGATAGGTGACGTAATATCGAGAAGAATTTAATAGTGATGAGTAAAGTCATAAAAAATATATGGAGGATATAGCCGTGCTGAGAATGCGAGGGCTGAAATTCAGACAAATATGGTTACGTAATTTATGATCGGAGGTTTGTGCAATTATGCACGAGATATAGGGTGTATGGGAAACCTGGGAGGAGGTAGCGCCTCTACTGTGTAGATACATAGAGGATTCAGGGAGAATATGCAAAGGAAATGATTTTGGGTATATTACGGAGGAATTGGAATAAGTTTCCCCCCAAATTATGGAATGATTAAGCATGGGTATGTTTGGAAGTGACAATGAGTGTGTCACAACCTATGATTTGCTATCACTAGCATTCGTGAGTGACACGGATGTTAGTGGATGTGTTGGTCGTAACAGCCATATATATATATATATATATATATATATATATATATATATATATATATATATATAGATAGATAGATAGATAGATAGATAGATAGAGAGAGAGAGAGAGAGAGAGAGAGAGAGAGAGAGAGAGACGCCTGTAAGGACTCCTTATGGTGTAGACCCCGGTACATACCATTATTTTAAAATAGTAAAAAAATGATTTTTTTAATGAAACTTCATGAATATGATGTTCACGGTTAGAAGATCATCTCCAATTTTTTTCATCAAAAAATTCAAAAAAAAACCGTTGAGATGAGGAGATATGTAAAAAAAAAATGGTATAAATATTCATTTTTAACCGTTGAAATGTTGGGTCAGCGCCAGTGACTTTATTAATTGAATTTTTTTGATAAAACTTCATGGATATGATCATCTGTTTGTCGAGATCATATCCATTAAGTTTCATAAAAAAAATTCAATCAAGAAGTGTGTGAGATGATCGCCAGCATTTCAACGGTTGAAAATGCATATTTATACCATTTTTTACATATCACCTCATCTCAACAATTTTTTTATTGAATTTTTTGATGAAAATAATTTGTTATGATCTTCTCACCGTGGAGATCATATCCATGAAGTTTCATAAAAAAATTTATTTTTTTACTATTTAAAAAAAATGGTATGTACCGGGATTTGCACTATAAGGAGTCCTTACAGGAGGGAGCCTCTCTCTCTCTCTCTCTCTCTCTCTATATATATATATATATATATATATATATATATATATATATATATATATATAACGTGGAATAGCGGGGTTCTTTAGTGATAACCCCGTGAGAGCGGGGGGTTACACTAAGAGGATGGTTGCATTATACCAGAGATTTCTACTTTTGAGGATTATAGGATTAGTGTGTATTTTTTCCTAAGTTTCAACTGTATATGTATAGTTTGGGGCTATAGTGGATAGCTATAGTAAGACTGGGTGTTCGCGATACCCGATTATAAATTATCGTTGATAGGTTTCACCTGAAATAGTGTGTAGCGTATATATACGGTAATGTATGTTAAAATGTGTTGCATCTTAATGTACTGATATTGTTAAATTGAAATCCCAAGGAGTAGGGACATTTTGTATGTGAGTTAGAGTGGTTGGACTTATTGTCGAGCATGAAGATATATCTCGGGTTTTATTCTCGCGCAAAGAAACTAGTGATAGTAAGGGCGTGGTAGTATGTGTTGTCTTTTTTACATAAGAGTGAATATGTATACTTTCATGCCGAGAGGAGGGTATTTGGAATGTTATAACTTTGGAATTGAAGTTATATTACGGATTAAGGGCTAGTAAATGTCGTGTTTCATTTAGTGCAGTTAAGCACATGTATATGGTGTATGGGCGCTCTGGTTAATTACATTCGCCCAATAACTTTGTGGAGCCATGCCGAGGGTAAGTGATTGCGGGGTTAGTTGAAACTGGGAGTACTAGGCTCATCCGAATTTTGAGGACGAAATTCTATTATAAGGGAAGAAGTATGTAACACCTCGTAAATTCAAGGACATTTAATTAAATAACATTTTTGGAAGAAAAGAATTTATTTGATTTGGAGAATTAAATTTATGATTTGAGAAATTTTTAAATTGAGAAATTTATTAATTTGGTGAATTGATGATTAATTATTTTGGATTATTTTATGTCGTATTCGAGGTCTTAAATTTGGAAGATGTTATAAATTAATCCGAATGTCGATTTTGAGAGCACGCTTGAGTCCGATGGGGTCGAAATAGTTCAAAATGAGTAGCCATATGTATATATTGAGTTTCGGAACTTAATTAAACATAATTGAGCTCTAAATTTAGAGTTTGGTCCCTTTTTATAAAGCCCTTCGGCCAAAAAATGGGATTTGAGTTTTTAACCCTAATAGTGAAAGGGCTAGGCAGCTTAAAGTCATTTTAGATGATTAAATTAGGGAGAGCTTACTAGGAGAAGCCTTAGAAGAGAAATTGGGAATTTTGGAAGAATGCTTCAATAACAAGAGGAGATCCTTGATTCCAATCCATCATCTTCATCAAAGGACTTGGTTCTACAAATCTAAGGCAAGTGGTTTAACTTGCATTTGTTAAATTGCATTTTTCCTATTCATATTAAAGAATGTGTCAATTAATTAATATGATGGTATTTGATCTACATCTTAATTTTGGTATTTCATATTTGGGATTTATAAATCTGTAGAGATGATAAAATCATGTCGTTTTGATTCCCCAATTTGTATAGAAGGTGTAGTTAAATTAAGATAATCATATGGGTGAATTTAGAGCAAGTCAGGGAGGGCTTTGTGGGTAAAATTTAGGCAAAAAGTGAGGCTTAAAGATTTAATGGATATTCTGTCCGCGTTTCCCATTAGAAAATTACGTTTTCTACATTTTTTTCTCTAATGCATTTTCTCCAAAAACGGCTCCAAAATGTCGCAAAATGGCATTTTAAAAATCTGGGCAGATTGGTGGGGTAAATTTTAATTGGGTTTTTACCAATTAGTCCAGTTTACTAATTATTTAGTTTAATGGGTCCTAACATTTTTTTTTTGCTCCATCAGGTCCCATGAAAACAGATTTTTGTTCCAGTAGGTAATATTTGTAAACATACAGTGAATATTCACTATTTGTACAAATATGATCTATTAAGGAAAACATATTACGATAGGACCTATTAGAAAATTTCCCATGTAAATAGGACTTAATAGGAAGATCCTCATTTTAATTTACGGTTTCAATTTGTAAATAATCACCCTTGAATAAATTAGAGTATTAATTAAATTGGAGAATTAAGTTTTATGATTGAGTGATTTGAAACCTTGTTAATTAAGTGGGTAGACTTAATTGAAGGAAATCGAATGATGGATTGAGAATTTTGAATTTCGGGCCGAGAGAGAGTCCGGGTATAATTTGTAGGGCGACACCAAGATAATGAAATTAATTAGTGTATAATTAATTGAATTGAAGTCGGACCATAGACTTGCATGTTTTAGGCTTGTGTACGGACATAGTACACCAGTAGCCTAGATCTCTCTCTCTCTCTCTCTCTCTATATATATATATATATATATATATATATATGTGTGTGTGTGTGTGTGTGTGTGTGTGTGTGTGCGAATAATATTTATTGTTAAGCATAAGGCTTGTGTGTGGTCCTAGTACACCAATAGTCTGGATTCAACATATATATACGGTGATGAGCAGTATATATATGATTTATAAATATTTGTGTGAATAATATTTATAGTAAAGCATACCAATATTAATGCTATCTTAGGAGGTTGCGCGATGTGGGTGAGTCCCCTAGCTAGTGAATGCAGGGTGAGTATAATCCCCAGGTCATAGCGTCTGTTTATAGGGGTGGGTCGTTATGGTATGGAACGGGCACTTACAGGGGGAACTATGACAACCTCCTACGCATGGGTGATAGCATTTATATCTGACATGCGCGTGAATGTTGAGATATATGATATGTATATATGGTGCAGATATATACATGGTATGAAATGTATAAATGATATAACTTGGTAGATCGCTATATGGTATCAAATGGAAATTGATTTAAATAAGTTAGTGTGAATAATAACTTATAAACTTATATACATGATGTGAAATGTGTAAGTGGTATAACTCGTGAGAATGTTATATGGCATTAAATGAGAAATGACTTAAATAAGTTAACATGATTAATAACTTATAAAGTATACTAAACCCACTAGGGTTAGAGTAGTGGGAAATCATTGGATATATGTTACAAGACTAGTTAAGGGGTAGTTAGCTAGGTGGGTCATGTATAGAACGTTAGCCGCGCACATTAGTGGAGGGTTGAGGTGTCCTCAACAGAGTGTATGGCACTAACTTAAATATGAAGATCATTAATGCATTTTAATTACTCGCATTTAAATTCACTTGCAAAATATTTTCATATATTTTGGGTTCTAACCCTTGTAATAAAATATTTTCAAAACCTTTTAGGAGTCCAGCCACATGGACGCAAAAATTGTTATATTCAAGGGTTGCGCAGTTGCAGTATATGTGAATGCTAAGGGATATTTGCTTACACGCCTATCTTATTCTCTCTTGATATGGACATCTTAGTTGTATCGTTGGGCTTGTACATTTATATTCAGTTGGCATGTATCATTATTCTCTTTTATACATTGGACTTTGTTGGTTTTCTTGTAGTCGATGTTATTCGGCTAATACTTCTAGTATACTTATGGTATGATTAGTTTCTTTTATGAGTTGGTTATTTGAAATCGTATTGCGCTGTTGGTTTGTGCTTAAATAAAAAGATAAAATTTGGCACCATGTATTTTAAATACTAGGTGGTTAGTAAGTTTTAAAAAGCTTTCGACAGTGATGCTAAGAATGAGGAAGATGAGATTCCTGTTTAATTTGATATAGGACTGATCACACGGTATTTTATTTGGTGGGGTGTCAAAAATATCCTCTATAACCTAGTCTTTGACTAACTTCTCCCCATCTCGGGAGTCCAATGTCTTAATCTAATAGGTTGTTGTTACCTTATTCTACCTTTCCTGCTCGGTTGAGGTATAATAACATTCTATAAATTGAACCTTATTCCCTTTTAAGACGATGACCCTATACTGTGTGGGGAACTTCAAACATTAGTACATGGTCAAAGGGATTGCTACAAAATTCTTAACCTTACTCTTCTAAATATGATATTGTACGCTAAATGAATATTCTTATCTAGGATGGAAAAATATATCCTTTTTGTCTAGCATGTTGGCCAAGTGCCGATCATAAATTTTAGTTCAATTGTTCCCAAAGTTTGTACTTTTTCCCTCGAGGAACTAATGAGAGGCCTATGATATCCTTCCACTTTGTTGTCCCTCAACCTTAAGCACTTAAAAAAGTTTTAAATCAAAACATTGTTCATACTATTGTTATCGACCAGAATTCTCTACCCTTCCCTCATGTACCATCATCATGATGACCAGAAGGTCATCGTGTGAGTAAAGGATTTCATATAAATCATATTTAGAGAGTAAAACCCCTAAGATATATTTATTAACCTTTCTTGGGTGAGTTCCCACAGCGCGTGTCTGGTTGATCTATTTTATGTGAGCGCAAGCCTTTATTTCATTGAAGTATGCTTTCCTCTCTACGGGTCCGTCTCCACCTCTAGCATCTCCTCATGAAATAAAGTTACACCTAAAAGAGATTATTTTAATCTCACGTACAGGTTCCTTTGGTCTCTTGGACAGGTTTGAGTCATCCTTCAAGTCATTATCCTTTTCTCTTTTCTTCTCATCAGCCTTCCTGCAAGGGATTTTGATCGTATCTTGGGTTTCTGCTCATTATTATGATCTTTTTGGGCATATTTGTCCACAAACATTAACAAATTTCCCTGTTTGATCAAGTTTTTAATTTTCTTCTTTAGAGATAAACAATTATCAATGTTGTAGATATGATCCCTATGGAACTCAAAGTATTTGTTATTATCCCTTCTGTTTGCTATAGCTTTCATCTTTTCGAGCCTCTCAGGTCCTTATTCTCAGAATATCTTTGAGGGTGAACATCAATGGTTTAAGAAGTATATTCACCATGTCTCTTTGACTTGTCTACCTTCTTATCTCTTTACTCTTTCTTCTCCAATCTCTTGCTAATGGTGTCCTTGGAGTGTATTGACTCATTGGTAGCCATATTTTCCTCGACATTCATAATCACGCTTGCCTTAGTTAATAATTCGGTCATATTCCTTAGTGGCTCATTTGCTTGTGCCTATTATAACTTATCAGGAAACAAATCACTCTTTAAAGAAGTGATTGTTCTCTTTTTATCATAGTGAATTACTTATATCTTCTTAGTATTGAAGAAGGTGATGAATTCATGGGTAGTCTTGTCAGCTTTCTGGTGGATGTTTAGCTGATAACCCACCCTTTTTCTAGGATTGCCCCAAAATAGAAGTTGCTGATGATGAGATCATCGAACTACTAAAAGTTTGAAATCTATCCCTGTGGTAAACTATTGTACCAAATTTGTGCCGATTCGGTGATTATAGAAGAGAATGTTTGGCAATGCATCACATCTGGAACTGAGTAGATGTCAGCGATAACTTGGTATAGCTCTACCTGTAACACTGGGTCAGTTTTGTTGTCCTACCTTGGGGTTATTATAGGCGGTTCGAACTTTACAAGCGTAGGACGATCCACAATTAACTGAGATAATGGAGATTGCTTCATAAAACCTTTGTGCAAGGGGTTCTTTGATTTAAATTTCTCCCAAATAATCCTCCAGTCGTTGAATCAATCCCTTCTAGATCTGGTTCTCCTGTATGGATTTAACTGTAATGGTCTTGCCTAATCCACCTTGGATTTCTAATGATCTCTCTTCCATGGAAGTCTGCTCGGCTCTCGCTAACCCTTGAATGCTCATTCTAGATTTGACCAATCATTTTGTTCTTCTCGTGACAAATATCATTGGATCTTTTATACATTCTCTAGGTCTTCTAAGCTCCCTGTAATGTTGCCCTCCTTCTGTTCATGGGCCCAAATGATCAAATGTAGAGCCACTTCTCAGCCTCTCCAACACGCTTGGCCTTTCTTTAGAGAAAGACTGTTCATCATCGTAATCAATTATCCTGAGGGAAAAGTTGGTTCTAGATGATATAACTTGTCCTCTTATGATCCAGAGTACCTAGATCAACATCCTTCCTCTGTTGCCTCTATTTGTAGGGGTGGGTGTGGTATTTTTTCCCTCATATCCAAACGTTAGCCCCCATCTTGGGTGACTGGATCTACTCCAGGTTCAGCTTTTCTAGCTTGGAGCCTTCGTTAGTTACTTCACGCTCCTATGCATTTCCTCCTGGACCTTGGAAATGCTCATCAAAATTCCCTATACATCGCCAATTCCAAATTGTGTTGAGGGTGGATATATCTATACTGAGCAGCTACTTTCAGGGTTTTCTTCCATTCCCAAACGTGCTAACAAAAATTGAGTATCCAAACATAAATGACTAAAATAATGGAACAAATCCGAAATTGGATTAATTAAACTAGGGGTATTCATAGAAATTGAATTCGCGAATAGGAAATGGTATGAAACAACAATCTGATTGTCGATGTTTCCCACAAAGGAAGCCAATCTGCAATCATTTAAAACTAGTATATAAATTTTGGGCTTCAGCTATAACGTGCTAATAATAGATAATGACAAATAAAGAAATAATAAATACCAACTTGACAATTTTGGATGAATATAAAGGTATGCTAGACAAAGAGGCAAACTAGGGATTAACTTGGTTCGGCCTAATGCGATGTCTACACCACATGTGCAATGTTGATTATATGTTTTTCAATGGTCAATCACCATGAAAAGGATTATTACAATCTCTCAAAGTTGTATATAGGTTTTTCCCTATAGTTGTTGAGTGGAATATTTTTGAATCCCTTATTGTGTGGGATTAAGGGATATTTGTAGGTAATTATTATAAAGAGATTGGTGGAGTGTCTTATAGGTCAGATAGTTAAACCTTTTACATGCCATATAATGATTCATCATGAGTTGGTTACAACCTACAAAAAGGTGATTTATATACTACTCTAGTGCATAATGGTGTGAGTGGGACCGCCCACATTCCCCCTTGTGATACACCGATGCGCTGACATAATCCATTAATAATGTCAACTGACGTTTATAACTGTCCAACCGGGCAAAAACTTTACTGAGACGACCAGAATGAGAGGTTTATCAAGTAAGCCGAACCTATCCTGATGAGGGGTGTCACAATCTTATTGTTCCATCCAGTGTCCTGTATTTATGGTACAACTAACAAGAATATCGAATGTGTGGTAATGGAGGTGATGGATGTAGATCTAAACAAACCAGGGAAACAACAGGAGGGTTCTAATACGATTGAGTAGTTGAAGACGATATATGTTGTGGAGGTTAGATAATTATAATATGACCACAAGTATACAAAGTAGGAGACCATAATATCATGATTTTTCATTGAGTAAATGGGTTATAGATATTCGACTTATCAAAGAAAAAAAGGGGCTCATCAAACATGACATGACGAGAGATGAAAATGCATAACATATATACCATTTGTAATCACGTGTGTGACATGTGAAAACATGTTGTTCAACTATCAAATCCAATATATGTTTAGAGTAATACTTAAGTAATGGATAAGAAAGGAAACTGAACATGCATAAAGAAGAAAGGTTGGGTGACCGACTAAATATGGCTTAAATGGCGATTTTTGTTAAAAGTTTGGATTTTCATCCGATTCAAAAGAAAAGGCAGTAATGTAAAATGCAAAGCATAATAAGGTTTCATAAAGAGAAGAACAAGAAAAAAGGGCAAAGAAATTTCATTATTATAACATTGTTTTCATTTAGAAATACATTTTTTTTTTGTGGAGGGGGTGGGTGTGGGTGGGGGGTAAGGTGAATATTTTTTGGTGTTGGATGATAAGATGTGTGGTAAGCATAATTTTATAGAGCTAGACACCAACATCACTTTTTAAAATTTCCATTCTATAGTAAAGTTTATTTTGACTAAAGGTTTGAATTTGGTGACATATTTGATTTATTGGTTAAAAAATATCAATGTGTTGCGTGAGAAATTATCCACAAATAAAATAAAATATTCAAATCCTCGAGAGAGGTATGGGGTGAAGCACTCCACACTTCAGTATGAAATAAGTATAGAGGTGATAAACATGTAGTCTCAAAATGAGCAGAAGGAAGTAGAATCAATTTCTCACAAATGGAATGTGAGCATAGACGAGGTTTGGATGGGGAATAAGGTATAACTTAATTTCTACGTAATGTGCAAAATGAAAATAGACAAAGGATGGACTAACCTCCCAAACCAAAAAATAGACGAATTACAAACGAATTATGTTTCTTAATTATATGCATTACAACAAACCAGAGAATGAGATTAATTATCACAACCATTTGAAAATGGAGAAGAACTGCTATGGACTGAATTTGTAAAAACAAAAGGATAAATATTATCATTATTATAATCAAGGTGGCATGAAATGGTACGTGCCGCCCTTACTCAAATGTTAGTTAATAACCCTCCTCGAAGATCCATCCCAGATTTAATAAGAATCAACATCAAAAAAGTACACAATCATTAAAAACTCAAAATTAATGCATGTAAAGAAGATGTGATGTAATAGACAGTGCATAAAGAACATTTTGCAAGGTAAAATGTTGTCTTTGGGAGGGTAAAGGTGATTAATGAACATGAGCAACGGGAACACCATCCCCATTTGCAATAATGATTCTCTTAGTTCCATTATATCAGGTGGAGTAATGAAATATAATAACATCAGAAGCAAGTGATTTGAGGTCCCCGTATCATTAAGCTAAAAATAATATTTTTTTCCATAACTTGTATCCATATCACTAAGTGTGAAGAGCACAACGATCTTAGTAGTTAAATTTCATACATTAATAATAATCCATGAAAGTGTGGTCAATTTATCACATATTTGAAAGATCACAATATTTTTTTCTGTTTATTCCTTTATAACTTGCTTCAAAGAGTGGAGAAATATAACACCAAGGACATGTAAAACCATTTGCACCCTTGAAATTAACATTTCAAATCCCATTATTAAGTTCCCTTATTATTATTAGTAGTAGTAATTGTTGTTGTTATTGTTGTAGCATTAGTAGTAGTTAGACTTCTACTGAGTACAGAACATAAAGCACTATCTTGACTTCACCATAGTAAATAGTTTTGGTTTACATCGTTAATGGGAGAACCATTAGATTTAGTCTAAAATTTAATAAGACAGTAAGGCTATCATCAACATACATCAATGGCCTTTGGGCCTCCACAATGGCTTGAATCTGATAAGGTTATGCCAGTTGATAGGTGGAATAAATATTAATAGAAACAAAACACCAGATGTTGTCTAAAATGATGGTTGAAGGTTGTTGTTTCATCACATTAATGATGTAGCTCCATAATTATGAATGTTTTGTGTAATGATACCCTTGATTGTAGAAATTTTCCTCACATGAGATAAGGTAAAATTGATCTAGGGAAGTACTCAACCTCTAAAGAAAATGTTGAACACATATTTTAATTATATCACGAGATTCAAACGTACGTTGAAACCAGTGTCTTATAAAAACTTTAATATCAAATAGATCTAATATGTCAAATGTAACAAATTTGCATTAATAATGGATCAAAAGGAAAGAAAATTTGAAGAAGAGATATCCAAGATTTTCGATTGAGAATAATCCACCCAATAATGGAAGATCTAGAAGAAAGATTCTAAAAAATTATTACTAAGAAAACACGGGATATCTCTATGGAAGTAGACAAATAGAAATGAAAGAAATAATAGATAAATAAAAGTAAGTTCTAATAGTGATCTACTAGCTAAACAAGAAAGGAAATTCAAGATTGATCATCCTAATCCTTATTGGTTTGAGATCAACGGAGATTACAATCTAAGATTTCATTTGAAATCCTTAAAAGACATATTCTCTAAGGCGTCGTTTGATGCGACGTATAAGAAGTTCCTATTGGATAAAATTATCCTATCCAATATTTGATGTAATTTAGGATGGGATATGAGATGGAATAAGTTATCCAAAGTGAGCTCCTTATCCCAAAAGGAGTGGGATAAAAAAATCCCACCTCCAAGGTTGTATAAAATTATACGGTGTCAAAATTTGATTGAAAATTACTACTCTGCCCTTATTAAGTTATAAAAAAAACTCACGCAACTTGCACTATCTCAAGTATTAGATTGCAGCCGGAGGTCCCTGTGATTCGCATAGCTCGCCATTCATATTTTTCATAACGGTAGGTAAGCACCTCATTTTTTTATTTTTATTTTTTATATTTGTTGCTTTATCATAAACTACTATTTTGGTTTAAATCAATGCAAATATTATGTTAACTCACCTACTAGACAAGTTGAAAGTTATGTGTTGTTAATTCACCGCTAATATTTTGTTACACACATTTTTTTATGTATTATTAACCTATATTCTAGACAAGTTGAAAGTTGTGTACAAATCAATTTATTTATTTCGTATGTTTCTGACGGCTATTTTTGGTAAAATCGATGTTATCCAGTTGTGACTTCAAGCAATTTTTTGCAACTGGTTTGTTTTGAATTGAAAGAGAAGATAGTAAGCAACCAGTTTTTATTATCTCATTATTTCTGGTGGCTAGTTTTTGTACACTTGGTTTTTGTATGCGTGTGAGTGATTACTAGTGGTTGATTGTGTACAAATTATAAATACAAATACATATTTTCATCTCATAATATTATTTTTTTTAACATCCCACGTGGAATTAAATACTATGTTATTGAGTTAAAATATGTGATAACCATATATTTTTGTATTTTTTAATTATTAAATACAAAATAAGGGTATTTTTGGAAAACTGGAGACAAATTAATCCTATCCGAAGCATTTCAAACACATGACTGTATTATTATATGCCATCCCGTCTTCTTATCCGGACCTGTTCCAAACGCAGTATTGGAATAAGACTTATACGGCTCATTCTTATCCTATCCAGTTAGACTCTTATCCTATCATATCCGGACCCTTATACGGTGCATCAAACGAGGTCCAAGTAACTTTAGGTCAAACAAAATATCAAGATTCAATATGAAATACCAATTTCTCTCTACACACACTAGCATTTTGATAAACACCTAAAGGGTTGTTATCCACCACGATGTTACCAATAAAGAAGGGACAAGGTGGTTGAATTTTTTGGCATCAAGATAGATTACGAACCCCTTCACCTCCTTGACATAGATATCAATCCCATCTCCATGTCCATTACAAGCCAATCATGGATCCTTTTCATGAAATGATATTTTCATCACCTCGTTTATTTTCTTAAAGTCCACTCAACTCTGACATTGTTTTCTAAATTCAAAAAGTTTTTTAATCACATTTTCCTCTTCATTGACATTACATTTTTGAAACTTGAGAGGGCATATTGCGCACCGAAATGGGGACCAACAGAAAATTATTTTAGCACGACTTAAAGTTTATGTTATAATATTCACCAATTTTTTATCAACCAAATTAACTTTTAATCTTTTTTGAGCATATGAGTGATAAAATATGCGAAAAAGATTAACATACACATAACACCAGATGTATGAGGAAAAATTCACTAATTCGAAAAACCTTGGGCTAATGCACTAATATGCCAAAAAACTTAATAAAGACATATAGAGGGTACAAGTTACTAATATTTCTTCTGCTCTAACTCACAGCTCACACTTTTTCACCAATTTCTAGCAAGCCAAAGATTTTTATACATCGATAGAAGTTCTCAACATCCCTTACAATGTGATAAACATCAACAATGTTGCACATGACTTCGTCTTCAAACTTAGAGTTCACAAATCATTTGAAAACTGAAAAAGATCCTTAAAAATTACAATACTCACATTGACATAAGGACCCTAAAGTGTATGAAAATAGGTGATTTTTGAAAAAAGCTCTTCGTAAAACATCTGCCCTCTTTTATATTGATCAACCTTAAGAAAGAGACGTGATTAAAAGCAATGAAGAGAATAAAGAAAAAGATGAACAAGACTTGGATTTTAGTTTCCCTCTTTTTCAAGGGCGTTTTCTTATCCTCTTAGAAAATAGGAAGATGAATAAGACATAAAACCTCTCTTGGTACTTTTGCTTCCGAAAGATTCGAGAGGTATTTTAAAATGGAGGGTCAATAGTGGTTTGAATAAGAAAAAAACATTTAAGTAAATTTACCCAATAATATGGGAAGCTATAAATTCACATATCGCACACAAAGCATACATGACAGAGTTCTTGGGGGATCCAATGTCCAATCAGAAGCCAAGAAGTCACATTATACACACAAATTAAGAAGATCCAAAAATAATATCCTCACATCTACACGCATTACAATTAAGGAGAACCTTCATTGCAAGGAAGATTTCAGATTTCACTTAAACATTGCTTATTTTTCATATTTAAAAAGTTTCTTTGAATTAAGAACAATTTAAAGGGGTAAAAACTCTAGTTTTACACACACCAAAAGTTTTTACCAATATCTAAAATCATTATAAAAGTGTGTGACATGAGTGTAATGCTTCTCCGACATTTACCTTTGATAAAAGTGTGATAACTTTGTCAATATGATGATAAAAGGTGGCTTTAAGGTTTTGGACATTGATGAAGCTTTTCGAAGAGGTAAAATCAAGAACCCAAAAATGTTTTCGGAACAATAATACGACAGCTACCTATAAGGGCACAAATGAGTATGTGAATATTATTACAATCTCCCCTTTTGTTTAGTACTTGGACAAAACACAACAACCAAAGATTACATGAAATCAAATTAGAAATTTGTTAACTATGACTCAAAGCCTGTCCGGAGGCATAACAAGATAGAAGTTACAAATGCTATCAGCCTAAAAACTACACAAGATACTTCTTCATAGACTTTATATGAAATATTCAGATCTTGACTTCCTGAGACATACCAGAAAAATAATAAAGATACAAATGTGTGAAGAAATCCATAATATGAAATAAATAGGCATAAAAAAGAGATATAAAAATGCAAAGAACATATTTCCATTCTAACTACCATATAAAATAACATTCAAGCCTACCCCTAAATATGATACTATAAGGTAAGAAAACACTCCCTTTCTATAAGAACCTCTCCAAAATAACTTATGTCCTCATGTCAATGAAGTAGACAAGGAAAATAATCAAGTAAAAGAAAGAATGAGAATTAGAATGAGCACATGAAGTCTATGAAATTGGGTGAAGGTAAGATATTCTATACAAATATTTTTTCATTAAAAAATAGATATGCAATACATAGTGAACAAATTCCAAAACCTTTATTTGGATAAGAAAAATATAGATAAACACTTCCTACTTACCAAATGTTGCGAGATGAATGACCAGTGTTCATAATCAAGAAAAGATTATTTCAAAGGCTAATAACGTGATTAGTTTTATCAACCAAGAACATCAAGATTATACCTCAAATGTGAAAAACAAAGGATAAAGACAATATTGGAAGATTAAAACCAAGATTGAGTCCAATTAAGAATAAAAATTCATAGAACAAATGACTCAAAGCTTCAATAGGGGTGAAAATTTCTAACACCTTTTAAGATATTTTCCACTAACACTTTTTTCATATAATAGATTAGAATGAAAATTAGACTCCATGTGGCTGACCCCATGTGATGGGATTAAAGCAAGGATGATGATGATGATAAAAAATTTCTTCATAAATGAGAGATTTGGTTAAAACCCTTGTTCTCATGTCCTTGATGTTACTCAATTTTGCATGGATATAAACCATTAAAATAATCCTTTATTCAAAATTATCTTTTCAAGTGGCAGATTTTACTCATTTATTACAAAGATGGAATAGTATTTTCAATTTTCAAAGGTAGTATCATCTAATCAAAGTAGTATCCATAGACACACAATCTCTCATTATTTAGATATAACATTTATGTTTTTCAAATCCTTGATACCATTAACAAATCTCACATATACACATTATTATAATAATGGACTCTTGCCCTCATAAATATTCAAATATTTGAATCGTTTGTAAAAGATCATTAAACTTTGTCGTCCCCACAAAGTAGCATCAAATAAATGTTTATTATGGTGTAAAGTTCAATAAGATATGATCATGTATTCCTGATAAAATTTTCCTCAGAGTTTACAATACTTTAAAAGAATATAAAAACTTACCTTAGATTATCCAAACAAGAGGAAAAAGTAATAAATAATAACCATTTGATATACAAAATATGGCAAGGGGTATATCATCTAAAGAGCATATAATTGATTAAATAAATAAAGATTTCTTGTGACAAGAAATACAACCAACTCTTATAAAAAAGACAACATAATATAAGATATAAAAGTGTAACAATACAAAGAGGCACAAATCCTAAACATGTTATCATATAATTTGATAAATGATGCAAATACCCAATGACGATCTAAGACACTCAAATCTAGTACAATCAATTGGTTTCATAAAAATGTTCTCTAATTGAAGATTAGTAGAAACATAGCTTAAATACATAACTTTTTCTTCAACAAATTATCTAATGAAATGATGTTGTGTGTTTATATGCTTTGCTTTAAAATGTTAAATGGGATTCTTGGAGATATCAATAGCACTAGTTTTGTCACGATAAATAATAATGCACTCTTGATCAATATTATTGTCTTTCGTCATTTTATTCATCCGTAAAAGTTTAGCACCATAACTTCCCGCTACAATATACTCCACTTCAGTCGTGGAAAGTGAAATACAATTTTTCTACTTTACGTGCCAAGAAACCAGACAAATTTTGAGATGCAAGCACTCAATGGAAGTATTGTTTCTCCCATCAATATCACTTGCCCAATCGGCATATGAATAATTAAATAAGAATGTATTAGTTTTCCTAGGTTAGTAGATACCACAACTTGTAGTGACTATAACATACTTGATAATATGTTTACTATATTTTAAATATGACTCTTTAGGACAAGATTATTAGCGATCACACTCTGCTACACTAAAGGATATGTCAGGATGGCTAGTCATGAGATACAACAAACTACCTATCATGCTACGATAAAGAATCTTGTAGACATCCTTTCTATTAATGTCTTTTCCAAGTATACTGGAAACACCCATGGGGGTATGTTTAAGCTTAGAAGAGTCAAGGTAAAACTTATTCACAGGGTCTTCTACATATTTAGATTGGAAAATAAAAATCCCACCATACATTTGAATCACTTCGATACCAATAATGAAAGTGAGTTAACCAATTACTCTCCTCACAAATTCGTTTTGTGTAATTAAGGTAAGATCTGGGGGCATGTTTCTCATTTGTGGAGTAAAAAAATAAAATATCATCCACATATATTGGGCCAACAACAATGTATATAATCATCCACATCCACATACACTGGGACTACAACAATGTGTATACACCCATCCTAGGACCCCCTAAGAACCTCCTTAGGTCCATATCACTCAC
This sequence comes from Sambucus nigra, assembly GCA_949130495.1. Classification (NCBI taxonomy): domain Eukaryota; kingdom Viridiplantae; phylum Streptophyta; class Magnoliopsida; order Dipsacales; family Adoxaceae; genus Sambucus; species Sambucus nigra. Next base: position 360,811,206 of record OX422217.1, on the reverse strand, counting down.
TCATTCACCACAAACCCTAGGTCACAGCTCGAGTATCAGTCTGGAGGCCATCGGGCACTCTTAGACCAGATTTGACCCCAGTCAACTTATTTCCTAAGTGGAAGCTCAATAAATCCTTGAAGGACACCAAATCCCCTTTCCAATGGTTTTTCCCATGCACTAATCGGCCTTATGACTTAGATGACCAGTTCATTTTACTATCAAAAATTGATTTAGAGGCCATTGGGCGCACCCGAGCCCCGTTTGACCCCGTTGAACTTCCTCGCCCGAGTGAAACCTCAATGAATCTTCAAAGGGATCTTGATACTCTTTCCAAAGGTCTTCTACTTGTGATAATTGGCGTTATGGTATGGATGAACAATCCATTTTACCAAAAAAACAAATTTGGAGGCCGCAGAGCACTCCCAAACCCCGTTTGGCCTTGTCCAACTCTTCAGGTCGAGCGAAGTTGAATTAATCTTTGAACGACTCTGAATTCCCATTGCAACGGCCTACCCCATGTGCAAATCAGCCTTATGGTACTGGCAAATGACCCATTTTACTCCAAAGGGTCATCGAGAATGGTTGGGCTCCGTTTGACCATAGTCACCTCTCTGAACCGAAACAAATGAATGAAATATTAAAGGGCTCTAAATAAAATTTTCCAATGGTCTGTCCCGTGCATAAATCGACCTAACGGTTAAAAAAAATGATTTATTTTCCTCTGATAATTTCTTATTCAATGACCAACGGGTCCTTTTGGTCCCCCTTTGACCTCAGTCAACTCTCGAACCTGGGAGAATCTCAATGGATTCTTAAAGGTCTATGAATAGCCTTTCTAATGGTCTGACCAGGGCATGATTCTAACTTACGATTACCATTTTAGACCATTTTCCCAAAAAACCTATCATAGACTGCCAAATAGCACCCCCATGACCCTGTCTATCGGTAGTGTGTCTAGGGTTCTATGCCAATAGGCAGGTTTAGGACCATGTCGATCGGCACCCCTAGCCTTATAAATAGAGGCCATGACCTCACTTTGAAACACAAACATCAGGACCCCTAAACAACCCTCTGAGTATTAAAGAGAACATTCTCTCAAATTCAGAGTTGTTCCCTTCTTAAAAATCCTCTTTTCCACATTTCTTCCATCATTTTCATACTTTTTTGAGTAATTTCTCTCCCATCTACTCATACCACAATCATATCACCATGATATCAATGCAACTACTATTAAGATCCACTTCAAGTCTTCATAAGAAGGTCCAATTCTCCCCATTGTCCTTAAATTCTCTTATTCTTGCATTAGTTACTTTAATTTCTACTTTAGTACTTTACATCATTATGTCACACAAATTGATTTCAAATTTTTTATTATTAGTATTTGGACATACTTTATTTTCATAAGAAAACCCAAAAATAAGAAAAAGAGGGTTTACATGTAAATTCCAAATAGAGAATTCTCATCACATTTTCTCACACTAAAATACCTTTTTCTACACACACACACATATAAGCAAATACCCCAGTTGGATTTGTGGGTTAAACCCCAAATCGTATTGTCTTTAAACTACGTGAATTTCATACCCCCGTGGCTACATAGGAATCTTGGGTAAATCCCTAGACTCGCATCCTCTAATACACATATATATTTTATATGATTGCTTATTTGTGTCTTGTCTGATACGTGCATTCATTCTTCTATAACGACTTGTGAATTCGCAAAAACTTACACTATACTTTGAATTACTATTTTAGGAACACTCTTAAGGATGACCTCACTCCTCCTTTATCCATGACGCAAGTCAAGAGATTCCATTCTCCATTTATATTATGCACGTAAGCACACACATCACGAAGTTTAACAGGAAAATATTAACACATGCTCATGAGAGACTGAAAGGGTGGGATGGGTTCCTAACCCCTTCCCATTCTGTAACTTAATCCCCGTATCATTAAATTACTTGTCTTCACAAGCACTAGTATTGTTTTTGATGTCATTCTCTCGAGGTGGAAACATTTATTTTGTTTGTTTTGTGAAAAATAGGTTGGAGACTCTATTTCTACATATCACCCCACATCGATGATAAACGAGGGCCCTGAGAAAGGGAGCAATATTGTGCGAATGCCAAAATGGGGAATTACGGAGGGATCCACCTCAAGATAACCCTTGACCCCCGACCTCAGGATGGCCACAATGGTGACGCCATTGGGGAATTTTTTGAAGAGAACTAGACTCTATTCCTTCATAGGTGTTATTATTTTCTATATGTGTGCGTATGCACCTGCCTGAATGTTCCCTTTTCTTCTCTATTTACCTTTTTTCATATATATCTCTCATGTAAATACCACTTTCCACTCACTTATACACTCCACACACTTGTATATACTCTCCATGTACACTTCACGCAATTACACTTAGCTTCACTTTACACTCACAAAACACTTACCATATCCACGCTTAGGCTTCACTAACATACACCCACCCTCCCTACATTTGTAGATATGCTCACTTACACATATAACATGCCACTTGTAGTTGATCCATGTATAGGATCACTATCACACGCTTTCACTTGTATATATTCCCATGTCACCTACACACACACATGTATCCATGCGTAGTATAGTCTCCATGTTAGATTTACTTTTCATAATACTTGTATATACTCCCTCATTAGTGTAGTATCACTTTTACTCATCGTGCTAATAAAAAATGATAAAAAATTATCTCTCTCCATAGTGTTTTAATTAAGACTCGTGCATTTTTGCACACTACATCACCAAGAGAATGACAATATTGACCAAAAAATTTTCCCGTACAGAGGGGTCACTTTATGATGGGTGTTGGTCATGCGGGTCGCAGTTAGCCTAAGCGATATGATTCTCACCATCGATTTACCTCGTACGTTTGACGTATATCGAATGGTTCTCCACGCATCATATTGCTTGAGTGAAATCATAATGGGAGGTATATAGTAGGGAACTCCTTCACGTGCGTTGAGTATATCGAAATCCCTCTCACACGTATTGTCCCCACGAGGTATATAGTGAGGCAATTCACATACACATAGGTATATTAAATGGCTTATCCACACGTACCAATGAATCATAGACCTTATAGGTAAGAGGTATACCATAGAAGTCATGCTAATGGAGGAAACCCTTCGATTAACCCAACAGTTGCATAAATCTCATATAGGGGTCAAACCTAGGACACTCATATTTAGTTTATCGATTACCATGTAGAACTCTGACAAAAATTCCGGGTTGACATACCGCCCTAATTTTCGCGCTATTTCGCCTTTTTTCCAAAGTAGGAACCCGTCTATAAGCTTGGAAACAAATCCAACCGTAACTTACGTCTTTTTAAACCCATTTCTCCTTGGATCGGGCCTTATCCAATATTTTTTTCTACATTTAGACAAACCTAATGCAAGTGAAAACCTAATTATAAAATTAATAATAATCATGTTGAGATTCCTCTCCTTTTTTCCTTTCTTTTTCAAAAATACCAATAACATTTTACTCCTCCCAAAATACCAAAAAAAATTTGCGTCCATCGTTTAAAATTAAATTCGAATTGCTTTCCTTCCCAGTTCGATTGCATACCCAATTTTAGCATGGCTCAATATTGGCTACGATTTTCTGTCAAACCACCCCAAATCTCTATCGGTTCTTCTGATAATTCATCATATTTTGGGATTTACCTTCTCGAGCTCTTCATGGAGAACACCGACTAAGAATTGAATGTGTAGCTCGATTTTGTGACCGTCTTATCCCATCTAAGTTCTAAGATTAACAATCTTCAAACCGAGGTCCATGACATGCAGTGTCATTGAGCCCAGATTCTCGAAGAACTCAAGATCATCTTTTCTTGTGCCATGGGTCCACTTTCTTTCGAGCCTATTTGGGTAGCAGAAGAGTATCAACATGTTTTGCGTGCCCCACCTGCCAATTGACAACCACCAATCCAACTCCATATTCCAAACCTTTCCCAACCAGGGGCTAATTTGTAAGTACCTAGGAATCCTAAGGATGAGGAACTGAACAAGGTCAAGGAAGACCTAAAGATTTTATTAAAGAAGTTCGACCAAGTCAAGATAATTGAAAACTAAATGGAATGCACCCATATGTCTCAGTATCCCAAAGCCAGACTACCAGACAAGTTAAAGATTATATACATCAAGAAGTTTAGGGGAAGTGAATCCCCAACTCTTCACCTTCAAAGCTATCACCGAGAAATGACCCTCGTTGGTGCCTTCGAAGAGATAATGGCCCAAATGTTCCCATAGACCTCGAAAGAAAAGGCCCTTCGGTGGTTTCTATCCCTCAAAGAATCCAGAATCTGTAGTTGGGAGGATGTCACACGAGAATTAATGAAACAGTACAAGTACAATGAGGAGTTAGAGGTTATGCACTGATATCTATAGCTTCTTAAGAAGAACCTTGGGAAAACAGTTAATTCCTTCATAAGAAGGTGGAGAGAAAAATCTGCTACCATGACCAACAGACCCTCCAAGGAGGAACAAATCAATATTGTGAAGAAATAATTCTTGCCTTATATCAAAGTGTCCATAGAAGGATAATACTACCCACACTTCCGAGCCCTATGAGAAGTGTAATACCCCGTATTTTTTATGCTATATTAATTTGGGGATTTATTAAATTTAATGTGATGGTTTATTTAATAAAAATCCGGAAATTAAATATGTTATAATTATTAACGTGACGAGAGTTAGTAATTATGGGAAACTTGTTAAATATTACTAATGAGCATAGTAATATATTATATTTTTTATATTGAATGTCATAAGTGAATTAAATGACTATTTTGGAAATTTAAGTCGGGACGTGCCCGTGTCACGTCGGGACTAATTGGACATGATTTTAGGTTGGAAATCCATGTTTAATGATAGTTACACGCATGCTTTACGTTATAAACACCTGGTATATGTTATAATGATGATAGTAGGATTTTTGGGGCGATTAGAATGGAAACACATCATTTTAGATGAAGAAGTTGGATGAAACCCGTAACTGCATTCTGCAGAATTTTTCCCAGACCTGCTTGATCGATCGATCGAGCCTAGAGCTTCGATCGATCGAAGGTTCGATCGATCGAGCCCCAAGCTTCGATCGATTGACCCCTCCTGGCAGAATCCTAATTCCCTCTTTAAATGCGTTAAATTCAAATTTTCGTGATATAATTCTTGGGCACTCTTGATAAATTGATTTGGGAGACATTGAGGACCAGTAGGGTATATGAATAAATGTTGGAACCTTTAATCTTTAACGAAAATGGTATTTATGGGATATTTACTTTAGGGTAGTGGATTTATGAATTTAAAGGGTGAGGTGCGTAAGAGAGTTACGTTGGAACCTAATAAAGACACTTACTGAAATTCAGATTTGTGAGGATGTAGCCCATGAGTGTTAGGTAATAAGTGAGAAAACCCTTCGAGTTAAGGTTAGGAATAAAACCTTATACGAAATTCTATAACTGTGAAATTAAGGATAAATGGTATAATTACGGGTGATGAGAAGAACCTATATTAATATGATAAAGTGGTATATTTATATGATTGTGTGTACATATATTATATGCATGTGAAAATCATACCCACGCTACTTACTATCCCTGAGGTTTCCGCGCTGGGACAAGTCTTATCTCGATGGGACCTTTATGGGGGATATTGACTTGTACCCTAGGAGATAGATATCCTTGGTACATGCTATCGATGTGATAGTTCAGACGGTCCTAAGAGACGCCGGTATGTGCCATCCTCTTAGAGACTTGGAATCTATGCTTCGCCTCAATATTGTTTGTGTCTTTCTGTTAATACAATTCGAGAGTGATTCCGAATGTATTCCCCTTAATATGAGTGATATGGGGCTTTGGATAGTAGAGTATCCACGCACCATAGTTTTATTCGGGGTGCTGTTATATATATATATTATACGAGTAGTTAATATATATATGAGATTATGATATTTGAAACTGTCTACTGAGTCTTGATAAGTAGGACATGGTTGTTGACTCAAATTATTAAATACTTGTTTTGAAAAAGTATAATATATCACTGTAAAACTTTATTGATTTTATAAATATAAAATGGAGGACTTTGATTTCTGTTTGGAACATTCTTTTTAAAATGGAGTCGTGAATTATAAATCTTGCGAGTAATCTAAGTTAAGTTAAATCTTTTAGAAAGACTAGTGCATTAAATGATAAGAAACCATGGGGAAGGTTAGTCCGATAGGTGTGCACATTAGAAGAGAGGTGAGTATTTTCTCAAGAGAGTGACGTACTAATATGTTATTGCATTGGCATGTATCAATTTAAATTCTTGCTAAACGTATTTTAAAATCAAACACACTTTCGGGCTCTGACCCGTTTTTTTTTCTCTCTCTCTCTTGTATATATATGTATATTTTTAGGTGCCCAGCCACAGGGGTGTCTTGCTTAGGATCCCTTGAGAGGAACGTTTTGCAGCTTAGGTGGGAGTTGAAGGTCACTTGAGTAGATGGTTTCTTTTATTGACTCCACTTCTAGAATTCTCATTTATTGGGCATGTGTCGCCCTTTCCATTATTTCATTTGTTGTTGGGACATTTATATTTCAGTTATTTCCAGTATTGTTCTATGGAATTTATTCAGGATGGATTTGTGATTTTAGTTTCATATGTTGACATTCGATTGACGAATGGTTTATGTTATTTAGTTTATTGTGGTGTGATTCTTAATTGTAGAAATGTTGTTTTAATTAAATAATCTTTTTCGTTAATTAAAATTTGGAAAGTTTGTATGAAAATGTTTTTGACACTTAGCTTAATTATTTAGGGTGTTAAATTGGAAAATTTATTTTTATCGACAGTGATGCTGAGAATGAACCAACTGTTTACCTTGATTTAATTTAATAAAGGAGTGATCGCCTGATATTTAATTAGACGGGGTGTCACAGGTGGTATCAGAGCATCAGGTTCTAGTGTCCATAGGATATGTACGACTTATTTCGCTTTCAGCTTAACGTTATTGCTATAGAGCCCTATTTTTAGGATTGTTGTATTCTTGATCTTACGTTTAAGTCTTAAGCTATTCGAGATTTGATAATAACTGTAGACTAATAAACTTGTTCACATTTCAGATGCCTCCGAGACGTGCTCAGAAAGATAGGCGTGCCCAAGCCGAGCAGCCAGCAGCTCCGGCACCAAGCACAACGAATGCGAACGAAGTAGTCGCCATTGTTGCTCAGGCGGTGAATGCCGCAATAGCGGTGATTCAACAGGCTCCACCCCAGGTTCAGGCAGTGGCGCCAGTACCAGCACAGCTTCCATCCGCATGGGAGAGGGTTCGGGATGTTTTTCAGAAAGCGCATTCCCCTGAGTTTTCTGGTAGCTCCGATATTGTTACAGTCAGCCAATGGAAGAAAGACATCCAGCTGCACCTCCGTATGTATGAGTGCACTGACGTGCAAAAGCAGTTATTGGCTTCCTTTAAGCTGGTGGGAGCCACATTACAGTGGTGGGAGTCCACTACTACTTTGGAGGAGCGGGACACGATCCCTATTCAGTTGTTCTGGGAGCGGTTTGACCGCAAGTACTTTCCACCCGTAGTGCAGACTGAGATGAGGCGAAAATTACTAAATCTGAAGCAGGAGAATCTTACTGTAGTTGAGTATGAGGAGGAGTTCATGAGACTTCTCACTATTGTGCCGGATGAGGCACCCACTGAGAGCAAGAAGATTTTGCTGTTTGTCGACGGGTTAGCTTGGAGGATCCGTCAGCACCTTATTGGGAATATATCCCTCAGTACTTTCACTGACGTACTCAATGCAGCGTTACTACATTGCCAGGATCACCGCTTCCATCTTCAGGGAAGCAAGAGAGCAGGAGAGTACAGCCAGCAGGGCAGGACCGGGAGTAATAGTGTCGATGGGGCACCATCTCAGGGACAGACTCGTCTGCACGAGCAGAGTTCCCATCAAGGGGACCCTGCTAAGAGATTTTGTTCAGGTGATTCTAGGCAGGGATTCAGGGGTTTCAGGCAGGGCCAGCCTAATCAGCAGGGCCAACACCGACCAGAGGGCCAGCAAGGCCAACAGCGTGCACATCAGGGCCAACAGGGCTAGTGGCGTGGAGGTAACGGCCAGCAGGGCCGTGGATAGCAGAGTCAGAGGGGAGGAAACTTCAAAGGCTGATGATTTGGGTGAGGTAAACATGGCCATAGGCGCCAGGATTGCCCAGAGGGCGATAGGGCCCCACAGCAGCAGGGAGCCCGTAATGAGCCGCAGAGACCACTCTTTCCACCTGCCCTCCCAGCTCCAGCCCAGGTACCAGCCCTACCATCCATTCCAGCAGCTCCAGTGCAGCAGGGACAATTGCAGTATGGACGTGTCTATAACGTCCACCAGGCAGCAGCTCCACAGGCACCACCTGCGATTGAGGGTTTGTTTCCTATCCATGGTACTATGGGTCGGGTATTATTTGATATGGGGGCAACACATTTTTTTATAGCTACGCATTTTGCGAAGGTCTTACGGTTGTTAGCCATAGCAGAGAGCACCGTGATGTGCGTCGACTCACCCCTGGGGAGTGGGTCACTTATTTTCTTTATATGCCGGGGAGTGGGGGTAGAGATTGGTAGCTTGGTGTTACCTGCAGACATGTTAGTCTTAGACATGCACGAGCATGATGTGATTATTGGTATGGACTGGCTCGCAGCTTATAGAGCCATGATTAATTTCTTTGGTGGGAGCATTGTTTTTGCCATTCCGGGGCAAGAGATGTTTGTAGTGGCGATGCCTCGCCCAGAGGGAGGTTTGACCGCTCATTTGTATTACATAGAGGAAAATACCTCTAAGGAGGTTGTGATTCCCTTAGATTCGATCCCTATTATCAGGGAGTATTCCGATGTGTTTCAGGAGATACCAGGCCTACCGCCCAGTCGTGAAATAGACTTTGTTATATATTTACTGCCAGATACGAGACCTATAGCATGCGCACCGTACCGTATGGCTCCGGCAGAGATGCGAGAGCTATGAGATCAGATAGAGCAGCTGTTAGGTCAGGGCTTCATCCGTAGGAGTACCTCACCTTGGGGCGCTCCAGTCTTGTTTGTGAAGAAAAGAGATGGTTCACTGAGATTGTGTGTGGACTACCGTGAATTGAACAAGGTCACGATACAGAATAAGTATCCATTGCCTCGAATCGATGATCTGTTCGACCAATGGAGGGGAGCAACTTTCTTTTCGAAGATAGATCTGAGGTCGGGGTACCATCAGTTACGTATTAATGAGCAGGATGTTTCAAAGACTGCCTTCTTGTCGAGATTTGGGTCCTATGAGTTCAGGGTGATGCCGTTCGGACTCACAAACGCCCCAACCGTTTTCATGGACTTGATGAATCGAGTATTCAGAGAGTTCTTGTATCAGTTCGTCATCGTCTTCATAGATGATATCTTGATATATTCACACTCCGAGGAGGAGCATGCCGAGCACTTGAGGAAGGTTCTTCAGACTCTACGAGAGCATCAGTTGTATGCTAAGTATGAGAAGTGTGGATTCTGGTTACGATAAGTAAAGTTCTTGGGCCATGTCATTTCTGAACAGGGGATTGCAGTTGACTCGAGCAAAGTGTCAACGGTGAGGGAGTGGGGACAGCCCACGACACCGATGGAAGTGCGTAGTTTCTTGGGATTAGCCAGATACTACAGGAGATTCATTCGGGGATTCTCCAAAATAGCGGGTCCACTGACGAATCTGACTCGCAAAGGGGTACCATATGTCTGGGATGACGCTTGTCAGTTGGCTTTTGACGAGCTGAAGGACAAGCTTACTTCAGCACCAGTCCTTGCCTTACCGAAACCGGGTGTGGAGTACCTGGTTTATACCGATGCGTCTTTACAGGGACTTGGAGGTGTACTCCAGCAGGAGGAGAAGGCTATAGCTTTTGCTTCCCGCAAACTTAAGCCGCATGAGAAGAATTACCCCACCCACGACTTGGAGTTAGCAGCGGTCATCTTTGCATTGAGGATTTGGAGGCACTACTTATTGGGTGAGAAATTCCGTTTGTTCACAGACCAAAAGTCACTGCAGTACCTGTTCACTCAGCGAGAGCTGAATATGCATCAGCGCAGGTGGTTAGAGTTTGTGAAGGACTACCAGTTCGATACACAGTATCATCCGGGGAAGGCCAACGTAGTTGCCGATGCGTTGAGCCGTAGACCGGTAGACGATGTAGCGGACATCTGGAAAGCAAAGTGGAAGGAGTTGGGTCACCAGGACGCAGTATCCCGTTCTTTTATATCCGTGATGTCAGTCACACCCGAGATTGTTACGAGGGTGATACAGGCACAGACCACAGACCCGTTTCTCCAGGAGCAGATTGTGCGACTTCTAGTCGAGGGTGCTGAGTCCTATTCTGTTAGTTCTGATGGAGGTTTGCGGTTTAATGGGAGATTAGTGGTTCCAGAAGGAGCGGAGTTACGTCATGAAGTGATGACTCATTCTCACGGGTCCCGATTTGCAGTACATCCGGGAGGTGATAAAATGTACCAGGACATGAGGCGTCAATACTGGTGGAGTGGGATGAAAAAGGACATCGTCGAATTTGTGTCCAAGTGTTCTACCTGCCAGCTGGTGAAGGTGGACCACCAGAAACCGTCAGGATTACTTCAGCCATTGGAAGTACCCGCATGGAAGTGGGAGAGTATTTCCATGGATTTCATTACAGGATTGCCTACGTCACAGCGGGGCCACGATTCTATCTGGGTGATTGTAGATCGTTTGACCAAGGTGGCTCATTTTCTGCCAGTGAGGATAGATTATACCACGGGTCAGTATGGTCAGTTGTTCATCACTGAGATTGTCAGATTACATGGGGTGCCCCTGAATATTGTGTCAGATAGAGACAAGATTTTTGTGTCACATTTCTGGGAAAGCTTTCAGGAGGCTATGGGTACTGAGTTGAAGTTGAGTTCATCTTACCACCCACAGACAGATGGACAGACAGAGCGTACTAATCAGATGTTGGAGGATATGCTACGTATGTGTGTTCTCTATTTTGGAGGAGCATGGGAGCCACATCTTCCACTGGTAGAGTTTGCTTATAATAACTCTTATCAGTTTACGATTGGTATGGCTCCATTTGAGGCTTTGTATGGCAGGCCTTGTCGTTCTCCAACCTGTTGGCTCGAGGTGGGGGACAACAAGTTGCTAGGACCAGAAGTGATTCAAGAGACCTCCGCGAGGATTGAGATAATCAGGAGTCGTATTCGGGTAGCCCAGGATAGGCAGAAGAGCTATGCCGATGAGAAACGGTTCTTCCGGGAGTTTAATGTGGGAGATCAAGTGTTATTGCGTGTATCTCCTATGAAGGGTGTGATGAGGTTCGGGAAGAAGGGGAAGTTGGCCCCGAGGTACGTGGGACCATTTCCAATCATCGAGAGGATTGGGCCGGTAGCATACATGTTGGAATTGCCAGAACATTTACATCGCATCCACGATGTATTCCACATCTCGTCGTTGAGATGATTTTTTCGGGATGATATGGCCCATACTCACATTGCGATAGATGAGATAGACTTACAGTCTGACAGCTCTTACGAGGAGAGACCAGTGGCTATTCTAGACTATAGTGAGAGGAGATTGAGGTCGAAAGTAGTTCCACTTGTGCGAGTCCAGTGGGAGCATCATAATGTGGAGGAATCCACTTGGGAGCGTGAGGCAGATATGCGCGAAAGATACCCAGAGTTGTTTTTACCAGGTATGCCTTATTTTCCGAATTTCGGGACAAAATTCCGTTATTAGGGGGGAAGTGTGTAATACCCCGTATTTTTTACGCTATATTAATTTGGGGATTTATTAAATTTAATGTGACGGTTTATTTAATAAAAATCCGAAAATTAAATATGTTATAATTATTAACGTGACGAGAGTTAGTAATTATGGGAAACTTGTTAAATATTACTAATGAGCATAGTAATATATTATATTTGTTATATTGAATGTCATAAGTGAATTAAATGACTATTTCGGAAATTTAAGTCGGGACATGCCCGTGTCACGTCGGGACTAATTTTGTTAAATAAAAAGTAAATATTTTATAAGTTATTCGTATGGTCGTTTTGAGTGCGCCAACGTGTCCGGAAGGGTCGAGATAGTCAGAGAAGTATACCCGGGGGTTTAGTTTGGGTCTCGGGGCGTTTTTAGGCCTAATTGGTACCCCGGGAGGGCATTTTAGTCATTTTACTTAAGTGGGTAATTAAGCCCACGAATTTCAGCCAACCTATATCAGCCATTAGGTCAGCCTCTTAGGGTTAGAACATTCACAAATCAAGTGACGGCCATTGGAGAAGAGAGGAGAGAGCTCCAAGGCAAACCAAAAAAAAAAAGCCACCGGATTTCACCACCACCGCGTAGATCACGAGACAAGGAACGCAGCCATACCAAAATCATCCGGGAATCTGCATACCAAAATCCCAGGCAAGTGTTTAAACTTGCTATTTTCGTTGATGCAATCTTCATGTTAGCTTAGGAATAAATTGTGATAAAAACTATGGAAGAAAACCCCATTTTTGATAGGAGAACCCATGTAGTATTGATGTATATGTAAATTCTGGAAACCCTTTCCATGTAGAGGTAATAATCCACGAAACATGGTGATCATAATAAGGAAATATTGGAGAAAGATTCATTAGAAATCTGTTTAGAAAAATTCTAGGGTTCTTGGTAATTGGACATGATTTTAGGTTGGAAATCCATGTTTAATGATAGTTACACGCATGCTTTACGTTACAAAACACCTGGTATAATGTTATAATGATGATAGTAGGATTTTTGGGGCGATTAGAATGGAAACACATCATTTTAGATGAAGAAGTTGGATGAAACCCGTAACTGCATTCTGCAGAATTTTGCCCAGACCTGCTTGATCGATCGATCGAGCCTAGAGCTTCGATCGATCGAAGGTTCGATTGATCGAGCCCCAAGCTTCGATCGATCGACCCCTCCTGGCAGACTCCTAATTCCCTCTTTAAATGCGTTATATTCAAATTGTCGTGATATAATTCTTGGGCACTCTTGATAAATTGATTTGGGAGACATTGAGGACCAGTAGGGTATATGAATAAATGTTGGAACCTTTAATCTTTAACGAAAATGGTATTTATGGGATATTTACTTTAGGTTAGTGGATTTATGAATTTAAAGGGTGAGGTGCGTAAGAGAGTTACGTTGGAACCTAATAAAGACACTTACTGAAATTCAGATTTGTGAGGATGTAGCCCATGAGTGTTAGGCAATAAGTGAGAAAACCCTTCGAGTTAAGGTTAGGAATAAAACCTTATACGAAATTCTATAACTGTGAAATTAAGGATAAATGGTATAATTACGGGTGATGAGAAGAACCTATATTAATATGATAAAGTGGTATATTTATATGATTGTGTGTACATATATTATATGCATGTGAAAATCATACCCACGCTACTTACTATCCCTGAGGTTTCGCGCTGGGACAAGTCTTATCTCGATGGGACCTTTATGGAGGATATTGACTTGTACCTTAGGAGATAGATATCCTTGGTACATGCTATCGATGTGATAGTTCAGACGGTCCTAAGAGACGCCGGTATGTGCCATCCTCTTAGAGACTTGGAATCTATGCTTCGCCTCAATATTGTTTGTGTCTTTCTGTTAATACAATTCGAGAGTGATTCCGAATGTATTCCCCTTAATATGAGTGATATGGGGCTTTGGATAGTAGAGTATGCACGCACCATAGTTTTATTCGGGGTGCTGTTATATATATATATTATACGAGTAGTTAATATATATATGAGATTATGATATTTGAAACTGTCTACTGAGTTTTGATAAGTAGGACATGGTTGTTGACTCAAATTATTAAATACTTGTTTTGAAAAAGTATAATATATCACTATAAAACTTTATTGATTTTATAAAGATAAAATGGAGGACTTTGATTTTTGTTTGGAACATTCTTTTTAAAATGGAGTCGTGAATTATAAATCTTGCGAGTAATCTAAGTTAAGTTAAATCTTTTAGAAAGACTAATGCGTTAAATGATAAGAAACCGTGGGGAAGGTTAGTGCGATAGGTGTGCACATTAGAAGAGAGGTGAGTATTTTCTCAAGAGAGTGACGTACTAATATGTTATTGCATTGGCCTGTATCAATTTAAATACTTGCTAAACGTATTTTAAAATCAAACACACTTTCGGGCTCTGACCCGTTTCTTTTTTTCTCTCTCTCTCTCTCTCTTGTATATATATGTATATTTTCAGGTGCCCAGCCACAGGGGCATCTTGCTTAGGATCCCTTGAGAGGAACGTGCTGCAGCTTAGGTGGGAGTTGCAGGTCACTTGAGTAGACGGCTTCTTTTATTGACTCCACTTCTAGCATTCTCATTTATTGGGCATGTTTCGCCCTTTCCATTATTTCATTTGTTGTTGGGACATTTATATTTCAGTTATTTCCAGTATTGTTCTATGGAATTTATTCAGGATGGATTTGTGATTTTAGTTTCATATGTTGACATTCGATTGACGAATGGTTTATGTTATTTAGTTTATTGTGGAGTGATTCTTAATTTTAGAAATGTTGTTTTAATTAAATAAATCTTTTTCGTTAATTAAAATTTGGAAAGTTTGTATGAAAATGTTTTTGACACTTAGCTTAATTATTTAGGGTGTTAAATTGGAAAATTTATTTTTATCGACAGTGATGCTGAGAATGAACCAACTATTTACCTTGATTTAATTTAATAAAGGAGTGATCGCCCGGTATTTAATTTGGCGGGGTGTCACAAGAAGATGGTGTAAAAATTGAGGAAGGCATTACGAAAGTAGAATCTAAGATGAAGAAAATGGTCGGATAATTCACTCCCTGAAAGTATGAGAAGCCCGCCGGTGCTACAGTCTCAACCATTAACAACATTTCCCAACATACTACCTCTTAGGCACCGAAAAGTCACCCCAATCCAAACAAAAAAGAGTACTCGAAGCTTCCTGCTCCCCTATCAAAAGTCGACCAGTACCTGTTGAGCCAAAACCTCATCAAACCCTTAGACCCCCTCCATTGCCAAATCTACTCCCTAAAAACTTTAGAGCTGATGCTTGTTGTGATTTCCACCAATCTGTAGGCCATACTATTGACTAGGATATCATCTCCCCACTAGGTAATCCTAAGTCCAATACCACTCAAAACTCAATTTTAGCCAATACGAATGCAATCTTCCTAGAGAATGATCCAGAATTTGACCTATCTTCTCAAATCGTGTCAAACAAAGCACCCATCATACACACAATCTTACCCAAATGCTCAAAGTTTGCCCATATTTTCTCCTACAAACTACCTACTTTAGTGATCAAGCTTTGTCACTCCTTATAAGGCCCTGCATTATCATTCGCACCATGTCTGGAGGGAAAGACATGGAATTACCAGTTATGTTGAACTAACTCTTAGAGTTTGAGATTAAATTACTTGTACGAGATGACTTTTGATTCGAATATTCAGGGGCTTGTTTATGAAATCTCATAAGTAAACTTAGATTATTGGGTGGTACCTGTTAAAGAATTTAGTTTATATGATGTAGTACAAATAGTGTCCAATGTGTTTCAACATATAAGTGAAACTTATAGCATTGATAAGATACTCACCATTTTAAAGCTTCAAAGACGATTGGTCCCTTCACTCTTACACCTCCCCATTGGGTGGGAAGATTTATACGATGAAGCCATCGAGGTTGTTAAATGCATTGATTTCTATTGGTAAGAGGACATACTCACTACCCAATAGGGGGAATACTTTGACCGCTCAGATGATAAACCCAATCAGGAAAAAAATATTCTAGTAGCTAGACTGTGTGGAATGATATCATTCGAATATCTATTGGAAGAAATCATCAAGGTGTCCATTCAGCCCATGGTAAATGAAGACGCGAGGTTTTTGTTCATCCTCACCTCAGTAAATCATATAACCAGGTCGGGAGACACTAAAAAGATCTGATTCCTTATGTGACAGATATAAATAAAGGAAAGGAAGTTGCTGAAGAACTTCCCATGGTAGAAATGACCATTGAAGAGAGAAAAGTCCTTAAGAAGCTCAAGAAGACCCATGCCAATATCACCCTATGGGGGATTTTCATGTCCTCCCTATTACACCGGAATGCTTTGATAAAACTCCTCACCGGTCCTACAATTCATCCTTCCACCCCACCCAAAGAAGACCTAAGTTGGGTCCTTGACCTCTTTCATACTACTATCATTTTCCTTAGTAGAGATACCGAATATTGGTCCTGGCCATAATTATGCTCTTAACATCTCTGTTAAAGTCTTGGGAAAGAAAGCCCCACTCTCACTTGTTGATGACGGATATGATCTCAATGTTCGTCCTATCAAAACCTTCAATTTTTTAGGATTGAAAGTCAATGAACTCACTCCCACTTTCGCTGTCATGCGCGCTTATGACAATACCCTCCTAGAGGTAATCGGGTCAATAAAACTCGCAATAGGGGATGGCCTTATCAATCCTATCACCGAGTTTCAAGTTATTGACATACCTGCATGTTTTAATCTACTCATTATCCATCTGTGACTCCATAACATCTAAGGGGTATCTTATTCTCTTCATAAAAAACTAAAATTCTTCGTCAAAGGCCATCTTGGGGGATGACGATAGTACAAACAATTCTAGCACTAACAACCCAGTATTAGATATTTATCATAGGACAAACTCCATAATTCTCTCTAACTTCCGAGTTAACCCTCTTCCCCTTCCAGCAGGAGAAAATTTCAAAGATAGAGTTTGTAAGGAACACAACCTGCATGGAAACATCAATGTGGTCCAGATGTTTAAAAACATTCTATTTATGAACGGAATAGGTTTACGGTGACATCAGAAAGGGATCCTTAAGCCCATAGTCCTGAAAAAGGCCTTTCCCCCGTGCCACCTAGGTTAACAACACTCACTAGAAGAACTCAAACCACTCCAATGGCCATGACCGAAAAGAAGCTTAGAGGATGAAAGGACTATTTCGAGAGACTCTTTGAACAAAAGGTTTATTAAAGAGGGTGAAGAATTATCTTTCTACAGCTTCTTTGAACCATGGTATGACCATGTAAATAAAAAGATGAAACCTAGGTCTAAGACTACCAATATGAAGTGCAACCTGTCATCAAGAAAACTATGACAATTACCTTGGATTTTGAGGAAAGTAATTTCGAAGACTCATTCAACATGTCGATACTAGGGTTAAGTCTCTACATGATCCGCTCAAATGCCACGCCGCCAAACCCATTAACTCAAATCAAAGTTATTGAAATTCATCCCCTGTACTAGAATGTCGTACATGTCCAACCTGCTCAGATTCAAACTGACCTTGTTGTTCACCCTATTTGAGTCGCATTACCTGATATTGTTGTTCCTTTTTCTGATATCAATGTAACTCAAACTTATTTTGATGAGATTCTGGGTGCTATTTTTCTTAAAAATGAAATAAACGAGGATTTTGAGTATCTTGTTTTACCTTACATTAATTGTATTTCATCTAATCAAACCTTGATGATGATGATTTTGCAATTGAAAAATGCTTAACTAGTCATAATAAGGAGAATAAGAAACCACATAACCGCATTTAAATTAATGATAATGAGACTATTATTATTAATCTAGGATCGAGTTGCCACCAACATAAGATTAGGATAAGGTCCACCCTTAATGAGCATGAGCGTGCATAATTTGAAGAATTACTGAAAGAATTCGTGGATGTCTTAGCATGGTCCTATAACGACATGCCCAATATTGATTTGGAAATAGATCAGAACGAGATCCCAACTTTCCCATAACGTAAACCAGTCAAACAAATGTTAAGGAAGCTCTACACGGAATGGCTGCTCAAAATAAAAAAGGAAGTGATCAAGCAATTGAACATGGGTTTCATTTACATAGTTGAATATCATACATAGCTTTCCAAATCGTCCCTATACTGAAATTCATGGGAAAAGTCTTCATGTGCATTGACTATCGGGATTGGAATAAAGCAACCCCTAAAGATGATTACTCATTGCCCAATATTGACATAATCGTGGACAACATAACCATCCATGCCCTCAAATCATTTTTTGATGGATTCTTCGAATATAACCAGATTAAGATGCACCCTGACCATAAGGAGAAAAACACCTTCATCACTCCATGGGGAACCTTATATTATATTGCCATGCCATTCTAACTCAAGAATGCCGAGGCTACTTACAAAAGGGTTTCCACAGCCATCCTACATGAACTTATTCTCAAGGTTTATGTAAACGATATGATGATCAAGCCTAGAACTTGGAAAGGTCATATTCCTTCCTTCCGAAAGTTCTTTCAGGGACTATGACGATATGAGATGCGGTTAAAACCAATGAAATGTGTTTTTGGCATCAGGAAAGGAAAAATCTTGGGATTCATGGTTAGTTAGAATGGAATCTAAGCATACCCCACCAAGGTGAAAGCCATACTAAAAATGTTATCACCAGGGATCGAGAAGGAAGTTAGAGGATTCCTAAGTAAGCTACAGTACATCAATCGGTTCATCAACCAGCAGACTTCTATCTTCAAACCCATTTTCAAACTTTTTCGATAGGATTCAACTAAAATCTATAATGAGGCCTACTAAGAAGACTTTGACTGAATCAAGCGACACCTCACATGACCTCCGGTGCTTATGCCTCCATTGCTAAGTCTCCCCCTCCCCTTGTAATTGATGGTGACAAATACTATAGAAGGGTATTTGCTTGCCCAATACATTGAAGAATCACACAAGTAAAGAGCTATTTATTACACCAGTTAAAAATTGGCTGGGTACAAAGTTAAGTACATTTGTTTTGAGAAAGCATGTGTAGTCCTAGTTTGGGTCATTCAAAAGTAACATTACTAAATGATTACCTTCCACATTAGACTAGTATCCCGTATGGATGCCATCAAGTACTTGCTAGAAAAGTCCGCTCTATCCAATCGAATGGCCCGTTAGTTGATGTTACTAGCTGAATTCGATATTGTGTACATTATATAAAGAGAAATGAAAGGGAGAGCCATCTCTTACTACCTTATTGATAATCTCGAATGAAGATATTCTCTGCACCTCTCAAGAGGACCTTAGATGGAAAATGTCCTTTAGTAGAGTGGACCACAAGAAAGGATACGACATTGGTATACTCTTAATCTCCTTGATGATTCTCACACCCCCATTTCCATCAAACTAGACTTCTCCCTCACTAAAAACATAACCGAGTAGGCGACATGCATTATACACCTCATTATTGCCCATAAGAAAGTAATCCGACACTTGGACATCTATGAAGACTCTTCCCGCATCGTCGGCCAAATCTTTAAAAAATGGAAAGTTTATGATAAAATTGCCTACCCTTCAATGCCCAACTAGAAGAGCTGGCCTCATAGTTAAAAGTTGTCATCTTCCACTACCTTCCTCATTGAAAGAACAGTCTATCTGATGCCTTTAATACCCTAGCCTCCATGGTCGACATGACTGAGGGAATAAAAATTTCCCCTTTCCTAGTTCTAAAATAAGTTAAGACCACCCATTGCTACCACATTAAACTCATTACCGAGGAAGATTTTTATGTGGACAAGTTGTGGTACTATGACATTTGGAACCTCCTTAAACATGGTAGGTATATCCAATATGTCGGTAAGAAAGACCGCGTGACCCATCACAAACTGGATGTCCAGTATATCATCTGTGACAAAGCACTATTCAAAAGAAACTTTGATGGGACCCATTTACACAGCATAGCAGGGGTAATGTTAATTAAATGATGTAGAAGATTGACAAGGGGAATGCAGGACCCACATAATTGGTCACATACTTGTCAAAAAGATCATCCGTCAAGGACTCTATTAGACCACCATGGTTCAAGATTTCATGTTCGATGTCCGAAGATGCCTAAAATGCCAACATTTTGCTAATATCCAACACTTTCCTCCCCATGAACTATATAATATGACCTCTTTGTTGCTCTTATCCACGGGGGGCATTGACAGCATAGGAAAATTTACTCCTATATCCTCAAACGGTCATGAATTCATATTATTCTCCATTGATTACTTCACCAAATGGATAGAAGTCGAGTCATACGCGATGCTGAATGGCAAGAAAGTGGCTAAGTTTATTAGAAAGAACATCATCTATCGATACGGACTTCCCCACGAGTTAGTATCAAAAAATGGTCTCCATTTCAAAGATGAAGTCATGGAACTAGTCGATGTGTATAAGATTCATAGAAATAAAACTTCTCCTTAACGAACCCAAACCAATGGTGCTGTCGAAGCTGCCAATAAAAGCCTCAAAATCATTATCAGCAAGATGGCTGAGAATTACAGACATTGAGTAGATAGGATCCCTTATGCCCTCTGGGGCTACTTCAATTCAATAAGAATACGTATTATGGCTACCCCTTATTCTCTTGTGTACGTTATGGAAGCAGTCCTACCCATTGTGCTAGAAATACCTTCCTTCCGTGTCCTACTTGAAAGCAAAGTTAATGAATAAGTATGGAAGCGTAGCCCCATGAATGAATTATCATTCATGGATGAAAAGAGGATAAATGATCTATATCATATAAAGGGATACCATCATTGGATAGCACAATCATTCAATCGAAAAGTTAAGTACCGTGGTGTCCAGGAGGGAGACATTTCCCTCAAAAAGATCATAGAACTCGTTTAGGACACCATAGGGAAATTAAAACCAAATTGAAGCGCCCCCTACATCGTGAAGAAAGTTATCTTAGGAGGCTCCGCTATGATCACAAACCTCGATGGAGAAGAGATGGTGCATCTAGGCAGCCTGCACCATTTCAAGAAATTTTACCCTTAGTTCGACTTATCCTCTCAAAAATACTTCGAAAAATACTTCATTTTCCCTACCCAAAACTACGTGGGACCTTATCCTTTCAAAAAAAATATTCTTTTTAAAATGAAACTCATGAGAATTTTCAAAATCCCCAAAGGTACGTAGGCTTCCCATACGCTATATATGGGCCTGGTCCCCTTCTTTTTCATAAAAGGCTATTCTTTTCTAACCTCCAAGAATGGCGCTGCATTTTATCATTTACATAAACAAGAGGATTATGTATGACTTAGTGAATGGCACAAATAATTCAATTGAAAAACTCATCAAGAGGAACTGCAAAATATGATCAAAATCAATTTTATTTTTTCTAAGGAATACAACGCTATTACATGAAGTATCTACGAAGAGAGTTAAACAAACCACCATCCCTTACACTGACCAAACCACTCTTAAACAAACCTAAACCTACACTAAGTTAAAACAAAAATTATTTCTCCATAACAAAACAACACAAAAACATCAAAATTACCATAGCTTCAAAAAAATATCCCATGCTTCACGAAACACTACATGCAACTACGGGATGTCCCCACTTCATCATCGTTACTAGGCCCTGGAATTCCCCAAGTTTCCCACTCCAAGATGACATTCCGTATGAGCTTCATGGAGCAGTACGCTCTGACAAGCGGGGACAGAATCATAACACCATCTTCCATGGTTAAAGGCAACGACCGACCTTTGATAGACTCTTCTGTTATAATTTTCTCTACTATCCGTTTCCATAATAACTTCAGGTAGTCCCGAGGCACATGTCAGGCCCCCCTCTCAGTGATTCAGTCAAATCCTCCATTGGGAAGAAGTTTATTATGTGAGGGAGCACAATTTTTTACAATCTAACTTGTCGCAGGAGCCATCAGGGGAAATAGAAGGAAGTCTACCGAAGGCCCACCAAGTGCACATACCGATACTCTCTATATTGCAAGATAGGCAGTAAGTACACCCACCCTGGCACTGATTAGCGAAGACATCAGGATCCAATCATACAAAAAACATAAGCCAGCTCTCTATAGATGGGACGAATCTTAAGAACGGACAGACAAAGAAATTGGGTACAACCTCCAAGGGATACTCAAGAGGAGCCGCCAGACGAAACCTCTTGGCAAGACAAATAAATAGAATTACTGTGCTCCCCCTTTGAAAGTAGGAGCGTCCCTTATTCCAAGCATACAAACCATTCAGGGTGTCAGCCAGCACCACCATCGTGGGATTATAATGGTAGGACATACATGTCATTATCGCAGCCATTTGGGGATTCGCTGTCAATTCCCCCGTCACTAGAAGTACCCTCACAGTAAGGCCCAACGTGACAACTCTGGAAAATCTAGCATCCTTAAAACCCCTAAAGCACACTAAATACATAACTACATGGAGGAAAATATCCCCTCTAGTAACCAACGTTTGAGCCGCTGAAGGAGATATGTGAAGCAATTTTTCCAGAAATATTGGTGAGAAAGGGAAAAATCGGGCATAGGCGCCGCCTGTCGCGCCCCGACTTAATT
Organism: Sambucus nigra; assembly: GCA_949130495.1. Lineage (NCBI taxonomy): Eukaryota > Viridiplantae > Streptophyta > Magnoliopsida > Dipsacales > Adoxaceae > Sambucus > Sambucus nigra. Next base: position 360,788,790 of record OX422217.1, on the reverse strand, counting down.
TTGTTAAACTCATCCTTTTAATTAGAGATAAATTGGCTTAAACAATTATTTAATTTAAATCTCTAAGGAAAATAGCATAAGAATTTTTTTTTCCAAAGGTATGTGTAGATGAAAACATAACTGCCTTTACTTATAACTAATAAGTACTACATAACTTTACATAAACAAGATCCTTAGTTTAATAATTACACAAAATAAATCCTGATATTCAAACCATACTAAATATCCGCCACTCCTCCGTTTTAAGGTCCTAACTTGGCAGTGAACTCCAAATTATAAGCATACCTGAAACAAAACATTACAGCAGTGTAAGCTATAAAGGCTTAGTGAATGACCACATACCACACATATAACCAATTTGAATAACCATTTTTATTTTGTTCTAATGCTATAACCCAACAGGAATTGTGAAACTCTCGCAAGCCTGGACCCGCCACAGTCCAATTAACCAACCACAGTTATTAGGGACCACCACATCCCTTTATTAGGCCCGAGTACACAAACCTTTAAGTTGGATTAACAGGACCGCCACATCCCGTAGGACCCACCACAGTCCTTAACATTAGATAAAGGAGTCACTAGTCCATATCATTATATAACATCTCTTAACATTTTTAATCATATGCATATGTTTCATAAATACAACATCACTCCCATAAACATTTTCACACATGTGTTTAACTACACATTTCCATATGAAATTATAATCATTTATATTTCATAAGTAAGGTCACTCACCTTGGATTTAGTGCTAAGATTAATACCAACTACTTCCTTGGTATGGTAGTATTAGCTGCTTCCCCACCTAACAAATCAATGTCGTTAGTATTTGAATACACCGATTAACATCAAACCCGGTAACACATCACATAATTTGGTCAATCAGAAATAACTAAGGAGTAATTACATATGACACTTCACATTTATATAACACCCAATTAATTAGGGTTCTAACACAATTTACAGAATTAAATTACGAATTTTCTAGACAAAGTTATGCCCATTTTATTACAGCCTTTTCCAAATCGTTTCTCAAGAAAAACAACAACACAACTTCAACAACCTGGAATTCTCATAATTTTTGTACAACATAACTTTTCATGATATTCCACCCAATATCAGTAAACACATTGAATAATACAAATTTAATGTTTCATAATTTCTAGGGCTCATTTTCTATGTCGAGCAAAACGTCAAACACTTGGTATGCATTCTTGCTCCTTTAGGGCAGATTTTAAACCACGACTTCAAACTATCACCAAGGGTTCATTCCTTGGTATTTTTACACAATTTTCGGATATGTTATACATGTATGAGTTTATTTTACCCTCCAACTTGAATCACTCAATTCCAATAAGTATTCCATGATTTATACCATTTTTAGCATAACTAGGTCAAAATACAACATTAAGGCATAACTTAACAATTTTAAGCATACATAACCTTGACCTTGAGTATAATTCATGGAAACATATAATAAACATGTTTTAGCAGAAATATACATCATAATCATGGATTTTATAAATCAAAATGCTTTACGAAAAGATGATGTAAATTTAGGACTTTAAAGTATGCATTTACGATCCTAGCTTCAGTTTTAACTTATGTTCTTAACCCATCCTTGTTCCAACACAATTCAGAAATATGGGTATCATTAAAATATATATCCAAATAAAAAATAAAAACATGATAAGTATAGAACTCATCCATGTGACCAACTTTAATAATGATGTAATTACCTTACGAGGATTCCTTGATTTATGGAAAATTTCCAAAGATTTATTCCTTAACTTTCTTCTCTTTCTCTCTCTTTAGGCAAAACCCTTGTTCATGGCTGCATTTGCTGATCAAAGGGGATGTTTTATGAAGTTTAAGTCGGCCAAACTATCACCCACCCTCTAACCAATCAAAAAATAGCACATGGTGTGCTAATAAGACAATTGTCACTTAAGGAATGGACATATTTGCCCTTGTTTCGTACTTTCGCTATAACTTCTTGTACGAGTCTCCGTTTAACCCACCGTTTATTGTGTTATAATATTAATTCATATATATACAACTTTAATAATTTATGTTTTCCCAAAATCATAAACTAATACGCCTAATTTGGGCTTCGAACAGGAAAGTAGCAATTTACCGAAAATCTCAAAACTTTCACATTTGGCGACCAAACATTGCCAATTTCGTATCAACAACCTTATTTACTTTTTTAAACATAATCATGAATTAAAAACATAATTTATGATGCATTAATCTCATAACTAATCATATGTTCTAAACATGGTATCCCCGATTATAAGCTCAATTAACACCTAATGTAAACAACACATATATCACAGGAGCATGCATCCCCTAAACATGATAATTAACATGTTCAACACACATAACCAATCTATAACTTATAACTCCTAAGTTATAATTAATCATGTAATTCACCTTCCTAATCATGTTTTAGGGCCTTACAATTCTACCCCTCTTATAAAAATTTCGTCCTCGAAATTTAACGCATAAGAAACTTACCAAATAGATGATGATATTGCTTTTTCATGTTATCCTCCCCTTCCCAAGTGTCATACTCCAAATTCCGATTTCTCCACATCACTTTAACTAGTGAAATTGTTTTACTACGTAACACTTGCTCCTTTCTATCTACAATAGCAATTGGTTCCTCCACATAGGTTAAGTCATCTTGAAGCTCTATCGGTTGTGAGATAAACACATGTGAAGGATCAGACACATACTTACGTAACATTGATATATGAAAAACATCGTGCATCCGGAAAAATTCTGGTGGTAACGCCAATTTATAAGCTACAGCTCCAACCCGTTTCATTATCTCATAAGGGCCAATGTACCTGGGACTTAACTTTCCCTTCTTACCGAATCTCATAACCCCTCTCCAAGGAGAAACACGTAGGAATACTCGATCACCTTCCTCAAATTTCAATTCTTTCCTTCGGTTGTCTGCATAACTTTTCTGTCTGCTTTGCGCCCCCTTCAAGTGATTATGGATAAGATTTATCTTTTTAGTAGTCTGCTATACGATTTCTGGCCCAAGTAGTTTTCGTTCTCCTACTTCAGTCCAACACACTGGAGTTCTGCATTTTCTCCCATGCAAAGCTTCAAAAGGAGCCATCTCAATACTCGAATGATAGCTATTATTATAAGCAAACTCTATTAGTGGCAAGTGTTCATCCCAACTCCCCTTGAACTCCAACACACAGATTCGTAACATGTCTTCAAGTGTTTGGATCGTTCTTTCTGACTGCCCATCAGTTTGAGGATGAAAATCTGTACTAAATTTCAATTTAGTCCCCAAAGCTTCTTGTAAACTAGGCCAAAAGTGAGAAGTAAACTTAGGATCTCGATCAGAAATAATAGAAACAGGTGCACCATGCAATCTGATAATCTCATCCACATATAATTTGGCATATCTATCCATGGAGTAAGTAGTTTTAACAGGAAGAAAATGTGCAGACTTAGTCAACCTATCAATGACAACCCATATAGAATCAAACCCTCGTGATGATTTTGGTAAACCTATAGCGAAATCTGTAGTAACATGCTCCCATTTCCACTCAGGAATAGGTAAGGGCTGTAGTAAACCACTTGGCTTCTGATGCTCCACCTTCACCTATTGGCAAACTAAACATCTAGCAACAAATTCTGCAATGTCGTATTTCATTCCCGGCCACCAATAACATTGTTTCAAATCTCTATACAGTTTCGTGCTCCCTGGATGCATAGCATATAAAGAACAGTGGGCTTCCTCTAAAATCGTTCTTCTTAAATCAAGCACGTTAGGTACACACAAACGGTTTCCGTACATAACAATGTTATCATCCCGAGTAGAAAATTCATTTGCTTTACCCTTTTTCATATTATCTCTAACTTTCTCCAATTCTGCATCTCCTACCCGTGCTTGTTTTATCCAGTCTATCAACGTGGGTCTAACATTTAAATGTGCCACTATTCCATAAGACTCATTCAAAGTTAATTCCACCCCCATTAAAGCTAACTCTCTCAGCAAGTCAACTCGAATACAATAAATACAAGATACTATGCCTAGAGATTTTCTACTCAAAGCATCAGCAACAACATTAGCTTTACCAGGATGGTGATGTATCGTGCAATCATAATCTTTTATAAGTTCCATCCACCTTCTTTGCCTCAAGTTCAAGTCTTTTTGTGTAAACAAGTATTTTAAGCTTTGATGGTCAGTAAAAATTTCACAACTAACACCATATAAGTAGTGTCTCCTGATTTTTAATGCAAAAACTACTGCAGCCAACTCAAGATCGTGTGTAGGGTAGTTTCGTTCATGTATCTTTAACTGTCGAGAAGCAAAAGCAATTACCTTTCCATGCTGCATTAACACACAACCGAGTCCTTGATACGAGGCATCACTATAAATAACTAAACCTTCTGTACCCGTTGGGATAGTCAATACTGGAGCTAATGTCAACTTACCCTTTAAATTTTCAAAGCTTTTATCACAATCACCACTCCACACAAACTTGTTCTCCTTTCTGGTAAGCTTAGTCAATGGCAATGCAATAGAAAAAAACCCCGGTATAAACCTCCTGTAATAGCCCACCAATCCCAAAAAGCTATGTACCTTTGTCACACTAGTTGGTCTTTCCCAATTCATTACTGCTTCTACTTTCTTGGGATCTACACAAATACCATCAGCAGAAATAACATGCCCCAAAAATACTACCTCGTCTAGCCAAAATTCACATTTAGAAAATTTAGCATACAACTGCTTCTCTCGCAAGGTCTGTAAAATAATACGCAGGTGGCATTCATGCTCATCCCTACTACGAGAATATATCAAAATATCATCGATGAAGACAATAACAAAAGAATCCACATATGGGTGAAATATACGGTTCATCAAATCCATGAATACGGCCGGTGGATTTGTTAACCCAAATGGCATGACAAGAAATTCATAATGTCCATACCTGGAACGAAAAGCAATTTTTGAAATGTCACAAGCTCTTACTTTCAATTGATGATATCTGGATCTGAGATCAATCTTAGAAAACACTTTGGCTCCTTGCAACTGATCGAACAAGTCATCAATGCGGGGTAGTGGGTATTTGTTATGGATAGTCACCTTATTCAATTGACGATAATCGATGCACAGCCTCATGGTTCCATCTTTCTTCTTCACAAACAATACTGGGGCTCCCCACGGTGATACACTAGGCCTTATAATACCACGATCTAACAAATCTTGCAACTGTATCTTTAGCTCTTTTAATTCTACAGGGGCCATACGATATGGTGCAATAGATATTGGTGTAGTTCCTGGTACCAACTCAATCGAAAATTCCACCTCACGGTCTGGTGCTAACCCTGGGAGTTCTTCTGGGAAGACATCTGCAAACTCATTAACTACTGGTATATCTGATAATTTTCCAGCCTCTTGTCGTATGTCCACCACATGGGCAAGATAACCCTCACATCCTTTCCTTAGCAGTTCATAACATTTTGTAGCAGAAATCAAACAAGTTGGAGTGACATTGTGTTCCCCAATAAATTTAAATTCAGGTTCACCCGGTAACTGAAACACTACCTCCTTTTTAAAGCAATCCAAACATACATGATATGAGGCTAACCAATCCATACCCAGTATCACATCAAAGTCACGCATATCGAGAGGTAATAAGTCAACTAGTAATTCTTTTTCACCCACTCATACCACACACTCCCTATATACCCTCTCAATAAAAACCAACCCCCCCACTGGAGTAACAATAGCTAAACCAGAATCTAATGATGATAATGGTTTATTAAGATGCAACAGATAAAGCAAAGACACAAAAGAATGTGTAGAACCAGGATCTATCAACACATAAGCATCTTTATCACCAATAGGAAGTGTACCTGTCACTACGTTAGGCATAGCTTGTGCATCTTGTTGCGTCAGTGCAAACACTCTGCCTTGGCCTTGGTTTTGAGACACGCCTCCTCTACCTCCCCTGTGTACTTTTGGTGTAGAAATTCTATCTCCTACTGTCACACTCCCAACTGAAGTCATAGCTCCCATCGCTGGACAATTCTTTCGTAAGTGCCCTGGTTGATGGCAATGGAAACATAAAGGTGTCGTCTCAGCTATTGTACACTCCCGAGACATGTGCCCTTGACCACCACATCTATAACCAAATATGTCCCTCGATCCCATCACAGATGCATTTTATGACTGATTCATCCCAATCCTTCCACCTCGAGCTTGAAATCTTCCACGTGCATTTCTATTATTTTTAAATTCTTGGCCCTTAGGCAATCCTCGTGCTACACTTTGAGTTGAGGTTCCCGCCTCCCATCCATATGATCTTATACTATCATGTCTAGCTTTCTTCGAATGTTCAACTTGCATTTCTTTTATTGACTTTTCTGACACCATGGCCCTATCCACCAAGTCCACATAATCTGTTATCTTCATATTAGCAACCATGCTTTTTATATCTACACTCAACCCGGTTTGAAACGGATCACATTTACTTTCTTCCGTCCTCACCAAGTCAGGTGCAAATCTAGATAAGGATATAAATAAAGCTTCATACTCTGCCACTGTTCGATTCCCCTGTTTCAACGTGATAAATTCTTCCTCTTTCTCCTTCCTATAAAGCCTTGGGAAATATTTTTCAAAGAACACTTTCACAAACCTCTCCCATGTATTTCGTGGAGGATTTATTAGCACCACTCCCCCCATTGTAGTAAGTAACCTTTCTGTTGCATCCCACCATAACTTTGCATCAGCCTCTAACCTAAAGGTTGCTAATAAAACCTTTTGTTCATCTCTCACTTCCATCACCTTGAATATTGTTTCCATCTTTCTAACCCACCCCTCTGCCACTAACGGATTCGTGGTTCCAGTAAATGTAGGAGGATTTAACTTCATGAACCACTCATGTAATTTGTCCCTATTCCCACCATGTTCTCCACCTCTTGCTTGCTCCATAAGTTGTGCCACAGCACGTAATATTCTTCCCACATCATCAATAGGTTGTTGTTGCACCTCTAGTTCATCCACTTCAATAGGTATACGTCCTTGCTGACTATTAGGTACATAGGATACCTCACCCTCCGCTCTATCATGCGGCTCGTGTGGATCCATCGCTCACTGCAATATAATTAACTTAAACAAAATATAATAGCAGCAGTTTAATATTAACATTGTTAGTCAAAATCCAGGTGCATAACAAACTCACTTTCTAGTGTCCACTGTCAATCTAGACCCTCACACCCTATCCAGAACCAAATAACCACGCTCTGATACCAAGTTGTCGCGCCCCGACTTAATTTTGTTAAACCCATCCTTTTAATTAGAGATAAATTGGCTTAAACAATGCTTTAATTTAAATCTCTAAGGAAAATATCATAAGATTTTTTTTTTCCAAAGGTATGTGTAGATGAAAACATAACTGCCTTTACTTATAACTAATAAGTACTACATAACTTTGCATAACCAAGATCCTTAGTTTAATAATTACACAAAAGAAATACTGATATTCAAACCATACTAAATAGCCGTCACTCCCCCGTTTTAAGGTCCTAACTTGGCAGTGAACTCCAAATTATAAGCATACCTGAAACAAAACATTACAGGAGTGTAAGCTATAGAGGCTTAGTGAATGACCAAATAACACACATATAACCAATTTGAATAACCATTTTTATTTTGTTCTAATGCTATAACCCAACAGAAATTGTGAAACTCTCGCAAGCCTGGACCCGCCACAGTCCAATTAACAAACCACAGTTATTAGGGACCACCACATCCCTTTATTAGGCCCGAGTACACAAACCTTTAAGATGGATTAACAGGACCACCACATCCCGTAGGACCCACCACAGTCCTTAACATTAGATAAAGGACTCACTAGTCCATATCATTATATAACATCTCTTAACATTGTTAATCATATGCATATGTTTCATAAATACAACATCACTCCCATAAACATTTTCACACATGTGTTTAACTACACATTTCCATGTGAAATTATAAGCATTTATATTTCATAAGTAAGGTCACTCACCTTGGATTTAGTGCTAAGATTAATACCAACTACTTCCTTGGCATGGTAGTATTAGCTGCTTCCCCACCTAACAAGTCAATGTCGTTAGTATTTGAATACACCGATTAACATCAAACCCAGTAACACATCACATAATTTGGTCAATCAGAAATAACGAAGGAGTAATTACATATGACACTTCACATTTATACAACACCCAATTAATTAGGGTTCTAACACAATTTACAGAATTAAATTACGAATTTGCTAGACAAAGTTATGCCCATTTTATTACAGCCTTTTCCAAATCGTTTCTCAAGAAAAACAACAACACAACTTCAACTTCCTGGAATTCTCATAATTTTTGTACAACATAACTTTTCATGATATTCCACCCAATATCAGTAAACACATTAAATAATACAAATTTAATGTTTCATAATTTCTAGGGCTCATTTTCTATGTCGAGCAAAACGTCAAACACTTGGTATGCATTCTTGCTCCTTTAGGGCAGATTTTAAACCACGACTTCAAACTATCACCAAGGGTTAATTCCTTGGTATTTTTACACAATTTTCGGATATGTTATACATGTATGAGTTTGTTTTACCCTCCAACTTGAATCACTCAATTCCAATAAGTATTCCATGATTTATACCATTTTTAGCATAACTAGGTCAAAATACGACATTAAGGCACAACTTAACAATTTTAAGCATGCATAACCTTGACCTTGAGTATAATTCATGGAAACATATAATAAACGTGTTTTAGCAGAAATATAAATCACAATCATGGATTTTCTAAATCAAAATGCTTTACGAAAAGATGATGTAAATTTAGGACTTTAAAGTATGCATTTACGATCCTAGCTTCAGTTTTAACTTATGTTCTTAACCCATCCTTGTTCCAACACAATTCAGCAATATGGGTATCATTAAAATATATATCCAAATAAAAAATAAAAACATGATAAGTATAGAACTCATCCATGTGACCAACTTTAATAAAGATGTAATTACCTTACGAGGATTCCTTGATTTATGGAAAATTTCCAAAGATTTATTCCTTAACTTTCTTCTCTTTCTCTCTCTTTAGGCAAAACCCTTGTTCATGGCTGCATTTTCTGAACAAAGGGGATGTTTTATGAAGTTTAAGTCATACAAACTATCACCCACCCTCTAACCAATCAAAAAATAGCACATGGTGTGCTAATAAGACAATTGTCACTTAAGGAATGGACATATTTGCCCTTGTTTCGTACTTTCGCTATAACTTCTTGTACGAGTCTCCGTTTAACCCAACGTTTATTGTGTTATAATATTAATTCATATATATACAACTTTAATAATTTATGTTTTCCCAAAATCATAAACTAATACGCCTAATTTGGGCTTCGAACAGGAAAGTAGCAATTTACCGAAAATCTCAAAACTTTCACATTTGGCGACCAAACATTGCCAATTTCGTATCAACAACCTTATTTACTTTTATAAACATAATCATGCATTAAAAACATAATTTATGATGCATTAATCTCATAACTAATCATATGTTCTAAACATGGTATCCCCGATTATAAGCTCAATTAACACCTAATGTAAACAACACATATATCACAGGAGCATGCATCCCCTAAACATGATAATTAACATGTTTAACACACATAACGAATCTATAACTTATAACTCCTAAGTTATAATTAATCATGTAATTAACCTTCCTAATCATGTTTTAGGGCCTTACAATTCTACCCCTCTTATAAAAATTTCGTCCTCGAAATTTAACGCATAAGAAACTTACCAAATAGATGAGGATATTGCTTTTTCATGTTATCCTCCCCTTCCCAAGTGTCATACTCCAAATTCTGATTTCTCCACATCACTTTAACTAGCGAAATTGTTTTACTACGTAACACTTGCTCCTTTCTATCTACAATAGCAATTGGTTCCTCCACATAGGTTAAGTCATCTTGAAGCTCTATCAGTTGTGAGATAAACACATGTGAAGGATCAGACACATACTTACGTAACATTGATATATGAAGGATCAGACACATACTTAAGAGATTTGGAAACCTAATTAACTTTCATCCCTATAGGAGTACTCTAATGTGGTGAAAATTGCAATCAAGGCGTAGGGATGATTTGACTTGATTCCCATGCCAATAGCCAGTTCAAGGGGTATGCCGCTAGATAACCCCCCTATTTGAAAAATTCCTTATTTCCTTTTTTACCAAAATCAATTTCAGAAAAAATCTCATTTTGAAAAAATTACCCCCAGTTATTTACTCATTTTCTTTCAAGAAAAAAATCATTTTTAGTTCTCAAAATAAATTCATACTCAAAAATCTCGCATCTCAGTCAATTACTTTCACTTCCCATTTCTAAATAATTAAATATTCTTTCTTTCATTATCATTTCCATACTTATCTCTGCTTTTGCCTAAAATAAATAGTCTTAGCAAAAAATTAAAAGTGCATACATGATAAGCCACTAAATTAAGAAAAATACAAAAAAAATGCATAGTTCTTCATATATGTTGCTTCACTTGGTTACAGTTTGCCGATAAAATATAAATTCAAAAAAATACAAATCAGAATTCTGCCGAACCTTCAACTCTCTCTCTCTCTTTCTCTCTCTCTCTCTCTCCACAAAGGACGCACTAAAAATGTGTGTCAGAAGTCCATTCACTCTAGGCTCAAGTGTAATCCTATCGCTCAAGTAATAATCCCAGTAAGTCGGGTATCGATCATCAGGGAAGAAGGACAACAGAGTTGTGACGACGGGAAAAGACGGAGGAATCCTAACCTTGACTCTAAAAAGAAAAGGAAAAATGATTTGGTTTTTGAGATTGGTTACAGCTAAATGCGATTATGAAATTATGAAGAAATGCAACTACACTAATCTACCAAAATTATGAATAAAAAATAGTCTGAAACTTTTTATTTAAATGATGAGAAAAATAGGACGGGAATACAATCCCCCAACCCTAGTGTAGTGCGGATATAATATTAATCTTAAATTTATCTGATTGATTTGACCCGGAATTTAGTACTCCCAAGAATTATGTATACGAGGTTCAAGCCCGCATCATACCTAATCTGAGGATGAGTAAATCAGTATCGCGATAGTAGCACTCGAATTGCACTCTAAATCATCACGAGTACCCAGAGGCAAACGAGATATAAAGATCTACAATTGTCGTGTAACTACGCAATACGATCATGGTCAATCATTAAATTTAGCGTATTAATTTTATACACACGCACTAACACATCAGGCTGGGTTCATGCATCCCGGCCTTTTAAACCTAGCCGGACATATTAAACTGAATGATGCATGAAATAGTAACGTTGCATGCAAGCGAGCTCATGATAACACTAAATCGAAATATGTGGCTAAGAATTATAAATGCATAAATTTATTCAAATCACGCAGAAAAATTACCATGCAAGAATAATAATCATAAAAATAAAACTTGGATTACAACTTGAAAACAAACCCGAGATTGTATTGATCTTGCAACAATTAATTGAAGTTATGTTCCTAGATGTTCTTCTCTTTTTTTATCTACCAAAAACTAAAAAAAAACCATCCAGAACTGTTGTTCCCAGGTCACCACCCACGCCCCCAAACTGTCCTTTGAGAGTTTTAACCTAATGGGATTATTTGAACCAATCAGAATGAAGGAGAAAAATTCGCGCTTCAGGACCCCCGAACCAGTTTGCATATTACCCGAACCGGTTCGCCCCCCAAACCGGTTCGCGTCTGGGTTCGAGAATTTTTGCTGGCTTGGGGTGCTTTTTCTTTCACTCAACTCTTCGAATATTTCTTATTTTAGTTCCTTTCTTCCTTGAATTTTTCTTCAACTTCAACTGGTCATAACTCATCAACCGTAGCTCGGATTTGGGTGCCGTTTCTTTCAGTGTTCTCGTTGTTCCGAGATTTTCAACTTTCCAGTTGACTCCTCCATCGGGATCTGGCTACAGAATTACCAAAATGCCCTTGAACTTGCCTTCTTAGATTTTCTTTCATCGTCTCGCTTTCTCTTTTGTACTGCTTGCATAATTAACCTGTAAAGCACGAAACACGAAATACTTACCAATGAAGGTTAGTAGCATAAATGTGCATCAAATCCATATTAGTTCCATCACTCGGGTTCACAAATACACCAAAATTAGGGGTATAAATATACAATATTTATGCCCAATCACCCCCTCTATTTGAAAAATTCCTTATTTACTTTTTTACCAAAATCAATTTCAGAAAAAATCTCATTTTGAAAAAATTACTCCCAGTTATTTACTCATTTTCTTTCAAGAAAAAAATCATTTTTAGTTCTCAAAATAAATTCATACTCAAAAATCTCGCATCTCAGTCAATTACTTTCACTTCACATTTCTAAATGATTAAATATTCTTTCTTTCATTATCATTTCCATACTTATCTCTGCTTTTGCCTAAAATAAATAGTCTTAGCAAAAAACTAAAAGTGCATATATGATAAGCCACTAAATTAAGAAAAATACAAAAAAAATGCATAGTTCTTCATATATGTTGCTTCACTTGGTTACAGTTTGTCGATAAAATATAAATTCAAAAAAATACAAATCAGAATTTTGCCGAACCTTCAACTCTCTCTCTCTCTCTCTCTCTCCACAAAGGACGCACGTTCCCCTATGACGAGCTATGGATCTTCCACCTACAGAACTTAAACCCTCATCTAAGGTGGTAGGCAAAATAAAGTATGAAGGATCCGACTTCTTGATATAATCTGATATGGAGGCCATCTAGTCCTTGAAACCCTTCTACCAAGTGGTCAACACCAATAAACTGGAAACAAAGTAGCAACAACAAAAGGCAAATAAATCAGTAAAGAAGCAAATAAGAATAAACCAAATAAGAGGAAAGGAAAGAATATACCTCAGGCTGGAGGGCCTTATCCATAAGACCTGTTAACCCAGACACTGACGCATGATAACAGTGTGGTACACTCAGTGACTCTATGCTACTCAGTTTAAAATTGTAGGAAGGGGTAGTAACCTGAATGATCGGAGCCTCCCCTGTCACCATCACTGTTGACATGACATCAACTACGTCGTGGGTTGATCCTACCAGCACGCTATTACCCCTGCCCAAAGCTATAGCGGGTGGAGGCATGTTCAACACGTCATAGATAAAGTATGGAATTAACCACCTCATCACAAAATCTAGATAATCATATCTCACTTTTGTATTTGTATAGTGCGTATTGGTCTTATCGATCATAACCGTTTTTCTCGAGCATCATCTGATATCTCTCTTACTCGCCTCATGTACGTAGGGGCACAAATGTTGGGTCTGTGGCCATCCCGAGGCGAGCTACCTTTTGGGGGAGGAGGAGAGACATATAGATAGATATGTCTTCCCCTCGAGAAGGCAGCATCACGGTCTCGCACCCCTCTTCTTCTTGAGAAGGTTGCTTTGGTCGTCGTCGGTGTAGGGGAAAATATGAAGAGATAGAGTCGCCATCCTATTTTGCACAAAGTAGGACCAAATGATGCATACGAAACCAATAGTTCAAAGGTTCGGCGGCTAATTTACGGAATGGGAAGGTGTTAGGCACCTATCCCGCCCTTTTGGTCTCTCATAGACTAGGGTCATTATCTTCCTTTTTATATCCCCATTAAGCCTGTGAGCATGTTAATATAATGGAGATCGAATTTATTCAACTCATACCATGGAAAAGGTAGAGTGAGGTCATCCATAGGAATGTTCCAAAAACAACATATATAGAAAGTATGATTTATGCGTTCATTGCGATAATGGTCATTATTAGGAAACGATAATATATGTTGGATGAAACACAAATAAGTATGATATATATATACAAATGGGAGGTTTTAGAAAACTGGTGAATTTGAGAAATAGAGAATTGGAAATTTAAAAAATTGGACTCGAGTCTTGGATCTTAATTCGGGATGCCTATGTAGCCTATAAAGGCATCAAAGTCCATGTAGTTCAGAAGTAGCATAGAGGTGGGGTTTATCCCGTAAATCCGAACGAAATTTTATTATATATGTGTTGATGTAAAAAACTAGATTCGAACTAATTATTTTAATCACGGATAAAAATAAATAAAGAAATATGAGACATTTGATTTTTAAAGTGGTTCAACCTTATCAGAATGGCCTACGTCCACTAATTTTGTATTAATGACTATTTGCCTGGAATTCTTGATAATTAGTTTACTACAAGATCCAGAGTCCCCTTCTAATGAGGAGGTTACAATGTATTTATAGCCTTGAGTTTGTACATGAGAAAGGATAATGCGTTATGTATGATAATAATGGACATTTAATGCGCAGTCGTCTCTTTGATTCTCTTGATTTGGGTGCGTTGTACGCTAAGAAGCTCAGACCGCCTTAGTAGCTCGGCACCCATGAGTTTCTCGGGGCCCATGAGTTGCTCGGGGAATTTAAGTTGATTGGTACGCTTGAGCTGTTCGGAATGTATGTGCTGCTCGTGGCGCTTGAGTACCTCGATGGCAGTGAGTTGATCGGTAGAAATAGTTGTAATTGCCACGTTGGTTGACATGTGTCTTTAAATGACAGGTCCATGTCAGCAGATTAAATTTGGTATCAACAAAAGCCCCCAATGTTTTGTAGTTTGATGTTGAAGAAAAGTATGGAACATTCTGCTTGAAAACTGCATAGATTATTGGTTTGTATGGTTTTTAAGAAAGTATTCGTTGTATATAACTCCTTTTTGAGTGCACAATATCAGGCCACATAAATATTTTAAATTTTCTTGACCGCTTTGATATTTGTGCTCCTTTTCTTCTTTTAGCCGCCGGGTACGCAAACGTCCTTCTTTGTAATCATTGTTTTTCTCTATTCCTGAGGTAAAGTATTTAAGCGCTCCAAAAATCCTATTGTCTTTCACTTTTCAAATCTGTATCTTTGAACTCTTCATTTTCTCTCTATCTTGTGCCTTCGTTCTTTCCGTCGTTCATTGTCACCTGATCTCTTTTTCTCTGTAGGATTTTCTTCCCTTTTCTTTTATTTACTTTGTTCATCATGGTTTATCTTGTTGAGTCGCTGGACAAATTTTAGTCTGAATTTTCAATCCCTTCGTGGGTTATTTTGGAAGAACTTTCTGAACCTTCTGATTATTTTTCTTTGGTTGGGGGACATTGGTTCCCAAGTCTCTTTGTGGCCGAATGTGGCTTTTCTTTTCCTCCAAATCCCCTATGTTTGGAGTTCTGTCAATATTTTGACGTTGTACTTGCAAAAATAGCTCCAAATACCTGGAGGATAGTTAATGGCGTACATAGATTGAATCAACTTCATGGAACCCATTTAGGGATTCCTGAGATTATGTACTGCTATAGATGGGTTGTCAATGATTCCATCTTCTATTTAAAAACTAGATTTTTAAATAGGGCTTTAGTTGTTAATCTTCCAGATGCCAATAGGGATTATTTTGAGCATGGGGTTGTTATGAAAAATTGGCAACACGCTCTATTAGATGGAGATGATGTATATCAAGGTCCCATGTGTCCCCCTTATGGAAATGGAATAGGTTATTTTTTATTTTTTGAAATCTTGTTTTATTTTTGTTTGATAAAATGTATCACTGACATTTGTCTTTGTTTGTTACAGTTAACAATAAAAGAAAACCTCCAAAAGAAGCTGACGTTAATTTGAAGCATTTGAAACTTATCTGGGATTTGCACCAATCTATTGCCGAGGAACATATTAGATCTGTCTCTTATTTGTTGCAATACAAGAACTATACTTCCTCTTTCACTGCTCATCCTCGGCCATTGGTGGTTAATTTTGACCAAGTACCAGCCTCTGAGGCTAGTGTGGAAGGTTCTTCCTTTGAATCAAGTGTTCCCATCAGTAACTTAATGAAGAGAAGAAGTGCTCCTGATTTCTTTGATAAATCTGCCTCTACTAATGTGGACGCAAATAAAAGCAAACAAGATGTCCCAGAAGAAGGGACGGGAATCACTGATGCACCTCCTCCTCCTGCTGCCAAGAAAGCTATTGAAAAGCCCCTAGTGGCCCCGAGCAAGATTATTGATGTTTCTCCTCTAAGTGAGGTTATTATTATTTTACCAACAAAGATAACGTCTTTAGTTGGAAATGTTCCTGCTCCTTTGAGGAGGTTAAAGAAAAATTCTCCTAAAAGACCTGTTGAACCTGTTTCTCAACCTTCAAATGTTGAAGGTGTTATTTCGTCTTTTGTTGTTTCGAGCTTCATTTTGAGTTTGGTGAGATCTTGGACTGTCCCAGAAGTTCAAGGTATTTAGGACTCCCTTTCTCGTGAGAGAATTACTACCCTTGCTGCTCAACACATCGCCTCAGTAAGTTTTGTTAATTTGAGTCATTCACTTTCTAATATTATGTTCATATATTGACCTAATGTTATTTCTTTTTTCAGTTGGCGGCATGTTTCAACAGCATCTTGAAGAAGGATGAAGTTATTAAGGATTTAAGCTCCTTGGGAGGTGTTGAGGAAGCTTTTGTTAGGCTGACCCAATCTCTGAAAGATTCTCGTCGAAAATACGAGGAACATAAAGTTGCTTGGGAGAAGCAATTCCAATCCATTGAGCAAGAAATAAATCAAGTTGTGAATTCCTCCAAGGATTTGGAGAAGAATTTGATGGAGTCTGAGCAGAGCAACAAAGTCCTTGAGCAAAACAATAAGGAGCTGGAAGTTATGCTCAAGTCTGCTGAAGAGGAAGTTGTTAGACTTCAAGAGGTTGGGCGCCAGAAACTGGAGGTGGAGGAGAAGTTGAAAGCTGCCGAGGAGCTCCTTAGGGAAAGGACCTCCTCGGAGAAGGCAAAAAGGAATAAGGCAGTTAAAAAATCTTTCAGCGCTGGTTAGGACAAGGGCTGGAACAAGGGCCTAGCTGCCATGTCCTCTTAAATGGAGTATGCAGGTGTCAAATTCTTTAGGGATGGATGGGTGGCTACATTGAAAGAGATGAAAGTTGATGAGAATTTTGAATTATTCCAGCAACACAGTCATGGCCCTCCTCCCTCTCCTGGAGAAGAAGAAGAGGATGAATCTGCTTCAGACGAATCTTCAATGATGACTGGAGATCAAGTCCTTGCTATTCCTATTGTTCATCTTTCCGAGCAACCCCAACCAGCCAGTACTTCTGCTGAGCAGCTAATTTTTCCCTCCGAGCAACCAGCCTCTTCCTCAAAACCTTTTGGGGAAGTCATAGGAAACAAAGAGAAGGTGTAGAGTGGCTCGGGTGTTTATTTTGTTATTCTACTGAATGTACCATCAGATTTTTTATTTTCCCCTTATGATGAAATAAAAATTCAAACTTTGGTTATTCGTCTTGACTTTTTCTTTTACTTGATCTGTCTGCACCCTTATTGATTCTTTTTATTTCTTCTCTTTGTTAGTTTATGGCCAGGATAGAGATCTTATCATCTCATGACATAGAATTAATGAATAAATGCAACGACTATTTTAAAGTTGGTCATGCTGATCTAAATGAGGCTCAAATCATTGATATATTGGGTTCAGATGCTTCTGACCGAGCAGTTGAAGCTTACCAATACTTTAAATGTTTGCTCGATCGTGCAGTTGCCAATAATGTGGCTTACTATGAGATGATTAAATATCTCCAAGGAAAGATCGAGGAACTTCAGTTGCAGTACAAAGAGTCCTCCACACTTTTGCATCAGGGATATGAGAGAAAATATCAGCAATTGAGTGCTGATAAAGGATATGATAAATTCATCTTTGTTTATGAGAAGAAAGAGAGCATTCTGAAGCTTGAAGTTGAAGAACACAAACATATTGTTAAGATATTGGAACAGGAGAACATCACCTTGCAGGAGGAAATAAAACAACTAAAATATGTTGCATCTTCCTCGGGAGACTTGGTTCCTGTGAACGATGAGGGTTTTTCTTTCTTGGAGGTGTAAAATGCCAACTTGCGAGATGAATTAGAAACTTTGAAAAGAGATGGACCCTCCACCTCTACTCGTGGACGAGCAAGATCTTCTTCTCAGGGACGAGCAAGGGCTGGTTGGGTTTCTGTTGAAGAAGCAAGAAATCAAGTAGCCTAAAAGAATCAGTCATTTCAGTTGGTGGCGAAGAATCAAGCTTTGGCAAAGATGTCTGAGAAAATCCTGAACCTCAACGAACAACTCTCCACCTAGAGCTCTGTCTTGGAAAATAAAGAACTTCTGGTGAAGAATCTCCACGAGCAACTGGAGAGGTTAACTTACCAATTTCATAAACAACCCAGAGAGTTTTGGATGGTTGTATACAATGAAGCCCTTTATCATCTTGATGCTCGGATCCAGCAGTTAAATAACGAAAGGTACAAGAAAGGATGGTTGAATGCCATATGTGTGCTTCAATTGGTGCAGGGTCATTACTTATGGGATTATTATGAGCCTGGAGTGCTTGATTTTCCCATGCCTCCTTTTAAGCTCGATTTTAGTTGGATTCCAGCTCGTGCAATTCCTCGATGCTTGATCTCCAAGTATCTCGGCGACTACAGTCTTCACACCAACTTTGAGATATCTCGCCCAGAACATTTACTTGATCGACCATCTGTAATGAATGTTAGAATGCTGAGAGATGTAAATTTTATAAATTCTCCTTATGCCTTTGATGATCCTCCTGCTGGAGTAGAACCTGTTTCAATGGCAGAAGGGAAAAAACCAATAGAATGTGATTTTTATGTAATGAAGTGTACAGCATATGTAATTCTACTTGATTTAAATGAATATATTTTTAGTCTTTTGTCATTTTATTTTCTTCTAAGTAATTTGCAAAATGTCTTTGTTTGTGAATATATGCATATTTTGATATATACATTCTGTTTTATTTTTGGATAATAGAACTTGTCCTATCTATTATTTGATTGTAGTGATTTGTCACTATTTGGGCCTAGGCAATGAAATGATTTGCATCCTATGTTCCTGCTTAATTTAACCAACCGAAGTTGATTGTAATTGACTTACCGACCAATCGGAGTTGGTGGTAATTGATTTGCCGACCAACCTAAGTTGGTGATAATTTGTTCCCGACCAACCGGAGTTGGAAGAGATTGATTCCTGATAAGCACCCAAAACAGTACAATTTATACCCCGAATAAATGTATTTTAGTTGCTAATTCTCGACAATATGGGTCTTATGTGCTTAAATGTTAAATATGCAGGCTTAATTGTGCATTGCAGAGTTCAAACGCTTAAATCAAGACAATTGTGCGCAATATGGTGCAAAATACCTTCCTCCGTAACCTTACCCGATTCTAGACCTAGCCCAAACCTACCCCAAACCCCGTGTGTGTTTTATTGGTGTCTTTTAATTATTTTCTAGATTTTTAGTTTGAGTCATTTTTATTTTTAGGATTTATATTAGATTTATTTAGTATTTTCTAGGTTTTATTTTCTATTTTTATAATTTTTTTTTTTTATTCTATTAGTTTTAGTTTCATTTTATTTTATTAGGATTAGAATTTTTAGGATTTCATGTATTTTTAGTTTTATTAAATTTTGCATTTTCTTTTTAGAATTTTAATTTTAAGTTTTATTAGATTTTATTTTTATTTTTTATTTTAATTTTTAATTTTATTTCTTTCTAGTTTCATTTTTTATTTGAGTCTATATTTTATTATTAGAAGTAGGATTTTTATTTTTTTTAGAGTTTTACTTTTATTAGTTTTAGTTTTTTTTAGTGTTATTTTTATTTAGGTCCAAATTAAACACACACACATAAACTCACTTATATCCAAACCACATCCACATCCTACTAAGATATACCCACACACACCAAAACAACCCCTCACCCTCACCTAGCCTTCCTACACCCTACCACACCACATACCCACCACTTCATCTTCAACCTCACCACCATAACCAATTTCCACTCCTCTCCTCTCACTAAACTCCATAGCCACAAACTCATCTCACATCCCCAACGAACCCCTCAAATTCCAAGCACCTCTTGTTACCGCCGGGGCCACCTGCCGGTGCCGCCCTATCCCAACTCCCCCCAAACCCTCAAACCCAGAACCCAACTCGCGATTCTCTCTCCTCGATGCAGATTCAACCCCTCACCCTGCATAAACCCGACGGACAGCCCCCATACCCGCTGACCCGCATATGCCCCTACCAGCGGAACCCGATCCATGACTGGAGAAGCCTCCGGCGCTGCCTCCGACGGGATGTCTACCCACTACCCTCCGTCCCCCGACCATCCAGTCGGCGACACGCCCCTCTCCTGCGATCCAAACCAAACCCGAACTCGCCTCAGCCCGTCCTTCACCAACCCGATTCGAATCCAGTGAGACCCGATCCCCATACCTAAGAACCCAAACCCATTTCCCATTCAAAGCATTTCATCCAAGCCACGACCCACTTCTCCAAATCTACGATTTGTTACCTACCAAACAACAAAGACCAAAAGCCAAATAAACAAACTAAACCCACATGTGCCTGATACCCACTTAACCCCTTTTTCCCATTTTTACCCCCAACTAATTCATTTAAACTCCAATTCTAAAAATGACCCCAAACCTCTCATCCTCAAATCTGATTTTATTCCCTCACCTCACAACCCACATGACCTCACCCAAATCACATGCACCCTCAATCAATTACCCAAATTAACCCTCATGCTCCATGCCTTGTATAAATTGAAGAGGAAGACCCATTTGCAAAGGATCTCAAAATTAGTTTTAAGCTTGGTGTGATAAAATTCTCTCCACCCCTGTATGTTGAGTATTTGCATTTTTAGCAAATACCTCAATATAGAGGTGTGTAGTGAAAATTATCTCTAAAATATTTTTCACCCCACCCCTCTATTATGAATTTTTGTAATTTTAGCAATTAATTCAAAATAGATTGATGTAGTGAAATTTATTCCTTATGGGAGGTAAATTCTAACCCATTCCTTTATGTTGAGATTTTGCATTTTTAGCAATTATCTCAATATAAATTAATGATATAGAATTTATTTCTTTGAGTGAGTTCTAATGTACAATTTTATAATGTTAGGATTTGCATTTTTAGCAAATCTCTTTTATTATTTAATTGTCCATTATGAATTCATCCACTATCCTTTTTATTTTGTAATTTTTAGTTTAGATATAAGGAGAGCTTTTAGATAGGAAAATTCTAGAGAGACAATTGTAGGGAAAAACACCATTTGTAAATAGTTTTTGTTTTATTCTTTTTTATTTTTTTAGATATTTGTGAGGATAAATATTGATTGAGATTTAGTTGAGTGTTCATTTATTTTCAAATTAATTGGATTCTCAATTGGAGGGTTGTATGCTTCTCATTGAAGGAGTGAAGTTTATTGAATTCAAGAGATTGGTTTGATTATTCTTCTCTCTACTCTTTTATATTAAATGCCTATTGAATATTTGTTTATTATGTTTGATACCATGTTAGGCTAAATTACCTTTCAAGGGGTGGGGTGAAACCCTTATTTGATGTTATTTTAGTTTAATTAGTTTGATTACTTGAAATATCCCTTTGAATGTTAATTTTGATCCCTCGCCCTTAAATTTACGCCTCGAGAGAAGGTAAATGATTTTCGAGAGAAAATCGAAATTCTAGTTATAATACCCATTTTAGATTCGAACTAGAGATAGGGGTTTCTTAATTGGGGTATTATAACTTGAATTTCAACTCTAAATTTATTTTCTAAGAATGACATAAATTTTAATTGATCGATCCTAGCGGGTGATTAATTAAAAGGAGTGTAAATCTAATTTTCTAGAGTTGTGGGGCGTTAAACTTAATTTTCTAAAATATTACTTTTATAATTACACTCGCAACGAGAGTTGGTTTGTAATTTTGATATTAATTTGGGAGAATTACTACTCAACTCAACTCAACAGAGCCTTTTCCCAATTATTTGGGGTCGGCTACACGAATCCTATTTTTCCATCCCATTCTGTCCAGTGCAATATCTTCGGTTAAACCACATGATATCATGTCCTTTTTTATAATATCCCCCCAAGTTAATTTAGGTCTACCTCTACCCCTTGGGTTACCATCAATACTAACTAAATCACTCTTCCTTACAGGAGCATCCATTGGTCTACGCTTGATGTGTCCAAACCATCTACGTCGATTTTCTCTCAATTTATCTTCTATAGGAGCTACTTGTATCGTTTCACGAATTTGTTCATTTTTAATTTTATCCTTTCGAGTTTTACCACAAATCCATCTTAGCATTCGCATTCCAGCCTGTGTCGTGATTAACTTCTTATTTTTTTGACACTGCCGGTCCCAAGCCCGAAAAAAGGAGGAGGGTTGCGTTAGGTAGCTGACAACCAGCGTAAAACTTTGTCAGATCCTTATGAACATGAATCCTATGAATATACGTGCTAATTTGGGAGAATTCAAATAATTAAATTAATTAATTAGAATAACTATAATTTGTGGTATAATCCCATTCCTTGATTGTTCTCACCATTATTCACCTCACTTTATCTCTTATTTTAGTGTTAGACTTTGTTTTCATTTTAGTCACTTTCTAGTTAGTTATTTTCATTTTAGTTTAGTTTAGTTCAAATCATCACCTCACCTGATTGTTTTAATATTAAAAAAGCTAAAAAAAATTAGAAAAAGTGAAAAAGCACAAAAAGAAAATAAAAAGTGAATTACATTTGAATTTGTCTCTAGCTTACTCCCCTGGAAGTGGATTGATACCCTTACTTACCTCTACACTTGAGTTGTTATATTTTGTAGGTATTTGAGGATTTTTGACTAACTTGTCTTTCAACAACAATGAAATATACGTAAAAGTCAAGTTATGAAATGGCGCCGTTGCCATTCTTGGGATTGTGAAGCTCGGAGCGGATTCTATTTTGTGATTCACTTGTATTATACTTTTTTCATTTTAGTACCATTTTTTCTTTTTATTAGAAGGATTGTATTAGGACTTTTTTTTATTATTTGGCTTGTATTGCGGTGCATATGACACCATTTATTTTTCATTTAAAATTGTAATAATTGAAGCCAAACGTGATTGGGAAACCGTACAAGGTAGAGCGAGGGCGTTCAAAGGCGAGGAAAAGAAGCCTCTCTACCTTGGGTCGGTAGGACTCCCGGGGACGACTGAGATAGGCGTGTTCTCCCCCCGGTCGACTTAACATTTTCGGCACCCCACGGCCTAAAAACCGTGGGAGGTATATTTCTCAAACCTTCGCTCCTCTCATATTAGCGAGTCAATTCAATTGTGTTCTCTTGTGTTCTCTTGTGTGATTTTATTCTCGCATTTATTTTTTTGAATGGTTTGATGAATTAAATTACTAAGACCTACACCCGGTCACTCACGAGAAGGGATTTCATCACCCGACTCACTCGCTTACCAATTGTATGCTACCCTAGCCATCACTAAATTTAAAATCATTCAACTAGGTAGCCCATTAGGAGAATCTTTTGCCAAGGCGATCACTCAGATTTCCGTGATTTTTTATCGCCCGCGGACTTAATTAAAATTTGACTACCCTTTCACTTAATCTAAAGATAAAATTGGCTATGTGCTAGTTAGGAAATTTTCTTGACTTGTGTGTGTCCAATTCATTTTTTTTGGTAGTCGGTTTTAGTTGGTTCGTCCAATTCAAGAGTCCATATATTTTCCCCACCTTTTTTTTCAAAAAAATTCAAAATAATTTCTTTCATTTTTTTATAAAAAAAATCATCAAAAAATCAAAAAATATTTTTCTTCCTTTATTTTTACAAAAAATCCAAAAATATTTTCTTTCCTTTTGAAAAAATTTAAAAATCAAAAAATATTTTCTCTCCTCATGGCCGAAGAACGTCCTTTACGAGATTACTTTGGTCATTTTCCATTGACACGTGACACGTGTGAGAATGATCCCGAGCCATATCTTTATGATATTCTTAGTCGTTTCACCTCTCTCACCAGTACCGTTGTGTAATACCCCGTAATTTTGAGGGCTTTATTTATAAATATGGTATATAATTTTAATGATATTATTATTTTATTAATCAAGATATTGATATTGTATTTACTTTAATTTGAAATGAATCGAATATTTAAATTCTAATTTAATTGGCTTTCGGACATTTTGTAACGGTTTAAATATGTAAAGTTGATAATTTTGAATTAAAGGGTAATATGGTAATATGTGTTAGCTTAGTCTCCAAGCTAGGGTTTGAGAGAGAGACTTTATAAGTAATATTATGGGTGATTATAAGGAAAGGGAGATGAAAAAGAGAGGCCAAAAACGAAATCAAAAGAGGCAAAAAAGTGGAATGGGAAGAGCCATTTGGAATGTTTAGATCTTCTTTTTGAGTGCATTCGAATGAGATTTGAGAAAAACTCAAAACACGTAACTGACCCAATTTTTCGTCTAGAATCCAAATCTGAAGTCAGATCAGCGATTCGAATAATTTTTAAAGATGATTTTTCTGAGTTTTTAAAAATAGGACTATTTGGGGTTATCTCTTGTTGGGGCTAGAACGTGATTTGATTATTTTCTCGAGAAGAACGTAATGGTGTGATCAGATTTTGAGGTTGAATTTATGTGGAGATTCATGCGATAATTTTGAGGTATGGGGTTTTACACAATATGCTCCTTTAAATCTCTCGAGAGTTTATTCCGTTGAATTCTTGTTAATTGAACTCATATTTGAATCGTTAAATTCATTGAAATCTGGAAAATGATTGTTGAAATTATTTTGATTCATGTGATATCACTATATTGTTGTTGAGCACATTGTCATGAGATTTTAATATGGCACGGATGTTGGGCCCCCGCCAAAATTCCTGTTTCCCGAGCTATGGCTAGATAAAGCATATACGGATGTGGTGAGGCCTGGTGACCCGGTTAAAGTGTTGTTGAGAAATTATAATGATGAAATGCTATTGAGATTTGCGTTTTGATTTGAATATTCCTACTCGTGTTGTTACGTTTTATTCATCGCTAAGATATATTTGTTGAGCATCTTTCTTGTCGTATTGTGTACTTCCTCATATTTTCTTTTAGTGGCAGGTTAGCACTGCTTTTGGAGCGCTATGGAGATTGATTTTAGCGAGGATTATTTGGGAAAGATTTGTATTATTTTGATGTATAGAGCTTTAGAGATTTGTATTTTATATTCGAGTTACTTGTTGTAATTGTAGAGATTGAGATTAGTGGATTTATATTATTGTGGGATATTTTAGATGTTATATACCTTGTTACTTGTGGATTTGGATTTATTTTATCGCATTACTTGTGAGATTTATACCTTGTTACTTGTTACCTTTTTATTCGAGTGTTAGGTTTCTTCGAATTTCGAGGACGAAATTCCTTTTCAAGGGGGGAAGTATGTAATACCCTGTAATTTTGAGGACTTTATTTATAAATATGGTATATAATTTTAATGATATTATTATTTTATTAATCAAGATATTGATATTGTATTTACTTTTATTTGAAATGAATCGAATATTTAAATTCAAATTTAATTGACTTTTGGACATTTTGTAACAGTTTAAATATGTAAAGTTGATAATTTTGAATTAAAGGGTAATATGGTAATATGTGTTAGCCTAGTCTCCAAGCTAGGGTTTGAGAGAGAGACTTTATAAGGAATATTATGGGTGATTATAAGGAAAGGGAGATGAAAAAGAGAGGCCAAAAACGAAATCAAAAGAGGCAAAAACGAGTGGAATGGGAAGAGCCATTTGGAATGTTTAGATCTTCTTTTTGAGTGCATTCGAATGAGATTTGAGAAAAACTCAAAACACGTAACTGACCCAATTTTTCGTCTAGAATCCAAATCTGAAGTCGGATCAGCGATTCGAATAATTTTTGGAGATGATTTTTCTGAGTTTTTAAAAATAGGACTAATTGGGGTTATCTCTTGTTGGGGCTAGAACGTGATTTGATTATTTTCTCGAGAAGAACGTAATGGTGTGATCAGATTTTGAGGTTGAATTTATGTGGAGATTCATGCGATAATTTTGAGGTATGGGGTTTTACACAATATGCTCCTTTAAATCTCTCGAGAGTTTATTCCGTTGAATTCTTGTTAATTGAACTCATATTTGAATCGTTAAATTCATTGAAATCTGGAAAATGATTGTTGAAATTATTTTGATTCATGTGACATCACTATATTGTTGTTGAGCACATTGTCATGAGATTTTAATATGGCACGGATGTTGGGCCCCCGCCAAAATACGTATTCCCAGCTATGGCTTGATAAAGCATATACGGATGTGGTGAGGCCTGGTGACCCAGTTAAAGTGTTGTTGGGAAATTGTATTGATAAATGCTTTGAGATTTGCATTTTGATTTGAATATTCGTACTCGTGTTGTTACACTTTGTTCATCATTAATATAATTATTGAGCATCTTTCTTGTCGTATTGTGTACTTCCCCATATTTTCTTTTAGTGGCAGGTTAGCGCGGATTTCGGGGCGCTATGGAGATTGATTTTAGCGAGGATTGTTTGTGAAAGATTTGTATTATTTTGATGTATAGAGCTTTGGAGATTTGTATTTATTTTTCGAGTTAGATGTTGTATTTATTCGAGGGACATGTTGTATTTGAAAAATCGAGATTAGTGGATTTATATTATTGTGGGTTTATTTAGGTGATCTATACCTTGTTACTTGTGGATTTGGATTTAGTTTTATCGATAGTGGTGCTCCGTTCGCTCTCACCGGGCGGGCGGGGTGTTACACGTTGGTACTCTTTACCCATCCATGCATGCATCCCCTATTCCATCAACCTCGGTGTCAAGTGTCACCGTGCCTCATCCTTTGTTGTGCACCTACTGTTATTATGCCGATCACATGTACCATGAGTGCCCTTACATTACATATCCATCTGAATCCACCATGGAACATGTGTATCCATATGACACTGTTTCGGAACCCACCTCGGCCTATTATCCCGATATACCTACTCCCGAGTTGTGTGAGTCCTCGAGTTATTCATGGAGGCTTAATCACCCTTCCACGCAATACAAATCCCAACCCGATGTTGTGGATCCTCACACATTCCAACATTCGTCATGGAAACCTTGTGCACCCGTTCACGATCAGTTCCCTCACTACTCACCCCATGAGTATCAACCATTTGTCCATCATGAAAGCGGTCCTTTCGTGTATGATGCACTTGGCCTCACCCCACACACTTCATATGAGCATTATCCATATAGTCCCGATTATAGCGAGTTGTGTCCACCTCACCCACCGCCACCACCCACCATTCAACCAACACCTTCATCCACATCCACTCTCGAAGCCCTCTTGCAAAAGTTCATACTTGAGCAAGAGTAAGCCACTCAAACTCAAGCTCTCCAAAGTCTTGAACAAAGGTTAAATGAATTGGAGTGTGAGCGAGAGTCGGATATTCCCATGGCCCCACCCATCGTTGCAACCGAGTGTAATGATGATGTGTCTTCTCGTGACACGGATTTTGAGTGTGACCAACCCTACCACCCCGAGAATCTTGAAATTGAGACCATCCCTTGGTCCGGGTCCCAAGTCGACAATTGTGTTGACTTACCTTTCATTAGTGAGACTGATCCACTCCCACCCTGTCCTTATGAACCCATCATTGCGGTTCACATTCCCGAAATATCCAAAACAATGCTCGAGTCTACACCTATCGAGCTTCACCCTTGTGTTCTCGAGGAACCACTTTATCCTAGGTTAGCTCCGGCTACGAGTGCTCACCATTTTCCCGAGATAGAATCCGTGATAGTGTCTACCTATCCGGATATGGATGATGTTCTACCATTCATGGCTCCCGTTGAGCCTGATATTTCTAGTGATTCCTCTATCTTATATCTTGGTGCCTTGTCTTACCAACTCACCCCATTCACCAATGATACCTTTTTGGAGAAGTTGACAACTCCATCTTTAGAAACCACACTCCCTTGTGAGTATTCCTTTACTCCTCCCAATAAGTGAAATCGCAAGTGCCCGCGAAAGTGGTACACTTTTGGTTACTTATCTTTCTCTTTCTCTCTATCTTATTACTCGAGGACTAGCAACGCTCTGTTTGGGGGTGGTGAGATAAGCACCCAAAACTGTACAATTTATACCCCGAATAGATGTATTTTAGTTGCTAATTCTCGACAATATGGGTCTTATGTGCTTAAATTTTAAATATGCAGGCTTAATTGTGCATCGCAGAGTTCAAACGCTTAAATCAAGACAATTATGCGCAATATGGAGCTAAATACCTTCCCCCGTAACCTTACCCGAGCCTAGACCTAGCCCAAACCTACCCCAAACACTTAAGCGCAATATGGATGTCAATCTTTGAATGTTAATTTTAGTTTACTTAGTTTGATTACTTGAAATATCCCTTTGAATGTTAATTTTGATCCCTCACCCTTAAATTTACGTCTCGAGAGCGGGTAAATGATTTTCGAGTGAAAATCGAAATTCTAGTTATAATGCCCATTTTAGATTCGAACTACAGATAGAGGTTTCTTAAGTGGGGTATTATAACTTGAATTTCAACTCTAAATTTATTTTCTAAGATTGACATATATTTTAATTGATCGATCCTAGTGGGTGATTAATTAAAAGGAGTGTAGATCTAATTTTCTAGAGTTGTGGGGTGTTAAACTTAATTTTCTAAAATATTACTATTATAATTACATTTGCAACGAGAGTTGGTTTGTAATTTTGATATTAATTTGGGAGAATTCAAATAATTATATTAATTAATTAGAATAACTAAAATTTGTGGTATAATCCCATTCCTTGATTGTTCTCACCATTATTCACCTCACTTTATCTCTTATTTTAGTGTTAGACTTTGTTTTCATTTTAGTCACTTTCTAGTTAGTTATTTTTATTTTAGTTTAGTTTAGTTCAAATCATCACCTCGCCTTATTGTTTTAATATTAAAAAAGCTAAAAAAATTACAAAAGTTGAAAAAGCACAAAAAGAAAATAAAAAGTGAATTACACTTGAATATGTCTCTAGCTTACTCCCTTGGAAGTGGATTGATACTCTTACTTACCTCTACACTTGGGTTGTTATATTTTGTAGGTATTTGAGGATTTTTGACTAACTTGGCTTTCAACAACAACGAAATATACACAAAAGTCAAGTTATCAATTCCCGACCAACCGGAGTTGGAGGAGATTGATTCCCGACCAACCGGAGTTGGAGGAGATTGATTTCCCGACCAACCGGTGTTGGAGGTAATTTGTTCCCGACCAATCGGAGTTGGAGGAGATTGATTCCCGACTAACCGGAGTTGGAGGAGATTGATTCTCGACCAATCGGAGTTGGAGGAGATTGATTTGCCGACCAACTGGAGTTGGAGGTAATTTGTTCCCGACCAACTGGAGTTGGAGGAGATTGATTCCTGACCAATCAGAGTTGGAGGAGATTGATTTCTCGACCAACCGGAGTTGGAGGTAATTTTTTCCCGACCAACCGAAGTTGGAGGAGATTGATTCCCGACCAACCGGAGTTGGAGGAGATTGATTTGCCGACCAACCGGAGTTGGAGGTAATTTTTTCCCGACCAACCGGAGTTGGAGGAGATTGATTCCCGACCAACCAGAGTTGGAGGAGATTGATTTCCTGACCAACCGGAGTTGGAGGAGATTGTTCCGAACTTGATGTGTAGTGTGTAGCACTAATACTCTGAAAAATTTCAACAAAAGAGAGAGCTGAGTAAAACATTCAATACTTTATTCATACTGAAGCAACTGCATTACATAGGAATTTTAATTACTGATAATACTTACGCAGATGCTCTGCATTCCATGCATTCATGAATTCTTCTCCTTCCAATGTTTCAATCCTGTATGTCCCTCGACGAACAACTTTTCTTACTCTGTAGGGCCCATGCCAGTTAGCTTCTAATTTGTTATTCTTTTGTATTACTTTCTTCAGCACATAATCCCCTTCTTTCAAATCACGCTTCTTCACTCTTTTATTATAAAACAAAGTTGTTCGTTGTTGATATGCGGCATTTCTGATCGCTGCTTATTCCCTGACTTCTTCGATCATATCCAGGTCTAATCTTCTCATTAGATCACTGATAGGAGAATTGAAATTAAGCACCCTATGTGTGGGTAGACCCAATTCAGCAGGTATGACAACTTCACTTCCAAACGCCAGCATGTATGGAGATTCTCATGTGGCTGCTCGTGGTGTGGTACGATAAACCCATAGCACATAATGTAACTCATTAATCCAATTTCCTTTTGCATCATCTAGTCGTTTCTTCGAACCATTCAGCAGCGTTATGTTGGTTACCTCAGTTTGCCCATTGCTTTGTGGATGGCCTGGTGCCGAGTGGACCTTCAGTACATTGGATTGATGACAGTACGCAGCAAACTCCTCGTTATCAAACTGGATTCCATGGTCAGTAATGAATGCATGTGGGAGACCATATCTGCATATAATATTCTTCCAAATAAATTGATAGACTTTGTCATATGTCATATCAACAAGAGGCTCAGCTTCCACCCATTTGGTAAAATAATCCACAGCAACCACAAGGTATTTGAATCTTTCGCTGGTCATTGAAAGTGGCCTGACCAAGTCTATTCCCCACATGGCAAATGGCCAAGGGGACAAGATGGGTGTTAATAATGCTTGGGGAGTTCTTCGAATAGAAGAGAAACGTTGACATTTATCACACTTCTTGACATAAGCTATAAAATTAGCTCTCATCGTCGGTCGATAATACCCCTGCGTTGTTATTCTTTGTAAAAGCGTCTGACCTGCCACATGGGCTCCACAGGACCCTTCATGAACCTCTTCGATATAATCTTTTACCTCTGAGGGGTGGACACATCTTTGTAACCCTGTTATAATCCCTCGTCTACATAAGATGCCATTTGTCAATACATAACGAGCAGCTTTGAACTTTAGTTTTTTGGCTGCGAGTTTATCAATTGGCAAATCCCCTTCTTCAGTATAAGCCCTGATGGAGTCCATCCAAGATGGTCCCAAGTCGAGGGCAATAAAGTTCATCATTAAATCTTCATCTATACTCCGACCAGCCAGAATTTCTATTGGGATTGTTCTTCGTAGCTCGGTGCGCGTGGCAGATGCTAACCTTGCTAGTGCGTCTGCTCTTACGTTCTCCAATCTTATTATTCTAATCAATTAAACTACATCAAAACTCGATACAACCTCCATTACTTTCGCATGATACTTGATAATTAATTCTCCTTTTGCGGCATACATTCCCAGAATTTGGTTTACAATTAACTGCGAATCGTTGAATACAACAACTTGCTCTGCCTTCATGGTTTTGGCCAAACTTAGACCCACGATCATAGCTTTATATTCAGCCTCATTATTAGAAGCCTTAAATTGAAAGTGTAGAGCATACTCCACATTAATCTCATCTGGACTGTTTAAAACATTCCCTGCTCCACTGCCTATAGTGCACGAAGAACCATCCACATACAAATTCCATATAGCTACCTTATTATCAAACCCTTGGTTAGATAGAGTTCCTCGGTGGAATATTTGATGCTTCCTTTTATCCTCCTCCAGCACTTTTCGCTGCTCATCCACCGACGTAAGTTGATCGGGGTCTATTTTTGATAATCCTGCATCATCCATAGGTTGGTCTGTATTCAACTCCTGCTCGTCGGAGGAATCCTCCTGAGTAAATTCTGCGATAAAATCTTCTACTGCCTGCCCTTTGAGCGACGATCTAGGCTCATAAATTATTTCATATTCACTAAGTTCTACTGCCCAATACATCAATCTTCCTGATTTCTCCGGTTTGTACAAAGCCTGTCTTAATGGCATATCAGTGTACACCACTATAGTATGGACCTGGAAGTATGGTCTCATCCTTCTGCTTGCTTCAATTAATGCTAGTGCCAATTTCTCCAGCTTTGGATATCTAATTTCTTCTCCTCGAAAAGCCTTGCTGGTGTAATAAACTAGTTTTTGTACTCCATTTTCCACTCTTATCAATGCCGAGCTCACCGCATTTTCTGAAACTGCCAGGTATAAGTATAGTTTTTCTCCCATCACTGGTCTGGAAAATAATGGAGGTGTCCCCAGATATTTCTTCAACTCTTGAAAGGCTTCCTCGCATTCCTCATTCCATTCAAAAGTTTTTCGGAGTGTTTTGAAGAATGGTAGGCATCTGTCAGTTGCTCGTGACACAAACCTATTAAGTGCTACAACTCGTCTTGTTAGACTTTGTACTTCCTTCTTCGTCGTTGGAGATCGTAGCTCTAATAGAGCTTTTATCTTTTCAGGGTTCGCCTCAACTCCTCGTTGATTAACAATATATCCGAGAAACATGCCTTCTCGTACTCTGAATATGCATTTGGTGGGATTCAACTTCATTTGATATTTCTCTAGTTGATCAAAGGTCTGACATAAGTCAACTAGATGATCAGCAACTTTCTTGCTCTTCATTAGCATATCGTCAACATAAACCTCCATGTTATGACTGATTTTCTCCGCAAACACCTTGTTCATCAGCCGCTGTTATGTTGCACCTGCATTTTTAAGTCCAAAAGGCATAACATTATAGCAATAAGTTCCCCTAGGGGTGATAAAAGAGGTACTCTCCATGTCCTCGGGCTTTATTTTAATCTGGTTATACCCATAATAAGCATCCATGAAACTCAATAATTCATGCCCTGAGGTAGCATCTACCAGCTGATTAAGATCACTGAAGTCCACACACATCCTCCACTTGTTGTTTTTCTTCTTCACCATTACTACATTTGCTAGCCAATTAGGATATTTGACATCCTCAATAAAAGAGGATTTTTGTAGTTTCTTTACTTCTTCCTGTATAGCTTGGTTCTTTTCAAGACTGAACACTCTTCTTCGCTATTTTACTGGTTTGATTTCCTTGTTCACATTGAGCTCGTGACACAAGAAATTCGGATCTATCCCTGGCATGTCTTCATCACTCCATGCAAAAATTCTTCTTTCTACACCTTAGAAATGCTATTAGTTCCCACCTTATCGATTCATCCAGTGAAGCACCAATTTGAGTTGTTCGTTCTGGATGCTCGTCGTCCAGAATAATATTTTCAGTAACCTCCATGACCTGGCCTTTAACGAGTTGAGACTCATATCTAGGGTCTAAAGTTTCAATCTCCACTTCTTCTGTTTCATCCACTTGATAAGTAGTAGTCTTCTTTCTAGATTCTTCGCGTTCCTCTTGCTCGGTAGACGAATAGTAGCATTCCCGAGCTACTTTTTGGTTGCCTTTCACCACTCCTACTCCAAAGTTGGTTAGGAATTTTAGACATTCATGTACAGTAGATGGTATTGCTTCGAACTTCTTTAAACCTACCCTTCCCATGATGATATTGTAAGCTGATTGGACATTTTTATCCATTACGAAAAAGCGTACTCTTTCTGTCGGATAAGAAGGCCATGTACCGATAAACATATCCAACTTGATCGTCCCAAGCGGAAAAACCTTTTCACCAGTAAAATCGAGGAGAGGTCTATGATAGAGCTCCAATTGGGCTAACTATCAAAACATGGGTAGAACATGATGTCTGTCGTGCTACAATTATCCACCAGTACCCGTGAAATCACCACTTCCTTCATCCTAAGCTTGATCACCAATGGGTCATCATGAGGATATAATACACCTGTCAGGTCGTTCTTAGAGAAACCAATGACCAGTTTGTCTTTATTCATCTTCCTCGGGTGATCATCTTCAGCCAGATTTATCCGTTAAATGTATGAGCAAACTTGAGCTTCATTGAGGTAAGCCTTCCTCTCTGCAGTCATATCCCCACCTCTTCCATCTCCACCTGTAATTACATTACATTCAAATGATCCAAAATGGATTGAAAATACCTCACATTCTAGATGCTTTGGTCTTTTGGGGATATCGGGATCATCTTATTCATCTTTTGGGTCCTCTTCATGACTTCTCTTCTTGTCTTCTGTTGCTCGATGAGGAGATCTAGACCTCTGCCTTGCTCGGTCATTGACCTTCCCACCATTTCGGCGATCAACATACTTGGTCAATTTTCCTCACCTAATGAGCGCCTCAATTTCATTATGGAGAGCTATGCAATTTTTGGTCATATGACCATGGTCTTTATGGAACTCGCAATATTTGTATTTATTCCTCTTGTCAGGATCTGCCTTTATTTTTCCTGGCTAGTTTAGCTCCTCGCTGTTCTTGATCTCTTCTAGAATGTGGTCTATATCTACTTTCAAAGGGGTATAATTTCCAAATTTCTTCAACTGTTTTAGTGCTTGCTTTGCTTTCGACTGCCTATTACCACCATTATTCTTTTTATCCTTTTTTTTAGTCTTACCATCTTCAACCTTGACTTCCTTATTGTCTGCATTCTTCTTCGCAGCCATAGCTTCCTCGGCATTCATGATTTTAGCTGCTTTAGCCATCAGTTCTGTCATGGTTCTGGGTATATCTTTGGCTAAAGTGTAGTACAATTTATTTGGCAATCGTCCACTCATCAGAGCAGTAATTGTTGTCTTCTCCTCATAATCAATTACCTCGAACTTCTCATTATTGAAACGAGTAATATAATCCCTGGTGCTTTCACCTGTCTTCTGTCTAACACTCAGCAAGTGCGCTACTCGTTTGACTGGTTTTGCTCCAAAACAGAAATTCCTTATAAATAGCTCTGCCGGTTGAAGGAAAGTTGCAATCCTCCCTCGAGGAAGGTTGTTGTACCATGTCTAAGTTGATCCAGTAAGAGTTCCTGAGAATGCCATGCATCTCATCTTGTATGGAACTGCATAAATGTCAGCAGCAGCCTGGTATTGTTCTATATGAAGGACAGGATCAATTTTTCCATCATACTTAGGCGTTACTACAGGAGCTTTGAATTTTGACGGTGTGGAAAAATTCACAATTGCCTGTACAAATGGTGTCCCTTGGACAAAAGTTCTTTCTAGAGGATTCTTGGCCTTAGCCATTTCCCCTAGTCTGTCTTCCAACCACTGAATAGAGTCTTTCCATGCATCATTTCCCTCCTCAAGCCTATTTGTTCGAGTGACTGATCGCGTTGAATTAGCCTCTTGGGATCTCTCATTACGAGCAGTTGGTCGTGATTGGGTAGAGCCTTCCCTTAGATCGGATGGTCGTTGAGAGTTCCTCGACACAATCCTAGGGGGACTTTTATTCCTCCTAGGGCCCAAACAATCAAAAAGAGAGACTCTACTCAACCTTTCAAGAGCAGTGGTCCTTTATGGAGATAAAGTGACATTTTGTTGAGTATTTGTAGCTCGTACTGAGGAAGTTTGACCAGGATGATAAGAAAGATCATTAAATATCTCAGTTCGATATGAATTGGTGCGTCTGGATCGAGATTCCTCAGGGAATAATGTTCTCCTAGTTCGCGATGAAGGTAAACGAGTATTTCTCTGAACACTTCGTTATCCTGATTGAGCCGGCACTCCGCCTTGAACAGTTTGTATAAGTTATCGCATGGTTTCTTGCATGGCCGTTTGTCCTTGGGCTAAACTAGCCATTATGCCAGCCAGATCTGACACCTTTGGGGGAATGGATGAATTTGGAGGTATCCCATCGTTTGGATTACTGGATTTTGGATTATCAGCCATTGATGATGAATTATTTTGGTGAAAAATGATAGGTACAGTCGTTTTCCCACAGACGTCGCCAATCTGTTGATGTAAAAAACTAGATTTGATCTAATTATTTTAATCACAGATAAAAATAAATAAAGAAATATGAGACAATTGATTTTTAAAGTGGTTCAGCCTTATCAGAATGGCCTACGTCCACTATTTTTGTATTACTGACTGTTTGCCTGGAATTCTCGATAATTTGTTTACCAAGAGATCCAGAGTCCCCTTCTAATGAGGAGGTTGCAATGCATTTATAGCCTTGAGGTTGTACATGAGAAAGGATAATGCATTCTGTATGATAATAATGGACATTTAATGCGCAGTCGTCTCTTTGATTCTCTTGATTTGGGTGCGTTGTACGCTAAGCAGCTCAGACCGCCTTAGTAGCTTGGCACCCGTGAGTTGCTCGGGGCCCATGAGTTGCTGGGGGAATTTAAGTTGATTGGTACGCATGAGCTGTTCGGAATGTATGTGCTGCTCGTGGTGCTTGAGTAACTCGGTGGCAGTGAGTTGATCGGTAGAAATAGTTGTAATTGCCACGTTGGTTGACATGTGTCTTTAATGACAGGTCGATGTCAGCAGATTAAATTTGGTATCAACAATATGTGGGTGCAGAAAATGTGTTGTTTTGATTTTGGAAAAAGGTGTGATGGGTAATTCCGTTTGGAATTTATGGGTGTAACCCTCTTTTATTTATTTTTTGGATTTCTGTAGAAAATAAAGTATGTGCAATATACTAACAAAAGTGTAGATATTAATGTGTATGAACTAAAGTAAGAACTAGATTATGAATATAATATTTATTATGCAAAAAGAAGGAATTCAAAGAGAGAGGGAAAGAATTGGACCTTCTTTGAAGCTTGATCCTTGATATTGGATGAACTCGTTTGTGTGTTAATGATGTTGATGAGACGGAAGGATATTTGCCAATTTGAGTATGAAAAGAATGGGAATGTAAGATTGAATGGAACTTCACATGAGGTACTTCACTGAATTCGAGGGAATGTTGCTGAGATCACTAATGCTGATGGATCTGTTGTCTTCTTCCTACAATGAGGGGGTGCCGATCCTCCTACCCCAGGGGGTGCCTATCGACATGTGTCCTGAGACACAGTGTCGATTGGCAGTGTTCATGACCTGCCAATTGGTAGTCCCGTGCATATTTTCTAACAATTTTGTTAGAAAGTTATTTTAGAGACCTTCAAGACTCTTTGGACTGCTCTCGGGTCCGAGAGTTGACTTTGGATCAAATGTGGCTCGAAAGCGCACGTCGGTCCATTGAACGGGAGATCATCAGACACAAATAGATCTTTTATCCATATGGTAAGTCAAATTTGTACATGGGGTGGACCATTGGAAAGGTTAGGAGATGTACTTAGACATTGCAAAGAGTTTTTCTCGGTTCAAAAGGTTGACCTTAATCAATCGGTACTCGAAAGCACTCGGGGACCTCTTGGAGTAAAATGGATCGTTCGTCCGTACCGTAGGTCAGAATCTCTCACAGGGTGGACCACTAGAAAGGGTATACAGTGCCTTTCAGAGATCCATTCAGCCTCGTTCGAGCTGAAGAGTTAACTTTGGTCCAATGGATCCCGAGGGTGCTTGATGGCCTCCGAATCAATTTTTGGGGGAATACTGATCGTTTGTCTTAATAGTTATGTCGATTCTCACACGGGGTGGACCATTGGAAAGGAGTTTTAATTTCCATCAAAGATTCAAAAATCTTTTTCTTTGATGGTGAAGTTTATTGGGGTCAAATCGGGGCCCGGGAGTGCTTGGTGGACTCTAGATCAGTACTCGGAGTGTGACCTAGGGTTTAAAGTGAGACGGTGACCTAAGGGGAGACCTAGGGGGTCCTAGAATGTGGTGTCTATATATTCCCTCTACGGGTGAGCTTGGAACAAGTGATAGTTATTTAATAGACACCAAATGATAGAGGTCGGTTCTATTGACCTAAGGGATGATTGATTCAGAGGTTCGAGGGGCTGAGGAGCTCATGGTGGATAGAGGCCGGTTATGTGGACATACAGGGGGTGAGGATTAAGGAGGTCACCAATTCTATGGGCTGAGGTTGATTCTGAGGATCTAAATTATAGGGATTAGTTCTGCGGGTCAAAACCAATTCTGAGGCCTTATATGGAAGCGACCATTTCTGAGGGTCGAAGAAAATTCTAAGGGATAAGGATATGGATGACCAATTCTGCACGCTTAAGTAGAAGCGACCAATTTTGAGGGTCGAAGACAATTCTAAGGTCTTAAGTAGAAGCGACCAATTCTGAGAGTCGAAGACAATTCTGCGGCTTATTTGGGGCGACCAATTTTGCGGGTCGAAGTTAATTATGGAGGCTTGAGTAGAAGCGACCGATTTTGAGGGTAGAAGATAATTATGTGGTCTTAAGATAGGGGCGACCAATTCTGCGGGTCAAAGCTAATTCTGAGGGATTATTTTTGGGGTGACCAATTATGAGGGTCAAAGCCAATTCTGAAGTAGAAGCGACCAATTCAGCGGGCTTAAGTAGAAGTGACCAATTCTGAGGGTCGAACCCAATTTTGAGGGCCTATTTTAGGGGTGACCGATTCTGCTGGTCAAAGCCAATTATGCGGGCTTAAGTAGGAGCGGCCAATTTTGAGGGTTAAAGCCAATTCCGCGGGTCGAAGCCAGTTTTGAGGGATTATTTTAGGGGTACCCAATTCTGCGGGTCAAAGACAATTTTTAGGGCTTAAGTAGAAGCGACCAATTCTGAGGCTCGAAGCCAATTCTGCGGGATTATTTGGGGACTCCACTAGGGATATGTGATATTTCTCTAGGGATTTGGGGAAGCATTTGGCTTTAAGTTCCACTAGGGAAGAGAGAATGATATGAGGATATTGAGCTGAGGAATTTTGGGATGTCATTTGGAGATATTTCTGGAGAGGATTGCTCTCTAGAATTCCACTAGGGATGTAAAAAAAATCTTGGTGAAAAGGTCCCATATTTAATTTGCTAATTTTAGGATTTTTTTGAGGTTTTTTCGGTATTTTTGTAAAAAAATTTAAAAGGGTGCCGATCGGCATGGTTGGAAGGGTGAAAAACGGTAGTAGCACGGTCTTTTGGGGTGCCTCGAGCAGGTGGAGGGACAGTGTCGATCGGTGGGTGGCAGGGAGATGCCGATCAGCATGCTCCTTAACCTCCTATAAAAGGGGGGCGAGTTCTCCTCATTTTTCACACTTTTTCGACTTGCCTTCTTCTACAATTACCTTTTGCAAATTAATCTCACGTTCCAAAGTCAAGAGATGGCTGATTTTTCAAGCAGCGCTACTCACTTGGCATGGCTTAATGATGATGATTGGGTAGGGTTGGAGTGGAGGGATGGGGTTCCCCTTGCAGTGGGCAGCGAGAACTCCTTT
Organism: Sambucus nigra; assembly: GCA_949130495.1. Taxonomy (NCBI): domain Eukaryota; kingdom Viridiplantae; phylum Streptophyta; class Magnoliopsida; order Dipsacales; family Adoxaceae; genus Sambucus; species Sambucus nigra. Next base: position 360,749,809 of record OX422217.1, on the reverse strand, counting down.
GACGCATTTGAGCCTGTGGTGGATGATAAGATTCTTCTATCTGAGCCCTCACATCATCATTCTTCTAGGTTAGTGAACCCTGGTGGCTATGTAAGTATTGAATGACCTTTGCTATTCTTTTCCATTTTTCTTGACGACATTGCTTTATTTGTTGAATTTAACAATGATTTTATTTATTTCTTTGACAGTTTGGCATCTCCATGTCGACTCTACGTGCCTGAGGGACGACAGGCCTTAAGGATGTTTGGGAGCACCTTCCATCCGTGTTGTGTTGGATATTCTCCATCAACCATCTTTGGGAGATTGGCGTCTGCTCCAGATGAGAGGCCCTGTTCTACAGTCGTTCTATGTGCCATTGATGTGCAACAGCTGCTGGGGCTAGACTACGATGGCGCTCATATTGAGGTGGACAGGACGCTGAGGGTGACGTCGAAGGCGATGACGGTGGACTTAGGTGATGTGGAGAGGGTGGTTTCTGGTGATTCTCTTCGTTTGTCTCTATTGATGGAGCCGTTGTTGATAAGGAGGACCGATGGAAGGAATGGACAACTGGTCCATCAGATTTCCCGCTTGTTTATTCTGCTTGTGCTAGGAGATTTTCTGGTGTCGACGAGTGGCGACATCGTGCACTTATGGTTTTTTCCATTCTTGTGGGTTTTCTTGAACATACACCTTTATGATTGGGGGAGCCTGACCTTGTCAACCCTTTATTATTCTCTTAATTCCTTTAGCCCGTGCTGTTGGCAGTCTTTTACTGGAGCCACGTATCTTCTGGAGGTATGATTTATTTTTTGGCATTTTTTCTTTACGCATTCACGTTTTCTTTCATGCGCTTTTTCCTAATTTCTTAAATGGTGGTCTTTCCCCTTTGCTTACGTGGTTTTATGAGGTGATTGGGTTAAACACCCAGTTGATATCTTTTAAATATGACTCTATTGGAAACTTCTTTCGGATGTACCGGTGGCGGAGGTCCAACTAAAAATCAAAGCAGTGTCTTTCTTTGGAGGCAGTGCGTCAGGTCTTGAATGGCCTGATGAGCGATCGGGTAAGCCCTATTTTATCTTGATACTGTCCTTTCCTTTGATGATTTTTATTGATATTGATCTTTTACTCTTGCTGGTGATTTGTAGGTGACCTTTTATCCTTGGGGGATGGCAATTCAGCACACTGGGGTGACTGGGGGATAGGCGCAGATGCGGTGTCTACTGGTGCATGATTTTATCTATTCTTGGTACCTTAGGGAGAGGTAGTCCAATATATTGTGGAGGATGAGGTTGTGGTGCCGCCGATGATTCCCCATATGTTCATGAGGTGAGTGCAAGAGATATCAGAGGATGCCCAGCTAGCGGCGATAATGGGAGAGTTGTATTCATTATATACCGACACGACTGTGATGTATGACTATATGGATTTCATGTTGAGATGGTTGATGCCTCTCGATATATACGATGTGATGCCTCTTCCTCGTGCAGGATCTAGTCCACAGGTGGGGTCCTCCCACAGTGTAGGCAGTGCGATAACGTTAGCGGCGGTGACGACTTCAGAGGCTCCCTTTGTACGGTTGTTCTCGCCTGGTTATAACATTCGACGAGATGATGGAAGGTCAATGAGTTTATAGCATCATACCAATGTGATGGACCCGGAGGAGATGGGTTTAATAGAGGAGGTCCTTCGACCTGAGGTACCCTTTGTGTTTCCTTGTCCTTTTGATTTCATGATTCCTTTCTTTTTCTTTCAGACTTGACTGATTTGATTTCTCTATTTTCTTTTGCATCACATCCAGGTCTCCACCACTTGGTTGAGGGATATAAGGGATTGGATATCTTCTGCGACTGCCCATATTTTCGATCCCTTCATGCTTGGTGTCGTCTGCCTCATCCGGGGAAGGGTCGAGCTCTGGGAGTAGTGGCACATCATCTCACCACAAGGGGAGGAGGGTGCGCTATAGGGATTGAGGCTCTTAGAGAGAGATAAAATAAATAAAGAATAGAGAGGGAGAGAGTTTTTAGGTGAAGAGAGGGAGAAAGAAAAATGGGTTCGGGATGAGTCCCATTGTTTTGATCTTTATTTTTCCTGTAAGACATCAATGTAACCCAAAAAAATATGTGCAAATAAAGATGAAGTTTTTATTAATTCTTTTTTTAGTGATTAATGCGTATGATCTTTTTACTTTACTGTTGAGAGTGTAGAAAGAATTTTGAAAATTGATTTGGGAAAGACTTTATTTTAAAATGGAATAAGTAAACGTATGAGGAAACTCGGAATTCCCTTAAGAAAAAAATTATTTTTATTGAGTTTTTTTATTTTGACAAAAGAGGAAAAAGGGAATTTTCCCAAAATAGGGGGTTGTCGATCGTCATGAGCTATGTCTTGCCTATCGACATACAAGTCTAGTCTAATCAACCCAATCCTTTGATTGCGCTTTCTTCAATTGCTGGGTACTTGGTGAGGCAAGTTTTACTCCAATTTCTGTAGGGTTTCTAGTCTTTGCTTGAGAGTTTTTAAGTATAAATAGGGGTGTGAATGGGGATTTTCTCCTCACACTTTCATTTCCTTTCTTTCTCACATTCTTACATGTTTATCATCTCTTTGCTTTGCAAGATGGCTCTCCCTAGTAGCAATGAGTTTGGCAAATACCTCTAAGCCTTGAAAGCAATGTGTTCTTACAATGTTGACTATGACGCCTTCCACATGCGGAGAGTTTTTTTGTGGCGTAACCGGCCCATTGAGTGGAATATGTTGATGGCGGTACTCTCTTTGACACTAAACCCGTAAAATAGAAACTCTGCGAGATCATACTCGGATGGTCCTTAAATTTAAAGATGAAGTGGAGAGAAATCTCAGCGCTGGCTTCATCTGAGTAGTGGAGTACCCCACATGGATAACCAAAATCGTGCTAGTACCTAATACCAGTGTCATGGTTCGAATATGGGTAGACTATAAGGATCTTATTTGATCCTAAACCAAGCATGATTTTCCTCTGCCACACATCGAATTATTGGTAGGCAATACAGCTAGAAATGAACTCAAATCCTTCATAGACTGATTTGTAGGGTAAAACTAAATCAAACCCTAGTTATTAGGAGAAGATCGGGTTCAGTACCTCCAAGTGATATACTCTTATACAGCAATGCCCTTAGGTATAAAAAATGTTGGTGCAACTTCCTGAAGAGTGACCACAACCATCCTGCATGGCCTTATACACAAGGAAGTGGAAGTCTACATTGACAACATGATAATAAGGTCCAAGGATCGCGAAGGACACATTCTGACACTCCGAATTTCTTTCCAAAGTTTATGCCTCTTCAGAATGAGGCTAAACTCGTAGAAATGTGTATTCTAGGTCACTAAAGGGAAAGTACTCAGATTCATCATCAACGGAGATGGAATCGAGGTAGACCTTGCCAAAGTCAAAGAGATATAGTAAATTCCTCCACCTAAAATAGAAAAAAGAAGTCAGAGGGTTTCTAGGTCAGGTATAGTTCATTAACCAAATCATCAACCAAGTTACTACCATTAATTAATAGATCTTCAAAGGACTCAAGAAATATGCAATGAAGGAATGGAATGCTTAATGTCAAGAGGAATTTAAGAAATACAGGAGTACCTTACTCACCCACCGGTGCTAGTTCCCCTTATCCAGTACAACATCTCCTATTGTACATGACCATAACTGATACATCTCCCGGGACCATGTTAGCACAGTATGTCGAACTCTCTTGTGAAAATGTATCATATATTATGTCAGCAAACAACTAGTATCTTATGAGCTTAAATACATAACCCTGAAAAAGTCTTGTGTATCACTTGTATGGATCACTCATAAACTCTAGGACTACATAATTTCTTTACGAGTAAAACTCATCTTAAGAATGGATCCCCTAAAGTATATATTCGAGAAACCCATTATCTCAAGAAGAATGTACAAATGGATTATCCTTCTATCAGAGTTTGAGATCATGTATCTCAAGTAGAAAGCCACCAAAAAATGCGCCATCTTCGGCCTCCTTGCAAAGCAACCCCTGCCAGACCAGAAAGAAAATGAGTTATAATTCCCAGATGAGGATCTTATTGCTCTAAACGTTAGAGAAACTTTGGAACTAAACTTTGACGGATCCTCCAACAAAAGGGGATTTTTCATCAGGACGCCACTAATTCCCCCGACTTGGGACGACTCCCCACAACCATCAAGATCAGATGAGAGTGCATCGGTAACATATTTGAGTATGAGGCTTGCATCACAGGTCTCAAAATTACCCTAGGAATGGAGATCACTGACCTAAAAGCTTATGTAGATTGCAATCTAGTTATCATCCAAATATTAGTTAAGTGGAAAATTTGAGATTATAAGCTACATCTATAACATTCATACTTATAAAAGGTGGCTTCGTAGTTCAAACACCTTGAATGTGACTTCTGCCCAAGGGGTAAGAATAACTTTACAGATGCAATTGCCACTTCAGCCTTTACAATAGACATATCGAAGGGCACTACAAAAATCATGGTCATCATGACTAACCGGAACACCCCTTCATACTACTTCGAGGTTAAGGCCATCGAAAAATAAATGTGGGACCCATAGTCTAGAACTATAATATGTGAAACTTCCTTAGTAAAAAATGCTACCTAGCGGGTGTCTCTTCCAGTAATTGCCTTACTCTGAGATAACTAGCAACCCAATTAATCATTTGAAAAGGTTATCTCTATAAGAGAGGGTTCAATGGAATACACTTACGATGCATCACGGAGGATGAAACCTTCAAAATTATGGACAAAATCCGTAGCGATGAACGTGTCCCATGCATGAGTGGGAACACCCTATCCGAAAAAATAGTTTGTCAATCATATTATTGGTCATAAATAAATATGTACAAATTACATCAATAGGTGCCTTAAATTTCAAATATACGCACTTTGACAACATCTACCTCATAAATAACTATATTACATGATCTTACCCTGGCCATTCTCCACATGGGGGATCGACATCTAGGGAATGTAACTCCCAAGGACTCCATGGGTCATGAGTTCATCTTAGTCTCCATATACCATTTCACAAAATGGCTTAAGGATAAATCTTATGCAGTTATGAATGCTAAAAAACTAGCCAAATTCATATGACACAACATCATTTGTTGCATTGGCATACCTAATGAGATAGTCTCAAACAACGGTTCCCACTTCGAGAGATAGGTCTTAAACCTACTGTATGAATATGCTATCACCCATAACAAATCATACTACTACTGACCCCAAACCAATGGAGAGGTAGAAGGTGCTAACGAGAATGTAAGAAACATTATTAGAAAGATAACCGAAACCTACACTGACTGGTTAGAGAAACATATGCCCTCTCAGGGTGCCGTATTACAAAGAAAAACCCCATTAGGACCACCCCCTACTCACTATTTTATAGAATGGAAGCAGTCCTACCCATAGAACTCGAGATACCCTCACTAAGGGTCATACTCAAGATTCAAGAAGAAGAAACTGACACAATTCAATCTCATTGTGAAAATCTATATTTCCTCGAGGAGAGGAGGCTAAAAGATGTTTATCTTAACTAAGTCTCCCAAAAGCGCATCGACCAAGAATTTAACAAACGAGTCAAATAGCAAAACATCCAAAATGGCGACCTTATCCTAAAAGAAATCTTAAATCATTCCGGAATCCTGGTCATAAATTTGCACCATCCTGGGGATGACCCCACCTCATCACCAAAATAAAATCTGAGAGGGAGGCTACATTATTTAATCTTAAGGGAGTAACATTTTCCCTACCTTTTAATCTTGACCGAATGAAGATTTTTTTCATTGAACCTACCTGAGGTGAAAAGGAAAGAGCAAACAATAATCGGTCATAATGGGAAAAGAAGACCATGAAAGTCCATACACATTCCTCAGACCTATATTAAAATCCCACTCGATCTACCAACCTCTCTCTTGAAGTCACCTAAAACACATTGAGCCCCCATATTTTCCATTTCGAGGGAACTACAAGGACCTGATTCTCCAATCTATTTTTATTGTAAACATTAAAATAGACACCCAGTTGTCTTTGAATTGGAGATACATAGGAAACTTAAGATATCAACTCGGGCTCGATTTTATTAAACATCGAAAAACCCTATCTTATAAGAAAATCCAGTCTATGGTCATTGTGCTTTGATTTCAAAATAGATTGGGGCGATCCAATTATACTAAAAATTAAGTAAAATAAAACAATGATCTAAGGCATATCCATAAGGTCGTATTTATTAAGCTACGCACAAAGTCTAATACTATGGGAAAAAAGCCTAAAAGGGAGAACACGCTACCCATATAAACTTCTTCACCCCTCTCCCTAAAAGAGTGTCATTGGGTTGCATTCAACACGAAACATTATTAAATTCGGCTATAGCCTCCACATCTCCAAGCTAACAAAGCCCGTCTTTACATGTTATCCTGAATATTTGTTTTCATTTCAATACTTTTCAAACATCCACATTTGATCAACGTATTATTTTGACATATAAATATATGAATCCAACACAATGAAAATACTATATTAAAGACTAGCCTATATAAATACCGTAGTGTTGTACCTTATATAGCTTGTATTTCATTGCCTATACCTGTAAATATATCCCATTAGTTAACTATGTTGGATTTTATCCCAAGTATCCTTGAGTATGTGGTAGATATACCGAGATAAAATCGTAAATCCCAAGCCTAATAATACGTCTCTTAAAATAGTATTTCCTAGGGATGCCTCTATATCTAGTTCGACATACCTAAATACTATCCAACCTCGTTATTGGAACAACAGTGGCTTTTATCTTGAGTGACCTAGGGTACGTAAGACCTATACGAAGCTAAACTCTTAAAGCCCAAGACACATAATACGTCCCTCGGCGTATGATTTTCTAGGGGTGCCTCCTTATCAAGTTTTATAACCCTATATATTATACACTCCGTTGACTGAACTATATAGGCTTTGATCCTAAGTCCTCTTGGGTATGTAGGCACAATATTGTGTCTTTATCATGAGCTTGAGCCTTTAAAACATGTCCCATGATGTGTTTTCCCTATATAGATGCACCTATGTCTTAACCTTCACCCCTCATATCTAAATAACACAAAATTAGGTATCAAAAATATCTCAAATATGTGATCTTTTGCGCTTCCCTACATTTTCACACAATTCACGTTCGAACACATGTTATAAGTAAACTACATGGGCTTTGATCCAAAGTACCCTTGGGTAAGTAGGCGCAACACCAAGTCCTTCTCATGATCTTGAGCCTTGACAATATGTCTCTTGACATATTGCTTAGCTAAAAGGCACCCATTTGTAATCTTTATTCAGTTCAAACGAGATATCAAATGAGACTTTCTCGTGAGCTTAAGCCTAGATAATATGTCTCGTGATATGTTGTCCTCCTTACAGATAAAAACATATCTTAATGCATCATATCATAGATAAACGCATATCTTAATACATCCTAACTAAATAACTTAAAATGAGATATTGAACTATCTCAAGACCAAACCTCCCAAACATATTCCTACATAAAAGCATGCAAACACGTATACACTAATAGAAATAGAGATGAACATATCTTCACCATTTTATCTTTCTTCACAACATGAACAAGATATAAAATTATCTCAAAAGTCGAGCTCCCTCATGGCGTTATATACACACTGATGGTTACCCATTAGACAAGTTGATTTTTATTGCAAACTTACATACTTAATAATGGCCATCCGTTATTTACTACAAAGAACAGAGTCATGCATAAGCAAATTTTGTGTACCTACACTGGTTGAAGTGACATTTCAATACCTATCACTAATACCTTTTTCCAACCTAAGAGCCTATCTACATTTTTTAAGTACCCGCTCGCTAAGGTCTCAATTTTTTTTGGAAATAACTAAAAAGTAATTAATTAATGTAAAAGAATTAAGCAGTACAGAATTAAGGAAGCATAGAGAACAAGTACAATGTAGAACAACTTCTCCACTTATAACCTGATTCTAAACCCACATAACAAGAAACTCTCCACCAATTGCAGACTTCAAAACCTGCCTTAGGTTTAGCCCAAACCTTTTATTTGTTTTTATATAAAATAAACTGGCGACTCTGAATAACCTATAAAGCCCCATTTTTCTACATGAAAGCCTCACTTACTAGAGGTGTGCACCAAAAATTGTAGATGGTGTCAAGCTACATCTAAGGGAAAATCATTGATACCCTAAAACCTCGGATCGCTAACCCAACATCGAGGTGAATACGGAGGAGTGGAATACAATCACCTCTCGCATCCACCATTGTACCAGAGCTCCCCCGGGAGAAGAAGCAACACACTTGATCTTAGGGTCCGCAACACCACAATAACGCAAGGCTTTGTGTAGGTTGATATGTTTTGCATCACCCATTCAGTCAATTTTTTTTTACGATGTGAGACATGGATAATCCAATCCATTGGGTGGGTTTTTGTATAATCAATGGCATGATTGTGTGATAATATATTCTCATCATACATTTAGTCAGTAGACGCCTCATGACGTGAGATGTAGATCAGCTGATCTGATAGACGATTTTTTTTATATGGGATTACTCGATGGTGTGATTGCATATCTATCCCCAACTCTTTTGTGTGTGTATGTTTTTAAATTCATTCGGTGAGGAACTCCTACGTATTTATCGGTAAAAGCATGAGAAGGTCCCATAAATGTAGATGTCATCTTATGTAGTGATATATAGAATTCGATCATATGACTATGCATTCTACAAAATCATACAACACCAATAGATAGGAACCAAAATGAGACATTTTTTACTTCATATAAAAAATATAATCATATAATTTTGGCGGCTCTAAAATTTCCCATTTTCTAGGGCTTTATGGTGGCCATCTCACCTGACTACCTGTGGGTCGGACCTGGTCAATATGAGTTATTTTAGAAGAACTACATGGGAATGATTAAGAAAAATATGCATAGGTCTGTACTTCCTTCCTAAGTTTCTAATCCAAGAATATGAAATTATATATCAACATGTGTTCCACGAATTTCAATCATCTTAACACTATCTATAAACAAAATAAATAAAAATAAATTTTTTCTGTATTCTTGTGAAAATTATAAAACAAAAATATTTTTGGTTTTTCTAAAAAAAATATCGCATAAGAAGGAAAAATATATATGCATTTTTAATTATGAAACCAAAACAAAAGAAGAAAAATTTACACCTAGTACATATCAAAGTAAGATACGAGAATAATCATAAAAGGAAAATGAAACTCTTAACCTACTATAAAATTCAGCTAAAGGTACAAATCTCTATTGATTTCCTAAGAACCTCATACGTAATGGAATCTAAAAGCTCATTGAGAATATTATAAAATTGATCATTAGTGGGGACAAAACTCAAAGACATAAGTCTCTCTTAAGAACATTATTGATAAAATTATGGGGCATGTTTATATGTTTCATCCTGAAGTGTGGTCGGGTTACAGGAAATACAATTGTATTTATGTTATCTCAATATATCTTGAAGTTATCTTCATTTATTTTGTCATAATTAATCAATTACTTCATCCAAAGGAGTTGATTACAACAGCTCCTGACTGAAATGTACTCGGTTCTAGCAATCTATAATGAAACAAAAAAAATTCTTGATATCCCAAGAAATAAGTGCACTCCCTAAATATAAACATCCTTTTGAGGTTATCTTACGAATGGTGGAATTTCCGGATGAGTCGTTGGTAGATTATGAATACAATGAGGTTTTGGTATTGAAGGAATACTAAATCTCATTTTTTATAGTCCACTCATGTATTTAATGATACACTTGATGACTAACAAATGATACTCCTTAGGAAAATCTTAGAGCCTCTCACAAAGTGATACATTAAAGTCAATTTCAGGTTAAATCATTGTAAGATATAACAAACTACCTATAGTATGGTAGATTTTGTTATCTACATCCTTTCCTTAAGTGTTTTTACTAATCCTAGCGGTAAAATACATGGGTATGCTCACATTCCTAGCAGAATCAAGACTAAATTTCTTCATCAAGTCTCACGCATACTTGGATTTAGATATAAATATCTCATCCTTCTACTCACTATGTTGAATATCTAGAGAACATATGATCTCTCCTTCCATACTCATCTAAAAGCCACTAGTAGATGAGTATATCTCTTTTATGTAGAACTAAATACTATGCTATAAATGTAGACTTTGGAAAATAATATGTCCTTCTTCTATATCCAACAAATAATGTCTTATCCATTCTCTGTCTATTAAAACGATTCTCCACAACATAGGAAGTAAGACTCTAGTAACAGGATGAGGATACAACCTATTCACTATGTGGAATGTGGCGTTTATAACTTTCACCCAAAGTATTAATGGGACATTGCTACCTTAGAGCATGGAATGGACTATATATTTAGTTATTTTGTTCTTCCTCTCTGCGATTTCATTCTATTGAGGAGTAATAACGAAAATCATTCTTTATGTCGTGCTTGTGACATTAGTTGTCTACTCCATGCTATATAAACTTCACACCTTTATCGCTCATTTTGATGATTTTAGTGCAAGAGATGCCAAAAATTATGTAGTTTTAAATTTCTCCCCATGAAATCCTACTATAAATTTCCTCTTAAATAGATTAACCATCATTATAATGTAATTACCACCTGAATTCTCAATACGTATAGGACCCATGACATCCTGAACATTTAGTGATCTCAGATGTGTCGATATCAATGGTGACTCATTATTTCAATGAATCATTTCTTCAGATATAAGATGATTATGTAAACACTTACTTGAAATCTCAATTATCAGATTCCATTGTGGAAGACAATCAAAGCTCTTCGCATCGCAATGCCTATTGTGTCATCTTGACCTTTCATAAGTGGAGACAGAATAAAGCGTCCATAAAAAAGATTATTATTTTCTGCCCTCGATTCAACTCACTTCCATTGTATTATCCGAGTAGATACTGTTACTTTCTCTCGAAAGTAGATACTTGCTTCGAATTTGACCAATTAAGATATCTGGAAAAAATATTTTTTCATTATTTGTTTTATTATTTATTCATTCAAATTTGAAATAGATTCTTAGTCTATTTATGTATTCTTTCTAGATTCAAAGACTAATCGCCAAATCACAAATAAAAATAGTGAATTACCTAAGAGTACTTGAGGTTGTAATGATTCCAAACTTCATGTGTGGACTTTTAATTTTCTAACCTAGTTGACACATTCCGTATACATTTAAGGAAGCATTCCTTAGTAATGGTTAGACAAAAAAGAGGCCCTTCTTAACAAGTCAATCAAGTTCTGCGTGATTTACAAAATTTGGTCATTGAAGATAAATATCGAAGGGAGTTACCTTGACATTATGAAAAATAAAGAAGGACATGAGAATAATCCCATAATAGTTATATAGAGTCTTCACGCCATGCATTAGAATAATCCATTTCTTATCATACACTTCACAACTCTTTTGAGATAAATATACCGCTAAGTTTTTATCAGACAAATGACTTACGCTAATTAAATTATCCTTGAGACCATCCACATACATAACATTTTTTACCTTAGGAAACACAAAAATCTGTACGGTTTCCCTACCCAATTCTCTAGATTTACTCCCATTACCAAATGTCACCTTTTCATCCTTGTTATCCTCACGATGGACAAAAAGAGACTTAACATTGATCATATGTCTCAACAAATCAATGTCAAAATACAATTTTGGTACATTCTGCCTTAAAAATATTATATAGAATCAAATTCATATGCCTCTCTCTATTCTTATCTCAAGGTTAATTTTGTTGCGATTATATGTTATCATTGTCAACCTTGCATGCAACAAGGTAAAATGAATGACCAAACTTATCCTTAATAATGGTGAATGTTATGGTGGTGCAACCGATTGAAGAACCACTATTGTTGGAGTCCTAGTCGCTTTCACTAAGGTAGTAATTCAATCCTTTTACCCCTATTATCTTCCTTAATCGAGTAGGGAAATCAAAATATTGATGTCCAAACCATTAACATTGAAAACACTTCACTGTGGTCTCATTATCAACTCAATATCTACAATTACATTTAGTAGAAGAATTTTCACTTTCATTTTTTTAGTATTCTCAAATACTTTCTTATTAGGTATAAGCTTTGGGGGATTGAAACTAAGAAATTTTTTTCATTCTTTTGTTAACAAGGTCATATTAACCTAATCCTCATTGAAATCATCATTGGAGATGGATGAAGGAATATTATGTTCCTTCGGTAAGATTTCTTTCTCTTTCTTTGGTTGGGAGAAATTTTCAGACTTAAATATTTGTATGGACCCTATGATTTCCTCGACTTTCATTTTATTTATTACACTATAAACATTTAAGGCTTATACGCGAGTTAGGAACCTAGGTGGTAGGGGCCTTAAAATTATTCTAACTACCCTTGAGTTATGAATCTTCTCACCCAAATAAAATTTACAATTCAGAGAGTTTTGTATCAAACTTATCGAAGGTCTCATCGTCAAGGATCGTCAATACCTAAAAAATTTGAGGAAAAATATTGGATCTATGAGAACCATATAGTATCAGTATCCTCATAGGTTACTTAGAGAACATCCCCCACCTCTCTAGAAGTTGTGCACTTTGAGATCTAGCAAAACTTGCCAAATGTAGCTTTGCTTAAAATAATGTTCCACCCCTAAGAGTTATAGTTGGAGAGTTTATGTTCATACTCATCTAATGTGTACTTTGTCTTGTGGACATCAACATCCCCTAACATCATCGTGGGAAATTCATATCCCTTAACTAGAGTTAACGAGACTCATTCATCTGGGGATTTTGGAGAAAAAAATGTGATCCTCACTTTCCAGTATGTGTACTTTCTATCATCAAACAAGTGTAGGCATGTGGAATACTAACCCTATACTGATAGACACCCGGTATTCATAGATAATATAAACATTAATATCAATTCAACAAAATATGTGCCTATGTATCTAAGTCAAATCACTTAATATTATTAATGATTCCTTAAAGTAAACTATTGTTTTTAATTGAACCAATTTTTAATTTGAATAAATAAATCAATTGGTCCAATTACATGGTGATTCAATTAATAAAATTAAAATAAAAGAAATTATCCAAGCACATGTGATTTTGAGTGGAAACCCTCGCAAAAAAAACACTATCGCGCCTAACCCACACAATTACACTGCAACTCAATGTTTTTACATGTTTTACAAAGAGATAAACAAGAATTTCAAAAAATATAATTATTATTGCCTCAGAGTCTCAATTCTTGGTCTTTGCTCTGATACCTCTGCCCACATTAGCAATCAACTTGTCAAGCCAGACACATCTTCCACAACATGCATGCCTCGGTGTCCACCGATCTCTCACTAGTGCACAATCAATGCACAAATAACCATGTTCATTTGACCCATAAGATTTATCAAGCTAAAATCTTCAAACATAAGATTTAGGAAATCGTAAACTAAAACCAATTTTGATTTTATGATCAATATGATCTCTCACTCATAAATAACTCTCTCAAAACCAATTTAGGGTCTTGTAAACTTGGAATGACTAACTTGAGAATCACATTTTCAAAGTTATTTATACTTTACGACACCGAAAATACAACTTAAATATATTTCTCAAAATTAACCCCACATTCGAACCATAGAGTTTCACATTAGAATAACAATTTTGTATGAGGAGGTCTCGTGTGAAGCATGATATCATACAAGATTTTTCTGAAGTAAAATTATGAACCTTGTACTAAAATTGCTTCATATGAGAGGCTCGTGTGAAAATTCAATTTCATACAAGTGATTATATTTTCTAAAAAATTACCTCATACTAAAATTTTCATGCGATATGTGCCCTCATTCGAATGAGGTCATCATTCCATAATTCCATTGTAAAATTTTAGAATAAAGAAATTTAAAAACTTTTTTTCAAATAACAATTTATCATACAGATTCATAATTCTAAAATAGATTTATAAATTTTATAAATTTCAAAAGAATACCATACTTTTGATTGTCATGTAATGAATTGGTCTACTATGCAATGTCTCAGTGCTTTATCTTCAGATCTATAATTTTCAACTAAAGACTAAAAAATGCACATGGAATCCTAGTTTTGCTCATGTTCTGGAATAAAGGTAACAACCTAAATGTGAGGAGTGTAACATCATGTTCTTTCATATTTCCACCGAATTACACATAATATCATGCAATAAATATAGTACATAAAGATAAAAACTAAATGGATCGCAAAATTACCCACCTCTAATCCATATTCTAATAACTTTTTCCATGAACATCCTTAATTACCCAATTGATCCAATTATTTTTGTACATCATCCCAATGGCATGTTACACGTTTTAATGTCAATTGGGTATTCCCATTAAGTAAAGATAGATAGAATATATGATCTCAATTATTAAATAAATATATAAAATATAATTAAAGAAAATAACCATTATCAACTCAAATGGAAATAATTTCCACTAAATCACTACATAACAAATTAAATTTAACCTTCCTCACTTCGATGATGATCACTTTGGAAACTTCCTAATCACGTCACTGTCTTGTGTTACATGAACGCTAGCGAGTCTAGTGATCTCCATGTAATACCTTGTATTTTTATGCGTATAAATTAGTTATGACAATTTGTGGAAATTAATTATGTTTTCTTTATTATGACATGAGATGTCACTATTGGCATTTTATGAGTTATTTAATTCGGTTTTTTAATCTTATTGAATACACGATAATTCATAAACTAAATAATTTGATATTTGGACTCGTACCGGTCGATTATTAACTAACTTGGTTTCTAGTTATTTGTTTTTGGTACATTTTTTATTGGATTTTGGAAAGCGTAAAATGTTCGTTATTATCTTAAAATGTTTGATTTTAAGCCTATTATATGGGTATAGGTATTGGTTAATATTTTAAGTCATTTGGAGGTGATTTTGAGAGAGAAAGTGGGGATTGAAGAAGGTGAATCCCGTTACAAAAGGAAATGTCAACCTACAAGGGTGATCAATCAATCGACCCTTACCGTCTATTGATCAACCCCCAAGATTAAAGAAAATTGAATTACGAACATGTGGGAGCTGGTTTCATATTTTTCGAATTTTTTTAAAATTTATTATTAATATTTTACCAAGTGTGAGCATGTTAGATTGGCCTGTAGGTTTATTATACTTATAGAATAAAGTTAATTCTAATGTTTAAGGTTTTGGAAATTGGGTTCGGGTTATTTGGGTGTTTAGACCTTAGTTGGTTTGTGGGGGTCGAATTGTTTAGGATGTATTAGTTTAAAATTAGAGAGCGGGATGGGTTGTTATATAAGATTTTGGAAGGTTAATACCTAGACATGTAGCCTCGAAAGATTGGTCTAGGATCATATGCGATTCAATATAGTTATCTGCATATTTTTAGTATAAGTTGGGTGTGAAACTATAACTACAATTTGAAAGGCCATGGGAAGTAGGCTAGTGGCATATATATTCATATAGGGGTAAGGAGTGTATTACATTCTATTAGTCTTGATTATTAAGGATAACCCTATAGTAATCGGTCTATATATGTTACATTGATTTTTACCATTAGTGAGGGTTATTAATGTGACCCTGTAACATTGTATCGATATGTATATATGTTTATTTAATTCAACCCGTTAGCGAGGGTTATATTTAATAGATGTTTTATGTGGAATACATACTATGTGTAAGTACTCATAGAGAACATACTGGGAGGAATTCAATTATGGGGCATATTTGATGTCTACCATAATGTGCCTCGGTGAGGAGATAACTTTTCCATTGTTATTTTTACCCCGGGTTTTATGATTAGGCACTCGTGTCTCGAGGAGGTATTAGGGGGAGTTTTATTATATAGTCTTGGGTAGGGTAGGCTATACGAATGACGTGTAGGCGTAGTGATCTACCCCTCAGTCGTGACTAGGAATTAGTCTTGGGAGGACCTAAGACTACACCTAGTACACTTAAGTAATCCTTGAAAGTGATAGAGATAGGCCTTCATTTTGTACGGGCATGCGAGGATCCCATTTATTTGTATTTTCGATGACCGTACCTATGTATGGATGTTAGACATAGATATTTTCTTCATCCTACCTTATGTGATTATATGTTGTGGTACTATAAATAGTCTTACCGGTTTATGTTCTATAATAGAGATGTATATGACTTATAATAGGGATTTCTTCCTACATACTTATGACTGAAATTTATGTAATACATACAACAGATGTGTATATTGAATTATTGGCCTTATAGAGCCTAATATCGATAGACTTGAGATATAAGCCTTTTATTTTACGGAGACATACCTTAGGTTTGAGACCTTTGTACGATATGTGATTCATAATTGAAGATACCAACCTAACATTGTAATAGTAAAGATTAAAAAATGAAGAGATAAAGCAATAATCACATGGGCTACATATTAGTTCGGGATTTAGAACCGCGTGTTATTTTAGGTTATTGGATAGGGTAACAAATAACTTAAAATACACTAAAAGACTAGCGGGAGGTGTGTAGCTATAATGTGGTCCAGATTCAGTTATAATCTTATTTTTACATAGACTTGATGCTTGTGTTGTTATTATATGCGTTTTCATAGGACTTTGGTTGCAATGGTTCTTGTAGACCTAGTTTGTTGGATGATCATTTCTAGAAACATTCCATTCATTACTCTTAAGTGGTAAGAATTGAGCAACTGCATCTCATCCTCTTCTTGTACTTTTTAGTTTCAATCATGTTCTATATGGGGTACTTATATTCAGAGTTAGATATTTGTATGAGTCACATTTTATATTGCATTACTGGTAACTTGTGTTAGAATTAATTGTGATTTGAGTTGGTTTTGCGTTATTCAGTTTTATATTATCTCATTTCGTTAATTCTTTAGATTTTAATTATTTTGTTATGGCGACGATGTTACCAAACTTTTTTATTACAGTTATGTTTGTTTTAGACATGATCAATCTATTTATGAATTTTATCGGGTTTCATATTTGGTATCACATCATTTTAGGTTCTATTGTCCTAGAAATGTTAAGTGCATTTGCCACTTTTTCGAGTTACGTTCTTTTACTAATTTAGAGCTTTACCATTGAGGGTTTTTATTCTCTATAACAACGACCGTTTAAGGGGTTTCACGCCAGTGTTTGCAAAAGAATGGCTCAAATAAAATAAGTGTATCGAGAGGGTTACTTATTTGGATTTCTTTTGTAATATGTCCCATATATGAGATTGACTTTTGTTGGAAATGATGGGACCCCCAATTTTACAAACATACCAAAATTAATTTCCATTTTAGATGCGGAAGAGAGATGGTTCAATTAAACACACACAAACACCAAATTTTAATTTCTTTCAAATTAAAATTAAACAAGTTCAAAGTGAAATTAAAGTAATCAGCAAAATATGCATATTTCTCTTACACCAATTTAACCCAAGTCCTAGACATTTGCCTAACAAATAATTAACCCAATTTTGCAAATTAGGCCAAACCAAATTTTATCAAATTAAAGTAAATGACTTGAACTAAATTAATTAAATATTACCCAAATAAATTTTAGCACCAACTAAAGAATGAGTAGTGATTTAAACCAATTTTATCGTTTTTACCTAAGCATGCATCTGATGTTAATTTTACAAAAGATAAAATAAACAAATAACCACTACACCGCGATGTACGAGGAAAAATCCACAACGGGAAAAATCCTCGGACGACCCTAGCCTCAAATCCACTAAGTAAGGTTTTACAAGTACAAGAAAGTAAGACTTACAACACTCGACTTGACTCTGACCAAGACCCGATGCCCCTTGTACACACCTCTGCCTAGCGAATAACCACGGAGCTCCACCTCGATCTCAGAATCCACTGATCGGAATTTTTTCGATCACTGCCACCCGAACAAGGAGCCTTTCTCCAAGTGGGTATGTCAAAACAAAACGAACTTCTTCTTTGAGGGATGTAGAAGTAAACCCAAGCACTCTTCCAATGGCAGAGATAAAACTGGTGCCAAAAATCCAAGAAAAGTATATATATTAAAGAACATGGATAAACTAAACAATTGGGTGAAACAAAAGTGTTTAAGGATTTTTCTTGAAAAACAAACACTCAAAACTTGAACTCTTTCTTTTTCAAATTTTTTTCTCTCAAACTCTCTCTGGGAGATTGTAGTATCTGAAAATTTTAGTTCCAAAATGTTGGTTCCCGCACTTGATAAATCTGGCAAAAGATAGTGGGGAAAAGAGGTGGGAAAAGTGGAAAAACCGTCAAAAACTGTCAAAATACCTATTCCCGCCAAATCTCGTTCGAACGAGATTTTCGTTCGAACGACACTTTTAACGAAGTTCTAGTGGCCATAAGGGAAATATCGTTGGCAAACTCGTTCGAATGACATTCTCGTTTGAACGAAAAACTCGTTTGAACGACAATATCAAGCGATTTTCAGAAGGTTTAAAATTCGATTTTTTACCCAGAAACTTTATTTTAAAGTTTTAAAGAAACCTTCTGAAAATAAACCTCAGTTTAAAATAAAAGTAAACCCAATAAAACTTGTTTCAAGATCCTATATAAATATGTAATGCAAAGATACCTTAGGAGTAAATGGAACACATGTTGTTGACGTAGAAACGAGGCACAATAAACTCAGAATTTGATGAAGCTTTAATCTTGGCCGCTACATCTTCAATTAACACGTCATAGGCTTGAATGGATACACGTGAACACTATCCTATGACTCAAATATTTTTGTCTGTAATTGAGCCAACACAACATTGAGACTCAATAGGAGACTTGTGTCCTAACAAATATCCCCCTTTTGGCTATTTTGGGAACAAAACCAACAAAAATCCTAAAGGGTCGTTAAGCTCTACTAGAGTTAAAAAAAATATCCCACCCAAAATAAAAAATACATAACTTGACTCAAAAACTCAAGGATCAATATCTTTGCCGATGAAAGTTGACATTATAGAAGAATTCCAGCACACTTAAGCTAACTATCAAACGCATAGGGAATATCAAGAAAAATAAATACTCCCCCTAAATTAATTCTCCCCTTTATCAAATGAATGACCTACTTAGAAAGACGTATCCCCCTGAGATAAATCTCCCCCAAACTAAGATACGATTATAATAGGATTAGATACCATTTCTCCCCCTATCATTCTCTCCCTTTTTGTTCAGTAATAGACAAAGTATAAAACTAATTTAAACACGATGAAGCTTAGAGTGATAAGAACATGAACGCATATGGGCAACACAATTATAACTAATCCATAAAAATAATAACGAATATCAATTCATATGCAAAAAAAATGATACCCATGTGATACATAAGATAGTTAGCATGTGATATCAACAAAGAATGCAACAAGATAGATATCAATTATGAAGTAGAAGGATAGATGGACTAGAAAGCAAGGTAAAGACAAATAGAATACCTCGTATATGGGTACACAATAAATATCATTAACGCACACGCACATATACTAGTTATAAACACCACACATGACACAAAATATAATAAGCTTTTTACACTCGTATGGAAAAAATGTGTCACATGGAAACGGAAGTGTAGGGGTGTGAACTGGTAACAGTTAAATTTAGACCCAATCACTTAAAATATGTTCACGGAGTTCTCATTTGTTTGCAAACTTTATCACATTTGAATATAACCTCATGTGACAATATAGAATTGAACTCAATGAACAAATATACACAATGCATACAAGCCTAGAATTTTGATGATTCTACAAACCAATAGAGTCATGACAATGAAGTATAACTAGGATAAACGAACATTGTGCAAACCGTTGATATACCATCCAAACTCCTTTAATTTAAGCATATTATTTTAATCTTTTGAATGAATAAATCAACTAAAATAAGTCCGTGGCAATTATTTTTCTTTTAATGCCATTATTCTTTTAGGCCTTTGGACCACGTATTTCTTTTAGGTCCAAGCAAACGGTGGATTACTTGCAAAGGATGATATTTCCTTTCGGAGCCCTTCCCCGTCCACATTTATATACATCTTTTTTATAGCTCACACAAATCTCACGTGCAATGAATTTTAATATTCACTAGTCCTCCTAGGTCACATAACATGTAGATGACAAGATTGGTAGGAGAACACCTCACAAAGCTCAAATATAAATGTGAAGTTATAATTTCAAGTGAGCTCGTCCATGTGTAAATTGAGAGATATAAAAATAGAATCCATTATATCACCACAAAGTACAACTACTCCATGTAAGCATGGTAAAGAACATTATAAGGATTAAAAATCTAAACCAAATGTTCTAGCCACATGGAAGCAAAAAAGAAGGGATTAAAACACAAATATACGCCACATAGAGTGTGTCAAACTAAAATGCACACAAAAAAATCTTTTTGAGTTTTTGAAAATTTTAAACCAAACAAACAAAAATACTTACTCCAAAAGACAAACAAAAATCATTTGCATTCTTCAATAAGCCTAAATTACTAAAAGGTGAAACACAAATGATAAACAAAAATCTTTTTGTATTTTTCATTTAATGCAAACAGACTATATATAATACAAAAGATAAACAAGTCATGATTTCTAGCATGAGATATGAAATAAGGCAGTGAGTAGAAAATGACTAAACATGCATACACCTAGCAATGATATATAATATGAAGCACAAAAAGATAGAGTATGTAAACAAACTAACACATTCAACCTTTAAATTTAGCAAGGGAGGTTTCATGTGAAAGCAAACGAGAATCAAGAAAGGAAATATCTAGTGCATATAAAAATGATTTCCTAACCCATATAGATGTATATTTAAAATGATGGGATTTGGGAACTAATGAAATGCTAGACATAGACTTACAAGGACTTCTTTTAAGATCAAAACAAAATGATCTAAGGTGACCTTTCCTACCACAATGCAAGCATGTGCAAACACGAGGAATGATACCTAAGGTGTGACCTTTTCTAAAGTGCTTGGATAAAGTTGACCTTCTAAAATAAACATTGGTCTTAGCTTTAGCAATGGAAATATTTCAACAAGATCATCTAGAACCATTACAACTACTACTCAAGTCATGCAAGTCATTTTTCATTTTTAAGATTTTAGACTCAAGTAATAAATTAGACTCCTCAATTTTATGGGACTCCTTCTTTAAATTTTCTATAACACCTAGACGGTTATCACGCTCCCCCTCAATGTGAGAAAACATGTCCCTAAGAGTCTTTTCTCGACTATCACTCTCTTTCTTGGACATATTTAAAATATTAAAATTGTGATTTCTGTCCATAATCTTTTCACGAAAAATATCTTTTTGAGATAATGAGGTTTGCAAAAGTTCAATTCTAGATTTAAAACATAAATTTTCATTTTCAAGAAACTTAATTCTTTTTGCAAATCTCACATTTAATTCTCTTAAATTTTCATTGAACTTATTAAGCCCATTAAATTCCTCTCGAATATCAGAAACTTCATTATCAGTAGAAATGGACATATTATCATTAAGACGTCCCATCGAGAGATACAAAGCAAAAATGAGAGTGAGTAAAAAAATGAACCACCTAAAAATATAAGGAGCACAATAATTATAAAAGCCGAAAAAACGGATCTTTAACGCGATAAATTAGCGCTTCGGCTTTGATACCAATTTGTTGGAAATGATAGGACCTCCAATTTTACAAACTTACCAAAAGTAATTTCCTTTTTAGATGCAGAAGCGAAATGGTTCAATTAAACACACACAAACACCAAATTTTAATTTCTTTCAAATTAAAATTAAACAAGTTCAAAGTGAATTAAAGTAATCAACAAAATATGCATATTTCACTTACACCAATTTAACCCAAGTCCTAGAAATTTGCCTAACAAATAATTAACTCAATTTTGCAAATTAGGCCAAAATAAATTTTATCAAATTAAAGTAAATGACTTGAACTAAATTAATTAAACATTACCCAAATAAATTTAGGCACCAACTAAAGCATGAGTAGTGATTTAAGACAATTTTATCTTTTTTACCTAAGCATGCATCAAATATTAATTTTACAAAAGATAAAATAAACAAATAACCACTACGCCTCATTGTACGAGGAAAAACCCACAACGGGAAAAAATCTTGGACGACCCTAGCCTCAAATCCACTAAGTATGGTTTTACAAGTACAAGACAGTAAGACTTACAACACTCGACTTGACTCCGTCCAAGACCCGATGCTCCTTCTTGTACACACCTCTGCCTAGCCAATAACCACGAAGCTCCACCGCGATCTCAGAATCCATCGATCGGACTTTTCTCGATCACCGCCACCTGAACAAGGAGATTTTCTCCAAGTGGGTATGTCAAAGCAAAACGAACTTCTTCTTTGAGGGATGTAGAAGTAAACACAAACACTCTTTCAATGGTGGAGATAAAACCGGTTCCAAAACTCCAAGCAAAGTATATATATTATGGAACTTGGATAAACTAAACAATTGGGTGAAACAAAAGTGTTTAAGGATTTTTCTTGAAAAGTAAACACTCAAAACTTGAACTCTTTCTTTTTGAATTTTTTTTCTCTCAAACTCTCTTTTGGAGATTGTAGTATGTGAAAAAGTTAGTTCCAAAATGTTGGTTCCCGCACTTGATAAATCTGGCAAAAGATAGTGGGAAAAAGAGGTGGGAAAAGTGGAAAAATCGTTCAAAACTGCCAAAATTCCTGTTCCCGCCAAATCTCGTTCGAACGAGATTTTCGTTCGAAAGAAGTCTCATTCGAATGACACTTCTAACGAAGTTCCAGTGGTCATAAGGTACATATCGTTCGCAAACTCGTTCGAATGACATTCTCGTTCGAACGAAAAACTCGTTTGAACGACAATATCGAACGACTTTCCAGAATGTTTAAAATTCGATTTTTAGCCCAGAAACTTTATTTTAAAGTTTTAAAGAAACCTTTCGAAAATAAACCTCAGTTTAAAATAAAATTACACCCAATAAAACTTGTTCCAAGCTCTTATATAAATATGTAATGCATTCATACCTTAGGAGTAAATGGAACACATGTTGTTGACATAGAAATGAGGCACAACAAACTCGGCATTTGATGAAGCTTTAATCTTGGCCGCTACATCTTCAATTAACACGTCATAGGCTTAAATGGATACACGTGAACACTATCCTATGACTCAAATATTTTTGTCTGGAATTGAGTTAACACAACATTGAGACTCAATCAAAGACTTGTGTCCTTACAACTTCGGCCTAGAGGTTAGGGTTTTTAGATGCGATATGTAGACATCCTATCCTAAGGCCCTCACCTAGCACTTCCTTAGGTCCCTAGCACTCACTCGTTCACAGTAAACCATAAGTCATACTCTGAGTACTGATTTGAAGGCTGTTAGGCACACCCAGGCCCCATTTGACTCTGGTCAACTTTCTCACTTTATCTAATGCTCAATGAATCTTCAAATGGCTTTGAATACACATTCCAACGGTCCATCATGTGCGCAAATCAGAATTACGATCTGAGTAAATGCTTTATTTTACCTCAAAAACTTATTTGGAGGCCACCGGGAACTCCTGAGCCCTGTTTGACTCAGTCAACTATTCAGCTTTAGCGAATCTCATGCATGTTTAAAGGGTTATGAATTCCCTTTCCAATGGTCCATCCCATGCATGAATCAGCCTTATGATTCCGACGAACGACACATTTTACTCTGGAGGGCATCGAGCGCTTTTTGTCCATGTTTCACCTTGTTTAACCCTCCAAACATAACAAAAATGAATGAAATCTCGAAGGGAACTGAATTCCAAGTTTAGAGGAATGATCCATTTTCCTCGAGAAACCTCCCATCTAGAGAGCATTGGTGCATTCAAGTTACATTTGACTTTGGTCAACTCTCAGAAGCGGAGTGGCTCAATGGATTCTTAAAGGTCTCTAAATACCATTTCCAACGGTCCACCCCATGTGCGATTTGGATTAAAGTTTGCATTTTATGCCTATTTTTTTGAAAAACCTATTCAGGACTGCTTATAGGCACCCCAGGGACCCTGCCTATTGGCAGTGTGCCTATGGTGCTATGACGATAGACAGGTCCAATACCATTCCTATCAGCACCCCACTTATCCCTATAAATATAGGTCATGACCTTACCTTAAGGAGGACACTAAACACCCCTCCCAGCGAGTTAACATTCTCTTGAATTCAGAGTTGTTTCCTTTCTTAAAAACACCATTTTCTCATATTCCCTTCCATCACTTTCTTACCTAACTTGGTAATCCCCACCCCCCACCCCCCCACCCTTTCTCCATACAACTTCCATACCATTTCACGATTAGCACTTTTTCATCTTAAGGTCAACATCAAGCATTTATAAAGAGGTCCAATTCTTCGTCCATCTCTCTAGTTCTTCCATTTTTGTATTAATCATCTTATTTCTACTTTTTTTCCTTTATTTCATTACATCACATCCATTAATCTATACCCTTTATTAGTAGTATTGCACATAATCTATTTTCATAAAAAAACTCCAAAAATAAGAAAAAGAGTGTTTATCCATAAATTCCAACCGAGGGATTAACATTTCACACTCACTCTTAAAAGTACATTTTATCTACACACACACATACAGAAATCCATCGTTTGCATTTATGTATTGAACCCTACCCTATGCTATCTTCGAATTACATGAACTTTGATGCCCCTTGGCTACATAGGCATCTTAGGACAATCTCAAGATTCGAGTCCTCCTTTATGCATGTTTATATGTTTCTTTCAAATATAAATATATATATATATATATATATATATATATATATATGTGTGTGTGTGTGTGTGTGTGTGTGTGTGTGTGTGTGTGTGTTCTTTATGAATTCCATATTCTTACATGTTTGTGTTTTGTCTAATAAACACATTTGCTCTTCCATAGCGAACAGTCATATTATATTTTGAATTATTATTTTCGAGAACATTCCTGAGGATGAATTCACTCTGTATTTTTCCAAGAGCTGAATGATTCCATTTTCCACCTATATTATACACATGTGTACACGCTTCACGGAGTCTAAAAAGAGAAGATTAATATTATCCTATGAAAGACCGAAAGGGAGGGATGCCACTACACCAAATCTGCCCATTTGTCAAGGTCATTGACCTTGACAAATCCCACTTGTCAAGGTCCATGACCGTGACATTTCGAGGCGAGACAACTTTTTTTGTCACGGTCGTGTCGCGGTCAATGACCGTGACACGTTTGTCACGGTTATAAACCGTGACAAAGCCGTGACCCTTTTTAAAAAAAAATTCACGGTCATTGACCGTGATACGTCCGTGATAACTTTTTGTCACGGACGTGTCACAGTTAATGACCGTGACAATTCTGGGCAGAATTTAAAAAAAATCTGCTGGGCAGTATGGACACTGCCACTGCCCAGCAGTATATTTGTACCTGTTATAGCAACGTCGTACCTGTTCCAAACATCATATATCCAAACAAACTAAATATAACGCAAATATATATTCATGACGATATAATCCAAATATTCAAAATAGAAATAATATACATGACGATATAATCCAAATATAATTAAAATGGACAAACTTAAAAATAATGTTACTACATGTCTTGGGTAAATGTGAGGAGGTGAGTAGGCCACACGACATACGAATTGACGCACCCACTAATATACATCGTGCCGCATTGTTCGCGCAACCACAATAGGGAGTTCTCCTTCCCAGGTATGACATGCGTGACGAGCACCCTGGACTTCATCTGTTGAAGCGCACGTCCATGAACTATTCCACCCTCGATGATATTCGGGTCCCTCAACCCCCGCCCTATCCGCTGGCCATCAAATACGTCCAATATGAACACGCTCGGCCAACCAAGTGTCGACAATGGTCTGTTAAAGGGTGCCAAATAGGGAAGTGGATCATCGAAGTACGAACGTGTCGGTGATGAAGCAGCGAGGTCCACATACTCGTCATCCTGCGCCTCGTCCTCCCGCACCTCCTCCTCCACCACCTTCACCTTCCCTTTCCCTTTCCCTTTACGGTCTCCACCCAACGTACGCTTCATGAATGTGTACATATCTTGGACCGTCGCCTCCAAATGGAACAACTTCGCATCGTGTGAATCCACCGTTCGAGCCAACCCGGTGTTGCTCGTCTCCAATCTGATGATCCTAGATTTGGCCACCCGGGAGCTCACTCCCCTTGTCCTCCCCTTGCGATCAGAGCTAAGCACTTGGCTGAGTGCTTCTGTGGACAAAGATGCCTTGTCGGCATCAGACTGTGACTGATGCACTTCCTTAAGCATTTCCTGAAACGACAAAAAGCACATGATTAGTAAAATAATTAAACTAAAAAATTATAACGTAATTAACAAAAATTAAACTGTCGTATTACTTACAATCGTGGCCGCGACGCTCGGGGACACCTCCTTGTCCTTCCCCTTCTTCGTCCGAAGAGCCACATAAGTATCGAGCCTATGTGGCTTACCCCCTGGCCCACTCCCTACCCGCTGAAATAAAATAAAGTAAAGTAAAATTAGTATCTGCCCCGTAAAGTAAAATAATGAAGAATAATATATTTCTATAGTTATAGAAAAATTAAATCTTACCTACATCCTATGCTCCACCTCGGCGTAAGAGGTCCGGCCGGAGTAGTGCACGTCCGTCTTTTTTGCTCGATTTTCCCTCCCCGATTGGCGAGATGCCAATTGTGGATCCTCGATCTCATAGTCAATGAACTTCTGCCATTGCGCCAATGAGATCGGCTCCTTGGGGGGGACGGATTCACGCCATTGGATAATCGACTCTCTTGTTTTCCCAAAGTACTGTGCCCGCATATTTTTTTCCACGACTTGAGTTTCTCCCTAATCTGCTCCAAGACGGGATCGCGTAGCTTTGAATCCAAGTTGAATTGTTCTTGTCCAACAAATACAATGTTAGTTGCGAATAAATATAAATATAAATATAAAACCGAAATTGAAATTGAAATTGAAATTGAAATTGAAATTGAAATTGAAATTGAAATTGAAATTGAAATTGAAATTGAAATTGAAATTGAAATTGAAATTTAAATTTAAATTGAAATATTCATATAAATATAAATATAAATATATTACATGTAGTGCCTCCCAAACAGCTAACTTGAGCTCATATGGCACCTCCTTCCAACTCATAAACCCCGGGTCGATGACCGTCTTTAGCAGCTCGAGGGATCTCGCTAATAGCTCTGACTTGTTCTCGACAGTAATTCCAAATTTTCCATATTTGGGGAGCCTAGGGTCGGAGGAGCCCTCGTCGCCTTCGCTACCACCAAGCCCAGACGACATCATCATAAACAACATCATCATCTTCGCCTTAATATCTGAAGGAGACATTTTTGCTGTAAAAAAATATTATTAGTACAGATAAAAAAAAATGTTAATAGTACACATACACACACCCCTACCCCACCCCCACCACACAGACGCACACGTCATGCCACTTTTAAAACTAACCGACCCAACATTTCATCAATTAAACTAACAATTAAAGTATACAATTATTAATTTACTAATTTACAATGAGGGACAATCCTACTTTCATATGAAATTGGCACTAATTATTAATTTACTTTCATCTAAAACTATACAATTAAAATTACAATTAAAGCTATACAATTTCTTAATTAAAGATATACAATTGTTAAAATTGCCCCTCCACACCCCCCACACCCCATCCCCACCCCCACCACACCCCCCTCCCCCCGCCACGCACACACGCACACACCTACGCACATACACACACACCCCACCCCCACCCCCTCCCCCCACCACACCCCACCCCCACTACCCCCCTCCCCCACCACACACCACCATACACACACATACGCACACACACACACACACCCCCACCCCCACCACCCCACCCCCTGCCCCCACCACGACCGTGACAACTACATTTATTGTTTATCAATAAAATTATGACATGAGATAATTATAATTGGAGCATAAATTTCATTATCATAAAGGGATAAATCCAACCAAGTACAAAGATTCTACAAATTAAAGTGAGAATTAAATTTAAGACTTTCTAACAACATGCATGTGTATGGATTCTACATAGTTGGGCACGAAAGTAACTAATGATATTCCGAAAAACATACAATTGGCAACATTTTGTGAATTTACTAAACTTTATATAATATTATCAAATTCTGTTAAAAAATTATCTAGGGTTTTACCTAATTGAATTAATTTCATGAATAAAATTATTATCAATTTAAATATTTATATAATTAAATTTAACATATGAATTCTAGAACTTTTCTAACATTTACACAATTTTAACTATCACTAACATTTACACCATTCTAACTATCACTAACATTTACACACATATATACACACATACACATATAAATATACACACATATATATACACACATACACATACACATACATATAGAAATGAAAGAGAAAGAGAGGAAAACCAAAAGAGGTGGGAAAAAAGAATCCTAGGGCCTTTTTTGCTGCAAAAGTTGTCACGGTCGTGTCAAGGTCATTGACCGTGACACAAATCTCGCGTTTTGTGTCACGGTCATTGACCTTGACACGACCGTGACACAGAATTGTCACGGTCGTTGACCGTGACAAGGCCGTGACAAGTAAATTTGTCACTGCCTTGTCACGGTCAAAGACCGTGACAATTATGTGTCACGGTCGTGTCAAGGTCAATGACCGTGACACAAAACTCGAGATTTGTGTCACGGTCAATGACCTTGACAAGGGTGGCCGGCTGAAAGGTGACAATTTGGCCATTTTGGTGTAGTGTGCATTTTTAACACATTTCAATTCTGTAACTTAGTCCCTGGACCTTCAAACTATTTGGTTTCCCAAGCATCAGTATTAACCTTGATACCATTCTCTCGAGGCAATGAAATTCTTTTTGCCTGTTTTGAGAAAAATATGTTGGCGACTCTATTTTTTTACATTATCCCCCACAATGATGACGACCGAGCATCCCAAGAAATGGCACACCCCGTACATGCGCCGGAGGGAATCTGAGACCCCGGGAGGGCCACTGTGGCAACTCTTCTAGGGAAAGTTATTCTAAGATGACTAGACTATAATTCTACATGGGTGTTTAGAATTTTCTACATGTGTGCATATGCTCCCACCTATAAGCTCCCTTTACTCGTCTACTTACTTTTTGTATAGCTACCTCATGCTTATATCTACCATGTCCTCTTCTCACATATATATTACTTTTCACTCACTTGTACATGCTCACTTCACACACTTACACTTGAATATAGTGTCACTTCTACTCATTCCACACACCACTTAGATTATTCATGCTTTGCTTCACTAGAACACACCCACACTTCTCTCTCATGTATATATCTCCATGCTCACTTACACATCTCACACACTACGTGTAGCCGATCCATTCTTAGGCTCACTAGCACAAACACACACTTGTATATATTCACATGTCACTCGCTCACATGTATATATCCCCATGCTTTCCTATCATCATGCACAGTATATTCTTCATGATACATGCTTGATTTACTTTTCGTATGTTCTCCATCATTAGTGTAGTACTCCCTTTACTTAACATGAAAATAAAAATATCTCTCCATAATATACTAATTAAGACTCATGCATTTTTGTACACTACATCACTAGAGCATGGCAATATTGACCAAAAAAATTTCCTATACTGGGGGGTCATTTTGCGATGGGTGTTGGCTGCACTGGGGAGTAGTTATCCTAAGAGATATGACTCTCACCTTCCATTGGGCTAGTACCTTCAATGTATATCAAACGTTCCCCCTGCATCGTATGGCTTGACCGAACTCTCAACAGGTTCGTATATAATAGGGAACTCATTCACGTATATCGAGTATATTGAATTCACTCTCTTACGTACCATCTCTATGAGGTATATAATTACGCAATTCATGTACACTCAGGTATATCAAATGGCTTGTCTACATGTATCGATGAATAATTGCCCTTATAGGTAAGAGGTATATCATGGAAGTCATACTAAAGGGGGTAACTCTTCCACTAATCCAATAAGTGCATAAACCTCATATAGGTGTTACCCATTGGGCACTCATAATTAGTGTGCTGGCTACCATGAAAAAATCTGTCGAAATTTTGGGTTGGCATACCGCCCGTATTTTTGCACTATTCACCTTTTTTAAATTGGACCCTATCCAAGAGCCTAGAAATAAGGCAAATCGTGTCTTATACTTTTAAACCATATTTTCCCAGGCTCGAGTCGTGTCCGGCATTTTTCTTCATTTAGGGAAACCTAATACAGTTGAAATAATAATAATAATAATAATAATAATAATAATAATAATAATAATAATAATAATAATAATAATAATAATAATAATAATAATAATAATAATACCAAATAATAATAATAATAATAATGCTGAGATTCCAATCTTTTTTCCTCCTTTTTAAAAAACCAAAGATACCAAAAACATTTTTCTCCACTTTCCAAAATAACAAAAATATTTTTCTCCTCCTTCCAAAATATCGAAAAAATTCTCCCTTTTCCTTAAAAAAAATTCGAACCATTTTCCCTCTCAGGTTGATTGCATACCAAACTCTGGCATGGCTTCTTATTGGCTTTGATCTTCCGTTAAACCACCCCTAAGCTCCACTGCTTCTTCTTCTTCTTCTACTTCGACCAAATTTTGGATCTACCTTCACGAGCTCTACATGGATCACACCGATAAAGAACCGAATGTACAGCCATATATAATGGTCCTCCTATCCCAACTCAACGCTAAGATTGACAACCTTCAAATCTATGTCCAGGAAATGCAGCGGCATCGAGCCCAAATTTTGAAAGAACCGAAGATTCTCTTTCCTAGTGCTATGGGTATACCTTCCCCCAAGCGTATTTGGGTCCC
Source organism: Sambucus nigra (assembly GCA_949130495.1). Taxonomy (NCBI): domain Eukaryota; kingdom Viridiplantae; phylum Streptophyta; class Magnoliopsida; order Dipsacales; family Adoxaceae; genus Sambucus; species Sambucus nigra. The sequence continues at coordinate 360,718,831 of OX422217.1, read as the reverse complement.
AAAAGAGTACTATCATGTCCCATGTGCCCCGCCTATTAATAGGTTACCACTTGCTCAGTTCTAGACTCCACACCTCGCCCTACCAGGGGATAATTTGCTCGTACCCATAAATCCCAAAGAAGAGGAACTAAAAAAGGTCAATGAAGACCTCAGACTGCTGTCAAAAAAGTTTGACCAAGTCAAGATATATGAGAATGACATGGACTACAACCATATTCTCCTTATCCCAAATCTAGGCTGGCAGAGAAGTTTAAGATGTCAAACATTGAGAAGTTGGGGGAAGCAGCCCCCCAATTGTGCACCTTCAAAGCTATCATCGAGCCATAACCCTTCTTGGTTCCTCCTAAGAGATATTGGCCCAAATATATTTTTAGGCCTTGAAAAAAAATGCCCTCTCATAGTTCTTGTCTCTTAAAGAATCTAAAATTAATAGTTGGCAAGATATGGCCCTATAATTCATGTCTCTATACAAGTACAGTGAAGAGTTTGAGGTCATGCATCGAAACCTAGAGCTGCTCCAGCAAAACCCCGAGGATGAATAAGTGAACATTGAGAAGAATAATTTCTCCCCTATATCCGAGTATCTATGGAAGGACAATACTAACTGCACTTCCAAGCCCTCTAAGAAGTTGGTGTGGAAATCAAAGAAGGTATCACCAAAGTTGAACCTGAACCGAAGAAGCTGACCGGAAAGTTTACACTGAAGAATATGAGAAGCCTGTTAGTGCCTCTATCTCAACCATCAATAACATATCATAACCTATAACTTCTTAGGAACCCAAAAGTCACCCCAATCTTGTCAAAAAAGAATATACTGAGATCCATGCTCCCCTGTCCAAAGTTTACCACACTTTTTTAATCAGAAATCTCATCAAACCATTGTAACCTTGACCATTACCAAATCTACTCCCTAAAAACTTCAAGCCTGATCCCCAACGTGACTTCCACCAATTAACCAGTCATGCCATCGACCAATGTTTCCATTCTAGAAATGTGATCCAATGGTTGATTAATCAGAGTATCATCACCCCGATAACTAATCCCAAGCCCAACACCACTCACAACCCTCTTCCAACACATGGAAAAGGAAAAAATGACGTCTTTCTAGAAAGAAAACATGAGTTTGACTCTTTTTCCCAAATCATGCCCATCTAATCACTCATCATCCCCATAGTCTCACCTAAACCTCTCACGATTTTCCCGTCCTTTATCTTTCACATTACATGCATTTTTATCAAGATTTATCGCTCCTTATGAGGGCCTGCATTGTTGTCTGCATCCAATATGAGGTGGGAGGCATAGAACAACTTGCTGTATCAGACCAACTTTAAGATTTTGGTTAAATCTTCCCACCAAGATCTCCATCGTCTACCAAAAATTCAGCAGCCTGTTCATTGAAGCTCGAAAGTGGGCTTAAGAATCAGACGAATGGGTGGTGCTAATTAAAGAAGTTAGTCTAGATAATGTTATATAGATCATGCGATATGTTTCTTCAGACGGAGAAAATATAGGGCAACTCTGAGTTACTCATAGCTTTGAAACTTTAGGTAAGACTTGTTTAATCACGCTTGCATTTCCTCGCTAAGTCCAAAGATTTATATAATGAAGACGTTTAGGTTATTTAATGTATTGATTACTCTTAGCTGGAAGATATAGTCACCATCGGATGGGTGGATGACTTTGATAATTCAAATAATGAATCGAATCATGAAGAGGCTAGTCCAATTACCAACTTGTTTGGAATGATCTTCTTTAGGGATTTATTGGGATAAATCAACAAAGTATCCATTCAGCTCGAGATAAATAAATCATGGGGTTCTTAGTCTTCCCCGCCTCAGTGAACCACATGATCAGATCATGGCGGTGCTATAAAGATCTGATTCCCTATGCAAACAAAGTAGACAAAGGAAAAAGAGTGGTCGAAGAACTCCAAACATAATCGCATGCTTCAATCTACTCCTTGGAAGTCCATAAGTCCACAATATTCGAGGTGTATCCTCTTTTCTTCATCAAAAACTAAAGTTCTTTGCCAAATCTTTGGTTATCACCATTTTGAGGGATGATGACAGTTCGAACAATGCCAATACTAGGAATCCAGTATTGGAGAATCATCATACGACCAATGACATGATTCTCTCGAGTTTTATAATTGACCCACTACATGTCCTAGTAGAGTACAACTTCAAAGACCAAATATGTCCAAAGCATAGCCTTCACGACAATGTCAATGTCATTCAAATGTTTAAGAACATGCACTTATGGGACTAGGACGATATCATCAAGGAATCCTTGAGTCCATAATCCTAAAATAAGACTTTCCCCCATGTAATTTAGGCTACCAAACTTCACCATATGAACTCAAAATTCTCTCCCATTCACAATCAAAAATAATCTTAAAGAATGAAACAATATTTTGGTAGACTCTCAGAATGGAAGATTTATTAAGAAAGGAGAAGTCTTCCCCTTCTATGGATTCTAGAAATTATTGTATGATCACGTTGATAAGAAGATGAAACCGGGGTTGGATATATTTATTCAAGACAACCATATTTGGGATGGAGACTCATAACATGAAGTGAAGTTTTTAACAGAGAAAACAATGGTAATCGCTAAGAACTTCCAGCAAAGTGACTCTAAATAATCCTTTAACCTGCAAACACTGAGGCTAAGTTTATGCATGATCAACTAAGATATTACACCGTCGAACCCATCCATCAAGACCACAACTACTGATATCCCTCTCCTAAACTGGTTGGCTATCCCGATCCTGCCTACTCAATATGAGCTAAACCCCACTGTCTATCATATCCAAGAAATCTCTCCACTTGTTTTTGTTTCTCCCTTTATTTATGTAAATTTAATTTAGACCTATTTTGATGAGCTTCTCAACGTTATTTTCCCTAAAAACGAAATAAATGAGGATTTTGAGTATCTTGTTGTTCCTTACACTAATTATGTTGATTCTAATCAAACTTTTGATGATTATGATAATAGAAAGGAACAATGATTATTTGGTTTTAATAAGGAAAAAATAAACATAATAACTGCATTCAAATTAGTGATGATGAGATCTTTATTATTAATCTGGATTCTAATAGCCACTAACACAAAATTAGGATATGGTCTACCCTTAACGAGCATCGGCATGCAAATGAAAGAGTTTGTACACATATTCATATGATCCTATGGTGTTATGCCTGACACTGACCCTGAAATAGCTCAGCACCAGATCCCAATATTCCAAAATGCAAACTAGTTAAAAAATGTTTAGGAAATTATGAACGTAATGGTCACCTAAATTCAAAGAGTAGGTAGTTAAACAATTGAACGTAGGTTTTATTCGCTTGGTCGAATATCCAACATGGCTTTCCAACATCATCCCCATGCCGAAGTTGGGAGGAAAAGTCCAAATGTTCATCGACTATTGGGATTTGAACAAAGCATCCCTGAAGGATGATTACCTATTGCCAAACATTTACATGATTATGGAAAACACAACCATCCATGCCCTCAAGTCATTTATCGACGAATTTTTTAGTTATAACCAGATTACGATACATCCTGACCACCAAGAGAAAACTTCCTTGATCATCAATGAAATATAATCTTTGGACATTCTAACTTGGATATTTGATGTTAAAAATAGGTTCCAATTATTTATTTTAGGTGTTTTTATTATTGAGATAATCGTTGGGGTTTGGATGAAGCTTTCGAGTTCATTAATAGAGGTTTAGAGAAAGAAAGTGGGGTTTAAAGAAGGTGAATCTCGTAACAAGGGGAAATGTCAACCTACAGGGGTGATCAACTCATTGACCCTTAACATCGATCGATCGACCCCTTGGGATTGTAGAAAATTTAATTATAAATGCGTGGGCACTGGTTTCATATTTTTGGATTTTTTTGAATTTCTTATGAATCTTTTGCAAAGAGTGAGCAATGATTAAATTCTAGGTTGGTAATTTTGGTTTAGGCTTTGTGTTGTGATCAGATTGTTGAATTTTGCAGCTTAAGGCCATGATGGATTGGCCTTTAGGTTTATTATACTTATAGAATATAGTCAATTATAATGTTTGAGGTTTTGGGAATTGGGTTAAGGTTATTTTGATGTTTAGACCTTGATTTGTTTGTGGAGGTCGAATTGTATAGGATGTATTGGTTGAAAATCCAACAGCATAATGAATTATTAAATGGGATTTTGGATGGGTTGATACATAGACTTGTAGCCTCGATATATTGGGATAGGATTGTATGAGATTGAATATATTTATATTATGTATTTTTAGTATAAGTTGGGGGTGAAACTATAACTACAGTTTAGAAGATCTTGGGAAGTAGGTTAGTAATATATATATTCAAATAGGCGTAATTTGTATATTACCTATTAATAGTCTGGATTATTATGGATGACCCGGTAGTGATGGGTCTTGTGGGGGCAAAATATATGCCTACGGAATAGCATGACGTGTGGGGAGCACCCCGGTGAAGATGGCGACGTGCCAGCAATATAGGGACGACTAAAGTCCTTAGTAAACGAGAAGACCGAGGAGCAGTATCTAATTGGAATGAAACTCCACGAAGATAGGGCTCATCCATATTTGTTACTCATCAATATTTGTAACCCTAATGTAACCCCTAACTCTATATAAAGGGGACACCCCCCATTGTGAAAGGGGGCTGAAAAGTTAGAGAAACACTCTCATGTAAAACTCTCTGATCATTCTAATGCAACACACCAGCAACCCCGTGGACGTAGGCCATTCATGGTCGAACCACGTAAATCTTTGTCTCTCTCGCATTTATTTTTATACTTGTATCGTTATGAATTGCCACCCCCGACGGGTGAGATTTTTTGCACCTACAATTGGCGTTGTCTGTGGGAAACGGCACGAAAGACCTTCCCCTTCTTACTAGAGGAGATCTAGGTTTACGTTCAAGAACAATGGTCCCTACACCACGCACATAATCAAAAGATAAGTTTTCCTTTTTAATATATGCACGAGCAGTTATTTGTTTCATATATAATTATTTGTTTTGAACAAATATCGTTTCATTGATACATGATTTTGCGTACAGTTATATTTACAAATTATGTATTCAATCTTTATCTGTAAATTTGCTTTGATGGTAGACAACTTTCATTGTTTATCTCATATGAAATTCACTATCAGAGATGTCTATGAGGAGTCTCCAAATATTTGGACTCTTTTGGGATTTTCCTGGGTTACATCATATCTTGATTCCCAGATCTGAGACTCTTTCGCCAGAGATAAAGGTAAAAAATGGCCCTGCTCTCTCTTGGGCATTGACCACACCTATGCGTGTGTATATGAAGATATCCTAAAATTTTCGAGCGAAGAACAGACGTCTATTGGCGACGTCTGTACCCGTGATCTTGGACACAGTAATCCCACAACAAACTACTAGTACAGATGAGATATGGCATCGGGGATCATCTATATCTTCAAAAAATATGTATAAAGATATTATTTTTCACTGAAATGCTTTCACATATTCTGGGACGCATTAAAGAAGTAAATTTCTCACAATTATTGTTATGTATGACCAAAGATAAATCATGAGGATATGAACGATTTCCAGTTCCGATCATCTCCCATCTACGACCTGGGTACACACCATCCAACACCAATCGAGCATTAGCGAGCTCATCTCCGACCTACAAACTTCCCGATCGAGCATCAGCGTACATCAGCGACCACTGTACCAGTGCTACGAGCTGGATAAGGGCATCACAGTAAAAGAAGCATCACCGGAACACTCTTTATTGGTTGGCACCTCTCCTCCGGCTGGTCGACGACCACGACGAGGATGACCAGAGAATAACATCGCTCCGAGCACAGATCTCAGGCGTGGAATCCGCGAACAGGCAACAACTGTTTCCCCTCTTTTTATTTTTATTTTTCTGAGTGTCGAGCTGATTATAGAGATGAGACCCAATGTCACCACCTGTGCTAGACCACACTTAGCGAGCATCAGCGAATTCACCACCTGTGCTCGAGCTCACCTCTTGTGCTTAAGCATCAGCGATCTCACCTTCCTGTGGATGATCTCACCTCCGACCTGATCGGGCAACCCCCATTGTCGATGACGGACCAGTAACGGAACCCCTAGCGGCCCGTTGTCGTGGTTTTTGACTATCAAGCATCATCGGCTCTGCCCCAACTGGTCAGCGAGCAGAGGCGAGCAGCGACGAGTGCAATCTCAGCTCAACACATTCAGTGCGTGTTGGTAAACAGGGGCACAGTAACTCTGGGATTGGGTCCCTAGATCTATTGAAAGTCCAACTTACACTTTAGAAGATTTTAGTATACCTCCCTATACTTTCATGCTTCACAACTTTGTGTGAGAATAAATTTTTGAAACCAAACTTGTATTCACTATTGAGCTTCAAATAATTTGCAAAAATTCCAAATTAATCCTTGTCTTACACTTGGAATATATTTGACTAATCTTTGCATTGCTCGGTTCTCTCTAAAAATTAAATTATTTTAAGGGACCGTGTAATTTTTTACAACGATTTTAGTTGGTACTCTTTTATGCGACCTTATTACAAATTATTTTGCTCACATAAATAAGTGGGGGGGCACTTTTATAGCACTCGCGTCATTTATTCGAACATTTTAATTTTCAATATTGTGACTCAGCTACAACAATTGGTTACTTAGCTCAGCCCCGATGGATGCTCGGGCGCAATTATCACAGTAGAATTTTTATTGATAAAAATCATTGGATCATTTGTTACATTCATACGCTACTATGAATTTTTTACCCGGCATATGGACGAGCGGATGCATATCTTATATACTTTGTTGACCATATCATTTTCATAATAACTTCTATTTTGATTTAGCCTCAACAGATGGTCGGGGAATTTACTAACTTCCACAGGTACAAGATTCAGTCCCGACAGATGCTCGGCAATAATCTTAAGTCCTTGGAAATCTCATCGATGTTTCGACGGGTGCTCAAGCACGAATTGCTCGCTATATCTACTTGGTATTCTACAACTTTTCCCCGGCGGACTATCCAGGCACCATTCATTTTATTAATGCTCTGACAGATAGTCGAGCACACTATAGCACCTTATATCCAAAGAAACGCTTGGGCAAAATTATTATTACTCCGACTGAAGCTCGGATTCTATGATTCGGTAACCTGAAGGACGGTCAGGCACATTTGAGATTCATCTTGGCAGATAATCGGCAAAATATTTCTATATATTTAGTCCCGAAGATATTTGCCTCGCATGTCACATTTTATCCCCAGTGGATAGTCGGTCAGGATAATTCTTGTATTTAGCACAACCCCACTTGATGGATACACACATTTATTTGTACATTGTTCGTTTCCATCTCATAATACTTCATTTGCTCACAAATTATGCTCACAATTTTTATCATCATAAATTTGTTAGCAGGGGGCTATCTATACTCTATACTTCACATGAGAAAAACAATCGATTGCCACTACACAAATTTTCTATGAAAATAATTTTTTGAAACCGAACTTGTATTTTAAGTATTTGCTTAAATCTATTTGTACAAATTCCAAATTAACTCATGTGCTATACATCTACATATATTTGATAAATTTTGCATCTTTCATTAAACTTTATTACAATTATTTTGTCCACATAAATATTGGGGCGCACTTAGAAGAGCACTCATGTCATTTATCCGGTCATTTAATTTTCAATATTGTTGTCTAACTATTATGGGTTATACCAATGAATAGTCGGTGTAATATCTTTACTCATACTTAGCGTAGCCCCGATGGATGCTCGGGCACGGCCATCCTCGTGAGATTTTATCACAAAAATTATGGGATCATTCATGTCATTCATTTAATACTATGAATATTTTCCTCGGCACATGCTCGAACAGATGCACATCATATTGCATGATAAATTCTATTTGAATTAGCCTCGATAAATGGTCGAGCAAATTATTAACTTCCACAGGTACAAGATTCAGTTCCAACGAATGCTCGGCCATAATATTAAGCTCTAGGAAATCTTATTAATACACCGATAGAGGCTCGAGCGCGGATCGCTCTCTATAGCTACTCGGACCTGTACAACTTCGCCCCGGCAGACTAGTCTGGCACCACTTATTTTGTTAATGCTCCGACGGATGGTTGAGCATTTTACACCATTTTGGACCCAACACATTCTTGGGCAATATTATTTATAACAGACAGATGCTCGGATGTTGATATTTCTTGAATTTCGAAATTGATTGTCTGGCTCTATGATTCTTGACCTGAAAGACGATCAGGCATATTAAAGGTTCATCTCAGCAAATGCTCGGCAAAATATTTCTATATATTTAGTCCCGAGGATATTTGCCACACATGTCGCATTTTATCCCCAACAAATGGTTGGTAAGGATAATTCTTATATTCAGTCCCAACAGATGGTTGGCACAGTCGATTAATAATCAATATTACATTTATTAGAAGGTTAGTTTTCACTAACAATACAGGATCATTCGTAATACTTGCTCGGTCCTCTTTGCCTCGACGGATGCTCGAGCATGGATCACTCGCAATGTCTACCGGATCCTCTATAGTTTTTGCCTCGACAGGCATTCAGGCATCATTTATCCCATCAATACTCCGACAGATGCTCAGGCATGGATCGTTCGCAACATCTACTAGGTCCTTTACAATTTTGCCTCAACGGACCCTCAACTTCGACGGATAGTTGACATTGTGTGATCATGTCTCAAGCTCCAAGAAACAGTTGGGCAATACAGTTCTTATTTAATTCAACCTCATCGAATGAAAAGTTGGGCGATCTGTACCACAAAGATCCAATAACACATAAAACAGCATGAAGAGCAACGATCAACTATATTTATCAACAAGGACGAATCCAACTTGTAAGAAGTCACACGACCAGCAAAATCACAGTCAACGAGCAAGACATGTTGATAACAACACCAGACCATCCTGAATGTATCGGGAAACATCGTCAGATAACCCAAGGTGATCAACGACCACCAAGCAATGAATTAACGCATCATCAACACTAAGATATCCACTCCAGAGGAACAACGTTTCTTGAACACCATATCAGATCAACGCATTTTTGCACAAGGATGCTTTGAACTCCTATCAATCTCTTTAGGTGCACGAGCTATATGGAGTCTTCCACAGCCTCCTGGAACCACCATGCATGGTCAACGAACAAGTGTGCCCCAAGGAACGATACAATACGTGAAGAGATACGAGCAAGATAATCCTTAAATATATCCAGATTATAGAGTATGGATATCGACGAACGATCAACGCGATACTCTTCAAAGCAACGAAGCCTCGAGAAGCGATCGGGCACACTTATCATCCCGGTTATACAGATCAGATGACCCAATGAACGGTCGGGCAGCCTCCTCTTAATAGCCCGATTGGGGGCTCCATAGCAGCAATGACACGTGAATAGATTCACTACAACATTTAAAGCAAAATAAAGGAGGTCAATTTAGGACAGATGCCAACATGGTTAACACCAGAATTAGTCTTTCAAATGACGATCACGATTAAGCTTGATTTAGTTACAACGGCCTTCTTGCTTGTTCTCACTAAATTAAGTATGTCTACAGGCCTTTGTTATCTCCAAACACAAATGGCCTCACAAGTTGCCCAGGCAACAATAAAAGCCCTACGGGGGATCCCTAGGCAAAAAGCCAACTCAGGTTGGTCGCCAACTATGTTAGTCGGTCAAAATCCTGAACGGGTGGGTGACCCTCAAACCAGGTGCATTTTTGCCATCGCCTTTTAGGCCTAAGGAAGTGTGACGGCACAACCTAAAAGGTAAAATAGGCGGATATTTACATGCGAGGCATTAGAAAATGGAAAAATGCAAACGCAATTGGTATTATATTAAATTGTGGGAAAAACCTAAGGCAGGGTCTTACCCCTACTAGGTACATGCTCGAGCAAAGCTCAACGCATAGGCTTCTGGTCGGCCTCTCCAATTGGACCATATGAAAAACCTAAGGCAAGGTCTTACCCCTACTAGGTAAATGCTCGAGCAAGGCTCGATGCATAGGCCTGTGGTCGGCCTATCCAATTGGACCATATGAAAAACCTAAGGCAGGGTCTTACCCTTACTAGGTACATGCTCGAGCAAGGCTCGACGCATAGGCCTGTGGTCGGCCTCTCCAATTGGACCATATGAAAAACCTAAGGCAGGGTCTTACCCCTACTAGGTACATGCTCGAGAAAGGCTCGACGTATAGGCTTCTGGTCGGCCTCTCCAATTGGACCATATGAAAAACTTAAGGCAGGGTCTTACCCCTACTAGGTACATGCTCGAGCAAGGCTCGATGCATAGGCCTGTGGTCGGCCTATCCAATTGGACCATATGAAAAACCTAAGGCAGGGTCTTACCCCTACTAGGTACATTCTCGAGCAAGGCTCGACGCATAGGCTTCTGGTCGGCCTCTCCAATTGGACCATATGAAAAACCTAAGGCAGGGTCTTAGCCCTACTAGGTACATGCTCGAGCAAGGCTCGACGCATAGGCTTCTGGTCGGCCTCTCCAATTGGACCATATGAAAAACCTAAGACAGGGTCTTACCCCTACTAGGTACATGCTCGAGCAAGGCTCGACGCATAGGCATGTGGTTGGCCTCTCCAATTGGACCATACGAGACCAAAATACAGGGAGATGCCCTAAACTTGATGCATGCTCGATAAAGCCTCAACAAAAAAATTCTGAACAGGTATGTGGTCAACCTCACAAATTGGGCCATGCAATAAAACAGACAATGAACTACATTCGATCTGATCCCAAGAGGGTACGTAGGCAGATCGACACTCTCGAGTCCGGTTCCCATATCGATTGAACGCCTCTCAACTCAAGCCAAGCATTCATCTAAAAATTTATGAAGGCGAGAAGATCAACAAAGAAGGCTTAAAAGTTGAACGACAGATCAAAGAATGCCAGTCCAGTTCACACCACCAACTGCATATGTTTAAAGAGATTGTGTACCAGCTCCCAGCTCATCTCAGAATCAACTCAGCTGAACTGCGACCTGTGGGGCTATTGTGGGGACAAAATATATGCCTACGGAATAGCATGACGTGTGGGGAGCACCCCGGTGAAGATGGCGACGTGCCAGCAATATAGGGATGACTAAAGTCCTTAGTAAACGAGAAGATCGAGGAGCAGTATCTTATTGGAATGAAAATCCACGAAGATAGGGCTCATCCATATTTGTTACTCATCCATATTTGTAACCCTAATGTAACCCCTAACTCTATATAAAGGGGACACCCCCCATTGTGAAAGGGGGCTAAAAAGTTAGAGAAACACTCTCATGTAAAACTCTCTGATCATTCTAATGAAACACACCAGCAATCCCGTGGACGTAGGCCATTCTTGGTCGAACCACGTAAATCTTTGTCTCTCTCGCATTTATTTTTATACTTGTATCGTGATGAATCGCCACCCCCGACGGGTAAGATTTTTTTCACCTACAGGTCTATATATATGTTATGTTGATTTAACCAGTCAGTGAGGGTTGCAAATGTGATTCGGTAGCATTGGGTCGGTGTGTATATATGTTTATTTGATTCAACTCGATAGCAAGGCTTATATTTGATTTGATTCTTTATGTGCAATGCATATCATGTGTGAGTACTCGTGGAGGACGTACAAGGGGGGATTCTATTATGGGGTGTCTGAAACATTGACTTCAATGGTGACTCGATGAAGAGACGACTTTGCTATGGTCATTTTTACCGTATGTCCTATACCTAGGTACCCGTATCTTGAGGGATTTTCACGAGGAGATTTCGTTTTATAGTCTTGGGTATGGTAGGATATAGGAATGATGGATAGGCATAGATATTTATCCCTCAATCGTGATGAATATTTAGTTTTGGGATGGCCTAAGACTATACCTAGTACACGCGAGTGATCCCTGAAGGCGATAGAGATAGGCCTTTGTTATGTACGGGTGTGCGAGTAGCCCACTTATTTGCACTTGTCGGTAACTATACCTATAAATGGATATTAGACCTAGATATTGTCTTTATCCTATCTTATGTATTTATATATTATGGTATTAGAGATGGTCGTGTCGGTTTACATCCTACAATAGAGAGGGATGTGCCAGTTTATGTCTTATACTAGAGATGTATATTACTTCTAGTAGGGATCTCTACATACATATTCATGACTCGAATTTTTGTAATACATATACAAGAGATATGAATATTTCATTATTGGCATAAGATAGCCTAATATCAATAGACTTGATATATAAGTGTATTATTTTATTGAGGTGTACCTTAGGTTTGAGACCGTAGTACATCATGTGATTCATAATTATAGAGACTAACCTAATATTTGATTTGTAAAGATTAAAGAACGAATAGGTAAAACTTTAATCACGTGATCTATATATGGGTTTGAAATTTAGAAGTAAATGCTATTTTAGGTTTTTAGATTGGGTAACTAATAACCTAAAATCCACTAAAAGGCGAGATGGAGGTGTGTAGCTATAATGTGGTTCATATTTAGTTATAATCTTATTCTATATAGACTTGTTGTTTATGTTGTTGGTGTATATGTTTTCACAGGTCTTAGGTTATGGTCGTTCCTACAGACCGAGTTTGTTGGTTGAGTATCTCTAACGACGTTACATTCATTACTCCTAGGTTATGAGAGTCGAGAAATTGTAACCAACATCTTCTTGTACTTTTTAGTTTCTGTTGGCTTCTATATGTGGTAATTCTATTTAGAGATGGACATTTGTATGGCTTACATTTTATATTCTAGTGTTGGTTTACTTGTATTGGTAGTAATTGGTATCAGAGTTGGTTTTGTATTATTAAGTTTTGTATTATCTCATTTCGTTACTTGTGCATATTTTAGTTGTTTTGTTATGTTGAGGATGTTACGATATATTTTTTGAATGTGCACTACAGCGGAATAAATGCGACTCTCAAATAAAACAATTTTAATTTTGAGTCAACCAAACCAGTTTTTAAGGAAACCCAAGTTTTAATTCAGTCCTAACACATGCATCTACATGATATGAAACCATCAAGCAATAAGCATGCAAAGGAAACCAAATTACAAAATAGTCACAATATTAGCAAAAATTCCCCATAGGGGAGAAACCTTTTATTCCACTGTAATTGTAAAGCAGCACTTACACGGTTATAATGAAATAGATTTTTGACACAAGAATACCCTCAGGGGTCGGTCGGTGTCATCAATAGTAAGTCCACACGCAGTGAACCCACAAGAACCGCAGTCCTAGCATCAGCCAAGGAATACCGCAACACTCCCTAATTGACCTCAGTCCAGTGTAGGTTTATCCTCTATACAAAGAATAAGATCAGCAAGATCTTATTTTAGGTTCCAAAACAATTCACTAAAGGATTGCGATGTTTTGTAAATTGAAAAATAAGTTTTTAAACCTTAAAATTGAAGAAGACGAAGTGTTCTACTGTTAGCAGATTGCTAATATGGAAAATCACCAGGCCTCCTTTCTCAAAACAGAATGATTTAACGCACTTTATATAAAAAAAAATGAGTCGACGCGTCGTTCGAACGAGATCCTATGTCGTTCGAACCAGATTCAATGTCGTTCGAACCAGAAAATTCAAGAATAATAAATTTAATTTTTTATTTCAAAAATTTTTCTTTTAATCCTGAAAAATTCATTTTGACGAAAAACAACACCTCAACACTTAGAAAATATTTTACAGAAATATTCAAACCTTTTTTTAAAAACTATCCCAACACTTTTAAGTGAACCATAAAGGGACTTAAATACTTTCTCATTGAAATTAACCTTGCAGAGGCTTGAATGTTCAAGAAGCTTCATATTCTGACCCGTCTCTATGCATGTATGATCTTGAGTAATCTTCGACGGTTGTAGCGGTATATGACATACTTAATTGAGAACCAACATTTAGAAAATAATGTCCTTACAAATCTCCCCTATGTCTATGCCGATACAAAATAAAAATAATCTGAATTATCAAATCAAAATGCCTATATAAATATAATATCTTCCCATGAACCCAAAAGTGAAAAGGTACTTGAAATGCAAGTCTTCAATCTTTTCTTCATAAATCTTCACCAATCTTCAAATATCAAAGCTTTTCTCATCAGGGTGTACAATCCAAAAATCACCAAACTTTGTACCTACACACATGAGACAAAGCAATAAACTTCATGACGCATCGAGTTTGAAATGATATAAGATTAAATCAATCAGTATAATCAAATCTCCCCTATAATGCAAAATTCCCCCATAATTCGTTCTCCCCCTTTTTGTTTGACCGAAATAGACATGAAAACGAATAAACAATCAAAACATGGAGTGTCACGACAAACATTAAAAATATGGATCAAACTACGCGCATGTAGAGGAAATATTGAAAGGATCCACAAACTATTTTTTAATTTTTCAATTTTTTCAAACAAAAACACTTTAAAAAAACATCATGAATAACATTAAGACAACCAAATAATGGATATAGAATTAATGGCTGTGAAAAAATTCAATAGGTAATAAAACTCAATCAAGCACATGTGCACGATGCATAAGTGTACTCCTATCGAATGAACATAAAAAATATCCTTAGGTGTAAAATTATTGAATTTAGATGATATCGACTAAATCAAATCAACAAATCAAAGCTTAAGTGATTTTCACACCAATAATGTCCAAAACTATTTAGTGTCATTTCGAGAACTTTTTAAAGGACGTGCAAACCCATTGATACATATCCATCCAAAACTCCCTCATAATTAATAATCTTTTTGTTTTTCTAATGAGGTTCTGAATTCTCAACTTAGAGAAAGCCTATTGACCCAAATTTTGGCATATTTCATCTTTTATTGCCTTAGTTTTTTTGTGTGCAGGCTCTTTTCAAACAGTGGCTTTCATGACGTGATTATTATTCACTCGCAACCCTTTTTAGTGCACTAATTATTTTTTAAAATTCAAGCATATTCCTCACGGGAATGGTTTTTACGTGCACTACTTTTATTACTATCGTATTATTGCACTTGGTTCGTTTTAAGGACATGATTGAGATGAAAACACTCCACCAACATGTGATAGACAAGTACAATAATCAAATAAATCCGTGCATGTGTGCAATAAAGGAAATAACGAGTCAAACATGTAGGAAGTATTAACTAATAACATCTCAATGACTTCAAATACTGTAAAGCACGTGGATGACATGACATATTGTCTCGAAACACTATCAAATAGTCACATGGATATGGAATGATGTTTTCTCAAAACACTATCAAATAGTCACATAGATATGGAATGATGTTGTAACTCGATCATCCTAAATGTTCATTCATATACGGTGCAAACAAAATACAAAAAAACTATTCACATATATAGACAGTATTTAAAAAAAAATGTCTTTTACAAAAAATTGTAAGATTTTTTTTCTTTTTGTATAAAAAACGTAGGTTTAACAATTTTGTATAACTTTTTTTGCTTTTTTTTAAAACAGTTTTATATATTTTTAACTGTTTTAAAAAAATAATAGTTTTTTACAACAAAAAAACAGTACATGTTTTTAAACATCTTTTAAATATATATATATATATATATATATATATATATATATATAAACTGTATTTTAAAAAAATGTTTAAAAAAACTTATGGTTTCTTTTTGTTGTAAAAAACTATTATTTTTTACAAAAGTTAAAACTATATAAAACTGTTTTTAAAAAAATCGCAAAAAAAGTTATACAAAATTCTTAAAACTATGTTTTTTATAAAAAAAAGAAAAAAATCTTACAATTTTTTGTAAAAGACATTTTTTTAAATATTGTCTCTCTCTCTCTCTATATATATATATATACAAACAGTTTTCATATATCTATATACTAGTGGAATGCCCGTGCCTAGAGGCACGACGAAAATTTCCAAAGTACGTAATCGCAAAACGATGAAAATTTCATTCCCCAATAAAACGAAGTGTAATTTTAAAAAAATTGGCCAAAATATTCTTTGTTTATAAGACTATTCACCCTGCTTAACAAACAATAAATAGTCCAACATTCAAAGAGTCTAAATTTATCCCCAACATTAGTACTTGGACTTACGACACGACGCCATCGCCAAGTATCACAAAAACCCCAACCAACGACACACACCTATACATAAAATTGAACGAAGGTATTCGACATGAACACTTCCAAATCTAAATGTGAAAGATTTTTTATTATCAATACAACAACTCAATTAAACATACGCATAATCACATTAACAATGGAGATAATCTTTAACCAATAAACATAAAATGTATGACAAATGTGTAAATTAGAGTCCACACAATCCAACCCTAAACATTGGTCAAACATAAGGACATCATCATATGGAATGAAATCAGTTTGCCATGTTTCAATAACTTGAGTTTGTTAAAATCAACTTTCTGGATAAGATATGTATATGATTCGTAGTTGATATCCTTTCCCAAGTTACTCAACTCTGCCTGAGTAGTTATCACGTCCACCTGAAAAATAATCAAAATATCTTAACATGGTTAGACATGTTATCAGAATTATTCCAGAAAAAAACAATCATACAAATTCAACTTCATATAATGGCTAGCAATGCTGTTGCTATTGCTTACTACTTTATATGATAGTTGTTGCTTACTACTTTATACAAATTCAACTTTATATGATAGTTGTTACTTACTACTTTAAACATATCTTTATCTATTCCAAATAGTCGGGTCAAGTTGGTTATAACCTATGCAAGGATGGATGATGGATATAAAAATCGATAACAATATAAAGTAAATGGTTATAACAGATATACATGCATTCAATTTATATTATCACCTGTAGAAATGAAAATGTAAAGCATTAAAGAAAATGAATTTGGTTTCCATACTTATCATTGAATACATAATGTGAAATTTAGTAACAACTCCTCAGTCGAACACAGTGGAATATTTTCATAAATTAAAGAAAATAAAGAAAATAGTACGACAGTAAAGCAGTTGAAGTAGGAGCATACCTTCATATTGACATGAATCGCTTCCTTATCTTTGTTTCCTTTGTGAGATTGAATTTAGTGTCCAGCATATGATTCTCCTATTATATAAGTAATTTTTGGCAAACTCGGGATGGTCCTCAAAGAAGGCGTAAATCATTCAAATCTGAAAAAGACAAATTAAATTATTAAAAGAAGCAAGAGAGAGATCGAAAATAATATAGGGGAGAAGAGAAGAATAGGAAGAACTCATAAAATACTACAGTAATAAAATATTCCTATCTATTAAATAATACATTATTTTTTAATTATTAAAGTTTCCTCAATTGCTTGATCTGACATCACGATCAAACTCACTCCCCATATATTATTTAAGCACCTGGAGTCATCTCAGGTCTGCATAAATTCTGCCGCGTAGACTTCTGCTACAACCTTTTCTGCAAGCGTGCCTCTACACAGTCCTGTGGAGCCTGAAAAATCAATGGAAAAAATGAAAGCTTCCTTTGAATCTTCACATGGGATGGCATGACATGAAGATAACAGTGCAACTGCAAATTTTGACTCACTTGTCAATAGTCCTGCTCACTATGAACAGGTCCTCTGGTCCGCGGGTCGCTCTTACATGACTTTGTTGTGTTAGTCAATTTGAGTGTCAATGAATACTGCAACAAAAAAAAATAGCCCCACTAAATGCCTAAAATGAAATTTAAAAACTGAAAACATGTACTTTCCTTAACCAAACAAACCAAAAAATAATAGACTCTTTCCACAAAACCAAAAGGTAAGCTAAATAGAGAGAACAAAAATTGTACCAGGTATTCGAAGCATAAAAATGACTGCAACAAAATCTGGGATAATAGATTGGATTAACAAAAACTATTATTGTAAAGAATTAGGTAAATTATTATAACGGTAAATGTTTATCATATAATAAACTGTTTTGTAGAGAATTAGGCAAACTTTTATTAACAATCAAACGCTAATCATTATAATAACTATTCGACAATATGAACTTGAAATGTCATCATATAAATGTTTTATCATATAATAAACTGTAAATGTTTATCATATAATGAATCTTACCAATGAGCTCCACTAACATTACATGCAATAAAACTCTCATCAATTAAATTTGTGCCCCTATTAAAACTCACATATATAATAGATTCGAACCTCAAAAACCTAATATTTCAGTACTAATTAAAGTGAGAGAAGAGGGGGGAGAGAGTATACCTAGGAAACGAAATGCATCGATAAAATTTGGATCTCTAAGTAACTTCATATCTGCTTACAAAACCTAAAAAAGTGAATAAAATAGTAAGGGGCAAATTGATTAACATTTAAGATATATGCATAGGTATATCAAAATCTAAATGTAAGTAACATTTCCTTATGCGCATGTAAATCTATTTTCACAGTTACCATATGTCATTTTGTAGTTCTTCAATCCATGCCCTTAAGCCCGTAACACTTTTTTGGATATTATCTATCATTAACAAACACATTAGTTTGATCATGGACTCGGATGTGACACTCCATAAATCCAACCACGATTGTGACACTGCACAAAAACAAAGAATCAAATAATCGATTACATAATTTGTATGTCTTAAAGATATTTGTATGCTTAAAAAACATCATGCGTGAAGCGTCATTTAAATATTAACATTCAAATATTAACACAAAGGGATACGAATGAGTTAGCATACCTGGAAATACGGCAACTGAAATTCTGAAGCATCACCCAAAAAAATAATAAAATTGAAGAAGTTGAAACATTTGTGAGATAAAAGACATGATTGAGCCATTTTAGAATTATGCCATCGTTCTTTACAATGCATTAAACCAAAAGTCACAAACTAACTTTTGCCTATTTGCACTTACAAAAATGCATACAGATTATGTAAAGTAAATGAAAGTCCTAGAAAACTATACAAAAGTGGGAGCAAAATTTTTACAAAAGTAGTATAGATGGGCATCAAAAAATGAATATCCAATTGCAAGGAAATAACATTGCATTCCTGGGATACATTCTCTGAATCACTCTACGAAATGTCCTTGTATCGAGATCAACATATTTCTAATGAAGATTAGGGTTGTGCACGACAATATAGAAGAAACATTAATAGTTAGTATTGATTAAAGAAAACAGATGAAACAAAGAAGAGATATATATACGAAATATAGACGGTGTACGTTGTTGTGGGAACCCCATTTAAATAATCTATGGGAATTTATCCACTTTTGATGCCTGGCCAATGGCTACCCATCCTAATAAAGGTTATATAATGGTTAGAAGTTGATATAGAATCGCAACATGTATATAAAGGTATTGTGCATAAAAAATTAACGACATACATCTCATTGGCGTTTATAAGAGTACTTCCGGGTACACAATGTTTGTCGTGAAAAGGAAACCATCATCGGGAAGAAGGATGTTGATTCGATTAGCACTTGTGCATTGAGATAACTGAAAATTGGTGTGCGCAAGTCAATTCCCACAAACTTTATAGATTAACCTTGTGATTTGTTAATTATCATGGCATATGCGAGTTGAATTGGAAATTGATGTCTTATTATTTTGATAGGCATTTCCACAGACGAAGGAGCTAAATACACTCTTGGAATAAAGACTAAATTGTCACACTTATCCCCAGTTAGTATTTGGGACTCAATGACATTCTCTCCAAGCTTCATAATGACTAAATGTGTGTCGTTGCAAAGACCATCTTTTGGCGCAATATTTCTCAACAACATAATTGGACACCCTACCTTCATGTCCAAATTAAATAAGGGTAAACCATAAGGATTAAGAGAGTTCAAAAACTCATTCGGGTATTGATTATGTACGTTTGTACCCGATTCATCAGCGCATAATTTACCGGCACCAAAATACGTTTTTGTATCACCTGGGAAAATATTTAAGGCTAAATTATTTATACCACTCACAACATCATTCCGCCCAGAAATATTTTTTTGTTCAGTGAGGAAGCTTGAAGTAACAGTACCATCCACATTCAATAATGGATACACTTTGGAAATTAAATCTTCCACATCATTACACTTCTGTATGGTCGAAAGTAACGTTACATTTTCAAGTGGGTTGGACCCAATCTAATGAAATGGGGGAAAGTTAATGTGGGTACCCAAATTCACCATTATGGGTCCGGACGAGTAGCCTAATGAAAACGGCCCAAAATTCGGACCCCTCTCCTGAACTAAAAAGAGTTATGACTTAGTCTCCTCCGAGAGTCTCGTATAGAGATATTCCAGGAGAATGTGATGGATGTGGGGGAGTCCAACACCCCCACTCCCCGAGGACAGACATATATATAATAAACCCTAGACCTGGGGCAAAGGACACGCACTGTATTCTCTATAAACGCTCCCCGGAGTATATAGAAATAATACTGACTGCACCACCGTGGACGTAGGCATTCTTGCTGAACCACGTACATATTTTATTGTGTGATTGGTATTTTATCTTCTTTATTTTCCTTGGTGATTGCGCATTTCTCACTTATTTGTGTTGAATATAATTGTCACCACAATTGGCGCCGTTTATAGGAAAGTTTGTCTTCCCTGAGAAAGCCCACACCAATAAAGAAGTTCAAAATGTCTGATCACAGCAGTAACGCTCCTCAAGAAAGAGATATCCAAGAAAAACCTGCTCCTCGTAGGATCAGATCTGAAGTTCGGCGTTTAGATCAGAGGGCTCACCCAGAGAGTCTAGCCTCAGAGGAAAGCCAAGGACCAGCGAGGTCCACGCAAATCTCCAGGATGATCGATACCTATGAGGCAAGGCTCCAAGAGAAAAGGGAGTCCTCTCGTAAGCAGGAGGCTGAGAATTCTCGCCTCAAAAGGAAATTAGAAAGGATGGAGAGAGAGCTCCATCACGGCACTAGGCGACGTCCGCACCGCACTCCTAGCCCTCAGGCGAGCAAGTCTCACATCCAAGGAAGGAGCCCTAGGCATGGATCCCAAAAAAATGAAAGGCACGAGTCAAGAAGTGACTCACTCGAGAACCAGTGACCGGCTCGCTGTAACAGGAGCCCAGCTCGCAGCAATGAGAACATATGAAATTTGGTCCGATGGGAGATGGACCAACACCCAGCACATTGCGGCGCAAGATCGACCAGGGAGCTTGCTAGACGAGCTCTTAAGACTCAGATAAAATCCCCTTTCTCAAGGGAAATAGAAGAAGAGGAAGCCCCCAAGAAATTCACTATTCTAAGATTCAAGATTTATGATGGGAAAACTGATCACATCCATCATGTTAGGTAGTAAAGGCACGCCATAACCCTCTAGAACCACCGGGATGCACTGATGTGCCAGATTTTTCCCTCGAGCCTGCATGACGTGGCACAAAAATGGTTCAAAAGGCTCCCTTACAGGTCTATCAAGAGCTTTAAGTCCCTGGCTGAGCTCTTTACGGCCCGCTTCATTACTAGTAGCTCCCATCCCAAAAGGATGGATGATTTGCTAACAATGAAAAAGGCACCTCAAAAGACTCTCTGAGACTACGCGAAGAGGTACTGGGAATTATTCAACGAGATCGAGGACTACTCGGAGCAGGTAGCAGTGGCCTCCTTCAAAATTGGGCTACCCAGCTCTTCCCTTCTGTACCAGTCCCTGAAAAAAAAGAGGCCACAACCATCGACGACCCGACGGCTCGCATCTAGAAATACGCTAAGGTGGAGGATGTGACCCGCCTCAGCACAGGGAAGAACGGTCGAACTAAGCTCACTGCCAAAAGCAACGACAAAGCTGAGAACCAGAAGAAAGGAGGAAAGAATGGGGACAAGAATGGCTCCAAGAACGGAGGCAATAATGATGTGCTAAAAGCATTTTAGGCATTCAACACTGTCTTTAGAGAACCAATTTATAAGATTCTCACGAAGATCAAAGACGAGCCATTTATGAAGTGGCCTAGAAAGATGGGAGGAGATCCCTGAAAGAGAAATAATGCGCTGAGATGAACTTTTCATAAAGAAGGAGGACATAAGACTGAGCATTGCAAAACTCTTAAGTCCCACCTCAAAGAACTGGCCCAGTCTGGGCATCTGAACGAATTTGTGGAGAAGAGAGCAGAGAAATTTGCTGCCAATGGAGAAGCAAGACCTGACAACGTACTCAAAGACGATGTTGGCCATGAATTCACAGTAATTCATGGGACAACAGATATGAAGCAGATTCAGGGGAATTCAGCTCGGATGGAGGTAAAAAAGCTTGTAGTAGTAATGCAAGATTTTTAGATTGATCTAGCAAAGACCCAATCAGGAAAGCATCGGCGAGCAAATGAAGTCGACTATAACAAGCATATTGCGTTTACAGATGAAGATCTGGTGGGAGTAAGAACCCCACACCATGACGCATTGATCATTACGCTTAGGATTTCCAACTATGACGTCGAAAATTTGCCCGTCGACCAAGGAAGCTCATCTGAGGTAATGTATCTCAATCTGTTCAGAAAATTGAAGTTGAGTGTTGCTGACCTGAAGGAGGCCACTATCCCTCTGGTTGGCTTCTCTGTAAAAGTGACTATCCCACTGGGAAAGATTGTGCTACCAATAAGGGCAGGAAGTATCTCCAAGATGATTGAGTTTCTAGTAGTTGACATTGACTCGCCGTACCAAGCCATCCTCGGGAGAGGATGTCTATATGCGATGAAGATAGTCCCCTCGACCTACCATCAGAAACTCAACTATGTGACCGAGCGAGGAGTAATAGAGATCCATGGCGATCAAGAGATGGAAAAAAGGTGCTTCATAGTAGCCATCCGCCCTAGACTAGAGAAGAAGGCAGAAAAGCCCAATGAGCAGGTCGATGAACATGAAGGTATGATACCTTCAAAATAGCAGTTAAGGTATAGAAGACCCGGAGTGGAGGAGACCAAGATCCTCCCCTCTAAGTGGGTCATGGAAAACCTGGTGGAAGTTATAGCTGGTGGTAGTGAAAAGGACAGGGTATTTGTGATTGGAGCTTCTCTCACAGATCAAGAAAAAAAGGAATTGATGATTTTATTGAGAAGCAACGTAGACGTTTTCGTATGGCAATCATACGAGCTGCCTAGAATTGATCCCAGTGTGGTTTGTCATCGGTTTCATGTCGACCCCACTTTCAAACCTACCACCCAAAAGGTACGGCGAACTACGCCCGAGAAAGCAAAAGCCGTAGAGAAAGAAGTAGAAAAATTACTGGATACAAGATCCATACGGGAGGTCCAATTCCCCAAATGGTTATCCAATCCAGTAGTAGTTCCAAAAAATAACGGGAAATGGAGAGTCTGCATCGACTTCACTGACCTTTACAGGGCTTGCCCTAAGGACAGTTTCCCCTCCCAAAAATTGACCAATTAGTGGTCGCCACAGCAGCTCACGAAAGAATGAGTTTTTTGGATGCATATTCAGGGTATCATCAGATACCTATGTATGCACCGGACCAGGATAAGATAGCATTCATCACCACCGTCGGATTATACTGTTACAAAGTCATGCCCTTCGGGCTAAAAAATACAGCGGTAACCTACCAGTGGCTGGTCACCAAGATGTTCAAAGACCAAATGGGAGACACTATGGAGGTCTACATCAATGATATTCTCGTCAAGATCAGAAGCAAAGAAGACCACCTCTCAGACCTATCGAGAACCTTCGAGATCCTCAGGAAATACCAAATGAAGCTCAACACGAGCAAGTGTTATTTCGGTGTCCATTTAGGAAAATTTATTGGATACTTGGTCAGTAAGAAAGGCATCGAGGCTAATCCGAACCAGATCGATGCAATTAACAGAGTACAACCCCCTCACATAATACGAGACGTACAGAAGCTCACCGGTATGTTCCCTGCCTAAAACCGTTTTATCTCGAAGTCCTTCGAGAAATGCAAACCATTCTTCTAGCTCTTAAAGGGAAACAAAACAGTAATATGGAATCAATATTTCTCGCAAGCATTAAACGAGCTCAAGGACTACCTTAGCTCACCACCCCTGCTCGCCATACCTTAAGAAAGAGATTCCTTGTACTTATACCTCGTCGTTTCTAACCACGCCGTGAGTTTTGCGCTGGTATGCGAGAAAGCAGGAATTCAGCACCCCGTTTATTACACGAGCAAGACTCTGTTAGAGGCTGAACAGCGGTACTTACCACTAGAGAAGCTCGCATTTGCACTTGTAGTAGCTTCAAGGAAGTTGAAGCACTATTTTGAAGCTCACACCATCATTGCGAGGAAAGCAGATCTGTCAGGCAGACTAACTAAATGGTCAGTCGAGCTCGAACGATTTGACATCCAATTTCAACCAAGGAATGCAATCAAGGGACAAGTCCTTGTTGATTTCATAGCTGAATTCACAGGTGAGCATCCTCTAGACCAACTTCAACCCGTGAAGCAAGGAGAAAACCACGCAACAGAGGGAGTTTGGAAATTATTTGTTAATGGAGACTCCAATTCAAAGGGGACAGGAGTGGGCATTGTTCTTGTTACTCCAAAAGGTATAACCCTCGAATAGGGAATCAGTCTTGGATTTGATGCCTCCAATAATCAGGCGAAATATGAAGCTTTGATAGCCGATCTTCGGAAAGCACACAATTTAGGAGCGAAGAAGTTATAGGTGTTCGGTGACTCACAATTAGTCTCCAATCAGATAAGCGGGGACTACAACGCAAGAGATGAAAGAATGGCCGCCTATCTCTCCTTGGACAAGAGGCTAATGGACAGCTTCGAAGAAGTCAATGTCCAAAAATTTCCCAGAGGACAGAACAGCCATGCTGACGCCCTGGCAGCCCTGAGTTTGGCAATCAGTTTTGACTTGAAAAGAACCATCCCCATCGACTTCCTCTCTCATCTGAGCATCAACTAGAGCAATAGGTTGCCAGCCGGGGAACATGTGCTCCAGATTGAGTTAGCACCCAGTTGGATGGATCATTTAAGGGGCTATTTGAGGGATGGCGCACTTCCAAGCGATAGAAAGACCGCTCATTAGATAAGAGTCGAAGCTTATTGCTTTCACTTATCTCCTGAGGGCAAGCTATTTAAGAGATCGTTCTCCGGCCCTTACCTATAATGTGTTCACCCGAGGGATATCGAAAAGATTCTACACGAGCTCTACGAAGAAATCTGTGGGATCCATATTGGAGGAAGATCACTAGCTTTTCGAGCTATGAAGGAAGGCTACTGGTGGCCATATATGTAAAAATATTCAGCAGTGTACGCTCACAAGTGCAAGAAATGTCAACTACACGCCCCTATGGTTCACCAATCTGCCAACGACCTAAGATCACTCACCAGCCCCTGGCCCTTCACCCAATGGGAATGGACATCGTAGGACCACTTCCTACCACCACCGACAACCGCAAGTATTTGTTGGTCATAATGAATTACATCACCAAATCGATCGAGGCATAGCCACTAGCAAACATCCGAGATGCAGATATGATGAGATCCAAATGGAAAAACATAATTACCCATTTTGGAATCCTCAAAACTATCATCACTGATAACAGAACACAGTTTGAAAGTGGCCCTTTCCAAAGCTTCTGCAATGAGCACGGGATTAGGCACTATTTCAGCTCAGTGGCGTATCGTCAGAGCAATGGTCAACCCGAAGCTTCTAACAAAATAGTGATCGATGGGTTAAAGAAATGATTAGAGCGAGCTAAAGGAGCATGGGTAAACGAACCTCCATATATTATGTGGGATCACCGCACTACCCCACATCGGGCAACAGGGGAAACCCTATTTTCACTAACATATGGAATGGAAGCGGTCATCCCATTAGAAGCAGGCCTACCAACTATGAGGTCCACCCTTGTCGACCAGGGCCAGAATGATGCAGCATTGCTCACTAAACTCGACCTAGACGACGAACACAGAGAACTTACCTTAGTGAAATTAGCGAGCTATCAGCAACAGCTCTCAAAACACTATAACAGGAAGGTCAATCCAAGGGCATTCCAAGTTGGTGACAATGTTCTAAGGAAAGTCTTTGGCAGCGTAGTAAAACCATCAGATGGCAAGTTAGGTCCAAACTGGGAAGGACCATTCAAGATAACAAGAGATGGCCTGCAAGGATCCACTTAGAAACGCTAGAGGGCAGAGAGATACCCCGAGCATGGAATGAAACAAATCTTAAGAAATTCTATTTTTAGTTTTTTCTTTCGCTTTTTTACCAGATTTTCGCAACTCATTTACTTATGATTAATAAAAGTTATTTGGCAGTTGCATTCTATGAGGTGTTGGTTAACTAATATATGAACTTTATAACTTGCACACCCTTTCTAAGTGACAGGCACACTACTCAATACGCTATAGCAGGGAAGACACCCTCCTCAGGTTTTCATTATGAAACACGAATAACATCTTAGCATTGTCCCCGACAATATATGAAGCCCTATAGGAGATCCTTAGGAAATTTATCCAAGTTAAATTGGTCGCCAAATAATGTTTGGTCAGAAAAACCCAAATCAGATAGAACATCCAACACCATGCGTGTCCTCGCCAATTGCCACACTTAGGCCTAAGGGAGTGTGACAACATGACCTAAAAGGTAAAGTAAGGCAGAATAATATCCCATAAGCATACTAGACTGGAGGGACACTTACTCGATAATTCAAACTTGCCAATCTAGTCGGCCAAGAGAGGCCCAAGATTATTAAGCAAAGAATAAATGATGCATGAAATATAGAACACTTGTTTAGTCGGCAAGTTCACCCAAAACATAAATTCTATATTACTTCGTCACGATAGAAATAAATAACCCATGTATAATCGGCGAAACCGACCAAAGCATAAATACTACATTGCTTCATTACATATGTGTACAGAGTTACAACTGGAAAAATCTTAATGAGGCCGAGGCCTCTGTACAAGATAATCAGCAGCTTGTGCTCTTCGACCGTCATCCGGATGAGGATCTAGTCCCTCCTCGACCTCATTCGCATCTGAGTCCAATAGCTGCCGAGGGATGGCATCGATGTGGATCCACTAATAATCCCTCCTGAAGGGATTAGTCCTTAAAGTGGAAGGGGAGATCTCATGGCGTTACCAGAGTATTGAGTTCCTTGGAACTTGTAGCTCCTTTAGGGAACTTAACCATCCCCTGATAAAGGCGAGCTCTTCAAACTCTGTCAGCCTCGTCGGAGCATCCACCCAACCTTGGTCGTAATGATCAGCCCATACTCACCGAGGTCCTATCTTAAACAGATGCCTCAGTCGTGTGACATCCCTTTGAAGCCCAGCAGCAATAACGTAAGCTCGACGAATATCTTCACAAAGCTCATCCATTTCCCTAGCTGGGCTTCTTGCATTTGTACCAGCTCACGTAATGGTCGATGGGGTAGATCCTCGTATTATCGGAGGAACGTCACTCGGTACTTCCCCAGCTCGTGATGAGGAGGAACCCCTTAAAATGCGAGGCGCAGTGCTCGGTGCATGCTCCCTGAGGAGAAACACTTCCCTCCTCAAAGACTCATTTTCCTGTTGCAAAATTTCTCCAACTTGGTTAATCTCAGTAGCATCGAGGAGTCTTGCTCATAAAGTATTCACTTCCTCTTGAACAGAAGCTCCAACTTCTTCCATCTCCTAAAGCCTGTCCTTCAGTTATTCCTCAATCTCAGTGATTTACAAATTCTTACGAAGGTATGACGAACTTTGAGACTCACATCAGGACCAAGAACTCTTCCCAATTGAGAAGTGGCAGGTATATAGTCATCTATATCATTCAACTACAGGCCGTAAAAGAGCAGTAAAGGATAAAATGAATCAGTACACTGAGGGAAAAAGCCTTCTCATTTCATTAATACATAAAGGGATCAGAGTACATCGGGAAATAGAAAGGAACATTACAAACAAAAATACAAAAGCAATACTAAGGATAAATTAGTTGGCGACCTCGGGTTTCTCAGAAGAAGATAACTGCTTCCCCTTGTCAGCAGTAGTAGGAGCACCTCCCTCAGCAGGGACAACTTCTGTCTCCTGAATAGGAAGGGCATTAGCAGGAACTGACTGGAAGGCAAGGTCAACACTTTCGACGGCTGGGGCACGGGCTTCATCCAAGATTGGCTTTGGGCCTGGATCGTGCTCATCGAATAAGGAAGAGGTAACATCCACCCTGGAAGCCAAGAGGGCTTTGTTCCATCCTTTTTTAAAGTTCAGACGGTTGATGTAGCCTATCTGGACCTCAGCATATTCATATATGGCAGCCCACCTGGAGTTATATGAGTCTTCCTTAACGGTGGCTGCCTCGGACTCCTTCTCCTTCAGCTTTTCATTCAGCACCTTATTCTCCTCCATGACCTCCAACTTACTCGAGCAGACCAAGTCGTAGGCATGCCACAGTTCATTCAGTTCTTTGACCGTTTCCTCCCTCTCTCGATTAGCTTTAATAAGTGCCAGATCAGAAGACGTCCGATCAGCATCAGTGGCCTTCAAGCTGGCCTCGAGCTCGGTACCCTCCACTTTTAAAGAAGCATTCTGCTTATCCATCTCACCGTTCTTACTAATCAGCTCATCGCGGGAGCGATAGAGCACAGCAAAATCAGTCACAAACTGCAAGTAAAAGAAGATATTAGAAGAAGGAAACAGACAGAATTTGATGAGAATTAGAAAAAAAGAAATGGCTTACTAAGGCTAGCCTTTGACTCTCTTGTAGGGCTAACTGGTCAGTCCCCATCGCCCTTTGGCGATCAGTAGGAAGGACTACTCTCTCGAGCATCGCAGGGGCCAGTTGAGGAGAAGTGGCAACCGAAGCCCCCTATGGCAATGCAAACACAGGGACTAAGGCCTGCCCAGCTTTCATCCTCATTTCAATTTTTCTCCTCTCATCCTCTCGTTCCTTATCCTTCTATACCCTCCTCCTCTCCTCAACCTTCTTCTTCTCCTCAGTCTTCTTCTTTTCCTCTTCCCTCTTCCTCTCTCCCACCTGCTCTTCTTCATTTCTCCTCTTCTCCTGCTCCTGAGCAGCAGATCGATAACTAGTGGCAATAGCCCCGCTGTTGGACTTCTGCTTCTTCGACCTCTGAGCAAGAAGCACATCATCATAATCATCATCTCGGATCAAGTTTTTTCTTAGGGGAATTATTTCCTCGCTAGAGCTGCTGGATGTACTTGAAGGTTCTTGGGCTTCAGAAACCTCTTATGAGCTAGAAGAACTATCACTATTGGAGCTCTCCTCTCAGGAACCACCTTCAGCACCTCCTCTGATATCACTCTCAGAACTACTCTCTTCCTCGTCCAACTGAATGGGATCGGTAGCAGCTTCTTCATAAGTATCAAATTCAAGAATGCTATCCACGGGCCTTGTAATAAAATTGGACCCAATGTTCTTATACTCGAGCAGGAAAGCAGCAGAACGGGGATGTTCACCATCAGCCAAGGGTTCCCTGATATTCCAAGCTTTAATCATCTCGAAAGTTTGAACCTCGCTAAGGGCAGGCTCCAAGTTCTTTGTCCTCACTGAAAAAAAAGCCAGAAAGTGTCAGAAAAATCGCACATTAACAAAGAAATCGAAAAGGCAGAGCAAAGACTACCTATGTACTCTTTCCCATAAAAGGGAACAGTGAATATATCAGACCTCGACCCCTCAGTCTGGGTGGAGAATTGCCAGTTCCTAGTAAGAAAGCCATCTTGCCAGCAGTCCTTGTGGGAATCAGGTAAATTTACTACTAATACCCTGTCAGGACTCCTGGCCTTGAGGTAAAGAAGACCAGAGCTAGTTCGAGAAAAGGAATAACAAAAGAAAACTTTGGCGAGCCCTAATTTAGTTCCATAAGGTTGATTTATTCTATGTACACCTTTAATTATCTTCCATACGTTGGGCGAACACTGTGCAGGGACAATGTTGAAATAACCAAACAAATGAAGGAACAAATTGTTTGGAGGAAAAGTAAGCCCCCCTTGAGAAAGCAACAAAACATTAATCCAATGAGAACCCTCTATCTCTATAACATTCTTAGGGAGAGAGGCGCACTCAATCTCTACCCATTCTGGGATATTATAGAACGTCCTAAACTCAGACATTGATCTATTTCCTATCTTTGACATTTGTAAACCCTAAACTCACAAATTCAGAGAAAACTCAACAAAGAAAGCACAAAGAAAGAGCAGAGAGGACTTACGAGATGAAAGATCACAAGCCCAGATGACGAGGGAGATTGAAAGCGAAGAAAATAAAGGCCTGGAGAATGAGACACAACAGCTAAAACTCATAGAAGATGAGTGAACGCAAAGAAATTTGAAGCGATAACTATAGAACGCTGCGCCGAATAGCTTTTAAATGCTCCCAATCATCGCGCACAGGAAACGAAGCAACTGCCGCCTAAATCAGCTCTTAACTTTAGGAAGAGTTACACGATTCACAAAAGTACCATTATGGAAAATCATTTAAATTTATTGAACCCAAATTGTGGCCCAACAACTTTAGGGGCAATTGTGGGTACCCAAATTTACCATTATGGGCCCGGACGAGTAGCCTAATGAAAACGACCCAAAATTCGGACCCTTCACCTGAACTAAAAAGAGTTATGACTTAGTCTCCTCCGAGCGTCTCGTATAGAGACATTCCAGGAGAATGTGATGGATGTGGGGGAGCTCAACACCCCCACTCCCCGAGGACAGACATATATATAATAAACCCTAGACCTGGGGCAAAGGACACGCACTGTATTCTCTGTAAACGCTCCCCGGAGTATATAAAAATAATACTGACTTCACCACCGTGGACGTAGGCATTCTTGCTGAACCACGTACATATTGTGTTGTGTGATTGGTATTTTATCTTCTTTATTTTCCTTGGTGATTGCGCTTCTCTCACTTATTTGTGTTGAATATAATTGTCACCGCAGTTAAACTAACATAGTAGGTATAATCAAGAATATTGAATATATTTATAAAATAAAAGGTGATACCTGATTCAAGAATGTTGAAAACTTCATAGTTTCATGCTCTAAATGATTGAGTCGCATGTTTAGATTTAAGGTCAAAACATGGATGTGTTTCCAAAGCGCATACCACCTTAGTGATGCAGCTATAATTTCCTCTCGAACTCCTCTCTAGATAACAGGTAATATTTATCTGAAATCTCCACCTAAAACAATAGTTATTCCCCCAAAAGGATTTTTAACACTACAGATATCTTGAAGAGTCTGATCAACAACCTCAACACAATGCCTATGGTGCATTGGAACTTCATCCCATATGATAAGTTTGGTCGATTTAAATAGCTCAGCATGGATTGACTGCTTTGTAAATCCACCATTGGAGTTTTTAAGAATATTTAATGGAATGCAGAAAGTTGAATGTGTAGTTTGACCACCAACCAACAATAAAGAAGCAATCCCTGATAATGCGACAGTAATAACCGTATGACCCAAACTACGACAAAAAGTTCAATTAGATTGTACAAAAATATTATGCTAGTCCCAACACCCCTATTCAAGAAAAAAAAGTAGTTCCTTTATTTTTGAAAACGGATGAAGTTATCACTGTGTAAGCCAAATGTTGCCCCTCATTAAGGCGAGTAACATCAAGTTGTGCTTCACCTTGCTCTGCTAACGATTGTAATTATTGATGTTACCACACTAACTTATTCCCACCCATAGTACTCCAATTTGAAGTTGGTACAGGCATTGGAGGAAAGTCAGATAGAGTCTTACTATACTCTTAAAGCGCCTCATTTAGAAGAAACAAACCATAATCTTAAACTTGGATGTCCGTTGGGTTTGAAATAGCAAAGAGTGCATGCAACTCATGGATTAGATCATCACATATGTGAATGGAAAATTGATTCCATAATAAATCAGGATGCAAAGGGAAACATTGTGTAAGTATAACACCAAAAATACGTCTAAGCTGATATCCAATTCGAATGATTAATGCCTCTGGTAAACATTTAACCCATTCATTATCATCTTCAAGCAATCCCCTCACTACACATGTAGACTTAAAAGTACCGTGCATGACACTGTTGATCGTACGTAAGCACTCAAAGGATGTAGGCCTTTTGACAATGGTCAAAAGCAATCAAAAATAAAATCTTTCACCTGAATTAAGGCTAGCATAGTACATTATACCAATAGCAAACTCCCGTGTTTTCCTCGGAGTCCATAGTTTTGTTGTATTACTCCAAACATAATGTTGTGGAAACTTTTGGTAGGTGTAAGCTCGTGCAGAAACATTCGATGCGCGGAATGCAAAAAATCCAATTAACGAACTCATTTGAACCCTAGACCTATCAGAAATCATACTTGGAGATTTTTTAGGATTGAACACAACATGAGGCATCCTAGGTAAATATAAATCTAACCGCGTAACATGTGATTTTTCCTAATACATGTGATTACCAAAAATTTTGCCAATTTTCTTTCAGGGGGGACGATGTACCTTGCATCTAAATATTATTGGATTTCATCAGCAGATCCCAAGACCATAGTTGTGTGATCACGTCCTTTATATATGTACTTGTTAATATATTTAACGCATATTAAATCGGTACAAACCTCAATATTGATGTGACAATTGAATAGCCGAGGCAAATACAGATTATAAGGCACAACATCGTTGTTTCGTACCTTTTTCCCACTGAATGTAGTATATTCCCTACTATTGTCATGACGACAATATATTGGATATCCGTTATTGTCCATTGAAGTGTCATCTGCAAATGCTCGTGCATATTTCTTCGTGCATCTACCATTTTCTATGCAAGGAGAATTAGGACTCAAGGAGCCGCAAGGACCATGAACCATACAACCGAGAATGGTTTGGAAAAGCATTGGATCATTGATGGGGTCTGAAAACTCTGCACAAACGATGTTATCTACCTGGGCATTTGTTTTAATCTTGCTTTGGCTATCAAGGAAAATAAGAGCATGCATGTGGGGTAAACCCCATTTTTGGAATTCGATCGTAAAAACGTGGGTAACTTTCTTACCAAAAACATTTTTATCCTTGATATCCTTCATTGATACTTTTCTCTTTAGTTCAAATACATGTGCAACCAACTTGGGACGATCAATCGCATTCTGACCCAATAATAGTTCCTTGGTGATTTTAGGACATTTAGGATTGGCAGTCATTGTGAGAAAAATATGTGGGTGTTGATGGAATCATGTTATGGACATCGAATCTTGGTAGATCTCAAATATATGTCATTCACTACCAGTGAAGGAAGAGGGAAAAACCATTCATCTACCAATTTTCAATGGTTCAACACCCTTAGATATATAATCCATAAGATCTATGTATAATTCAAGGTTCTAAAAAACGTGGGGCGTGATTGAGGCGTGGAGGCCAAGCCTTAGAAGCCTAGGCGGGCCTATGCGTAAAAAGGCGTGAAAAGGCATTTAGACCTTCTTAATATATTTTAATATTTTTTAACCATAACAAGGCTATTAAAATACAAAAATTACACATATCATAAAAATATGTCTGAATATATGCAAATTAAAATACTATTTGATTATTTTGGATGAGATAATGGTCCGGTTTGTAAACAAATTCTTTAAAAGGCGACATCGTTTCACTAAATCATTGTTGTTTTTAGAAAAAAGTGCACCTTAAGGGTTTTACCAAGAATAAGGCGTGAAAAGCGTAAGGCGAGGCGTTTCTCCCAAGCCTTAAGCCTAGGCGGGTTTTTTAGAACAATGGTATAATTCAACACGAAGGGTGTTATGATTAAGTCTGAAATAAGTTAAGCGATTTTGTTCTATGGAAGCCCAGGCATCCACATTGAACTCCTAAAAAATTTTACCTCCTCTCAAAATTATAGAGTATTCAGTACCGTGTTGAAACAAATGATAACCATAATAATGAAACTGAGTAAGTCGATTATCTTGCTCAACATTATTTACTACATCCCATAGCTTCATTTCAGGCTCCCGTCCAAGATGACCATGAGGGTATAGAAGTACATAATGAAAAGGAAGGTATGTCGGGTGACATTCACTAATTTGCATCAATTGATTTCCCCCATGTAAAAAAATAATAATATCTCTCATTGTAGAGGAATTGTGTCCATCTCCACGAAAAATAATAGCAATCTCATCGGGTGATGAAAAATTATACCTTCTATGATCTATTGCAGTATTGTAATGAAAGTATGCTGGAAAGTTTTATCCCGCTTGAGAGGATTCTTCTAATATTGCAAATGACTGACGATATTTGTATATAAATGGATTATTCGCCTCCATGGTACCTTGAATTATTCGGAAGACATCAATATGTAAACGTGGATATCTATATTCCCTAATTTTCAATGCCACATTCGGATCGTATATGTATAATTATACATATACAACTTCATCTTCAAGCCCTGGTTCCAGTAATAAGGCCCTAGTACGATGACATAGCTCACCATAAATGGTGAAAGATGTGGGACCCCTAGCTGTGAGGACTCCGTCATCCATCTGGACACCTAGACTCGTAAATGCATTAGCAGCATTATACTCCCTAATATGATTCTGAAAACACTTGCATTGAACATCGTTGCCATCAAATAAATGTTTAATTTTCGGTGGGGGTTCAATGAGATTTGGCAAACGAACTTGTCCTTGTTTGTAACACTTTCCAAATAGGGGGAGAACTTTTTATGTGTCATATAACCTTTCATCCATCCAATGTAAAGTGTGACAATAAGGTCATGGAACAGTCATGGGGAGAAGAAAATGTCTACTTAAGTCGACATATGATTCTCAATATGTACTCGTACTTGTTACATTTCTGACACCTAATAGAGTGTATCTAAGTATAAAATGAAAAGAATGTGTTAAGGTATATAAAATATGTTATTAGATAAATTTCCAAATAATAAAAGATACATAAAAGATTTACCTAGGGTGGTTATTTTCAGTCTAGGGGAGATGTTCAATACTATCTCTATCAGTGGCACGTAGATTTTGAACAGTTTCATATGGTTCACAAGGGACGCCATGATTAACAAATGTGTCGAGTTCAATTTGGTTGAATTCTTGATAGAGGTTGCGAGAAAAAACTATTGGAGGAATATAAATTTGATCAACTAGGATTGATAAACTATCAGTCAAAGGACTAAGTCTTTGTAGAGGAAAGTCCGATTGATTAAGGGTTCCCAGTTGTATAAAATTCTTGGTTATTGTTTAAGGGAGTTCAACCTTTGCATCAATAGAGGACGATTATGAAACCCTTGCTCGCTTAGGAAAATATTTTGTGCAAGAAAGGGCAAGTGGTGTTAATGACTCGTCAACATTAGGATTTTGAGTAGATGATTGATTGTCTAGTATTTTTTGTAACTGAAGTGCTCTTTCTAGATCACGTCGTTGTCGTTGGGCAAGCACACGTTTTAAGTTTAAGCTGTTACATGGTGCCATATATTCAACACTTGTGGTGGATTGTGGTGTAGAGTGATGGGGATTGACAGATGTAGGTTCTGGAGGCATAACATCACGCGAAGATTGAAAGCAATAAAGTCTTTCATGTTCTTGACGTTATCATTGAGCCAGAACACGATTTGAGATAAATTTATCAGACTGTGTTAAATGTTCAGTAAACGGGAGAGATTGTGATGGCAAGTGGATTTAATTTGTAGTTGTCAAAGGAATAAATCTTTCTCGTTCTCGTTCTCGTTCTCGTTCTCGTTCTCGTTCTCGTTCTCGTTCTCATTCTCATTCTCATTCTCATTCCCGTCATATTTATTGCGCCAAGGCACGTTTTGAGATTAAGGGTACATATGGTTACTAAAGAAGAAAAAAGGTTATCAGCACATAACGTGACCATAATGAAGGGGTTTCGAATAATGGTCTTATGTAGTAATATTAGTAATGGAAAGTGGTAATAGTTTGATATTTAAAATGAGGTAAATATTTTAAATCATACAGCGTATATCATGATGTTAAATTAAAGTAAATTTTTCAGAATGGTGTACTTAATATTTACAGTCACCCTAACGGTAAATGCAAAATGTGACCCTATAAGTAGAGGGTGCATTATAAAAACAAATGAGGTAAAGTTAGAAACATACGGCTCCAGAAGAGGAATTCCCCTTACTCATCCAAGATGCCTATAGAAATAATTTAAGCATATAAAAATAGATGAAAGAATTATAAGGTACGATTTTTTTAGATGGAAAAAGAAAACTGTGGAAAGTTGTTGAGAAATATTTACCCTAACAGGCGCCACATTTTCTCGCTTTTTCCCCTTGCCTTTGTCGTTTCCATTGTTATGCTGAGTATGCGGCTATGTAAATGAAATAACACCGACAACATTAATGAAATGTGAATAAAAACTTGATTATAAGAATTGTGAAGGGGAAAAAACATATATAGATGATTAGTTACCACAACACAAATAGCATTATAAAAACAAATGAGGTAAAGTTAGAAACATACCGCTCCAGAAGAGGAATTTCACTTACTCATCCAAGATGCCTATAGAAATAATCTAAGCATATAAAAATAGATGAAA
Source organism: Sambucus nigra (assembly GCA_949130495.1). NCBI lineage: Eukaryota > Viridiplantae > Streptophyta > Magnoliopsida > Dipsacales > Adoxaceae > Sambucus > Sambucus nigra. The sequence continues at coordinate 360,682,380 of OX422217.1, read as the reverse complement.
GAATTATAAGGTACGATTTTTTTAGATGGAAAAAGAAAACTGTGGAATGTTGTTGAGAAATATTTACCCTAGCAGGCGCCACATTTTCTTTCTTTTTCCCCTTGCCTTTGTCGTTTCCATTGTTATGCTGAGTATGCGGCTATGTAAATGAAATAACACCGACAACATTAATGAAATGTGAATAAGAACTTGATTATAAGAATTGTGAGGGGAAAAAAACATATATAGATGATTAGTTACCACAACACAAATAGCATCGAGTTGAACATCATCACGTATAACAATATCGTCGGTATTTTTACGCGACCTTTGAATCTATATAATACGAAGGCAAAGTTGATAGTCATAATTAAAAGAAAGAGGGAAGATTAAAGAGAATAGATTAAGAAAAAATGAAGAACACGGTAAGAAAATAATGAGAACAAACAGAGTCATAACCATTGAAATGATAAACATACCACTTGTGAATATTCGTTCTCCTTCTCTTTCCCTTAATCCACATTTGGTGCCATGTTTTCTTTTCCATTCCCCTAGAATTAGGGGAAAAGGAAAAAAGAAATATAAACTAACAATAAAGGAAATTGTTAATAAGTACAAAGACACTAAATAGTTGCATTATGTTACCACGAAACGAGTAGGATTGAGGCGGGATTCATCATAGACAACAACACCAATATTATTTATACGCAGCCTTTGAATCTAAGTAAAAAGGCAATATTTAAAGTCAAAAGCAAAACATATATTTACAAAACAGATGAAGAGAGGAGAGGGGTAGTTGTTACAGCACTTTGTGCGTCTTCATCAACCTTTAAGAAAATAAATAGTAAAGAATGGAGTTAGTAGGTTGAAAATGACATAATTTAAGGCCCGGGACAAAAGAACTATAGGTAACGTACTGTTTGGAATATAGTAATGTCCTCCATGTGGAAAAATAAGTCAACTATCAACTACAAAATGAAAAGATGGATAAGTTATTCATAGAAAGTAAATTATTTCCTAATCCAAACATGTGCAATCTAAACATACATTATGTTCATTAAAGTAAAAAAAATCCAAACATGTTCAATATGACACTTGCATGAAGGCGAAATATTGTGCAATCCATATTGATGTTCAACATGTTCAAGCCCCGGGGGGAGGGGGGCTTGAACATACGACCACTTGCTAAGAAAGGATCGTAGGTAACCAACAATCTTCTTTGGTTTAATTATTGTTTATATATTCTATAAATAAATTAAAAAAATATTTTTCATAACATATGTTACATACTGTTTTTGGGTACAGATAATCAGTAACATGTATACCGATAATCAGTTCCTATAGAATCCTATATTCAATCTATAAAATCAGTTCCTATAATGTTACATATGTATACAAATAATCAATAACTAATGTTACATACTGTTTTTACTTTTGTAGAAAGAAGTTTTTTTACTGTTTGGCAATCAGCAGGACTGCAGGAGTTAATCAAGGTACACAACTGTTTAGAAAGCGCGATGAACAGGACTACAGAAGTTAAACGTGTGCAACATGTGCAATATGACACTGGCATGAAGGCCAAACATGTGCAATCCAGATTGGTGTTCGAGGATTTTGCGACGAAATTGCGGTGAAACTTTACTGCTGTGAGATTATCACGATTGAAAGAGTCATTGAACATAATGGAATGCAGGTATACACACTGTTAAAACAGATTTGCTGAATATTAAAATAATTATACACAAAAAATCATTGACACGACTGTAAAAAAAGGCTGGTGTCTAAACACGTTCAATCCAAATTGACACTGGCATGAAAGCCAAGCATGTGCAACATATTTGAATGGTATGTCGTCCATAACTCAGACTATCACGATTGAAAGAGTCATTAAATGGCGACTTACAACACCCGTGACAATACATAAAACTAATAAACAATATATAAAACTAATAAACGAATAGACATAGCAGCACATGAAACTTGGCACTATTGAACATAATGGAAAATGATCAATAAAGTGTATATCTTTACAAATAAAAACTAAAAGAAGAAACAGTAAGCTACGGAATAAGCAATAAAATACAGAGTATTTTAAACTTGTAAGAATACTATACATAGACATAGAAAATTAGTTAATGAATCAGATTGGAAGTTTCATCAACCAATAACATAATAACAAGTATACACAATGTAGTAGTTTTCTGCTTAAAATATATTTCATCATCATGAAGAAGTTGGGTTCCAAAATATACTTGCTTAAACTACTATATATTTTCTAGTAGATATACTTGCTTAAAAGATATTTTAAGTAGTTCCAAAATATATTTCATGATGAAAAAATTCTTTAAAATATATTTTCCCAGCGGAGGAAAGTTCAACAATCAGCAACCAAGTGTTAATCCATAAAATAAGATTGAAGTTATGTGTACCATCATCACCATAACAATTAAGTGAGAAAGAAAATTATTAGTTTAGAAATCATGTAATAAAAAAAAGATGGAAATAAATATTTGAAAGAAAAAAAAAAACTTTTAGGTTTACTTCAAAAATCCCCCACCTTATTTAGTGATGCCACTTACTATGTAAAAAATTATATGTAAAAAAATATATAAATACCAAGAAATCATTTCTTTCACCATAATCAATTGTAATTTGTAATACATCAGAGCCACTTTTCATACAAACTAAACAAAAATGGAAAACTGTACCCTGAAAGAAGGAGATGAAGAACCGTGACGATTATGAGATCGCAAAAGCTTCTTCCTTCTTTGTAATGAGTTGTTTGGGAATGAGCTATTAAAAAAAATATGAGATGTTGAAAAATTCGAAAAATACTAATATGAGCTTTTGATTTACTACGCAAAAATACCAAACCTCTTCTACCCCTTTATATATCAAGGGATTTTAGCCTTTTTAATACACATATCAGTAAGGTATGTTCAAAATACATACCAATGTGATAGAAAGAGAGAAGGAATACCAAATCCCTGTTTTAGGCATTTTTTCAAACACATGATGAACAAACACATGTGAAAACTGAAAATATGTGAAAACTTAGGTGGAACTACATAAAAAATGTATCAGACATACATTTAACCAACACATAATAGATAGATTGTATTAAAGAGTGATACTATTAGCAATCAAGAGAAGAATTTAGCAATACATAGGAGGCCATACACAAATGTCATTGTAAAAGGAAAAAAAATAGGATAATACAAAATGTGTATCATTACAAAAAAAAATCGGACAACTTATACAGATACATATATATATATATATATCATTAAGGTTCTTAAATATAAAAATCCCAAAGAACAAAAATCCACAATGCGACAAGAGCGAGCTACCTCCATAATGTTGACAGAGCGAGAGAAGAAATGGAGAGAGGGAGAGCTGAATGGCTTATTCTCTTATCTTTAAAGGTCCGCGTCAACGTTATGGTAAAGCCTTTTGGTATGATAAAGGACTTTTTGGTGCAAAATAAAAAGGCTTAGACTAAACGTATATTAAAAAAATTCGATGGACTATTTGATATATGCCCCTTTGTTTAATAGTATTCTTATAAATGTAATCATTTTGTATCTCATAGATTTGTTACAAATGTTTTATGAGAAATCGTCACAAAGGATAAATTCTTATGACATTTTTAGGCTTTCATTGACTCATATATACAATGGACTTAGCAAAACTCTCACAAGTTTTTATGACGGTTTAGTAAACATTTGTGACAATTCTATTTGTAATTGTCACAGGCTTGAAAAATTGTCATAACGTCAATTATGGAAGTTTTTAATAGTCTTACCAGTTTTTAGTAGTATTTTTTTTTATATTAAATAATTCAATATTTTAGCTTTGTACACTTTAGTTACATATTATACTAGAATGCAACTCACGCGATGCACGAGCGTTTAATAAAATAAAAAAATAAATACTAATAATTTAATTAAAATAGTCATACTCAATAAAAATGAGCACTATTGTACAATAGTATACTTAATACTTTATTGTGAATGACTAAAAAATAAGGGATCTAAAATTAGGGTGACAATTTTAGGCATGACACAATAAAATGATCCAAAATTGACCTAAAATTTAAATGATATGTCTTGTTCATGTCATGTTCATGTGAAGATTATGACTCGTGTTAGTCGTAAAACAGTGTCATCTTATTCATATTTTTACTCGTATTTTTTTGTATTATCATGTTTAATTTCATGTTAAAAATATTAATCGTATTAGTCGTGTCGTGGTTTAAATCAGTCGTGTTCGTTTGAGGTAAAAAAGAAAAAAAACGATTTAATTTTGCATCATATCCGTACCTAAATAGTATTTTCATACGATGTTAGGCATAAACACGACTTCAAAATATGAATTGCTATATTACTCAAAAGTTAGAATTACAAAGAACTAAAAATAAAATACTCTCATGAGAATAAATTTATGTTTGCCAATTTACGAAAACACAATCATAGGAAAATCTAGAAAATTATTTACTTTTATTTTGAAATTGATATAAATATTTTGTCAATGTTTGATGCTCTGTGCTCTTATATTTATGTTAAGTTCAAGTGCTTATGTAGTACAAGATAGCCTTGATTGTGATCATGTGCTATTGTATTAAAATTTCAGATAATAAAAATATAGCATAAAAATGAATGTATAATCTAAACTAAATGGACTGAAATTTCATAACATAAAAGAAAATGATTAAAAAATCAACCGGATAAAATTTTTGTGAAGAAAATATCGTGCCAAACAAGTGTTGTTGTTAAATTGATTATAAATTTGCAAATGGAATACTTAGAAGACTAGCATGTAATCTGCGTGATGCGAGGGCGTATTATAATAGTTTATAAAAATATATAAATAATTAAAAATTAAAAAATATTGTATACTAAGACTATTTATTAGGAAAAATAAACTAAAATTTTAACTATATAATGGTGTAGATAAATTTGTAATAATAGAATAAATGAAAACAAATCTCCATTGCCTAAGAGAGATTGTGGATTTTTCTTGTTGCTTCGTTGCAATGGATATTTACATTAACGTATAATAATGAGATAATGTAATAGGTGTAAGTGTAGAGTTTATTAGATGTACCTTTAGTAAGAGCTATGGATGAAATTAGCTAAAAGAAAACACAACCTGATCGAATAAATCAAAACACAATCATTAAATGAACAACTTCAAATAAATCACATATTTTTTTCTTCACAATAAGCTATGTTGCCAATTGTTGTTTTTTTAAATCAAATATCCAATTAAAATAGTTACATATTATTTCCATCAACTCAAATAAAAATCGCATGTCAACATTAAAAAAGAGGTTAATCTCCAAACTCCACAACAAAAGTAACCCGTCTGAAAACCACAACTGAGTCCCCTTTCTTGCAAAATCATTTCCCCTTCGAGCTTTCAAACGCCTCTTTCATCGACTCCACGTGCAAAGCCCTAGCGGAACACGCACAAAAAATTGTAACCAAACCCATAAAAATAAGACTATTGATTAGACTCTATTTTATAACTGCAAATTATATGTTGATAAGATTTCAGAATGGAGAAAGAAACATGCAGTGAAACAAATACACATCTTGATACTAATGAGTGGAAAAAATAATTTGGGGAAATGAAGCGTCAGTTAAGAGAGCAGTGCGTTTTAAAAGGCGTGAAAAAAACATAACTTTTGTTCACAACTCGACACGTGGATGATGTACCTGACCTTAATTACTGTATTCCAAGGCTCAAAAACATCTTTAGGCTTCATAATTTGTCCTGCACATTAATAATAAAACAAAAGAAATGGAATAATATAATGAAAAAAATCAAAGAACATAGAATTGAACAAAATTTGCCTATCACAAAGACATAAACAATCTAAGATCTGGTAATTCAATAATTTCTAATTGTTGTTTCTTCATTCCTTGCATCATATATGATGAGGTTACTTATGCATACAATTATTCATTATTACCATATTTCACAAATTTTAGCTTCGTGACAGAACAGTTCATTAAATAAATAAAAAATAAATATTCAAAAATTGATTTTTAACTAAAACAATTGATAGTCAGGACAAATCTATTGTATGGAGATTTGGTTTCAAATTTAAAAGGTAAAAAAAATTACAGTAAAGAATCCAAGTTCATCATGTTTCAAAAATCAAATAAAAAATTCAATCTCAGAAGTTACCCCAAAATCTTTGTTCAAAAATCAAACAAAAATTACAACCACTTCTTCTTGTCTTATTTTGCCACCATGCGTTTGACCTCTCACCTTATCGATATGTGCCAACGATCCATGAACCTTTACAGTTTCTTCATTCCATGCACTCAAACATGCTAGAGAGAGGAAAATGGGGATGTGGGTTTATAGATGTTTTCTTTTTTAATAGCTTAGAAGTGAAAAAATGAATCGGTTAAAGGAGTTTGGGAAGGCTAAAGGGTCAGAAGAAAAAATGAATGGTTTGAAGGAATTAGTGAGGACATGATTTGGAAAGGTTAAATTTTTTAGCTTAGAACGAAGCATTTTTTTAAAATGTTAATGCATTTATTTATTCAGTTCACTTATTAACTCTAGTGTAATAATTGCTATTACTATTGTATTAGTATTGTAACTAGCATATAACCCGCACGATGCGCGGACGTTTTTTAATTATATCTATATAATATATTTGATAAATTTGTTATATATATATATATATATGAATAAACATACATATTGTACATTGCCGGTAATAAGAGAGATTTGAGTATAAATTTCGATAGCACATGTGGAAAGGGGTATGATTATTATACAAACAATCATCTTCATTGGTACATAACGGCCAAAATATCGTAATCATAGTTGATTAATATCTAGAATAAATGTCGATCATTAAAGGTCTATAAAAATATGCAAGGTATATTAATTATAAAGAAATGTTTGAAAAAATTTAATTGAATTGACATGATATGATATGTAAAAAAAAAGATAAAATTAATTATACCCAATTGCATGAATGAGTATTGAAAATTAATTGAATTAATTTGATTAGGTATTAAAAATCGACTGCCCTTAATGTAATATAGAGAAAAATTACTTGGGGAAATTATAATTTCAAAAGACATGAAAGCACAACCATAAAGAATTTCTCCCAATGATCAAACACAATTTTACAAAGACGTAGAGGTAAAACTATAACATTATTTTCTTTTTTTTTCATTACTAAATTTTGTTTTGTAATGCAGTCTATATTTTATGATTTCATAAAAATATAATATTACAAAAGAGAAATCAGAGCCTATCGTTTCCTTAACAACTAAATTATTATTAAATTTTTCCAAGCCTTTAAATTGTAAAGAACTATATAGTTTTTATTTTCTAATAGGCAGAGCACCATATTATAAATCAAAGGATCCAAGATATAATTTTCTACTTCTCGAACAAATGAAATATAGTGACAACGCATTGACATGTTCCTATCATTTCATTAGTGTCCCTGAGTTTCTTATATCAAGATATTAGTATTTATGAGGCAAACTAATTATCCCTTACTTTGACAACGTCTTTTTAAAAGTCAAATAACATACATCTTTGTTTCTCTTTGATCAAAGAAGGCAATTAAATAAAACCTCCTCAAAAAAGGGAAAGTATGCATTGATTCGGATTTAGACTTTTAAAATTAAATTAACTCTAGAAAATAAAAATATTCTATTAGATTTCAGTATAACCTGATACATAATAATAATAATAATGCAAACAAAAATGACACAGATCTAAATATTTGTAGATAAATATAGATCAACATCTCTCTAAGTATAAATTCAAACACATTCACACAAAAGCAAATCTACAATTATATGTACAAACAGATATCCCCACAAAGCACAAATATATATAGAAGTTTGAATAAACACTTAGTTAAACAAAAAAATTGCATAATTAAAGAATATTTTGTTTCTAAACTTGCTAATATTTATTTATTCCCAAAATCCAAAGGACGGAGGAAATGACTTTGAACTCCAAAATACCCAAAGATGATTTCAAAATAAATTTGAGTTTTGAAACCCCCAAAAATTGATATAGGATCCAAAAAGGATATAAATATATGGAATGATTGTTCCCACACCCCTCTCATCCTTCCCCACGCCGCTTGAGTATGAAATGACTATTATGCCCTTAAACTTGCCCATTTTTTCGCCTCCAACACAAATACATTTGACAAAAACTAAAATTCTGTATTTTAAATTAAAAACTATTTTTAATAACAAACTGTTTTAAAAATTAAAAAAAAAACGTTTTTAACTTTTTATAACTGTTTTTAAAAAACATTTTAACTATTTAAAAAAACTTTTTTTATTAAAAATATATTTATAAAAAGTAAAAAATAGTTTAATATAAAATAAAAGTTGTGTTTACAAAAATAAATTGTTTTAACTATTAAAAAACAACATTTTTTCAATTTTTTTACAAAAAAAAATTGTTTTAAAGACTGGTTTTTATAAAAAAACTAAAATAAAAAATTATATTTGTTTTATAAGAAAAACAGGTTTTAAAATATTTTTTTTAATTATACTAACAATAATTTAAAAATAAATAAATGGCATGATTTGAAAGTGGATCTCCTCTATACACATGTTTTTGTTTGGTATAATATTTGATGTTTATTTTATTTACCTTTTTAATAGCATATTATAAAATAAAACAGTTATTAAAACAGTCCTTTTGTAAAAAAATATTTAAAACAATGTTTTTTAAATAGTTAAAAAGTTTTTTTTTGTAAAAATATTTTTTATTTTATACAAAACAATTTTTTTAAAGAGTTAAAGAGTTTTAAAAAATATTACAAAAAAAAACTATTTCTTATAACAAAGTAGGTTTCCAATTAAAAAAAAATTCTAATTAAAAAAAGAAAAAATATTCAATAATGACTAAAATTCTTGAAAATACATAAAAAAAGAAAAGATAAATAAAAATAGGGAAAATACAAATTAAAAAATGAGAAAAAATATTCAATAAATCGAAAAATATTTATATTTTTTTTGCAAAATGAATAAATATTCTAGGAATTTTTAAAAAAAATACTACTTATACTGAATTTCTAATAACAAAATAGATTGGGAATTTAAAAAAACAAATGTCTAATAAAACCAGAAAAAATATTCAATAATTACAGAAAATTTGGAATAAACAGAAAAAATAGAGAAATAATTAAAAATAATAATTTCCAAAAATAAATATTCTAACCTTGATTAAAAAAATAAAAAAAAAATATTGATAAAATATTTCCAGATAATAAAATGTTTTCATCGAAAAAAATTCAAGTAAAATCAAAAGGATTTTCAGAAAAAAAAATATGTTTATCTCAAAAATATGTTTTCTAATAGATAAAAGTTTTTTTTTTTTACAAAATTAAAAAAATTCATTCAACAATCTAAAACTACTATCCCGGAGAAAGCCATAACCCGAGATTTCTGGCCATAAAATTCAGCCATTTTACAAAATCTACTGTAAGATCCAACCTCCATACCCATTTCCTTTTTCAAGATTCGGATTCCATATCCTCTTTCACCCCCCAAAAAACCACTAACCTTTCATAACGAATTATCCATCAAGAACCCACCATCGAGCAAGCCATCTCCGGCCACCATTCCCGCTAATGTTGTCGGATAAGTGTCTTAGGGATATTTGGATTTTTCTATGGGAACGCTCAAATGGAATATGATGAATTTTTTTATGGGGATGCTCAAATGGAAATGAAAAGGATATTAAGGGGTTTATGATCCTTATGAGCCATTAAGTGGGTGGGAAAGCGGGAAAGTCAAGATCAAAATTATTTGGAACGTTCATTTTCAAGAGATGTTTGGGAAGTAGAAGTGTTTTTGTGCGTACAAATAAAACAGACTTAAATGTAATTTCCTTATTAATTATCATTTATGTGTCTAATATTATCGTATTAGAGTTATAATATAAATATAGATACGAATTAAAATCTCAATGAATTTTGATTTTTAACATTAGTTGTACTTTTCCATTTTGAAGACGGATGCTTGTATTTTGAAATACTTTAATGCATTAATTGTGAGACACGTGATAAAATTATATCTAAAAACACTATTTTAAAATTATTGTTATAAATAATAGATGCCTAGAGAATACTATAATTCAATTGTCATTCGCTAACATTAAATTGATGGATAACAACGCCCATTTGGCCACGGTAAACTCTCTATATTTCCCTTACGGTTCAAGGGAAGGAAATGTTACTTTTCATCATGTATACTGACACTGTATCAAACAAAACTATCTTACCAAAACATCCTTGCCCAACAATAAAACAATGACGTTCATTTGAAAATTAATCGAATTTACAAGCGACCTACCACGCCGCAGGCATAACTTGGAACAATTCCAATATGCCAAAAATTCATTGAAGCAATTAGTAGAAGATTATTTATGTCACCCAAATAAATTGTACAAACTCGGGTGATACTAACTAATATCATTGTGATACCACGCATTAATTGCTACAATTAAAAGATTTTTTTTTTTGACATTTTTTCTCTTCAACTTTGATGTTGTCATATCAATTTGTACAAATTTTTTGACTTTAGTTTCATCTTAAAATATTTTTTAGGCTCCGATCTCATATAGTTATAAAATTGTAACAATTTTCTTGAAGCCCAAAATCGCTCGTAACCGTTATGTAACCATCCCTCTTTTTTTCCACAAAGAATGACACTTATCTTATTATTATTATAATAAGACTAACAACTAAAAATATAAAAATATGGAGTGATTATAAGTAAATCTTAAAACATGAGGCTAAATATTTAAGATCTCAAAAAATTATATAATTTAATCTTAAACCTAGCTTTTTCCAAATAAAGAACAATCAATTGGCCTTATGGGTTATAGAACATTCACGAAAGAAACGGAAGAGGAGGTCAATTTTTTTTTTTTAAAATTATACGTGCTATTCCTTGAGATTTTTTTTGGAAACTCTTTTCAACTAATATATATATATATGGGATGGTCAAATTATGTGCAAACTACTTAACGATCAATTATGTGCCGACCAATTTTTTAAAATAATAAAAAAAAATTGATTTCGAGTTAAGTTTTTGTGAAGTATTTAAACATTTCATCTTACCCCCGAAAAAAATCAGCTCAAATAGAGAGAGAGAGTACTTAAAGACTTGTTTAACGAGAAAAAAAATAAATAGTAAAAAATTTATTTTGAACTACTTTTTTAGGAGTATCCTACAAAAATTAATTCAAAATAATTTTTTTTTATATAATTTTAAATAACTGGTGAATGTATTACTAATTTAAGCTACTTAAAAACAATCAAATATTAACCTTTATATTAAAATAGTAGGGAAAAAATCAATTTGAACTGATTTTTTTAGGGTTCAATAAAGTGTGTGTGTGTATATATATATATATATATATATATATATATAGATATTAAATTTTCTGCTTACTCGATAAAATTGTGAAACTTCATGGTTTCAAACATACAGCCCTTGTCATTGAAATTACATTTTTTTTTTCGTTCTCTAGGTAGAGGTGAAAGTGAGTCGAGCTGACCTAAACTTAAGGTTGCTCAAGCTTGGTTTGTAAATGTTAATGAGCCTAAAAATATGTTCATGCTTAGTTCATTATCTTACGATGTGTACTCGAACGAGCTTTTAAGAAAACAAATATAAGTTGAGCTCGAGTCGCTTGATTATTTTACACTAATTGGTTTGAATATTGGTGATCGAGTCGAATCCGAATCGAACTAAATAAAATAATGAGTTTTAAATTTTGTTTAAACTTGACTTATTTATTTTATGAGCACGTCTCGACCAACCTTTTTTTTAAACGAACGCGATTTTGAGTCCTATCTCCGGGCTCTCTTGAAACTTCTATATAAGTTCACATTTCTAAACTTCACGTCATAAAATCTCAAGTTAAACAAAATATATTGGCAACTAATGGCACCTATTCTCTTCTTCACCCTCCTAGCTCTAGTTTGCACCATCACCACCAAAACATGCAACGGCAAAGCCAGACCTAAATTCCCTGCTATTCTGGTTTTTGGTGATTCAACTGTCGACACGGGAAACAACAATTACGTAATTACTTTACTCAGAGGCAACCATCATCCCTATGGCCGAAACTTCCCTGGCCACATTCCAACCGGAAGGTCTTCTGATGGAAAACTCGTTCCCGACTTGCTAGCATCTATTTTAGGGATCAAGGAGATGGTTCCACCATTTCTACAGCCTAATCTATCGGATTATGAACTTCGAACCGGGGTCAGCTTTGCATCCGCTGGAACCGGATATGATGATTTAACAAGTGCTTTCTCCGGTGTAATCCCAGTGTCAAAGCAACCCGGGTATCTTAAAATTTACAAAGAAAGGATTATAGGGATAGTAGGAAAAGAGGAGGCTACAAGGATAATTAGTAGGGCCTTTGTGGTTGTTGGTGCCGGGACAAATGACTTCATTTTCAATTTTTATGACATACCAACAAGGAGGCTTCAGTTCAACATTAACGAGTATCAAGATTTTGTACTGAAGAGGCTGGAAGATTTTGTTAAGGTTCTATCTTTTCTCTCACTCACATGCATGATTAACGTACTGCCAAAATTTTTGGATAGTTCAATAACTCTGAATTTCGTCGCATGCAATTCTGGCACTAGATAGCGTGGCATGGTTATAATTCGTTATCAGATTAGTCTACTACCAGATGTCAAGAAATTAGGAGTTTCAAATTAAGTAATTCTATGTTATTAAATAGTTGTAATATATATTTGCTCTTTTGTTATTGTGCGGATTGATCCGTATTTTAAGAGTGTGGATCGAATGTATTAAGTGATGATAAGTTTAGAAAAGAGAGAGTGTATCTATAATTTAGACAATAATTTTTAGACTAAACGTCAAGTGACACATATTCGATTCGCACCGTTAAAATACGAACTACATCGATACAAAAAATAAAAAAAAATATAGCCTTTTATAGATGATGTAGCTAAGGCATCGAAAATGTAGCTCCCGTATAACGATATAAGGAACATTATATTTTCCTTGACATGCCACTTTAAGGGTCCATTTGATAGCCGTCCAATTCCAAGGCAAATTCAGAAAAGTTGGAAAATTCTGGTATTTTCCAGCTTTTGGGTTATTTGATATCCTTAATTTGCCTTGAAATTTGTTTTCTATGTACAACACCCCTTAAGCACAATTTGCCACCCTAGGGTGAAATTCAATTCTTAGGGGGGGGGGGGTTGTTTGCCACATTTGGGTGGCAAATCACTCAAAACCAATTTTATTTTATAACTCTATATATTTCATAAATATATAAATATATATTGTTAATAACTATGTAAATTAATATTTATATATATTTAATATTTCGTACATTTATATATATATATATATATATATATATATGTATATTGCGAATATTTCGTATATTTATATATGAAATATATAAATGTACGAAATATATAAATATCTGAAATATTTATAAATATACGAAATATTTCACATATATGTATATTGCGTATATTTCGTATATTTATATATATTTCATATATATATATATATATATATATATATATATATATATATATATATATATATATATATTATTTACAAAATATACATGTATATTATATATATAATAAATGTATATATTCTGTAAATAATATATTATATTTACAGAATATACATGTATATTATATATATATAATATATGTATATATTCTGTAAATAATATATACTTAGTATATTCAATATATAATATAATATATATTCATATATTTCATAAATAATATATTATATTTATAGAATATACATGTATATTATATATATAATATATGTATATATTCTGTAAATAATATATATTTAGTATATTCAATATATAATATAATATATATTCATATATTCCATAAATAATATATTATATTTTCATAGAGTTTGAACATTTAATAATATATATTTAGTATATATATATTTTTTCATAAATAATATAATTATTATTATTATTATTATATATACTAAATATGTTTTTGTACATTTAATAATATATAAATCCGAATATATATTATTATATATATTATTAAATATACTATATATATATATATTAATACCAACATATATATTCCACTATAAATATATATATATCCGAACATATATATTCCGTATATATGTTCGGATATATATATATCCGAATATATTATATTATTTGCGGAATATATATGTTCGGATATGTATGTATATATATATATATATATATATATATATATATATATATATATATATATATATATATATATATATATATAGGGAGTGGTTCAAAAGTGAACCAAAAGAATGAACTTTTTAATGAACCTACTAAGTCATAAAAAATTGATCCTTAATTTCTTGTTGTAATTGGTCCGTGCCAACGGGGGGATTGAAAAATTATTTATTGCCGCTGGCGCGGACCAATTATAATAAGAAATTAAGGATCAAATTTTTAATGTCTTAGTAGGTTCATTAAAAAGTTCATTCTTTTGGTTCACTTTTGAATCTCTCTCTCTCTCTCTCTCTCTCTCTTTATATATATATATATATATATATATATATATATATATATATATATATATATATATATTCCATAAATAAATTTTCCACATTTATATCTATTTTCCAACTTTTGCGTTTGATAGAAAATGTGGAAAATTGATGATTTTCCAACTTGTATCAAACACACACAAGTTGGAAAATATTCATTTGCCTTGGAATTGTTTGCCCTGGAATCAATTGTCCTAGAATCATTTGAATTTTCCCAGTTTTCTATCAAACGGACCCTAAGTGAAAAGAACCTGCTGCATAGTTGTTAGTTGAGGGTAGCTACAGGTCTTGCGAAAGTACGTTTTCACATCCTTAATTCGTAGTCTCTCTCTCTCTCTCTCTCTCTCTCTCTCTCTCTCTCTCTCTCTCTCTATATATATATATATATATATATATATATATATATATATATATATATATATATATATATATATATATATATATATATATATATATAGTAATGCTCCTGTGCGGACTAGTCCGCATTTTAAGAATGCGGACCGAACATGTGTCACCTAACGGTGCACCTAGAAATTATCGCCTAAATTATAGGCACTCTCTCTCTTTTTTGGGCTCACCGCCAGGTGACACATGTCCGGTCCGCATTCTTAAAATGCGGACTAGTCCGCACAAGAGCAGGACTGTATATATATATATATATATATATATATATATATATATATATATATATATATATACACTAGGGCAAAAAAAAATTTAAAATACGTAATTGCAAAACGGCAAAAAATTCAAAAGTACGTAATTATAAAATGGTGAAATTTTTTAAAATATGTAATTACAAAACGGAAAAAAATGTATTCCCCAACAAAATAAATTGTAATTTTAAAAAAAAGCCTTTAAAATTTTGAGCAAAATTTCCATTGCTTATAAAACTATCTACTTTATTTATGAAATAAAAAATACACCAACAAAATTAATATTTTGTATTAGAAAAATGGGGACATTTTCGTCCAAAATTTAAGAGATGGTAAAATACTATTTAAAAATTTATTTTTTAATTAAAAATACTTTTTAACTGTTTTTGTAACAGTATAAAAACCTGTTTTAGCTGTTTTTTAATTAAAAGAATATTGTTTTAAACATATTCATTTCGACAAAATATTTTTTATACATTTTGTTGATTCATTTTTTAGTTAAACGAATATTTTTTATTGTACCGCTATTACTTAGATAAAATCCTAATTGGAAAAAAATATATGTCAAATGTTATATGGTGTCGTTTTTATTTTAGTCGGATTCATTTATTGTTTAAAAACGCCTTGTCTTGTGACGCCTTTATTTGGATTTTTTTTCTTGATTGATAAAAAAATAATTTCGTTTCGTATTGCATTTATTTTGATCTGATTCATTTTTAGTCGAATTTATTGTTTTGCCGAATTTATTTTTTATTCAAATTTTTTGTTTCTCACGCTTTTTACTTGGATCGGTACAATTATTAAAAGAAACTATTTTAACAGCATGTTGTAAAAAATTATCATTTTGATTACTTTTGAATTGCTGTGAAATAACAGAAATCGATACTTTAATTAACAGAAGTTATTTTGTCAAAGTTTTACATTGAACCTTGCGCCATGTGTTAATGACACATGCTCCTAGTTACCTCGAGCCATGTAGTCATATTTTCTTGCTTTTACGCTTTGTGAAACCCGCGATGATAAAAAAACCTTGAGCCAACAATAAATAAAGTTCATTTTATTTCTTTAAGACTTTCCCTTCAAAAATATTGAGCCCCGCGCTGACAAAAGCGCTTTTAAACCATAGAGTGCCATGTTTCTATAACTGTTAATATTTAAAGGCCTGTCAAAAGAGAGAGTGCCATTTTTTTATAACTCCAACAATTGTCTGGACTGTTATGGAATTATTTTTCAAACTACCAAAAATTTCATCAGGCACATACATAAATGTTCCATTTGAGTCGTAAAGCCTTCTTTTTTTACAACCATACATAACCCAAGTATAAATATTTAACGATCCAAAAATACTACAAAGCAACATCATATTAAAAATTGTTGGCACTCATCCAAAAATACAACAAAGCAACTCAAATATAGATATTTAACCCATAACGTGTCATACCCATATAGTAGATATCACTAAAAATTGAGTGTGCTACAAATTTTGATACTACCATTACACTTTTGGACCATTAAGCAAAACATGAAGGAAACCCATGAGTGATGTTGTACCCCACTGTTCAAACACTAAAAAATTGTATGACTAAGTGAAGAATATGTAAACTACAATAAACATACAGAAAGTTGTAATTCATTAATAAAGGATATGGATAATGGCATCTCAAAGTACCAAATGAGTAAACACTCGTAACCATAAAAAATTTCAGTGGAGATGCAAAATGTCCCAAATAATATTTGGCTCTAAACACAAAACAATTGGTTTGAAAATACCCAAAAATTAAAATATCCATACGATACTGCATATGTGATGCCAAAAAATGCCTCACATCAGGGTGGCTCAACTGCACCAAATCAGAAATATAAAAAATTCCCTCAAGTTAAACTATTAGGGCCAGTTTGATTGCGCAAATTGTTTGATTATGTAAATTGGTTCATTGTGAATTATTGAATTATAAATGAGTGAATTTGAAATGAGTTAAATACAATTTTACACAATGTTTGGTAATTTGAAATTGATGTTAAGGTTCTATGAAAAAATGATAAAAACAAATCAAGAGAGAGGGGGAGGGAAAGAGAGAGAGAGGAGGAGGAGGGAGAGAGAGAGAGAGAGAGGGAGATGGGACATATACTTTATGTGACTCCTATTTCAAATGGATTCATTTCAATTTTTTTATGAAATGATTCAATTTCAGATTTTGTACATGAGCTAAAATGGGGCAATTAATGAATCATTTCATTAATAAACCAAACACTATTAATGGATCAATTTGTAAATGAATCAATTTATTAATGATTCAATTTACAATTTTGGGACAACCAAACGGGACCTTACTTTTTTTAAACTAAAAATAAATACCAAGCTATGATTAACCAATAAAAATTTACATTCACAAAGTTAAACATAGAAAAATGGAAACAGAAACATAAAATTTAAATCAGTTATCTCAAATTCTATTAACAACTCTCTCAATGAGTTCCCGGCCTAATGGTTTCTACAAACAACTATCTCAAATTCTTTAAAACTATTAAACAGAGACATAAAATTTAAATCAGTTAATAAAAATCAGAAGACATAACAAATTAAAAAGTACTCTCAAAATCAAGAGGCAATAATTAGATATCTCACCATGGTCAGGAAATTTTTGGAACCAGATATGTGCTGACCGGATCTGAATCGGATCGGAAACGGAGAACGGTTTGGAGAATATGGTATCCGGTGAAAAATGGTTTTCAAATGTTCAGAATCGGGTCTGAACCGGAAATGTTCAGAATCTCACCATGGTCCGGAATTGGAACAGAACAGGAAATTGTTCATAAGTAAGCAATGGAGACGATGCAAATCTTACTTCCAAAACTGAAAAGATCATGTAAAAATATGAACTGACCCACTTTCGGTTTGCGGCGGAGAAAGTAAGGAATGGAACATTCGGAGGGTTGAACTTCTTAAACTCGGAACAGAACGGCTTAACCCGTGGAGCAAGCTTGAGTTCACCGGACCCTCCTGGAGCTGGGCGCCCTCCGACGTGGTGGGCTACCTCTCCGGATCAACCACTCTTAAATCTAAACTTGACCCACCCACACCATAATGGGTTCTCCTAGGCGGGCTACCTCTCCGACGTCGGGCATCCACAAAAAAAACTGGGTGAGAGAGGGGTGAGTAGGTGATATGAGATGGTGTGGTTGCGGGGTTACAATCGAAAAATCGATGATGGCTTTCGATGGAGAAGGTGTGGTAGCAGGGGCGGCAGTTGTGGTTTGGTTGTGAGGTAGTGTTGATGATGGTAGATTTGTGTCACTGGAGGCGTTGGTGCTAGCGAGGTAGTGTGGAGGTTCTCTTGGTGTTGGAAAACATAAATGAAAATTCTACCTTGGAATATACACAGTGAGATCTGCTGAAAGAACAATAAACACCATCGTGGCAGCCATATCTGCCAAATGAAGAACACATACGCATCCATGGTTTGAATAAATAAGGGTGAAAGAAATGAAATAGGCCTATCTCAGTGCTGAAATTCACAGAGACAAAATACATGTTATTAAATACAAACCAACGTCCACCACGAAGAGGAGTAACCGGAGCAAAATAAATACCAAAACTTTCAACCTTGAAACAACCAAAAAATAATAACTCAGAGGGAGAACTTCGTACCTTTGGGGATGTTTTTAGATCTATTAAATACTATAAAAGATCTACATCAAAAATCAAAACGTTATTAGATTAGCGAGAAGTTTTAGAGGGAGAACTTGATACCTTTAGAGGGTGAGGGAAGCTATCTGCATGTGCGAGAATGTGTAGGTTTTTGAATTAAAGTAATAGGCAAGTGGCAGGAGGAGGAGTTGTCAAATTCAATGAAGTGAAGATAAAGTGGTTTGTTCAAAATTCAAAATTTGAAAAAAGTTTTGTACGTGTTCCCCCTCCCGCGCACCCCAATTTGCCATGTCACAATTTATAAAGTATGACGTGGCACAACATGACACCCTTAGATCGATTCAAAAAATTCGATCTCAACCGTTAATTTTTGGCACTATTCAAACAACCCTCTCATATAATATATATATATATATATAGTCCTGCTCTTGTGCGGACTAGTCCGCATTTTAAGAATACGAACCGGACATGTGTCACTTGACGGTGAGCCAAGAAAAGAGAGAAAGTGTGCCTATAATTTAGGCGATAATTTTTAGGCGCACCGTTACGTGACACATTTCCGGTCTGCATTCTTAAAATGCGAACTATTCCGTACAAGAGCATTATATATATATATATATATATATATATATATATATATATATATATATATATATATGTCATACTAATTCCTAGAATAGTCTAGAATATTCTAGATAAATCTTATAATATTCTTGATAATTCCTAAAATAATATAGAATACTCTAGAATATTAGGAAAGTATATAGGCTTTCAGAATGTTTCCATAAGGAGGTGAGAACCTTCTGGAGAATTAATCTAGACCATTGATGTACCTTAATCTCTACCATCCATTAAGGAGGTGAGATGCCTATAAATAGGTAGTGAGGTCATTTGGCCATTCATCTCAATTCAAGCTAAGCATTATAATCTATCATCAAGTCTAATACCAAAGCTTTCCATCTTTTTCTATATTCCCAAATTCTCCTCAAATAAGTTACTAATTAATTCTCTCCTTCTAAATTCTTAGTTGTCCATATCTAGCAATTCTAATTTTCTAAACTAAACATTAAACTACATTCCAAACTACCTCCTAAAACTAACAATATATCTGTAAATAAAAGTAGGGAAATGAATTGTTTTTCACTATTATCAAAAAGGCTAAACTTGCCTTTAAGAATAAACGCCCAAAATCAATCATAAACTGCCAAAATAACTAAAATGTAATTTTCGAACTAGAGATAATCTAAGCTTATGGAGTATATATTAGTTTATAATGGTAGAAGTTTCTATACAAATATATATATATACTAGCATGTAATTAGCACTATGCACGGACACATACTATATTTTTATCATATTTTAGTGTATAAATGTAGAAAACTATTTTCATGAACTAATCCTTTAACGATTGACTTAAAAATAAATTATTATTTGACAAACCACATATTTCTTAGTTAAAATTAAATTTAAATTGATAGATGAATTCAAACATCGATACAAAGTTGAGAATAATCATATTGCACCATTTACAACGCTTAAATAATGAGTCTTTTATGTAGATTTATGCCAATATGCAAGACATCTATAACACATTTTTTAATATACTTTTCAAATAATTTTTGAAATTTTTGAATGGGATAAAATATATCTAAAAAAATATTATTAATGGGACAAAATGTAAAATGTAAAATATATCTACCAAATTATAATTGAAAAATTATATATAGAATAAATATTTTCATGTTCCACTTAATGAGGAGTTATGTTCATTTGAACATATTGATTATGAGATACACTATTGTATCCATAAATCATGTTACTAATATGTGATTTTTCTGCCCAAGTATTAATAGTGGAAATAAATAAAAAGAGAGATCTAAATATTTGTCTATTCTATACAATAATTTATAACACAACTGTTTCTATAATAATAAAATAACAATAATCACAATAACTGAGGCATTTTTTTGGATATCATACCACGTGGTGTCCAGGTCAGCATTAAGCTTACCTCGACTAATCCACGTTCGCGGTTCGTGGCTTCGGCTGGCTAAGCATTATTTTGAAAGTGTCAAGAATCAAACTGGGGACCAAACTCAATCCACCTCCAAAACTATCCCAGTGCCAGGGATCGAATAGAGATATTCATTTTCTACCACACGTGAAAATTTTTAATCCATTCATTTTTTCAACACATGACAATTTTGAATCTTCTTGATGCAATTGGAAATATATGTGGTGATATATTAATCAAAGGTATATCATCCTAAAGTAAAAAATGATTAAGAAATTTATACTTTTTCAATGTAATGAGATAAAGAAATTGAAAAAAAAAATCATTTGATTATATATCAAATCACTGTCGAACATAAGCGAGTGAAGTCATATCATCATCCCCAAACCACGCTAGTAATTAAATTATTATTTAGACAAATAGGAATAAAAAATTATACTTAACCTTCTAATTTTAATTCTCTATATTTATTAGGTTTGAATAAATATAATAAATAAAACGAATCCAACACGTTAATAAGTAAGTTGTATCCATATGCATATATACATAATTGTAAGTCTATAGAAAGATTCTGATGTACCATTCAAGTCTTTTGTTAAATTCTAAAAAAAAATCTCTAAATTGAACGTATTATGAAGCATTATTTATACAAATTGATAATTCATAAATGATATAATTGTCTAATACTACTATTAATATGTTTAATTATTTTTTAAAAATACACTACACAAATAAATTTGACTAAAATACTTGATTACCTTTTGAATCTTATGGACTGCTATCATTTAATAATACGAATTTTGTGCGATAATCAAAAAGTCGTTTCTCTTGCATATATTGGATGAGATAAATGGGCCTATTACACTATAACAAATTCAAAAGTATAATAATAGTATATAATAAAGATGTCAAAGAGAGGTACTTAAATTTATTAACAATGGAAAGGAAGATAAAATGTAAAAATTACATAGTTTATGACTTAAATGTTACATTATCTCCCGGGGTTATCACCCGTATTTCATTACCCATAAAACATGGCTCATGTGATGATAATTCGAACTAACAATTCGAGAGTTGATGACACTAACAGTGACACCTCCAGCACCTGAGATCCAAGATCCGATCTGGGTTTAACCCATAGCTACTCCCCTAACCCACCACTCGCCTCATCCACTTCCAAACCACCGGCCATTACCCGACTTCAACCCAGAACCTCCCTTTACCTACTCCACCAAACTTTCTTATCCCTCTATACCAACCCGAAACCCATGAATTCAAACTCCTGTTCTGATCAAGCTTTAGTTAAAACTCGGTCAAAACCCACAACCATAGTCCTGCCAGAATCTAAACCCGACAGCACCCATGCTGGATACCACCATCTCAAAACCACCGGCGAGATCCCAACACCATACCCTTCAGAACCATGACCCCACTGCTCCGGCCAATTGCTTCCCAACTCCGGCACTTGAACCCAACCACCCACCCTCTAAACTCCTGCCCATAACCCGAGTCCAACTTGGCTGCAAAACCGACCCGCATCAGACCCGTCGGCTTAAACTAAACCCGCTGCCATGCTCGACCAACCTTAACCCATACCCATACCCCTTCTCTGACCTAGCTCCTTCAACTAACCCGATCTCCGTTCCAATACAACTAACAAAAAAACCTCCCAAACACAAAAGAATTACACATTCGTTTACCCATCTTCAAATCTCCAAATCTTCAAAGAATCACAAAGCCGATGAGAATTTGTAGAAGGCTTTGAGAAGGATCAGAGTTAAGAAGGCATCGTCGGTGAGAGTTCATGATGTTCGAAATCTAAAATTGATTACTTACCATTCTCTGTCAAGAGAAATTGTTAATGAGAAGATTTGTCCAGGCATGTAGAATAATGTTGGATTATAAAGTTTTTGTGGAAGGAGAAGTGAAAGGTTTTAAAAGTTAAAACTGTCAATGGGCTAGAGAACCGTTTCCTAATCTCAGACATGTGATCGATGGGTTACCACACTCTGATGCCCCAACAGAGAACGTGTCCATGTGATTGCATTATAAATGAAGAAGCATTTATATTTCCATTTTATAAGTATAGAGAGATAGATTTACTTATTTTTTACTTTTTTCTCTCCATCATTAATTATCATTTTTACCTCTAATACTATTGTATTAGAGGTATATATATATATATAAAATTACCTGAGAAAGGATGGTATATTGTTTAAAAATCTCTACATAAAATAGTCTAATAACTAATGATTTAAACGAAAGAGTTTTAGGATTGTTTTGTTAAAACCTAACTTTTCATGATTTTACCAATTAAATTACGTATTAATATATCGATAAATTTACTTCATCTTACAAAATTCTTTTAAATTTTCAGGAGTTGTATGATCTTGGATGTCGTATAATGGTTATATCGGGGCTACCTCCAATTGGGTGTCTTCCCTTACAAATCACTGCAAAGCTAAATGATCCTCTTTTCAGATCATGTTTAGAGAATCAAAATTCAGATGCTCAAGTTTATAACAGCAAACTAGTGAAATTATTACATCAAATACAAGCATCTCTTCGAGGGAGCAGAATTTTCTATGCAGATACATACAAGCCGCTAATGGAGATGATTAAAACACCTGAAAAATATGGTAATATCTCTAATCCCACAAGATTATCTAATCTATTACATTGCGCACTGGAGCTATAGTTTCACACATTCCCACACACTAATATTCAAAGAGTGAACCTTAGATGCATACAACATTTAAATAATCAATTTGGACGTATGCCTCGAGGCAAGCACGGGAAAATGACCTCGTCTAAGCCTCGAGTCTTTAGTTCATTCAGTCTGGTTGTACAAGTCATTATTGCCCGTTGACCTGTAGTTTTATTTCTGGTTGTACGAGTCATATATGATACTAGCATGAAACCCGTGCGATGCGTGAGCGAGACGCAACGTGCGGAGCATAGAAAAAAATCTCTTAAAATTTCGAACAAAAATATTATTCATATCTACATTTGCATAAAAGGGCGGAATTTTAATTAAAAATAAAACTTATAGTTATTTAATGAAAACTTATAGTGATATAAAATATTATAATTAAAAAAATTATCATTTTGAAAAACCATTACAATAATATAAGATAATATGTAGTACATATTGATCAAAAAAATAATGTTTAGTTAATTTATGTGATTGTATGTGGAACGGTAATGTTCACATGTATATATATATATATATATATATATATATATACACGCACGTGTGTTTGAATGAAGAGCCTATCTATCAAAGAACAAATCAACGTATGAAAAAGGGGAAACAATACAGAATCAAAAGGGTGGATTCCATTTTTCCTCAATCATATTAAAAGGTAATTTTTTTAGCTAATTATATATTCTAATAGATTTATCAAATATTGGAAAAAACACAATCCGAGTGGACTAATTGATCAACACTAATGAAGAAAAATACTCGATTACTCTTTTCAAGAAAAAGAAAAATAAATTCATTAGCATTGTTGCAGAAGTATTTACAATACCTTCCAAAAAAATTCAATACCTACAAAAATGCAAAAAAAGCTAGTTGTGCAATACAAATAAATTCTCCCAAGAACTCCACAAAAGAATCAATCGCAAATTAATAAGCTTTCTATATTAAAAAAATGTCATAGTATAAACATAATCTCAGTAGATAATACTCCTCCCCTTGAAACACTTTTTATTTCTCTCACCAAATTAATCAAAACTATCAATAACACCCTCTAACACGTGAAGCACTATAACTGTTCAACACCACAACCAATGTATACCGACCCTGTAATTTATGTACAGTGTTTATAAAAAAAATCAAGGACAAATTTCAAGAAAAATTAAAGAAGAATTCATAATGGTTTATGCATGAACATAAATTTTAATGCACAAATATATTGTTTAAAGGAAAAAAACAACTTACATGGAGTCAATGCGACGATGATGATGTAACAAGTTAAAAAAAAGATTTTGTTCTCCCAGATCATGCTATTCAACACAGCCCATATATAGAGTTAAATTCAACTCAAAGTAATTGTTAAATGTGAAAAATGACAAAACCTCCACACCCTCTATGGTCCAGATCTTTTGCGACTGTGGTAGCTGACAACACCCCCACAGAACATAATCTCAAACAACTTATAACCTTCAAGGGCGAGCCTGCTATGATCTTCTCAAATGATATCCAAATCCTTTTAGAACCATTCAAACATTCAATCATCGGTAAGTTTTCAATTGGGAGACTTTATCTAGATGTTATTCGTAAGACCTTTGAAACGTTTTCCCTTAAAGCTGTATATTCAATAGGTCTAATGAATTCCAAACATATTTTTATAAGACTAAATTGTGAAGAGGACTATGTTCGTTTATGGTTAAGGGGTCATTGGTTCATAGGTCATTTCCAATGAGAACCTTCAAATGGTCGGCAGACTTTAAACTAGATGAGGAATCACTTATTATTCCTATCTGGATATCCTTTCCAAATCTCCCCATCCATTTTTTTGCCAAATCTTCTTTATTTTTGATTGCCCAACTAATAGGAAAGCCTCTCAAACTGTATTCTTCCACAACATCAATAACTAGGCCAAGTATAGCCTGAGTCTGTGTCCAATTAAATCTTTTAGATAAAAACCCTCATAGAGTCCGGATTGTATATGGATCTAAAGGATTCTGGCAACTAGTGGATTATGAGAATATCCCAGAATATTGTTACTACTATAAGAAAAAAGGCCACGATGATGAAAAATGTTTATTCAAAAGCCCTCGTCCAAAAGATCCCATAAAAAATGCCGCAAGAAAGGAGAAAATTGCAAAAGATGTATATGTAGAGAAGAAAAAGGCTCCTACTCAAGAAATTTGCGAAAATCTCTGTTTAGAAAACCAACTTAGCAATGAAGAAAATCAAGTTCTAATTCTAACTACATTAGCCTAAAGTCTCCTAAAACAGTGGTCACCCTATGTGCCACTCAATTACCCCTGGCAGTGTCAAATCATTTAGGCCTTAGTAGTTCTTTACCCGCTGAAATGGACAAAGTTAAAACAATAGTAAATGGTGAGATGTACGAGATGGATCCCTCTATACATGTTCAAGGTACGGTTGTAGGTAATGGGATTATGGAGAAGTTAGCTGAGTTGGAACATCTAGGTACGAGTTTTGTTGAAAATGACATCACTGTTAAGAAAGGTTTCAAGTTTTGTGTCGAAAATGAGCAGCAACCATTTAATGGTTATGGTGATGATTTGACTGGGCACTCAGAAGGTACGAGTGGCAAGGAATTGCCTCCAAATCGGCAACGTTTTTTTGAAGAAAAATGGTATAAACTCAGGCACCGTGGGTACTGTTCAGGTGATCAAAAAACCATTTTGAAATAATAAAAATAGGAATGGGATCCCACAAAATTAGGAATTTACAAATTAGGTACCACAAAATCACGAAGGAGATCGAGTTGTTGAGAATAATGCTAAAATGGTTCAACATATTTCGGATGATGTTGACTCCGCAGAACTTAGGATTGATAATGTGACCTTTAATTCGGATACTCCAAATATTCCCGAAAAAAATTTGGATAATATTCATGGGAAGTTGAAGAATAAAAATAAAAGCTTCATTCATAACACAATTTAACGTGATTCCATCATATTAATAGGAGATAAACTCATTTTGCGCGATAATTTATTCGGGACTTCATCTTTTGATGAAGACTCTAAAAGTGATGAGATTCCTTTAGAGTATATTAATTCAAGTGGAGAGTTATCCCAAGTTAATCCTATTGGTGGCTGTTGATGCAAAAAACTAGACCGAATCCCATTTTTATGATCACAGATAAATAGAAAAAATCAATCCAATCAAGCACATGAGAGACAAAGATTTTTTAAAGTGGTTCGGCTATAAGGAAAAACCTACGTCCACTGTTATTTTATTCCCAGGGGTTTACAATAGCACAATGTGGTGTAGAGAGAGAAAAAGGTGTAGATCTTGTGTATGGTGTCTCTCATCCTTGTCGGATCTCCTTGGTTCTCTTGGATCTCTCTCGTTATCCCTCTCTTTGGCTAAGGGAATACATGTATTTATAGTGATGAGAGATAAAGAGATTCATTGTATGTAGACATTTATACATTATGTCTACATTCAACGAATCTAATTGTTGAATTGCTTGGTATGCTATGTGTTGTCATCTACAGTATAAATGTACATTAATGCTCATTAAATGCATAGTCATCTTCATTAATGCACATTAAATGCATAGTTATCCCTTGATCTTCCTGGTTGGTATGCCGACCAACACTCCTCGGGTGCCGACCAACTCTCCTCGGATGTCGACTAACACTCCTCGGGTGCCGACCAACTCTCCTCGGATGCCGACCAACTCTCCTCGGGTGTCGAATATTGCCACGTAGGATGACATGTGTCCTTTTCTGATTGGTCCTCGTAGATGGAGAATTTTTGCGTTAACAGTGGCATTTATATATTTGTGGATCTCCCCAATCTTGATCCAGCATCTGCGGTGGATTCCGATCTTATTTCGAATGATGTAAATTCGACTACAAAAATGATTAATGGAACGTCGTCCTTAAGAGAACGCGATTTAGAAATCGAAGGACCTAAATAGATAAAAAAAAATTCTCTCAAGTCCCTCAATCATTTGTTCAAGCCACCTTGGTAGGGCTGTTCTACCTAAATCCAATAATATTTGGGGATTTTATTCCTCTTTAATATATATATATATATATATATATATATATATATAACAGTTGATCCATGCAAGTGTTGACTGGATGATACACTTTGAATAAGTGTTTCGTTTATTGGCCACACATTTCCATTAGAAGAGTTCAGTCACCTTAGACTGTTTTAGGCTATTTCATTTTGCCTCCCCTTTAGTGTGACCGCCAACTATCTATACCTATTGCTGCGTAGTGGGTCTCAAATACAGGACATGTTTGTAACCGCTTCCTCTTCACCTTCCTCTCAAATAAAAGACCACTTCCCCTTCCTCTTCACCTTTTGCAGTGGGTCTCAAATACGCAAGCTATCTTATCCTTCTCAAATAAAGAACTTCTTCCTCTTCACCGTCTATCTAACTCCATTATAATAATAGAAAATGAGAATAAAAATAGATAGAATAAAACAAAGAGATACAAATTAGGGTGGGTTAGTACTGCCACGTGGAGCATTTATTGAGAGCCAAAATTTATTCATACTTAGTGCGTTTAGTATAGAGGCAAACATGGGACATGGTCATCCTATGTGGATAGCTTCGCTGCATAGGACTCTAAATGCTTTGTATAGCATTTTAGAGTATTATAAAGATACCATGTTTTATTGGTCTCTCTCTCTCTCTCTCTCTCTCTCTCTCAATATATATATATATAAAATAGAATTTTATAATAAAAAATTTGGATTTTTTTCAAAAGACAACCCCTGCACTCTTCCTTTCAGAGCGACCAACAAAGGTCGGGCTTCGCTGTAGCGAAGGGAGAGTTCGTGGCTCGTGGATGAGACTAGAGTTTTTGGGGGTTTCATGTGAAAACTAGCAATCAATTAAGGTCCATGTTGGCTGTAGAGAATGGGCATCAAATTTGTGTGAAACTTGATTTTAATTGATAGCCATTTTGGGCATAACTTTAATGTTTGCTACCTTGTATAAATTGAATATTTTAGGGAAACCTGGATTAATATCAACTTTGGTCATCACATTTATTGCTTGTATACACGTTGAGAGGATTAGTGAGCTTGAGAACGTTATAATCCTTATTGATTAGAACAAAGAAAGAAAGCCATAATTCGTGGTGAACCAAGTACATCTTGTTTTATGCTTGTTGATGTGTGTTTTCTGATTACCTTGCGTACATGAATCATTTTATTGAGTGAGTACCCAGACAATAAAAATATGTATACAAAGAATATGAGGGGGAGAGAGATTTCCCATTACTTGATATCTCAATTATGAAGGGTTATGATAACACATATGATTTTCAGGTACAAGCTTTTAAAGATGCCACACGCAGTGGGCCAAGGTTATAAAGAAGGTCAAAGATCCCCAATTACTAAACCACATACCTCAGCATTTGGGTAGTTTCCCCATCCAAGAATCATTGGACATTGGAGGGTCCATGGGAAGCCGTATCTAATGCCCAAACTTCAAACAGGGTTCAGACAACATGGCTAAAGTATAAATAAGACTTAGTAACTTAAGTCCCATAATAAGATATTATTAGTGATATAACAAGGCCAATTTAAGTCCTTCTACCATTTTGGCAGACTTATACATAATCTCAATTCTTGAGAATGGCCCAAGAAGGGCTTAGCTAGCCACTAAAGAATCAACTTAGTCATGCTCAATAGGACTTAGAAGGGTAGTCGCCCATGCACTTATGCTTGAAATACATTTAGTACCTCATTCATAAGACCTCAGGGCTATGAAACCCCATAAACAACCAAGCAAATCTACTTACCCAATATGACGAGTAGTGAAATGTACATTAACTATTCCCCCTACCCTCATATACCCTTCACTACATGCCCTAATGTATTAAATCACACTTAATTTTAATACTAACCACCATCCATGGCCTACAACCCTTATCCCAATGATCCACCTCCATTTTTTAAGCTTATGGACGCCATAATATTGTGAGTAATACTGCATACAATATTTCTCACCTGATTAAGGGGTTGTATGTATAAAAAATACTTATAGAGGTTGTAGGTGTTCTAATTCAATTTAACTTGCAATATATAAGAGTTTAGAGAATTTAAATTCAATATTTGTAAAGGAAAATGATCACTTATCACTTCACCATATTAGGCGAATGGTCACGGTTAAAGTCCCTGATCACTACTGTGGGTTGCGGCCAAGGGCCATGACCATTTTCATTGGTCACGGCCCAAATCCCTGACCATATCAAGGGTCACGAACCTTGGGGGTCACGGTAGATGGTCGTGGACCTTAACCATGACCCATACACAAACCTAGGCATAGCCTTTAGCCATGACCCATCCTTTAATAAATGAGGCTGGTCACGGCTCTGGTCACGGCCCTCAGTTGTGACACGTCCTTAATAATATGACAATGGTCACCACAATGGTCACAGCTCAAGGACGTCACCCATGCTTTGTCCTTACCAATATAGTCATGGCCCTAAGTCGTGACCCTATTTATGCGTGATAACAGATAGAGATGGTCACAACTTAGAACCATGACTAGTTTTAAATATATTAAAAAAAATTGGGCAGAATTTTCTCTGCTTTTTGGACATTATAAAAGTTGTGTAATATAAACCCCACGCGGCCATAATTCTAAACAATAAATTATAAAAGACCACGTGGTCACGGGACCCCTTGTTTAAGAGCATGATGATATTCTCACATTGTTGGTCCGTGCTCCCGAACCGAGGGTCCTGTGAGCATGTGGTTGGTTCCTACGAGTTACATTAGTCCGTGTGAGGTGTTGGCGCCACTCACATGGCCGTTTGGGGGGTGTTTTAGGGTTTCTCCCTCTAATGCCATATTTTCAAGTCTAAATGTGGATGTTCTGAAAATTGGTTTGTGCTCTCGGACCGGGGGTCCTGTGACCGCACAGTCGATTCCTACGAGGCCGTTTGGGATTTTTTGGGGTTTCGCCCTCTAACGGCATGTTTTCAGGCCAAAGTGTGGATATTCTAAAAATTAGTCTGTGCTCCCGGACCGAGGGTCCCATGACCACGTGATCGATTCCTATGAGTTAATTTGGTCCCTTGTGAGGTGTTGGCGCCACTCACGGGGCCGTTGGGGGGGGGGGGGGATTGTGTGTGTGTTTGGGTTTCTTCCTTCAATGGAATGTTTTCAAGCTTAAGTGTGGATATTCTAAAAATTGGTTCGTGCTCCCGAACTGGGGGTCTCATGACCACGCGGTCGGTTCTTACGAGTTACATTGGTCCCATGCGAGGTGTTGGCGCTACTCACAGGGCCGTTTAGGGTGTGTTTCGGGGTTTCACCTTCTAACGACATGTTCAAGCCTAAGTGTATATATTCTCAAATTATTATCGTGCTCTCGGGTCGGGGCTCCAATGACCACACGATCGGTTCTAGTGAGTTATCGCTAATTTTTTTTGGAGTTTTGTTTAGAAAGTCTTTGGACCAGTGCCTTGGATTTTTACAACTATAACAAGTTTTCCTATTATTGATTTTATATGGGGGAGTTCATTTTTGTTGAGGAGAGTGTGGAGAGTGAGAGTTCGATTTTGTTCTGCAATTGTAGTTTGATTCCACGTTTTCCTTTTCAAATGCCATATTGTTGATGGGAATTTTCATTATAAAGAGAAGACTAATATGAGTAAGTAAGTGACCGTTGTGTGAAGGAAATCAAAGGTGTCACAAAGATTTTTACGACCTGGACCATATCGTTCTTTGCTTCAATTACAAGCTATGTTAGTTGTCGAATTATATTATTACGGAATTACAATCTATGTCAGTTGCGAAATTATATTTTCGGGTGGTCATGGGACCCTCGGTTTGATAATATGATAATAATTTGAAAATATCTAGACTAAAGCTTTAAAACATGTCGTTGGATTGAGAAAAAAGAAAACATCCCTCAAACGGCCCCGTGAGAGGCGCCAACACCTCACACGGAGCCAACATCCAAAAACTAACAATAAGCGAACAACTAATAATTATCCAGTACTTCTTCCAACATACTATCAAATAACAAGCAAACAACTAATAATTATCCAACAGCGAACCAAACAAAACTAATAATTATCTCGTACTCCTTCTAACATACTATCCAACAACAAGGTCAAGATCTAATATACTATCAAACATTCATAAAAGTAAATAAACATTCATATACACATGTACACAGAAATACACACACATTCATATAAATACACACATACACATATACAGACACATATACAGTAGGGTTTAAATTAGAAATACAAAAAATAGGGTTTACCTTTGAGATTGAGAGAGAGATTTGGGCCGAAATTACATTCATAAAAGTAACTAAATATTTGTACATCAAAGTAAAGCGCTAATACAATGTCAATATCATAATAGGATTGAAATAAGATTGACAAGGATAACATAATATTTTGATACTCAATTTTCCTGTAAATCAACTAAAAGATCTTTCAAATTAGGGTTGTCATCAAGAGCTGACTGGAACTCTTTTGAGACTTTCATGCATCCACTTAAGTAGTCATACTGTTTGGTGCATGAACAATAATAAACTAATTGACATCGTTTATGCACTTAGAGTAGAATACTTTCTTTACGTTTTGAAAGACACATATAAAAGGCTCGTCGACTATGAGATATTTACTTTTCAGCTTTGATAAATATACCATAATAAGTTTGGAGTCAGGATCAACTTTGCAAGAATTCATTGTATCCTCAACCTTTACCCAATCACAATAGAATACGATTTTTGTGAAATCTAAGTAATCAAGTTTTAAGATTTGTTAGATTATCCCATAATAGGTTAAAACTATATTATTTGGATTTTTATCGCTTTTTCTAGCGATACAGGTGGTCAAGGAAGAAATTGATATTCCACTATTTTGATCAAAATATTTTCCTTATATGGATATGAAACGAAATCAAAACCGTTGGTGTGGAATTTCTTAAACTCTTTTGTACAAAAACTAGGGCCTTTTGCTAGGCGTGCAAGCCTAGAAGAGACATAACCTCTTTTAAGAAGATGCATTCATGAATGAATTTGTATTAGGGCATGTTTTTATCACATACGAAGAAATAACCGCACACATATGATGTGAAATTTACTTCTTTTAAAACACATGCCCTAAAATCAGTTATCATGTAATTTCTCCTTTGATTTTGGGTAATTTCGTTCTTGTACTTCCTACTAGTAAATTTTATAGTTTAGATCATAAAATATAAAAAAAACTTATAATTAAACAAGAAGAATTTAGTAGATACTCACTCTCTCTAGTCTTCGACTTCATCTTGCGGTTCGAATCCATAACGAGTTGCTTACTCGTATTATAGATTTATGAGTTTCACCTCTTTAGTGTTCCCAAATGGTAATTTGTCCTCAAACTCATCAGGTTCCTCGATTACTCAATCTCTATAAGGATTGAACCTCGTCTCCTCTTGTTCTGACATATGTTCCCTAACGTATAGCAATGATTACACTGTTACGTATTCTTCAGTAATTGACCCTCCAACATGCCATGTATTCTTTACGTAATCTTTGAAGGTTTTCATCAAGCGCTCAAAAGAATACATCAAACGATACCTAATGAGACCATATAACAAAGCTTTATCGCATAAATGCACTAGCAAGTGGACACTAATATCGAAGAACGACAGAGGAAAACATTTCTCTAATACATAAACTGTCTTGGCTATAGTTGATTTCGCATCTTTAATGTGCCTTATGTTTACCACTTTTTGCACAAAGTAGGGTAAAACATGTGGAACATCCATAATAACTATGAACATTACAATCGGATAAGGTCCCATAAGCTAGAAGGTCATGGATCTCCCACACCACCATTGCTTTAAGTGTGAAATCTTCACCCTTATGAGAGTCTAACGCCGTCACGCCTTTATCCTACAACTCTTTAAGTTCTCCAATTAATGGTGCTAAGAATATATCAATATCATCACTTAGAGCTTTCGGCCTAGGCATAGACAAAGACAATAATGTAAAATCCTTTCTCATGCATAGTGTAAGAGGGATACTTAAAGGCGACTAGAGCACTAGCCAATAATTCTGACTAGTACTTAAATTACCTGAAGTCTTAAACCCATCGGTTGAGATTGCAAGACAAATGTTACGTTGTTCCTTTGTAAATTCATGGTTTTGTGCATTTGAAATTTTCCAAACGGGTGAATTAATTGAATTGCGCATCAGATTCTCACCCACCTCGCATCGAGCGTGCCATATCATGACCTCCAATATCCACAGTACAGTAAAAAAATCATTTATGGCACAAGTGAAAAATACTTCAAAACCTTTTATGGGACTTGTGAGCACTTGCGATTTTTTCTAGCTTTGTCCTTTCCATTCTCACAACCCACATATCTAGGCTCACTGCATACATGACATTCATCCTTCTCTTCATTCTCATTGTAGTACAATATGCAATAATACTTGCATGCATGAATAAATTTGTATTTCAGACCCTAAACCTTTAGTCTCTTCTTCATGGTAGGATAATTGTCTGGTAACGTGTTCTCTATTGGGATAATAACTTTAACCCACTTAAGAATTTTGGTTACGCTGTTCCTAGACAAACCAAATTCACTCTTCAAACTATGCAAACAAATTATTGCATATAATACCGATTGATCTTCATCGTAATATTTATACAACGGTCTAACTGCATAGGCTTTCAACCATATGTATTCCCAATCTCCTGGAAGTTCAACATCAAAATTTTCATTTGGTTGGCTATAATACTCATTATCCGCATCCGTAGGTTGGTAGTTTTGACGGTTGTGGAGTCCGTAAGCATCACCAATTAAGTCGGTTAATAGATGATGTGTTAGTGAATCATGTATCACTTTCACTCGTTGGGGTTTCGTTATGCAGTCGGGTGCCAGCAATTCTTCCAGAACATAAGGAATCTTTTTTCACCATGGTCTGTCCATATTTTATACTCTTGACAATTCCCCAGTTTATTAAATGCAACTCAATGTATTCCAATGACTTATTTTTTTGTTCACACAATGGGTACATGAACACGGAATCTTGTCACTTTTAAGATTTTTAAAAGTGTATTTAACAAATTCTTGAACGCCATTTACATGATTATTTGAAATTCGGTTAGTCTCTCCCATCCACTCTTTGTATAGTGGGAAGTCCATGTAGTAATCTTCAAATTTCAGTTATGTGGTAATAGGTAAAAAAATATTATTACAACTAAAACAAAAACAATATTCTTACAACTGAAGCAATAAAAAAATATTATTAAAACTAAAACTAAAACAATATTCTTAAACTAAAACAAAACCAATATTCTTACAACTGAAAAAAAATATATTATTATAACTGGAATAAAAACAATGTTATTACAGCTGAAACAAAACAAAATATTATTTGATCTTTTCCAACAGATAAATTAGCCAAGCAAGAAAAGAGTTTGCATAATTCCTCGATTCCATCCCATCCCCGCCTTTAGTGAACACAGGTACGCCTCCCAAACCGTTGTATATTTCATCGGCCAGTATTTGAGCCTCACTCGTCTCCAAAGGTTAGTTGTGTACTCGATTTTCATCAACCTTGGAGATGAGTGTTCACTCCCCAACAACCCTCTAATTACTCAAGTCTTTTAAATATTACTTTTTTCCATAGTAACCGTGAGTTGTGGATGATGATCCAAGTCCCGTGACAAGCGTAGGCACGGGGAATGGGAATGTTGGATGAGGTGGCATTTGAGAGGGGAATATTTGATGAGGCTGCATTTGGGAGGGGAACGTAGAAGGCGACATTTGGTAAGGAAAACTTGAAGGGGGAGGATAGGGAAAACCTTGAGGAGGAGGGTGAGGGTAACGCTAACCTTGAGGAGGCAACATTGGGATCCCATAATTTTGGAAACGTTTCAACACAAGTTTCCTAATTTGATTAGTCAACATTTCCAGGTTATTTTTGATATCCTGGACATCGCCATCGCTCTTGAACTGTCGTTCTTTATTGGATAATAAATGATACTTGATCGAAGAAAACTTATCCACGAGAGGTGCGGTCTATTGAAACTTCATTTTTGGTATATGTGAGACAACACCTCTCGCCCTCCCCCTTTTTCCTTTCCAAAGGTCCGAGTCAGGACATCATTTTTAAAGTCAAAGTCATCATTAAGGCTCGAACCTGACTGACTGCTGATGGCCTCTATTGATCTAGCGTCTCAGCCAAGTGCGGTGAGAATTTATTATGTTTGCACCATCAAGGAAGAACGAATAAGTTGGACCGATTTGGTTTTTTACCCACATCTGAACTATCCTTTGTCCTACGCGCCCATTTTTTCTTAAAATCCTCATAGGATTTGGATCCCAGCCTGTGGATATCAGTTTTTTGTGCCCTGTTGTTTTTGTTTTTCTCCCTTTGGACTAACTTTTTCTCCATCGCCTCATTCTCCACAAACTTATTCCACTGCTCCACTGGAATTTCAACATTGGGCTTTCAAAGATAAAATATCGAAGCTCGCTGCCTCCTTCGAAAAATGTTTCTTTCGAAGGTTTCTCCTGTATGTCCTCAATGATTCAGCAACCCGATATAGAACCTTATTCTTGGAACAATCGAAAAATGAGAAATACTTGCTAAGTTGATCGTATATGTCAACTTTGACGGCTTGATCAACCAGATTCCAGTTGTCTAGTCCACTAACCCACACATTCATTTTTCCCAAAGCCAAACACCGGGCTTTAAAGTTCAGCACACCATTCCTATCACCCGTCAAGTTATTCCCGAGAAGGGAGAACCCAATAGGATTTTTTTTGGTTGAGCGAGAGGCGTCGACAGCATTAGATGGGGGTGGCGGAGCAACATGAGTGCTGGATGAGGGCACCAAAGAAATTGCACTTGGACTTGGTGAGGAGGGAACCATTTGCAGAGTTGGGTATTGCTCACCAATTGGTGTTGAGTATTCGAGTTATGCATAAGATGGTGAACCTCATTGCGGTGTCCCCTCGGCACTTTGTTCCCTTAGGTTATTTCCTCCCGACATTATCTACAAAAATGAAAAACCATAAGTGACTAAAAAATTATAATAAGAAATTATAATTAATTAATCAAGCTTATGACTATATATATATATATATATATATATATATATATACTTTTTCAAAGTAAGACTTTAGAATATGTTCAATGTGCCTGATCTTCATCCATTCGATATTAGTTTTTAAGAATCAATGAATTTTTGCACGTGGCCATCTAAGAGGAAGATTATCCATGATTGATGTGTATATATCCGTGACATGAACTCAGAATCCTATCCTTTTCAACTTTTTGGCTAGATTCAATTTAGCGTACATATGGTGCGAGACATCACAATCTATGTCAATGCTCTATGTACGCATCCATAACGGGTGGATTTTTTTCGCTCTCTCCAACAACGTAACTAAGTTCAGGACTACGTCAGGATTATGTGTGTGAAATATATTTTGTATAACGTCATATCAGTTCCCTGGTAGGAAAAATAGAATATGATCGAACAATCTATCTTGCTGGAGATTAACTCCCCGATTTACAAGGTAGTTAAATTGTTCGATTTTTTTATTTTCATACCTAAAAATAGGAGTACCCTCTATATGACTCTCACTAATAAAAGAGTAACGTGTGTGGTCCAATTTCAACCTCTCCAGCTCTTGTTTCCAGTGATTATCATCATGCCTCATTTTTTCTGAGAAAAATATACGATGGCATGAATATGAGTCCTAGGTTAAGGTATAAGGGTATATTAGCGTATATTAGTTTGATTAAGGGTTTGAAAATGGAAAGGATTTTCAGTATATGAGTTTGATTAGGTTGTGGAACCTAAAATACTCAATTAATTTCAAACTCTAAATAAATACCAAGCCCTAAATGACAATACCCTTAAATAATGCAATTTATTTTAATCCCACAGTAACCACATTCAGTCAATACTAATAATACTCAATTAATTCAAACTCTAAATAAATTTCAAGCCCTAAATGACAATACCCTTATGTGTCGCAATTTATTTTGATCCCTAAGTAACCACATTCACTCAATATTAATAATGACAATACCCTTAAATAATGCAATTAATTTCAAACTCTAAATAACAATTCCCAATCAATGCTAACAATACCCAATAAATAATGCAATAAGTAATGATAATACCCGTTTCTTAAAAAAAAAAAAAGATACCCAAATACACACACATACACACACATATACAGATATACACACACATACACACATAAATATATACACACATATACACAGATATACACATGTACACACATTCACACAAATATACACACACGTTCATACATAAAAACACACATACACATAAATACACACACATTCACACACATAGACATTAGGGTTTAACACAGACAAAAAAAATTAGGGTTTGCCTTTGAGATTGAAAGAGAGATTGAGATTGAGATTGAGATTGAGATTGAGATTGAGATTGAGATTGAGAGAGATGAAATTAGGGTTTGAGAATGCAAATCACCGAGATAAAGATAGATTGACATGGGAAGAAATGAAATGAAGGTAGGGGGTGGGGGGTTATTCTAAGGAACCTGGTCACGGACTAGAGCCATGACCCACTGCCATGAGCCTTAAATTTTTTCCACATCAGCGCATAGGCAACCATGTGGTCACAACCCTAGGTCATGACCCACGTGCTTGATCAAATTGGTATGGTTACTGCCCAAAGTCGTGACCCATTAGGCGGGCATTGTGGTCTTGGTCATGGCTCAAGGCCGTGATCCTATCGTGACCAATTGCAGAGGGAATTTGGCATGAAGTTGGAGATATAATGGTCACAACCTGGTCACAGCCTTAGGTCGTGACCCATACTAGTTAAGAATTTGGTCCGTGACCACTTCTAAGAGAACCCATGGTCACACTGGTTTATGGATATGGTCACGCCAAATTTTATGTGGTCACCGCTTTGGGCCACGACTAGCTGGTCAGGGAGTTGAGTCGTGACCCTCTAGGGGTGACTATTCACAACATTTACTGTATTGTATTTCCTTCACAATGTGTTTAAGTTTAATACTTTTATCCCTTAAACATATTCATGTGTGTTAAGTCCTACGCGAGTTAGAAACACATATAAGTGTCGATTAATTACTCCTTATAGGTACTTATCCCTTTATAAAGACTTTGGATGACCATATACTACTTTTGCTAAATACTAGGTTGGCCATGATTGTAATATTCATCCCAATGACAAATATATGAGAGGTACATCTATGTGGTGGACATAGACACCACAATATAGGTGTTGAACCAGTCTACATCTTGTGTGATAGTCATTATCAGTATACATCCACCTTTGTATCCCATTGAGGGGATTATTTGGTGAGGCTCATGTCTTAACAAATTCTCATCCCATCAGTTTGACGTCGTCTATAGGAACGATTATTCTCTGAACTCATATTTACCAAAGTTTAAATATATTCTTCTCGTCAGGACGACCAATGACTAATTGGATAAAAATATTAACTATATTTAAGTTCACTTAATAGAATTCAAGAGTAGCTCCATATTATTTTAGTAGGCCCCAACCAACTATTATCGGCCCTGTAGTAGTTGTATCTCATCACAACACTAAGAAGGAGGACTAGGACTATGTATCTAGGGCATAAATGAGGGAAAGTCATGACTAAGAGCGTATCCCATATCCTCATAGGTCATAAGTAGTTCTTTCATCCAGATTTGGGCTCTCCTTTCTAGGAGGTCACTCCCGTTGAGGCTACATCGTAGTCAAGTTGGGGTGCGTTTAAACTATGAAGATGTTGAGCCTGTTGGGCCATTTTATCAGCTAATACCAAGCTCACACTCCCATTTCCATTGAGTTGTCCATACAAAATATTTTGTCTCCTCAAAATATCTGTATGTAGAATATTCCTACCATTGAACCATTCGTTGGGAACATATATCCCATTAACCATCTTGAAACTTATAGGTCTCTCATGTTTCTTAAGGACACTCTTGGTGAAGTGATTTTATAGATACTTGGTATCCATGTTGAGGGCATCGCTAGGAATTAGTTTGTTAAGATCAAATTTAGGACAATCAAGAACTTCACTAAAAAAACATGCATAAATTATCGACCTTCTTTGCTCATCTCTAGGAAGATGTTAGGAGAGAGCTTCAGAGAGTAAGAAAATAGGTTCAATATGGAAGATCTATGGGTAAATGAACTCAATGATACTATATGGACTGTATATTTTATTTCAATGCCCGTCTTAGGGAATTTTCTGATATCATTGAGAAAAATACCCCCACCATCAATGACTAATTTACTTGAAGGAGATCAAAAGTTTATGAATAAAAAAAATGCAGTAAGAGATAAGATATTAAACCTATCTCCTTACATGTAATGTAAATAAAAGAGGAGGAAGTATGTATTTTCTCGAATAGCAGAATCCTCCCTTGAGAAATCATACTCCCAAATGAAAAGGAATAAGAAAACTAGAGAACCATAAGCTGGTAACTTCAATCCCCTTATAACAAAGATTAAAGGAATATTCACAATGGTAGATATTTATAACATCCTCTCATAACACATTCCCATAACGACCTTAAGGGAAAAAGGGGCAAGTCCCATTAATTATCGCTTTCACAAGGACTAAACATAAAAATAATGATTGCTTTCGCCTTAAAGAGGCCATTAAGAAGGTCATCAAATGAACCAACCTCAAATATTTTTTGGACAATGGAGGATAAGCTATAAACGAAGGTAAGAAGCCAAAGAAAAAAACATTGGTTGATGTTAATACCATTTAGGAGATTTTATTGGAGAATTAATCTCTTCACCTACTCAAAAACATCATTTAAGAGAAGTATACTAAGTCCCTCTCATGAGAAACCCAAAATTACATATCCCACTAATTATATTCCTTGAAACTGACCTAACTAAATTCCCCTACCTCATGATGAAACCTTAGTGATCACCATGGTTATGGGGAATGCAAAGTGCATAGCATCCTCATCGACATTGGAAGTTAAGTCAACAACATATTCATAGAGCGTAAAAGGAGATAAGTCTTACCATGAATGAACTTTTCCT
This sequence comes from Sambucus nigra, assembly GCA_949130495.1. NCBI lineage: Eukaryota > Viridiplantae > Streptophyta > Magnoliopsida > Dipsacales > Adoxaceae > Sambucus > Sambucus nigra. The sequence continues at coordinate 360,641,733 of OX422217.1, read as the reverse complement.
AATCATGACTCCATTGGTGGCGTTTAATGTAGAAAGGACATATTATATAGGGTATATAACATTTCCACTAGTAATAGGTACTTAATATTAATGAACAATAATTTGGAGATAAGTTCCTCATGGTACACATTCCCTCATCCTACAAAGTCATATTACGAAGCCCCCTCTTAATGAACTATATGTTATGATCTCAATATAAATTCTTATAATGAATTTCCCTACCTTATTTGGAATATGTAGACAATGGAGATTATAAAAAGGCTAAAGAGTGTTATGATATCACTATGTTCTTAGTAAGAGGTCTTTAGAGGACTCACATTCTAGAGGGATTAAGTGAGATACGAAATGGCAGAGAGGCCGGGTTACTTAATTAAATAATTTTAAGGATTTTGTCATTAATTATAACAATCTTTAGGTCCACTGATCCTAAATTATACTTTTAAAATTTTTAAGGATCCATCCTTAGCATTAATAATCCTACGATCTAATGAATGAATTGATTATTATAAGAGTATTAAGCATTTCATCCTTATCTATAATATTCTTGATGTTCATTCACATGTGAATTGGTATTTCTAGAAGGCTGGAGGCTTTAATCTTATATCTAACCATCTTGAGGTCCAATTTCCTTAACTTAATATTTCGAAGAGTTTTTAAGATTTCATTATGATATATAATAGTAATAAGGTCCAATAACCCTTTACTTGATATTTATAAGAATTTTGGACTTGCATCCTTATCTCTAATAGTCCTGAGGTGAGGTTGAGGTCTCATTTTGTATCGACAAAACAAATTTTTGGAATTCCCAAAGTTATACATTCTCAATGGGTCATATATTCTTTATAATTATCAACAATGATTGCAATATCAAGCCCAATGACCCTTTACTTAATTTTGTTTTATAGAATTCTAAGTATTCTAGCCTTAGCTCTAATAGCCTTGGGGTCTAATCACCATAAACGTCATTTCTATGATTTTTTAAGCCTTTCATCCTTAGATCTAGTAGTAATGAGGTCCAATGACCCTTAACTTAATATTTCGAGAAGTTATAAAGCTCGAACTGTTTTGATGTTTAAGTACCCTTAAATTATCATTTTTAGGAAATTTGACGATGTATGCTTTAGTTCCATACATTTTAGCAGTCTCATGACCCTAGTCTTAGAAAAAATTTCAATGTTATTAGGATTTAAATACTTATCGTCAATACTTTGGAGGTCTACGGACCCTTAACTAATTATTTTTTATGGATTATAAGGTCATATCACTTAGTTCCAATTAATGAGATGTTCTCAATTGGATTTTTAAGATCTAAATGAGTGCTTTGACAAAAATAAATGGGTCTAGGGTTATAATTCCTACTAGTATAAAAATGTGAAAACTTTCAGCACAAAGAAATAATATTTATTCCTTACAAATATTACATGATAAAAAATAATCATTTAAATAAAGTAAATGTATAAGGAACAGTGGGAAAATGTCTTTCTTTATTCAACTCATAAAATATGATTAGACAAAGGCCTCAAACATAAATATAAGTCTCGTACTACCTTGTCACATCTATCCTTAGGATTTTTAGAATGCCTAGGAGAGCCCTACTTTTATTTAGCATCTTTCTTCACCCTATAAATTTCATCTTGCTAAGTTGCCTCATCATCTTCATTAACATGCCCATCCTCCTCATTAGAGGTTCAGTCCCCATGAAGAATCATAAATATGTCAAGATTGGGGTATAAAATCATAATCTTTGTTGAATATTCTTCAAAAACATATTCATACTAACTAAATATGAAGTTATGGTAAGCATTGTAATGGAAATAAGTTGCAAACTTGTAATTTGTGCTGTCACCCGCCTTGCCTCGAAGATTAACCTACTTAACATTAAGGTCAGAGAGACGTCTCTAAGCTTTCAAAGCCTGGGCGAAGTATTTATTATTATTATCTAAATCAACATCATCCATCTCCTCTTTCTAAAGAATAGGTTCTAAGGAAAGGCAATAGTGATTTTGTCTATCTTTCTCCATTTTAACATAACGATCCTTGAGATTGCATAATTCTTCGTATGCATCTCAAGCTACTTTGAATAGGACTTATCCAAATTTAAGAAGGTTCCCTCAGTAGTGTCCATGACATATTTGTATGATCTCATACGCACATCATGAATGTTAAGAAGCTTCACTGCAAAGGCCACTTTACCTCTTAACTTATTTCGTTGTTAACCAAAATTCTCCAGATTAGTCCTTTGACTATTGAGGTGCCATTCCCGATAACTTTTGCAATTTTATCAACCTTTAATAAAAGGCATGGACTTCTTCCATACATTTTCTCCCTTTAAGATAGTTGTCATGAGGGCATCGTTTAAGTGTTTAACCTACAAAGACTAATATAAAGATATAAAAAAAGACAAAAAAAGAAGTGAATAGAAAAATAAATTAGGAGTTTATAATATACTTGTCCAACCTGATATATTAGCTCATTGGCATTGGCCTCAATAATTTTCCCCACTAAGGTATCCACCATAGGGAGTCAGTTATTCTTATCTAAAGTTTTGGGGGCATTTGTGGTTGAAGAGTAAGAATTCAAATTCTCAGGTGAGGGACCTAAGGAATAAATGATTAAATACTCCAGGATCCGAGAGGGAAAGAGTCATTGAAGGTCTTCCTCATCTTCTCTATATTTCCTTACCGTTCTCTAAGTTGTCTTGCACCCACTCAGCATTCGATTCTTCTCCCTCCACCTAGGAAGAGATCCCAACATCCAAGTCTTGGCATGAAAATCAAAGGCCATGATGGTAGATGTTCTAGATTCATTTAATAATATTAAATCCACAAGTCCATTAAAAAGAAGGCTCACTCAATGTTTTTTAACGGGACCTATGAACCCCATGAGATGCTCACAGAATTTAATAATTTTATTTATAAACTCTTATTTGTAGGTTAAAAGGATTTTCTGGATTGGGCTCTAACTAGCTCATCCGTCTTAGTAGAAGATGCATTCATCGAATTTGTAAACTGTAGGATCTTCTAAGGCCTAGTCCTATTTCTCTTCAACATCTTAGGAGAAACCAAGTTCTACTCCATTAGGAGCTTACACACCTTACTCTTTGATCTTTCATCTACTTAAAATTTTAAGAACAAAGAAAATAAATTAAATGAAGAAATTAGAAAATCTATACAACGAATTAAGAGGTTAGAAATGAAGACAATGAGATTAATAAGACACCACTCCTAAGATCTAATGATTTCTATCTCCACATGGACTAAGACCTCAACAACATGTTTATAGAGTTTGGGGTTAACCTCGATATCTTATTTTTTCCCTTGACCGACATCGAGGACCTCAACATCGGGCCTATCTGATCATAGAGAATAAAGTTTTCAAACATGTGCCTAATGATATCTAAAGCATAAAGTTTAACTCATCATGAAATTATAATGGATAATTAGGAAGAAATACTTGTTTTGAATGTCAGGCCCTTGACTGTTGACAAAGATCCTCTAAGGGTTCACCCTATTAAGGGCAATGAAGCTTAAGGCCCCTCAACTTCACTAATATCTAATGGAAACTCCACTTCAATGAAAATATTATATCATTACCTCAGAAAATTTATAACCAAATAAGTATGAGAAAGAAAATATATTACCATATATTGGATGATTTCGCCATTGTGAGCTAACATTCGAGGCACCTATGTTACTTATGGTGGTCGGACAAACTTCATCTAAATTAATGAAGAAGAACACCTTTATTTTTGTATTTTTTAGGAGCTATTCTAGTATTTTATAAACCTCACACTTCCCATTGGATACCAAGTACTCCAGGGCTTTGCTGTCCTTTTTCTTCTTCGCTTATACTCCATATATTTTGAAGAATTAGGTTGGTTAATTATATGATTACCTTTGTTAGACCACCTTAAGTTAAACACTTTTCCAATAGAGGCATGTAAGAGTTAGCCACCAGTTGGGTAGGTTTAATATCCACCTGAATTAATATAATCCACTCTGCAAAAAGTAGAGGGAATGTTATTCCATAGGTCGGGAAAAGTTAATTCAAGTAGATATACCCAAGAACCCTAGAGCAATCCCTCTTACGGGGATCAACAGGCTTAAGGACCACACTGTTTGGTAATTGATACTTGTACCTCAAGAATCCCAAGTCTTCCCAGTGATCATGAGGGTATCACGAGTCCCACTAGAGAAATTAAGTTTTATGGGATCCCTATGTATATTCATTAATAACCAAGGGATTTTTTGACATCGGAAAAAAATATAGGCTCAACCATAAGCTCCTGACTTCCTAGGGATTAGATCTTGCAATAAAATGGATATATAGTTTCAAAATAGGAAGATTTTATTTCATTTGATCCATGGGTTATAATGAAGGAAAAGAGTTTGAAAATGAGAAGTTGGGAAGAAGATAATTTAAAAATAAATATGGAAATAAATAGTGAAGAGCAGTGGAAACTGAGGGGTTGCACTTACAGACATAAAGAGTAAATTACTATAGTCTCCCAAGAATTATAATGGTTTGATCCTCATGGAGCTCATCATTTTCTACACTAATCATTTTTTCCCCAAAAAATCACTTGTTGGTCAATTACGGCAATTCCCTTTCTTAGGTTAAAGAAGAGTATTTACCCTTTTATATCAAGAAAGATACCATAAGAGGCTATACTAATGATAACAAGTATTTTTATTAGTTACAATATCTTGAAAGAGACCACATATAGTTGGTCGAGGTTATAAAGAGGGTCAAGGGACCTAACCTAATCAACAACATACCTCAACATCTAAGTAGTTTACCCATCCAAGATTCACTAACCATGGGGAGATCCACCAGAAGTCTTATCAAACTATCACGACTTTAAATAAGGATAAGGCAACATAACAAATGTTTGAATGAAAATTTGAGTAAATCAATCGCCTTCCTAATAAGATAATCGTGCAATAATGAGGACTGATGATGCTAAGATTTAGCACCACCAGATAAGAGGTGGAGAAATCAAACAGTAATGAAAATGGCAGTGATAGAGATATATATGTATATAAGTGTATAGAAGGGGATGAGTGTAAGAGGAATGAAGACAATGATGTATAGTGGTTCAACCAATCAGGCCTACATCCACTGTGAGTGTGTGATCCACTAAATATGGGCACTAATGGCCTTGGACACAATGCACATAATCTCACTCTCTCTCTTGTGTGTATAAGCAGGGTTTTAGCTAGGGTTCCAATTATCGATTCCTTCACAAGGTTGAAGATGACAAGTATATATAGGGCTTGGGGGAGCAGTGTACCCCTAAGCATGCATGGTGCATGTGAATGATGACCTAACCAATCCCCTACTAACACCTGAATGTGCCACTTGCAATTAATGATGACATAATATTCCCTCATGTGAGGGGATGATATTTTTATAATGGTCTAATCCACGTGCTGTATGAGTCCCAAGCGTACTATTCCATGTATTTCCCAATTCCGTATTGTGATGATGTCGCCCTCGGCCTAGGATGCCAAGCCAAGTCTGAAGTTGGTGCTGGCATTGAACCCAGCTGGATTTGAGACTGCACTGTCATCCCCTCATAGGGTCATCTGGCTCATGATGAGGGGTCGGCCCCTTGAGGGGTCGTCTGGGCCACGATGAGGGGTTGGCCCCTTGAGGGGTCGTCTGGGCCACGATGAGGGGTCAGCTCCTTGAAGGGTCGTCTGGTCCATGATGAGGGGGTCGGCCCCTTGAGGGGGTAGTCTAGGCCACAATGAGGGGTCAGCCCCTTGAAAGGTCATTTGGTCCATGATGAGGGGTCGGCCCCTTGAAAGGTCGTCTAATCTTTTCTGAGGGATCATCTTGGCCAATCCTTCCTATAACGAAACTGTAGTCATTGGGCTCGTCCTAGGCCTGAGTCCTCGTTTGGGTAGAGGACACCCTCGGCCTGGTCGAGGGTATATATGTGTATATCAATCACCCCCCAGTCCTTAGCCATCGATGTTTGTTGAGATGAATGAGGAGTAATGTTGCCTTGGAATCCTAAAGTTGGTGGTCAGATGGATAAGTGACATCTCTCAAGTTGCGTATCGTCAGGTGTCCATCGTCATTTCAGTTTCCCAAATATGGCAACTGCACACTCAGCTTGGGGCTTTGTGTCCTAATGATGCCTATCCTCGTGGGCTGTGTTTTGCATTGATTATTGAGCCCACTAATAATAAGGTATTTAAAGGATTTTTAAAACATTTATTCTTTTCTTCTTCTTCTTCTTCTTCTTCTTTTTCTTCTTCTTCTTCTTCTTCTTCTTCTTCTTCTTCTTCTTCTTCTTCTTCTTCTTCTTCTTCTTCTTCTTCTTCGCGCGCCATCTTTCTCTCTCTAATTCCTTAGTAATCCAAAACTGCCATTTCTACAACTTCAGCATTTCAGGCCCTGCTCAGTCGTCATATTTATCTTCATCCTCAGGTAATTCCTCTGCCTTAGACTCCTCCATTATCCTTTAATTTATATTTATTTCTTGCATTTGCATTTGGGTTTCTTTTTATTTTTTCTTAGTTTCTTTTCTTTTCCGGCCGGTAAACCCACCTTGTAGTGGTGGTTGTAGGGCAGCAATTAGATTTTAGGTTCCTCAGGGTTCATCCACCATCTTTCAGTGGTGGTTTAGTGTCCCCTTATGGTATTTCTAGAGCTTTCTTGCATTTTCCAACGTTCTTCTCCAGCGAACTATTTTCCTCTGCTCTTGGGTCTCATTCAACAAAAACCGATTATTTCTTTGGTTTGATCCATAAGTCAACTTGGTCAAAAACCAAACCTGTTTGTAGTTATTTTGAACAAATTTCTCAAGCGTAGGGTCTTACCCTTAATGCTTATAAGACTTTATGATTTAGCTGAGGAATTTCCAACCTTGAGGGAGAAATTCTTTGCTGAGATCAGACGTCTAGAGGAAGAACACGAATGAAGATGAGGGGCTGACCTTATTTGGGTACGACCCATATTCCCCATTCCTTTGGCCACGATAGTTCCATCTGAGTCCTGTGGGTCTTCCTGTCATCCATACGACAGTCAGTCATACAAGGGAGGGATGAATGAGAGAGCATCATCACCAACAGGTGCTGGGCCTTCTGGGAGGAGAGAGACGTCCAATCTTATCCCAAGATGATAGGCCGAGGGCACAGTACATTCTGAGGCCGTCCCTATAATAGCCTTGTGTCCTCTTGCCTTCCAATTGGCCTTTCTAGATGGTCCACCGAAAGGCGTTGAGGCTAAGAGATCTGGGACGAGGGGCATAAGGATGATAGTGAGGATCTTGATACTGATCAAGTTGACACTTCCAGTGCCTCGACTTATGTCTCATCTGTTAGGGATCATGACCTCTTGCTTTGAAGGCACACATTTGGTATAAAGCCCAATGTGATTATGAGGGTCCTAAATGCAGATGAGAGAGTCTTCCAGGGGAATGAGGGGGAAGTTGCTGTTTATGAGCAGATGCTCAGGGTAGGTGTTAGGTTCCCTCTGCACCCTATAATAGTTGACATACTATCTGCCCTTGGGGTTGCTCCTTCTCAACTTCCTCCTAACTCTTGGAGAATCATCCTCGACTATATCTCCCTCTGGAAGAATACTTTCATTGATGAGCCCTCGGTTGATCTTTTTATATCCTGCTACAATATCACTTCCTCGTCCAAGAAACCTGGGTATTTTCATCTAGGGGCGAGGAAGTCTGATAAAAAACTCCTTCACATGGCCCAAACTTTAAAACATGATTGGAAGAAGATATTTTCCTTCATCTCTGGGGATTGGGAATTCACCATCGAGGTAGAGCCTTTAGAAGACAGCCTGAGGGTTCCAAGGTCATGGTCTAACCCTTCAATGAGTGTACGGTCAGACCCTGGACTCAGCTTGGATGAGAGGGACATTATTGACTATATTAGGGAACAAGGGAAAGGGGGTGAACTTCACAAATTTGAAGATTTGATAACCCCTTATTTTCTCAAATAAGTTGGTCTGAGGGTCATTTCCCTTATAAAATTATGTGAGTTGATTTCTTCTCCATTCTTACCTTTCTTCAAGTGTTTCCTCTTTACCATTGTATCTTTTTAATAAATCATATCCTTTTCAGGTCGTCCTGCAAATATATTTGATCAACTCTGGGAGATTACTGCCCCAAGTTTACTGTCTATCTTGGGAAAGAAAAAAGGCAAAGAGCCTCAATAGGCTTAGAAGAAGACAAAGGTTGTCGGGCCGACAGAAGTGGAGCCAACCTCTGACAGTCATAAAAGGAAGGAGCCCAAAGTTCTTGAAGGCTCTCGACCTGACTCACGGACGAGGGCGAGGGCAGAGGTGTCTCAGGCCCACACTGAGGGGACCAACTCCTCTTCCAGTATGTGTGCCTATTGGTATTATAAGCTCACTTTCCTCAAGGATGAACCCTCGTCCCTCATAGACAACCTGAAGGTGGATAAAGCCTCAATGTTTTCTGCACCCTGAATCGCAGATTATGAATTCTTATTAAAGATGCCCTCGACTAAGGTCTATAGTTACGGTCTGCACACTTTGGCTCAGGTACCTCTTTCGACTTCATTCATTTTTATTTACCAACATTTCATGAACTATTTCATCATCCCCTTTTCACATATGTTTCTCTGTGCAGTCTGTCTACGCCTTTACCTCTGCTACTAAGTGAATGGATTCCAACCAGCAAAAGTTCCATAAGGCTGAGAGAGCTATTCAACATGAGGTCGACTTGAAGATCGAGTTGGATACTACTAGGGCTGAGCTGGAGAGTGCAAGGACTAAGCATGCAGGGGTCCTGGATGAGCTGGTGAATAAGCACGAGCTGACCTTAAGGTGAAGGACACCTTATTCAAGGAGAAGGAAGAGGCCTTGACCAATAAGGGTGTCCAATTCAAGGCAGAACTTGCTGAGGCAGTCAAAAAAGCCGAGGTCAATGCTGTGGAGGCTTACAAGCTTTCGAACGAGTTTCAGGGCTTCGACCTTGAGTATCTGGAGCGGGGTTTCAGGATGGCCTATTGGTGGGTCGTCCTGAAGTTTGTTGATGCTGTGTCGTCCGTCTGCCCCTCTCTGGAAGTAGTGGAGTTGGACGACCCACTTATCACTTAGGCTCTGGCCCATGTGGAGTATCATGTGAACATTAAAGGCACCAGGACTTCTAAATATCGGCCTATCTTCGTCATGGAAGAGACTCCTCTAGTGGACATTGAAGCCTTGCCTGCTGATATTGCCCAATAGGGTGGCTGTCTGTAGCCCATACCCTCTTTTTGTAAAAAAAAAATTGTACTTTATTTTTGTTGGACAAGCATTTGTAACACTTGATTTATAATATAATGTCTCTTCCTATCTTCTATGCTTGCCTTAGCTTATGATATTTGAATTAACCATCCTATGAACTCCCTCCTCGTCTTTTTTGAGAGTGAATAGGGGGTCATCCCCACCATTCACCCTCATCATAGCCGAGGGTGGTTACCACCAAATTAATGATGTTTTCAATTATTTCAAGTTCTCCCTCATCTTTCTTGAGTGTGAATGGAGGGTCGTCCCTACCATTCAACCTCATCATAGCCGAGGGTGGTTTCCACCAAATTAATGATATTTTCAATTATTTCAAGTCCCCCCTCATCTTTCTTGAGAGTGAATGGGGGCTCATCCCCACAAATTACCCTCATCATAGCCGAGGGTGGTTACCACCAAATTAATGATGTTTTAAATTATTTCATGTCCCCTTCATCTTTCTTGAGTGTGAATGGAGGTTCGTCCCTACCATTCACCCCCATCATAGCCGAGGGTGGTTTCCACCAAATTAATGATGTTTTCAATTATTTCAAGTCCCCCCTCGTCTTTCTTGAGTGCGAATGGAGGGTCGTCCCTACCATTCACCCTCATCATAGACGAGGGTGGTTTCCAAAAAAATAATGACGTTTTAAATTATTTCAAGTCCCCCTCGTCATTCTTGAGTGTGAATGGAGGGTCGTCCCTACCATTCACCCTCATCATAGCCGAGGGTGGTTTTCACCAAATTAATGATGTTTTAAATTTCAAGTCCCCCTCGTCTTTTTTGAGTGTGAATGAAGGGTCGTCCCTACCATTCACCCTCATCATAGCCGAGGGTGGTTACCACCAAATTAATGATGTTTTAAATTATTTCAAGTCCCCCCTCGTCTTTCTTGAGTGTGAATGGAGGGTCGTCCCTACCATTCACCCTCATCATAGCCGAGGAGATTTAACGAGGATAACCCCAATCAAACTAGAATCAAACATAAGATGAGGGGCCAATATAACATTCTCATTAACATTCCATGTATTTTGTTGGGGCAACACATTCATAACAACTATGGTCCGATAGGACATTACAACATTATTTACATTATTTATTCAATTGATCTGCATTCCAGGGGTTGGAAAAGGGTTCCCCTTCGAGGTTCTCTAGTCTGTAGGTTCCAGGGACAACTTCATCAATGGCCCTATATGGGCCATGCCAATTTAGGTGGAGGTTATTAGGCTTTTGCAAAGTCTTTTTGAGCACTAGGTCCCCCACAACGATTGGTCTTTGCTTCACTCTCTGATTGTAAAACCTGGCAGTCCTCCACTGGTAGGCAGCTTGCCTTATCTCAGCGTCTTACCTTCTTTCCTCGATCAAGTCTAAGTCAAGTCTCCTCGATTTAATATTTCTCTAGGGGTCATACATTTGGACTTTGTGAGTGGGAAACCAAATCTCGATAGGGATGACGACTTTTGAGCTATAAGCCACCATGAACGGGGTTTCCCCAATAGGAGTCTTGGCCGTTGTCCTGTAGGCCCACAGTACAACGTAAAACTCCTCATCCCATCTTCCTTTTGCCTCCTCGAGTTTCTTCTTAATCCCATCTAGGATTGTTCTATTTGTAACTCCAATTTGCCCATTAGCCTGAGGTCGGCCTGGGTTGAGAAGAATTATTTGACACCCACCCTTTCCCAGTATTTCTCCAGAGATTCATTCTTGAATTGAGTCATGTTATCTGAGATGAGGGTGTTGGGGAGACCATATCTGCATATAATATTTTTCCAGATAAACTGGAAGGTCTTCTGCTTAGTGATCGTTACCATTGGCTCCGCCTCCACCCATTTTGAGAAATAGTCAATTGCTACGATTAAGTACTGATAGTTATTGAGGACCCTAGGCAAGGGGCCTACTAGATCGATTCCCCATACTGAGAATGGCCATGGGGATGTGATGGAGGTAAGAGGCTGATGGGGCTGATGAGGGATGGTGGAAAACCTTTGACATTTATCACACTTTTTTATGTATATTGTGGCATCATTCCCCAAGGTCGGCCACCAATATCCCTGGGTTACTATCCTCTTTGCTAATGACCTACCCCCAATATGGCTTGAACATGACCCATCGTGCACATCTTACAAGATGTGTGGGACCTCAGACGGGTGCACACATCTGAGCAAGGGGAGCAAGAACCCCTTTTTGTACAAGGTGTCTCCAATGACAGTGAATTTCGCAGCTCTATATCTCAACTTCTTCCTTTATTATTTTTCTTCTGGCATCTCCCCCTCTTTAATGTATTTGATTATAGGGTCCATCCATGAATCTTACCTGTTGATATTTAAGCAAGAGACAAGTGTTCCCTCTGCATCTTCAATCATTGGTCGAGGTAAGATTTCCACTGGGACGGTCGTCCTGATATCTGTCTTAGTTACTGAGGCCAGCCTAGCAAGTTGATCGGGCGGAAAAAGTGTTCGCGTGTAAGTTCACAATCGTTGTGTGTTTCGCCGCCGCGATACAAAAGAACCTAAGCTACTACCACACTTGACAAGCAAGCACAGCGGTAAGTCGGGTATCGTAAGAAATCCACAGGGAGTGATTAAATTTTAGACTTTAATTGTTTTATAACTTCAGAAATAAAAGTGTAAAATAAATAAAAGAAAAGGTGAATGGGTGGTTATGGTGACAAAACAAAAGAATAAGTTAATGCTAAATTAAAGGAAAGCGAGGATCGGGATCGCATTCCACCACACGGGCTAAACAACTACTAATTAGAATTACGGTTCGAAAACATTTAATCGAGCATATTCAATTAAGCATAAACATCACACAAGAAGGAATTTAACCCAAAGTTGCGAGATTAAACATTTAACTGAAAATGGTCGCACGCGGATTAAATTCGGATTATCGCTATAAACACTAAAGTTGCGTGACAAATAAAGTTAAACGCATAATAATCCAACTTTAATACACATGGTTTCAATTAAATGCAATTTCACACGAAAACCTAACTTTCGAGGTTCTAAACCCGTAAATGGCGGAACACAATCCCGAACCTATTTATCTACGGACAAATCATGGATTAAACTACTTTAAACAACTAATTAACTAATAAAACAAGAATTAATTAAACTAAACTAATTTATCTAGGCATGGAAATGAAGAACAAAGTAAGAAAAACAACTAAAATAACTATATTAAGGAATAAAAGGTTAAGGTACAACTTACAAAACAAAGAGTACAACCATCCAAGGCAAGAGGGATAGGGTTTAGCTCCCAATTATAAAAGCCCTAAAACTAGAGAAAAATGAAAATATCTAGATGTCTTCTCTTCAAAATGAAGAGATAAGGGTTAAATGCAAAATATCCCATGGAAAAATTGTAAATAAAAGGAAAATTGCCAAATATCAGCAGGGCCGAATCGATTTGGCTTTGGGGCGAATCGATTCGCCCCCTACAGGTCTGAATTCTGCAGCTTTGTCCTGTTTTACGGAAAATGCCGCCATTTCTTCATTATAGCCCGGAATGAGGCACGGTCAGAGGCTACGCGAAGATAACTCAGAGGACTACAACATCCAAGAAGACATTGGGCCAAAAATCCAAAATATGAAATGAATAAAATGCCCTTGAATGTGACCTTGAGTGTACTTTCCATGTCAAAACCATCCTAAAAATGCCATAACTCCATCGATACAACTCGGAATCATGCACCGTTGGCGGCCACGCGAAGAGAAATCAAAGGGCTTCAACTTTCGTGAAGAGCTCGGGATTCAAACCCCAATGCTGGAATTACTAAAATGCCCCCGAAGATGCAAAAGTTGACGAAACAATTCCGGAAAGCGTCCGAACTTCATACTAAGCATCCAAATACCTACAAAAGCTCAATTAACCCGTGCAAAACATGTTAACATAGAAATCCGAGGTTGTCTGGTTAACGAGCATAAATATAGGGATTAAGATACCCGAGGGGGCTAATAAGGCGTAGGTTAACGGGTGAAATACGCAATATTTGCGTCGTATCACACCCCCTAACTTACACATTGCTAGTCCCTAGCAATGAAATAAGAAACTAAAAGAACTACAAGAAAACCAAAAGTAGGATAAAAGTACAAAATGGGATGAAAAAGTAATAAAAAGATAAGGCCACTTTCGCGGGCGAACGATTGCATTTAGCATATGCAATAAGCCGTTAAACCCCTAGGTTACCCTAGTGGACGAGTGTCGTCTCGTGAGGGTTTTCAGGGATGAAACCCACAAACATCATACAGTTTCCTCAAAATATGCCCAACCCAACATGCGACAAACTCAACAACAACGAAAAAGATTTCAAACATGTTATTAGCATATTGAATGAATTCAAGCTAAAGTCCGTTGTTATTAACAAGTTGAATGCACCTCATAGAATTGAAACTTAAAAGTGGGAGGGGGGAGAGCATATGCAAAATATGATTTGGCGAAAAACTTAAGTAAACCGGATAAACATAAAGGCAAGCATATATTCAATCCTCACGGGCATTACGCTCAAAAAATGAATTCACTATGAAAAGGGAGGTAATACACGGAACATGCGGGCTAAAGAGTAAATGTAAATGGAAACTAGGCCTCACACATGTCACAAAAGAAGAACGCTATATAGGAAATGAAAAACTTGTAATCTCAATGAAAGGATACCGCACACTAAAAGAGGCGAAATGCATTTTCACAGATTATCAAAACTATTTAAACTTTTGAATTACATCAACCTAAGATCACATAGGACTTGTAATAGGGTTGTAATGTAGGATAGGCTAGGGTGCGAAATGAAGGAATGTATGTACGGATTCAAAGTGTTCGGGATGAAAACTCGGGATAATGGAAAAATGCGGGCAATATCAAAAATTGGAAAACAAGTTCCAAAACAAGCATTAAATGTATCATTTGGAGAGTAATCAAAGCTTATTGAACTATACACAACATATACAACTTTCTCTTTCTTTTCTTTTCTTCTTTTTCTCATTTTCTCTTTTGTTTTCTTTTTGCTTTTTGCTTTCTCTTTTTCATCACTTTTTCACTACTTCTTTTCTTTACTTATCAAACTCTCATATGATTAAATTGCAACCGACATCATAACAACAACATTCAATCCCAAGTAACATTCCAAACAAAGGCATGGAAAGTGTATGTATGGGCTAAAACTCCAATTTAGAGTTGGTTATGGCAATTTGGGTTATGAAAAGAAAGGTTGTATTTAGGCTCAAATGGGTTAACGAGGGTAAGCATATAAGGGTGAGGTCAAGGCTAATATGGGTGATATAACAAAGATGGCCTATGATCATTTCACAATGTTTACGCAATTCTCGAGTCAAAACAATATATGAAAATCATGCTCAAGTAACACATTTCAAGTATGGACTCAATTAATGAACGATCAATGAAAGAATAGTGAGATTACCAACGAATTCAACGTTTTCAATGAGAAAAGAATAGTGTATAACACTCACAAACGACGAAAGGTACAAAGCTTACTCGGTGTAAGTATATACAATGCAACAAAAGATTACCGAGTTATAAAAATCTTAAACCAAATCAATATAACAAGGAAAGTGCATATGCTCATGGGATAAAGTTTAATTCATGAAGTTATTCACAATATCAATGATTTGAGGACTAAAGTCCAGTAACTTCTAAAATCGAGAACATGCATCATTGAGTTGTCTATTGGATCGGGCAATTATTGAAATTTATCATCGGAAACAAGGCAAAATGCCCAACAAAGGAGAAAAAAGAAAGAAAATATTTTTGAAAATTTTCAAATTTTTCACAAAAAGGCATACTTAGTAACTAAATGTGAGAAAATCCATGGACTACACATGAAATGGATAGAATATCCTACACCCCTAACTTAGATGTTGCATTGTCCTCAATGCGCATTAAGAACACAACACAAAGAGAGGAAAAGAACGATATTACCCAAAATTGGAGAGATCTCCATAAGCACGAGTCCAATGAAATCTACAAAACAAGTTAGTACCGAGCATAGCAAAAACAAATAATAAAAATTTCACTAATTACACTAGACTAAATTAAAAGGAAAGAAAAATAGGAAAGAAAGAAAATTAAAAAGCTAACTATTTACAACCTACTATTTAGACTTCACACTAACTATACACTAGAAGTCTAAATAGTTGAGGGTCCACCCAAAGAGGGATGTGACATTGAAAGATCAACGGTGGACCCTCCAAAGAGAACATGCCTCCCGAAAGATAAGAATTCCGTTTGAACAACGGAAGGCATGTGGGTGGTAAAAAAAATGAACCATCGCCAATTTGAAATTTTGGGCGGACGATGGGGGATTTGGATAACAAGGGGGAAAGATACACTTGAGGTCCAAGAAAAATCGATTCATCTCCCAAAGGTTTTTCAAATGGAATGGGAGATGGTGCACACGTGGGGATAACATCCATCGAAGACAAATCCAGCAAGGAGTCCTCATCGGCAAAAAGTGTGGAAGTTTTAAAAGTTTCTACAGACTCATAGGAATCAACCGGTAATTCTAATGGTTCAATTACGGAAAACGAATATGGTGATGAAATAAATTCAATCTCAATCGACTCATCGTCGGAAGGAGATTGAATTTCGGGGGAGAAAGATTCACATTCGATGAGAAATTCTTTGAAAAATTGAGGTGAAACACAAGTTTCCACCTCCTCGTTGTTTTGTGCATAAGAATTCATCTCATCGGAAAGTGAACCAAGTCTCATTCCAGCATCATCTAAGCTTTCCAAACCTTGGTAATAAAGAAGCAAAGTCTCTTCCAAAGTAGGCTTCCTCGGCTCAAGAGCCTCGGACTCCTCATTTGTTTGAAACTCGTCTTCGAAAGTAATGAAATGAAGATCGTCATTGGATTCGAATAATGAATCCAACTCAAGCTCCCAATAACGATTTTCATTTCGATAAATGTTTTCAAGTCTTTCATTTTCAAGAAAATCTTGAAAATGGAAAACTTGAAAACTATCCCCAAAGTATGAATCATTAGAACAACCGTAATAACTATAATAGTAGGACATGATTACCTTGTTGTTGAAAGATGGAGAATCCAAGAAATAAAGTGAGCAACCGCGAATCAAAGTTTCTTAGCGCTCAAAGTATGCAAATCCTGCAAAAAAGGTTAAAACAAAGAATACAAATACAAAAGGAAGAATACTACGAAATAATAAAATAATTAGAATCTAAAACACACTCCCCGGCAACGGCGCCATTTTGATCGGGCGGAAAAAGTGTTCGCGTGTAAGTTCACAATCGTTGTGTGTTTCGCCGCCGCGATACAAAAGAACCTAAGCTACTACCACACTTGACAAGCAAGCACAGCGGTAAGTCGGGTATCGTAAGAAATCCACAGGGAGTGATTAAATTTTAGACTTTAATTGTTTTATAACTTCAGAAATAAAAGTGTAAAATAAATAAAAGAAAAGGTGAATGGGTGGTTATGGTGACAAAACAAAAGAATAAGTTAATGCTAAATTAAAGGAAAGCGAGGATCGGGATCGCATTCCACCACACGGGCTAAACAACTACTAATTAGAATTACGGTTCGAAAACATTTAATCGAGCATATTCAATTAAGCATAAACATCACACAAGAAGGAATTTAACCCAAAGTTGCGAGATTAAACATTTAACTGAAAATGGTCGCACGCGGATTAAATTCGGATTATCGCTATAAACACTAAAGTTGCGTGACAAATAAAGTTAAACGCATAATAATCCAACTTTAATACACACGGTTTCAATTAAATGCAATTTCACACGAAAACCTAACTTTCGAGGTTCTAAACCCGTAAATGGCGGAACACAATCCCGAACCTATTTATCTACGGACAAATCATGGATTAAACTACTTTAAACAACTAATTAACTAATAAAACAAGAATTAATTAAACTAAACTAATTTATCTAGGCATGGAAATGAAGAACAAAGTAAGAAAAACAACTAAAATAACTATATTAAGGAATAAAAGGTTAAGGTACAACTTACAAAACAAAGAGTACAACCATCCAAGGCAAGAGGGATAGGGTTTAGCTCCCAATTATAAAAGCCCTAAAACTAGAGAAAAATGAAAATATCTAGATGTCTTCTCTTCAAAATGAAGAGATAAGGGTTAAATGCAAAATATCCCATGGAAAAATTGTAAATAAAAGGAAAATTGCCAAATATCAGCAGGGCCGAATCGATTTGGCTTTGGGGCGAATCGATTCGCCCCCTACAGGTCTGAATTCTGCAGCTTTGTCCTATTTTACGGAAAATGCAGCCATTTCTTCATTATAGCTCGGAATGAGGCACGGTCGGAGGCTACGCGAAGATAACTCAGAGGACTACAACATCCAAGAAGACATTGGGCCAAAAATCCAAAATATGAAATGAATAAAATGCCCTTGAATGTGACCTTGAGTGTACTTTCCATGTCAAAACCATCCTAAAAATGCCATAACTCCATCGATACAACTCGGAATCATGCACCGTCGGCGGCCACGCGAAGAGAAATCAAAGGGCTTAAACTTCCGTGAAGAGCTCGGGATTCAAACCCCAATGCTGGAATTACTAAAATGCCCCCGAAGATGCAAAAGTTGACGAAACAATTCCGGAAAGCGTCCGAACTTCATACTAAGCATCCAAATACCTACAAAAGCTCAATTAACCCCTGCAAAACATGTTAACATAGAAATCCGAGGTTGTCTGGTTAACGAGCATAAATATAGGGATTAAGATACCCGAAGGGGCTAATAAGGCGTAGGTTAACGGGTGAAATACGCAATATTTGCGTCGTATCACAAGTGCATCGACTCGGCTATTATCAAGCCTATATATCCTCTTCAATTTTACTTCTCTGAAGCTCTTCAATAGTGCCTTTACCCTTTAAAGATATTTGGTCATTCTCTCATCTTTAGCCTCGTATACCCCTAGTATTTGATTCACCACAAGTATTGAGTTACTATGGACCAAGATATGCCCAATACTAAGAGATCTGTCCAAGGAGAGGCCTGCTATCAAGTCCTTATATTCAGATTCGTTGTTGGAAGATTTGAAGTTGAACCTCAGGTCATACCCAATGTCTATGCCGTCGGGTATTGATATAATTAATCCGACCCCACTTCTGCTCTCGCAAGAGGACCCGTCAACGAAGAGGTTCCACCTAGCCCATTCCTCTGATAATTTTCCCTAAGTGAGGGATCCCTGTCTAAAGAGATATCTTCCCTCTTCATTTTTGGCAACTTTTTCTCTAGTGGTGCTTGTCTCAGCCCTATCTGGGGATGGGTCAATAATTCTGCCTTGCCGGGTATCTGTCTTCTCGAGGCTCTCATCTTCAGCCTCATCATCTTCCCAAGTAAATTCAGCCACGAAATCTTCTAATTCTTGCTCCTAAATGGCCACCCTAGGTTGATATACAATGTCAAACTCCCCCAGCTCTATGGCCCAAGCCATTAGCCTCCTCGATATTTTTTGGCTTATGCAAGACCTGCCTAAGAGGAGAGTCAGTGAGGATGACCATTGTGTGGGACTAGAAGTACGACTTCATCTTTCTTGATGCATGGATCAAGGCATAGGCTAACATCTCCATACTAGGGTATCTTTGCTTTGCGCCCTGAAGTGCCTTACAATTGAAATACACAGGCTTTTGTACCCCGTCCTCTTCTCTCACAATGGTTGCGTTAATGGAAGATTCTGAGAAGGCTAGGTACACATGTAGTCGTTCACCCTGCACTGGTTGTGACAACAACAAGGGAGACCCTAAGTATGACTTCAATTCTTTGAAAGCCTGGTCACACTCTTTCTTCCATTCAAAGGGCTTTCTGAGAATTTTTAAGAATAGTAAACACTTGTCCATGGATCTGGATACGAACCTATTCAAAGCAGCCACTCACCCTGTGAGCCTCTAAACGTCTTTAATTGTCCTAGGGGTCTTCATTTCTAGGAGGGCCTTTATCTTCTCATGATTTTCCTTAATGCCTCTTTGATTAACAATGAACCCCAAGAATTTCCCTGCTTCGACCCCGAAGACACATTTGGCCGGGTTGAGCTTCATTTGGTACTTTTCCATCATGTTAAAGGTCCTTTCGAGGTCGGCCACATGATCCTCGACCTTCAAACTCTTGGTCAACATGTCATCTACATAAACCTCCATAGACTTCCCAATTTGGTCTTCGAACATTTTATTCACAAGGCGCTGATACGTTGCCCCCGCATTCTTTAGGCCAAAGGGCATGACCCTATAACAGTATGTCCCCATGTTGGTAATGAAAGTCATTTTTTTTGAGTCCTCAAGGCTCATGAAGATCTGGTTGTAACCTGAATAGGCATCCATGAAGCTCATTAGCTCATGGCATGCGGTAGCATCTACGATCTGATCAATGCGAGGGAGAGGGAAGCTATCTTTGGGACAATATTTATTTAGGTCAGTGAAGTCTACACACATCCCCTATTTCCCGTTGGCTTTGGGGACCATGACTGCGTTGGACATCCAATCGGGGTAGATGACTTCCGTGATAAACTTATCACCTTCTTACTTCTTGACCTCGTCCCTTATAACCTCATATTTTTATCGATAATAAATTCTCTTCTTTTACTTTACTGTCTTTGCACCCTCTACCACGTTGAGCTTGTGGCCCATGATTTTGGGGTCGATCCCCGACATATTTGCATGACTCCATGCAAAGACATTCTATCTTTTCCTTAGCAGCTTGATGAGGTCTTCTTTTATGCCTGTCTTTAGAGCTTTGCCTATTTGGATTATTTTTTTTGGCTCATCCTCCCTGAGGATGATGGATTCTACCTCTTCCACGGCCTCTCATATCTTCAGTTTTTTCTCATCCCTGGGGTCGAGGGTATCAATATTGTAAGTAGTTATTGCCTTCTTGTGCACCTCTCTTTCTTCGGCGGAGTTGAAGTAACATTCCCATTCCGTCGTCTAGTCTCCCGGAACTTCCCCTACCCCGTAAGGGGTCGAGAATTTTATCATTTGGTGAACCTTGGATGGCAAGGCCTCAAATTTCCTGAGGGAAACTCACCCTAGTATAATGTTGTAGGCCGAGAAGACCTGTTCATCAATCACAAAAAAATTTACCATCTTGGTGATCCATCTCGGTCACTCGTCCCCCATTCTAACATCATCTTCATATACTCCTAAAGGATGAACTTTTTACCCACTGAACCCAATCAGTGGGTGATGGTATGGGATGAGCCTAGCACGACTGAGGCCTAAGACTTTGAAGCACGGCCAGAGCATCACATCTGCTAAACTACCCCCATCTACCAAGATCCTCGGCACCTCGCATCTGTGTTCCCCGATAGTGATGACGGGAGGGTCATTATGTGGGGCTAAGAGGCCTTTGAAGTCCATTCTCAAGAATCCTACTATCAGCGTATCCATATCAACTTCCTTCCTCTTTTCTGACTTTGCTTCTATAGAGGTTGAATGCACAGCTTTTGTCACTGCCTTGGCTTCAGCTATGTGGGCCTTTCTGTCGGCAACCTCTGACCCTTCTCCTGCTAGTCCCCCAAAGATTATCCTGATAACGAGTGAGATCATATTAAGTCTTTTTACAGGGCCTTGGTCGTCTCTCGGTGGGAGGTCAGGTCATCCTCATCATTCGAAGGGTCGTCCCTTCTGTTTGGAGGATCTTCTTTGCATATATCACCCCTCTTCTTCCTTGGGTCGTCCCCTCGCCCCCTTTTGAAGTCACTCTTATCAACGTATTTTTGTAACTTCCCTTCTTTTAACATTTTTTCAATTTCAACTTTCAGAGCAAAACACTTGTCGGTCACATGTCAATGGTCTTGGTGAAATTCACACCACAAGTTTTTGTTCCTCTTGTGAGGGGATACCCTCAATTTCCCAGGCCACTTCAAGGACCGATCGCTCTTTATCTCATTCAGAATGTGCTCGCAGCTGACCATCAGAGGGGTATAATCAACAAATTTGTCATCTGCTAGCCTCTTCTTCCCCTTATTATTTTTTTATATTACTTACTAATATACCCATATATACCCTCGGCCAGGCCGAGGGTGCCCTCCACCAAGACGAGCCCAAGATGGTCTCATGACCCTTAAAGGGGCCAACCCCTCGTCGTGGTCTAGACGACCCTTCAAGGGGCCGACCCCTCATCAGGCCCAGACGACCCTTCAAGGGGCCGACCCCTCATCATGGTCTAGACGACCCTTCAAGAGGCCGACCCCTCTCATCATGGTTCAGACGACCCTTTAAGGGGCCGACCCCTCATCAGGCCCGGATGACCCTTCAGGGGGCTGACCCTTCATCAGGCCCGAATGACCTTATAGGGGGCAGACCCTTCATCAGCCCCGGACGACCTTTCAGGGGGCCGACCCTTCGTTAGGCCCGGACGACCTTTCAAGGGGCCGACCCTTCATCAGGATCAGACGACCCTCTGAGGGTACGACAGTACGAGGCCTAAATTAGGCCAGACTCACTGCCAGAAGGAACTTTTCCCTCAGACTCATATCATAGGCCTAGGGTGACATCATCACAGCGCGTGGTTTGGGAGACGCATGGAACAGTGCACGTGAGGCTCACATAGAATGTGGAAGACCATTATAACAATATCGCCCCCTCATGTGAAGGAATATTATGTCATTATTTGGCATCTACAGGTGTCAACAGGAGATTGGCTAGATCATCATTCACATGCACCATGCATACTTGGGGGTACACTACACCCCTCAAGACATATATATACATGTCACCTACAACCCTACAAGGGGATCGATAAAAAAATGGTAACCCTAGCAAAAAAACTCTGCTTGTACACACAGTAGAGAGATAAAGGGAGTTTATGTACATTGTATCCAAGGGCATTAGTTCCCATACTTAGTGGATCACACACTCACAGTGGATGTAGGCCATATTGGCTGAACCACTATACATCATTGTCTTATTCCTCTTATACTCATATCCTTCTACACACTTACACACTTATACATCTATGGCTACCATGGTACTTACAGTTTGAGCTCATCATCACTTATCTGGTGGTGCTAGATTTCAGCATCATCAGTTTGGCACCGTCTGTGGGAACGAGAAGACATCTCTTCCTTTGTACAGCTTGACCTCACTCGGCACTCTTGTGGTGAGCCAGTTTCCCCCTGTGAGGAGATGTTTCACCATTGAAAGAGACCCATTAAGGTTCTCAAGCTCACCAGTCTTTTCTTCAGTTCAGCTCTTCATAGCTGAAACGCATGGCACAAGAGATGCCACCACCACCACTTCCTCTGCCGGATAGTGGAGTAAGACCCAGTTCTAGTCAGCCACCAACTCAGTCTGAGATGGCTGATGTGGCAGCAACCTTGAAGTCTCTGGCAGCAAGCCAGTGAATCATGTGAGAGCAGTTCATAGCCCTAAATCAGAACATACTAAGACCACCAGGGGTCTCACCTGAGATGATCACTCCGACAGCGGCTCTAGGGCAGCATAAGTCCAGGGGACCACCCCAGGCACCACGCAAAGACTTGACACCCCCACAGTGGCGGAGGGATGTTGCTGACCCCCGGCGTCTACGCCTAGGGAGGTAAGGAAACCCTTGCCCTGAGGATAGGTATGATGATCTGGAGGGAGAGGAGGCCCCCATAGAATGCTGGGAGCCATATAAGGTCTCTAACAACACTGTGCGACCTCTCTAAGAGAGCAGATGGAAGTGTGGAAGGCAAAATCCCGACGATCGCCCAAGAGGCTCTGCTTTTGATCACTTGAGCAGGGGGTCGGCCTTTGAGAGGCTGGTTCCAGTAAATGACCTGCGGGAAAAATTGTCCAGATCAAGGAGTGTTGCAAGGTCCAGGAGGGAGGCAGCAGATGGCCAACCCCACAGGGACCGACCCCAAGGAAGGGACGATGGTCAAGGGGAAGTAAACAGCCGACACAGGCCTGCTATAACAGAACCCTCCATCCACCTCAAAGAGGCGGCAGGAGATAACATCGGCCAGGACGACCCTATGAGACCTTGGAATGACTCAATCTAACGACTGGAGGATAAAAACGGTGATATACTGAAGAGTCGAGACCCTCTTCTGAGAGGATACTCCATAGTCTCACCCTTTGTGGCGAAGATAGTCAACTTCCCAATGCCATCAAAGTTTAAGCCACCTGTGGTCACCCCAAGATATGACGGGAGTACCAACCCTGTCCACCGTATAGAGATGTACCAGTCAGCGGCAGACATATACTCTATCTCAGATGAGATGAGGTGTCGTGCCTTTTCTGGCACTCTAACTCGGGCTGCACACGTCTGGTATATGTATCTTCTAAAAAACTCCATTGAACGCTTTAAGTAGTTGGCAGACCGGTTCATCCACAACTTTTTCTTTGGGGTGAGGCCACAGAAGAAGACCACACACCTTCTCTATGTTAAGCAAGGGAAGAATGAGAGTCTAAGAGACTACATAGCTAGATTCAACAAAGAAAAGTTAGAGGTGGAAGACTATGAGGAGAGCATAGCCATGACCGCCCTCACTAGAGGGCTCCAGAAGGGAAAGCTGATATGGAAGCTTGCTGAAGAACCTCCGAGGATCATGGCTGAATTGCTGTCGATGGCAGGAAGGGTGATGAACACCGAAGAGACGATGGCCGCAAAATACAAAAATAAAAAAGGAGGCACTAGTGGGGCTAAGTACCCTAAGAAGAACAAAGAGGGGAAGAAGAGGTCTACGGATGACAAGTTCGCTGATTATACCCCTCAAACGATCAGCTGTGAATATATTCTCAACGAGATAAAGAGTGACTGGTCCCTGAAGTGGCCTGAGAAGTTGAGGGCAGCCCCCAATAAGATGAATAAAAACCTGTGGTGTGAATTTCACCAAGACCATGGCCACGTGATAGATAAATTCTTTGCTCTGAAAGATGAGATTGAGAAGATGTTGAAAGAAGGGAAGCTCATGAAGTAGTTGACAAAGGTGCCTTCAAGAGGGGCCGAGGGGATGACCCCAGAAAGAAGCGTGGTGATGCATGTAGAGAAGATCCTCCATAAAGAGGGGATGACCCTTCTGATGATGAGGATGACCATGATCTCCCTCCAAGAGATGACCATGGCCCTGTCAAGAGACTTTATATGATCTCGCTCGGCGTGGGAATGATCTCCGGGGATCTAGCAGGAGGAGGGTCAGAGGTCGCAGACAGGAAGGCCCATGTAGCTGAAGCCAAGGCAGTGATAAAAACTGTGCACTCAACCTCTCTGGAGGCAAAGTAAAAAAAGAGGAAGAAGGTCGATATGGATACTCTGATAGTGGGATTCTCAAGAATGGACTTCAAAGGCCTCTTAGCCCCACATGATGACCCTCTCATCGTCACTACCAAGGTGCACGGGTGCGAGGTGCCAAGAATCTTAGTAGATGGGGGTAGCTCTGCAGATGTGATGTTTTGGTCATGCTTCAAAGCCTTAGGTCTCAGCCGTGCTAAACTCGTCCCATACCATCACCCATTGATTGGTTTCAGTGGGGAAAAGGTTCATCCCCTTGGAGTGTATAAGGCCGATGTCAGGATGGGGGACGAGTGGCTGAGATGGCTTACCAAGAAATGTAGCTTCTTTGTGATGGATGAACATGTCTTTTCGGCCTACAATATTATACTGGGATGGGTATCCCTCAAGGGGTTTGAAGCTGTGCCGTCTACGGTCCATCAGATGATTAAATTTCCAACCCCTTACGGGTAGGGGAACTTCAGGGAGACCAGCCGACAGCGCGAGAATGTTATTTCAACTCCACCGAAGAAAGAGAGGCGCATAAGAAGGTAATAGCCACATACAACATTGACACCCTGGACCCCAGGGATGAGAAAAAACTGAAGGAATGAGAGGTCGCGGAATAGGTAGAATCCGTCATCCTCAATGAGGATGAGCCGAAAAAAACCATCCAAGTCGATAAGACTCTGAAGCCAAACACCAAGGAATACCTCATCAAGCTGTTGAGAAGAAGACATAGTGTCTTTACAAGGAGTCATACAGATATTCCCGGGATTGACCCCGAAATCATGTGCCACAAGCTCAACGTGGTAGAGGGTGAAAAGCTAGTAAAGCAGAAGAGGAGAATTTACTCTAGACAAAAATATGTGGTCATAAGGGATGAGGTCAAAAAGTTAGAAGATGCTGAGTTTATTAGAGAGGCCATCTATCCTGAATGGCTGTCCAACGCAGTCATTATCCCAAAAGCCAATGGGAAGTGGAGAATGTGTGTAGACTTCACCGACCTCAACAAGCATTGTCCCAAAGACAACTTCCCTCTCCCCCACATTGATCAGATGGTAGACGCTACCGCAGGCCATGAACTAATGAGTTTCATGGATGCCTACTCAGGGTACAACCATATCTTTATGAGCCCTGGGACTCAGAGAAAACTGACTTTATTACTGACAAGGGGACATACTGTTATAGGGTCATGCCCTTTGGCCTGAAGAATGCAGGAGCAATGTATCAGCGCCTTATAAATAAAATGTTCGAAGATCAAATTGGGAAGTCTATAGAGGTCTATGTATATGACATGCTGAGTAAGAGTTTGAAGGCAGAGGATCATGTGGTAGACCTTGAGAGGACCTTTAATACGATGGACAAGTACCGAATGAAGCTCAACTCGGACAAGTGTGTCTTCGGGGTTGGAGCAGGGAAACTCTCGCGGTTCATCGTGAATCAAAGGGGCATTAAGGCCAATCCTGAGAAGATAAAGGTCCTTATAGAGATGAAGACCCCCAAGACCATTAAAGACGTTCAGAGACTCACGGGGAGAGTGGATGCCTTGAATAGGTTTATGTCAAGGGCCACAGATAGGTGTTTACCATTCTTCAATATTATCAGAAAGGCTTTTAAATGGAGCGAAGAGTGTGATGAGGCTTTCAGGGAGCTAAAGTCATACCTAGGGTCTCCCTTGCTATTGTCACGACCAGTACAGGGTGAACGACTCTATGTGTATCTAGTTGTCTCAGAGTCATCCATTAGCGTAACAATTGTCAGAGACGAAGATGGGGTACAGAAGCCTGTGTATTTCAATAATAAGGCACTCTAGGGAGCAGAGCAAAGATACCCAATGATGGAGAAGTTAGCCTATGCCTTGATCCATGCATCAAGAAAGATGAAGCCATACTTCCAGTCCCATACAATGGTCATCCTCACCGATTCTCCTCTTAGGCAGGTCCTATACAAGACAGAAAAATCAGGCAGGTTAATTACCTGGGCTATAGAGCTAGGGGAGTTTGACATGGTGTATCAACCTAGGACGGCTATTAAGGGGCAAGCATTGGCAATTTTCGTGGCCGAGTTTACTTGGGAAGATGATAAAGCCGAGGATGAGAGCCTCGGGAAGATAAATACCCAACAAGACAGGCTCACCGACACACCAGCAAATAAGGCTGAGATAAGCACTGCTAGAAGGAAATTGGCCGAAAGTGAAGAGGGAAGATATCTCTTTAGACAGGGATCCCTCACCGAGGGAAATTTCTCAGAGGAAAAGACAGTGTGGAGCCTCTTCGTGGGCGAGTCCTCTTGCGAAAGTGGAAGTGGGGATGGATTAATAGTGTTAGAACCAGACGGTACAGACATCGAGTACGCCCTGAGGTTCAACTTCAAAGCCTCCAACAACGAGTCTGAATATGAGACTTTGATAGCAGGCCTCTCCTTAGCCAAGTCTCTTAGTGTCGGCCAGATCTTGGTCCATAGTGATTCAAGGATAATCGTGAACCAGATACTAGGAGCCTACGAGGCTAAGGATGGGCGGATGGCCAGGTACCTTGAGAAGGTGAGGTCACTACTGAAGAGATTCAGAGAAGTGAAATTGACGAGGATACCTAGGCTCGATAATGGCTGAGCTGATGCACTTGCTAGGTTGGCCTCGACAACTAGGAAAGATATCAGGAGGACAGTCCCAGTTGAAATTTTGCTTCGACCAACTATTGAAGATGCTGAGGGAACACTTAGCACTTGCTTAAATGTTTCTAAGGAAGCTTCATGGATGGACCCCCTGATCAGATACATTAAAGAGGGGGAGATGCCAGAAGCAAGACAAGAAAGGAAGAAGTTAAGATACAAAGCTGCAAAATTCACCATCATCGGAGACACCTTGTACAAAAAGGGTTTTTTCTCCCCTTGCTTATGTGTGTGCACCCCTCTAAAGTCCCGCGCATCTTGCAAGACGTGCATGAAGGGTCATGTTCAAGCCACATCGGGGGGAGGTCTTTGGCGAAGAGGGTGGTCACCCAGGGGTACTGGTCGACGACCTTGGGGAAAGATGCCACGACATATGTAAAAAAGTGTGATAAATGTAAAATATTTTCCACCATCCCTCACCATCCCCATCAGCCTCTTACCTCCATTACATCCCCATGGCCATTTGCAGTATGGGGGATCGACCTGGTAGGCCCCTTGCCTAGGGCCATAAATAACTATAAGTTCCTCATCGTGGAAATTGACTACTTTTCAAAATGGATGGAGGTAGAGCCAATGGTCACGATTACCGAACAGAAGACCTTCCAGTTCATCTGAAAAATATTATATGCAGATATGGTCTCCCCAACACCCTCATCTTGGATAACGGGACTCAATTCAAGAATACATCTCTAGAGAAGTACTGTGAAAGGGTGAGTATCAATTCTTCTCCACCCCAGGTCGACCTCAGGCTAATGGGAAAATGGAAGTTACAAATAGGACAATCCAAGATGGGATCAAGAAGAGACTCGAGGAGGCAAAAGGAAGATGGGTTGAGGAGTTATATGTTGTACTATGGGCCTACAGGACAACGGCGAAGACCTCTACCGGAGAAACCCCATTCATGCTGGCTTATGGCTCAGAAGCCGTCATCCCCACTGAGATTGGGTTTTCTACTCACAGGGTCCAAATGTATGACCCCCAGAGAAATATGGAAGAGAGGAGACTTGACTTAGACCTGATTGAGGAAAGGAGGGAAGACGCCGAGATAAGGCAAGTCTCCTACCAGCAGAGGACTGCAAGGTTTTACAACCAGAGGGTGAAGCAGAGGCCAATTGCAGTGGGGGACTTAGTCCTCAAAAAGACTTGGCAGAAGTCCAACAAGATCCACCCAAACTGGCATGGACCATATAGGGTCATCGATGAAGTGGTTCCTGGTACCTATAGACTAGAAAACCTAGAAGGGGAACCCTTTTCCAACCCCTAGAATGGAGAACATTTGAAGAAATACTATCAGAAATTTTGTAAAAGTCCCATCGGACCACAGTTGTAATGAATGTGTTGCTCCAACAGAACACTTGAAATGTTAATGAGAATGTCCCATTGATCCTTTATTTTTTGTTTTATTAATCCTAGTGTGATTGGGGTGATACTCGTTAGGACTACCCTCGGCTATGATGAGGGTCAATGGTGGGGACGACCCCTCATTTACCCTCAAGAAAGACGAGGGGGGACTTCAAAACCATTAGGTTGGTGAAAAACCACCCTCGGCTATGATGAGGGTCAATGGTGGGGACGACCCCTCATTCACCCTCAAGAAAGACGAGGGGGACTTCAAAATTTTAAACATCAATTAAGATTGGTGGTAACCACCCTCGGCTTTGATGAGGGTCAATGGCGGGGACGACCCTTCATTTACCCTCAAGAAAGACAAGAGGGGACTTAAAAACCATTCAGTTGGTGAAAAACCACCCTCGACTATAATGAGGGAAAATGGTGGGGACGACTCCTCATTTACCCTCAAGAAAGACGAGGGGGGACTTCAAAACCATTAAGTTGGTAAAAACAACCCTCGGCTATAATGAGGGTCAATGGTGGGGACGACCCCTCATTACCCTCAAGAAAGACGAGGGAGGGGTTAGTGAGTTAATTTAAAAACATCACAAGGAAAATCATACAAGAGTCAAATATAAAAGACAAAAAAAGGCATTATACAAAATGTTTATACTTGTTCAGCAAAAATAGAGTACAAAAATATTGATTACATGAAGAGGGTATGGGCTACAGAGAGTCAACCTATTAAGTAACATCGGAGGACAATGTTTCAACATTGATTATGGGGGTTTCTTCTATGACCAAGAGATGCTGATCCTCAGACGTGCCGGTACCCTCGACGTGAACTTGGGACTCCACTTGGGCTAAGGCCTCAGCAATCAGGGGATCGTCCAGGTGAACTGCTTCAATAGAGGGGCGGACAGAGGATACTGCATCAACGAACTTATGGACGACCCACCGACACGCCATCCTAATCCTCCTCTCTAAGTATTTAAGACCGAAGCCTTGAAACTCGTCTGAGAGTTTATAGTCCTCCACAGCACCGGCCTCGGCTTTCTTTACAGCCCTCTTAAGATCAGTCTTGAACTGAGCCCCCAAGTTGATCAAGGCCTCATCCTTCTCTTTTATAAGCAAGTTCTTGGCCTTCAAGTCCGCATCGTGCTGCTTCGTCAGCTCATCCAAACCCTGGCATATTCGGTCCTAGCACTCTCCAATTAAGCCCTTGCAGTCTCAAGCTCTGTCTGCAGATGAGCCTCGTGCTGAATGGCCCTCTCAGCTTCATGAAATTTTTGTTGGTTTTTAGCCATCCACTTAGTGGCCGAGGTAAAGGCACAGAGAGGCTGCACAGAAAAAGACACTTGTTAAGAGGCCGAGGAAACAGTTGGTAAAAAATTCAATTAAGGAGATAAAGTAAAAATAAATACCTGAGCCAGTATGTGCAGACCATAATCATAAATCTTGTCCCGGGGCATCTTTGACAAGAATTCATAGTCTGCGGCCGAGGGAGCAGAAAACATCGAGGCCTTGACCGCCCTCAAGTTAGCAATGAGAGAAGACGGTTCAGCCTTCAGGAATGCTAAGTTCTGAGACCAATAGGCCCCCATACTGGAAGAGGAACAAGCCCCCTCAGACGACTCCATCCTTGTCCTCGTCCTGGAATTCGCCCGAGGGTCACTAGGGACTTTCGGCTCTTTCCTTTTATGACTATCGGTGGTCGGATCCACAGGCGTCGGCCCCACGACCTTTGATTTCCTTGGAGCCTGCTGAGGCTCTTTGCCTTTCTTCTTACCGAGACCAGACAGCAAGCTTGGGGCCGTCATTTCCCAGAGATGGTTAGAAATACCTGCAGGATGACCTGAAAAGAAGATGACACATCAGAAAAATGCAGAGGCAAAGGTGGAACACTTGGAAAAAAGTAAAGGTTGAGCAAAAAAATAAAAGTAACTCACATAGCTCTGTCAAGGGGCCGACCCTCAGACCATCTTCTTTGAGGAACTGAGGGGTCATAAGATCTTCAAACTTTACAAGTCCACCCCCTCTCCCTCGTTCTCTCAGATACTCGACTATGTCCTTCTCATCTAGACTGAGTCCAGGGTCTGACCTAGCCTTCATCGAGGGGTTAGACCATCTCCTTGGAACCCTCGAACCATCATCCAAAGGTTGAGTCTCGGTAGCAAATTCCCACTCTCTATAAATGAATAAAAACCTCTTCTTCCAGTCGTAGTTGGAGGTTTGTACCACGTGGAGAAGTTTTTTATCAGACCTCCTTTCCCCCAGGTGATAGTACCCAGGATGTTTGGACGAGGAAGTGATATTATAACAAGCCAAAAACACATCGGCTGAAGGATCGTCGGTGAAGGAATTATTCCACAAGGAGACGTAGCCGAGGATCGTCCTCCAGCAGTTAGGAGGAAGTTGAGAGGGGGCAACTCTAAGGGCTGACAGTATATTGACTATGGTAGGGTGTAGAGGGAATCTAACGTCGACCTTTAACATCTGTTCATATACAACGATCTCTCCCTCATCACCCTCAAAGACTCTCTCGGACTCAGAGGGAACCTTCATACTTATGTTGGGTTGTATGCCAAAGAGATGCCTCCATAATAAGAGATCAAGGTCTTTGACTGACGATACATAAGTGGAAGTGATTGAAGTGTCAAATTGACTATCATCACCATTAGAAGAACCCTCTCTATCGTCCTCATCTCTCGTCCCCAGATCCTCCAACCTCTGAAGGACCAGCTGGAAAGGCTACTTGAAATTCATAAGGGGACAGTGCTATCACAGGGACAGCCTCAGAAGGTGCTGTGCCCTCGTCCTGTCGACCTGGGATGAGAGTGGATGTCTCTCGCCTCCCAGAAGGGTCAGCACCTGTCGGAGATGATACTCTATCATCCATCTCTCCTTCGTGTGAATAACTCTCGACTGGACGACCATATGACCCTCCAAACTCAGATGGTACCATGGTGGCTAATGGGATTGGAAAGATGGGTCATACCCAATTAGGGTCGGCCCCTAATCTCTTTTCCTCCTCTTCCTCTACTCGTTTGATCTCTACAAAGAACTTCTCTCACAGGGATGGAAACTCCTCATCTAAACCGTAAAGCCTCCTAAGCATGGAGGGGAGGACCCTACACTTAGAAGAATTTGGCTAACCTAACTACAAACAAGTTGGCAATTGACTAAGTTGGACTTTTGGATTGAAACTAAGGAAAGTAAAGGTTTTAACTAAGAACACTCAAGAACAAGCCACCGGAGAAGAACGTCGGAAAGTTATGAAATAGCCAAAGAAAAATCTGGTCCTACAGACCTAAAGTAGTCGAAGTGTTAAAAGGTAATGGAATGTAAAAAGGGCACTGGATCAGAAGGATTACCTGAGAAGGGACGACGAGGCTTGATGCAGAAGTCGCAGAAATGGCTATGGCTATGGAGCTGTGGAAAATCTAGAGAGAGAGCTTGGGCGGGAAGAAGAAGCAGAGAAGAAATGAATTTAAAAGATTTTTTAAATATCTTGCTAATGAGTGGGCCCATTAACCAAGGCAGAGCACAGCCCATGGGGTGGGCATCATTAGGGCACAAAGTCCCAAGCAAAGTGTGCAACCGTCATGCCTAGGAAATTAGAACAACAATGGATATCTTCCTAAGTGTCACATCAGCTTGACAGGTGTCACTCACCTAACTGATCATACACTCATCTCACCTGCAACACTATCCCTCAGCCATCTCAACAACATCTATGGCTAAGGGTTGGGGGGTGATTGATATACCCATATATACCCTTGGCTAGGCCGAGGGAGCCCTCCACCAAGACGATCCCAAGATGGTCTCGTGACCCTTCAATGGGCCGACCCCTCGTCATGGTCCAGACGACCCTTCAAGGGGCCGACCCGTCATCAGGCCCAGACGACCCTTAAAGGGGCCGACCCCTCATCAGGCCCGGACGGCCCTTCAGGGGGTCAACCCTTCATCAGGCCCAGACGACCCTTCAGGGGGACGGCCCTTCATCAGGCCCGGATGAACTTTCAGGGGGTTGACCCTTCATCAGTCCCAGATGACCTTTCAGGGGGCCGACCCTTCATCAAGACCGAACGACCTTTTAGGGGGCCAACCCTTCATCAGGCCCGGACGACCTTTCAAGGGGCTGACCCTTCATTAGGCTTAGACGACCCTCCGAGGGTACGACAGTACGAGGCCTAAATTAGGCGAGATTCACAGCGCGATAGTACGAGGCCTAAATTAGGCCTAAATTAGGCCGAGGGCGACACCATCACAGCGCGTGGTTTGGGAGACGCGTGGAACAGTGTGCGTGAGGCTCACATGGCACATGGAAGATCATTATAACAATATCGCCCCCTCACGTGAGGGAATAATATGTCATTATTTGGCATCTACAGGTGTTAACAGGAGATTAGCTAGATCATCATTCACATGCACTATGTATACTTAGGGGGTACACTACACCCCCCATGACATATATATTCATGTCACCTACAACCCTATAAGGGGATCGATAAAAAAAAAGGTAACCCTAGCAAAAAAACTCTACTTGTACAGACAGTAGAGAGATAAAAGGAGTTTATGTGCATTGTACCCAAGGCCATTAGTGCCCATACTTAGTGGATCACACACTCACAGTGGATGTAGGCCATATTGGATGAACCACTATACATCATTATCTTATTCCTCTTATACTCATCTCTTTCTACACACTTACACACTTATACATCTATGGCTGCCATGGTACTTATAGTTTGAGCTCATCATCACTTATCTGGTGGTGCTAGATTTCAGCATTATCACTTACCCCCACCAGTGCTCCTTTTTCATCTTCGTATTTTATGTCCATCGCCTCTTCGAAGTCTATCACCTTTCCCTTTGTTACCATCAATTCAGCCATCATCTTTGGGGGGTCTTCGGCATAACTTCCCCTTTTGGAGTCCTCTAATGAGGGCTGTCATGGCTATGCTTTCCTCATAGTCCTCGACCTCTAAATTTTCTTTGTTAAATCTGGCTAGATAGTCTCTTAGGCTCTCGTTCTTCCCCTACTTAACATAGAGCAGGTGTGTGGTCTTCTTCTGTGGCCTTACTCCAAAGCAAAAGTTATGGATAAACCGGTCTGCTATCTTCTTGAAGCTTTTAATGGAGTTCTTTGGGAGAGACATATACCAGACATGTGTAGCCCCAGTCAGAGTGCCAGAGAATGCACGACATCTCATCTCATCTGAGATAGAGTATATGTCTCCTGCTAACTGGTACATCTCAATATGATGGAGAGGGTTGGTACTGCCGTCATACCTTGGGGTGACCACAGGTGGCTTAAACTTGGATGGCATCGGGAAGTTGACTATCTTCACCACAAAGGGAGAGCCTATGGAGTATCCTCTTTGAAGAGGGTCCTGGCCTTTTAGGATATCACCAATTTTATCCTCCAGCCTTTAGATCGAGTCGTTCCTAGGCCTTTTAGGGTTAGCTTGGCCGATGTTATCCCTTGTCGCCTCTTTGGGGTGAACTGAGGGTTTTGCTATGGTAGGTTTATGTCGGCTGTT
Organism: Sambucus nigra; assembly: GCA_949130495.1. Classification (NCBI taxonomy): domain Eukaryota; kingdom Viridiplantae; phylum Streptophyta; class Magnoliopsida; order Dipsacales; family Adoxaceae; genus Sambucus; species Sambucus nigra. The sequence goes on along the minus strand of OX422217.1, from coordinate 360,607,719 downwards.
CACCTTATTGACCGTCGTCCCGTCCATGGAGTCGGCCCCTGTGGGGTCGGCCATCTGCTGCCTCTTTTTTGGACCTCACAATACTTCTCAATTTGGACAATTTTTCCCGCAGGTCATTTACAGGGCCTATCCTCTCAAAGGCCGTCCCCTGCTCAGATAATCGAAAGCATATCCCCTCGAGCGATCGTCGGTATTTTGCCTTTCACACTTCCCTCTGCTCTCCTAGATAGGTCGCACAGTATTGTTGGAGACTTCATACCGATCCCTGCACTCTATGGGGGCCTCTTCCACCTCCAGATCATCATATTTGTCTTCTGGGTAAGGGTTTCCTCACCTCCCCAGGCGTAGACGTCGGGGGTCAGCAGCATCCCTCCACTGTTGTGGAGGTGGCAAGTCTTTGCGTGGTCCTGGGGTGGTCCCTGGCATCATGCTGCCCTGGAGCTACTGCTAGAGTAATCATCTCCGGTGAGACCCCTGGTGGTCTTAGTATGTTTTGGCTAAGAGCTGTAAATTGCTCCTGCATGATCCGCTGGCTTGCTGCTAAAGACTTCAGGGCGGCTGCCACATCAGCCATCTCAGACTGAGGTGGTGCATGACTGGAACTAGGTCCTACTCCACTATCATGTGGAGGAGGTGGTGGTGGAATCTCTGGTGCCATGAATTTGAGCTATAGAGAGCTGAATGATAAAAATACTGATGAGATTGAGAACCTTAATGGGTCTCTTTCAATGGTGAAACAACTCCACAAAGGGGGATAAATGGTTCACCACCATAGTGCCCGGTGAGGTCTAGCTGTATAAAGGAAAAGATGTCTTCTCGTTCCCACAGACGACACCAAACTGATGATGCTAAGATTTAGCACCACCAGATGATAGGTGGAGAGCTCAAACAGTAATGACAATGTCAGTCATAGAGATATATATGTATATAAGTGTATACAAAGGGATAAATTTAAGAGGAATGAAGAAAATGATGTATAGTGGTTCAGCCAATCAGGCCTATATCCACTATGAGTGTGTGATCCACTAAATATGGGCACTAATGGCCTTGAATATAATGCACATAAGCTCACCCTCTCTGTTGTGTGTATAAGCAGGATTTTAGATAGGGTTCCAATTATCGATCCCTTCACAATGTTGAAGATGACAAGTATATATAGGTCTTGGGGGGAGTAGTGTACCCCCCAAGCATGCATGGTGCATGTGAATGATGTTCTAACCAATCCCCTGCTGACACCTGGATGTGCCACTTGCAATTAATGATGACATAATATTACCTAACATGAGGGGATGATATTGTTATAACAGTCTAGTCCACATGCTCTATGAGTCCCATGCGCACTGTTCCACGCGTCTCCCAATTCACGCGCTGTGATGATGTCACCCTCGGCCTGGGATGCCAACCCGACGCTGAAGTTGGTGCTGGCATTGGGCCCAGATGGATGTGAGACTCGCACTGTCATCCCCTCATAGGGTCGTCCGGCTCATGATGAGGGGTCGGGCCCTTGAGGGGTTGTCTGGGCCACGATGAGGGGTCGACCCCTTGAGGGGTCGTTTGGGCCACAATGAGGGGTCGACTCCTTGAAGTGTCATTTGGTCCATGATGAGGGGGTCGGCCCCTTGAGGGGGTCGTCTGGGACACGATGAGGGGTTAGCCCCTTGAAGGGTCGTCTGGTCCATGATGAGGGGTCAGCCTCTTGAAGGGTCATCTAATCTTTTCTAAGGGATCATCCTGGTCGATCCTTCCTATAACAGAACTGTGGTCATTGGGCTCGTCTGGGGCCTGAGGCCTCGTCTGGGTGGAGGAAACCCTCGACCTGGACAAGTGTATTTATGTGTATATCAAGGACAATTCAATTCTTCATATATTTTTGACAAACCTGTAAATCATCTCAGTCCTTGGGAATGGTCGAACAGGGATTTAGTAGAGCTTCACCACCAAATAATCAACCTTAGTATTATTCAATAAGCCTCAGTAGGGCATGATATGATTCACTTTTGTTCTAAGTACTTTTAGTACCCGAATCACAAGATCTTAAGGTTATGAATTCTCGTAAATAGCTAGGCAAACCTAATTTTTCAAATCTGGAAAGGAGGTGAGAATAAGGCATAGTGTTCCGATTCACTCTCACCATCACATCCATTATTATAGTTTTCTAGGCTCTGATTATGGTCAATCATGCTAGACACATCACTTCTAATCGGATCAAGGGGCTTACTATATAAAGAAGACTTGGGGAATGTTTCATGTGATATAATTTAAGTTATCTTACATCATATTAGATTATAAAGAATGTGCATTCAATATTTCTATAGGGAGGTACCACTTCCTCCTCTCACATTATGCTCCATATGTAATATTATTTCATTAAACATATTTCAATTTATTGATTATTCAGTTATAAACACTTACCCCTAGATGTTATCTTCCTATTATAAAAATCTTAGACGAACTTTAGCCAGAGCCTAAAAATGATCATGCCTGTAATATTTATCATTGTAAGGAATATATATGAGGTAAACACAGTAAAGGTGTGGAATAGCTCAACATCATGTGAAATAGTCATTATCAGGGTATGTGAACCTCACCATTCCATTAGGGGGATTATGTGGTAAGGTTGAGGTCTTTAAATATTCTCACCCTTTCAGGGGATGTCACCCCAATATATAGTACAACGGAATACATTTCAAACCAAATAATTTCTAATGTGGAAAAATTAATATAATGCATGTCAACATTCATAAATAGACAGTAATTATAACACTCTACCTTTAATGTCTATCACATACATAATTTAATGATTGTTACCTCTGTAAACCTTAATGTAAATGAAAAGGAATACAAATTTCGTGATCACTGAATCATGGGTGGATGTTCTTGATGTTTCCTTACAAAAATATTTATTTGGAAAACCCAAAGGGAAAATACCATCGTTAAGGAAAAGGAGCATAACAAGCATATGTACAAAATAATATGTCTTTGGATTTTCCCTGTGATAAGATATTCCCCATGATTAGTTACTCCTTATGATTATAGCATTTTTCTGATGAGTGACTCGATTCCTTTTGAACTCAAACATAAGCTTCTTGAAATGCTGCTTTAGATATCATCTATGTTTTCAAACAAATCTCATTTTTCTTCAAAAGCATAACTTTGTCAAAACATTGGAAATACGAGTAAAAATGCCATTTTAATATTTTTATTATTATTATCCTCTTATGAAGTTTATGTATGTATAAATACTTAAAGGAAATATTTTGTCTCATTTCTCTTAATGTAACATCTGTGAATTTGAGCTATACATAAACCATTGTTAGACTGGTCATAAATTCTTCACATATGTTAAATAAGTCATCAACATAATCTATACCTGATTCATATAGTGCCAATAGTTCCACACTTTTGGAGGAAGTATCCATAAATGCTTACTGAATAAATCTCCACGAGATGATAGTTTTCTATGCACTGCCAAGAAAAATGCCTCAAACTCTCTTCTCTCATATTTTTACATTATATGCATATATGTAAACAATCATCTTTAGCTCACCTGGTAAGACCACCCACCTTTCACAGAGGTATGTATTGTTTATATCCTACTAAAAATAGTTTCACACCTATTTGATGTTATATAATGAGATAAACAATGGTTGAAAATTTACAAGGATTATTAACAACATACTAAGGTATTTTATTTTAATATGATAGGTTTTGCGGAGATCATACGAGGATGTTGCGGGACAGGGTATCTAGAGGCGGGACCTCTTTGTACACCTATCACTCCAGTTTGTGCAGATCCTTCCCAATACTTGTTTTTCGATAGCATTCATCTTAGTGAATCAGCCTATCGTTACCTTACCGAATACATAACAAAGGAAATCCTTGGCAAGTTGTCAAAAATTTAGTGTTGATGAATAGTTTAAACAAATTATACTTTATCTTGGGATAATCAAACTACCGTGATAACAACTGTATCAGTAATCAGTTCATTAATAAATGGCCAACTATGTTGTAATGTCTATGAGTCAACATAGGAAACATAAATAAAAGATACAAAATAAAGTTTTATTGAACCTTAAGGATGATATAGGACACCTTTATCTTAGGATTATAATATGGGAGCTGAAATGAATAAAAAATATCATGAACAAAAAATTATATTTGTGAACTAACAACTTGGTCTTGTGGGCACATAAATTTTACTCTTAATACATAAAATTATAATAACTTTTTTTATTAATAATAATGTGTTTATACCTAGAATTATTTTTATCTTATAATTTTTTTTTGTAGTTTCAAAACTCTTGGCATCTATATCTTTAACCCCTCTATCTAACCTTGAAATGATAGCCATGACCATAAATTTAACCACGTATGATATTGATGGATAAATTTTTGATCTTCATTAGTGGTTGGGCCCATGAGAGGTAAAAGGCAACCCATTGAACCCATTCCCTTACATATGGAAACATGAACTCTTGAATATAAATAAGATAAGGAAAATATATATAGGTTATAAATAATTAGAAGCACAAAAGAAAAGAGTCGAACAATATCTAAGCACTCATGACTTCTTATAAACAGTGGTGTTGCACGCTATGTTAGGGAATGTGAAAATTGATGTAACAAACCTCTTTCAAATTGTAGTCTCTCTCTCTCTCTCTCTCTCTCTCTCTCTCTCTCTCTCCCCCCCCCCTCTCTCTCTCTCTCCCCCATTAAATAATAATAACTCCCTTAGGCGTAGGGACTTTATCAAATAATATACATCATGTATTCATATTTTGTCTTCGTCTTACCTTCATGTTTATTGTACTTATTGGTTGATTTATGTGATCATTACACCTACTATGAATATTTTTACAATATATGATTGGCATCGTCTGTGGGAACGTGTTTCCTTTATCCAGGGTAATCAGGTTTTTAATGTCAGATCAAAATCCATTGCCAGCATTTAAAAAAATGGCATACATGATATCTAGGGGAAATGGATATATGTAACCATTGTAATTTATTATATCCAATATCCATTTTTTTCTCAAATAGGGCCCCATGTTCTTATTAATATTGGTGAGATGAGAAATCAGGTCAGGTATGTAAACAACACCCGTATAGACATGTATCCCTTATGATTGATGTATATGATAAAAATGAGGTTTATAAAGAGAAGAAAAATCATCAGTATGTCTCAGGAATTACCTATCTGAGGAGAGAAAACTCGTAACCAAAGAAGGAGTGCCCAGTGACATAGAAAGCGAATAGAGAGTGATGACAGTTCACCCCTTCATTATGAAAAACTATAACAGATCCCTTTATAGGTATAGAGTGAGATGAAAAGGGAATGATAGGGAGAAAATCCATAGTTTTGTATAGAAGGGAGAATATCCAAATATGTGTCACTTGGAAATCACATGACTTATCTCGAAGATCACAAATATAGATTGAGATAATCTAAATAGTAGAAGATCATACCGTCGAGTTGGAAGACCGATCCTTATGGGTCTCTATTACTTTCAATTAAGATAAAAATGAAGAGACCTAGAGGAATAGAACCCCTACGATTATAAGTAAGTAAGACCTCATCCATTATGAAATAATTGATTGTAACCTGCATATGGTGACTTGAACTCTCAGTCAGCAACCCTATCACTCTAATCGCTATTGTTCTTTCTCAATAATGAACTAATATCCCCCCTTTCCTGTGGAGATAGGAGGATTTATCTGCTAAACAATGTACAATGGTCATTTTTGTTCCTTTATTGCGTTCATAATTTTTTAGAGGACCATCTCTAACTATTGCTCTTATTGTGGGTAAATATCCCCTATAACTTAGCACCATCTATTGGAAATATCAACTTCTAATCACTGTAAGTAATTTATACTAACAATCATCATGAGTGAAAATAAGTCTCACTACATACATGTAAGGAGCCGCGTCTAGTATGAGATATGTGTCATCAACAGGGACCACCTCCTGTTCCTATCCCTTCATTGACACAAAATTCTAAGTCCAGTGGGCGTTCCTCCTAGAGATCAGAGCCTAGATGTTAATACCGCGCACCGCTAATTGAGAGAGAAGAGGGAATATTTTCTTCCTAACTGGTCAACAATTATGAGGGAAGACTAGACGATCATGATCAAGAAATTTCCCATTTAAGGAGACAATTAAATCAAAAATTGAAAGATTGCAGATCTGACTCCTAAACCTAGGAGTGTCATAGGAGAATATCTCTCTCTCTTTAGAAAATAATAACTCTTATTAAACCATGAGAGCCTATCATTCAAGGAGACCTCATATAAAACATCATAACCAACGGTGTGATAATCATTCTAATTTGAGAAATTCCATTAACCATGTTCACCAACAGTACTAGCCCACTGAGTCGGGGAAAAGTAACAAACCTGCCCGTCTGAAAGTACCAACGAATAAAGTAAGGAGTGACGAGCTCAAAGGGATCATCTAAATATAATTGAAAGGAAGAGGAAATCCAAATATTTCTTGAACTCACAAGGACCTAGATACAAAGGCATTAGGTTAGAGTTCCTCATCCCTCTTTATTATTAAGATAGAGTCCTTCGAACCAACCAAGAAGTTCTCCTTACTAAAGGTTATAACGTATGTCTGGAAGGGATATTCTACCCATCATATTAGGCACTACTGATAGACCATATCTCTTTGGAATCATCACGACGATCTAATGTGTCGGGTTTTTCCATCCACTCTAGGGGAAATAAGTTTAAAATGGTTTAAGAAATTACCCCCAGATTGATCTCTTCTCTTAAAGATTTAACCAAGCAGTTTATGGAGAGATTTATCACTGGCAATAAGGAAATTAAGGAGGTTGGTTCAAAGATCTATCTTAAGAAAAAGAAAGGGGTATCTTAGGAAGTAATCTAAGAGGTATTGGGATATATACAACGAGATTGACGATTGTAATGGTAAGTTAGCGATCTTTTCGTTCATGATCGAATAATCTATATTAGTCCTTGATGAGGAAGTTGACCTCTATGATGAACAATCTTATGTCAAATATTGAAATGTATGCCAAGGCGAAGAATATGATCATCAACACTGAGGCCCTAGTCGATCAAAAAAAGAATGAATCTAAGAATCCCCAAAAGGGGGAAATTAACCCTCTTTAGTCGGGAAAGGATTCAAGAATGAAGTAACTAAGATTGACCCATATATTAGACTAATGCTAATAGCTACAAGGTATTGGGAATGGTCCAAAAATATACCATTTGTAATCTTATTACTCATATCAAAGGCAATTCCTACTTCAAGAGGCCTCTTAAGATGGTCAGCGATCATAATGTTAAGGATGCCAACCTTAGGTGAACTTATCATTAAGATTATGAGAACCTTACATAATACTACAAGATGTTCAATTAATATTTGGAGGAGCTCGTTCAATACGGTCATCTCAAGGAGTACATTAATGCAACAAATCCAAAAACATTGATAAAGATCAATGTAGTTCAAAAGGACGATGAGCATTTTCCTCATCAAGATTTGTCGCATCCATTTACGGATTTACCCATCTGGCTCAGTGCACTTGCATGAAACTAAGGGAGAAAGTGATAATTTTTGCCAATGTTAAATAGGATTTCTAAATAGACTTGTACAAATCTATCCTTTCTAAGAGGTAGAGAAGAGACATTGATGTTGATCAGGCCATTAAACTTTTCAACGACAATCTAGTTAGCGTAAAGACACCACATAAGAATGCCCTAATCCTCAATCTATGAATTACAAACTTTTATGTGAGAAGAATACCGATGGATCAAGGGAGCTCTTCGAAGATCATATATCTGACAGTGATCCACAACATTGCCTTCAGCATCAAGGACCTCGATACTTACATAAGACAATGTATTAATTTTAATGGAAATGTAGAAACCCCCTAGGGAAGATCAAGCTGCCCGATCAAGGTTTAATTAGTTCAATCAGAGTCACTCTACAACGCTATAAAGGGAAATAGGTGGTTGAAGAGATGAAAGTTGTCCCATATTTACTTCACTAAAAACCCAAATTCTAAGTGACCAGGGGTGATGGAGATTAGGGGAGATCAAGCAGTAACTCACAGTTGTGTCGTATCAGCCATAAAAGAAAGACATAATCAGTCTAAAATAAGTCGAGATAATGATGATTAAGAGGATGATCAGTCTAAGTATCACTCAAAGGGTGTTCGATCAGGGGTAAAATAAACACGATTGGCCCCTACCGATTACGTGATGGAGGAACTCATTTTGTTCCTCTGATTCATCATAGTTAGAGAAAACATTCCTCCTTAGATCCGAGTTGACTAAGGATCAACCAGATTAGCTCGTTTATTTCATTGAAACCAATGCAGACATATTTATATGAAAGATATATGACCTTTCGAGAATTGACTCAGAGATCACTAATCACCGATTTCACATAGTACCAACTCTTAAGTCGATCATGCAAAAGTTGAGGAAGTCTCGATCATGTAGAAGTTGAGGAATTCAATTCTTGAGAAGGTAAAATATGTAAAGAAAGAAGTTGATAACCTACTACAAGATAGATCCATTAGATAAGTTCAATTTCTAGACTAGGTTTCTAACACTACTATTGTTAGAAAAAAAAGCGCCAAGTGGAGAGTAAGTGTGGACTACATCAACCTCAATAATCATTGCCCAAAGGACAACCTTCCATTACCACATATAGATAAACTCATGGATTTCACAACTGAACATAAACGTATGAGCTTAATGGATGCATACTCTGACTACCACCGAATACCTTCGTTCATCCCAAATCAGGAAAATACCTCATTCATCACAACCTTAGGACTTTAAATCTATACAGTGATGTATTTCGGCTTGAAAAATGTAGGATCAACCTATTAGAGCCTTGTAAAAAAATGTTCAAGAAGAAGATCATATCTATCATGGAAGTATGAACCGATGATATGATCATCAAAAGAAAGCAAGCGACAAATCACATCAAAGACCTTATAAAGACCTTTAAGATTCTTAGTGAATACATAATGAAGATCAATGCCACAAAATGAATCTTTGGAGTGAGCTCTAGTCAATTTCTTGGACATTTGGTAATTTAAAGAGGTATGTAAGTGAATTCAAATTGGATTAAGGATCTGCAACATATCAAAAGGCTAATTACTATAAGATACATCCAGTTCATCACTTGAATGATAGTCGCTCTGAATTGATTTGTTTCAATATTCTCTAGCAAGTGTTGTCCATTCTTTCAGTCATAGAAGAAGGCAAGCCCCACCATATGGAAATAGGATTGCGATCAAGATTTAGAAGGAATTTGATGGTATCTCCTCCCTTGTTATTAACCCCTAAATACGGGGAAGATCCGTACATATACTTAGTTTTACCAAAGAACGTGACTAGTGTTGCATTGGTTTGCTCATATGATGGAGAGAAAAGGTTGGTCTACCACATTATCCATACTCTCATTAAGGAATAAATCAAATACAAGCCTATCGATAACATGGTTATGGTGTTGGTAAATGTAGCCAGAAAGTTGATGCACTAATTTAATGCTCATAACATTATCATCCTCATAACCTATCATTTGAAAGATTCAGTAAAAAAATCAACCTCTTAAGTAGAATGACTAAGTGGTCCTTAGAGCTAGCACAGCTTGACATCGGGTATGAACCTAGAATAACATTCAACGGTCAAGTCTTAGCAGATTTCATAACAAAATTTTCAATATTACCAAGAGGTGAGGACGAGAAGTCAAATTTGATCCTCAAATCATTGGCTATCGGTGAGAATTAACAAAATGGAAAACTCTTTGTGGATGGTGAATCAAATGAGAGGGTCATAGGATTCAAGATAGTAGTTGTGATGCCGAAATGAATTCTTATCAAGCAAACTATTATATTGGGATTTGAAGGCTCAAATAACGAGGCAAAATAAATCAACACCTTTGTGTTATCGAAGTGGGTTTATCTCTGTATTGGATACATCCACTATTATCATATTTAAGGACTCGTGATTTTCCCACATATGGTAAAGAAGCATACAAGTTAAGGATTAGGTCGGTTAAGTTTTGACTAAACTCTGAGGGAGAACTTTAGCGATAACCATTCACTGACCCTTTCCTAAAATGTGTTCACCTAGATCAAGTAGAAGGACTGTTAAGAGAAATACACGAAGGCAAATGTGTAGCACATATAGGTGGGAGATTTCTCTCCTATAGGGAAATATCTTAACTATATTGGTGGCACTTCATGCAAAAGGATGTTCTATTTTTGTCCAAAAATAAACCAAGTGTCACCAATTTTTTCTAATCATTATCTGATTCCCCTCACCATTCCATGGCCTTTTTCCCAGTTGGTTATGGACATAGTGGCTCCATTACATATCACGCGAGGGAATTGAAGATATATGATAATGGGGAGTGACTAATTCATAAAATAGGTTAAGGATGAACCACTCACCCACATTAGAGAAGAGAATGCGAGAAGATTTGTTTGAATGAACCTTATCACATGATTTGGAATCGTAAGAAAGCTAGTTATCGATAAGGTAATGGAATTCGACAATGACTCCTTTTGTGATTTTTGTGTTGAATACGGAGTCAAAATCCACTATGCATCAGTAGTCTTGCCCCAGTGCAGTGGAAAGGCAATAATAACCAACAAAACTATTCTATCTGGAATCAAATACTGATCAAAGAATGCCAAAGGACAATGGGTGGATTAATTTCCCTCTATTTTTTATGCATACAAAACAACATCAAGAAAGATGATCAAATAGAAAATGCACTACCTTGCCTATGGTATGTGTGGCCATCACCACCCATCCTCGCGGCGGGAGAGGCGAATAAGAGGGGGTGTCTCTCTTTCATCTCGAGAGGATCTTGGTCCCGTTCATCCCTCTCGAAAGCGCTTCGGCCTACGTCGAAGATGAGGTGAAAATGTAGAGAGATGGAGTCGTCAGTCTACTTTACTCAAAATAGACAAAAGAAAGAGGGAGTCATCCCGAAGGAAAACATCCAAATACATACTGATGCATACGAAACAAAAATGATTCGAAAAGGGTTCGGAAGCTAATTTACGAAATGGGAAGGCGTTAGGCACCCATTCCGCCCTTACGGTTTCTCATGGGTTATTGCTAATTTCCTTTATTTTACCTTGGTATGTTTACATGTGTATATGTAGTGGAGATATGAATCATCGACTTGTATCATGGAAGAGATAAAGCGAGTCATCCGTAGGAATGTTCCCAAAAGTAATATTAGAAAATAGGATTTATGCGATTATCCTAGCGTTGATCATTATAAGGGAACAATAATGCATGCGGGATAATACGCCGCTAGGAACAAATATATGTATATAGAGAGTCTAAGAGAGTCAGGTTTAAAGAATATATAAAAAATAGAAAGAAAGTAGAAAAAAGGACTCGAGTCTCGGGTTTTACCCCGAGAATCCTATGTATCCTATAGAGGCATCAAAGTCCATGTAGTTCATATGCAAAATGAGGGGTGGGATTTATAACATAAATCCAATAGGGGACTTCTCTTATATGTGTGTGTGTGTGTAAAAAAATGTTTTAGTTGTGAGAAAAGAGTGAGAATTCTCATTTGGAATTTATGAGTAAACCCTCTTTTTCTTTTTTTTAGGTTTTATTTATATGAAAATAAGAGATGTGCAATAATACTAAATAAAAAGTATATTAGGATATGTGAGATGAGAGAATGAAAGTGCTAAGTAACAAAACAAGTTAATGAAAATTTAGGATAATTTAAAGAGAGAGTTGAGAAAGTTGGACCTTCTTGAAGATCTTGAGATTGATCTTGGATGTTGGAGGGTAGCCCATGAACTTCGGTGATGATGGAGGGTAGTTAATTCACCATATTTTATAGAAAGGATGATGAAAGGTGAAAGTTCGAAAGGGATTTGGATGTGGAAATCACGCTGACTTCGAGAGGGGTTTTTTTAGTTTGCTGAGACTGATGGATTTCAGATCTTCTCTTCCTTTGTAATGAGGTCAGGATCTCCTTTTTATAGGCCCAGGGTATTATCAACTGGAATAGCCCTGGTCCTACCAATCGGCAGGTGTGTTTAGTCACACTGTCGATAGGTAGGGTTTGGAACCTACCGTTTGGCAGTCTCTTTCAGGCTCCTTTAGAAAATCGGTCGTAGAGCGCAAACCATTGATCCGAATCGCACACAAGGCGAACAGTTGGAAAGGTGCTTCAGAGGCATTTGAAAGTTTTTGGACTACTCCCGTGTTCGGTAGTTGACTTTGGGTCAAATGTGGCTCGGAAGCGTTTGTCGATCCTTTTCGTCGGTACATAAATGGATCTTTCGTCCGCTTGGTAAGTCAGAATTGTGCACGAGGTGGACCTTTGGAAAGGTTAGGAGATGTAATTTTACATTACAAAGAGTTTGACTCGATTTGGGGAGTTGACTTTGGTTAACTAGGGCCTGTAAGCGTTTGGTGACCTTTTGGAATAAAACGGATCGTTCGTTCGTATTGTAAGTCAGAATCGCGCACGGGGTGGACTGTTGGAAAGGGGTTTCAGTGCCCTTCAAATATTCATTTAGTATCGGTTGATATGAAGAGTTGAATTTGGTCAAACGGAGACTTGGAGCATCCAGTGACCTCCTGATCATATTTCAGGGGAAAATGGATCATTCGTCCGTACCGTAAGTCAGAATCGCGCACGGGATGGACCGTTGGAAATGGTTTCAGTGACCTTTGAATATTAGTTCAGTCTCAGTCGAGTTGAAGAGTTTGAATTTTGGTCAAATGGAGCCTGGGAGTGCCCAATGGCCTTTAGGTCAGTACTCGGGGTATGACTTAGGTTTCCAATGATGAAGGGAGGTGCTACGGACCTAAGGATAGGTTAGGGGATATTAGAATGGGGTGTCTACATAGCCCCTCGATGGGTGAGTTTGGAATAAATGATAGCCATCGAATAGACACCACATGATGCCTTTAAAAGAGGATAACCAGAGGGTCGAGGTCGATTCTGAGGACCTAAGGATGAGGATGATCGGTTCTGTGAGTCGAAGCCAATTCTGAGGGCTTGAAAATGAAGGTGACTAATTCTGCGGGTCAAAGCTAATTTTGAGGGCTTAGGGATGGGGGTGACCGATTCTGCAGATTGAAGCCAATTTTACGAGCTTGAAAATGAGGGTGACCAATTCTCTGGTCGAAGCCAATTCTGAGGACTTGAAGAGGAGGGTGACCGATTCTATGGGTTGAAGCCAATTCTTAGGGCTTAAAGATGAGGGTGACCGATTTTACGGGTCAAAACCAATTTTGTGGTCTTAAATTGATATGACCAATTCTGCGGGTTGAAGCTAATGCTGCAGGCTTAAGTTTAAAATAACCAGTTTTATGGGTCGAAGACAATTCTACAGGCTTGAGGATGAGGATGATTGATTCTGTGGGTCGAAGCCAATTCTGAGGGTTTGAAGATGAGGGTGACTGATTCTGCAGGTCCAAGCCAATTCTGAGGGCTTAAGTTTGAAATGACCAATTTTGCGGGTCTAAGCCAATTCTACGGGCTTAAGTTGAAATGACCAATTCTGCGGGTCGAAGCCAATTCGGCGGGCTTAAGTTTGAAATGACTAATTTTGTGGGTTGAAGCCAATTCTGTGGGCTTAAGTTGAGATGACCAATTTTGTGGGTCGAAGCCAATTCTGCGGGCTTAAATTGAGATTACCAGTTCTGCAGGTCGAAGCCAATTTTGCGGGCTTAAGTTTGAAATGACAAATTCTGCAGGTCGAAGCCAATTTTATGGGCTTAAGTTTGAAATGACCAATTCTACGGGTGGAAGGTAATTCTTCGGGATTAAGTTGAAATGACCAATTCTCTGGGCTTAAGTTTAAAATGACCAATTATGCGGGTCAAAGCCAATTCTGAGGGCTTGAGGATGAGGATGACTGCGGGTAACTCTACCGGGGAAATTACCTTGCGATTTTTATTTGAGATGGGGAGCCAATTATTGGGGAAATCCTCGTGTATTTTGGATACTTTATCGGAGGAACAACCAATTTGATGCTGGGGAAGTGATTAGGTTGTCCAGGGTTTAGATGTATTTCTTAGGGAAATTTGAGAACTTTAGGAAATAGGAGATGATCCTGAAGTTTGGGATACTTTAAAGGTCCTTTAGGGACATTGTCGTGGAGAGATTCACTTGGCCTTTGAGAGTTCCTCTAGGAAAATAGGGGTTCCACTTGAGGAAGTGCGGAATTTTCTTGGTGAACATGTTCTAAATCCTTTCCGGGATATTTAGGAATTTTCTGAGGATTTTTTAGGGTTTTCTGTTATTTTTTAGGAGTTTATGTACGGAAATTTAAGGTGGTGTCGGTCGGCATGGTGTGGAGGGTGCCATTCTGTAGTGGCACGGACTTTTGAGCTGCGTTGAGAAGGCAAAGGGTTAGTGCTAATAGGTAGTTAGGGGTGCAATGCCGATCGGCATGACCCTTGGCATCCTATAAAAAGGGGCATTTTCTCCTCATTTTTCATAGCTTCTTGCCTACTCTCTTTCTGTAATTTTCTTACGCGAATCGTTCTAGCATTCCACAATCTAAAAAATATCCGCTTTTGTGAGCACTACAGTACACAGGGAGTGGTTGGCTATTGATGACTGGGCAAACGTGGAGTGAAGGGATAGGGTGCCTCTTTCTTTGGGGAGTGAGACCTCTTTTGACTCATTCGAGCTGGTTGAGGATGAACGAACTTTACTGTGGGAGCCGTCGCATCATCGCTCTTCGAGGGTGGTGAACCCTGGAGCTTATGTAAGTAAAATGACTTTTGGCATTCCTTTTTTGTGGTTTTCTTTTTTTTTTTCTTGGGTTTTGACAAGGTTTTTCTCTTTTGGCAGTCTGATGTTTGTTTGTCGACTATGCGTGCCTACGGGACGACGAGGCTTAAGGATGTCTGGGAGAATCTTCCACCTGTGGTGCATTGGGTGGTATCCTCAACAGGCTTTGGGAGGTTGGTGTCTGTGCTGGATGAGATTCTTCATTCGATGGCGGTCTTATACGCTCTAGGGGAAAGGTGGTGGGACACTAACCACACCTTCCACTTTGGTTTTTAGGAGATGACTTTGACTCCCATAGATGTGCAACAGTTGCTAGGGCTAGATTGTGATGGAGAGCAGATAGAGGTGGATCGCTCTTTACGAGTGAGGCCGGAGGTGGTGTGAGTGGTGCTTGGTGATGTGGGGAAGATAGTGTCTGGGGACTCCATCCATCTGTCGTCGTTGAAGGATGTTTTATTGGGTAGGGTGATTGATGTGGAGGATGGGCTGTAGGTGAGACAGATGGCCCAATTATTTATTTTGATGGTGCTGGGGGATTTCTGGTGTCATAGAGCGGCGATGTTGTCCACTTATGATTTTTACCATATCTGAGAATGTTTTCGAACATCCCTCTCTATGATTGGGAGATCCTGACTTTGGCGAACCTTTATTTTTCTCTAGATGCATTCAACCGGTGCTGCCAGCAGACTTTCACTACAACCATGTATCTTCTTGATGTATTCTTTAATTTGTGCATTTTCCTTTTATACATTCGCATTTCCTTTATGTGTCTCTTTTGATTGTGGATTTTTTGCCTTTGGAAGACGGGGTTCTATGAGGTGATTGGGTGTAATACCCAGCTGATCGCTTTGAAGGACGAGACTTTTGGAGACTTTTTTGGCTGTATCGATGGCGGATCATCAATCGGTAGTCGAGGATATACCCGTATATACCCTCGGCCATACCGAGGGCGCCCTGCACCTCATCAGGCCCAGATGACCCCTCAGGGGCCGACCCTTCATCAGGCTCCGGACGACCCCTCAAGGGGCTGACCCTTAATCAGGCTCCGGACGACCCCTCGGGGGGCCGACCCTTCATCAGGCTTAGGACGACCCCCCGAGGGTATGACAGTACAAGGCCCAAATTAGGCAGGACTCATTACTGGAAGGTATTTTGCCCTCGGCCTCATATCAAAGGCCGAGGGTGACATCATCACAGTGCGTGGTTTGGGAGATGCGTGGAACAGTGCGCGTGAGGCTCACATGGCACATGGGAGACCGTTATAACAAAATCACACCCTCACGTGAGGGAATATTATGTCATCATTTAGCATCTACAGGTGTCAACAGGGGATTGGCTAGATCATCATTCACATGCACCATGCATACTTGGGGGGTACACTACACCCCCCAAGACCTATATATACTTTTCACCTACAACCCTACAGGGGGGATCCATCGATAATTGTAACCCTAGCTAAAACTTTGCTTGTACACACAGTAGAGAGAGAAAGTGAGCTTATGTGCATTGTATCCAAGGCCATTAGTGCCC
Organism: Sambucus nigra; assembly: GCA_949130495.1. Taxonomy (NCBI): domain Eukaryota; kingdom Viridiplantae; phylum Streptophyta; class Magnoliopsida; order Dipsacales; family Adoxaceae; genus Sambucus; species Sambucus nigra. The sequence goes on along the minus strand of OX422217.1, from coordinate 360,591,407 downwards.
ATACTTAGTGGATCACACACTCACAGTGGATGTAGGCCAAATTGTCTGAATCACTATACATCATTGTCTTATTCCTCTTATACTCATCTCCTTCTACACACTTATACACTTACATCTCTATGGCTTCCATGGTTACTATTGTTTGAGCTCATCATCACTTATCCGGTGGTGCTAGATTTCAGCATCATCAGTTTGGCGCCGTCTGTGGGAACGAGAAGACATCTCTTCCTTTGTACAGCTTGACCTCGCTGGGCACTCTGGTGGTGAGATAGCTCTCCCCCTGAGAGGAGATGTTTCACCACTGAAAGAGACCCACTAAGGTTCTCAAGATCACGAGTCTTTTCTTCAGTTCAACTTTTCATAGCTCAAACACATGGCACATGAGATGCCACCACCACCACTTCCCCCGCCGGATGACGGGGGAGGACCCAGTTCCAGTCAGCCACCACCTCAGTCTGAGATGGATGATGTGGCGGCAGCCTTAAAGTCTCTGGCAGCAAGCCAGCAGATGATGCAGGAGCAGTTCACAGCTCTAAGACAGAACATACTAAGACCACCAGGGGTTTCACCTGAGATGATTACTCCGGCAGCAACTTCAGGATATCATGAAGCCAGGGGACCACCCCAGGCACCACACAAAGACCTGCCACCCCCTCAGCGGCGTAGGGATGTTGCTGACCCCCGGTGTCTACGCCTGGGGAGGCAAGGAAACCCTTGCCCTGAGGACAGGTATGATGATCTGGAGGGGGAGGAGGCCCCTATAGAATGTTAGGAACCATATGAGGTCTCCAATAATACTGTACGACCTCTCCAGGAAAGTAGAGGAAAGTGCGGGAGACCAAATCCTGATGATCGTCCGAGAGGCTCTGCTTTTTATCCCTTGAGCAGGGGGTCAGCCTTTGAGAGGCTGGGCCCAGTAAATGACCTGCGGGAAAAATTGTCCAGATCAAGGAGTGCTGTGAGGTCCATGAGGGAGGCATCAGATGGCCGACCCCAAGGACAAGATGACTGTCAAAGGGAAGTAAACAGCCGACACAGGCCTATCGCGGCAGAACCCTCCGTCCACCTTAAAGAGGCGGCAGGGGATAACATCGGCCAAGCCGACCCTGCGAGGTCCTGGAATGACTCGATCCAGCGACTAGAGGATAAGATCGGTGATATACTGAAGAGACGGGACCCTCTTCAGAAGGTATACACCATAGGCTCACCCTTTGTGGCGAAGATAGTAAACTTCCCTACGCCATCAAGGTTCAAGCCACCTGTGGTCACCCCAAGATACGACGGGAGCACCAAACCTGTCCACCATGTTGAGATGTACCAATCAGCAGCAGACATATACTCTATCTCAGATGAGATGAGGTGTCGTGCCTTTTCTGGTACCCTGACTGGGGCTGCACATATCTGGTACACGTCTCTTCCAAAAAATTCCATTGAAAACTTTAAGCAGTTGGCAGACCGGTTCATCCACAACTTTTGCTTTGGGGTGAGGCCACAGAAGAAGACCACCCACCTGCTCTATGTTAAGCAGGGGAAGAATGAGAGTCTGAGGGACTACATAGCCAGATTCAATAAAGAGAAGCTGGAAGTGGAAGACTATGAGGAGAGCATAGCTATGACATCCCTGATTGGAGGACTCCAAAAGGGGAAGCTGTTATGAAAGCTAGCTGAAGACCCCCCTAGGACGATGGCTGAATTACTGTCAACAATAGGAAAGGTGATGAACGCCGAAGAGGCGATGGCTGCAAAATACGAAGACAAAAAAGGAGGTTCTAGTGGGGTAAATACCCTAAGAAGAACAAGGAGGGGAAGAAGAGGTCTACGGACGATAAGTTCGCGGGTTGCACCCCATTAACGGTGAGCTGTGAGCATATTCTCAATGAAATAAAGAGTGACCGATCCCTGAAGTGGCCTGAGAAGTTGAGGGCAGCCCCTAACAAGAGAAACAAGAACATTTGGTGCGAATTCCACCAAGACCACGACCACATAACAAACAAATGCTTTGCTCTGAAAGATAAGATTGAGAAGATGCTGAAAGAAGGTAAGCTCAGAAAGTACGTCGATAAAGGTGCCTTCAAGAGGGGCCAAGGGGACGATCCCAGGAAAAAGCGAGGCGATGCATGTAGAGAAGGTCCTCAAAAAAGAGGGGACGACCCTTTTGACGATGAGGAAGACCCTGACCTCCCCCCGAGAGACGACCAAGGCCCTGTCAAGAGTCTTAATATAATCTCGCTCGGAGTGGGAATGATCTCCGGGGGTCTAGCAGGAGGAGGGTCTGAGGTCGCTGACAGGAAGGCCCATGTGGCTGAGGCCAAGGCAGTGATGAAGACGGTACACTCGACCTCTCTGGAGGTCAAGTCAGAAAAGAGAAAGAAGGTCGACATGGACACTCTGATAGTGGGATTCTCGAGGATGGACTTTAAAGGCCTCCTAGCCCCACACGATGACCCACTCGTCATCACAACTAGGGTGCATGGGTGTGAGGTGCCGAGGATATTGGTAGACGGGGGAAGTTCTGCAGATGTAATGTTTTGGCCATGCTTCAAAGCCTTAGGTCTCAGCCGTTCTAGACTCGTCCCATACCATCATCCATTGATTGGGTTCAGTGGGGAAAAGGTTCATCCCCTTGGAGTGTATGAGGCCGATGTCAGGATGGGGGACGAGTGACCGAGATGGCTTACCAAGAAGGTCAGCTTCTTTGTGATGGATGAACATGTGTTTTCGGCCTACAACATCATACTGGGGCGTGTGGACCTCAAGGGGTTTGAAGTTGTGCCGTCTACGGTCCATCAGATGATTAAATTTCCTACCCCTTAAGGGGTGGGGGAAGTTCAGGGAGACCAGACGACAGCGCGAGAATGTTAATACAACTCCGCTGAAGAAAGGGAGGCACACAAGAGGGCTACAACCACTTACAATATTTATACCCTAGACCCCAGAGATGAGATGAAGCTAAAGAAAGGAGAGGCCGCGGAAGAGCTAGAATCCATCATCCTCGATGAGGATGACCCAGAAAAAACCGTCCAAGTCGGCAAGTCTCTGAAGCCCAATATCAGGGAAGACCTCATTAAAATGTTGAGGAGAAGACGAAGCATCTTTGCGTGGAGTCATGTAGATATGCCGAGGATCGACCCTGAAATCATGTGCCACAAGCTCAATGTGGTAGAGGGAGGAAAGCCGATAAAGCAGAAGAGGGGAATTTATTCTCGAGAAAAGTATGAGGTCATTAGGGATGAGGTCAAGAAATTAAAAGACGCTGAGTTTATCAGAGAGGTCATCTACCCTGAATGGCTGTCCAATGCAGTCATTGTCCCAAAGGCCAATGAGAAGTGGAGAATGTGTGTGGAATTCACCGACCTCAACAATCACTGTCCCAAAGACAGCTTCCCTCTCCCCCGCATTGATCAGATGGTAGACGCTATCGCAGGCCATAAGCTCATGAGATTTATGGATGCCTATTCAGGGTACAACCAAATCTTCATGAACCCTGAGGAATTGGAGAAGACAGCCTTCATCACTGACAAGGGGACATACTGTTATAGGGTCATGCCCTTTGGCCTGAAAAATGCAGGGGCAACGTACCAGTGCCTCGTAAATAAAATGTTCGCAGACCAAATTAGGAAGTCTATGGAGGTCTATGTAGATGACATGCTGACTAAGATTTTGAAGGCAGAAGATCATGTGGCAGACCTGGAGAGGACCTTTAATACGATGGACAAATACCAGATGAAGCTCAACCCGGCCAAGTGTGTCTTCGGGGTCAGAGCAGGGAAGTTCTTAGGGTTCATTGTCAACCAAAGAGGCATCGAGGACAATCCTGAAAAGATAAAGGCCCTTGTTGAGATGAAGACCCCCAAGTCCATTAAAGACGTTCAGAGACTCACAGGGAGAGTTGCTGCCTTGAACAGGTTCGTGTCTAGGGCCACAGACAGGTGTCTACCATTCTTCAAAATTCTCAGAAAAGCCTTCGAATGGAGTGAAGAGTGTGATGAGGCCTTCAAGGAGTTAAAATCATACCTGGGGTCTCCCTTGATGTTTTCACGGCCCGTGCAGGGTGAACGACTTTATGTGTACCTCGCCATCTCAGAGTCAGCCATAAGTGCAACCATTGTGAGAGATGAAGACGGAATACAGAAGCCTGTGTATTTTAACAGTAAGGCACTCCAGGAGGCAGAGAAAAGATATCCAAGAATGGAGAAGTTTTCCTACGCCTTGATCCATACATCTAGAAAGATGAAGCCATACTTCCAGTCCCATACAATGGTCATCCTCATTAACTCTCCCCTTAGGCAGGTTTTGCACAAGCCTGAAAAATCAGGGAGGTTAATGGCCTGGGCTATAGAGCTAGGGGAGTTTGACATAGTTTATCATCCTAGGATGGCCATTAAGGGGAAAGCATTGGCAGACTTCGTTGCTGAGTTTACTTGGAAAGATGGTGAAGCCGAGGGTGAGAGCCTCGGGAAGATAGATACCCGACAAGGTGAGCTCATCGACACACCTGTAGATAAGGCTGAGACGAGCACCGCTAGAAGGAAAGTGGTTGAAAACGAAGATGGAAGATATCTCTTTAGACAGGGGTCACTCACCGAGGGAAGTTTCTCAGAATAACACACCGTGTGGAGTCTCTTCGTCAACGAGTCCTCTTGCGAAAGCGGGAGTGGAGCTGGATTAATAGTATCAGCACCCGACGGCACATAAATTGAGTATGCCCTGAGGTTTAACTTTAAGGCCTCCAATAACGAGGCCGAATATGAGGCCTTGATAGCAGGCCTCTCCTTGGCTAGATCTCTTATTGTCGGCCAGATTTTGGTTCATAGTGATTCAAGGCTAGTAGTGAATCAGATACTAGGTGCCTACGAGGCTAAGGACGAGAGGATGGCTAGGTACCTTGAGAAGGTGAGGTCGTTACTAAAGGGCTTCAGGGAAGTGAAATTAAAGAGGATACCTAGGATCGACAATGGCCGAGCTGATGCCCTTTCTAGGTTGGCCTCGGCAACTAGGACATACATCAGGAGGACGGTCCCAGTGGAAATTTTTCTTCGACCAACTATTGAAGATGCTGAGGGAACACTTAGCAATTACCTAAATGTTTCGTAGGAAGCTTTATGGATGGACCCTCTAATCAGATACATTAAGGAGGAGGAGATGCCATAAGCAAGGCAAGAAAGGAATAAGTTGAGATACAGGGCTGCAAAGTTCGCTGTCATTGGGGACACCTTGTACAAAAAGGGATTTTTACTCCCCTTACTTAGGTGTGTGCACCCATCTGAGGTCCCATCCCTTTTGCAAGATGTGCACGAAGGATCGTGCTGAAGCCACATTGGGGGGAGGATCCTTAGCAAATAGGGTGATCACCCAAGGGTACTGGTGGCCGACCTTGGGGAAAGACGCCGCGGCATATGTAAAAAAGTGCGATAAATGCCAGAGATTTGCCACCATCCCTCACCAACCCCATCAGCCTCTTACCTCCATTACATCCCCATGGCCATTTGCAGTGTGGGGGATCGACCTCGTAGGACCCTTACCAAGAGCAGTCAATAACTATCGGTTCCTCATCGTAGCTATTGACTATTTCTCAAAATGGGTGGAGGCCGAACCGATGGTCACAATTACAGAGCAGAAGACCTTCCAGTTCATCTGGAAAAATGTTATATGCAGATATGGTCTCCCCAACACCCTCATCTCGGATAACGAGACTTAGTTCAAGAATACCTCTCTACAGAAGTACTGTGAAAGGGTGAGTATCAAACAATTTTTCTCCACCCCAGACCGACCTCAGGCCAATGGGCAAACAGAAGTTATAAATAGGACAATCCTAGATGGAATCAAGAAGAGGCTTGAGGAGGCAAAAGGAAGATGGGTCGATGAGTTATATGCTGTGTTGTGGGCATGCCGGACGACAGTGAGGACCTCTACCGAAGAGACCCCATTTATGCTAGCTTATGGCTCAGAAGCCATCATCCCCACCGAGATTGGGTTTCCTACTCATAGGGTCCAAATGTATGACCCCCAGAGAAATACAGAAGGGAGGATACTCGACTTAGACCTGATTGAGGAAAGGAGGGAAGACGCCGAGATAAGGCAGGCCGCCTACCAACAGAGGACTGCAAGGTTTTACAATCAGAGGGTGAAACAGAGGACAATCGCAGTGGGGGACTTGGTCCTCAAAAAGACTTGGCAAAAGCCCAACAAGCTCCATCCTAATTGGCATGGCCCATATAGGGTCATCGATGAAGTCGTCCCGGGGACCTATAGACTAGAAAACCTAGAGGGGGAACCCTTTTCCAGCCCCTGGAATGCAGATCATTTGAAAAAATACTATCAGTAGTGTTGTAAGGTCTTGATAGACCATAATTATAATAGGAGTTGCTCCAACAGAACACTTGAAAAATCAATGAGAAATATCAGTGTTTCCCCTCATCCTGTGTTTATCAGTTCTAGTACGCATGAAAACATCTTCAGAGAACGACCCTCGGCTATAATAAGGGTCAATGGAGGGGACGACCCCACCATTTCCCTCAAGAAAGACAAGGGAATTCTTGATTAAAAACAATTAGTTTGGTTATTGGAACCCTCGGCTATAATGAGGGTCAATGTAAGGGACGACCCCACCATTGCCCTCAAGAAAGACGAGGGAATACTTGACTAAAAACCATCAGTTTGGTTATTGGAACCCTTGGCTATAATGAGGGTCAATGAAGGGGAAGACCCCACCATTGTCCTCGATAAAGATGAGGGAACACTCGATTAAAAACCATTAGTTTGGTTATTGGAACCCTCAGCTATAATGAGGTTCAATGGAGGGGACGACCCTACCATTGCCTTCAAGAAAGACGAGGGAATACTTGATTAAAAAGCATCAGTTTGGTTATTGGAATCCTCGGCTATAATGAGGGTCAATGGAGGGGACGACCCCACCATTGCCCTCAAGAAAGATGAGGGAATTCTTGATTAAAAACCATTAGTTTGGTTATTGGAACCTTCGGCTATAATGAGGGTCAATGGAGGGGACGACCCCACCATTGTCCTCAAGAAAGGCGAGGGAACACTTGATTAAAAACCATTAGTTTGGTTATTGGAACCCTCGGCTATAATGAGGGTCAATGGAGGGGATGACCCCACCATTGTCCTCAAGAAAGATGAGGGAAGACTTAAAAAACCATTAGTTTGGTTATAGGAACCCTCGGCTATAATGAGGGTCAATGGACGGGACGACCCCACCATTGTTCTCAAGAAAGACGAGGGAAGACTTAAAAAAACCATTAATTTGGTTATTATAACCCTCGGCCTATAATGAGGGTCAAGGGAGGGGACGACTCCACCATTGACCTCAAGAAAGACGAGGGAGGGGTTAGTGATATTGTTGGGTTAGTGATATTGTTAGTACAAAAAATCCACAATTCAAATCACATAAGAGACGAGTATAGAAGACAACAAGAGGCATTATATTACAAAATGAGGCATTATATTACAAAATGATGTTCGTTTTACAAAAATAGAGTACAAAAATATTGATTACACCAAGAGGGTGTGGGCTACAGACAACCACCCTATTGAGCAGCATCAGAGGGCAGGGCCTCAATGTCAATGAGAGAGGTCTCCTCAATGACCACGACTGGCTGGTCTTCAGGCGTGCTGAAACCCTCGACTTGAACCTAAGATTCCACCTGGGTTAGAGCCTCGGCAATCAAGGGATCGTCCAATTGAACTGCCTCCATAGAGGGACGGACTGCAGAGACGACATCGCCGAACTTGAGGACGACCCACCGACAGGCCGTCCTAATTCCCCTCTCCAAGTATTCAAGGCCGAAGCCTTGAAACTCGTCCGAGAGTTTATAGGCCTCCACAGCATCGACCTCGGCCTTCTTGACAGCCGCCTTAAGGTCGGACTTATGATGAGCCTCCAAGTATATCAAGGCTTCATCCTTCTCCTTTATAAGCAGGTCCTTGGCCTGCTAGTCGGCATCGTGCTGTCTCGTCAGCTCATCTAAGACCCTGGCATGCTCAGTCCTGGCACTCTCCAGTTAAGCCCTTGTAGTCTCGAGCTCTGTCTGCAGGTCGACCTCATACTTAATGTCCCTCTCGGCTTCATGAAACTTCTGTTAATTCTCAGCCATCCACTTAGTGGCCGAGGTAAAGGCACAGACAGACTACATAAGAAAAAGAACTTGTTAAGAGGCAAAGGAAACAGTTGGTGAAAGAATACAGTTAAGGGAATGAAGCAAGACAAGTACCTGAGCCAGGGCATGCAGACCGTAGTCATACACCTTTGCCGGAGGCATCTTGGACAAGAATTCATAGTCGGCAGCCGAGGGAGCAGAGAACATTGACGGCTTAGCCGCCCTCAAGTTCGTGATAAGTGATGATGGCTCGGCCTTCAGAAGTGCTAAGTTCTGGGACCAGAAGGCCCCCATGCTAGAAGAAGAGGTGGTTACCTCAGACGCCTCAACCCTTGACCTTGTTCGTGATCCTAGCCGGGGGTCTACGAGGACCTCGGGCTCTTTCCTCTTGTGCCTATCGACGATCGGCTCGGCAGGTGTCGGCCCTGTGGTCTGCGTCTTCCTCGGAGCTTGTTCAGGCTCCTTGCCTTTCTTCTTGGCCAAGCCTGACAACAAACTGGGAGAAGTCATTTCCCAGAGATAGTCCGATATACCAGTAGGACGACCTGAGAGGAGGACGACATGTCAGAAAAATGCAGAGGCAATGATGAAACACTTGAAAAAAGTAAAGAATGGAAAAAATAATAAAACTCACATAGTTCTGTCCAGGGGCCGACCCTCAGACCAGCTTCTTTGAGTAATCGAGGGGTCATCAGATCTTTAAACTTTGGAAGTTCACTCCCTCTCCCTTGTCCTCTCAGATAGTCAACTATATCTTTCTCCTCCAGACTAAGTCCGGGGTCTGACCTGGCCTTCATTGAAGGGTTAGACCATCTTCTAAGGACCCTCAGACCGTCTCCCATTCTCTGGAGACAAAGAAGAATCTCTTCTTCCAATCGTGGTTGGAGGTTTGAGCCACGTGGAGAAATTTTTTGTCTGACCTCCTCGCTCCCAGGTGACAATACCCAGGATGTTTGGACGAGAGGTGATATTGTAACAGGCCAAGAATACGTCGGCCAAGGGTTCATCGGTGAAAGCGTTTTTCCATAAGGAGACATAACCAAGGATCGTCCTCCAAGAGTTGGGTGGAAGTTGAGAGGGGGCAACGCCGAGGGCTGATAAGATATCTACGATAGCAGGATGTAAAGGGAGTCTGACACCTACCTTGAACATCTATTCGTATACTGCAACCTCTCCCTCTTCACCCTTAAAAACCCTCTCATCCTCAGAGGGAACCCTCATAAATATGGTGGGAGGAACACCATATGCATGCCTCCACAGAAGGAAGTCACGATCCCTGAACGAGGAAATATAAAATGAGGTGTGAGATGTGTCAACTGTGTCATCTGTGTCCTCATGATCCTCAGTCCCCTCACCCTCGGCCTGATCACCTGTTAGAGGCCCTAAGGGAAAAGCCATCTGGAAGGCATGAGGAGATAGAGTTGACACAGGGACAGACTCAGAAGTAACCATATCCTCGGCCTGTCGGCCTGGGCTTAGGTCAGACGCCTCTTCTCTCCCAGAAGGTTCAACGCTAATTGGCGATGACGCTCTCTCATCCATCTCACTCGAATAACTCTCGGCTGGACGACAAGATGGCCCACAACACTCAGAGGGTCTTATTGTGGCAAGAGGAATGAGAAAAATGGGTCTTACCCAATTAGGGTCGGTCCCTCGTCTCCTCTTCCTCTATTCGCCTAATCTCTACGAAGAGCTTCTCTCTCAAGGATGGGAACTCCTTGGCTAAACTGTAAAGACTCCTAAGCATTAAGGGGGAGACCCTACACTTGGATGAATTTCTAAGCTAACTACAAACAAGTTTGCAATTGACCAAACTGGACTTTTGGATTGAAACAAAAGAAACCAAGTGTTTTAATCAAGAACACTCAAGAACCAGTCGCCGAAAAAGACGCCGGAAAAGTTATGAAACACCCTAAGGAAAATCCTACCCTACAAGCCTAAAACAATAAAGCAAGTAAGAAATGAAGGAAAAGAGGACACTAGGGCAGAGGGATTACCAGAGAGGGAAGAGCGATACTGCCAAACTCGAAATGCTGAAATTTGCAGAAATGGAGGTTTGTCTGTTGGAAATCTAGAGAGAGAGAGAGCTTGGGCGCGAAGAAGAAGAAGAGAATCAATGGTTTCAAAAATTACTTATATACCTTAGTAATGAGTGGGCCCATTACCCAAGCCAAAGCATAGCCCACGAGGAGGACATCATTAGGGCACAAAGCCCCAAGCAGCATGCAGCCGCCACGCGTTGAAAACTGGAACGACATTGAATAAAAATTTGACAGCTGTCACATCAGCTTGGCAGGTGTCACTCATCAAACAGACCATATCTCAAAAGAAACATTATCCCTCAGCCATCTCAGCATCATCAATGGCTAAGGGCTGTGGGGTGATTGATATACCTGTATATACCCTCAGCCATGCCGAGGGTCCCCTGCACCTCATCAGGCCCAGACGACCCCTCAGGGGCCGACCCTTCATCAGGCTCCGGACGACCCCCCGAGGGTACGATAGTACGAAGCCCAAATTAGGCCAGACTCATTACCGGAAGGTATTTTTCCCTCGGCCTCATATCAAAGGCCGAGGGTGACATCATCACAGCGCGTGGTTTGGGAGACGCGTGGAACAGTGCGCATGAGGCTCACATGGCACATGGGAGACCGTTATAACAAAATCACACCCTCACGTGAGGGAATATTATATCATCATTTGGCATCTACAGGTGTCAATAGGGGATTGGCTAGATCATCATTCACATGCACCATGCATACTTGGGGGGTACACTACACCCCCCAAGACCTATATATACTTGTCACCTATAACCCTACAGGGGGGATCGATCGATAATTGTAACCCTAGATAAAACTCTGCTCGTACACACACTAGAGAGAGAAAGTGAGCTTATGTGCATTGTATCCAAGGCCATTAGTGCCCATACTTATTGGATCACACACTCACAGTGGATGTAGGACAAATTGGCTGAACCACTATACATCATTGTCTTATTCCTCTTATACTCATCGCCTTCTACACACTTATACATTTACATCTCTATGGCTGCCATGGTTACTATTGTTTGAGCTCATCATCACTTATCCGGTGGTGCTAGATTTCAGCATCATTAAGGAAGTCTCTCTCCCTGGAAGCGGTGCGTCAGGTCTTGAATGGCTTGTCTAGTGATAGGGTAAGACTTTTTTCTTCTTTAGTCTAAGACCTTTGGGTGCTCCGATTCCATATTTCCTTATATTTTGCTGGGGATTTTTCAGGTGACTTTTTATCCGTGGGGGATGACCGTTCAGGACATGGGGTTGACTGAAGTGAATGCGCAAATGGCCACTCTTGGTATCTAGGGGAGAGGTTGGTCTGACAGATTGCTAAGGAGGAGGTGGTGGTACCCCCTGCGAGGCGCCCTATCTTTATGAGGCGGGAGCGACTGTTCCTGAGGATATGAGGATCGCGTGATGATTGGCGAGTCCTACCTGCTTTACACCGATATGGTTGTGCCATATGATTATATAAACTTTATGATGAGCTGGCTGATAGCGCCCATCATACATGATGCACTGCCCTTCCCTCTTACGGGTTCGAGTCGGCTGGTGGGGTCCTCCCACAATGGTGGCGGTCCATCGGCATCTGCGGCGACTTCGGAGGTCCCCCTTTGTGCGGTTGCATACTCCTTCATGCAATATCCAGTGGGATGATGGAGGGTTGGTGCCTATGCTGCATGGTCCTCATGCGATGGACCCTGACGAGTTGGGCTTGATAGAGGAGGTTCTTCATCCTTTGGTATATCTTTTTGTTCTTCTCTTAGTTTTTTTTATTTCTTTTAATCTTCTCTAGTTGATATTGATTCGGTCTTTTCTTGCAGCAAGTCTGGGTATCCACCACTTGGCTGAGGGACATTAGGGACTGGATATCTTTGGCAACTGCCCATATTCGGGATGCGATTCCTGTTCCTTCTTACTTGGTGTCGTCTGTCTCATCCGGGGAGGAGTCTGGTTCAGGTAACGGTGGTGCGTCATCTCGCTATAAGGGAAAGAGAGCGCGTCGCAGGGGTGGAAGCTCTTAAGAGAGAGAGGGGAAAGGGTAAGTGAGAGAGAAAGAGAGAATGTGGGTTCGGGTTGAGTCCCATTGTTTTTTGTTTTTCTTTATTTTCCTGCAAAAATGATGTAACACAAAAACATATCTATGCAATGCAATGGAATTTTTTATTATATTCTGTTAGTGATGGATGAATGAATGCATGCACATGCGCTTTTTACTTTGCTACAGAGACCGTAAAAATAAATATTTTTGGGATTTTGAAGGAAATTTTTATCCACAATGAGGATTTATATAAAGATGAAAAGGGTTGTTTTGAGTTTTCTGAATTTTGACAAAAGAGGAAAAACGAAAATTTCCAAATGTATGGGGTTGCCGATCGACAAGCACCTTGTCCTGCATATCGATAAGTCAGTCTAGTCCCATCAATTCAATGCTTTGATTTGTACCCTCTTCAGCCTTTGGTACCTTGTGGGGAAGGATTTCCTTCGATTTCTGTAGGGGTTATGTCTTTTGTGGGGGTTTTCAAGTATAAAAGAGGGGTAAGGGTGGAGTGTTTTCCTCACACCTTCACATTCCTACTTTCTTATTCTGTGAGATGGATCTCCCTGGTAGTATTGAGTTTGCCAACTACCTCGAGACTTTGGAGGCGATGTACTCTTATAACGTCGACTACGATGCTTTCAACATGCGTTAAGTTTCTTTATGGCCTAATCAACTTATAAAGTGGAGCATGCTGTTGGCGTCTATCGAGTTTTGGTATCCCGAGGATCATGTCTTCCGCTTCGAGTTGGCTCAGATTTGTCCTACCTACGAGGAATTTTATGTCATGCTGGGGATAAATCCCAACATTGCTGCGACTCTACCTGAGTTTTCCTGTTCTCCCAGGGATTTGTTGGTCGGGCTTCTTTATATTTCATCCTCGACGACCAAACCACTGGTGGCTGGAGGTATGATCTCCCTTCTGGTGGTGTTGCAGTCCGTGTATTTGTAGGAGGTTGATGATGCTGGATATGCCGAAGATGTTGTTATGGGATTGGTTTCAAAATTGCTACTAGTGATCGAGGAACTGCTGGTGGACCCAAAACTTGCAGTTATTACTTCATGGATGTCCTACCAATGCAATCCTGCGGCGGTGATACTGGCGGAGACTTTAAATGGCCTGGATGCCTGTCAAGAAGGTCATTCTGACTTTCTCAGGGGCAACTTGTGATGTTGTTCATGTGGTTTTCTAAAAGATTTCGCCTAGTGACTCCTCCAGAATACCCTTTGTCGGTTGTACCCAACTTCTTTTCACGCCATTTTATCAACATGGGTCTAGATTTTGAGAGCTAGGAGAACTGGTTCGTGGAGTACGGGGCTCTAAATTTGTATTGGTCAGTGCCTTGTTGGGGACAGCTACTGCCTATTCTGGAACTAGGAGAACACCCATACATCCGGCTGGTTGGTCCAAGATAGACCTCTTTTTAATTCCTTTGGCGGGTTCTATGCCAATTTGGCTGGGAACAGATCATCCCACCCCGGACACCAGACTTCTTTCTGGAAGAAGATTTGACAGAGCGTCTACGCATGTGACTTGGATCTTTGTGGGAGACTCAACATCCATCAACCCGTCCCTCTCAGTCTGCTGGGAGATTTTGGCACATCCCTAGGGATTATATGAACTCGTTGTGGAGAAAATTAGTCATCAAGATGTTGGTGGTGGAGACCGGACAAAGGTGGCTTGCCTTATTTGATACCATGGAGGGGTGTATGGTAGTTTTTCCGAGGCTGGTTCGAGCTTATCGGTCCATGGAGCGTCTGTGGCACTCCATTCAGGCAAGGGAAGCTTGGGGACCCCAGGATGTAGATGACGATGATGGAGCAGTCTCCTCTGGCAGTTGTGGGTAGGGATCTTGGGGGGAGTTTATTTTGTACTCGAGAATAAGTTTGGGAATTTATTTGGCTTTTTTAGGAAGGTAGGGGGAAGGGGGTTATCTGTTCCCATATGTGATTGCACTGTAATTTCTTATTAATGAAATAAATAATTTTTTGATCATCCAGCTGTGTCCTTTAATGAATTTTGTATTTTGAATTATCTATCTCGATCGCTAAGGCATGCATAATCCTTTTGTTCAAATATATATTAGAATGAACTATCGTTCTTGGAGATAAGAAAAGAATAGTTTTCTGTGAAAAAGAAAGGGTCGTGCTCATGTAAGACGTATGAGATGCCTACGTACCTCTGGGGGTTTTTGAAAATTTAAATTTTTTCTGAGAATGATTTTCGCAGAGGATCAGGCCCACGTCATTCTGGGTAGAGGGAAATGAAGAGATTTTTTTTATTTTTAGAATAGAAGGGAGATGAGAAGAGTCGTAGCGCACCGAGATTTCGAACTGGGGGTAAAATTTCTTGAGATGGTCCAGGTTGACTGGATGAGCCATCTTTTCTCCATCTAGGTCTATGAGCATGGCGGCACCGCCGGACAAGATCTTCTTGACAATGTATGGGCCGCTCTAATTGGGCTTGAATTTCCCTCTGGGGTCCCAAATGGGCTCTACTATTTCTTTTAGGGCTAATCCCCTTCTCGAACACCGCGGTCCTTGACTCTCTTATTAAATGAACGCGTTATGCGGTGATGGTACCCTTGTATGTGATACAATGCCTTCAGTCTCCTTTCGTCCAAGAGTGACAGCTCGTCGAGGCGGCTTTGATGCCAATCCTCCTCACTGACCTTGCTTTAAAGAATGATGCATATTGAGGGGATTTCTAGCTCCACGGGTAGTACTACTTTCATGCCGTAGACTAGAGAGTAAGGGGTAGCCCTAGTAGATGTTTGAATTGAGGTTTGGTAGCCTAAGAGGGCGTATGGGATTCGATCGGCCTAATCTCGACAACTTTCGATCATCTTGCTGATGATGGCTTTGAGGTTCTTGTTGGCGGTTTTGACTGCATCATTGGTGTGAGGTCGGTAGGGAGAATAATTGTGTCTCTGGATCCCATATTCGTTGACTACTTCTGTGACTTTTGCCTCAAAATACAACCCGTTATCAGACATTAGATTGTGCGGGACCCCATATCGGCAGATGATGTTTTTCTTGATGAATTTTGGCCACTTTCTTGGCATTTAGGATTGCGTATGACTCAACTTTGACCCATTTGGTGAAGTAATCAATGGAAACTAGAATGAACTCATGCCCGTTGGAAGCCTTGGGAGTAACTTTCCCTATAATGTCGATGCCCCAGGTGGAGAACGGTGAGGGAGAACTAATGTTGTATAATTCTCATGGAGGCAGGTGTTGAAGGTTGGAGTGGGTTGGTTTATCTTGCTCGGGATCTTCTTTGGTGATGATCTCAATATGGTAGCAGTGGGTTGGTTTATCTTGCTTTTGGACTAGGAAGGGGGGCATTGTTATTCCTTCGGGAATGACGACCATGGAGGCTAGGGAAGAAAGGGAATCGGCTAGGTTATTTTTTGCTCGAGTTAGGTAATGGAAGGTGATGTCTTGGAATTGGGAGGCTAGTACTTCTAGGTGGGCATGGAATGGTTGGAGTATCTCATCCTTGACTTTCCATTTTCTGATCACTTAACCAATGATGAGGGCAGAATCGCCGTAGACATCTAGGCATTGAATTCTTTTCTTGAGAGAAACTTTGAGGCCTACCGTACACGCCTCGTATTGAGTCATGTTGTTGGTGCAGGGGAAATCCAATTTGATGGCGATGGGAGTGTGGGAGTCATCTGGGGAGATCAGAAGTATCCTAATGCCATATACCATTTTATTGGTCGCGCCATCAAAGAACATTTCCCATTGGAGATCATCTTGAGTGGTGTAGAGGATGTTTTCATTCAGGAATTCAGAGATCCAGACATCAACTTCTTCCATGGGGTAGTCAGCGAGGTAGTCAGAGATGGATCTTCCTTTCATGACTTTCTGTGTGATGTACACGTTATCAAACTCGGCTAAAAACATCAACCATAGATCCATTCGTCTGGATAAGGCAGGTTTCTCAAGAACGTACTTGATGGGATCCATTCGAGATACAAGATTAATAGGGAAGACGAGTATGTAGTGTCATAACTTTTAGGTGACCTAAATAAGCGCGACGCATTCTTTTTCCAAATAAGTGTAGTTGACTTCGTATCCGACCAATTTACGACTGGCGTAATTGATGGCTCTTTCTTTATGGGAGTCTTAAAGGCATTGAGCTAGCAAATCCCCAGTTGTAGTGTCGGTTATGGTTAGGTATAGAAGTAAGGGAAGACCAGGCTGTGGTGGCATGAGTACCGGAGGTTGAGTAAGATATTGTTTGATTTGGTCAAAAGTTTCTTGGTAGGACTCGTTATAAACTTTGGTTGAATCCTTTTGAAGGAGTTTGAAGATAGGTTCGCATATGGAGGTTAGTTACTGATGAACCGACTGATGTATTGCAATTTCCCAAGGAAACCTAGGACTCCTTTCTCCGTTCTTGGAGGTGGCATCTCAATTATAGCTTTCATCTTGGCAGGATCTACTTCTATCCCTTTCTCACTGACCATGAATCCCAAGAGTTTTCCATTTGTAACGTCAAAGACACATTTTTGTGGATTAAGTCTCATCTGATATCGTCGCAGTCATTCGAAGAACTTTCAGAGAGGGCAAACATGACCTTCTCTAGTTTTGGATTTGATAATCATATCATCCAAATAGACCTCGACTTATTTATGAATCAGATCGTGCGGGATGGTTGTGGCAGCCCTTTGGTAGGTAGCCCCAGCATTCTTGAGACCAAGTGGCATAATAGTATAGCAAAAGGTTCCCCATGGGGCGATGAACGCGATTTTTTCTTGGTGATTCGGGTGCATTTTAATTTGGTTATATCCGATAAACCCATCGATGAATGACTTGAGATCATGACTGGCTGTGTTGTCCACAATCATGTCGATATTGGGTAGCGATTAATCATCCTTTGGAGAGGCTTTGTTCAAGTCCCGGTAGTCTACACACATCCGAACTTTCCCTCCTAATTTCGGAACAGGCACTATGTTGGCTAGCTATGTGGGATATTCGATCACACGAATGAAACCCACATTCATTTATTTGACCACCTCTTCTTTGACTTTGAGAGACCATTCGGTGCGGAGATTTCTCTGCTTTTGTTTAACTATCTTGTAATCTAGAAGAGTGGGGATCTCATGTTGAGCAATTTCAGGATCAATTCTGGGCATATCGACATAGGACCATGCGAAGACATCCATTAATTCCTTCAATAATTCTTCGAGTTGTGCGCGCTTATGCTCATCGAGGGTAGCCCCTATCCTAATCTCGCGCAGTTGGCTACTAGAACCGAGGTTAACAATAACATTCTCTTATTCATTAACTTGAACGCGATTATGTTGTTTGGTATTAACCTTATTTAGATCAATTAAGAATTGTTCATTTGCAAAATCATCATCATCAAAAGTTTGATTAGAATCTAAACAATTAATGTAAGGCACAGCAAGATACTCAAAATCTTCTTTTATTTCATTGATAGGAAAAAAAGCATTGAGAACCTCATTAAAGGAGGTATTAATTACATTTGAGCAAGGATATACAACTGAAGAAGAAATGGGGTAAACATTGGGGTTAGGTGGGATTTCAACTGGTAGAACTAGCGCAACATGCCAATTTAGGAGAGGTGTATCAACAACTTTAATCAGGTGGGATAGGTACAGTGATGTAGTGCCTAAATGAACCATGCAGTGTGTCAGCCCCAGTGTCTGTAAGTCAAACGAATCCTCTAAGTCACTTCCCTCAGAATCTTCTGTATCTCTAATGAGCGGTTGTATATGGTGTTGGGAACTTTCGACATATGGGTAGCTATCTTGGAAAACTATATCCATTCTAGGCTTCATCTTCTTGTCTATATGGTTATACCATGGTTCTAGAAAGCCACAAAAGGGGAAGTCTTCGCCCTCTTTGATGAATTGTCCATTCTGGATGCAGTCTAGTCTTCTCTTTGGTTGAGACTGGCGGATAATTTTGAACTCTTGTTCTGATGGTTGATACACCAAACCACAAGGAGGGAAAGCTTTCTTCAGTTCAATGGTCTCAAGTATCCCTTGTTGTCTTTGCCTTAGCCCCAGTTCAGGCATGAAGTGCATGTTTATGAATACTTGAATCGCATTGACATTGCCACGAGGGTCGTATTTTGGGCAGACACTTTCTTTGAAATCGTACCCTACCGGGAGTAGAAGTGGTTCAACTCGGAATCCTGATATGATCATATCATTAGTCCCATGATGTATTTAAAGGATTGGATTGTTGGTGCTTGCACCCTCGGCATTATCGTCGTCGCCCAAAATAGTTATAACACGTCCGTCGGCGAAGAACTTCAATTTCTGATAGAACGAGGAAGACACACACTTGTACTATGGAGCCAAGGTCGTCCGAGTAACAGGTTGAAATAATCTAGGATGTCAATAACTTGGAATTCAACGACAGGGTTTATAGGTCCAACCCCTCTTACATGTTTTATGGATCCCATTACTTCTCAACGAGTATTATTATAGGCACGTACAGCGGCGAAAGTTGGAGCGAGGTCAGATTCCTTCAGTCCTAAGCATTTGAAGGTTCTTAATGGGCAGATATTCAAGGCGGATCCATTATCGACAAGAGCGAGTGGTATGATCTTCCCCATAACTTCGACGGAGATATTGAGTGGATGATTATAGTTTGGCCCAATTCTGGGGATTTCTTCTTCGAAAAAGGATAGCATTCGGGTAGAGGTCAAGGATTCGACTAAATTTTATGTTTCTTCTGGTGTAGTAGAAGAAGGAACTGTGGGTCCAGTGAGCAACTTGATCAAATCATTTATGTGCAGCTGGGAAGACATGAAAAGCCCCAATAGGGTGATGTTAGCTTGAGTTTTCTTTAGTTGATCGGGGATTTTTCTTTCCTCGAGGGTTATTTTTGGCATAGTAAGGTTTTTAACACCCTTCCCTTTGTTATTGGCTGGTAGTGAGCTCGGGATCTGGTAATGCCTCCCTGATCTGGTCATGTGATTTACTAAAGAAGGGAAGAACATGAACCCTGTTTCTTTGTCAATCTCGGGTTATTCTGCTACCTTGTTTATTTCTCCGAGGATCTACTCAAATGATATCATCCCACATATGTCGACTACTGGTCCAGTTTTCTCGAAAGCTTAATTTTCATTCGAATCTTCAAATTCCTCCCCCATCCGGTGGCAACAATTCCGTCTTTCCATGTAAAGTCAATGCATTCAACAACTTCAATGGATTCTTCACATATGCCTTCCCACTCTGTGCGTATGAGTAAGGGTGAAGGCACCAGGCATCCTTGTAGCTTTAGAGTATCAAGTAACTCAGTCATACTGTAAATATCATTAGTTTTCCTGAATGATTCTCCCATGATCTGGACAACGTCATCTAAGCTGACTTCATCGGTTGGTATCACCCAACTGTCTGACTTTCGGGCCCATTTTCGTGCTTCTAAGAACAACGTGTTGAACCTCTTGTAATCAATGATCATATATGAGGGCAATTTCAACCCGAACTCTAGGAGTTGGTTTAACACTTCTGATAATTCAATACTTCCATTTTCAAAACGGGTACGGACAACGATGCATGCTCTCACTACACCAAATTTGCCTAATTGTCACGGTCATGACCTTGACAAGTTGGACTTGACAAGGTCAATGACCGTGACAATTCGGGGCGAGACAACATTTTTTGTCACGGACGTGTCACGGTCATTGACCGTGACAAGTTCGTTAGAAATGTCACTGTCGTGTCACGGTCATGGACCGTGATAAGTTTAGTCACGATTCATAACCGTGACAAAGCCTTGACCCTTTTAAAAAACAATTGTCACGGTTATTGACCGTGACAAGTACGTGACAACCATATTTGTCAAGGACTTGTCACGGTCATTGACCGTGACAATTCTGGGCAGAATTTAAAAAAAATCTGTTGGGCAGTATGGCCACTGCCAGTGCCTAGCAGTATATTTGTACCTGTTACCTATTTAAACATCATATATCAAAACAAACTAAAGATAATGTAAATATATATTCAAAATAGAAACAATATACATGACGATATAATCCAAATATAATTAAAATGTACCAACTTAAAAATAATGTCACTACATGTCTGGGGTAAATGTGAGGAGGTGAGCAGGCCACACGATATACGAATTGACACACCCACTAATATACATTGTGCCGCATTGTTCGCGCAACCAGAATAGAGAGTTGTCCTTCTCGGGTATCACATGCGTGACGAGAACTTTGGACTCGATCTCTTGAAGCGCACGTCCATGAACTGTCGGATTACTTACAATCGTGGCCGCGATGATCGGGGACATCTCCTTGTCCTTCCCCTTCTTCGTCCGAAGAGCCACATAAGTATCGAGCCTATGTGGCTTACCCCCTGGGCCACTCCCTACCCCCTGAAATAAAATAAAGTAAAATTAGTATTGGCCCCTCAAAGTAAAATAATGAAGAATAATATATTCCTGTAGTTATAGAAAAATTAAATCCTACCTTCATCCTATGCTCCACCTCGGCGTAAGACGTCCGGCCGGAGTAGTGCACATCAGTTGTTTTTGCCCGATTTTCCCTCCCCGATTGGCGAGATGCCAATTGTCGATCCTCGATCTCATTATCAATCAACTTTTGCCATTGTGCCAATGAGATCGGCTCCTTGGGCAGGACGGATCCACGCCATTGGATAATGGACTCTCGTATTTTCCCAAAGTACCGTGTCCGCATATTTTTCTTCCACGTCATGTGTTGCTCCCTCAACTGCTCCAAGACGGAATCGCGTAGCTTTGGATCCAAGTTGAATTGCACCTGTCCAACAAATACAATGCTAGTTGCGAATAAATATAAATATAAATATAAATATAAATATAAATATAAATATAAATATAAATATAAATATAAATATAAATATAAAATGAAATTGAAATTGAAATTGAAATTGAAATTGAAATTGAAATATTCATATAAATATAAATATATTACATGTAGTGCCGCCCAAACAGCTAACTTGAGCTCATATGGCACCTCCTTCCAACTCATAAACCTCGGGCCGATGACCATATTTAGCAGCTCGAGGGATCTCGCTAATAGCTCCGATTTGTTCTCGATGGTAATCCCAAATTTGCCATATTTGGGGGGCTGAGGAGACCTCGTCACCTCCGCTACCACCGAGCCCAGACGACATCATCATAAACATCATCATCATCTTTGCCTTAATACCTGAAGGAGACATTTGCTGTAAAAAAATGTTATTAGTACAGATAAAAAAAATGTTATTAGTACACATAGATACACACCCCTACCCCACCCCCACCCCCATCCCTGCCCCCCCCCCCCCCACCCTCACCTCACCCCCACCACACACACGTACATGTACACCCCCCACCCCCCCCCCCCACCCCCTCCCCCTAGCACACCCCCTGCCCCCTCCCCCACCACACACCACCACACACGCATACACACACATATACACATACACACATAAATATGTCTCAATTAGTTGAAAACATCTAATGTGGATACAAGTATCGAGATTTTATGTCATCTATTGGAACTATTAAAAAAATTCTTCTTTGTTTTAGGTAATTGACACTTAATAAATCTTATTGCAAGTGAAAACATTTTTTGGGCAAATAAAATCATTAAAGTCATTTTGTTGGAGGCCATATGCTTCAAGATCGCAGGTTTACTTCGGTGATATCATTTTATGTTAGGAGTAGATGGGTTTTTATGTATTTTTTCTATTGGGACGAGTGAAATATTTTAAAAACTTATTATTACCACTAATGTTTTGATTGAAGTAACTTTGATTTAGGTTGGTGGATAGGATGTTAGAATTGTTGATTGTGTAGAGAGATTTTACTTACATTTAAAAAAACTTATTATTACCATTATTGTATGTTATATATGTTACAATGGTATGATGTTATATATTATTTTTAATAGGTTTTGTTTATTATTATATATATTATATATGCCGGAATAGATGTAAAGTACGGAATAGATGTTATATATTATGTCCGTTCGAATGCCTCAAAATAAAAAATTCCAAAATTATTTTTAAAACTTGTTCCTAGATCCCAATACTTCAAAAGGTAAATACACAACTCAAAAAAATTCTTCAATACTTCAAAAGATTTTTAAAACACATTTTATGAAAAAAATTCTCTCAATTCAAAAAACATCTTAGTGTGTGCAATTAGCCAATATTATATCAAACTTCTCGAAAGGATATAGTCCTCAGATTCAATCATGGAAGGCATTATTCAATCATGAAAGGATATAGTCCTCATATTCAATCATGAAAGGATATAGTCCTCATATTCAATCATGCTACCAATTTAATGTTTTAATGGTGAAGGAAAGTTCAAAATAACCTGCATTATTAAAAAATAAATATCTTTCAACAGAAAGAATGCATTGATCTCTGTAACTCCAAGAATAAAAATTCTAGAATCACTTAGAAATAAAATCACAACTAATTATTTTTTATCTTTAACCATAGTCAAAATATCGTAATCTTCCCTTTGAAATTAAAACTAGACACAAATATACAAGTACAAATATCTTCAATGTGGAATTAAGTCGATAACACTAATATTCTAAAGTTCATGAACGATATCTAACCTAAGAAAAAAGTATAGGTTAAGCAACAAAATATTAACATGTGAATTGTCTAATTCGAATGAAAATGAGTTAATCTTTATATTCATAATCATCAATATTAATCTAAATTAGCTTATACCCATACAAGGATAATTTTATATACATAATCATCAATGTTTTGCCTCTAATATAACAACCCCTATTTTCCACATACTCACCCACCACATACACACACACATACACACACACACACACACACACACACACACACACACACACACACACATATATATATATATATATATATATACATACATACACACATATATATACACACAAACATATATATAAATGGAAGAGAGAGAGAGAGTGAAATTAACCTGAAACTAGAGAGAGAAAGAGAGCAGCGTAGAGAGAGAGAGAGTTGTAAAAAGGAGGGAATGGAAGGGGGGAAAAAGAAGGGGAAAGGGTTTTTACTGAAGAAGTTGTCACGGTCGTGTCAAGGTCCTTGACCGTGACAAATATTTAAAGAAGTGTCACGATCATTGACCATGTTAAGTAAATTTATCACGGACTTGTCACGTTAAATGACCGTGACAATTCTTTATCACGGTCTTGTCAAGGTCAATGACTGTGACACAAAATGCGTGTTTTTTATCATGGTCAATGACCTTGACAAAGGTGGCCGGCTGAAAGGTGACAATTTTGTCATTTTTGTGTAGTGTCTAGTAAGGAGTGACAATGCCTGATCAGTGAGGATAATAAGGTATAGGAGGAAATATGGGCAAGTTTTGAGAGGTTTAGGAGAGTATATAGGTGTTATTTGAGCTGAGGGATCAAATCCTAGTCTCGTTTCTAGGAAGATAGCATTGGTATGATTTGGGAGAGGGTTTTGAGTAGTGTTTGGCTTAGGATTGACAGATGGGGAAATCGTACCCCGGTCAATTAGACCTTGGATTATGCTTCGGAGGTGAAAGCATTGGTCGGTGGTATGGCCAATAGTTTGGTGAAAGGCGTAATGGGCATCTGCCTTGAAATTTCTTAGAAGTTGATTTGGAAATGGATGAGGATCCAAGGGTTTGATAAGGTTTCGGCTTAACATGGCTTGATAAACTTTGGAGAGGGGAGCATGGAGATCGGTGTATTCCTTTCGGACCGGGATAGGGTGGCTTTCTGGTGCCCACGAAGTGGTTGGTTGATAGACGTTGTTGATGGTTAAGACTGCAGAACTAGCAGGTTTGTCATATTTTCTGGGGGTGAACTGTTTGGACACTTTCGTTGGTTCAACCTCTGTTTTAGAAAGACCTTCCTTGATTTATACTCCTGCTTCTCTGAGATTTCAGAAGTGGGGATAGTAATGTCCTCCCATGGTTGCTCGGACATGGGGCGAGAAGTTCTTCTTCACTATGTTGGCTTGTTCTTCCTCAGATGGATGATTGGTCATAGTGGATGCCTTTTCCCTCCATCGGGCTATAAAGCTACTGACTGATTCCCCAAAGTTCTATTTAAGCAGCTCTAAATCACGGGGGGTGACCTCAAGCTCTTTGTTGTATATGTATTGCGATATGAATTCTTGGGCTACATCCTCCCAGCTACGGATTCTGGACTCCTCAAGAGACAAAACCACTAGAGAGCGCTATCCTTCAAAGTTTGCTGAAATAATTGGGCCATCACTTCTTCAGAAGCCCCTAGGATAGTCATGGAATACTGATAACTGTGAAGATGAACAATCGGGGGTCCATTTCCTTTGAATTTCTCGATATTTGGCATCTTGAACTTCTCGGGTAACCTTGCCTTAGGATAAGGAGACATGTGGGTGTAGTCCATGTAATTTCCATATATTTTGACTTGGTCGAACTTCTTAGTCAGCATCTTGAGATCTTCTTTGACCTTGTTCAATTCTTCCTCTTTCGGATCAATGATCATAGGCAAGTTAGCCCCAGGCTGGGCAAGGTTCGACATAGGAAGTTGGGCAAGGAGCGGCCTATTAGCAGGAGGGGCACGTGGAATGTGCTGATACTCTTCGGGAACCTAAATAGGATCAAGTGGACCCATAGCATGAGGGAATAGGGCCTCGTTCCCTTGAGGAACAGGAACCTAGTTTCGTTGCATCTCTCAGACCTTAGTTTGAAGGTTGTTAATCTTGGACATGAGCTGAGCTAAAACTACTGTCAGATCTAGCTGTGCAACTAGTACTTAATCTGTGTTCTCCATGGAAAGTGGATGAATATCGGACTCGAAAGAAGTAGCAGGGGAATAGACGAAACTCCGGGGTGATTTGACTGAAGACCGAAGCCAATAAGGAGCCAAGACAAGGGTGTGCGACCGACCTGAGAAGTCGTAAAATGGGATTTAGTTTTGAAAAGAAAGAAGGAAAATATTTTTAACATTTTTTCTTTCTGAGATTGAAAGAAAAAATATTTTTGGATTTTTGATAAAGAAAAGAGAAATATTTTTGGATTTTTGATAAAGAAAGGAGTAGTATTTTTGGATTTTTTTATAAACAAAAGAGAATTGTTTTTGGATTTTTTTGATAAAGAAAGGAGAAATGTTTTTGGATTTTTGATAAAGGAAGGAGAAATATTTTTTTTGGAGACGGGTCTCAACACTATTATTATTATTATTATTATTATTATTATTATTATTATTATTATTATTATTATTATTATTATTATTATTATTATTATTATTATTATTATTATTATTATTATTATTATTATTATTATTATTATTATTATTATTATTATGTTATCACTTGTATTAAATTCTCCTAAATGTAAAATGAAATGTCGAACGGAACCCGAGCCTGGAAAAGTTGGGTTTGTAACATATGCAAAGCTATGGATGGACTTGTGACCAAGCTCACGGGAAGGGTCCCATTTTGAAAATGCACAAAAATTTGGGCGGCAGGCCGACCCGGAATTTCGGTAGAGTTTTGGGTTGAAATCAATAATCTAACATGTGTGTCCTAGGCTTGAAACCTATATGCGGGTATGCATTTGGTTGGGTGAATCAGAAAGGGTTCCCTCCTTTGGCGTGGCTTCCACGATATACGTCTTACTTTTGAGGGAATTTGGTACGTGTGGACAAGCCATTTGATATACCTGAGTGTACGCGAATTGCCTCACTATATACCTCGTGGGTACGGTATGCGTGAAAGCGAATTTGATATACTCGATGAACATGAATGAGTTCCCTGCGATATACCTCTAGCCATGAATTCGGTGAAGCGGTACAATGCGGGGGGAACCGTTCGATATACGTCGAAGGTATCTGTCCAATGGGAGGTGAGAGTCATATCGCGTAGGCTAACTATGCCCTGCCGTACCAGCGCCCATCACGAAGTGACCCTCCAGTTACTGGACAAAATTTGGTCAATCACAATGCTCTTTGGTGATATCATGTGAATCATGCATGATTCTCTTATTAGTATCTTGTGAGAGTATCTTTATTGATCATGCCCAACAGGGAGAAAAGTACAATTACCGATGGTATAGCAAGTATGGGTGGGTGATGCGTGCAACATGGGGATATATGTGATCCTAGGGGCACGTGGTGTGAAGTGTCCATGGAGAATTTTCTAAAAGTGTGTGAATAGAAGCATAAGCATGAGGTACACATGACAAGTAAAGTGGAACATGCAAAATAGGGGCAAATATAAACAAATATAACACCCATGTAAATAGAGTCTAGCCCTCAAAATAAAGTTTCCCCAGCGGAGTCGCCACTGTGGCCATCCCCTCCGATCCTCGCGACATGAGAGGCGAAGAAGAGGGGGTGTTACCCCTTCGTGTCGAGAGGATCTTCGTCCCACGCATCCCTCTCGGGAACGTTTTGACCGTCGTCGGTGATGAGGTGAAAATATAGAGAGATGGAGTTGCCAGTCTATTTTACTTAAAACAAACAAAAGAAAGAAGGATCCATCCCGAAGGACAGCATCCAAAGACATACCGATGCATACGAAACCAAAATGATTCCAATAGGTTCCGGAGTCTAAGTTATGAAATGAGAAGGTGTTAAGCAGCTATTCTGCCCTTACGATCTCTCATGGGTTATTTCTATTTTCCTTTACTTCCCCGTGGTATGTGTGCATGTTTATATGTAGTGAAGATAGGAATCATCGACTTGTATCATAGAAGAGATAAAGTGAGTCACCCGTAGGAATGTTCCCAAAAGTAATATTAGAAAATAGGATTTACGCGATTATCACATCGTTGATCATTATAAGGGAACAATAGCACATGCGGGGTAATACACTGCTAAGAACAAATATATGTATATAGAGAGTCTAAGAGAGTCAAGTTTAAAGAATATAGAAAAAATAGAAAGAAAGTAGGAAAAAGGACTCGAGTCTCGGGTTTTACCTCGAGACACCTATGTAGCCTATAGAGGCATCAAAGTCCATGTAGTTCGTATGCAAAATGAGGGGTGGGATTTATCTCATAAATCCAATCGGGGGCTACTCTTATATGTGTGTGTGTGTGTAAAAAAGTGTTTTAGTTGTGAGAAAAATGTGAGAATTATCGTTTAGAATTTATGAGCAACCCCTCTTTTTCTTGGTTTTTGGGTTTTATTTATATGAAAATAAGAGATGTGCAATAATACTGAATAAAAAGTATATTAGGATATATGAGATGAGAGAATGAAAGTGTTAAGTAATAAAACAAGTTAATGCAAATTTAGGAGAATTTAAAGAGAGAGTTGAGAAAATTAGACCTTTTTGAAGATCTTGAGCTTCATCTTGGATATTGGAGAGCAGCCCTTGCACTTGGGTGATGATCGAGGGTAGTTAATTCACCATGTTTGATGGAAAGGATGATGAAAGGTCAAGGTTGGAAAGGTATTTGGATGTGGAAATCACGCTGACTTCGAGAGGTTTTTTTTTAGCTTGCTGAGAGTGATGGATTTCAGATCTTATCTTCCTTTGTAATGAGGTCAGGACCACCTTTTTATAGGCCAGGGGCATTGCCAATAGGCATAGACCTGGTCCTACCAATCGGAAGGTGTGTTTAGTCACACTGCCAATAGGCAGGGTTTGGAACCTGCCGTTTGGCAGTCTCTTTCAGGTTCCTTCAGAAAATCGGTTGTAGAGCTCAAACCATTGATCCGAATCATGCGTGGGAAAAACTATTGGAAAGGTACTTCAGAGACCTTTTAAATTCTTTTGGACTGCTCCCGGGGACGGGAGGTGACTTTGGGTCAATTTTAGCTTGGAAGCATTCGTCGGTCCTTCAGACGGGGAATCGTCAGACGTAAAAGGATCGTTCGTCCGCATAGTAAGTCAGAATTACGAATGGGATGGACCATTAGAAAGGTTAGGAGATTTAATTCTACATTCCAAAGAGCTTGACTCGGTTTGGGGTGTTGACTTTAGTCAATCGAGGCCTGGAAGCGTTCGATGACCTTTCGGAGTAAGACGTATCATTCGTCCGTACCGTAAGTCCGAATCACACATGGAGTGGACCGTTGGAAAGGGGCTTCAGTGCCCTTCAAAGATTCATTTAGTCTCAATTGAGCTAAAGATTTGACTTTGGTCAAACGGAGCTTGGGAGCTTTCGGTGACCTCCTGATCAAGTTTCAAGGGAAAACGGATCGTTCATCCGTACCGTAAGTCAGAATTGTGCACGGGACGTACCATTAGAAAGGGGTTTTTAGTGCCCTTTGAAGATTCATTCAGTCTTGGTCGAGCTGAAGAGTTTAAATTTTGGTCAAATGGAGCCTGGGAATGTCCGATGGCCTTTAGGTCAGTACCCGAGATATAACTTAGGTTTATAATGATGAAGGGAGGTGCTAGGGACTTAAGGAGAGGTTATGGGGTATTAGAATGGGGTGTATACAGTATAGAAGTTGTTATCCCTTTGGAGATTGTGCTCGCAATGCTCGAATTGGAGACCTTTGAATATGGGCCTAATGATGATCGAATAGCTCATGAGTTGGATTTAGCTAAAGAAAAAAAGGGAGGAAGATCTGATACATTTGGCTGCCTACTAGCAAGGATGGAATGACAATGAGACAATAAGATCAAGGTAAAAAAAATTCCTTATCACCTGCAACTAAGAAGCCATCAGATGGGAAACTTGCGTTAAACTGGTAGGGACCCTACCGAGTAGTCTCAAAGGGGGAAGATGATCATATCATTTAGGATAATTATATGGAAGAGATGTCCCAATGTCACGGAATTCCATGAATCATAGGAAGTTTTATCATTAGATAGGAAGTCAAAGATATTGTTTCTTTCTTTATGCTCAATAAAACAATTGATAATTAGTCATTAAAATAATTCAAACTTGTTTTCTCCAACCTTTTTTTATTAAACCCACTCAAGTAGTGGTACGACTTCTTAGAAAGGTTGGTTGCCTAGGAATTAAAAAATAGCATAAGAACTGAATGGTATAACTCAAACGTGAGTTGGTCTCCTACGTTTGGCATAAAATCCACTTAAAAAGTGGCCTTATACATAATAGATCAACATAAAAGAGGAAACATTCCACTTGAAAAATGGTATGATCTAGACTAGATCGACTTAGAATAGGAAAAACCCACGTAAGAACTTTGTGGTACAACATAGATGTGATTTAGTCCCCTACATTTGGTAGCAAAACTCGCTTAAGAAGTGGTATGACCTAAAATAGATAGGCCCAGAATAGGTAAAAACCAAATAAGAACTATGTGGTACAACTTATATGTGAGTTGGTCACCTAAGTTTGGCACCAAAACCCACTTGAGAAGTGGTGTGATCTAAAGTATATTGGCCTAAAATAGGAAAAAAGCCACTTGAAAAGTGGTATGATGTAGAGCAAAGTGGCCTACAAGAGGTAAAACCCACATAAGGATTGTGTCGTATAACTCAGACGTGAGTTGGTCATCTATATTTAGCACCCAAAACACACTAAAGAATTTGTATAAAAAAATTAGATCGGCCTAAAAAGGCAAAAATCCACATAACAACGGTGTGATATGACTTAAGGAGTAACTTAATCACCCATGTTTGACATTAAACCCAACTAAAAGCGATGGTACGACCCTGCATAAGAACGGTTGACCTAAAATTAGGTATACCATTTACTTATAATCGACCTGAGATTAGGAATATCATTGACTGATTATGATCGACCTCGAATGATCATGAATTTGAATACATTGCCCATGTCTAACACAAGAACTCACAATAATATTCCATTTAATATAGGCCGGGCCTAATAACATGACCTAAAACAACTAAAGATGGATCAAATTCAAGTAATATAGGCTGAGTAAGGTGAATTATTGCAAACAAACTATTTGGTTTTTTATTAAGGGAAAAGAAATCCCAAGGAGACAAATAACACTTGACAAAGGTAAATTATCATCTCAAAGAACCAATTATAATGCAACAATTAGAAAAATAAACATTTTAGCACTCTAGAAAAAATTAAACAAGTGCACATCAAGATATCTAGTAAAATAAGAACATGAGTTTTCGTTAATAACAAAAATAGTAATAGGCCTACAAAAGAGCGATCACGAAGGGTCAAAACAAACATCACATAAAGTAAGGGGAGAATAAACTAAGGATTGATGGTGGTCTCCCTAAGATCTTCCACAGTAAGTAGGCCGAATTGATCGGTAGCGACTTTAGTGTCCTGACTTATTGGAGGATAGTAGGTGGTCCACTAAGAACAGCAACAATAGGTAGGGAAGATTAATCAGTGGTGACCTGGGTTAGTGGAGGATCAATAACTAAGGGATCTGCCACAGGGCCACTCTACAAGGGATTTGCTAACGGTAGTTGTTCGTCATAGGTCGGGTCACCCTAATGGACATTTTCTCTCTTCATGCCAGCTACCTAGCCCTTGCTAAAAGAAATGAACTCATAATAGTCCAACTATGAGGCGATCTCTTGGACTGCTACCTGAAATCTTTAGTTGTAGGCATTTTTAGATAATCCTCCCAATCCCTCTCCATCACACATTTTTACTTCTGTAGGACTAGATTTTAAAGGACCTTACGTCAAAAGGAGGTCTTCAAAGAAGACAATTCAGTGTCCACCCTATTGAAATTATTTTGAGTTCGCTCAGCTTCGTCCACCACTTTTATCTTAATCTACTCATCAACCTTTAACTTGTTGTTGGTATCATTCAAATTAATACTTTGGTTGACGAGCTGGCCCTTTAAGGTGTTATTGGATTTTTTAAGTTGGTTATTATTCCTTTAATAGTGATCAACTCGACCACCAAGTTCCTGAGAAATTTTCATACTCTAGACAGAAAAGGGGAAAGTATTAAAAATAAATTTTGTCATAAATGGTAAAAGAAAAGGGTATGTAATTTACCAAGACACTGTGCCGCAAACCTTCCTTGTGAAGCCTCTCCAAAATGAAGCATCTTAGATGAAGCATGTCAGATGTCATCATCGTAACCTAAGGAACAGACTATGCCACCTCTAAATCCCTATGGGACAAATAGACCTCAATTATTGGTTCTTTCCCTTTAATAAAAAGGACATATGCTAAGGTTAATCCATGTTCCCTTAGGGTTATAAGTCCTTAATCATTCTTATTGCTACTGTTGAGGTTCATTAATTATTAGAAGTCAATTGGGAAGGGGTATTGGGGAAGGTGGAGCACCTGTCTAGATCTTGTCCATTCTATCTTTCTTAGTTCATTTGTCATATTGACATTTATATTCTAACTCTTAGTACTCATTTTCTCTTAGAGTTATTATTTTTTCTTCCTTTCAGCAATAGTTTGTTGGGTTTGGATGTTGATGGTTGCATGTTTTTTAAAATTTTCTCGGACCGCTCCCAAATCGATCGACCCCCTTTGTTTTCTAGACTGTGGTGACAATTATATTCAACACAAATAAATAAGAAAAGCTCAATCACCAAAGGAAATAAAGAACTTAAAATGCTAATCACGCAACACAGTATGTACGTGGTTCAGTAAGAATGCCTACGTCCATGGTGGTGCAGTCAGAATTATTTCTATATACTCTAGGGAGTGTTTATAGAGAATACAAATCGTTCCCTCTTGCCTCGGGCTTAGGGTTGTTATATACATATTTGTTCTCGGGTAGTGGGGGTGTATGACTCCCCCACGTCCATCTTCTACTCCTATAATACCTCCATGCAAGATTTTAGGAGTGGACTAAGTCGTAACTGAATTCAATTGTAGTACGAAGGGCTCAGACTTTGGGCCATTCCCATTGGGCTACTCGTCTGGGCATATGATGGCAAATTCGGGTACCCACAATTGCCCCTAAAGTTGTTGGGACACAATTAGGCTCAATAAATTTAAATGATTTGTCATAATGGCTCTCTTGTGAATTGTGTAACTCTTTCCAAAGTTGAAAACTGATTTAGGTGGAAGCTTGCTTCGTGTCCTGTGCACGATGATTGAGAACGTTTAAGGAGTCAATTTGAATGGCATTTATATATTGTCATTTCAAGCTTCTTAGCATTTACTCATCTTCTACGAATTTTAGATGTTGTGCCCTCTTCTCTAGGTCTTCAATTTCTTTGCTTTCAATCTCCCTCATCGTCTGGGCTTTTCATCTCGTAAGTCCCCTTTGCTCTCTCTTTGTGCTTTCTCTGTTGAGTTTTCTTCGAATTTGTAATTTAGGGTTTACGAATGATGAAGATAGGTAATAGATCAGTGCATGAGTTTAGGAAGTTTTACAATATCCCTGAATGGGTAGAGATTGAATGCGTCTCTGTCCTTAAGAACATTAGAGAGATAGAGGGCACTCATTGGATTCATATCTTGTTGCTTTCCCAAGGGGGTCTTACTTTTCCTCCAAACAATTTGTTTCTGCATTTCTTTGGTTATTTTAACATTGTCCCTGCACAGTGCTCGCCTAACGTCTGAAAGCTAGTTAATGGTGACCATAGGATAAATCAACTTTATGGCCTAAATTAGGGCTTGCTGAAATTTATTTTTGTTATTCCTTCTCTCGAACTAGCTCTGATCTTCTTTACCTTAAGGACAGGAGTCCTGACAGGGTTTTGGTAGTAAATTTACCTGATTCCCACAAGGAGTACTGGCAAGATGGCTTTCTTGATAGGAATTGGTAGTTCTCCCCCAGACTGAGGGGGCGAGGTCTGATAGATTCATTATTCCCTTTTATGGGGAAGAGTACATAGGTAGTCTTCGCTCTGCTCTTTCGATCTCCTTGTTAATGTGTGATTTTTTGGATATTCTTCTCTCTTCTTTTTAGCGAGGATAGTGAATTTGGAACTTGCTCTTAGTGAGGTTCGAGTTGCTGAGCTGATCAAGGCTTGGAACATCAGAGAGCCTTTGGCTGAAGGTGAACACCCCCGGTCGATCGCTTTTGTTATTTATTTGTGTTGAATGAATTGTCACCACAATTGGCGCCGTCTGTGGGAAGCATTTGTCTTCTTAAAGAAATCCCTCACCAACAAAGAAGCTAAAATGTTTCGTCACAGTAGCAATGCCCCTCAGGCAGAGGATATCCAAGAATAACCTTCCCCTCGTAGGATCAAATATGAAGTTTGGCGTTCAGGTCAGAGGGCTCGCCCGGAAAGACCAGCCTCAAAGGAGAGCCAAGGACTAGTAAGGTCCACACAAATATCCAGATTGATTGATGCCTATGAGGCAAGGCTCCAAGAGAAGAGGGAGTTCGCTCACAAGCAAGAGGCTGAGAATGCTCACCTCAAAAGGAAATTAGAGAAGATAGATAAAAATCTTTATCGCAACACTAGGCGACGTCCATATCGCACTCCAAGCCCTCAGACGAGCATGTCTCACAGCCGAGGAAGGAGCCCTAGACGTGGATCCCAGAAAAGTGAGAAGCACGAGTCAAGCGACGAATCGCTCGGGCACCAGTGACTGGCTCGCCGTTATAGGAGCCCAGCTCATAGCAATGAGAACATACTAAATTTGGTCCAAAGGGAGATGGACCAACACCCAACACATCATGGTGCAAGATTTACAAGGGATCTTGCTAGACGAGCTCTCAAGATCCAAATGAAATACCCTTTCTCAAGGGAGATAGAAGAAGAGGAAGCCCCCAAGAAATTTTCTATTTTGAGATTCAAGATCTATGATGGAAAAACTGACCCTATTGATCACGTTAGGCAGTACAGGCAAGCCATGACTCTCTAGAACCACCGGGATGCATTGATGCCAGATTTCCCCCTCGAGTCTGCATGATGTGGTGCAGAAATGGTTTGAGAGGCTCCCTCACAGGTCTATCAGGAGTTTTGAGTCACTGGACGAGATCTTTATAGCCCAATTCATTACTAGTAGCTCCCATCCAAAAAGGATGGATGCTTTACTAACAATTAAGATGACGCCTTAAGAGAGCCTCCAGGACTACGCGAAGAGGTATTGGGAGTTGTTCAATGAGGTCGAGGACTGCTCAGAGCAAGTAGCAGTAGCCTCTTTCAAGATTGGTTTACCCACCTCTTGCCTTTTGCACCAATCCGTGATGAAGAAGGAGGCGACGACCATCGATGACCTGATGGCTCGCATCGAGAAGTACGCCAAAGTGGAGGATATGACCCGCCTCAGTTCAGGGGAGAACGGACGAACTAAGATCACTGCCAAGGGAAACAAAAAGGTTGAAAATAAGAAGAAAGGGGGAAAAATGGCTCCAAGAATGGAGGTAAGAACGATGTTTCAAAAGCATTTCAGGCAGTCGACATTGTCTTTAAAGAACCAATCTATTAGATTATGGCGAAGATCAAAGACGAGCCCTTTATTAAGTGTCCCAGAAAGATTGGAGGATATCCCTTAAAGAGAAACAACGCGCTGAGATGCGCTTTTCATAAAGAGGTAGGACATAAGACCGAGCACTGCAAAGCTCTTAAGTCTCACCTCGAAGAACTGGCCCAGTCCGGGCACTTGAACGAGTTTATGGAGAATAAGGCAGAGAAAGTTGCTACCAATGGATATATAAGACATGACAATGTACTCTAAGATGATGTTGGCAACGAATTCGCAGTAATTCATGGGGCATTTAATATAAAGCAGATTCAGGGGAATTCAGCTCGGATGGAGGTAAAAAATCTTACAATGCAAGCTTTTCAGATCGATCTAGCAAAAGCACAATCAGGAAAGCGTCGGTGAGCAGATGACGTCAACTATAGAAAATATATAGTGCTCACAGATGAAGATCTGGTGGGAGTAAGAACCCCACATCATGACGCTTTGATCATTACGCTCAGGATAGCCAACTACGACGTCGACAAGATACTCGTTGACTAGGGAAGCTCATCTGAGGTAATGTATCTTGACCTGTTTAGGAAATTAAAGTTAAGCATTGCCGACTTGAAGGAAGCCATTATCCCTCTAGCTGTCTTCGCTGTAAAACTAACTATTCCATTGGGAAAAATTATGCTGCCGGTAAGGGCAGGAAGTGTCTCCAAGATGATCGAGTTTCTAGTGGTAGACATCGACTCGCTATATCATGTTATCCTCGGCAGGGGGTGGCTGCATGTAATGAAGGAAGTCACTTTGACTTACAATCAAAAACTCAAGTACGTGACCGAGCGAGGAGTAATGGAGATTCACGGGGATCAGGCGATAATAATAAGGTGCTTCATAACAGCCATCCGCTCAAAACTAGAAAAGAAGGTCGAGAAGGCCAAAGAGAAAGTCGAGGAACAGGAAGGTCTGATACCTTCAAAATAGCAACTATGATATGGAAGGCCCGGAGTGGAGGAGATCAGGCTCCTCCCCTCTGAGCGGGTCGAAAAGAACCTGAAGGAAATAATGGTCGGTGGAAGCAAGGAAGGAAGGAGTTTTATTGATCAAAACTTCTCTTACAGAGAAGAAAAGAAAGAATTGACGGTGTTACTGAGAAGCAACCTAGACATTTTCATGTGGGAACCTTACAAGCTCCCTGGCATTGATCCCAGTGTGGTTTCCCATAGGTTACACGTCGACCCCACTTTCAGGCCTATTGCACAGAAGGTAGGGCGAGCGTCACCAGAGAAGGCTAAAGCTGTAGAGAAAGAAGTTAAAAAACTGCTGGATGCATGATCCATACGGGAAGTTCAATTCCCTAAATGGTTATCCAACCCAGTAGTAGTTCCAAAAAGTAATGGGAAATGGAGAGTCGGCATAGACTTCACTGACCTTAACAGGGCATGCCCTAAGGACAGTTTCCCTCTTACAAAAATCGACCAGTTGGTGGACGCCACAACAGCTCACGAGAGACTGAGTTTTTTGGATGCCTATTCGGGGTATCATCAAATCCCCCTACATGCATCAGAACAAGATAAGATAACATTCATCACTATTGTCGGATTATACTGCTACAAAGTTATACCCTTTGGGATCAAGAATGCAGGAGCAACTTACCATAGACTAGTCGCCAAGATGTTCAAAAATCAAATGGGAGAAACCATGAAAGTCTACATCGACGATATGCTCGTCAAAAGCAAGCAAAAAGAGGACCATCTCTCAGACCTATCCAATACCTTCGAAATCCTCAGGAAATACGGAATGAAGCTCAATGCGAGCAAGTGTTCTTTCAATGTATAGTCAGGAAAATTCTTAGCATACTTGGTTAGCAAGAGAGGCATTGAGGCCAACCCGGACCAGATCGATGCGATCAATAGGGTACAACCACCTCGAACGATACGAGATGTGCAGAAGCTCACATGTATGCTCGTCGCCTTGAACCGTTTCATTTCAAAGTCCTCTGAGAAGTGAAAACCATTTTTCCATCTCCTGGAAGGAAATAAAACAATAGAGTGGAATTAAGATTGCTCGAAAAAATTAGAGGAAATAAAGACCTATCTTAGAAAGACGCCATTTCTCATCATACCTCAATAAGGTGATTCCATCTACTGATACCTCGTTGTCTCCCGCCACGCCATCAGCTCTTCACTGGTGTGCGAGAAAACAGGAATCCAGGATCCAGTCTACTACGCGAGCAAGACCATATTGGACGTCGAGCAGCGTTACCTGCCACTGGAAAAGCTCGCCTTCTCACTAGTAATAGCCTCGAGGAAGCTGAAACACTACTTCCAAGCTCACACTATCACCATCCTTACACTACACCCCCTTAAAGTGGTCATGTAGAAAAAGGATTTGTCTGGCAGACTATCCAAGTAGTCAGTCGAGCTCGGACGATTTGATATCTAATTTCAGCCCAGGAATGCAATCAAAGGGTAGGTTCTCACAGATTTCATCACAGAATTCACTGGCGAACAGCCTTACGGCCAACTTCAACCCATAAAGGAAATGGAAAAACCCCCATCAGAAGGGGTCTGGCGACTGTTTATCGATGGAGCCTCCAACTCAAAGGGGGGCAGGAGTGGGCATTATGCTCGTCACTACAGAGGACACAATCCTTGAGCTAGGGATCAGGCTTGGATTTGAAGCCTCCAATAATGAGGCAGAATATGAAGCTTTGATAGCCAGTGTGAAGAAGGCACATGCACTGGGGGCAAAGCAACTAAGGGTGTTCGGTGACTCACAATTAGTCTCTAATTAGACAAGTGGGGACTTCAACGCAAGAGATGAAATAATGGCAGCCTACCTTGCCTTGGCAAATGAGCTAATGTCCAGCTTTGAGAGTGTCAATGTCTAATAATTTCCCAGAGGACAGAATAACCATGCCGACGCCCTGGCAGCCCTAAGTTCAACGATCGATTCCGACTTGAAGAGGACGATCCCCATCGACTTCCTCGCCCATCCAAGCATCAACAAGAGTGATGAGTCGTCAAAACTAGAACACATGCTCCAGATTGAGCCAGCGCCTAGTTGGATGGATCCTCTGAGGGACTATTTGAAAGATGGTACACTCCCAGATGACAAAAAGTGTGCTCATCAGATAAGAGTCAAAGTTGGTAGCTTTCACTTATCTCCTAAGGGAAAACTATACAAAAGATCATTCACCGGCCCTTACCTTTAACTTGTCCACCCGAAGGACATCGAGCAAGTTTTGTACGAGATTCATGAAGTAATCTGTGGAAGCTATATTGGAGGAAGGTCACTAACTTTTTTAGCAATGAAGGAAGGCTACTGGTGGCCATATATGCAAAAAGATTCGATAGTATACGCTTGTAAATGCAAAAAATGTCACCTATATGCTCCTATGGTTCACCAACCCGCCAACAACCTAAAATCGCTCACCATACCATGGCCCTTCCCCCAATGGGGGATGGACATCATAGGCCCCCTTCCTAACGCCTTCGATAACCGCAAGTATCTGTTGGTCGCAATGGATTACTTCACCAAATGGATAGAGGCAGAGCCACTGTCAAACATCCGAGATGCAGATATGATGAGATTCATATGGAAAAGCATAATTACCCATTTTGGAATCCCCAAAACCATCATCACCGATAATGGAACACAGTTCAAGAGTGGCCCTTTCCAGAACTTCTGCAATGAACATGGGATCAGGCACTATTTCATCTCGGTGGCATACCCCCAGAGTAACGATCAAGCTGAGGCTTCCAACAAAACATTGATCGATGGGATGAAGAAACGACTAGGGCAAGCCAAAGGTGCATGGGTGAGTGAGCTATCGCATATTTTTTGGGCTTACCGCACTACCCCATGGTGAGCAACTAGGGAAACCCCATTCTCACTAACATATGGAATGGAAGAAATTATCCCCTTGGAAGCTGGCTTACCAACGATGAGAACCACCCTTATCGACCAAGGCTAAAATGATGCAGCCTTACTCGCTGAACTTGACCTAGCTGACGAACGCAGAGAACTAGCCCTAGTAAGGATAGCGAGCTATCAACAACAGCTTGTGAAACTATATAATAAGAAGGTCAATCCTAGCGATTCTAGGTTGGGGACTATGTCCTAAGGAAAGTCCTTGGCAGCGCAGTAAAACCATCAGCTGGCAATCTAGTGCCGAACTGGGAAGGACCATTGAAGATAACAAGAGATGATCTACAAGGAGCCTATCACTTAGAAACTCTAGAGGGCAGAGAAATACCCCGAGCATGGAACGCAGCCAACCTAAAGAAATTCTATTTCTAGCGGTTTCTTTTTCTTGTCTCTTTTATCAAATTTTTAGAATAGGCAATTCATTTTCTTTACTCGTGAATAAATGGAAGATGTTTGGCAGTTGCATTCTATTAAGTGTTAATTATGTATTGAGAACTTTATAACTTGTACACCCTTTCCAAATAACAGGCACCTTACTCAAAGCATAAAAGCAGGGTATCACCCTCCTCAGGTATTCGTTACGAAACACAAATAACCTCTTAGCATTGCCCCGGCAATACATGAAGCCCTACAGGGGATCCTTAGGCAATTAGACCAAAAGTGAATTGGTCGCCAAACTATGTTCAGATAAAAAAACCTACTCAGATAGAATGTCCAGGACTAGGTGTGTCCTCCCCATTGCCACACTTAAGCCTAAGGGAGTGTGACGAAATGACCTAAAAGGTAAAGTGAGGCAGAACGGTATCTTATAAGCATACTGGACTGGGAGGACACTTACTCGACATCGCGACCTTACCAATCTAGTCGGCCATCAGGGACCCAAGATAATTAAGTAGGAGATAAATGATGAACACATGTTTAGTTGGCGAGGTCTCCCAAAACATAGATATTATATTACTTCTTCACATTTACAACAAGAATGTACAACCCGTATTTAGTCGGGGAGATAACCCAAAACATCAATATTACATATTTCATTACATATATATAAAGAGTTACAGCTGGTAAAATCCTAATGAGGCCGATGCCTCTAAATAAGATAATCAGCCACTTGTGCTCTTCGACCGTCATCCGAATGAGGAGCTAATTCCTCCTCGACCTCATTCGTGTGTGGCTCTAATAGTTACCTGGGGATAACATCTATAGGGGATCCATTGATCATCCCTCCTGAAAGGGTTAGGCCTTAAAGTGGAAGGGGAGTTCTCATGACGATACCAGAGCACTGAATTCCTCAAAACCTGCAGCACCCTGAGGGCACTCAACCATCCCCTAATAAAGGCGAGCTCTTTAAACTCTGTCAGCCTCATTGGAGCATCTGCCCAACCTTGGTCATAACCATCATACCACACTCGCTGAGGACCTTTCTTGAACAGATGTCTCAGCCGTGTGACATCCTTTTGAATCCCAACAACAATCACGTAAGCTCGATGGACATTTTCTCGAAGCTCGTCCATTTCCCTAGATGAACCACCTATGTTTGGGATAGCTCACGGAGCAACCTATGAGGTAGAGCCCCGCAAGGCTGGAGGAACACCGCTTGGATCTATGCCAACTCGTGGGATAGTCGATGAAAAGTAACCTCATAGTACACAAGGGGAGATGCTCGGCACATGCTCACTGAGTCGCGGAACCTCCCTCCTTAGAGCCTCATTCTCCTGTTGAAGAATTTCTCCGACCTGGTTGATCTCAGAGACATCCAGAAGTCTAGCTCTCAGAGTATTCACTTCTTCCTGGACTGAGGAACCAACTTCTTCCATCTCTTAATGTATGTCCTTCATTTTGGCGATGAGCTCATACTGGTCCTTAAAGCTCTTATTTCTCTACCTGAGGGACTTGCAAATCCTAACGAAGGCCTAACCAACCTGGGTGCTCACGTTAGGTCCAAGGATCCTTCCCAGCTGAGAACTAGAAGGTATATACTCATCTACATCAATCAACTACAAGACATATAAGAAGTAAAAAAGCAGAAGAATCAATGTACTGAAAGGAAAGAACTTTCACTTCATTAAAATAAAAGGGTACAATTACATCAATTTGTTCTAGATAAGTATAAGTAAAGTAATAGTAAAGAGTGGTCCTAGGAGAAGTCTAGCTAGCAACCTCAGCTTATTCGGAAGAAGTCGGTTGCTTTCTTTTATCAGCAGCAGTAGAAGCATCTCCCTTAGAAGGTACAACTACTATCCCCTGAGCAGGAGGAGAACCAACAGGAACATTCGGGGAGGTAGGGGCAATACCTCTAATGGCTGGGGTAGGGACTTCATCTATAATCGTATTTGGGCCTGGATCATGCTCGTCGAACAAGGGAGAATCGACATCCACCCTGGCATCCAGAAGAGCCTTATTCCAGCCCTTTTTGAAGTTCAGATGGTTGATGTAGCCTATTTGAACCTCAGCATCCTTATATGCGGTAGCTTACCCAGAATTATATGAAGCTTCCTTAATAGTGGCTACCTCAGACTCCATCTTCTTCATCTTATCCCCCAACACTTTATTCTCCTCCACCACAGTGAGCTTGCTTGTGCAGACCAGGTCATAGGACTGCCTCAACTCGTTCAGGTCCTTTATCACCGCCTCCATTGCTCTATTGGCTTTAACAAGAGCAAGATCAGAGGACATTAGAGCAATATCAGTATTCTTCAAGCTGGCCTTGAGTTCGGTACTCTTCCTCTTCAAAGCAGTGTTCTGCTTCTCCAACTCAACATTTTTATTCACCATCTCATCGCGAGAGCGATAAAGCACGACGAATTCAGTCATGAACTACAAGTAAAGAGAAATCACTAGAAGAAAGCAGTAAATAGATTTTTATAAGTGTTAAAGAAAAGAAACAAACTTACTAAGGCTAGCCTCTGACTCTCTTACAAGGCTAACTAGCTATTCCCCATTGCCCTTTGGCGATCAGTAGGCGAGACTGCTCTCTCGAGCAGTGCAGGAGCCAGTTGGGGAGAGATGGCAACCAAGGCCTGCTCTGGTAACGTAGACATGGGCACTAAAGGTTGCCCAACCTTCATCCTCTCTTACACTCTTCTCCTCTCCTCCTCTCTCTCCTTCTCCTTCTCTTCCCTCTTCCTCTCCTCCACCTTCTTTTTCTCTTCAGTCTTCTTCCTCTCCTCTTCTCTCCTTCTCTTTCTCTTTCTCAACTGCTCTTCTTCTTCTTTTCTCTTCTTCTCCTTCTCCTGAGCAGGAGACTGAGAACTAGTGGCACTAGCCCCACTACTGGATTTTTGCTTCTTTGACCGCTGAGCGAGAAGCACATCATCATCATCATCATCATCACGGATCAGATTCCTCCTAGGGGGAGCCATTTTCTCGTTAGAACTGCTGGATGTACTTGAAGACTCTTGAACCTCAAAAACCTCTTCTAAGCTAGAAGAACTCTCACTAATGGAGCTCGTCTCACCAGAACCACCTTCAGCACCTCCTTTAATATCACTTTTAGAACTGCTCTCTTCCTCGTCCAACTGGATGGGGTCAACAGCAACTTCTTTAGTAATATCTAGGGCAGGAATGTTGTCTACAGGCCATGCAATGAAACTAGACCTGATATTCTTGTACTCCAGGAGAAAAGCAGCCGACCGGGGGTGTTCACCTTCAGCCAAAGGCTCTCTAATGTTCCAAGCCTTGATCAACTCAACAACTCGAACCTCACTAAGAGCAGTATCTAAATTCTTTGTCCTCGCTGAAAAGAAGAGAGAAGAATATCAGAAAAATCACACATTAACAAGGAGATCAAAATAGCAGAGCGAAGACTACCTATGTACTCTTCCCCATAAAAGGGAAGAGTGAATCTATCAGACCTCGCCCCCTCAGTTTGGGGGGGGGGGGGGGGGGGGAGAACTGCCAATTCCTAGTAAGAAATCCATCTTACCAGTAGTCCTTGTGGGAATCAGGTAAATTTACTACCAAAACCCTGTCAGGACTCCTGGACTTAAGGTAAAGAAGACTAGAGCTAGTTCGAGAGAAGGGATAACAAAAATAAATTTCAGCAAGCCGCAATTTAGTGCCATAAAGTTGATTTATCCTATGGACATCATTAACTATCTTCCAATTGTTATGCGAGTGCTGTGCAGGGACAATGTTGAAATAACCAAAGAAATGCAGAAACAAATTGTTTGGAGGAAAAGTAAGACCCCCTTGGGAAAGCAACAGGACATGAATCCAATGAGCGCCCTCTATATCTCTAACGTTCTTAGGGACAAAGACATATTCAATCTCTACCCATTCAGGGATATTTTAAAACTTCCTAAACTCAGGCATTGATCTATTACCTATCTTCGTCATTCGTAAACCCTAAATTACAAATTCAAAGGCTCTCTAATGTTCACCTTCAGCCAAAGGCTCTCTAATGTTCCAAGCCT
The DNA here is from genome assembly GCA_949130495.1 of Sambucus nigra. Lineage (NCBI taxonomy): Eukaryota > Viridiplantae > Streptophyta > Magnoliopsida > Dipsacales > Adoxaceae > Sambucus > Sambucus nigra. Next base: position 360,548,648 of record OX422217.1, on the reverse strand, counting down.
TGATCAACTCAGCAACTCGAACCTCACTAAGAGCAGTATCTAAATTCTTTATCCTCGCTGAAAAGAAGAGAGAAGAATATCAGAAAAATTACACATTAACAAGGAGATCAAAATAGCAAAGCGAAGACTACCTATGTACTCTTCCCCATAAAAGGGAAGAGCGAATCTATCAGACCTCGCCCCCTCAGTTTTGGGGGGGGGGGGGGGGGGAGAACTGCCAATTCCTAGTAAGAAAGCCATCTTACCAGTAGTCCTTGTGGGAATCAGGTAAATTTTCTACCAAAACCCTGTCAGGACTCCTGGACTTTAGGTAAAGAAGACTAGAGCTAGATCGAGAGAAGGGATAACAAAAATAAATTTCATCAAGCTGCAATTTAGTGCCATAAAGTTGATTTATCCTATGGACATCATTAACTATCTTCCAATTGTTATGCGAGTACTGTGCAGGGACAATGTTGAAATAACCAAAGAAATGCAGAAACAAATTGTTTGGAGGAAAAGTAAGACCCCCTTGGGAAAGCAACATGACATGAATCCAATGAGCGCCCTCTATATCTCTAACGTTCTTAGGGACAAAGACGTATTCAATCTCTACCCATTCAGGGATATTTTAAAACTTCCTAAACTCAGGCATTGATCTATTACCTATCTTCGTCATTCGTAAACCCTAAATTACAAATTCAAAGGCTCTCTAATGTTCACCTTCAGCCAAAGGCTCTCTAATGTTCCAAGCCATGATCAACTCAGCAACTCGAACCTCACTAAGAGCAGTATCTAAATTCTTTGTCCTCGCTGAAAAGAAGAGAGAAGAATATCAGAAAAATCACACATTAACAAGGAGATCAAAATAGCAAAGCGAAGACTACCTATGTACTCTTCCCCATAAAAGGGAAGAGCGAATCTATCAGACCTCGCCCCCTCAGTTTTGGGGGGGGGGGGGAGAACTGCCAATTCCTAGTAAGAAAGCCATCTTACCAGTAGTCCTTGTGGGAATCAGGTAAATTTACTACCAAAACCCTGTCAGGACTCCTGGACTTAAGGTAAAGAAGACTAGAGCTAGATGGAGAGAAGGGATAACAAAAATAAATTTCAGCAAGCTACAATTTAGTGCCATAAAGTTGATTTATCCTATGGACATCATTAACTATCTTCCAATTGTTATACGAGTACTGTGCAGGGACAATGTTGAAATAACCAAAGAAATGCAGAAACAAATTGTTTGGAGGAAAAGTAAGACCCCCTTGGGAAAGCAACAGGACATGAATCCAATGAGCGCCCTCTATATCTCTAACGTTCTTAGGGACAAAGACGTATTCAATCTCTACCCATTCAGGGATATTTTAAAACTTCCTAAACTCAGGCATTGATCTATTACCTATCTTCGTCATTCGTAAACCCTAAATTACAAATTCAAAGAAAAATCAATTGGGAAAGCACAAAGAGAGAGCAAAGGGGACTTACGAGATGAAAAGCCCAGACGATGAGGGAGATTGAAAGCAAAGAAAATGAAGACCTGGAGAAGAGGGCACAACGGCTAAAATTCGTAGAAGATGAGGAAATGCTAAGAAGCTTAATATGAAAATATAGAAATGCCACTCCAAATGACTCCTTAAATGTTCTCAATCATCGTGCACAGGACACGAAGAACGCTGCTGCCTAAATCAGTTTTCAACTTTGGGAAGAGTTACACAATTCATAAAAGAGCAATTATGACAAATCATTTAAATTTATTGAGCCCAAATTGTGGCCCAACAACTTTAGGGGCAATTGTGGGTACCCGAATTTTCCATCATAGGCCTAGACGAGTAGCCCAATGGGAATGGCCCAAAGTCTGAGCCCTTCGTACTCCAACTGAATTCAGTAGCGACTTAGTCCACTCCTAAAATCTCGCAGGGTGGTATTCTAGGAGTAGAAGATGGACGTGGGGGAGTCCAATACCCCCACTCCCCGAGAATAAATATGTATATAACAACCCTAAGCCCGGGGCAAGAGGACACGATTTTTATTCTCTATAAACACTCCTCGGAGTATATAGAAATAACAATGACTGCACCACCATGAACATAGGCATTCTTTTTGAACCACGTACATACTGTGTTGTGTGATTGGAATTTTAAGTTATTTATTTCCTTTGGTGATTGAGCTTTTCTTATTTATTTGTGTTGAATATAATTGTCACCACATAGACATATCTTCCATATCATAAGGGATTAGAGGGAATGAGAAGTCTTATGCACAAAGGTTTTTTTACTTCAAATTCCTCCTAAGGACGAGCAAAGATGCTTCTGTCGTAGGTAAAAACTGGGTCATAATCGTCCAAGGAGTTAATGTATTCTTTAATTTTGTCTTCCTAGTCAGAATTGGAGTAAGTTGAAATGATGTATGGGGAGGATTACCCCAGTTAAACACCTCTTGCAGTCTCACTAGGGATGAGGGTGGTAGTCTAAATCAAGTCATCATTAACCATCAAATAATCAATGACTAAAATGACATGAACGAATATGAAGTTTTATCAACTGAATGGTCAAGCTGTAGCTGAGAAAAATATTATCCTCCCTCTAATGTGGACGAACAACCTTTAGGTTTTGATTCTACGAACCTTATATAAATCATTAATATTGACCTGGTAGTTAAACGGATTTGAGTTTAGAAAATGATCTACACAACAATCAATTCACTCAGTAAAAGTTTTTAGGTACTTAGAAAGAATGAAAGCTACTACATAACCTACCATATGCCCCCTTTGTAGAAAAAACCTTGAGACCATCATAGTTTTTTCCACATATTTCCCTACAAAACATAAGGATATTGTTTTCGGTATCCTTTTACGATCGGTGAAAATATGTAACCAAATTGAGGGACTTTTCCATGGCCTAGAAATGGTGTAGATCTGAGCTTGGGGAACACCTCAGGTCATAATAATACATAATCTCCTCAAGGCCTAGGTTTTTCGCACAAACTTGGTTGATATCAATTCTTCCGGTCATAATCTGGTAGAATCTACCATTCGCTTGGGCTAGGAGTATTCCATAATAGCTAAGCACTCTCATCATTAATGGGAACGAATTTCCCTTCTAATATGGCAATCTTCATAAAAGTTACTTCACCATAGGGAAGATTCATTATATCATCTTCCTCTTGGGACAACCTTATGTTGACATTATCATGGATTCCATACTTTTCACATAATTCCCCAAAATTATTTGTCACGAACAACTCGTACTTTTTACCACATCTAGATAAGGTAATATAGAGAATAAGAAAAAGAAAATAAAAAGATGAAAAGTCTTTTCGATAGCTAAAAACTCTTAAGAGAGATTAAGAACGAGAATACCTTTGTAAAAGTTGGAATGACGAAGTATAAGGCTTTGGGGGCCTTATACCTTCTTCCCCATTCAAATCAACTGTAGTCCGTCGGGTGCGACATGCAATCATGTGCTTATATTCCATCATTACCTAGAAAAGAGATACTGGATGCATAGCCTAAGGATTGAAATGCATGCAAAATTATTCCCTAAGCAATGATTGAAATCCCATCACGTGGAACAAAGAGTAGGCGCATGTGAGCTTGGGGAGTACGTTCAAATAATTATTTTAAACACGTGGTTAATAACTAAAAAATAAGGTCGGGTTGAATAGAATACTGGCCGATCGTCCCAACCTTGGGGGAAATTGAAAGGAGAATAGTTAAATTTGTGTCACGTGGGCATCACGTGATTTATCTTGGAAGATCACGAATATATAGGGAGATAATTCCAAATCTTAGAAGATCATACCAACGAGTTGGAAGATCAGTCCTTATGGGACTCTAGGACGTACAATTAATAGGAACATGAAGACACCTAGAGGAGGAGGACCTTAATCTTATAAATAAGGGTGGTCTCACCCATTACAAAATAATTGATTGTAACCTACACGTGGTGGCTTAGACTCTAATCTAGCAACCCTAGCACTCTAATCTCCATTTTTCTTTCTGAATAATAAGCCAATCTCCCTCTCTTTCCCCTGGACGGACAGATCTTTCTATGATACCATGTACATATAGTCTTATTTTTTCCTTTATTGTGGTCATAAATATTTAGGGGTCAATCTCTAATTATTACTTTTATTGTTGGTCAATATCCCCTTCACATATGACATGAGGTTAATGGTCAAATAGTTATGGTTAGAGCTTGTAAGAGTATGTAATTGTATAAGTGGGCCTTGGTTATATAGAAAATGTCACATTTTTCCATATTTAAGTGGATGATACAACTAAAGTATGGATGATTTCCTACTTCAAATCAGAGGCCTACCAAATTTTTTTATATAGTCATAATAAAACATCTTTTTCATACTATAAAGACAAGGTATCATTCTTGTATCATATGCTTGATATCTCCAGGGTTCTTTCGATTGATAATGCTTATAATAAGGAGAAGAAATAGATGAGATTGACGAAGATAAAGGATGATACCTCTAGTACAAAGGACGGAGATCAACAAGAACTCCGAGATACCTCTAATAAAGTATGGTGACATCAAGGTCGCCCGAGCCAATTGTTTATTTATATTTTTTTAAACATTTTGTAAATTTGTTCCAAAAGTATGAATGAATATAAATCTCTTTCTTTTATCATTGTTTTTATTTTTGTTTGAATGCTCTCTTTCTCTTATGCTTGCTCTTTATTAAAAATAAATTTAGATATTTTTTTCGAATTTTTTTTATGTTTTGATGTTAGTACAACACAACCCCCTTATACCCCATTTATTTATTTCGAAGAATTATTTTGGTCTTCCCAAACTAATACCAAACTCTTTTCATAATTAGAATTAATAATGAGATCCTAGGAATTTTCAAAAAGTGTATGGGTTTAAGGTCCTTAAATTTGTGTACAACATAAGCAAAGGATAAAGCTTTAAACTCCGAAAAAAATTAATTTTAGTTTATGGTCATTGGACCTGAGGCCCTGTTGAGCTAATTACAAAGTATTAAAACATTGAAAAATTTATTCAAGTTATGGGTTATTGGACCTCAAATTCTTTTGGGGTGAGGATGAAAGACCCAAAACACTGAAAAATAGTTTATGTTCATGGTTATTGGACCTCATAACCTTTCGAGCTAAGGAGAAAAGCCTTGAAACTCTTAGGAGAAAAATTAAGTTACGGTTAATGGACCTAAAAACCTTTTGAGCTATGAATAAAACCTTAAAACTCTGACAGAATATAGTAGCCTAAGATGATCAGTCAATTGGAACTTTTAGAACTAATTGTGGCATTCTTATAATTCCTATAATTTATCAAGTTATGTGTCATTCGACCTCCAAGCCTTTAGCCTAGGTCATTCTACCTCACAACTGGGTAAATGTTAAGGCTAAAACCCTATAAATTCAAGGATGTTTTGGGGTTCAGGATCATCAAACCTCATAAGCTGTAGAGCTAAAGATTGAGGCCTTACAACTTTATTAAAAGAAATCAAGGTTACTTGAAGATCAATATTGTTATATCCAGTGATTAAAGTCATGTAATTCTTACAAAAATTTAATTCAAGGGTACTTAGACCTCAGGACTGTTTAAACCACGTATTGAAGTTTTTAAATATCATCTTGATCCCCACTAGTAGAACTACTATTAGAGAAACACATTTATCTATGATGATTTGAATTTAAGTAGTAATTCATTAAAGGTTATATTTAAGACTCATATAACATCTCAGTTTGGGAACAAAGAGAATGATTAAGTGATGAATCCTGAATCAGATTTTCTTAAAGAAACTAAAAACATTACATACGACAAGTTGAGTCCTACAAACCAAGACCTACTCGATATTATAATGTAAGGGATCAGGATATGACTTTACATATTGATGGTTAGGTGTTCAAATTACTAACTCAATCCAAAATATGCCCTATGCACGAAAATGTGGACCCAACTATGATGGACCCTACCAATTCATTGGGGTGTGCAAGTTTAACACTACCAACTTAGGGAGATAGCTCCCACACCCTTTGAAATATATAGTAGTAGAATAAGTAAATTCAATAGGTGTAGTATTTGGTTGCCCTAGTTTTCCATTGCACATACACACATACACACAGATGAAAGACTCCATGTAGGTATATTTTAAGAGTCATTTGGATTTAAGGACCTCAAATTTTTTATTTTATTTGGATTAACCTCGAAAAAAAACTTTTTAGTTATTGCCATTAAATTTTGGATGGACTCATTAGTTGACCAAATTTTGATAATTGAACCCTATTAAGTTATGAATATACCCTTATTATATAAAAATCATATATTTTCTTTCTCTTCCTCTCTTCCTTTATATCCATCTCTCTCTCTTTATCTATTTATCCATTTCTCTATCTATATCCCTCTCTCTCTCTCTCCCTCTCTCTCTCTCTCTCTCTCTATATATATATATATATATATATATATATATATATATATGCATCTCTCCATAATGTCTTTTTGTCCTATCCTCGCTCTTGTTATTCACTCGTTATCTTTCATCCATCACCACCTTCACTCACTACATCCTTAAAACCCCTTGTCTATTTCCATAATCTCTCTTTGTCTCTGTCTCTATCTCTATCTTTGTCTCTGTCTCTTTCTCTCTCTCTCTCTCTCTCTCTCTCTCTCTCTCTCTCTCTCTATCTATCTATCTATCTATCTATCTATCTATCTATCTATCTATCTATCTATCTATCTATCTATCTATCTATCTATATATATATATATATATATATATATATATATATATATATAGATAGATAGATAGATAGATAGATAGATAAAGAGAGAGAGAGAGAGAGAGAGAGATTTATTTCTTTCTTAATTAAGTAACCCCAAAAATCCAAAAAACAATAACAAACCAAGCATATCCCTCTTCCTCTAATTTTTCTTTTTATTTTAATATTTCATATTTTTATGCTTTTCTAAGGCTTTGTGCAAATGCAAAAACACGGAGATGCTTCCTAATTCTCCACAATATGCTCAAGAAATAGATTAAAAATATCATATTTTAATCCTAATTATATTCTAAATTAATTTTTAAAATTTTGATTATTGGGGGTTTGACGCCCATTTATTCTTTTGTTATTGACTTTACCCGTATAATTTTCATATCTTGGGATTTGTCCCCATAATGACTTTTACTGGCACCAAAAGTTTCGATAAAGTTTCTAGGAAATGTTATTTGTCACTTTTTGTGAATAATAGTCATTGTGGGGCTCAAAACATGTGAACTAAAAATGATGGGAGCCAAATTTAATATCTAATAATGAATGGGGTTAAAATCTAAATAACTATTCTTTCTAATAAATAGCATTTGCTTCCATTATTTTTTAAAATTTTCAAAATCTTAAAGAACTCGTTATAACGCACTTATCTTAAAACATCCACTATAAGGAACCTACCTCGAGAAATCCACTATAAGATCTACTTACTTATAAGGATATTTAAAGTCATAGAAGCTAACCAGGACTAGGAGGAATATATACTAAGAACCAATCAAAATGAATAATAATTTAGTCTCAAAGATTGGTCAATTGAGAAAAAGTAAACACAAAATAGCAATGACTCAACAATATTTATGTTAGGTACATAATGGAACTTCTGGACAACAACATAGTGAGTATTAAAGTTAATAAGTCTATAACTTAAAATCCCTAACAACTAATAAAAATTACATTATTTTTATGTTCAAATCAAAGTTGGGGTAAGGGGATTTAACCTCTATAAGCCTTACTCGACTTCCTAAATATGAGTAGTTATATTCAAACTGCATTTTTGAACCAAATAGAAACCACATAATTACATGAAAATCACAGATTGTGTTTCATTACATAAAAAGTGGAACTAAGTGGGATCACAAACAACCCATGATTGATACATGCACATTTGGTATTTATTTGGTTCAAAATGGCGGGCTAAATAAAGTTTTAGCCTAAATATCATATGTAGAGGGAAAGGGAGATATGTCATTCACCTCAAGTCATGTGAGTTAAAGAAAATTTCCTTGTTATTAGAACAATACCTATATTAGGTTGTCCTCGGACAATAATATGCCTCATCATAGAAATCAGTCAAAAAGTTTTGAGTAAAACACTTCATTTCATAAGGTAAAAAAGTAAACCTCATAAACTCTTTTGAGTTAATGGATCAACCCCAAGAAAAATAACCAGACAATAAACTACAACTACAAATCCATAAAAATTAACCTAATTTTGTTAAAACAAAATGAGTTATATTTACAAATATAAGTATCATATGGCATAAAAAACCTTTACCTTAGAAATAAACATTTGACTCATTTTATTTTGACATATTCTTTAGGAGGAAAAAATAACACAAAATGGCATCAATGCTTATGATAACACCATCACTACTTAATTCACTAAGATACACCGGTCAATATTATTAGGGAACACCACTCAAAATGACACAAAAACTGACTCAATCCAATAACACAATATCCACAGCACAACCATCAATTACCCTGGACTACTAAAAACCAACTCTAGAATGTTTCTAATTTGAATAAGAAAATAATTCCAGATTTTTGCTCGATTTCAAAAAAATAGTTAAAAAAAATTCTTACTTATAGGTCTCCTTAAGACTTATATTCCGTGAAGATTGTTGCAGATTCAAAGTGTAATACCCCATAATTTTAATGATTTTAGAAATGGGATTAATTAAGATTAATTATGGATTAAATTAAAATTAATTCGGATTTCAATATTACATGGGAATAAAGTAATAAGTGATTTTATGAATATTACTTAGTGATTAAAATTAATATATGATTATGATTTCATAACAATTGTCGCTAGTGATGAATACAACAATTACGGGAATTAAGTTGGGACGTGCATGTGAGTCGTGTCGGAACTAAATTTAAAAGAATAAAAAGTAAAATATTTTTATGTCATCCAAATGGTCGTTTTGACTACGCCAAAGTATACGAAAGAATTTAAATAATCGAAAATGTCTACTTGGGTGTTTGATTTGGGTCTCGGGGCACTTTGGAGCCGAATAGACACCCTAGAGGGGTATTTTAGTCATTTTACATGGGAGGTGAACAGTACCTACGAATTTTGGATTTATCTTATTTAAATTTAGAGTTGATCTAAGCGATTTACATTCATCAAAAGTCAAAAGACAAGTATGTGTGGAGAGGAGAGATTTTTTTAAGAAAGGAGGAGACACCCTAGGAAGCTAAGAGTTAAAGGTCATCCTACACCATCACCGCCATCGGAAATTATCCGAAAAAGGGAGAGGACCACCAGTAGACTATCATCCCCAAAGGTTCAGACCTATAATTTAAAGGCAAGTGAGTTAATTTTTACAAAATTAGCATATATAATGCCCATGTTAAGTCTGATTCCTTAACTATTATTAAAGTACTGAATGGTCGGATGTCGAGTCCATGGAGTATTATGCATGTTATTGCTAAGATTCAAAACAAGTCTCAGAATTTCAAGGTTCATTACTGCCATATTCTCAAAGAAGGAAATAATTGTGTTGATTTCCTGGCTAATTATGGAGTTTCATCCCAAATAAATCTGACTTCTAATTCTTTAGATGATTTCCCTAAAGAATTAAAAGGTTTGATTAATCTAGATGCTTGGGGATTCCCAAATTTCAAAGTTTCCTAATAATTTTATTTTTCCTTGTAAAGGTGGCTATTTATAAAGTCATCATTCATTCTTGTAAGATTTTTTTATCCTTTCTCTATATATCAATAAATCAGTGAGGCATAGTCCTTATTCATAAAAAATAAAAATAAAATAAAAAGGATAGTTGTAGAATTCTGGGAAATTGCATAATTTAGAGATAAACTATGATGATTTTAATGGAATCCTTGGTATGAGAAATATGTAGAACAAACCTTCTTCTTATTATATATTTTAATCCATGAATTTGTAATCATTTGATAAAGAAAATATGAGTTTCATATGTTATCCTTGGAGAAATGATAAAAGATGGATTTTCTGGAAATTATGAGAAATAACATGTTTAATTCAAACCTATTGATGTTTTAGGTTGTTTATGGTTGGAAATCGTTTATATGTATTGTTATATCACGTGGAATGAATTATAAGGAGTTTGGAATTTTAAAATAGAGGATTTGAGGATGAAAATTTATTAAACCCATAGGCCAAATATGTAGAAACAGTAGGCTCGTACCTGTTTAATCGATCGATCGACCTTGAATGTTGATCGATCGATCGATCGACACTCCTAGAATTTGTATGTTGATTTTTGGTTAAGGATTGATTAAACTACCCACTTTCAAGAATGCTAAATGTTAATTAATTATAGCATAATGGGGTTTAGGGAAGGTCAATAGGGTAGTAATTGAGACCCAAAAATTATTTATGTGTGAATTAATCCTTGAGAGTAGAATAATGGATTAAAAGTAATTAGAGTTAATCGAAGAATAAATTTATTTGAGGATAATATGAATTTTTGAAAATTAGGGATTTTGGATGACATGGACCAGTAGAGTGTAGAAAATTTCTTACTAAATTTATTTGAGAAATAATGCTTAACTTTCGAGTGGTGAAATATCTCAGGAAATATATGTTAGTAAGGAAAGTCATAATTAATAAATACGTAGGATATTAGAGAGAAAAATATACTACGTATAGAATTATCATATGGGTTGTGTGAATACCTTATTGATATTATATAGGTGGGGTGAATAACTATATTTTTATTTGTATGACATACCTACGATGCTTGCTATCGGGGTGGAGATTTTACGTTATCGTCGATCTTATCCTGATGAGCCCACTTGGGGGGATTTTAGATTTGTACTTTGAGCATAGGATCTTGGACACGTTCTATCAGTGTGGATGATAGTTTCGACGGTTGAATGGAAATGTAGGTATGTGCATTACCCATTCGGCTGAAGAGTATGCTCACCTATAAATATGTGTGTTATGTTATTTATGGTTCAGGAGAGACGCCGAACCAATTGTCCTTTTTATAGCGAGAGATGTAACTCCACATGATAGCAGTGTATGCATGCACCGCAGAGTGTTTGGGAGGTGTCGTATTAGTATATATAATAGTGTGAAGAATATATATATATATATATATATATATATATACTATGATGTGATCTACTGTGTGAATTAGTAGATAAAAATGAATAATAAAATATGAATTGAATTAAATAATTGAATACTTAATCCTTGAATGCCTAGTTCATCTTAAAGATAAATGAACATGTTTAATTAGAATAAGTATTGCGTGTGAAATACGGGATAATGAGAAGTGATAAGATTATAATTGAGAACCTTATTTAGGGGAATAATAAGGTACGTTAGGCGTGCACACTAGATGAGAGGCAAGATTATCAAGTGAGATCCGAGAAGTAACATATACACAATACCTTCTTAATTGCACTTGTTAAGCACTTGCTATTTTTAAAATCTTTTACAATCGGGCCCTAACCCATTTACTTGCATATTCTCTTCTCTACTATATATATATTACCAGGTGCCCAGCATCAGGGATGCCAGTCTTAGAGGATGGATATGTTGATGAGTTTCTGGAGATGTAACTTTGGATTAGACGCTTTCATTTCCTTGATTCCTATCTATATAGTATTTGGCTCATTTAGGGCATGTCGTCCAAGATTCTAGTAGTTCCATTTCCATTTCAGATATTGTACTGGTTTTATATTGATACAATTATTATTATTATTATTATTATTATTATTATTATTATTATTATTATTATTATTATTATTATTATTATTATTATTATTATTATTATTATTATTATTTTGTTTTGGATGGTGATATTGTGATATTTCAGCTCAAGAGCTTATTCCAGTTACATTTTTACTTGTTGACCTTTAATTCAATTGTGATGGGATGCTACTTATTTTATTTCAGTATGGTGGTATGGATTTAATTAAAATAAATTGAAAAGGTTTTGACACTTAGCTTAATTAATTATTTGGTGAATTAATAAGAAATTATTTTTTGACAGTGATGCTCAGAATGAACCAATTGAATATTTTGATTGAATTTAAATAAGGATTGATCACTCGGTATTTAATCAGGTGGGGTGTCAAACAAAGGTCACTAGTGCATTATGAACAAATTTTTAATATCAAAAGTCCAAAATATGAATATGTACATATGTTTTTCTTAGATTATTCGGTGTCAAAATATTTTATTTGTCAGAAATATATGAATTTTATTTCAGTTCGAGAACATATTATCAGTGTTTTTGTGTGTCTGGATGTTTCAGCTCTGTACATGCCTATGTTTGTGTCCAAGCCTACTTGCATTGCATCGATTCATCAACTATAAGAGACTCTAGTGGGTTTTTCAACTTTTTAGGAGATGATATATGACCCATGATGCACTTTAGGATAACCCCCACATATTTTTTCCATATTTTATGAACTTGTTTTTATCATCAAAATCTTACAATTTTTAAACATGTGCAAAAGGAGCCATTTCGGAATCATTTACATTGAAAATTCCTTCAAACTGGCATTTTTGGTAATTTTCAAGTGTGAATAAGCTTATGCACAGGGGTAAAATGGCCCGTGCGCATAGAAGGATTTTAGGCGTGCGTGCAGACTTGAACATAATGCTCATATTTGGTCATTTTGTATGACGATGCACACGGAAAAAGCCTTCGTGCGCATGGACTCCACAGATGGTGGAAAACTTAATTTTCCACTATATGAAGACATCTTTTTACACATTTTAGAATTATAACTCTATCTTCCTATTGCTAAATTTTTACACGTGTGAGATTCTATTTCTATCTTTAGAACCCCTAGATAATATTTTATTTTACCTAATTTTATTGAAATATTTTTTGAGATATTTTTAAGTAATTCATCAAAAAAAATTTAGAAAACTATTCTTCATCATTTACAATTGAATATCTTCAGTTGAGAGGTCAACAAGAAGAATATTCGAGGAGTTGGAGTGTCATTATTTAAAATGGATGTGTGGGTGATAATTAGAAGTGGATTTTTCTATCTCTCAAATTATTTTGGAGGAGTTTGGTTGAAAGTCACTAGATCAGGCGAAGTTTGGAATATTGGAAGATTAAAAGATCTTGTAAATGGGAATTCAGGATAAATAAATGTCTAATCTCTTGTAGAGGTCGCCATGTTTATATTGGATTATTTTTTACATCCAAAGGTCTTTTCTCATAGGTGGGGTTTATACTCTCATATCTTGGTGTTGTGCTTATTCTCGCATTTTCAATTACTTACAACACACAACCTCACATAATCTCGGAACTACAATTGATTTAGGTTGCTATATTTTTTTTATCTCACTCAATTACAATTGAATTTGAACTAATTTGACTAGATCTCACATAAATTACAAATTAACTTGAAATGGGATCTAATTGATTCTAGGCGTTGATTTCTCATCGTGTTTAGTTGCAATCGAACTCAAAGGGTTTTTAATTGGATTTTAATTGATAACATAACACAGTTCTTGAACTTAAATTGGATCTAATCAGTTTAAGGTGGAGTGTTTGATAAATTTACTAAGTGAGTGTGAGTTTGAATTTTATTTTACAAATCAATTGTTGTTGTTTCATTTTTAGACAAGCAAATTTTTAATTGGCAATGAATTCCATGTATGTCCTATTTACCCTTTCTCCCTCTTGGACTTTATCACACATTATTTCCTAGATTTCAATTGGTATAGCACAGTTTCTCTTTTTGTCTTAACATCCTGAATTCCAAATTTGGTTTACTTATGATGAGATTGTATAGGAATCTTAGAAATTTGATGGCGATTTGTATGTGGAGGATTTCTCCCCTTAAAATGAATGTGAAATTTGGTGAATTAGATGTTAATCAAGAAATAAAAATGGGGGTTTTATAGATTAATAATTCTGGTTTATGTCGATATGACTTATGGGAAAATTTAGGAATTTGTTGAATTTACTTGATGATTAGAAGGATTTGACCCCTAAACTATGCTAAGAAGTGTTCTAGAATGATTTACAGTAGTTTGGAAACCGTGTACTTGGGCTGGAATGAGTTTAGGTCCGAGATTCCAGAATGACACTTAAGGCCCTATTTTTGTTTCAAACTTCCCGTAGGCTTATTTAAATGAGTGTTAGACCTGTATGAATGTCGAGTGACTTAAAATTTATAATTATTAGTGAGCGGAGAATATGTCCACCCTCAGAACGTATGAAAATTCATAAAATTAGAGAAATGCAAAAATATAAGGGAGAATACATACAAATAAGGTACGGGGTATAATATGGGATATATTATAAGTACAGGGAATACTAGGTTGTGGGAAAGCCAATGAATTTATATAAATTGTGTGTACGCTTATTGCTCAAAATATTGTGTGTATGACATACCTAGCTACTGGCTATCGAACGGAGGTTAACGCGTTGTGGACGACCGGATCTTGTGTGCCTTCGGGGGATTTAGAGTCGTACCACTAGAGCATGGAACCTAGGTACGGACTATCCATGATAATGATAGTGATGATGATCGTATGGGTGCGTAGGTAAGTGCGTAGGCCATCAGCCTGGGACTATGTTTGCCTCCAATAGGTGTTTGTGTTTTTATTGGTTCTCGAGAGATTGAACCTGTTGTCCTCTATGCATGAGCGTTGCAATGGGACTAGATAGTCGAGTATACGTAGAACTACGGGTTTCTCAACCAGGGGTGCAATATTGCTATATTTATATATAATTTGATATGTATAAATAAAGAGAATAATGTGTATACCGAAGTCATGTTTGGTGTCTTATGTTGATGACTCTATGTTTAAATGTGTAATCATGGTTATATCAACTGGAAAATTAGAAGAATATGAGAGTAAACTAAAGTAATTCTAAACCTATATCGAAATTTTAAGTACGTCGGCTTTGAGTTATTTAGGGTGGCTTTCCAGCATAATCGTATGTACTTAGTAGCTAGTCAGGGTATCATGACTAGTATGGGTAGTTAGGCTCGTTAGGCGTGCACACTAGATCGAGGGGTGAGTATCTCAGCTGAGTACGCTAAGTTAACTTGAATAATAATTGTGCTAATTGAATCAATTTAAGCACTTGCTATTTTAAACTGTTTTCAACTCGGGATCTGACCCGTTGTTTTTTGTATATTTTTCTATTGTTCCATTATGTTTAGGTACCCAGCCACAGGGACACCAGCCTTAGGAGACTCTATTCAGTTGTCGTGTTGTAGCTGCTGTGGAAGCTGCAGGATAATTACTAGTAGACTACTTAGCCTATTCCTCATTTTTCAGTTATCTATCATGTTGGACATGTCATCCTTTCTCCTGTTTACATTCAGAAATTTAGTTGTTTTAAATTCTCTCTTAGATTTGATTTCCTTTTATTTGGTTTATTGTATGGGATTGTATCTGGGTGTGTTTCACTCCAGTCATTTATTTTACTTTAGTTATAATTTATTTATATTACTGTGATGGATGGTATTTGTTGGTATTCTTTTTTATATTAGTTAATGACAAGATAAAATTTGGACATCACCCTTTTTAAATACTAGGTGGGTAGTTTTTATTAAATTAAAATTTGACTTTTCGACAGTGATGCATTATCTGGACTAACTTGGTATTCTAAAATTAATTAATTAAGGACTGATCACCTGGTAATTAATTAGGCGGGGTGTCAGAGGTGGTATGTGAGCATTAAGTTCTAGTGTCCTTAGGACCTGTGTGGATTATTATGTTTCTGTGTAGAATCCTTTGATATAGAGCCCTATATTTTAGTATTATTGTACTCTTCATACGTTTTACGTTCTTCTGCTATTTTGAGAATATAACTGTAGACTTGTGAAACGTTTCTCTCTTTTCAGATGCCTCCTAAACGTGCACAAAGAGTTCCTAGGGATGCCCAGCCAGAGCCTCAACCTACACCTTCTCAGGGTATGATGAATGCCACTGACGTGGCTACCATTGTAGCTCAGGCGATAAACGCTGCTTTAGCCATAGTACCCACCACCTCAGGCACCGGTGGTGGATCTAGTTTAGGCCCAGGTTTTCCCGTCTGCTTGGGAGCATGTTAGAGATGCCTTCCAGAATGCGCATCCTCCGAAGTTTTTAAGGATATCCAATGTAGTCTTAGCGAGCCAATGGAAAAATTACATCCAAAGGCATTTGAGGACGCACGAGTGCATGGAGGTACAGAGTCAGATTTTGGCCATGTTCAAACTGGGGGGGAAGCACTGCACTGATAGGAGTCTATCACCACTACTGAGGAGAGAGACATACTCAGTATCTGAGACTTTTGGGTGCAGTTCGATCGCAAGTATTTCCCTTCGGTTGTCTAGATAGAGATGAGTCAAAAGTTAGCAAATCTGAAGCAGGAGGGAAGGATCGTGGTAGAGTATGAGGCACAGTTTACCAATCTTCTCAACATTGTACTGAGTGAGATCCCGACCGAAGAGAAAAAGATTTAGCACTTTATGGATGGGTTGATATGGAGGATCCATCAGCATTTAATAGAAAATCTCTCCTTGACCACCTATTCAGATGTGGTCAACCCAGCACTACTCCACTGCCAAGACCACCGTTTCCACTTGTCTGAGGTTAAAAAAGTGGGAGAGTCCCGCCAACAGGGCAGGGTAGGGTAGGAGGGAATGGTGTCGGTGAGGCATAGGTAGTTTAGGGCCAGCATAGGCATAATGATCAGGGTTCCTAGTAAGGGGATCCTAAGAGGTTCAGGTCAGGAGGTTTTAGACATGGGCAGGGAGGCTTTCGACATGTCCATCAGGGCCAACACGGCTATCAGGGCTAGCAGCAGGTTCAGTAGGGCTAGAATGGCCAAGGGAGGGGTGGTAACGACCATCAGGACTAGGGACGGCAGGGACAGAGGGGAGGAACCTTCCTAGGGAGATGTTTCACATGTGGAAACACTGGCCACAATTGCTAAGACTGCCCTCAGATGGTAGAGGCCAATATCAGCAGTGGGGTGTTCATTAGGAACCCCAAAGATCGCTATTTCCCATAGCTCTCCCAGCACCTCCACATATGGCAGCATTGCCACCCATTCCAGATGCCCTAGTTCATCAAGGGAAGCTTCCTCATGGATGAGTCTATAATCTGCACCACCGTAATCCCACAGGACCCGTCAGTGATTGAGGGTATGTTTTCTATCCAGGGGACTTTGGGGCGCATTTTATTTGACACATGAGCCACACACTATTTTATTTCCACGGGGTTTGCACATGCTACGAGATTATTTAATACAACAGAGAGTACGGCTACTTGTGTGGATTCACCATTGAGTAGGGGTTCCGTAATTTCTTTTATTTGTCGAGGAGTGGGTATAGAGATTGGGAGGTTTATCTTACCCGCTGACATGCTCGTATTAGACATATCCGAGTATGACACGATTGTGGGTATGTATTGGCTTATCAGGTACAGGTCCATGATTGATTGTTATAGTAAGAGTATAGTTTTTTCCATACCCGGGCATGAGATGTGTTTGGTGGTTATGCCTCGCTCTAAGGGAGGATCGTCCATTCATTTATACTATATAGATGATGAGACCTCTACGGAGGTTGTGGTACCACTTGATTCGATTCCTGTAGTACGAGAATTTGTCGATGTGTTTTAGGAGATTCTAAGGTTACCACCGAGTAGAGAGATAAACATCGTCATTGATTTAGTGCCAGATACTCGACCGATAGCTCGTTCACCTTATCGTGTGGCTCCAACAGAGATGTGGGAGTTACGTGACCAGATTGAGCAGATGTTGGGCCAAGGGTTTATTCGTAGGAGTACTTCACCGTGGGGTGCTCCCGTACTTTTCATTGAGAAGAGTTATGGATTGTTGAGGTTATGTGTTGACTATTGGGAGTTGAATAAAGTCAAGATACAGAACAAATATCCGTTGCCTCGAATCGATGACTTATTCCACCAGTTGAGAGGAGTGGCTTTCTTCTCAAAGATTGATTTGAGATCGGAATACCATCTGCTATGTATTAGGGAGCAAGATGTGTCGAACACTACCTTCTTGATGAGATATGGTTCGTATTAATTCAGGGTTTTGCCTTTCAGGCTAACCAACGCCCCAGCCGTGTTCATGGAATTAATGAACAGGGTGTTCAGAGAGTTCCTGGACGAGTTCGTCATCGTATTTATATATGACATTCTAGTTTACTCGCATACCGAGGAGGATCATGCCGAGCACTTGAGGCAGGTTTTGCAAAATTTGTGTCAGCATGAGTTGTATGAAAAATATGAGAAATGTGGGTTTTAGCTGAAAGATATTAAGTTTTTAGGGCATATCATCTCTGATAGAAGGATATGAGTGAACCCGAGGAAGGTGTCAACAGTGAGGGAATGGGGACATCCCACGACACCGATCGAGGTACGTAGTTTCTTTGGCTTAGCGCGATACTACAAGAGATTCATCCGTGGGTTTTCAAAGATAGCGGGTCCGTTGACACACCTGACTCGTAAAGGGGTGACAGTTATCTAGAGTGACGTCTGTCAGTTAGCCTTTGATGAGTTAAAAGACAAGTTAACCTCAACACCAGTGTTAAAATTACCCAAGTCGGGATTGGAGTATCTAGTCTACATTGATGCGTCCTTGTTAGGACTTGGAGGTGTACTGCAGCAGGAGGATCAGGCTATAGCTTATGCTTCCCATAAGCTTAAGCCTCATAAGAGGAACTACCCCACCCACGATTTAGAGTTGGCGAAGATGGTATTTGCACTTCAGATTTGGAGACATTACCTTCTAGGGGACAAATTTCATTTATTCACGGACCACGAGTCATTACAATACCTCTTCAGGAGTTAAATATGCGTCAACGTCAGTGGGTTGAGTTTATGAAGGATTATCAATTTGATATCCAATACCACCTGGGGAAGGCTAACGTGGTGGCAGATGAGTTGAGCCATAGGCCATTCGGTGAGGTGGCTGCGGTGTGGAAAGAGAAATGGAAGGAGTTAGGGAACTCGGATGCAGTGGCTCGATTATTTATGTCCGTGATGACAGTTACACCCTTGAATATTACGGGAGTAGTACAGGCTCAGGCAGATGATCCGTTCGGCCAAAGTTAGATAGTGAAGCTTCTAGCCGAGGGGGCTAAGTCTTACATCATGGGTTTAGACAGGGGTCTGCATTTAAATATAAGATTGGTTATTCCCGTGGGCGATGATTTGCGACACAAGGTGATGGAAGAGTTGCACGGTTCCCGACATGCAGTACATCTCGATGGGGATAAGATGTACCAGGTTATGCGTTGACAGTACCGGTGGAGCGGGATGAAGAAGGATATTGCAGAGTTCATTTCAAAATGTGCCACTTGTCAGCTAGTAAAGGTGGATCATCAGAGACCGGTGAGACTTCTACAACCATTAGAGATTCCTATGTGGAAATAGGAGATCATTTCTATGGACTTCATTACGGGATTACCCATATCACAGAGGGGTCACGATTCGGTATGGGTGATAGTGGATCGGCTGACCAAGGTAGCCCACTTTTTACTAGCCAGGACAGACTACACCATAGGACAGTACTCCCAGATATTCATAGCAAAAATAGTGAGACTCCACGGAGTACCTCTTAATATCGTGTCTTACAGAGATAAGGTGTTTGTGTCTTGATTTTGGGAGAGTTTTCAGGAGGCGTTGGGTACGGAGTTGCGACTGAGCACAACCTATCACCCGTAGATGGTGGTCACACCGAGCGGACGAATCAGATGTTAGAGGACATGTTACGTATGTGCATCATTGATTTTGGCAGTGTGTGGGAGCAGTACCTTCCACTGGTGGAGTTCGCCTATAATAACTCCTACCAGTTTACTTTCGGCATGGATCCATTCGAGGAACTATGCGACAGACCATTTTGTTCCACAACATGTTGGCTAGAGGTGGGGGACAACAAGTTACTTGGTTCGGAAGTGATTCAAGATACTTCGACAAGGATAGAGTTAATACAGAGCTGTATTTGGGTTGCTCAAGATCGACAAAAGATCTACGTTGATGCCAAATGGTATTTTCGCGAGTTCAACATTGGAGATCAGGTGTGTCTCCTATGAAGGGAGTTACGCATTTTGGGAGTAAGGGAAAATTGGCGCCCAGGTATGTAAGGCCATTCCACGTTATCGAGAGGATTGGGCCAGTTGCTTAAAAACTTGGGTTACCGGAGCACTTGCATAGCGTCCATGACGTGTTCCATATATATTCGTTGAGGAGATTTCTTCGAGATGATTTGGCCCACACTCACATTGTGTTGGAGGAGATAGACTTACAGCCTGATAGTTCCTATAAGGAGGGGCCAGTTGCTATTCTAGACCGTAGCGAGAGAAAGTTGAGATCGAAAATAGTACCACTAGTACGTGTTCAGTGGAAGCACCATAATATTGAGGAATCAACCTGGGATGACATGCGTGAATGTTACCCAGATTTATTCTTGCTAGGTGTATATATATTCTTTTTGAATTTTGGGACCAAATTCTGTTATTAGGGGGGAAGTATGTAATACCCCGTATTTTTACGCATATTTATTTTTATGAAATTATGGGAAATGGGGATTAATTAAATTAAAGAGAGAAAATTTAAATTGTAATCAATCCGATTTTATGATAATAATTACTAGCGTGATGAGAGTTAGTAGTTATTGAAATAATATTATGGTCGGGAATGAGATACACGACAGTTATGTTATAAATATTTGGGACACGTATGAGTCGCGTCACTATTATGTATTTGGGGGTTTAAAAGGTAAATTATTTTTGTATAACTCGAATGACTATTTTGAGTGTGCCAGAGTGCCCGGAAGGGTCGAAATAGTCAAAAAATACTACTCGGTTATTTAAATTGGAGTCTGGGACATTTTAGCCCAAAACGACACCCTAGAGGGGTATTTTGATCTTTTGGAATTTTTGGGTAATTAAATGGACGAAAATTGGGTTTAATTTAAAAGCATTTAGGGTTAGTGGCCTGTTAGTTTCAACCTAGGGGAGAAAGAGAGGAAAAGAGAGAGAGAACCAAGGAAGAAGAAGAAGACTCCATTAGAGCCCTAAGCTAAGAACTCAAGCTTTCACACGAAAAAGTACAATAGCGCGTAGATCATGTCAAGAGGATCGTTCCCATACCAATTTCAACCCGTGAATCAGAAGTTCATGTTAAGGCAAGTGATTATCTTGCTCTTCCTCTTAGCATTTATTATTCTTGTTAACATATGTTGAGGTTTTATAACTATTAATACCAAATTTGGTTTACCTATGATGAGATTGTGTAGGAATCTTAGAAATTTGATGGGGATTTGTATGTAGAGGACTTCTCCCCTTAATAGGAATGTGAAATTTGGTGAATTATATGTTAATCATGAAATAAAAATGGGATTTTTATAGATTAATAATTCTGGGTTTATGTTAATATGACTCATGGGAAAATGTTGGAATTTGTTGAATTTACTTGATTAGAAGGATTTGACCCCTAAACTATGCTAAGAAGTGTTCTAGGAGGATTTAGAGTAGTTTAGAAACCTTGTACTTGGGTTGGAATGAGTTTAGGTTGAGATTGAAGAGGAGAAAATCTGGAAAAAATGAAATTTGAAGATGAATTGGGGAACTTCGGAAATTTCGTTAGAAGTCCAGCCCAGGTCGTTCAGACGACCTTGTTTGAACAAGAATTCTAATGAGATTCTAGTGGACCTTCTAATGAGTTTAGTAGTTCGTTCGAAGTGGGGGGGGGGGGGGAGCTTCATTCGAACGAGATTTTCTGGGTCTTCTAACGAGATTCCAGAATGACTCTTAAGGCCCTATTTTTGTAACAAACATCCCATAGGCTTATTTAAATAAGTGTTAGACCTGTATGAATGTCGAGTGACTTAAAATTTATAATTATTAGTGAGCGAAGAATTTGTCGACCCTCAAAAGGTATGCAAATTCATAGAATTATAGAGATGCAAAAATATGAGGGACAATTCATATGAATAAGGTACAGGGTAAAATAGGGGATATATTATACGTACTGCGAATACTAGGATACGGGAAAGCTAATGAATTTATGTAAGTTGTGTGTATGCTCATTGCTTAAAATATTGTGTGTATGACATACCTAGCTACTGGCTATCGAATGGAGGTTAACGCATTGTGGAAGATCAGATCGTGTGTGCCTTCGGGGGATTTAGAGTCGTATCACTAGAGCATGGAACCTAGGTACAGGCTATCCGTGAGAATGATAGTGATGGAGGTCGTATGGGTGTGTAGGTATGTGTGTAGCCCATCGGCTTGGGACTATGTTCGTCTCCAATAGGTGTTTGTGTTTTTATTGGTTCTCGAGAGATTGAACCTGTTGTCCTCTATGAGTGAGCGTTACAATGGGACTAGATAGTCGATTATGCGTAGCACTAAGGGTTTCTCAACCAGGGGTGAAATATTGTTATATTTATATATAATTTGATATGTATACATAAAGAGAATAATGTGTATACCGAAGTCTTGTTTAGTGTCTTATGTTGATGACTCTAAGTTTAAATGTGTACTTATGGTATTATCAACTGGACAATTAGAAGAATATGAGAGTAAACTAAAGTAATTATAAACCTATATCGAAATCTTAAGTACGTCGACTTTGAGTTATTTAGGGAGGCTTTCCAACATAATAGTATGTACTTAGTAGCCAGTCAAGGTATCATGACTAGTATGGGTAGTAAGGCTCGTTAGGCGTGCACACTAGATCGAGGGGTCAGTATCTCAAGTTAGTACGCTAATTTAACTTGAATAATAATTGTGCTACTTGAATCAGTTTAAGCACTAACTAATTTAAACTATTTTCAACTCGGGATCTGACCCATTTTTTTTGTATATCTTTCTATTGTTCCATTATTTTTAGGTGCCCAGCCATAGGGACACCAACGTTAGGAGACTCTATTCAGTTGCCGTGCTTTAGCTTCCGTGGAAGCTGCAGGATAATTACTAGTAGACGAATTAACCTATTCTCCCTTTTTCAGTTATCTATCTTGTTGGACATGTCGTCCTTTCTCCTGTTTACATTCAGAGATTTAGTTGTTTTAAATTCTCTCTTAGATTTGATTTCCTTTTATTGCGTTTATTGTATGGGATTGTATCTGGGTGTGTTTCACTCCAGTCATTTATTTTACTTCAGTTAGAATTTATTTATATTACTGTGATGCATGGTATTTGTTGGTATTCTTTTTTATATTAGTTAGTGACAAGATAAAATTTGGACATCACCCTTTTTAAATACTAGGTGGTTAGTTTTTATGAAATTAAAATTTGAGTTTTCGACAGTGATGCATTATCTAGACTAACATGGTATTTTGAAATTAATTAATTAAGGACTGATCACCCAGTAATTAATTAGGCGGGGTGTCACACTGTATTTATATAGGTCATGTATTATGTGCATGTACTTTATGAATTTACGTGTACTTTAAAACCGTACATGCAAATTCATAAAGTACATTTACATTGAAATTGATTTGGTTCAATCAATTGTGCGTGTACTTCTATATACTATGTGCGTACTCTATGTAGTATATATGTCATCTCCATATTTAATAGATCATATGTTATTGAGGTACTCGTCAACAACATTTGAATGATATTCCTTTCCATATTTAATTGTAGTCCGCACCAGTACATGAAAATTCATAAATTACATGAACATTGAAATTGATTTGGTTTGATTCAAGGTGCTTGTACTTTTATATACTATGCATGTACTATATATAATATATATGTCATCTCCATATTTCATAGATCCTTTGTTATTTTGCTCCGTGACAAGGGCATTTGAATGATATTCCATTGTTTGTAAGAAGTACCATGGTTTTGTTACTGTTTTGGAATCATACCATCAAGCATGTTCAACTAAAAAATTATTGATTGTATCTTTGAAGATATTAAAAATACAAAACTTACACATTGACAGGCAATAGTACTTATGATGACGAAATTCATTTTCTGCTTCGCATCAATGATAGAGCAAAAAGTTACTTGGTTTTTACTACTACTTTAAAGACATTAAGTGCACTTTTGATGTACAAAAGCTTTAAGTAATTGAATCGAAGGTCAAGGATTTAGCAAAACGAATTGAGGAGTATTGGTTAAGAGGTTTTGAAAAGGCTGGCGTGTTTAGCATGGATCTATTGTATCACTTATTTTCTAAATATATTAAGAATAAATCATCTTGGTTTATAACTCGTCAATCAACATGTCTTAGATATTACCATCTAACGATCAATAGGTATTACCGCAGTAAACATGAATTTTGTTGAGATTTGTATGAAGTGTTTATGAGAAAATTGCATGTACTTTTGTTAAATACGCATGTATTTTATTGTTTGAGCATGTATTTTATTCAAATTCGCGTGTATTTTATTTTTTGTACATGTGATATATCATTATATATTTGTAATTTAAATTTTATGTGTTTAGATTATGAGAATGGGGATGAAGATGAGGGAAAGAAACGCAAAGACCAACAAGAAGAGCAGTTCTGAAAAAAGTTCTTCAAACAGTGATGTGGAATCTATACATTGTGTGAATAAAAACCACCAGTATAGGTCAAATATTGTTAGCTTTTATCATGATTTTTCTGCTATTAAGAATAAAATAAATGATAGGCATATTTAAATTCTTAAGAAGACTCCATTTTGGGATCTTTTCAATGCCTACTATAGAGAGGAAGTAGTATAAATACATCACAAGAAAAATGATAAAAGTATTCTATCCATTATCAAGCTCTATAAAATGGAAACGAGGAGTTTTGAGATAAAGAGCAGTGCCGAAATAAGCCCAAAAGATATAAGTGAAATATTTAGGATCCCAATGGTAGAGGGACAACAATCAATAGATCTGAAAAAGAGATTGGTTGCGTCTCAAAAACCAAAATTCCTTACACGATACTTCAAAGATAAAAAAAATTAGAAAGTCAAACATAAATAAGGGTTTAAAGAAATCGGTAGAGTAGGACACAGATGAGGGCATTAGCGATTTGGTAATATTTGTTTGCCTCCACTTCATGATGATGTTATTTTTCTCCGACTCAAACTTCACATTAGGAGAATTTTTGACACCATACATCAACAGTATTGATGACATGACTAAATATGATTGGGCATCTACCGTTCATGGGTTTCCCACCAATTTACTCAACAAAATA
This sequence comes from Sambucus nigra, assembly GCA_949130495.1. NCBI lineage: Eukaryota > Viridiplantae > Streptophyta > Magnoliopsida > Dipsacales > Adoxaceae > Sambucus > Sambucus nigra. The sequence goes on along the minus strand of OX422217.1, from coordinate 360,523,528 downwards.
TCAAGTTCAAAACCTAGTACAACAAGTGGATATGTCATTTCACTATTGGGGAGCAAAACATACTAATGCAGTATAATAAACAAATTTGAAAAATTGTTTGAAAACCTGAGTTCGCGTGTACTTTATAAATATCACGTGTAAGTAGACTTGATATTAATAAAAGTACATGCGTTCATTGACCATGGTCATTGGAATATCACATGTACTTTGAAAGTACACATGATATTTATAAAGTACACACATTATTCCAATCATAAAAACTTATTAATGCAATTATTAATATCATGTTTTGTTTGCATGATAATAATATTAGGTATGTGAGAGGTTTGATACTTGTTAATGGGATGGAATAAAAAAACCAAAATTTCTTAGATGGAATTTTTCATCTTCGAGAAATTGGTTATCTGAGAATGATATCGCTTCAGTAAATTTGAAGATGGAGACTATATATAAAGCAACTAGTAAGGACAATGCAATGGAAAGTGAAGCTGACATCAACAAGGGCATCAAAAAAATTAAAACTCAATGCGAAGGGCCCAGTTTCTCTTTGAATATTTCTTAAGCAAGCCCTATACATACTGATTCATCGCCAAAAAAAGTTGCTGAAGAATGTGATGACAATGGCTTGTTGTCAGTTTGGAATACTCTCCTTAAGATCTTTGTGATTCCTTTAAAAAAGAAGGGAAATGATCAACCAAAAGATACTGGAAATTTTGAATCAATGGATTATGAAAAGTTTGAGAATGTTGGAATTTACGAAGCAACGAATGCTGAAAATTTTGAATCAAGAGATTCTGATAATGCCAAGAAGATGAATTTGGAGGAACAAAATGCTGCATTGAAAATGGAATTATTGGGAAAAAAATACCCACCTATCTGAAACAACTCAAGAACTTGATTGTGCACTAAATAATGTGAAGACTTTGGAGGTGGAGAGTGAAAAACTTATTATTTTGAATGTACAGTTAGAGATAGATAATCGTCAACTTATGGAAACACAAGAGGAAACTAAGAAGTTGGAGGTATAGAATTCCCAACTTTTGAAAGAAAAAGAGTTACTCAATAAGTTGGAGGTGGAAAATGCCCAAGTTGTTGAGTTAAACAATTTTTTGAATGAAAAACTTGTTCAAGCAACAATGAGTGGCTTAGAACGAATTAAACAATTTGATGAATCATTGAAAAAGCGGGCTGAAAATTCAAGAATCTTGGGACAAACAAATATGTACCAAGGGTTTTGTATCTCCCATAGAAAGATTTTATTGAAGTCCTCAAGAATCAAGAAATATCAAGACAGGTATTTAAATCAAATATTAGACATTCACTAAATTTCAACATTGTTATATTCTCATAATTTTATATTGTGTGAAACATATAATAATCACCTTCAGTGAAGTATTGAGGTTAAAATTGTCAAAGGAAGGGCTCTCCCCCTCACAATCTTTTTTTATTATTGTTGGATAAGGAAAATTAAACCAAATGCTTTGTGCATCACGATAGCACACTTTTTTACTAACACAATGTCTATAAAAATATTCAAAAAGAAGCTTGTAGCAAAAATAAAGTCAATAAGAAGGGCTAGTCATACAAAGATTTATTTCAATACTTGGGTAGTTGTAATAATTTTTTCATTGTACAGAGACATGACGTAGGACATTTCACATTACTTACGATATACAAAGACCAAAATAAAGTCATCTATATGGATTCTCTTCGGATTAACGACAAGGAAAAAAATATAATATACTTTTATGATGCCAAAAAATAGTTAAAGCCTAAACTTAATTAGTTATGTAACCTGTACTTTTATGATTCACGTGTACTTTATCATAGTATGCGTATACTTTGCATTAGTTGCAAATAATCACCCAGAGTATTAAAGTACATGCATTATATTTTAAAATACATGTGAAATGCATAAATACAAAACACGTGTACTTTAATATTATTCATTTACTTTGCACTATTTAATGTACATATACTTTTTATTTGTGTACACTCACTATTTATTCTCTTTATAGTTTTTTGTCTTCCACAAAACATTGTACTTATTGAAGACTGAAGCGAAAACATTGAAAAAAGGGTTTTGTAACTCAGATAACGATTGATGAAGGTACACTAAATGAGTTTATAATAGAAGATGATCCATTGATAGAACAAGAAAAAAGAATAATAAATTTCTTGCTGCAAAGTGATGTTGAATTTAACCTAATAAGAGATCATGAATGCCCTAATCAATATAATGGGAAAAAAAATTCAATTCTATATAGTACTAATTGGTATATTTGCAACAAATTTCATTCACATCATACAAATTTGTATATTTACTTTATTTTAGTTTCAGTATTGACTGCAGTGTCTTCTGCATCAACTTCTTTGAACAAATTAGCAGAGATAAAGAACGGCAAAAATTCTTTCAAGACCCTAGAATGCTAAAACACAGAGCATATTTCCTAAGTGAAATTTTATTTTCAGAATATTTCTTCCCCAAAAAGGAGAATGACCTTTTATACATTGATTCAAATACATATCAAATTCGTAATTTTTTTATTTTGTATTGGTTATTGTTGATTATATGTATTGCTCCAAAATGGTGCATTGTCGTTGGTGCGGACCACAATGCACGTAAGGGATATACAATGATAACTACACGAACAAATTCTTCAAAATAAGTGTTATGAAATAAATTACACACATTTTAATCAAAAGTACACGTAATATAAACAAAGTACATGTATGGATAAATAATTTCTTTAAAGTAAAAGTAATGAAATAAAGTACACGCATTTTAATCAAAAGTACAAGCTTTATTTACAAAGTACACGCAATATAAACACACTGCAGGCACTGATTAATTAAATAAATTTTGATTTTGTAATTTAAAATTACTATTTATATTTATTCAGCAAGACACAATAACCAAAAACCATTTATATTTAATATGTGTAGTGTATAAAACATGCTTGTAGTTTAGGAAAAATATTTATAAAAAATGTTCACCTGTACTTTATAAAACATGTGTGTAGTTTTATGAACCTCCATACAAAAAACAAATTAAAAAATAGAACTAATCATTAAACAATAATATTACATTCATTTATTCAAACAAATGGGTTAGTAAATAATTTATTCAATTAAAAAGTTACAAGCAATTATTCAACAATCATACATAGAGTCCAAAAATATAAAGTACACGCAAATTTAATAAAGTACACATGAACTTTAGGAAACGTGATCACGTGTACTTTCTAAATAATATGTGTGCTTTGTTGAACTAACAAGAAAAAATGGGTCTTTTATCAAAAAATCCCTTAAATATTTTTTAATACTCACCTTTTACTTTGTTCCAAAAAGTCCCTCACAACATAGATACATTTTAAAAATAAAGTACGATTAGGATGGGATGGTGGGGGTGGGGGAGGGCGGTGGGGGGTGAATGAAGCTAACACAAACTTTTAAAAATAAGAAAATATTAGTTCAATGTGTGTTTGAGGGAATTTTTGGAACAAAGTAAAAAACTTTGACTAAATGTGCATTAAATAATGTTTGAAGGACTTTTTGTTATTTGATTCTACAAAAATAGAACTGAAAAATAAGATTACATTCCTTTATTCAATTAAATGGTTTTTAAATAATTTTATTCAATCAAATGGTTACAACGAATGAATTAAACAATCATAAATAGAGTGAAAAATATAAAGTACACGCAAATTTAATAAAGTACACATAAACTTTAGGGAAAATGACCACATGTACTTTCTAAATAATACGTGTACTTTGTTGAAATGCCATGCAAAAAATAAATAAAAAAATGAGACTAAAACATAAATAATAAAATTACATTAATTTATTCAAACAAATGGGTTAATAAATAATTTATTCAATCAAATGGTTACTGTTGATACCAAATTTAGTCTGCTGACATGGCTCAATTGGGTGAAGACACGTGGCAATCTACATGGCAATAATAAACACTTACGAACAACACCTCGACTCAGAGGAACCATACTTCAACGAGGAGCTCTGCTTCCTCGATCAACTCAGATGCTTCGACCTACAAGAATTCTTCGAGGAACTTTTGAGTACCGAGGAACTTAGGCGGTCCGAACAGCTCAGGCAGTCCGAGCTGCATCTCGAACAAAGCATTAATAGCAGGATAACCCAACAGTTCGACTGCGCATTAAATGCTTATTATCATACAGATGTATACGCTTAAGGGGCATTTAATATATTACCCTTTCACATTACAGCCTTAGGGCTATAAATACGTTGTATTACCCTCATTGTAAGGGGACCGGAATTTCTTGAGAAAACTTATAATCGAGAATTCTCAAACAGTCAGCAATAACAGAAACAGTGGACGTAGTCCATTCTTATAAGGCTGAACCACTTTAAAAATTCTTTGTCTCATTTTATTTATCTGTGATTAAATAATTAGATATAATCTAATTTTTTACATCAACAGTTATAATGAATGAATTCAACAATTTTAAATGTAATTAAATGTATTCTTTACATATAGACCTGTAATGACAAATTTTACTACACCTAGAGCAAGTAACTTTCCTAATTGTGATCTCACCAACCGACTTTATTCTCTTATTTCTTGGCCTTCCTGTCGGTCTCTTTGTTATTAGAGAAAGGACAGATGGATTTTCAGGTATATGAATATTTAAGGAAATAAATTCAAGAAAAAGAACTATAGGTATCAAGTATGATTTTATGTAGAAAGATACCATATAGTAACCCTCAATATACTCACATATATTGGTCCCTATCCTCTATACAATAGAAACAACATGAGAACATGGAAAACATCTTATCTACCAACTCTTACAAGAACAAACTCTTTTTCTAAGTTAACGATCACTCGTACTTCTGAATGAACTTCAAATACGTATTGACTAGAGCAACTAATAGTCCAACGTCGAGTTATCTTACAATTTTCATTCGGTAACTTTTGAAAACAAATAGATAGATTATTTGTTCAAGTGTCAGACTCGACAAGTTTGTTTGCGTTCAAATTCATAATTTTCACCCTCAATTTGTTGAGCATATTCATTATTGGTTAATGCCTTTCCTCCTAAATCCATGAATTGAATGACTCCGCAACACCAGACGAGAGGCAAATTATCAACAAAATCAGCAACACCAGCTCCTCATTCTTTTTTGAATGATTTAATATTCTTGTTAAATTCATCTACTGAGACAACATATGCACAAGACAAAATATCTTTAATAATTTTCTTTCGAAATGCACCATAATTCCCATAAATTCATATTCCCTTGTAAATGATGTATACAGTAGGAATGTCCAGACATCGGGAAAATCCTCGAAACAGCTTTAATTAATCCACTGTTTCGATCAGATAAAACATTATGTTTCGATATTAATCAGCTACTCCATTATGAAAATTGATAAGAAACCACATCCAGTTATCTTCTATTTTCGAATCAACAATAGCATATGAATAAGAAAAAATGCCTGAAATATTAAAATGCATTAAAAATTAAAATAAATTGCGTATCCATATACAACACATCGTAAATTGAAGTTATTGGCATTCACCTTACAACACATAGGAAATATATTAATATATTATGTGTTTAATTCGCATTGGTTGCAAATAACAAGAACATATATAACAATACACGAATAAAAATGTAAAGTACAGGTGATCAAGATACAAAAACATGCATGTTTACTTTACAATCTGTTGCGTGTACTTTAAATTGGTTGCAAATAACAACCCAGATCATAAAAATACACGCATAAAAATGTAAAGTACACGTGAACTAAACAAAAAAATTCAAAGGTACTTTACATTTTTATGCGTGTACATGACTTTTTTTGTCAATAACAACACATATCATGAAAATACATGCATAAAAATATAAAGTACACGTGAACAAAAAAAAAACATTCACGTGTACTTTAAATTTTTATGCGTGTACTTGGCTTTGTATTCTAAATAACAACACATATCATCTAAATACACGCATAAAAATATATAGTACACGTGAACTAAACAAAAACATTCAAAGGTACTTTACATTTTTATGTATGTATTTTGATGATCTGCATGGGAACAAACAAAATGTGAATGCAATACACAAAATAAAATATTTAGAATTAATTTACCATTATTCTCATTCCTTCCAGTTGATGGCAATATTATTCCGCAGGAACGACTCTTCAAAAAGGCACCATTAAAAAATAAAATAGGTCTGCAGTATTGAAATCCATAAATACATCCTCCATATAGTACAAATATACACTTGAATTTTTTACTCTCAGGTTCCACGTCAAGGATGCAATGCGATCCAGGATTATACTTCAAGAGAAGTTCCCGATAATTATTCATTAATGCATAAGAAACCTTTTCATCAACATGTATATCTACAACAACTATCTCTTTCGCACACCATTCATGTTGATAGGCTATATCGAGACGGTGGTTCCTTTTCATTTCTTTAACTACATCAATTGGTATCAACAGTGATTTATCTCTAAGAACATCGGCTACCAATGTTGAAACCAACTTGGAGGCTATCATTTTGGCTGACGGACTACAAAAGACACCTCTACATGTATGATTATTATTCAAACTTTGTATGTAAAAGTATGCATTTATTGTAGATAATGAGTCATGAATTCTCCACATGCAATTCTCAGCAGTCCTTTTAGAGCATCCAGTCGTCACCTGAGTTTTATCATTCTTCAAATACATATACTTTAACCCAACCTCAACGGCATACTTTTACAATTTATCTCAAAATTCCACTACAAAGGAAACACTCCTAAATTTCAGGATAACCATTTAAAACCGCCATATATCGAGAAAAAATGTTCCACACTCCTCAGATTTCGAACTATGAAACGTTGGGGGCTTCTGTTGATACCAAATTTAGTCTGCTGACATGGCTCAATTGGGTGAAGACACGTGGCAATCTACATGGCAATAATAAACACTTACGAACAACACCTCGACTCAGAGGAACCATACTGCAACGAGGAGCTCTGCTTCCTCGATCAACTCAGATGCTTCGACCTACAAGAATTCTTCGAGGAACTTTTGAGTACCGAGGAACTTAGGCGGTCCGAACAGCTCAGGCGGTCCGAGCTGCATCTCGAACAAAGCATTAATAGCAGGATAACCCAACAGTTCGACTGCTCATTAAATGCTTATTATCATACAGATGTATACGCTTAAGGGGCATTTAATATATTACCCTTTCACATTACACCCTTAGGGCTATAAATACATTGTATTACCCTCATTGTAAGGGGACCGGAATTTCTTGAGAAAACTTATAATCGAGAATTCTCAAATAGTCAGCAAGAACAAAAACAGTGGACGTAGGCCATTCTTATAAGGCTGAACCACTTTAAAAGATCTTTGTCTCATTTTATTTATCTGTGATTAAATAATTAGATATTTATTTATTTGTGATTAAATAATTAGATATAATCTAATTTTTTACATCAACAGATTGGTGTCGTCTGTGGGAAACGACTGGTAATATCGTTTTTCATAAAAAATAACTCATCACAAATGGCTGATATTCCAGAACCCAACCATCGAATCGCTGGAAGCCCTCCACATCCATCTGCTCCGCCTAATATTCCAGATCTGGCTGGAATAATGACAAATCTGGCCCAGGGCCAGACAGTCATGCAAGAAACGATGCGACAACTCCTACAAACCCTCCATGGCGGTGCACCAACCCATTCAGGACTGCGAAGTATTCAAAGAAATACACGTTTACCTTCTTCACGTACTAGGCGTACTGATTCATATTGTACTGAGGAATCTGAAGATTTTTCTTATCAACCTGGATGAACTTCATCAGTGCGGGCCACAGATACTGAACAACATATCACTCTCTCTCTAGAAAGGACTAGTGCGCTAGAGAGGTTAAACAGGGTATCACCTTTTGATCGGTTAGGACATAGAAGAAGTAGAAGTCCTCCTAAAGTCGCATCGAGGAGTTTTTGACGACCATCAGATTTAAGGGAAGGATCTGCCCAATCGCGACCAGCTGCTCGTCAAAATAGATCCCAGGAAGCCACATCAACACGATCAGTTGCTCGAACCAACAGGCCCGATAAAGGAAATGATGCATGAAAAGGCTCTATTCAGAGGCTGGATGATAGATTAGGGGAAATGGCTAAAGCCAACAACCCTCTACAACGAACTTTTGCTCGAGGAACACCTTTTGTCCAGGCCATTGTAGATTTTCTAACACCATTAAAGTTTAAAGCACCTGTTGTGACCCCCAATTATGATGGAAAGACCGACCCTGTCCTTCATATAGAACAATACCAAGCTGCAGCCGACATCTATGTTGTTCCAGATGAGATGAGATGCAGAGCATTCTCGGGAATCCTTACCGGATCTGCTCAAATGTGGTATAATAATCTTCCTCGGGGTAAGATCTCAACTTTCTTTCAACTGGCCGAGTTATTCATTGGGAATTTCTATTTTGGGGCAAAGCCTGTTAAACGAGTAGCGCATTTGTTAAGTGTTAGACAAAAAACTGGTGAAAGTACCAGAGATTATATAATTCGTTTCAATAATGAGAAGCTCGAAGTCATTGACTATGAGGAAAAGATAGCGATTACTGCCTTGATGAGTGGATTACTGCCTAACAATTATACTAAACTTTGGCTAAAGATCCACCCAGAACCATGTCAGATCTGATGGGAAAGGCAGCCAAGATTATGAATGCCGAGAAGTTCCAGAAAGCTTGCTTTATTGAAGATGTTAAATATACAGACTGGTTAGCAAATGTGGTGATGGTGAAGAAGAAGAACAACAAATGGAGGATGTGTGTAGACTTCACTGACCTCAACAAAGCATGCCCAAAGGATCATTTTCCGCTACCCCGAATTGATCAACTAGTGGATGCTACCTTGGGACATGAGCTGCTGAGCTTCATGGATTCTTATTCTGGTTACAATCAGATTAAAATGAAACCTGAAGACAGGGAGAGTACTTCTTTCATTACCCCTAGGGGAACCTATTGTTTAATATTATGCCTTTTGGTTTGAAAAATGCAGGTGCAACATATCAGCGGCTGATGAACAAAGTGTTTGTAGAACAAATCAGTTGCAATATGGAAGTCTATGTTGACGATATGCTGACGAAGAGCAAGAAAGCTGCTGATCATCTAGTTGACTTAAGCCAGACCTTTGATCAACTAGATAAATATCAAATGAAGTTGAACCCAACGAAGTGCATATTTGGAGTGCGAGAAAGAAAGTTTCTCGGGTACATTATCAATCAGCGAGGCATTGAAGCTAACCCTGAAAAGATCAAAGCTTTGTTAGGGCTACGATCCCCAACGACGAAGAAAGAAGTACAAAGTCTTACAGGACGAGTGGCAGCACTCAACAGATTTGTATCGCGAGCAACTGATCGATGCCTCCCATTCTTCAAGACGCTCCGAAAAACTTTTGAGTGGAATGATGAATGTGAAAAGGCCTTCCAAGACTTGAAGAAATATTTGGGAACACCTCCATTGTTATCCAGGCCAGTGATGGGATAAAAATTATACTTGTATCTGGCAGTGTACGAGAATGCAGTCAGTTCGGCATTTATAGGAGTGGAGAATGGAGTACAAAAACCAATCTACTACACAAGTAAGGCCTTCCGAGGAGCAGAGATCAGATATCCAAGGCTGGAAAAATTAGCACTAGCATTGATCGAGGCAAGTAGAAGAATGAAGCCATACTTTCAGGCTCATACCATAGTAGTATATACTGATATGCCATTGAGGCAATGTAACAACCCGCCCTTTTGGAGACAATTAAATTCCATAATTAAGTATAATTTGGAATTTGGAGAATTTCTCGAAATAGTAATTTTTGGGATTTTCGAGGATTTAATGATTCTCGAAGGGTGTTATAAATTACTTTGGGATCATATAGGTCAAAATATTTTATTTATATGTCACCGTGGAGTATAGCGACAAAAGAGGTAAGATTTTGAGTCAAAAACCCGCAATTTCTTTTATGGGTTAGAATAGTGATTTGCGGTCAAGTACCTCGGATGGGAATTTTGGCTGCGCCATGAGTCTCGAAGTGTCCGAGATAGTCGGAAAAGAGTGTCCGATTGTTGAAATTGAGTTCCGGATAATTTTGGAGTTAAATAGGCTCGTAATTGGGTAAACGAGTCTTTTTTGTTTTTAAAGGGATTTAACCCTTTTCTCCTTATAAAAGGAGGGAGAGGGGGAGAAAAGAGAAGATAGAAGAGAAAGAAGAGAGGGAAGAGAGAGAGGAGGAAGAAAAGAGGAAAAACGGGGAGATTCCGGCCAGCCTCCGCTAGATTAGGCTAGAGGACGTCGGATTTTATCCACGAGGCAAGTGTTTACTTGCTTTATTCATTTTTATGCATAAATATCTCATATCATTGTTGGTATAACAAACCCTAATGATTTTGGGTTGGGTATTCGTGGATAAAATGGGTTTTTGGGAGTTACAACGAATAAACCCCTAAAAATGATAAATTTAGAGAAACTTAGGTTTTACTTGAAATTAATTGGTGATTTCGGGTTCTAGGATGTTTAGAACCCGTATTATAGGTGTATTTGTAGTTGGTTGAAGTTGTAGGCCGTTTGGTGAAGAGATGGAAGCTTGGGGGAAGCTTCCATGGCCGAAACAGCTTCTCGGAGAAGAAGCTGCCCGGCTTGATCGATCGATCGATCATAGGGGATCGATCGATCGAGCCATCGATCGATCGACGGCCATGGGTCGATCGATCGCCTGCTGAAAGTTGACAATTTCTCTAGGATGATTTGGATGGGTTAGATTCCATTTCATCTTGCTTTGAGGTTAATTAGATGATAACCTAAAGGACCTTTTAGGATTTTATGGTCCATAAATTAAGGCAATTTAGGAGGGTAAAGTAAGAGTTTTAATATATAACCCTTAATCTATATTTTTGAGGAAAATAAAATAATTGTAGAAATTGATGGATTAGGGTTCCTAAATTATATTGGGGACTTCTAAATGATTAATTGGACTAGGTATAGTCTTGGGGGTTTAAGGAAAGGAAATCCTTAACTCGTTGAATTTAAGGTTGTTCGGGTGAGATAAATCCCGAAGATATTTCTCGTAGGCATAGAGGCCCACATAATTATGCTTATAGAAAGCATAATTATATCGATTATCGTTAAGTATATCCTAAGAGATAATTAGGATAAACTGGGAATATAAGGTATTTGTTGATTTCATTTAGAGTGAAGGGTATCATTGGAGATATCCAATAAATCCTTAGATAGGATTGAGATATATAGTGATTATTAAAGTAAGAAATACTTTGGGTTTAGTATCATGCTTATATGAAAGCATGATTATGATTCCTGGAGGGAATCTTTGGGATTATGGTCATCGCTAGATGATATAGGCCATTATGGCCGGTTATATATTCTAGGAGGAATATATATAGGATATGTATATACTGTGTGATTTAGGTATATATATATGTTATAATAGAAATGATTTTGAAAATATAAAAATGAATATTTTCAAAATGGAAAGAGAAATATTTTTCATAATTAATAAAATATGGATTACACACCTCCCTAAATCGCTATCATAAGGGAAGTTGCACGCGTTGTGGTGAAGCCTTCCTGGCTATTGAGCAGGTTGGATATAGTCCCTAGGCCGTATGGGCGTTTATTTGTTTACTGCGCTGGTTAGGGGATTCTGGGTGTGGTCCTGACTTTCCCGCAGGCAATATGGTCGCTTCCCGGCGTTGGTAGGTTCCCAGGTTGTCTTGTATAGATAGGCCCTGGAAGATGATAGCCATTTAGGGCGCGTCCAGTGGGGAAACCCGGAGGGGCGGTCTTAGATTTATTAAAGAAATTCATGATAATGGATTTGCTTTAATTTACATTTCCTGAGTATAAAAAGGGAAATGGGATAAAAGGTTTGGCTTCGGTAACACTTACGGATGGAAGAAGGGATGTGGAAGAATATGATATGATCAAAGCATTTTCATGATAATGAAAATGGCTTTGGGTACATTTCCTGAGTATAAAAAGGGAAATGGGATGATATATAATGGAAAAGCATTTTTATGTTAATAAAATTGGCTTTTAAAAAGATATATGTTATGGTAAAGCAATTCATGCCAATGAATTGTCTTTTAAATACATTTCCTAGATATGAGAAGGGAAATGGAGGGTTTTGATATGAGTATAGAATACACCTCAGTCCGGGAGGTAGATCCGGATGTGTATTATATAGTTTATTACGCAAACCTCAGTCCGGGAGATATTATCCGGACGCATATTGTTGATGTATATATATATATATGTATTTATACATTTGTGTGTGCTACGGGCCTAATGGATCTCTACCATTAACCCTGCCAAGTAGTAGTGTATCAGGGGGGTTCCTTATTTGGATTTCGCTTTGCGAGACACCCCACGCACGAACTTAGTGCAGTGTTGAGAATGGAGGGAAGTTTAGACCTTAGCACTTGGACTATCTGGGGTAGATAGTAGTTGGGTGATAGAATAGTTAGGCAGGGATAGCTTGACTAGGGTATGTTGTTAGGGTGCGTTAGGTGTGCACTATTAGAAGAGAGGTGAGGGGTATCTCATGGGAGTGCGATACCAATTTAAATATGAGATAAAAATATTTTTTTAAAATAAACCATTTATGCACTTGCAAAATATTTTCAAAATTCGGGCTCTGACCCAATTATCTACTTTCCTTCCTTGCTATATATTATATATATATATATATAGGTGTCCAGACACAGGGACGCCTGGATGGAAACTTCTTTCGAGTCAGACGTCTGCTGCAGCAGCTGTGGATGCTTGCGGGTTCTCGTTAGATGCTTCTTTCCTTGTACTCTAGATAGGAGGTATTGTACAAACATTCGGGCCAATGGTCCAACTGATTTTATTTATTTTTTGCACGATATTCGATATGTTGTATAATTTGAACCGAGTGTTCGGTTATTTTAATTTATTTCATTTTCATTTCAGTTTTATTTACGCACTAAATTGTGGATGATTTATTTTAATCGTTAAAAAGAGTAGTTAAGTTAAAGTTTTTAACGCTCGCCTAATAGGATATTAGTAATTAAATGGATTTTCGACAGTGATGCTATGAATGATCGATATGTAACTTCTGTTATAATTTGATATAGGAGTGATCGCCCGGTATCCCATTAGGCGGGTTGTTACAGATGGTATCAGAGCATCAGGTTATAGTGTCCTTAGGAATCTGTGCGGACGTACTATGCTTTCAGCGTTGCTCTCGATTTGATATAGAGCCCCGGGATTAGGATTGTTGATTTCTCTTGTGAGATTTCGTTCTCCTGCCATGCTAGAAGATTGTAGAAATCTTTTACGCGCTCATTGAGAATCGTGTGCGGAGCTCGGAGGGCAGCAAGAGTTGGAGCTTAGCTGGGGAAGCTGGTAGAAGTTGGGGACGAGGACCTCCGTAGAGGTCACTCCCTTTATGGAAATTATTAAGGATTGTTGCAACGACTACTAAAGTATAGTAGTTATGAGCAACCAAGTACTATTGTGGTAGAAAGTCATACTCAAGTTGAACTACCCCGTGGAGATGAGGGTTCGAAAACGGTCTTTGATAAGGACCATATATTAAAGTTGGGGTTGTGCAAAATGAGCACGAAACTACCTATTGGACGTAGAAGGCTCGGGGGCTTTAGCTTAGAGCAGGGTATGGAAATACCCAGATGTGAAAATTTAAGAAGATTCTCACTTGTAGGGAGAAATAGGATTGTTGGAACGGGTGGTGGAGTTTCCTTTTAATGAAGAAGTTAAGAGGAGGAGTAAGGTGATCGTAAGGAGTGAGGTTATAGAGTCAGATGGCGTTGACAACCTTATCATGGCCAGGAAGGCCAGTGATGAAAATAATGATGTGGAATGCGGAGCAACACGGTTAGTCCTTTCCCGATAGGAATAAAGGACAAGATTAGGGTTCCCAGATGGGGCCTAAAGTTAAGAAATTCTAGTAAGAGGTGTGGCTAGATGAAGTTGTGGTGTTTGTTAGCCCTAGACTCGTGTGTGTAATATGAGTTTTGTTTCGGTCTCGATAACATAATAATGTAGGTCTATGTATTTTTCCGCGATAGCGGAATTTTGTTTTCTTTCACTCGTCATAAAGGTGGGTGATTATATTTTGTATATATACATATGAGGTATATGGTATATTGGAGTGATAGCAGGCTAATGATGTCAAGTTTATCGTGTCTATGGTTCCTGGAGGGAGCATGTTGTTATTGTGGTGTCTCACCTTGATAAAGGTTGAGTTCACCTTTATTATTATGGATTGATGGGATCTCGATGAGCAGAGGCTTCCTTATTCTGGTTGGTATATGTGTCAACCTTATAGATAAAATCTAAGGCCCACAGGATCATTGTTAAGCTGTAAGATTTAGCTCAGTACTGGTTTGCGCAAGGACTTAACAATAGTGCGAGCGCTTGGTGATGTGACTCTTAGTTAGAGATAGGAGTTCAGATCACCCTTTCGTTGATAAGGGATAGGATTGTCCCGATTGCATGTCTGAAATAACGGGACTCCGTGATCGACGAAGTCAAGTGTTAATGTGTGGAGGGGTTCCTTGTTTGGATTTCTCTTTGCGACACACTCCACATATGACTCTTAACGGCGCCGGGCGTGGAGAGCTATTATGGAATGCAAGGATGTGGGCTAGTCTTATAGTGTGGATGAACCACTATAAACTATGAGCCCTGTATTGATGGTGCGCTTATGGAAATATTGTGATAGGGAAAAGCACTAAAATGGGTCCTCTCGCCACAAGTAGTTGGGTGGAGTAGGACTTAGAGAAATTGATTTGAGGATGACAGCCATGCCTTAATAAGAAGGAAAATTTGGAGGAAATGTGTGATCGGTGTGATATAAGAAGTGTTCCTACAGAGAGTAGGCACTTTGATTAGTTAGGTTTCCTTTCGTATGGGCGGAAGGATAAGATAGTAGGAGTGCGTTTGTAGGTTAGTTGAGTAAGATTTAGGACGTCCCGCTGGTGTGCCTTAGGTCGTTATATCTCGATAACCGACAACGTGAGGGAGTAGTGTAATTGGAGGGTTCCTTGTCTGGATTTCTCCTTGGCGAGACGTCCCACGCACGAAACTAAGCAATTGTCGGGAGATAAGAGAGACCTTGGGCACTAGGGATATATTTAGGATACTCGTTTCGCCTAGGAAGGGCAACGCATAGATAGTAGCAATTTTAGGATGTAGGTTCGCTAGAGTTAGCGGCGACGAGGTTTGGAGGATTGAAATTTCGCGGGTTGGAAGGACCCATAGGTGAGTATTACACCGAGGAAAGGAGACCCTTATTGGGAGAGAGTGTTACGTGTCGGACGTTCACTACGGATGTGCAGATGTGCACAAGTTGGAAAGGTGTATGGGCACCTTGGTGAGGTGGTTTGGTATACCGCCTAGTTAAGATAGGACTAGTATATAAGGTTGAAATTCATGCCAAGAGGCATTTTATAGGATGGGTATTAAGTGACGTATTAGAAGTCACTTTATGATCGCGGTAGCCGCGTAGTACTTGGTTGGGAACCGTTAGGTTAATATCTTTCCCTTGAGGTTTCAGGATTTGTAGTAATCCTAGTTAGAGGGTGTAAGTTGTATCTGAATTTCGAGGACGAAATTCCATTGTAAGGGGGGGAGTATGTAACAACCCGCCCTTTTGGGGACAATTAAATTCCATAATTAAGTATAATTTGGAATTTGGAGAATTTCTCGAAATAGTAATTTTTGGGATTTTCGAGGATTTAATGATTCTCGAAGGGTGTTATAAATTACTTTGGGACCATATAGGTCGAAATATTTTATTTATATGTCGCCGTGGAGTATAGCTACAAAAGAGGTAAGATTTTGAGTCGAAAACCCGCAATTTCTTTTATGGGTTAGAATAGTGAGTTGCGGTCAAGTACCTCGGATGGGAATTTCGACTGCGCCATGAGTCTCGGAATGTCCGAGATAGTCGGAAAAGAGGCCTACATAATTATGCTTATAGAAAGCATAATTATATCGATTATCGTTAAGTGTATCCTAGGAGATAATTAGGATAAACTGGGAATATAAGGTATTTGTTGATTTCATTTAGAGTGAATGGTATCATTGGAGATATCCAATAAATCCTTAGATAGGATTGAGATATATAGTGATTATTAAAGTAAGAAATACTTTGGGTTTAGTATCATGCTTATATGAATGCATGATTATGATTCCTGGAGGGAATCTTTGGGATTATGGTCATCACTAGATGATATAGGCCATTATGGCCGGTTATATATTCTAGGAGGAATATATATAGGATATGTATATACTGTGTGATTTAGGTAGATATATATGTTATGATAGAAATGATTTTGAAAATATAAAAATGAATATTTTCAAAATGGAAAGAGAAATATTTTTCATAATTAATAAAATATGGATTACACACCTCCCTAAATCGCTATCATAAGGGAAGTTGCGCACGTTGTGGTGAACCCTTCCTGGCTATTGAGCAGGTTGGATATAGTCCCTAGGCCATATGGGCATTTATTTGTTTACTGCGCTGGTTAGGGGATTCTGGGTGTGGTCCTGACTTTCCCGCAGGCAATATGGCCGCTTCCCGACATTGGTAGGTTCCCAGGTTGTCTTGTATAGATAGGCCCTGGAAGATGATAGCCATTTAGGGGCGCGTCCAGTGGGGAAATCCAGAGGGGCGGTCTTTGATTTATTAAAGCAATTCATGATAATGGATTTGCTTTAATTTACATTTCCTGAGTATAAAAAGGGAAATGGGATAAAAGGTTTGGCTTCGGTAACACTCCCGGATAGAAGAAGGGATGTGGAAGCATATGATATGATCAAAGCATTTTCATGATAATGAAAATGGCTTTGGGTACATTTCCTGAGTATAAAAAGGGAAATGGGATGATATATAATGGAAAAGCATTTTTATGTTAATAAAATTGGCTTTTAAAAAGATATATGTTATGGTAAAGCAATTCATGCTAATGAATTGGCTTTTAAATACATTTCCTGGATATGAGAGGGGAAATGGAAGGTTTTGATATGAGTATAGAATACACCTCAGTCCGGGAGGTAGATCCGGATGTGTATTATATAGTTTATTACGTAAACCACAGTCCGGGAGATATTATCCGGACGCATATTGTTGATGTATATATATATATATATATATATATATATATATATATATATATATATATATATATATATATATATATGTACTTATACATTTGTGTGTGCTACGGGCCTAATGGATCTCTACCATTAACCCGGCTAAGTAGTAGTGTATCGGGGGGGTTCCTTGTTTGGATTTCGCTTTGCGAGACACCCCACGCACGAACTTAGTGCAGTGTTGAGAATGGAGGGAAGTTTAGCCCTTAGCACTTGGACTATCTGGGGTAGATAGTAGTTGAGTGATAGACTAGTTAGGCAGGGATAGCTTGACTGGGGTATGTTGTTAGGGTGCGTTAGGTGTGCACTATTAGAAGAGAGGTGAGGGGTATCTCATGGGAGTGCGATACCAATTTAAATATGAGATAAAAAATTTTGTTTTAAAAATAAAGCATTTATGCACTTACAAAATATTTTCAAAATTCGGGCTCTGACCCGTTTATCTACTTTCCTTCCTTGCTATATTATATATATATATATATATAGGTGTCCAGACACAGGGATGCCAGGATGGAAACTTCTTTCGAGTCAGACGTCTGCTGCAGCAGCTGTGGATGCTTGCGGGTTCTCGTTAGACGCTTCTTTCCTTGTACTCTAGATAAGAGGTATTGTACAAACATTCGGGCCAATGGTCCAACTGATTTTATTTATTCTTTGCACGATATTCGATATGGTTGTATAATTTGAACCGAGTGTTCGGTTATTTTAATTTATTTCATTTTCATTTCAGTTTTATTTACGTACTAAATTGTGGATGATTTATTTTAATCGTTAAAAAGAGTAGTTAAGTTAAAGTTTTTAACGCTCGCCTAATAGGATATTAGTAATTAAATGGATTTTCGACAGTGATGCTAAGAATGATCCATATGTAACTCCTGTTATAATTTGATATAGGAGTGATCGCCCGGTATCCCATTTGGCGGGTTGTTACAGGAAAGCCCTTCATAAACCAGAAAAGTCAGGAAGATTGATGTGCTGGGCAATAGAACTCGGTGAATATGATGTAGTCTATGAACCTAGATCACGCTAAAAGGGCAAGCTGTAGCAGACTTTATAGCAGAGTTCACCTATCCTGATACCCCCGAGGAGCAAAAGTTGCTCGCTGATCAACCTGTGGATGTTACAGGATCATCAAATGCAATCCCATACCAACTTAGCTTGGTAAAAGGGCAAGTAGATGTTACAGGATCATCAAATGCAAGCCCAGACCAGCTTAGCTTGGTAAAAGGGCAAGTAGATGTTACAGGATCATCAAATTCAAGCCCAGACCAGCTTAGGTTGGTAAAAGGGCAAGAAAAGATGATCGATGAACAGCAAGAAATATCTGGAGATGGTGATAAGAAGCAACAAATTTTCCACCGAGGAACTCTGTGAGATCAGAAATTTGAAGACGAGTTATCTATATGGAATATGTATGTGGATGGTTCATCTTGCACTACAGGATGTGGCGCAGAGATAGTTTTGAACAGTCCGGACGAGGTAGATATGGAATACGCCCTACGTTTCCAATTCAAAGATTCGAATAATGAGGCTGAATATGAAGCCATGATTGCAGGTCTTAGTTTGGCGAAAACCATGGTGGCAGAACAAGTTATTGTCTTCAGTGATTCGCAATTGGTCATAAATCAAATGATGGGAGTATATGCAGCCAAAGGAGAATTAATGATTAGATATCATGCAAAGGTAAAGGATCTGGTGTCAGAATTTACTGCTATTCAGCTGATCAGAATACCAAGAATGAAGAATGCGAGAACAGATGCTCTAGCTCGATTAGCATCGGCTACTCGTACCGAGCTACGAAGAACAATCCCAATTAAAGTTTTAGCTAGTCGGAGTATAGATGAAGATCTAACGATGAACTTTATTACCCTCGATTTAGGATCATCATGGATGGATCCCATCAGGGCATATATTGAGAAAGGGGAATTAACAATTGACAAACTTGCAGCCAAGAAACTGAAGTTTAAGGCCGCTCGATATGTACTGACCAATGATATTTTATATCGACGAGGAGTTATAGAAGGTTTGCAGAGATGTGTGCATCCCACCGAGGTGAAGGATTTAATTGAAGAGGTCCATGAAGAGTCCTGCGGAGCCCATGTAGTAGGTCAGACTCTTTTGCAAAGGGTAATGACGCAAGGATACTACTGGCCGACGATGAGGGCTGATTGCATAGCCTATGCTAAGAAATGTGATAAGTGTCAGTGCTTCTCCTCCATCCGAAGAACTCCCAAGCATTATTGACACCCATTACTTCCCCTTGGCCATTTGCCATATGGGGAATAGATTTGGTCGGGCAACTACCGATGACAAGGGGAAAATTTAAGTATCTCGTGGTCGCTGTGGATTATTTTACTAAATGGGTTGAAGCAGAGCCTCTCATTGATATGACGTATGAAAAGGTGTACCAATTTATTTGGAAGAACATCATTTGTAGATATGGTCTTCCTCATCCCTTCATCACAGACCATGGAACACAATTTGAAAACGAGGAGTTCGCTGCCTATTGTCATCAGTCAAATATTTTGAAGATCCACTCAGCACCAGACCATCCTCAAAGCAACGGATAGAATGAAGTAATGAGCAGAACATTGCTAAATGGCTTGAAGAAAAGATTTAATGATGCAAAAGCAAATTGGATCAATGAGCTACAATCAGTACTATGGGCTTATCGAACTACTCCCCGAGTAGCAACTGGAGAATCACCATATATGCTGGCGTTTGGAAGTGAAGCTGTTATACCTGCCGAGTTGGGCCTCCCAACACACAGGGTACTGAATTTCAATTCCCATGTCAGCGACTTAATGAGAAGATTGGATTCAGACATGCTCGAGGAAGTTAGAGAAGAAGCAGCCATCAGGAATGCTGCATACCAGCAGCGAACAACTTTGTTCTACAACAAGAGATTGAAGAAGTGTGACTTGAAAGAAGAAGACTATGTGCTAAAGAAGGTGATTCAAAAGCACAACAAACTGGAAGCAAACTGGCATGGACCTTACCGAGTTAAAGAAGTTGTTCGACCAGGGACATACAGAATAGAAACTTTAGAAGGGGAGGCGTTTAAGAATGCATGGAATGCAGAGCACCTGCGCAAATATTATCAGTAATGTAAACTCTCATGTAATGCAGTTTCATCAGTATGAATAAAGTGACAATGTTTTTCCCAGTTCTTTCCCTTTATTGGAAATTTTTTGGGGAATACTAGTGCTACACACTACTCAGCAGATCTCGAACTACTCAAATATATTCCTAAAAATGCCAACTTATGTTGGTTAGGAAGTAAATGTATTCCTATGGGAAGTAAAACTATTCCTAAAAATGCCAACTTGGTTGGTTAGGAAATGTATTCCTAAAAATGCCAACTTATGTTGGTTAGGAAGTAAATGTATTCCTACGGGAAGTAAAACTATTCCTAAAAATGCCAACTTGGTTGGTTAGGAAATGTATTCCTAAAAATGCCAACTTATGTTGGTTAGGAAGTAAATGTATTCCTACGGGAAGTAAAACTATTCCTAAAAATGCCAACTTATGTTGGTTAGGAAATGTATTCCTAAAAATGCCAACTTATGTTGGTTAGGAAGTAAATGTGTTCCTCGGGAAGTAAAAGTATTCCTAAAAATGCCAACTAAGGTTGGTCAGGAAGTAAATATATTCACAAAAAGCCAACTAAGGTTGGTCGGGAGGTACAATTATTCCAGAAAGTGCCAAAGCTCCTCGTAGAGGAAAAATCCACTAATTGTAGTTGGTCGAAAAGCAAATTTACCGACCTTGGTTGTTCGAAAACATTTTATAAATACTAGAAAGTGATCGAGCAAAATTTTTTATACTCATAACTTTTTAAATTACTACTAAGTTGGTCGAGAAACAAAACATCATTTTTGCCAAGTGACTAACACAAATTCAAATTACTCGACAATAAGTTGATCGACAAATAACATAATGTTGTTATCTTTTTAACAGATACACATGCAAAGATGTAAAGTGTTACAAGACAATGGCAGTCAAGATTTGCAAATAAAATTATTTCATTAAATGTAGAACAAAATATATCAGAAATGAAATACAAATTTATTACATCCATATTCCTATTCTATTGGTTTCTTCCCCTCTGCTTTTGAAACAGGTTCCTCACCAGCTGGTGGATCATTTAAAGCAAGTGGAGAATTTATAAAGTTAAGATCTTTCAGCATCCTGATATTCATCACGGATGGTCGATCTAGTAGATGCTTGGGATGAGATATCCCAACATTGGAATGGAGATTGTAGTCGCCGAGGTATTTGGAAATCAGACACCGAGGGATGGCCCGAGCAGGGATCCAACTCATATCAAGATTGAATGGTGGCACGGGTAGGTCGAGCAGTCCAAGATTATGGTAATCTTACAGGTAATGACCATGTTCGAGTTGCAGCACACCTAAGGCATTCAACCATCCCTGTTTGTAGCCCTCATTATTTGCATTCTGGATACGATCGTCCAAGTGGTAGAGAGCCTCGTTGTAGCCAGCCATCCACAACTCCCTAGGCTGCTTGTGAAATTGATATGTCAATCTTTCCAGCTGCTCATGGAGATTTTTGATGAAGAGTTCTTTATTCTCCAAGATAGATTTCTGGGCAGAAAGCTGCTCTTCCAGGTCCCTAATTTTCTTAGACATCTCAGCCAAAGCCTGGTTCTTCTCCATCAGCTAGAAGGCCTGGTTCTCTAGAGCAGATTGAGTCCTCTGTTCCTCGACAGGAATCCAAGCAGCTCTTGGTCATCCCTGAGGAGCTCTTGCTCGTCCACGAGAAGATATATAAGGCCCATCTCTTTTCAATGTTTCCAACTCATCCCTCAGGTTGGCGTTCTCGGCCTCTAAGAACGAGAATCCCTCGTCAGTCACTGGGATCAAAGCATTTGAGGTGGAAGCTGCAGACTTCAACTGAGACACATCTCTTTGCAGTTGTTATTATTTTCTTGTTCTAATAACTCTGCTATCTGTCTGTGCTCATCGACCTCAGCCTTCAACGTTCTCTCCCGCACATTGTAAGCAGCAAACCGTTTATCATATCCCTTATCGGCACAGATTTTCTGATACTTCTTCTCGTACCCCTCGTACAAAAGGGCAGTGGATTCCTTATATTATTGCTAAAGTTCTTCAAGAGTGCCTGGGAGATCCTCAATCATATCATAATAAGCTACATTATTGGCCACTGCACGATCAAGCAGACACTTCAAATATTGGTAGGCTTCAATTGCGTGTTCCGAAGAATCTTGGCCGAGGATATCGACGATTTGTGCTGCACTCAGATCTGTGTGACCAGCCTTAAAATATTCATTGCATTGCTGTAACAACTTTGTATCATGAGCAGACAATAATTCCATCCTGGCCAGAAACTAGTAGAGGAAGAAAAAGCAATAATCAATAAGAGTACCAAAAAAGCATGAAGAGGAGAAACAACAGTATGCATAAACAAAAGTTCAAATTTTATTATATCATAAAGTTCAGAGTTACATGTTCAGGGTTACATTTGACAAAGAAAAATAAAAAAGAAAGAAACCCGAATAACTCTACACCTTTTCCTTGTCTCCCAAAACTTTCTCGGGAGGCTGGGACTAGGAGGTAGGTTGCTCGGAGGGAACAGAGAGTTGCTCGGGGAGCGCTGGCAGTTGCTTGGATGAAGTAACGAGTTGCTGAAGTGCCTCGTTAGTAGGCTGAATGGTTAGAAGATGAGAAACTTGATCTCCCATCACCATGGAAGACTCTTCAGAGGCAGCTTCATCCTCTTCTTCGTCTTCAGGAGTTGGAGGGGGACTAGGGATGTGTCTCCGAAAGAGTTCAGAAGTTTCATTGACCTTCATCTCTTGAAGAGCTGCGACCCACCCATCTCTAAAGTATTTTAGGCTGACATATTAGACTTGCGACATCATGGAAGCCAAGCCTTTTTTCCATCCCTTATCCCTACCAGCGCTAAAAGATTTCTTCACAGCCAACTTCCTCTTTGTCTTCTCCGAGGAAAGCTTCTCGAAAAGAAGGTTATCAGCAGCTTTCAATTTATTCTCAACCTCCTCCTTCTGACGACTTACTTACCGAAGTTGACCTAACTCCTCCTCAGCAACCTTGAGTTTATCTTTAAACTCCTCAGCATTATTGAGCTTCCCTTCAAGCTATTTATTCTTCTCCTCCAAACTATTTAATTTTTTCTCCAACTCCTTGGAGACCTCAATAACCTGAGCTTTTTCCTACTCGGTTGAAGCAAGCTTCTTCTCCCAAGTTGTCTTATCATCAGCATATTTCTGGCGAGAATCTTTCAGAGACTGTCCCAAACCCATCAAAGCTTCCTCTACACCAGACGAGGAGCTTTAAGCTTTAATAGCTTCATCTTTCTTCAAAATTGTGTTAAAACAGCTCACCAACTCTGAAAAGAAAACAAAAGAAAATCAGTACACAGATACGAAAAGGAAAGAATGAAAATTTAAGACTATGGGACTTACAGAAGCAATGTGACAAGCTACTAGTGTAGTAACAGTGTCCCGAGAAAGGTTTTCTTCAATACCTTGGATCTCGAGAATGATCCAAGTCTTCACCGAGCTCATAGCAGAGCTCGGGGGAACAAAAGTGGGAACTCCACTAGTCGGGGGCTGAGAGACAGTGTCAGACAAATTAACCGAGGAGCTCTTCTTCAGCCTCCTCGGAGGAACAGGAATAGTTTTGACCAAGGAAGAACTCTTGGTCGGTGATATGACAATCACTTCTTTTGGAGAATCAGTCTTGCTCGGGGCCACTGGAGGCTTCTCGGCAACCTTCACAGGGGCAGCCGGAGGGGCTGCATCAATTTTCTTTGTCCCTTCTAGGACATCATGTTTACTTCTTTTTGCCTCTCCAGCACCAGAGGCAGGTTTCTCGAAAAGGGTGGGAGGTCTTCTTTTCTTCATCCTTTCACTCAAAGGAATGTGTGACTCAGGTGAAGAACTTGTAGAGGCTGGTATGGGTTCTGCGTCGCTTATCACCGGACGAGCAGTAAAAGAAGTTGTGTAACTCTTGTACTGAAGAAGATATGAAGCTGGACTAATATGCTCGTCGGCAACATTCTGATGCAAACTCCAGATAAGTTTTAAGTGCCTTATATTAACGTCTGCCTCTTTTGGACACTTTCTTTTGTTGTCAACTGCAAATAAATCAAAATTAAAATATCAGTGACAGATTTTATCAAACATAAAGGAAGCATAATCTCAAAATAAATAAAATGAAATAAAAATAACCTATCCCATTGCCATAGGGAGGGCATCTGGGACCCTGATACACTTCATCTCCAGATAAAGGAGCGTGTTGCCAATTTTTTATAACAACCCCGTGATCAAAATAGTCCCTATTGGCATCTGGGAGATTGACCACTAAAGCCCTATTTAAAAATCTAGTTTTTAAATAAAAAGTATTATCACCAACAGCCCATCTATAACAAAACATGATTTCTGGAATTTCTATGCGAGTTCCATGCATTTAATTAGTCTATGAACCCCACTAACTATTCTCCATGTATTGGGGGCTATTCTCGCAGAAATAACGTCAAAATATTGACAGAATTCTAGACATAAAGGATTTGGCGGAAAAGAAAAGCCACACTCAGCAACGAAGAGACTGGGGAATCAATGTCCCTCAGCCAAACGGAAATAATCAGAAGGTTCAGAAAGTTTCTCCAGAACAACCCATGAAGGAATAGAAAAATCAGAACGAAATTTATCAAGAGATTCAACAAGGTAAACCATGATGAATAAAGGAAATGAAGAAGAAGGAAGAAGATCTTACAGAAAAATAGTGGATCTGTTGACAACGAACGATGGAAAAGATGAATGCACAGGAGAGAAAGAGACGATGGAAAACTCGAAGATACAAATTTGAAAAAGTAGAAGACGATGGGATTGTTTGTGACGCTTAAATACCTTATCTTGGGAAATAGTAAAGTTAATGATTACAAAAAGAAATGATTACGCTACCGGCGGC
The DNA here is from genome assembly GCA_949130495.1 of Sambucus nigra. NCBI lineage: Eukaryota > Viridiplantae > Streptophyta > Magnoliopsida > Dipsacales > Adoxaceae > Sambucus > Sambucus nigra. Next base: position 360,498,338 of record OX422217.1, on the reverse strand, counting down.
TAGAAGGACAAAAAGTGCGCGGAGATCGAGGCGGTTATAAAAATTCAAAAAAGCCTGATTCTACAAATTTGAAAGGAAAAATAAATACAAAGGAAACACTCCTAAATTTCAGGATAACCATTTAAAACCGCCATATATCGAGAAAAAATGTTCCACACTCCTCAAATTTCGAACTATGAAACGTTGGGGGCTTCTGTTGATACCAAATTTAGTCTGCTGACATGGCTCAATTGGGTGAAGACACGTGGCAATCTACATGGCAATAATAAACACTTACGAACAACACCTCGACTCAGAGGAACCATACTTCAACGAGGAGCTCTGCTTCCTCGATCAACTCAGATGCTTCGACCTACAAGAATTCTTCGAGGAACTTTTGAGTACCGAGGAACTTAGGCGGTCCGAACAGCTCAGGCAGTCCGAGCTGCATCTTGAACAAAGTATTAATAGCAGGATAACCCAACAGTTCGACTGCGCATTAAATGATTATTATCATACAGATGTATACGCTTAAGGGGCATTTAATATATTACCCTTTCACATTACAGCCTTAGGGCTATAAATACGTTGTATTACCCTCATTGTAAGGGGACCGGAATTTCTTGAGAAAACTTATAATCGAGAATTCTCAAACAGTCAGCAATAACAGAAACAGTGGACGTAGTCCATTCTTATAAGGCTGAACCACTTTAAAAATTCTTTGTCTCATTTTATTTATCTGTGATTAAATAATTAGATATAATCTAATTTTTTACATCAACAGTTATAATGAATGAATTCAACAATTTTGAATGTAATTAAATGTATTCTTTACATATAGACCTGTAATGACAAATTTTACTACACCTAGAGCAAGTAACTTTCCTAATTGTGATCTCACCAACCGACTTTATTCTCTTATTTCTTGGCCTTCCTGTCGGTCTCTTTGTAATTAGAGAAAGGACAGATGGATTTTCAGGTATATGAATATTTAAGGAAATAAATTCAAGAAAAAGAACTATAGGTATCAAGTATGATTTTATGTAGAAAGATACCATATAGTAACCCTCAATATACTCACATATATTGGTCCCTATCCTCTATACAATAGAAACAACATGAGAACATGGAAAACATCTTATCTACCAACTCTTACAAGAACAAACTCTTTTTCTAAGTTAACGATCACTCGTACTTCTGAATGAACTTCAAATACGTATTGACTAGAGCAACTAATAGTCCAACGTCGAGTTATCTTACAATTTTCATTCGGTAACTTTTGAAAACAAATAGATAGATTATTTGTTCAAGTGTCAGACTCGACAAGTTTGTTTGCGTTCAAATTCATAATTTTCACCCTCAATTTGTTGAGCATATTCATTATTGGTTAATGCCTTTCCTCCTAAATCCATGAATTGAATGACTCCGCAACACCAGACGAGAGGCAAATTATCAACAAAATCAGCAACACCAGCTCCTCATTCTTTTTTAAATGATTTAATATTCTTGTTAAATTCATCTACTGAGACAACATATCTTTAATAATTTTCTTTCGAAATGCACCATAATTCCCATAAATTCATATTCCCTTGTAAATGATGTATACAGTAGAAATGTCCAGACATCGGGAAAATCCTCGAAACAGCTTTAATTAATCCACTGTTTCGATCAGATAAAACATTATGTTTCGATATTAATCAGCTACTCCATTATGAAAATTGATAAGAAACCACATCCAGTTATCTTCTATTTTCGAATCAACAATAGCATATGAATAAGAAAAAATGCCTGAAATATTAAAATGCATTAAAAATTAAAATAAATTGCGTATCCATATACAACACATCGTAAATTGAAGTTATTGGCATTCACCTTACAACACATAGGAAATATATTAATATATTATGTGTTTAATTCGCATTGGTTGCAAATAACAAGAACATATATAACAATACACGAATAAAAATGTAAAGTACAGGTGATCAAGATACAAAAACATGCATGTTTACTTTACAATCTGTTGCGTGTACTTTAAATTGGTTGCAAATAACAACCCAGATCATAAAAATACACGCATAAAAATGTAAAGTACACGTGAACTAAACAAAAAAATTCAAAGGTACTTTACATTTTTATGCGTGTACATGACTTTTTTTGTCAATAACAACACATATCATGAAAATACATGCATAAAAATATAAAGTACACGTGAACAAAAAAAAAACATTCACGTGTACTTTAAATTTTTATGCGTGTACTTGGCTTTGTATTCTAAATAACAACACATATCATCTAAATACACGCATAAAAATATATAGTACACGTGAACTAAACAAAAACATTCAAAGGTACTTTACATTTTTATGTATGTATTTTGATGATCTGCATGGGAACAAACAAAATGTGAATGCAATACACAAAATAAAATATTTAGAATTAATTTACCATTGTTCTCATTCCTTCCAGTTGATGGAAATATTATTCCGCAGGAACGACTCTTCAAAAAGGCACCATTAAAAAATAAAATAGGTCTGCAGTATTGAAATCCATAAATACATCCTCCATATAGTACAAATATACACTTGAATTTTTTACTCACAGGTTCCACGTCAAGGATGCAATGCGATCCAGGATTATACTGCAAGAGAAGTTCCCGATAATTATTCATTAATGCATAAGAAACCTTTTCATCAACATGTATATCTACAACAACTATCTCTTTCGCACACCATTCATGTTGATAGGCTATATCGAGACGGTGGTTCTTTTTCATTTCTTTAACTACATCAATTGGTATCAACAGTGATTTATCTCTAAGAACATCGGCTACCAATGTTGAAACCAACTTGGAGGCTATCATTTTGGCTGACGGACTACAAAAGACACCTCTACATGTATGATTATTATTCAAACTTTGTATGTAAAAGTATGCATTTATTGTAGATAATGAGTCATGAATTCTCCACATGCAATTCTCAGCAGTCCTTTTAGAGCATCCAGTCGTCACCTGAGTTTTATCATTCTTCAAATACATATACTTTAACCCAACCTCAACGGCATACTTTTACAATTTATCTCAAAATTCCACTACACCTCCTTCAAAACACTGCTTCTCATAACTAATATATTTCTTATAATCATTGGAAATATATACTTTTGACTTACTTGACTCCACACCCCCAAGATAAAAGTCATTTTCCATGCCACAATTAAAATTGTGTGCATCACCTAATGATAAAGACTCTAGCCTCTCTGTATTTGTATCACTACAGTCAACCCTCTTAGAACTTGTATTACTACAGTCAACCCCTTCACAAATTCGATTAGCGTGTTCAACCAGTTTATAACATGTATTACTTAGCAATGCGAATGAATTAATGGCATATATCCAAATGAAATCATCTTTTACGATCAATTGGAACCTCAACATACAACAAATATCACTGTCACAAATCAACATGAATCGACTCTCATCGTCAAATGAAAAACTCCCAATTCTCAAATCAGTAAACCTATTACAAAACTCATTGCATATTAAATCTAATGAGTTGTCTTCAAATATACCAAAGCAATCCATATTATCCAGATAACAACACCTTGATATTATACTACTTACCATAATGGTTTACATTAAAAGATAAACGAAAGTCTTTTTCTCTAGGGTCAAGAATTGTAAAAAAGTGCATAATAGTTAAGCAATAGTAGTAATTTAATGCATGAAATGTCAAAATGTATATATATATATATATATATAGTGAAGAGTAAATTTAAAGTAAACGTGAAGCTATAAAGTAAACTTACATTTTTTTCAAAAAATATTCATGTGTACTTTATAAACAGTGTGTGTACGTTACAACTGCCAATCACAAAAAAGAAAATAAAAATTAACACTAAAGAAGAATTGTAAATGTCGCTGGCACGAACGTACGAACACATTCACAAATAAAACATAAGTAATTATACACCGCATTCTGATAACTTATTCAAGACGCATGTTTACATGGCATGTCAAATGGTTTGATTTCGTTGGCACGGACCCATATCCATAAGTGATTCAACTAATTTTCACACACAGTGTATGAATGTTGTTTCAATGCCAACTTACAATCAAGTTCACTTAAAATTAGTCTTAAACATCAATAATTATACACATAATGCATTTTGAGACAACATTAAAATAGCATGCCTACATGGTGTGTCGAGATTGTGTAATTCCGCTAGCGCATACCAACGTCCATAAGAGAACTAAACAATTTTAAAAACCACGTAGGCATGCGGTTTCAATGCTGTCTAAAAATGTGTTGCACATAAAATTATTCTTAAAACATGCCCATTATATTATCATTGTGTTTTGATTTTATTTGTTTATACATTAAAACACAAAATCAAATCATTCGAAGATTATTGAAGTTCAGCTAGTGCATACAACTAACAATTACAAAGATTACATTCACTCGAAATGATATACATACATTAAACTATTGTAAATTATCGATATACAAAAAAATTATTTATAAATATAAACTTATATATGATAGAATCAAAACATAAATACATAAAAAATACAAAATCAAACATATTGATATAAAATGTATAAAACGTTATTCAATCACATGAATTAAGCAATTACAATGATTTCATTGAATCAAAACCAAGTACAATGACCTATTGTAATTTATCGAAAATAGAAAAAACAACTATTGATAAAGATAAACTTACAAATGATAGAGTCGATTGATAGAGGTATAATCGATTAAGAACGTTGTAATCGATTACTGGAGAAATGATAAAAGCAGCAATATTGGTGTTATTTTCAATTGTTGGAGAATAGTAGTTAGTTTCATAGAAACCCTCCGATAGCCGATTACATCAATAAATATTTTAAATTTGGAGTATTTATATGTGGAACTAATCATTTAAAATTTGTTTGACCAATTTTTCTATCCAAAATTATTAGTCAAAGACTAGACCGTAAAAACATATAAAATTTTCACTTTCCTATTTTTATTTACCCATTTCCTATTTTTTGGGATCAAATACTTAATTCTTTCTTACCCCCATAAGAGAAAAGCCCTGCCCACTAATCTTTCTCCCCTCTCTCACCCGACAGATCCACCACCCTTGATCTACCCTCCCTCCCTACGACATTCCTTCTATGTCAGAAACTCCATCGAACACTTCCTCCATCCAACTCTACCGTGAGCATATCATCCCTCCATCATTGGATACCCACTCTCCATCACTGCTATAAAACCATATCCCTTCCCAATTGTTGTGAACTCGTTGGGAGATCTAGAAAACCCCTCCCTTAGGTAATATGAACATATCTTTCCTCCACCTGAGTACCTTCCTTCTCTCACATAAATATTTTTAGATATGTGTACTTAAATATATATATATATAGATTATTATATATGAACCTTTCTCATGTAGGCTTTACAAGATGCTACATGTTCATATATGTGGTAGTTAAAGGCTTGCAATTTATTCTTTGGCATTAAAATTAATGACATGTTTTTAATTCTTTTGGTTTATTTATTGTTTAATTAGTTTCAATAAGTTTCTTTAAAACTTTAAAGCCTTTATTTTGTGAAATTTTGTATTCAAGGAAGAAACCAAAATATTTTAGTGATGGATTAATTATATTGCATATATTCTGAGTTTGTGAAGGACTAACTATATTGTGTCTATTCTGAAAAATTAAATTTCATTATGTATATCTGCTATTAAATTTCATTAGTTTGTTGTTGTTGTTGCTTTTGTTAAAAATATAGGGATGACATTATACTAATATACTTTCCAATTTTCTAATTTATCCATTGTTCAATATTATTCATATTTATCCCCTATTTTGAACCTGATCTAATTTGAACTTATCAACATGATCAACTTTGTAGATTTTTTTGGTCAGATTTTTGATGATGTTTTTACTCTGAGATATCTTAGCGATCTCTCATTTATAGGTGCTAATCTTCTTCCTCTCTCCTTCTTTACACATCTCTCAACTGTTCTAAAAATTGTGTCCAAAGTATGATTTACAAATGATGGTTTCAGGTTTTTCTTTATGATTCAAGATTTCAAAAGATATGAATTTTGTATTCATATTTATAAGATGTTTTTTCTGCAAATTACTATTTTTGTTCTTTATCCAAACATGTAACCACTATATTCCTATAATACATGTTTTATATGACATTAACTCTCTTCTCACTCTTTTGAGTCTATACATTTATTAAGTTTTATCTATAATTTAATCATAAGGATGTGTGTATGGTTTTAGATAACACACATTTGCATTTTTATAGATTATATATATAATTGGAATGTGAAAGTGCATAGTAATTTCATGGTATATATCTAATCAATCCTTTGTATTGTTGTTGCTATTTCATTATTCTTTTATCAATGGGAGGTGAAAATGTTCTAATACTTTGCATTGTTGATTTTTTTTGAAAAGTTGTTTTGTGAAAACTTCAAGGTTCATTATTGTGTAGGTAAGATCACTTAAAAAGCTTTGATACCAATTTGAGAATGCATGTGATATCGATTACTTGTTGGATTCACAAATTTCCAATTTAAACTTGTTTAACTGGATGTCAATTTTCGATCCAAATTAATTAAAACCTAACACATGCATCTATGTGGATAAATTAATTATTCTATCACAAACATAAATTGTTGGATACATAAATTTAAGGAAAAAAACCTTTCGGGTAAAACCTTTTATTTCAATATGAAGAGTAAATCGTAACTTACGTATACAAAATGAAATCTGCAATGAATATTCCTTCGAACACTCACATAGACCACAACCTAGAACCAACAATGGACTCCCTCAAGAACCCACAAGAACCTCAAATCTCATCGATAAAGAATAGCCTCGAGTATCCTCAATGACTGCAGTCTTCGACAACAAGCTGCTCCCTAGAGAACCACCAAGTCAGTAGTAGAGATGGTACTCCACAAAGAGAAACTTCAATAAAGTTGTATCTTAAGTTATAAAACGATTCACTAAAGTATTTGGGATTATTTGTGAATCAAAAAACAAGTGTTTAAACGTTAAAAGTAAAGACTGGAAATTCTGCTTATTGCAGTTTTATTTTCGTTAAAGTCTTAAAGAAAAGTCCTCTCAAAATAGGTATTTATAATAAATTTGAGTCGGAGGGGTCGTTTGAACGATATCATCAAGTCGTTTGAAGATACTTCGAATGACCTTAAAAATGAGGTAATAAAATGCAAAACAGTATGCCATCGTTCGATGCATTTAAGAAATGACCTATCAAACGACCCTTCAAACAACATTGCAAGTTGTTAGATAAAGTCGTTTGAATGACTTCCTCATGTCGTTTGAACTTGAACTACCATTGGAGGTTGTACCAATATAGGACATACTTAATGTAAAATGGAATATGTAAAATATGCCCTTACAACTGTTGGGCAACAAAATATTACGTATAGTCTTTTCAGGTCTCAATTTACCGTCCATATTTCGTAAGCATTGTTTTCAAAAGTTGTTTGTACAAACTTGCAAAGTTGGTTATGAGTCTTTTGGATTTCTATATTGTAAATAACTATGGTAATATTCTATAATTAACTATGATAATAGTGCACCAGTTTTAAAATAAGGTAATCTTTCAGTCTTTAATTATTATTAATTTATAATCATAAAATAGTGATCTGTAATTATTATGATGATATTTTGAGTGGGGCTTCTTGTCGAATGTGATTTGCAGCATAAATATTTTTCAGAAGTCTCCCACTTTTTGTGTAGGTGAATTATGCATTATTTATCAATAGACATTTTTATTTATTTGTTCGGGGGGGGGGGGGGGGGGGGGGGGGGGGGGGGGTACATGACAATTTGAGACGTGTTACATGACAAGTTGTTAAAACAGGGTTTACTTAATCTCATATCTTGTTTTTATAACTATCTACATTTCTTTGACTTATTTGTGCTCTTATTTATTTTAAAATTATCTACATGTCTTTGACATTTTTGTTTATCTGTTAACGGGGTGGGTGGGGGCTATTTGGGTTCATGTCTGTATGGGTGGGGGTGTTTTAAATTCGAGTGTGGGGGGGTATGTTTTGGGTTCGGGTGGGGATGGGGATGGGGTTTTTTCTGGGGTGGAGTAGATTAATGGGGGCTATTTTGGGTTCACGCGTGTGGGGGGTGTTTTAGGTTCGTGTATTTGGGGGGGGGGGGGGGGGTTGATACCTTTGCATGTTGATATATTAAATCGGTGGAAGGGATTTTATATGGTGTTTATTTATTATTGATGTTATGCTGATGATTAAACATGTTGGATTACATATAAAACAAAGGAAACGCTGTCGAAACTTTCTAAAAATAATACATTGAATCAACGAAAGGGATTTTATATGGTGTTGATGATTACTTTACTTTGATCAGATATATGTATAGTTTAAGTTTAGATTTGTTAAACATATTTTATATTTTTATGCAAAATAGATGTCGTCAAAAAATGAGCCCACCGAAAAATTGGGTTTTTGGAGATGGATACATAAGAAAAGGATCTCGCATAGGATGTCAATGATGGAGTGACTGATAGAGAACTATAAATATATCGATAATTGCATATAGTAGCTCGCTAATTTAAAACTTATTCCTTTATTTATTACTTTCTAAATGTTTTTTTCTCAATTTGGATGTGTTACCATTGGATCAACAAAATAAAGTATAAGTGTGGGATGATATATTTAAGTACATGATAGGACGTGATGAACATAAAAGAGCATTATGTATGGGAATTACACCAACTTCTTCTTAATCAACCACATCATCTTAGTATTATCATAATGATGTTTCTTGAGTAGAAACGAGGTCCATGAGCATGATATTCGTTATCAGGAAAAGGTTGATATGCGAGAGATTCGTTATTGGCAAGAGGTTAAGGTGCAAGAAAATCGTCTGCAAGAAGAAATTGATATCTTGCCTGTCAATTCAAAAATGAGATACAAGAAAGAGTCACAATGGCCAAGAGGTCAACTCTAATAGAAACAAGGATTGAAATTTCTTGCATTATACAAGAGGCAAACATCCTACTACTACCACCACCACCACGAGTTCATACTTATGATACCCACACTTGACTATGTATTGATGTAACTAACTTATAATTAGAAATGATGATTTGAAAGTATGTGGTGGTGTTTATTTTTGTGAAGTGTGATTAGATACTATTTTCTTTTGTTATTATTTTAAAGGATAGATTGTGGTATAATATAACTTTGTTCTTTGTTTTTTAATTTTTTATTATTATATTAGAGATTCCTTTGATTTTTTGCATGAGTATAGTCTTTATTATTGAATTTAGGCTCACTATAGTATAGTGTATAAAGAATATATATATTTATCCTTTAGGATAGCTACAAGTGTCTTTTAATATAATAATTTTGCGCCACATTTATGCGCCAAAATCTATTTGAGATAGATATTTTTGTCCCTAATACTAAGTTTTTTGAAGGACAGTAAACATCTATCCATATAAACATATAATAACATTTGGATTTAAAAGGACAAAACTAAAAGGATGGTTGACTATAGACCTAAAAACTCTATAAGGAAAGTCGTTGCTTTCCTTTCAGATTTTTATGATGCTAACCTATTAGGAGAACTTTTCCTATCATTGTGACTATACTAAATACTGTTGGGGATAGAAAATGAGATTTTGAGATAACAAATTAGCTGTCTTTAATTGCCATTTTTCTAGTAGCACACAGATAAAATCTTCTTGTCTCGAATTCCATATCTTATCATAGGCAATATTTTGAATAGCTATTGCATTGTAAGGATTTTTTTATGTGACTTGTGTTCGTACTGTTCCTAGTTTGGTTGAGAGTTTTATTTTTCTTTTAGAGATTTTTTTGTGAGAGGTTGCATTTATTTTTATATCCATGCATTTTTCATCTATTTCTTTGTTCATGTTTCTTTATTTTGATAAAAATACAAAATGATTTTAAGTTTATTTAATTTTGTATGGAAGTGTTTTATTATCCATGTGTGATATAATTCTCTCATACTTTTGCATTTATGTTCTTTGGTACATACATTATAAATCCAAAAATATTTTTGATTTTCTTTAGTTTTTATTTATTCTTAGTCATTCTAAATGTTAATGGATAAATTTTATTAGGACCACTCTTCCTTTCCTTGTGACTATCCTAAATATTATTGGAGATAGAAAATGAGCTTTTGGGATAGCAAATTAAATGTCCTTAAAAGTAATTTTCCAGTAATGCATAGATATGGTCTTCTTGTTTCTTGTTCCAAATCTCTTCATAGGCCATGTTTTGAATAGTTATTGCATTGTGAGGGTTGTGTTTTTATGACTTGTGTTTGTACTCTTTCAGGATTTTCCTTGTTCCTAGTTTGGGTGAGATTTTTATTTGTCTTTTTGGGATTTATTTTGCGAGAGGTTGCATTTATTTTGTGTGTGTGTGTGTGTGTGTGTGTGTGTGTATACATTTTGCATCTTTTTATTTATTCATGTTTCTTTATTTTGAGAAAAATACAAAAAGATTTTGAGTTTATTTATTTTGTATGAAAGTGTGTTGTAATATATGTGTGATTTACTTATCTCATACTTTTGCATTTATATTCTTTGGTACATACTTTTAGTAACAAAAATATTTTTGATTTGCTTTAATTTTTATTTATGCTTAACCATACTAAATGTTCGTGGATAAATTTTATTAGGACAACTTTTCCTTTTTTTTATGACTGTCCTAAATACCATTAGGGATAGAAAATGAGCTTTTGTTATAGCAAATTAGATGTCCTTAATTGTCATTTTTATAGTAGTTCATAGCTAGGATCCTTTTGTCATGTGTTCCATATATTATCATAGGCCATGTTTTAATACGTATTGTGTTGTGAGGATTGTGTTTGTGCGAATTGTGTTTGTACTATTTTAGGATTGTTCTTGTTCCTAGTTTTGGTGAGAGTTTTATTTGTCTTTTTGGGATTTTATTGTGAGAAATTGCATTCATTTTGTATATGTGACAACCTACCTATTTTAATACCAGGTGACCAATCATCTACTAAAATAAAATAGGAATCTAGTACGGTTTCATTCTCAGCATCACTGTCACAACAAGTAACATAAATATAAATGAAAAAAATCATACACTAAAATGAATAAAATAAATCAATACGCATAAATAAATCTGAACCAAATATACCATCAGTCATTAATAGTAAACTTCCAATTGAAATAAAACTGAATAATAAAATAGCTCCGACATAAAATAAAGTTCTATCCAAACAATGGAAACACGCCTAAAATGAAATTATGAAATGAAAAAAACCTATATAGATAGAATGAGATAAGGAGGATAAATCAATCATGCAGCGTCCACAGTTACTGCAACGGCTAGAAAGATTTATCCGTAGTATCCTTATTGCTGCTACACATCTAGGGCTTTTAAAAGAAAATAAGAAAACAAAATTTTTAGCTGGTCAAAGTGTGGAAGTTTTGAAAATATTTCAAAATTAATTAGATGTTTTAAATCGATAAACACATAGCGTATTAATTTCATAATTAATTAATCAGTCGCACTCACATGAGATAAGACCTCACATCTCATTTGTAGTGTGCACTTAACACATTCATTTTATTATCCTAATTAAACTACCCAGTCTAACTAGGATAATAACTACTATCCAAGCTCAATCCCACTAATACTCTCTATTAGCCAAGTGTATAATACCCTCATTAGGTATATTTCATAAATAAGACTGCAGCGACACACGTGTTATAGATAAATATTCACACAATAAACATAACATAGCCACATTCGTGCTATAAATAGATATACACCATATATCTTATAAATATAAATATATATTTCTCACTATATACGTATAACCATATCCTCTGAGCATGGACCTTGTGGATACATCCCTTATGTGCTATGAGGCTCCAGTTATCACACATCACATTGAGCCACTGAGTAAGAGTCTCGCTACCGAACGAAAGGTAAACACATACAATGGAGGGGGTCATAAACATACGTTTGGGGGTCACAACTATAGTACATTGCATCCAACTGGTCTCCAAAATAATATGTATCCTCACATGTGGATAGTGGCCATGCACCAGTACTATGATCTGGGGAATTAATCCTACACTTGAGAGTCAACGCTAGGGAGGATTTCCCACTAAGTGCAACCTCCTAACGATAGCACTACCGAGTAGGTATATGCTATATAAGCATATTGCAATCACACACACACACACACACACACACACACACACATATATATATATATATATATATATATATATATATATATATATACAAGTCCCGTAATATATATATGTATAATAATAACCTCGTACGCCATCCCACAACATACTAGTCTCCCAATCTCGAAGTCCGAGCTAACTTCTCGACTGTACATCTAACTGTTTACTCACTTGAATTCCCAATTCTGGTCACCCGAAGCCCCTACAATCATTCCTCAAGCTATAACAACTCAAAACAACACACAAACAAAATCTGGCGAGGCTAGTAAACTGTAAGAATCGAGAATTTTTCAAAACCTAAATTACCTATGACCTCTATTTAAACCCTCATAAGGTGTGTAAAATCAAAAGTTATCTAAGAAGAAAGGAACTATGTTTAAAATCTTATAAATTTGTTAATTAACATTGACCCCTTAAAGTTTCAGTCAATTACAAAAGAGTCCCTAAAATTTTCAAAGTAGGATAACTTGAGACATATTTAACCCTTAAATCCTAACCTTACATCAAATTAAACTTTCAGACCTCAACTAATATTAAATTATAGTTTTAACCCTGCAAACTTTATGAAATTGCCAAAATACCCCTAAACTTTACAAAAACATGTGTACTTTTAGGGCTATAAATTAAATTATATAAATGACAAAGGACTAAAATCAAAATGTTCTTAAATTTTGTTTCAAACCCTCTCCACTTGCTACCCCACATCATCATAAGAGGTTAAAAACTCATGGAAAACCCTAGGAACCCATTGTAACAACCCACTTAATTAAATACCGGGTGATCAGTTCTATACCCAAGTAAAACATATTATACAGTTGGATCATCCTTAGCATATCTGTGAAAACATAATCACCTAATACTTAATTAAACAGGTGTTAAAAACTTTCCAATTTTAACTTAATTAAATGTTCCATTTTTAAAACTTAAATCATTTAACACCATCCATTCACATAACGAATAACAACTGAGTAATACTAAAATCGAATTAAATGCCACTGGAATAAAACTCTCTAGTTTAAATGTAACAATACAAAAACTCGAATAGAACCAAATGTAACGAAAGCTCACATAATACATTAACTGACTGGGATAGAATGGAAATACTTAAATCCTATTAATCGACATGCTATAATATGAAAGGTCACTACAAAGTATGAATCAACGAGAACAAAATCATCTCAACAATGTCCACAACTCCATAGCATCCCTAGCAACGTTAATAAACCCAATCCTCTATAGATGGCGTCCCTGTGGATGGACACCTGATATATATATATATATATATACATACTAGCGTATGCCCATGCCTGAAGGCACGATGAAAATTTTCCAAATTACGTTATCGCAAAACGACAAAAATTTTCCAAACTCATAATCACAAAACGACAAAAATTCGCATATACAGTAAATAATAAGTGGTTTATATATTATAAGTACAAATCTTCAAAGCATTGAATCATGTTAATCTGAGTTATAAAGTTCATTTTACAAGGTGTAAATAATTTTAAAAAATTGGTCAGAATTTCCTTTGTTTTACAGACTATCCACCCTGTTTAAGAAATAACAAAAAAATCCAACAAGAAAATTAATAGCCCGTAACAAAAATAATAATAGTCCATCCAAAACACCGTATAAAGACATAAATGTCATAAATGTATTTAGTTTACAAAATATCCACGAATTGAGAAGGTACAAATTTAGTCTACAAAATGTCATAAATTTCATAAATGTATTTAGTTTACAAAATACAGTGACAATTGAGAAGGTACAAATTTAGTCTACAAAATGTCATAAATGTATTTAGTCACCGTATTACAATAAACCACATGAGACGTTTTTCTTGAAGAAAGACTTTTACAACTCTTTACTGGCAAAGCGAGATTTGCATGATGCGTTGTTGATCGCGATCGAACATTCTCATATGACCCGGTCTTTTGAACCTTCTAAGGCCTCCATTCCTGTTTTATCCTCACTTTTTTTAAATCATTATTTGAGACGAAACTCATGACTATAGTTCATATATTGCCTTACTCTATCAACCCGAAATTCGAAGGATGAAGAGTCAGCCGACACATATTCCAATCCCATAAGCCTAGCAACCTAACCTAGAGTTCAGATTGAATACTTTTGTTCAAAATCAACACCACGTGTCCCATTTTTTTTATCACATCAAGTAAAACCCCCATTGTTTTCAACAGTAATCTATGATTCCAATAAAACCAATGGTACCCAAAAAGTTAAAAAGGAGTCATATGAGGAGATTAAATCAAAACGGTTAAAAAAAGAAATTCCTCATTGAAAACATAACAAACGCAACTTCGTTGGCTTCTCATATCCTCCAAACTTGTTTGTAGTATGTTTTGCACCAGCTAAATATAAGGTCGTAAAATCAGTGTCTAGAATTACCAAAACATGCAAAAAAATCTAAAATTTAGCAGTCCACTTTTAATGAATGATTTAATCAATGATTAAAATCAACATGTAAAGTTGTTAAATCAATAAACACATAACATTAGCTCCGGGTCCCATCAATGGCAAATAGTAGACTACACACAAAACATCTGCATTTTCATCATTGAAGATAATCAAATTATGAAAGACATGAAAATGTTGAACAAACCTCTCATTATACCTGAAGCCTTCTTCTGCTAAAAAGAACATTGGTTATACTAATCCTCTCAATTAATACCCCTATTTGAATTCCAACAGCCAAGAAATCTTCGGTTCTTCAACTTTCTTCCAGTTAGGTTTCAGCATATAGAGTGTCAGTTTACTTTGCAAACTGTAGTTCTCTGTGAGTCATTCTTCCTCGACACACACACACTATGTAACAATTGCTACTTTTCTATCCTCCAATAAACAAATGGGGAAAAGTATCGTTGGCATTGACTCATTCGCAGCAGCTATTATTGCCTTGCTTAGAACATAATGATGATTTAAGCCTAGAAGATAATAGTGGCACATCCTAACATTGCCCCAATATCATGAAATATAGTTGAAAAACAATTTGGAAAGTAATCAAAACAACATGGAACTATCAGTTGAGAAAACAATTAAGAAATTGTTCTATCTGTCAGATTCGAACATCATTAACATGTTAGAACCAATGGCTCAATCAAGAGGCCTCCTCGTCAGTGCTCATACCTAATGTTATATGAAGAATTCTGGAAATGGAGCAAAAAAAAAGAATTCATCATTAGCATAATCAGTATAATACCGTAATCAAATTGTGAAAACTTCAAACACTCTGAGAACATCAAACACTCATCACATGAATTCAACTGAAGTGGTTCCATACCATAATAGAATTTTGAATAAAATCAAATTTTGAACTCAGCAATAGCAGTAAGCATTATGGGTTGAGCTAACTAATAGAAAAAGTGTGTTGTAAATATCTGAGTCTTACTGTTTTATTGTTTAATGTGATTTATGTATGGGGGAGACTATTGAGCGAGCCCAGATGCGTCGTTTAATGATGCATGAATTCATGCAATGCTGATAACTGGGTGAAAGGGCTATTCATCGAATTATGCCCAGTGATCAGCAGGTTCCACCGGTCGACCTTCATAGTTAATAAGGAAGCCTCATGGGCTAATGGATAATGCAAGTAGGACAACTATGGTAGGTAGACCTACTATAAATATATAAATATATGTGTGATATTGACTACATGGAATTTATCACTACCTGGATGATGGTGTCATTCATAGTTGATGCTTTCTTTCGAGTAAGCAGGTGAAGCAGGGAAAATGTTCAAAACCTTATATCTTATAAGCTCTTAAATGGATTCTTCTACCTCAGAAAGGAGTGGCCTAAAAATGTAGCATCCAAGCATTAAAACTTCATAAAAATTAAGAGGGTGTTAGGGGGGCGAAAAAATATAAAAAATGCAAAATATTAAACTATATTATAGGCACATGGAGTCCCCTATATATAATATTGAACTTGTTTTCATAGTACTTACAAACTACTTGTTTAATATTAGAAACTACATGTTTAATATTACAAACTATGGTGCCTATTGTGGCAGGGTCTTCCAGGAGCTTGGGAATATGTAAATCATTCAGAACAATAGAGAGAAATGGATCCTTCAGAATAATAGACAAAAATGTATACGAAGGTGTGTAAATCATGTAATGGGAACCATCGTATAGGAAACATATAATTTTTAAATATTCATTTGGAAAGCCTTTTACATGTTGTCCATCATCCGAGAAAAACTCAAATATGTCATCCTCTGTGTAGCAAGACCCTCATTGTGTTGTATAACATAATATGACATACATCAGATGTATATGTATTTTGGCAAGGGAAAAATCAATATTTTGAAGGACTGCTTCGACTTCTTTGTCAAGGATAGCATTGGGCATAATCAGTATTTTGCCAAGGGCATAAGTCGCATTAGGAATGTTTGTGCTCATTAATATTTGAACAAGAGTATCAACTTGGCAGAGCAGCATGCACTCATCCCCACGCGAACTTCTAAGCACTATCAACAATGGTATCAATCCATTTTTTTGAAGCTATGAGAACTCTGTCATGATCATTCTCCACGAATCCAGTAGGTTATTTGGCAAGGACAAGCCGTCAACATATATGTTGAAACTCTTAAAACCGTCACTGTGAACTCTATACCTGAAACAAAATTAAGTGATTAGAATCAATGAATTTCATTTAAAAGAAATAATAATTATGTAATCTATAGATAAATCATTGAGTATACTATAACTTACTTTTAGGTAAATTCACAGGCTTGTCATTGATGCTGAATTGCTTATGGTCGAATTTGATCGAAGCCATCTGAACGATGTTTCCTCCATTATACATGCAAATGACAGAACATAACAAATTAGAATCTATATTACGCATGAAAAAGCCATAATAGAGACCTTAGGGCATGGTGTAATGTACCATAACAAATAAAATCCTTTGCTAGAAAATAGTCTCGCATTTCCCCATTAATTACGAATCTTAAAGTTTGAGGTACCTGTAATTGCGAAATGTGCAAGAATTAGATAAACACGTGGATACTAGTCGATACTTTGTAATTACGAATTAGTTGAATGAGCAACGGGGATGCTTTATGGTCTGATCCATGTTCAATACATATTAACAATGAAAAAATGACAACTATGATGAAAATGTTGAGCTCGAGAGATGGCCAAGAGTGTACTTCTGTGGACAACCCTCCCTTCCTCTTGGTCATTCACATATTACTTAACAAAGAACAGTAATAATAAGACAAGAAGGGCCTATATACTTGAGCATCTTCTTTTCTCTTACCAATGGAAATTATTTTTCTATTGTTATGTCTACACTAACACATGTGTCCATGTTCAATGGAAGGTAAGTGAAAGAAAATATTGCATTTAGTTATTACCATAAGGTTAGATGTCAGAAATTTTTGTATGTTTTCATTTAAACAAAGTAAACTATTAAAACTGCAAAAAATAGATTCGGTAAATCAAAGTTGACTTACAAAAAGTCAATAAGCATGATTCGATAAATCATTATTTCTTCAGTTCTACCCTTGTAACCTCCAGACTTCATGAGGATGAAGGTAATTGGAAAAGAGAATCAGTAATTTCTATACTTAAGATCTTCCAACTACATGAGGATGAGGTAATTGGAAAATAGATATTATAGTTAATACCTACAGTAAGCCATGTCATGAATATTAAGCTCTTCCATAAATTATAACTAATAGTACAAAAATTAACATAAGCAAGAGGTAGAAAATATTACCATCCATCTATTTCATGTACAGTTGTAAATAATCACAACACTTAAGTCACTACATGGACTTTAAATCAAACAATCGTCAATCACTTAGGAGGACAGTTGACAATATTTTCTGTCATGTGTATACTATTGTGAATCACAACACAATTACATTTAGACACCCAAAAAGGTATCAAAAACATAAAATGACTTGTTTACCTGATCTATATTATAGTAAGAATCGTTCTCAATTTCTCTATATATGAACCAATGGATGGGGTCCTTGACTTGTTTACCCGGTTTATATTACCGTTAGAATTTACAAAACATGGAAAAAGATGTATACCTTGACGATTATGCTTGATATTGTTGGCGGTCCGGTGTCCAACGGTACTCTCATTGAGGAGCGTCTCTCTATTGCGCATATCCATGAATATGTGCAGAGCTGTAATATTGTTTCCTTTAACAAAATTTAAGTTAAGATGATTCACTTTAGAAATTTTAAACACCAACAACACTCACAGTGTGTAACCACTGCTAGAACAGCTACCGATGTTGAGGTTGAGGAACTAATGCTAGTCCCATTTACCAATGTAAGGTGCAAGATTACATTCAAACAACACTAAACATTTGACTACTTATGGGAACCAAAAAAATTTGGAACTACGCGCAATAAAGATAATCGAGAAAACAATTAACACGTGAAATGTAAATCAATAACTACATGAAATGTAAACAATTAACACAACTTAGTAGCCTATAAGTGTCACATTCAGTTACTATTACATGATCATATATCCAACAACTATTAAACGAATGAAGTTGGAATTAAAAAGGGGAAATGAGTAATTAACCAAAATTAATAACTTTATTCATTCAGTTGTTATATCTATATGCCTAATATGTAATGCTTCTCACCTTATAATGTTTTTTTGTATTAAACTCTCTTCATTTGCTCCTCTTAATATATGTAGTCTACCACTTTCTCTCGGTACCTCAAGAAATTCCACTAAGAAGAGATTCGCAAAATAACCTAGAAGTGTATTATGTTGTACATTTTCAAGATATCAAAATTCATCTGAGGACTCTAACAACTCATGAACAAAAGATACTTAGCTTAAGCCAATTTCTAACATGAAAAATTCCATGTGATAAATTAAAAAAAAAACATAACAAAATAGTAAACCCACCATTAATGCCTACGCACTAAAGTATGTTCACGACACTTTATGGGTTTCGAAACATAAAAAAATTACTTCAAAACAGAGCTAATAACCTAAATTTAGGTACACAGAGACATGTATGGATATAAGTAGTCATCGTGAACAAAAAAAGATTTTGAAAAATGATTTACAAATAGTTTTGCCAAATAGTAGAAAACAAAAATGAAGACAGAGGCTCACACACCTTTCTTTTTCCCATCCATTTTTCCCTCATGTTCTTCAAAAATGCATATTTAATCAATTCAAGATCCCAACACACTGAATGTCATTCATCATTTTCAAATAAATAAACAGAAGAAATGAAAAATAGACCTTGCGAAGGACATATAGTTCCAGTAATCTATGAAGAGCAACCATCTGGTACAAATCTCTTTTGAACCTACAATCCAAAAACATTATAGCACAATCAAAATTAGAAGTAGAAAATACCCAAAATAGTATTTGAAACCAAAATGAAACAAAGAATCAAAAGACCTAATCGAAATGAAATAAACACCAAAAACTGATTACATCTGGAAAAGTACTTTGATCTGCGAGAAGATACATCATCTCCAAGGATTGTACCCAACCTCTACAACATAAACATGATTTCAAATTAAAATCTGTGGAATTCTTCTTTCAATTTTTTTTAAAAGGTCACTCTCCTTTGATCTAATGTCAACTTAAAAACAACATTCTAGGAAGACATAAAACCTCAACCTTCAACTTAAAAACAACAACATTCTAGGAAGACATAAAACCTCAACCTCTTGCTTTAATCTAATGTCAACTCACCATAAAGTGGTCAAGTTTAAAGATCCTCATAATGTAACATCAATATTTTCTTTTACAAATAAGGTACAAATATTTCAAATTATGAGAATGTAAAATACGTTGAACTTTTGTAAGCCTATAAATAAGTGTTTAGATGCCTTATTAAACTACACATATACTCATGTATGTAAGTTTATATATAAATTAATCTAAGCCAAAATGTTGCCAAAAAATATTAACATGGTCATTTTCCCAAACACATAGAATACAACACAAAAAAGATAGTACCTTTAAGAGCGGGGTATATTAAAGAAATCCAACACCTGAAACAAATAAATTAATCAAAGCCAAAATGTTGCCAAAAAATATTAACTTGGTCATTTTCACAAACACATAGAATACAACACAAAAAATATAGTACCTTTAAGAGTGGGGTATATTAAAGAAATCCAACACCTGAAACAAATAAATTAATCTAAGCCAAAATGTTGCCAAAAAATATTGACTTGGTCATTTTCCCAAACACATAGAATACAACACAAAAAAGATAGTACCTTTAAGAGTGGGGTATATTAAAGAAATCCAACACCTGAAACAATGAAAAATATCTCAATCATTTTTTTCCAATATAAACAACAATAGACACAATAGGAGAAAAACAAAGCAAAAAAAATTATAATACACTCAATCGAAAATGGTTATATGGTATGTTTCTTACAACAAACACCCCAAATGGGTATGTATCTCAACAAAGAGAAATAGCTAGCTATACCAAAAGTCCAAACCCTTGCAATACTAAAACAGACACAATAATGGATCTAAACCATTAGTGTACCTTGGATGAGAAAAAGAGGCAATAGATGGAAGGCTGTATGAGGGCGACGGGTGAGTGTGTGCGTGTAAGAGTGTAAAGGAGTGAGTCGAGAGAATGTATGAGAGCGAAGGGTTTGTGTGTAAAGTGAGGGAGTCTTCCATAAATGCCCCAAATTTTGAATTCAAGGGTAAGGTTGATAAGTAGAAAAAGAGGGGGGAAACCAAATAATTGAGGGATAAGATTGTAAAACGAAAATATATGTGATCTCAACCATTTATTTTTTCAAAATATGTAAGGAGGTGGCACACATCTTGACTGTTAAAAATGTGTATATTTTCAAAAACCAATATACTTTATTATATATATATATATATATATATATATATATATATATATATATATATATATATATATATATATATAAAGAGATAGAGGATAGAAGAGAGAGAAGAGAATGTGCAAGAAAACGGGTCAGAGCCCTAAGTGAAAATAGTTTTAAAAACAACAACTGAATAAATGCTAGATTCAGTATTTATTATATACATGTTAGCTTATCGAAATCTCTCTTGAAATTATCACCTCTCATCAAGAGTGCATGCCTATCGTACCTCTAAACCATACTAATTACAGACTCATGCAAACTAGTTTATCCTAGTGTATCCACTAACCATAGCCCAATTAGTTCACACGTATTACTCTTGCAATACATGTAATAATATCATATGTATCCATTTAGATTCAACATGGATAAGCCCCTTATTAATTCAATTCAATTAAGTGATCTCATACTTAATTGATTTCAGATATAATTATCTTTCAATTCTAATTTAGTCACACAGTAGATATCATCATATGTATATATATACATTCACTCTATTATAAATATAAACAATACTTCATCCCGAGACATAGCTACGGTGCTGTATTGCTCTCATATCATGTCCCAATACATCTCGTCACTGTATGGGGGAGTATAGGTTCAGTATAGATCCCTCGAACCACAAATCTCAAATCACAAATATTGGAGGCGAACATAGTGTTAAGCATTTGGGGTACGCACATACCTACTGTAACAACCCTCGCTTTTGAGGTCCTATTTTATATTTAATTTGCTAAATATAGTGATTATAAATAAAGATGTTGATATGTGGAGTAGGTATTAATTTTAAGAAAGTTAATATCTACAATGATGTTGCATATTTACCGTATGTAGAGGTGAATTTTGCTATATTATGTTTGGTAACATCATATGATTTAAAAATGACATTTGGCTTAAAATGAAACCGGAACCTAAAATGAATTATAAAATCTCCGAATGATAATTTGGAGGGTGCCAATGGTTTCGGGAGGTCCGAAATAGTCAAATTGTGTGCCATATTGTATTTTTAGTTTCAGGACACTTTTGACTCGTTGTAGCATATATGAGTTGTTGCGTATTATTTTACGGTATATAAATCACTTAAGCTGGAAATTTGGATATAAGCCACGATTCATGTCTTAAACTAAGTCACTATTCTCTTAATTGAATTGTTAAACCTAGAGAAAGAAAAAGAAGAAGAACCCTTGGGAGAAAGTGAGAAATTGAGCTTGGGTGTTTGATCTTGTCTACATTCCTCACCAAATCTTAAGTACAATTTTGAGGCAAGTTATCTACTTGCTATTTTATGATTTAAGTAGAGTAAATGGCATTGATAGTTATGGTTATATATGGTTTAGAGAAGTTAGGGTTTTGTTTGATTTACGGGCTTTAGATCTTTGGAAGTTAAATTGATATGGTTTGGAGGTGAAATTATGGTTGGATGATGCATTTATGATCAATTGGTATCCTTAAAGGATAGGAAATTGAATGGGTTGAAGTTGGGAAGAATTTGGAGTCAAAGACTCCATAAACAAAAATTGGAAATTCTGCAGAATCGAATCGATTCGGCCTGGCCGAATCGATTCGCTGGGAGACAGTTTCCAAGCTTGGGTTGTCCAAATTGGTTCAGTTCGTCCAAATCGATTCGGCCTTATGCAGAATCTCATTTTCCCTGATCGAATCGATTCGGCTAGTCCGAATCGATTCGCCTTTAAGAACCCAAATCGATTCGGCTAGTCCAAATCGATTCAGAAAGCTTATTTTCCTTCATTTTGTTTCTTTTTAATTTTGACCCCTTTTCTTTAGGATTATGACCTAGGACCCTTCTTGTAAGAAGTAAACATAGGATCCTAGAGTTTTAGTCAAGTTTGGTCATTACCCTATAGTTGAATGGGATCACTTGGGGTTAATTTAGGGGTACTTGAAGTGATTCTTAGGTATCACTTCTCTTTTGGGGAATTAGCTAAAGTTAGTGTTCTAAGCCCATATGTGGAGATGTTAGAAGCCCTTTGGTGGTATATAAAACCATGGGACTTATGAGAATTTTGGAAATTGTTTAGACAATACTTTGGGACGTAATGATATGATGAAATTGAATAAGAAATATCCAAAGATAAATGTTTCAAGTAAAATGAAACACATGAGATTCATGGTAATGAAAATGGGATTTATTGGTAATTGTTAAATTACTTAAACACACCTCTCTAAATGCTATCACAAAAGAAGATCGCGCATGAGGTGATGTCCCCTGACTATTGAATGCAGGATGACTATAGTCCTCGGCCACATGCGGGTTTTGTATATGTTTTTCTCCGCTAGTGAGGTAATTTCGGGTGTTGTTATGAGTCACTCGCAGGCATATGGCCACTTCCCAACGTGCGTTAGGTACCTAGGTTGTCTTGTGTAGATAGGCCCTGGAAGATGATATTCATTTAGGGGCGCGCCCAGTGGGGAAACTCGGAGGGGCTGTCTTAGAAACGTTATATGTAAAAGAATATAACCTTTCTAACTCAAGTGGGACTTGAGGTATGTAAATTTCCATAAGATATGTGATGGTAATTATATTCTTGCTAAGGAATGAAAAAGGAAAAATATGATGGAAAGTATATTCCTATTAAGGAATGGAAAATGATAATATATGGAAAGAAATGAGAATTAATTTAATTTCTCTTGCCTAATTTCATAACTGTTAGAAACTTATAAAATTGAATCATCACATTTTATGAGTAGGTTGTTAGATTTTCATTTATATTATTTATGATTCATTGTCCGTATCTGCCATGTTTCTTACTCTTCAGGGAATCATATATAAATCGGGCCCTGACCCGTTCATTTTTCTCTACTGTGCATGTTGTTGTATCCGCTCAGGTGCTCCTCCGCAAGGGCGCCCATTGTGATATTTCCTACTCTTATGCTTTTGACGAGCTGTATGACCTTGCGGATTATTACAGGATGTTTGTTAGACACCTTCATTTTGGAATCTAGCTATGATCAGGTCTTTCATCCGGGCTAGTGTCCCATCTTTTGTACTTGTTAATGAATGTCGTATATAAAATATTGATTTGTGGAAACACTTGGAATGTAACTGTGGACCGATAGATTATTCGGTTCTGTTACTGTATGTGGTTTTGGTATTTATCTATATGTTTTTTTGAAATTCCACTTTCATCAGATTTGGGATGTTTAATTTATTTCTTAAATCTTTATTAAACTAAAATTTTTGACAACCTGCTTTCTGATTCATGGAGTGGTTTTCCCATATACCTATTTTATTGTTATGATGCTGAGGATGATATCCATCCATGATTCCGTTATGTCGAGGTATCGGGATAGCAACCCCTTATTTCGGAATTTGGTTTGTCACAGATGGTATCAGAGCATCAGGTTCTAGAGTCCTTAGGATCTTTGTGCACTTATCACGTTCTACCGTAGCGTTCTTTGACATAGAGCCTAATGTTAGGACTGTTTTGTTACTTATGTTTAAGATCATCTTCAAAAATTGATTGTTTTAAATGAAATTCTAACTCTATTGTTTCTCCATCTCAGATGCCGCCTAAAAGAGGTCGCTCGGCGAGACGCAATAGGATCTTAGATGAGGATGTTGGTCCTCCTCCGCCGCCACAAGGAACATTCAATGCCGCGGATGTGGCGAATATAGTAGCTCAAGCCGTTAATGCGGCCATGATAGCAGTGGCCCAACAAGTGCCACAGGCTCAACCGAGAGTGCCAGATGCCCAAGTTCCTATCGGACCTTCTCCATGGGAGAGAGCTAGAAATTGACTGGAGCTCGGATGTTATAAAGGCAAATCAATGAAAGAAAGATATACAACGCCATCTACGTATGGTGGAGTGTGGTGAGGACAGGAAACAAATCCTTGCTACTTTTAAATTGGTTGGGGCCGCATTACACTTGTGGGAGTCCGTGACTACGCCAGAACAAAGGGATTCAATGTCGATCTCCGAATTTATGGTTTTATTTGATCATAAGTACTTTCCTCCCGCAATTCAAGGGGAGATGATAAGGAGATTGCAGGACCTTGTGCAAGGGGAGAGGTTAGTAGCGGAATATGAGGAGGAATTCACCCAGTTAGCAAGTTTTGTACCGGATGAAGTGACTCCCAAAGAAAAGAAAGTTTCAAAGTTTTTGAGAGGGTTGAACTGGAGAATCCGGCAACACTTGCTGGGTAATCCTGCTTTACAGACTTTTGGGGATGTGATGAATGCAGCTCTATTACATTGTCAAGAACATAGACTATTTTTCTAAAGTGGCAATAAGAGCTCCGTAGTGGGGCAAGTGGGAAGGCAGGGAGGTAGTGGGATTAGGGGAGGAGTCTTTACCTCGTCCCAACCTTCAGGCAGCAAACAGAAAGAAAGGGATCCCCAACAGGGGGACTCGTCCAAGAGGCAGAGTTCTAGTGGGTTTAATACGGGGAACCAAAATAATAGACATGGTTAGGGTGCGCCACAACAACAAGCATCCCGTGGTGGTCAGGGAGGCAGGGGCCAACAGGTCCAGGGTGTGAATCAGTTTAGAAACAATCGTGGTCGAAATGCCAAGAATATGATAGGTCGGTGTTTCCAATGCGGGGAAGCGGGTCACTATAAGAAGGAATGTCCTCAGTTGATTGGGGGACAGTTTCCTCGAGCTCCACAACAGCTGTACGTTGAGTT
Organism: Sambucus nigra; assembly: GCA_949130495.1. Taxonomy (NCBI): domain Eukaryota; kingdom Viridiplantae; phylum Streptophyta; class Magnoliopsida; order Dipsacales; family Adoxaceae; genus Sambucus; species Sambucus nigra. The sequence goes on along the minus strand of OX422217.1, from coordinate 360,472,547 downwards.
CCCTCCGCAGGTGCCTAACCCAGTTGCTCTTCCACAACAGGGTCAGTTACAGTATGGTAGGGTCTACCGTATTCAAAATGCTATGCTTCCTCCAGCTCCTCCTGCACCGGCAGTCATTGAGGGTAAGTTCCTTATTCAGGGACATATGGATCGTGTTTTATTTGATAGCGGTGCAACGCATTCTTTCATTTCTAGTAACTTTGCTCAGACCACTGAGTTGATTAAATCTGTTGAAAGAACTTTTACTAGTGTGGAGTCCTCTATGGGTGATGGTTCACTCATCTTCTTTGTTTGTAAAAATATAGAAATCTCTCTCGGTAATTTATGCTTTGAGGCCGATTTACTCGTCCTGAATATGGTCGGGTATGACGTGATTTTGGGTATGGATTGGCTTATGAAATATCATGCCATTGTAAATTACTACGGGAAGAGTATAGTCTTCGTCGTTCCGAGACAAGAGATGTTCCTAGTAGTTTTACCTCATTTAGAGGGGAGTACTTGTACTTATTTGTATTGCATTGCCGAGGATAATTCTAGGGAGGTAGTTGTTCCCTTGGATTCCATTCCAGTTGTGAAAGACTTTGAGGATGTTTTTCGAGAAATACCGGGTTTGCCTCCTAGCCGTGAGATTGAATTTGTGATTGATTTAGCGCCAGAAACGAGGGCTATTGCGAGGGCTCCATATCGAATGGCTCCTATTGAAATGAGGGAGCTAAGAGATTAAATTCAAAAGTTGTTGGAGCAGGGATTTATACGGCGTAGCACATCGCCATGGGGTGCTCCAGTGTTGTTTGTTAAGAAAAGAGATTGTTCTCTCTGGTTATGTGTGGACTATAGAGAGTTGAATAAGGTCACCATCTGAAATAAATACCCATTACCTCGTATCGATGACTGGTTTGATCAACTTTGAGGGGCGATGTACTTCTCCAAAATTGATTTGAGGACGGGGTATCATCAATTGAGGATACGAGAGGAGGACGTATCCAAGACTGCTTTTCTTACGAGGTACGGGTCCTATGAATTTTTGGTTATGCCCTTTGGACTAACCAATGCCCCTACTGTATTTATGAATCTCATGAATAGGGTATTTCGGGGCTTCCTGGACCAATTTGTTATTGTGTTCATCGATGACATTTTAGTCTATTCTCGAACGGAGTTGGATCACGCTATGCGTTTGAGGTTGGTCCTACAGAGACTACGGGACCATCAACTGTATGCTAAGTTCGAGAAGTGTGGCTTTTGGTTGCAGGAAGTACAGTTTTTGGGTCATATGGTGACGTCCCAGGGTGTATCAATGGATCCAGGCAAGGTAGCTACGGTGAGGGAGTGGGGTCATCCCACGACACCTATCGAGGTTCGTAGTTTTCTGGGTTTAGTGGGTTATTACCTTCGGTTCATCAAGGGTTTCTCTAAAATAGCTAGCCCTTTGACAAATTTGACCCGGAAAGGGGTGAGCTTTATTTGGGATGATTCTTGCCAAGCTGCATTTGACGAGCTTAAAGATAGATTGACTTCAGCTCCGATCCTTGCATTGCCAAAACTAGGATTGGAATATCTAGTCTTCACCGATGCATCTCTTCAAGGATTAGGAGGTGTACTTCAGCAAAAGAGACGGGCTATCACTTATGCTTCCCATTAGTTGAAGCCCCATGAATGAAACTATTCGGTGCATGACTTAGAACTAGCCGGAGTTGTTTTTACCTTGAAGACATGGAGGCCTTATCTCTTGGGAGAGAAGTTTAGTCTTTTCACGGACCAAAAATCGCTGCAATATATTTTTTCACAAAAGGACTTGAATATGAGACAGCGCCGATGGTTAGAGTTCGTGAAAGATTATCAATTTGATATTCATTACCATCCGGGTAAGGCAAACGTGGTAGCGGATGCCTTAAGTAGGAAGCCTGATGGAGAATTAGCTGCGGTTTGGAAAGCTAAATGGAAGGAACTCAGTCAGGAGGATGCGATGGTGAGAGCATTCATGTCGGTAATGATCGTTACTCCTACCATTATGGCAAGGGTGGTATAAGCTGAAGGAAGGGATAAGGAGTGCAAGACCATATTCGCCGATTGCTGTCCGAGGGGGCGAAGTCCTACTCGATTGGTTCTGAGGGTGGAATACACTTCCATGGAAGACTTATCATTTCGGAGGAAGGAGATTTGAGACGAACGGTGATGGCTGAATCTCATGGGTCTAGGTTCACGGTTCATCATGGTGGGGATACAATGTATCAGGACATGCGCCGTCAGTATTGGTGGTCGGGTATGAAAAGGGATATTTCAGAATTTGTGTCCCAATGCACTACTTGTCAACTGGTCAAGATCGATCATCAAAAACCGACAGGTTTGTTACAACCGTTAGAGATCCCGGTGTGGAAATGGGAAAGCATATCGATGGATTTTATCACGGGCTTGCCGAGATCACAAAGTGGGTGTGATTCTATTTGGGTGATTGTCGACCACTTGACAAAGTCGGCACACTTCCTACTAGTGCAGACGGATTTTGATACTTCTCGGTATGCTCGCCTGTTCATCGACGAGGTGGTGAGACTCCATGGGGTGCCTTTGAATATAATTTCCGACCGAGACAAAATTTTTGTTTCCCACTTTTGGAAGAGTTTCCAAGTAGCGATGGGGACCGAATTGAGGTTAAGCACTTCATACCATCCTCAAACAGATGGTCAAACTGAAAGGGTAAATTAAATGTTAGAAGATATGCTTCGCATGTGTATTCTTGACTTCAAAGGTGGTTGGGAGAAATATCTCCCATTGGTTGAGTTTTCTTATAACAACTCTTACCAATTCACAATTGGAATGGCACCTTATGAAGCTTTGTATGGGAGACCATGTAGATCACCCTCTTGTTGGTTGGAAGTGGGTGATAATAAATTTCTTGGACCTGAAATGATCCAAGATACTTCCTCAAAAATTGAGTTGATTCAAAATCTCATACGGATAGCCCAAGATCATCAAAAGAGCTATGCCAATGCGGGTCGACGACACATGGATTTGGAAATTGGGGACCAAGTTTTGGTTCGAGTGTCGCCCATGAAAGGGATAAAGGGTTTCGGTAAGAAGGGGAAACTTGTGCCGCACTTTGTTGGACCATTCCCAGTTATTGCAAGGGTGGGTCTAATGGCATACCAACTTGCTTTACCGGAACCATTTCAAAAAATTCATGATGTATTCCATGTTTCCTCGCTAAAGAAGTATAGGAGATGTGAAGGTGCACATTGGCACATTCCTTTCGAGGATATTAATTTGCAACCCGATGTTTCATATGAAGAACAACCGGTTGATATATTAGAGCATGGGGAACGTAGATTGAGGTCTCGTGTGTTGCCCTTGGTACGGGTTCAATGGAGTCACCATAATGCCAAGGAATCTACATGGGAGCGGGAGGATGGCATGCGGGAAAAGTATCCGTATCTTTTTATACAAGGTACGCTTGAATTTTGGGGACAAAATTCTCATAAGGGGGGGAGTATGTAACAACCCACGCTTTTGAGGTCCTATTTTATATTTATTTTGATAAATATAGTGATTAGATATAAAGATGTTGATATGTGGAGTAGGTATTAATTTAAGAAAGAAAGTTAATATCTACAATGATGTTGCATATTTACCGTATGTAGAGGTGAATTTTGCTATATTATGTTTGGTAACGTCATATGATTTAAAAATGAAATTTGGCTTAAAATGAAACCGGAACCTAAAATGAATTATAAAATCTCCGAATGATAATTTGGAGGGTGCCAATGGTTCCGGGAGGTCCGAGATAGTCAAATTGTGTGCCATATTGTATTTTTAGTTTCAGGACACTTTTGACTCGTTGTAGCATATATGAGTTGTTGCGTATTATTTTACGGCATATAAATCACTTAAGCTGGAAATTTGGATATAAGCCACGATTCATGTCTTAAACTAAGTCACTATTCTCTTAATTGAATTGTTAAACCTAGAGAAAGAAAAAGAAGAAGAAACCCTGGGAGAAAGTGAGAAATTGAGCTTGGGTGTTTGATCTTGTCTACATTCCTCACCAAATCTGAAGTACAATTTTGAGGCAAGTTATCTACTTGCTATTTTATGATTTAAGTAGAGTAAATGGCATTGATAGTTATGGTTATATATGGTTTAGAGAAGTTAGAGTTTTGTTTTATTTATGGGCTTTAGATCTTTGGAAGTTAAATTGATATGTTTTGGAGGTGAAATTATGGTTGGATGATACATTTATGATCATTTGGTATCCTTAAAGGATAGGAAATTGAATGGGTTGAAGTTTGGAAGAATTTGGAGTCAAAGACTCCATAAACAAAATTTGGAAATTCTGCAGAATCGAATCGATTCGGCCTGGCCGAATCGATTCGCTGGGAGACAGTTTCCAAGCTTGGGTCATCCAAATCGGTTCGGTTCGTCCGAATCGATTCGGCCTTATGCAGAATCTCATTTTTTCTGATCGAATCGATTCGGATAGTCCGAATCGATTCGCCTTTAAGAACTCAAATCGATTCGGCTAGTCCGAATCGATTCGGAAAGCTTATTCTCCTTTATTTTTTTTCTTTTTAATTTTGACCCCTTTTCTTTAGGATTATGACCTAGGACCCTTCTTGTAAGAAGTAAACATAGGATCCTAGAGTTTTAGTCAAGTTTGGTCGTTACCCTATAGTTGAATGGGATCACTTGGGGTTAATTCAGGGGTACTTGAAGTGATGCTTAGGTATCACTTCTCTTTTGGGAAATTAGCTAAAGTTAGTGTTCTAAGCCCATATGTGGAGATGTTAGAAGCCCTTTGGTGGTATATAAAACCTTGGGACTTATGAGAATTTTGGAAAATGTTTAGACAATACTTTGGGACCTAATGATATGATGAAATTGAATAAGAAATATCCAAAGATAAATGTTTCAAGTAAAATGAAACACATGAGATTCATGGTAATGAAAATGGGATTTATTGGTAATTGTTAAATTACTTAAACACACCTCTCTAAATGCTATCACAAGGGAAGCTCGCGCATGAGGTGATGTCCCCTGACTATTGAATGCAGGCTGACTATAGTCCTCGGCCATATGCGGGTTTTGTATATGTTTTTCTGCGCTAGTGAGGTAATTTCGGGTGTGGTTATGAGTCACTCGCAGGCATATGGCCACTTCCTGACGTGCGTTAGGTACGCAGGTTGTCTTGTGTAGATAGGCCCTGGAAGATGATATTCATTTAGGGGCGCGCCCAGTGGGGAAACTCGGAGGGGCTGTCTTAGAAACGTTATATGTAAAAGAATATAACCTTTCTAACTCAAGTGGGACTTGAGGTATGTAAATTGCCATAAGATATGTGATGGTAATTATATTCCTGCTAAGGAATGAAAAAGGAAAAATATGATGGAAAGTATATTCCTATTAAGGAATGGAAAATGATAATATATGGAAAGAAATGAGAATTAATTTAATTTCTCTTGCCTAATTTCATAACTGTTGGAAACTTATAAAATTGAATCATCACATTTTATGAGTAGGTTGTTAGATTTTCATTTATATTATTTATGATTCATTGTCCGTATCTGTCATGTTTCTTACTCTTCTGGGAATCATATATAAATCGGGCCCTGACCCGTTCATTTTTCTCTACTGTGCATGTTGTTGTATCCGCTCAGGTGCTCCTCCGCAAGGGCGCCCATTGTGATATTTCCTACTCTTATGCTTTTGACGAGCTGTATGACCTTGCGGATTATTACAGGATGTTTGTTAGACGCCTTCATTTTGGAATCTAGCTATGATCGGGTCTTTCATCCGGGCTAGTGTCCCATCTTTTGTACTTGTTAATGAATGTCATATATAAAATATTGATTTGTGGAAACACTTGGAATGTAACTGTGGACCGATAGATTATTCGGTTCTGTAACTGTATGTTGTTTTGGTATTTATCTATATGTTTTTTTCAAATTCCACTTTCATCACATTTGGGATGTTTAATTTATTTCTTAAATCTTTATTAAACTAAAATTTTTGACAACCTGCTTTCTGATTCATGGAGTGGTTTTCCCATATACCTATTTTATTGTTATGATGCTGAGGATGATATCCATCCATGATTCCGTTATGTCGAGGTATCGGTCTGGCCACCCCTTATTTCGGAATTTGGTTTGTCACAGATGGTATCAGAGCATCAGGTTCTAGAGTCCTTAGGATCTTTGTGGACTTATCACATTCTACCGTAGCGTTCTTTGACATAGAGCCTAATGTTAGGACTGTTTTTTTACTTATGTTTACGATCTTCTGCAAAAATTGATTGTTTTAAATGAAATTCTAACTCTATTGTTTCTCCATCTCAGATGCCGCCTAAAAGAGGTCGCTCGACGAGACGCAATAGGATCTTAGATGAGGATGTTGGTCCTCCTCTGCTGCCACAAGGAACATTCAATGCCACGGATGTGGCGAATATAGTAGCTCAAGTCATTAATGCGGCCATGACAGCAGTGGCCCAACAAGTGCCACAGGCTCAACCGAGAGTGCCAGATGCCCAAGTTCCTACCGGACCTTCTTCATGGGAGAGAGCTAGGGAATCTTTTCTAAAGGGTCAGCCCCCAGAAATTGACTGGAGATCGGATGTTATAAAGGAAAATCAATAGAATAAAGATATACAACACCATCTACGTATGGTGGAGTGTGGTGAGGACAGGAAATAAATCCTTGCTACTTTTAAATTGGTTGGGGCCGCATTACACTGGTGGGAGTCCGTGACTACGCCAGAACAAAGGGATTCAATGTCGATCTCCGAATTTTGGGTTTTATTTGATCATAAGTACTTTCCTCTCGCAATTCAAGGGGATATGATAAGGAGATTGCAGGACCTTGTGCAAGGGGAGAGGTCAGTAGCGGAATATGAGGAGGAATTCACCCGATTAGCAAGTTTTGTACCGGATGAAGTGACTCCCAAAGAAAAGAAAGTTTCAAAGTTTTTGAGAGGGTTGAACTGGAGAATCCGGCAACACTTGCTGGGTAATCCTGATTTACAGACTTTTGGGGATGTGATGAATGGGATCACTTGGGGTTAATTCAGGGGTACTTGAAGTGATGCTTAGGTATCACTTATCTTTTGGTAAATTAGCTAAAGTTAGTGTTCTAAGCCCATATGTGGAGATGTTAGAAGCCCTTTAGTGGTATATAAAACCTTGGGACTCATGAGAATTTTGGAAATTGTTTATAGAATACTTTGGGACCTAATGATATGATGAAATTGAATAAGAAATATCCAAAGATAAATGTTTCAAGTGAAATGAAACACATGAGATTCATGGTAATGAAAATGGGATTTATTGGTAATTGTTAAATTACTTAAACACACCTCTCTAAATGCTATCATAAGGGAAGCTCGCGCATGAGGTGATGTCCCCTGACTATTGAGTGCAGGCTGACTATAGTCCTCGGCCATATGCGGGTTTTGTATATGTTTTTCTGTGCTAGTGAGGTAATTCTAGGTGTGGTTATGACTCACTCGCAGGCATATGGCCACTTCCCGACGTGCGTTAGGTACCCATGTTGTCTTGTGTAGATAGGCCCTGGAAGATGATTGTTATTTAGGGGCGCGCCCAGTGGGGAAACTCGGAGGGGAGGTCTTAGAAACGTTATATGTAAAAGAATATAACCTTTCTAACTCAAGTGGGACTTGAGGTATGTAAATTGCCATAAGATATGTGATGGTAATTATATTCCTGCTAAGGAATGAAAAAGGAAAAATATGATGGAAAATATATTCCTATTAAGGAATGGAAAATGATAAGATATGGGAAGAAATGAGAATTAATTTAATTTCTCTTGCCTAATTTCATAACTGTTAGAAACTTATAAAATTGAATCATCACATTTTATGAGTAGGTTGTTAGATTTTCATTTATATTATTTATGATTCATTATCCATATCTGTCATGTTTCTTACTCTTCTGGGAATCATATATAAATCGGTCCCTGACCCGTTCATTTTTCTCTACTGTGCATGTTGTTGTATCCGCTCAGGTGCTCCTCCGGAAGGGTGCCCGTTGTGATATTTCCTACTCTTATGCTTTTGACGAGCTGTATGACCTTGCAGATTATTACAGGATGTTTGTTAGACGCCTTCATTTTGGAATCTATTTATAATCGGGTCTTTCATCCGGGCTAGTGTCCCATCTTTTGTACTTGTTAATGAATGTTGTATGTAAAATATTGATTTGTGGAAACACTTGGAATGTAACTGTGGACCGACAGATTATTCGGTTCTGTTACTGTATGTGGTTTTGGTATTTATCTATATGTTTCTTTGAAATTCCACTTTCATCAGATTTGGGTTGTTTAATTTATTTCTTAAATCTTTATTAAACTAAAAATTTTGACAACCTGCTTTCTGATTCATGGAGTGGTTTTCCCGTATACCTATTTTATTGTTATGATGTTGAGGATGATATCCATCCATGATTCCGTTATGTCGAGGTATCGGGCTGGCCACCCCTTATTTCAGAATTCGGGTTATCACACCTACGCACCCATATGACCGTTCTGTACCATTGTTCTCAGTAATGGTAATCAACCTAAGTCCTATGTTCTCGAGCAACAAGTCCAAGATCCCCCATATAGGCTCATCATGATGTGACTGCCCTCACGCGCGGACCTCCCCCGATAGCAAGTAAGCTAGGTATGTCATACACATAATCATCAATCAATCAAGAATAATCATCTAACTATTTGGTGTTAGGTACTCACACGACCTATATCATATTAGGAATTGATCATATCCCAATTACCCACCGTATTTTCGAATACCACTTGTACTCGTTAATCACTATGATCATCATATATTTTATTATGTAGTTATCACTCATATAATATTTTATTTGACCTAAGTACCCGTAAATATATCATCAATATTACCTGTACTTTATATAATGATTGTTTTCCTCTAAATCGTAATATCATTATGTAGATATCTATCACATAATTTTAATCCTCATATGCAAATAATATTTCAACAGTAACCCAAGTCCCTCTCTCCTTGTTAACGTACCAAAATGAATAAAATATCACCATGGTCAAAATTACCATTTTCCAAACCTTTTTTCAATAAAGGTACATTTTGCCCAGAAATATAAAATTACAATTTGAGAGTTTTCTGCTCCGATTTTGAAAAAACTTAAACTGGAAAGTTGTGTAGAACGTGATTTTATACAAAAACTCACGAGCACACTGCCAACAGTCCTAAATTTTTCATGCGTTTTATCCATTTTCTTTCACCCAAACTCATATGAAATATATTCTAACAAATCCCGAATATCTCAACATCATTTTTACATGATTATGGGTAATTATAATACAAGGAAAAATATCTAAATCACCGAGTTTATATGCGAATTAACATCAAACCCAATTAACCCTCAAAATATCATTTATCTAAATTCCCCATTTTTATACACCTTAAAAACCCAGAATTTAGAATTATGATTCCTTCTCTAAATCATCAAATTTCATATTCAATCATGAGTAGGATTCATCTACATGCAATACGTATCATCATTTTCCATTTTCTCCACAAACATACATTTTTTCTACATGTTCATCCTAACAAGTTCATCATGTTCATAACCTCTACATGTGAATAATCAACTACATGAATTTGCATATCCATTAAATAATATTTATCAATCATTTCAATCCCAAATTCATAAGTTCATAATCCCAAAGAAAATTATATTCTAACATAGATACTATAAACACTTAAATAGAGCAAGAATCACTTGCCTCTTAGTGTAGGTCTGAACCTTTGGAGAAGATAATGTTAGAACCTCCTATTTCCTTTTTTCGACGACTTTTCGGCGATGGGGCAAGGTGTACAGATGGTGGTTTGTGGTGGTTGTCCCCTTTGATTGCCCATTATGACTCTTCTTCTTCAAGGCAACTCTTCCTCTCCACAAGGTGACTTTTTTTTTTCTCTCAAAGTCTCTTCACTTTATCTCAAAGAACTCACAAATGAAAATAGATAAAGTGAACCTTAAGTATAGTGTAAACCCACTTATATAACAAGTCTCCAAGGCTAGCTAAAAGACAAAAAATGTGGATACTATTCATCTCCCAAGCCAAATGACTAAATTACTCCTTCGGGGTGTCCTTTCATCTTTCAATTGACCCGAGACCCAAATCAAACACCCGAGTATACATTTATGCCTATTTTGACCCTCCGGGACTCAACAACGCACTCGAAATGATAATCTAAATTATATTTAATTAATTTACATTTTATTACCCAACTTTAGTCCCGACACGACTCATAAGCGCGTCCCGACTTAAGTTTTATAATTATCATATTTGTATCTCATGAAAATATTCATAATTATCATATTCACATATTACTTATATATCACTAAGTAATATTCAATAATATGTTACTCTTATCAGCACTAATATTCAATCCGGATTGATCCCAATTAATTTATTAATTAATTAATTCCAATTAATCCACAATAATTTGGCCCATTAAGTTTTAATTATTCTCAATTTAAAAGTCATAAAATTATGGAGTATTATGCCCATGTGCACCCCCAATCACCCACAATTAAAACTCCCCCTAAACTAGTTCAAATCCACCTCCTTTAAGCTCCAATCAAATCCTCACCTGAAATAGTGTAAATACCACTCGACCTAAGGAGTAAAAACGCACCCCACAGTTCAGTTTCAAATCTCAAAATTTTCCTAAATTCATGTAACTCATCATTTTATGCTTTATTTTCAATTCTTTCAATTCTAGCAGTTTTCTTCATAGTTAATATAGTTAGAACACTCATAATATGCAAGCTTTTACATGTAGAATGGCCTATGATAGTACAAACCAGTAAGAACACCATTAAAACTTGAGCTTTAATGTTAAAACTAATATAGTGCCTTAAATATTGATTTAAAGCCATGGATAAACTCATTATAACCTAAGGATCTTGATTGTAATGGTTAAAAGCCATGAATGTTCATATAGAGAGCAAATCAATCGAAACAGTTTTTTGAACTCAAACCCTATAAATTCAAAATTCTCAATGTACAATCCATCAAAATATTTGAAACCAAAACAAAACTACTCTCACATATAGCAGAAACCGAGACCAATTCAAAAGAGACCTTGCCATACTCTAGAAATCCACGAAAGTTGGGTCAAATTTTCATGAAAACACAGTTTTGGAACTTGAGTTATACTAAGATTCAATCAATGAAACTTATATATTTGGATTCTTTATGAAAAATTAGGTTAAGTTTGTTAAGAAATCATCTCAAACGGAATAACAACGATGGAGAAAACCTCAGTCAAAGATTGAAACCCTAAAAGTCAAAATCGAGAGATTGAAGATGAAGACTTTGGTCAGAAACCTTGACCACAAGCGTGAGGACGCGTGGCCAATCAAGAAATTCTGATTTTTTTCCCAAATTTTTTATTTATTTTTTCTGATCAAAATGGTTTAAAATAAGACCATGTTTGGATATTCTTAACCCATGTTATGTAAAAACAATGTTTTTCCTTAAAGAAATTTCCTTAAAATTGCAAATCAACCCCGATCAACTTTTCCAGCTTAAGATTTGATAAATCAAACTATTTTAAGATAAAAAGTCTCTTGCACCAAAGTTCAATAATGAGCTTAAGGTCACTATTTTAAAGTCCCAAGATAATTACAAAAAAAACCCAAAACTTTAATAAAGACAGTCTTAAATAAAAAACTGACGGATTAACCCCTAATACTCATATGCCACGCATTGTATAATAGAAAATCAAGCCCCAATTCTTTCCAATATTCCAGTGTGGTAGCAATTGAATCGAATACCAAGCAAGTAGATCTTTCCAACATTTTCAGTATTATACTTTGCGTGTTTGAAATACTACTATCTATATCACTACGTAATATCCACACTTACTTTGAGTATGTGCATGTTATTATACTCCCATACTACATATTTTATTAAACATCACCAGTATTTAAATATAAAAATCAAATTTTAACCCTTCTCACCTACTAACAGAGATCATGTACCTTATTGATTCAGTCTACCTTTGCACATTTGTGCCATTTTTATTATAAGCATTAGTATTAACTAGGAAGTAAACTAACGTGTTATCCCACAAAAATTTATACTTAGCCTATTGGTCTCAGATGATTGAGATCCATGACGATAGCTACATACATATGAGTGCCATTTTAATTGTGAGCATAACAGGTTACTTTTCCCCAAAGTTTTGGGATTGATTGACTGATTATGATAAAGTTAAAATGATGGCTTAATTACCTCTATACCATTTAGTAAACTAGTAAGAATGGGATTATTAGTTCAAATTCTTTGACTTTTTTCAAACACGATTCTAACTAAACTAGTAATGTACCATATTTTTTTAAATGAACTAATCACTATGGAATTGTGAATTCCAAACATTTTGATGTTTATAATCTGATGAATATGGAATTATCAGCTTATTATTGTCAACATTGTAAACACTAATTCTATGCACACTCCAACTCTCATTTATATCTATATTATTGTTATAGAACTGGTAGAATAAGCTTAGTATATTTGTGTTAATTCCTTCCTTCTCCAGATGCGCTAGGAGAAAGTAAATCGGATCTCTTCCCTACTAGAGATATAAATTGGCCACCTAGTTGCGTATGTGACCGTATGGACACAGACTAAACCAAATTGGAAGAAGGAGTGGAGATTTTCATTTTTCTATATTTTGGTGTTTACTAAAAATATGTAACTCACCCCTGCGGTGGTACAATCCTATGTAACATATTAATGATGAATAAAGGGTAATGTTATTTCACCATAACTTTAATTGATTAGTTTATGTGTACTTCTTGTTCATTCATACCAACAAGCAGGGTGTGAAAAGTAGGTGTCAAAGCATGTTTTAAATCTAAAATATATCGTCGGATTAGCATTCTATGTGAGAAATAGATAAGATATTAGTTATTTGACATTTTTGTAACTTCGTTTATTACTATTATTATATGGTGGATCCATTTTTCAGTATGGATGCACGGGATACATTTTAGTTTAATAATGATCTCGAGCCAGATAACAAATAGGAAACGCGGGTACGAGAGGAAGCTTTGGACAGGCTAAGAGAACTGCTTTTTGGAGTTAAAGAAAACTGGGTAGGGTCAAGTAATGACATTAAAAGGGCTGGTGTTGACTAATAGAGCATTGGGAAAGATGCAAGTAATGCAAAAAGTGGATGACTTTGCTAATGATCTAGTGATACTTCAAGAAGCTATAAATTTTACACTTGGAGATGAACTGCCAGCTCTACCAATGTACCCAAAAGCGACATCTAATGGTGACATACACAGAGGGTATTCTTCTAGCACCATAGGTGAGTCGACGGACGATGCAGACCAATGAGATTATCTAGTCAGACCTAAGTCTACATCTAGTGATGATGCAATCATTCCTACTTAGAAAGGAATCAAACGTTAAAAATTATTTAAATGTTGTAAAATGTAATAATAACCACACTAATATGAATGACGATGTATACAAGTACTGTACAAATAGCTTTATATAAAGTAGGCTTGTTTATTTATTATTGTTATAACTCTTGCTATTTAAACTATTCTCTTTTAGGATGGTTAGTACTCGAACCCCCTCTTCTGGAACTCAACCTGAACAGACTCAAATTGAAGGAATTATGCGGTGTCTCCAGGAACTTACTACGTTAGCCCAACAACAGCAAACTACTCGTTATACTCCCAAAGATGTTTTCGAAGAAATTTGTAGAATGAATGCTCTTAAGGAATTTCTACGACAACAATCCCTATCTTTTCCTGGAAATCCAGGTGCTAATGAATAGGTATAGCTTCTAATCTCCGGATAACTTTAGTCGTATACATATTTGAAGGTGAAGCAGATTTCTGGTGGCAAGCAATGTCTCTCAATCAGAATATTGTTAATTTTACTTGGGAATAGTTTAAAGAGACTTTTTTTTAAAAAGTGTTTTCCTAAGGCTGAGCGAGACCAACGAACTGTTGATTTCCTAAAATTACAACAAGCTAACCTTTCAATAGCTGAATACGAGGCTAAGTTTTTTGAACTATCTAGTTATGCACTGGAGTATGTGGATATTGAAATAAAGAGATGCAAGAAGCTTGAAAGAGGATTATATTCGAGAATTAAGAATTAGATCGCTCTATTACAAATTCGTGATTATTCTCAATAGATTGGCGTTACGGCCATTATGGAACGTAATTTTTCAACCTTGATCCGATCACCATGACCAACTATTAGAAATAACCATGTCATCTTATCCTTATATCATTCTAGAAACCATCTATATGCAAACTCGAATGGACAAGCTTATTCCCAAATTCATCATAACACAACCCGTTACGAGATTCGTTGTCACGAATGTCATGAGATAGGACATATTCGGTGCCAATGCCCTAAGATAAAATCTGCTCCAATCCACCACCAATTGAACAAACCATCACAAAATCCAAAATTTCGTTTTATTCTAAATCACTTCAAGCCAACCCAGAAATTTCATCCAATTCCGAATCATGGGAGGATTTATGCCACACGGACGATACGAAATGCACATGACGTGATTAGAGGTATGCTTAACTTTTAGCATGTTCCTACACATATTTTGTTTGAGACAGGAGCTACGCATTCTTTTTTAGTCTTCGACTAGCTAAACTAATACAATTATCTCCAACCTATTTAATTAGTCCAGTGGATATTGAATTACCAACAGGTGAAATCAGTAAATCAACACAAGGTTAGAGGGATTGTAAGATTCACCTTGGTCTAGGAACTCTTTCTATGAACTTGATAATGCTAGATATTCGCTGGTTCGATATTATTATCGGAATGGATGTATTATCTAAACATCACGCTTATATCAATTGTCAAGTTGAGACAATTCATTTTCGAAATGAAAAAAATTGTTCTTTTATATTTCAAGGAATAGGTTCATCAAAACTTTCAAGTTTTCAAATTCAAATTGCTTCTTTGATTCAAAATCTATTGGAACAATTTGAAGTTGTTTTTCTCGAAGACTTGCCAGGATTACCCCTTCCTAGAGAAATTGAGTTTAGTATCAGTCTTTATCCCAATACATTTCCTATTTCAATACCACCAAATCGAATGGCTCCACTAGAATTTTGAGAACTTCGTACCTAATTAGATGATCTTTTATCAAAAGGTTTCATTCGATTAAGTTTATCACCTTGGGGAGCTCCAGTGTTATTTGTACGAAAACTTTAGAATTTATACCAACAAGTAAAGGATCAATATGCGGAATTAAACTGGAAATATTACAAACTTATTATTACAGACTGAAATTAAAGACAGGAATTAAAACTTACAGAGAGAAGAGAACTCCACCGGAATGTAGCCGGGAAGTTCTTATTACAATTATAGAGAGAGAGGGAGAGAAGTGCTGAAAGTAAAGTGTAACAAATGAAGAGGGGAAGCCCTCTATTTATACAAGGGAGAGGAATAATTAATTCCTCAGATGGGGCCCTCTATGTTAAAGGGTTCGACAAAGTATCTTGTCCTCTTGTGTCGGTTGATGGGCCATGTGGGCCAGGTGGGACCAAGCAAGTCACGGGTGACTACCTGTGGGTTAAAAGGTCGCAGAAGGGGGTCCACAACTTGTCATTTTTCGTCGGCGAGAATCTTCTCTGGGACCGACTGGGGCCAGTTAGGCCAGTCACCTCAAATCATCTAGGCCATCTGCGCCAGTGTTGGGTGATGAGTCATCCAATCGTCTTGTTGGAAACACTATTTCTATTGACTTGAAGGCGGATCCAAGGGTAGAAATAGAAGGAACACCAGCATGTCTGCTGTTAATTGCTTCAGGAACCAAAACAATATTGGTCGGGCTGAAGGAGAGGTTGTTCATCTTGGCAACAGTGAAGGCTTCATGAATTTGATCAAAAGAATGTAAGAATATCTTACAAGTAATCTCTGGCAGGTTAGCATCAGGGAATGTGACTGAGAGAGATCTCCAAAGATCAATAATGAAGTCCGTTCTAGGATCCAAAGTCATAAGTGGAGGTGGAGGAAATCGTTTCACCATGTCAAAATAGCTTATTAAGCTATTGTTAATTAAAGAGATGGAGTATTTAATATTAAAGGTTTTAATATTACAATACCATCTGCAATAAAAAAACTCTTTCTAGTAGAGGAAAATTGTATTGATTAACTCTACGACGGAAATCCCATCTGAATAACCAAGGAGTACCAGTTTCGGTAAAAAACAAAAGGGTATGAAGACCAAAAGGTCCTGCATAAGAATTTTCCCTTAGTTTAGGATGAAATTGAATACAAGGAAGAAAAAGATTTTTCTTAGTAATTTCATCACGAAATATATCAATTCGAGGACCAAATTTGTCCCACCAATTGATGACCCATCCGGGGTAATTTTCTTGATAAGAACTGGGGCACAAAAAGAAGATCCAAAAGTGGTTGTGCTCCGGATTTTGATAGTAAAAAGCTTTTGTCCAAGCCTGGACATAATCCCAATAATTGTAGGATATATGCGAACTCAATTTTCACGATTCCATAGGTGGAAGTCCCCAATCTTGAGGAGAAATGAATCTTTTCAAGGTAGCCTTGCTATTAAGACTTTGGGAATATTTTGAGAAGACTACTCAATCCTTGTTTAATGCTAGCGGAGATAGCATGGGCATCAGGTTTAAATTAACTAATGTTGCCATCTGTAATAATGGAATTTGTTTAGACAGTACCTTCTTGCTTATTGGCGATTTATCTCAGCAGATAATTCTTGGTACTCCTTTTTTATCTATGCTTATGCCTATAGATAAAATTGACTCTAGTGGTATATACACTACTATTCAAAACCAAAAAATTCTTTTTGAATTTATTACCCGAACTGAGATTAAGAAAATTAACTCTTTGACTAATAACATTATTTTCGAAGAAAACCATCTTAATTTTCTTCAGAAAGAAATCTCTAATCTCAACATTAAAAAGAATTTAATGTCCCCTAATATCATGAGCAAAATTCAGGTTGTTAAGAATCAGTTAACAGCAGAAATTTGCAGTGATATCCCAAATGCTTTTTGGGACAGGAAGAAACATATTGTTTCTCTTCCTTATGAAAAAGATTTTCATGAACGATCCATTCCGACCAAAGCTAGACCCAGTCAGATGAAGACTGAGCTCCTCGATCTTTGCAAGGATGAGATCCAGAACTTGTTAAATAAAAAGCTTATAACTAAAAGTTATTCTCCTTGGAGTTGTACAGTTTTCTATGTTAACAAGGCTTCTGAACAAGAACGTGGTGTTCCCAGGCTTGTAATTAATTATAAGCCCCTTAATAAAGTTTTGCAGTGGATAAGATATCCAATTCCTAACAAAAAAGATTTGTTAAATAGGCTTCATTCTGCCACCATTTTTTCCAAATTTGATTTAAAATCTGGATATTGGCAGATCCAAATTGCACCACAAGATAGGTATAAAACTGCTTTTGTGGTTCCTTTTGGCCATTATCAATGGAATGTTTTGCCTTTTGGGCTCAAGAACGCCCCTTCTGAATTTCAAAATATCATGAACGATATTTTCAATCCATTTTCTGCCTTTTCAATTGTGTATATTGATGATATCCTTATCTTCTCTAACTCAATTGACCAACACTTTAAACATTTAAATATTTTTAAAGATGTTGTTACAACTAATGGATTAGTTGTCTCCGCCCCTAAAATGAAAATTTTTCAAACTAATGTCAGATTTTTAGGGCATAACATTGGAGAGGGGAAAATACTCCCCATTGACATAAGTATTGAATTTGCCTCTAAATTCCCTGACGAGCTCAAGGAAAAGACGCAACTTCAAAGATTTTTGGGTAGTCTCAATTATATTGGTGACTATTACAAAAATCTTGCACAAGATAGTGCAATCCTTTACTCAAGATTGAAAAAGAATCCTGCTCCTTGGACTGATGAGCATACTAAAGCTGTTCAGAAAATTAAACTAAAAGTCAAGCAACTCCCTTGTCTAGCTTTAGCAAACCCTTCTTTTTTTCAATATTGTCGAGACTGACGCCTCAGATTTAGGTTTTGGTAGTTTTTTAAAACAAATAAATTCTTTTACCAAAAAAGAAGAACTTGTTCGTTTTACTTCAGGATCTTGGAAAGATGCCTCAAAAAATTACTCCACCATTAAGAAAGAAATCTTTCCGGTCGTAAAATGCATTTCAAAATTTCAAAATGATTTATTAAATCAGAAATTTTTGCTGCGTATTAATTGCAGTGCTGTAAAACAGGTTTTGCAAAAAGATGTTGAAAACATTATTTCAAAACAGATTTTTGCCAGATGGCAACCAAACTTATCGACTTTTGATTTTGATATAGAACATATCAAAGGGTAAAATAACTCTCTTCCCAATTTTCTAACTAGAGAGTTTTTGTAGGACCGATGAGTGGCCCCTCTCGTGGGTGTGGTAGAGGCAACAGCAGCGGGTATTCTCGCTGGCCTGGAAAAGAAATGATCATCGAGAATGATGATCAATATCCTCCGATACAGGATTTTAGTAGTAAGAATTCTACTAATTTAGCTGACATTTATGGTTTCATCCTTAACCATAGGACTCCAGAACTTGTTCTTGCTATTGATAGAAAAGATAAGAAGCAGATGACTTCTCCTTGAGAAATTAAGTCCCTCTATCTTGGACAGCATAACTTTGCTATCCAAGCTGGAAAAACCAGAAAGATATACGAGGCGATACTCGAAGTCACTGAATCTGTGGTATTTGATCATATCCATAAAGTCTCCAAAAATCACTGAATCTGTGGTATTTGCTCACAAAACTCACCGAGCTCTTTCTTTCCTGAAAGATTCTATTTCTTAAGTTGTCTCTGCAACTTAAGGTCATTACAAAGAGAGAGACCCTCTTGTATGACAACACTTATGAGTTGTCCATAAGTGTAACTATCGTAAGGGATAGAGATGCCATTATTGGCTTCTCTAAGCTTCTTACGAACTTTCTCAGCGAAGAAAGTAGGAAGTCCATCAATGAACTTGGCTTTCCAATGCTCAGAGTTGCCATCATCTCTCTGAGTAACCCTAGCAAGGAACACGTCCTTGTACCACCTAAACTGGCTAAGAGTAGGACACCTAAGGTTTTGTAATAATTCTTTATTACGTTCGTTATGGTGATCCGTACTGCCAATAAAATGAAAAGAAATGGACAGCATAAGAGTATAGACAGCGTCTGGTACTATTATGTCATTCATTTGTTCATTCTTGACAACTTTAATAGCAGTAAGGATAGCATTTCTCCGACCTTCAGTCAGAATATTTCCCCACCATCCTCTGATGGTGCCAGTAAACCCAGTAGTAATCATCTGCGCAATACTATGATCAGATGCATCATTATGTTTACATATGGTGGCATACATATACATTTGATGAATCATTTCATAAATCTGGGATTCTGTTTTACCATCCAGATTCCAATCATAGATTGATTTACCGTGGAAAGTATTTTGCATCACGGCGCCCTCTTCAAAGAGCAGATCTTGTGGGGTCGGCCTATGGTAATAATTCTTGGTTGGGCCAATATTATTACTATAAGTAATTTTATTAACCTCAGGAGGATGACCAAAAGATAGTTCAAATCCTTGAACATCTTTTAACGAGATATCTGATTCAATATCAGAATCAGAATCATCATGGGAAAGGGTGTTAATCTTAAGACCCTTGAGTTCATTCTCGATTTCTTTGAGCTTAGATATAAAATCAGTTTTAGCTCCAGTTTTAAAACCTTTAACTTCAATTGGAGGTTGAATAATAGGTTTAATCAGACTTTTAACTAAGTCTGGGGGACTCTTAACAGGGTTATGTGCTAGAGTGTCCTCAATTCTGTTGAGTTGTTTACCTATCGTGTTAAGGATAAGGTTAGTATAATTCCCTTGTTTGACTAAAGGGTTCAGATCCTTAGTAGCTCCAAGGAGTCTGGTATCGTTTTCTATCCTAAGAAAGGCACTAGCTTCTATAATAGGAGCAACACTATTTTGGCTGGTACTGCCAGTTTCTATGGATAGGGGTTCAGTCGGAGGGTAAACAACAGATTTAATCTGTTTATTCACAGTGGTCCATTTAGTTTCATGTTTAACCTCAGGTTTAGGTTAATTTTCTGTTTGAAGAACAAAAAGTTTCCTATCTTTAGTAAACATTGGAAACCAAACAGCAAAAGAAGTAACCAACTGGTTTTCTTCCACCCATTTATAAAATTCATTTTTATAAAAGTCTAACATAGTTTTATCATATTTTTTAAAATACCAAGCCCTAAAACTATCCCATTCTGGTAAGTTAAACTCAGCACTTATTTCTTTCCTATTAATTGTAAAAACCATTAAAAGGAGGGAAAGTTAAAGTCTGACATTCATTTCAGACGGTGTAGGGGAAGGTTCCCTGCGCTGAGAAGAATCCTTCTTCTCATAAATACCATGGGGTATTTGGTCATGGGTAAAGGTACCATGAACATTCATATCATCCGGATACGAAGGGTTTCTAGGGTTATCTTCACATACAGAGTGACGTGAAGTGGATGGAGGATAGGTAACAAAAGGGGTTCTAGAAAAGTAACTCCTAGAGGATTGACACCTATTATATTTTCTAAAATTTAGAAAAACATCACCATCCTTCTCCTCAATGATGTCTTCAACATCATGGTTCTGACGAGGCTGAGGAGGAACAACATTTTGTATAGCCCAGGTCTCTGGGAAGTCAATTTCGTCCCAACTTATAGTTCTAGGTGTGTGAACATTAGAATCTATAAGATGTGTGTCAATTAACACAATTTTACCAAAAGGACTTAATTGCTTAATATTGGGAGCCATAATATTCATTACCTTCTAATAAATTCTATAAATAATCCCAACAGTTTCCGATCCCGGAAGAAAATTATAACCTTTGGTTTGGACCCTAAGACTCAAACACTTACAAAGGTGCATATCAGTTAAAGACAAAGTTATATTTGGAAACACATCAAAATAAACTTGTCCATTACATAAACTAGTTTCAATTGCTCCCATCAAGGATTGTCTAAAATTAGTACATCTTCCATCACGAAGTGTAGCTTGGAGACAGGCGTTCATGCCAGAAAGGGGCAAGGGTTTAAAAGCAATTTGAATTAAACCAACATGAATAAAGTGATAATTTTTATCCTTTATATGACTTAGAAAATCATCCCGTTTAAAGAGATCTATACTCTTATCTTGCTCGTCCAGACTAAGGGTTTGTTCCATAGTCTTAATAGCATATTTGCTACGAAAGTTATACCAGTTAGTGTTGTATATAACTTTTGGATGGACCTTTGGAATAGTCCACCTGTTCAGATCCTTCTGAACATCAAATTCAATTAAAGAAGAGTTCTTCGTGAACTCTTGTGTTGTGTGTGTATCAATGGTTTGTTCTTCCATTACACAGATGTCAATGTTTAGAATAGTAATACCCATATGGTCTGGAATAGGAAAATATTATTCAATTCAAAATATATATGTAAATAAAACAATATGCAAATCAAAATTCTGAATCTAAATAAAATACTATTTAAATCAAAATTCGCAGTTAAATGAATATAATAAGCGGAATTAGAAATCACTTTTGATACCCAGTGGTCAACGATTTACTTTGGGAATAAGCCTAACGCCTCCCCGGCTAAACGACAACCCGGTTACGCGACAGGTTACCAGTATATCACAACTAGTATAACTTTGGGAATAAGCCTAACTGGTATAACTTTCGTAGCAAATATGCTATTAAGACTATGGAACAAACCCTTACTCTGGACGAGCAAGATAAGAGTATCGAGCTCTTTAAACGGGATGATTTGCTAAGTCATATAAAGGATAAAAATTATCACTTTATTCATGTTGGTTTAATTCAAATTGCTTTTAAACCTCTGACCCTTTCTGGCATGAACGCCTGTCTCCAAGCTACACTTCGTGACGGAAGATGTACTAATTTTAGACAATCTTTGATGGGAGGAATCGAAACTAGTTTATGTAATGGACCATTTTATTTTGATGTGTTTCCAAACATAACTTTGTCTTTAACTGATATGCACCTTTGTAAGTGTTTGAGTCTTAGGGTCCAAACCAAATGTTATAACTTTCTTTCGGGATCGAAAACTGTTGGGATTATTTATAGAATTTATTACAAGGTAATGAATACTATGGCTCCCAATATTAAGCAATTAAGTCCTTTTGGTAAAACTGTGTTAATTGACACACATCTTATAGATTCTAATGCACACACCTAGAACTATAAGTTGGGACGAGATTGACTTCCCAGAGACTTGGGCTATAAAAAATGTTGTTCCTCCTCAACCCCGTCAGAATCATGATGTTGAAGACATCATGGAGGAAAAGGATGGTGATGTTTTTCTAAATTTTAGAAAATTTAATAGGTGTCAATCCTCTAGGAGTTACTCTTCTAGATCCCCTTTTGTTACCTATCCTCCATCCACTTATAAAATTCTTCTCCCTGTTTTTCGCACTCTGGCGAAGGAACTCAACATAATCCTGTATCGGAGGATATTGATCATCATTCACGATGATCTTTTCTTTACCAGGCCGGCGAGAATACCCGTTGCCTCTGCCATGCCCACGAGAGGGGCCACTCATCGGTCCTGCAAAAACTCTCTAGTTAGAAAATCGGGAAGAGAGTTATTTTCCCCTTTGCTATGTTCTATATCAAAATCAAAAGATGATAAGTTTGCTTGCCATCTGGAAAAAAATCTGTTTTGAAACAATATTTTCAACATCTTTTTGCAAAACCTGTTTAACAGCACTGCAATCAATTCGCACCAAAAATTTCTGATTTAATAAATCATCTTGAAATTTTGAAATGCATTTGACAACCGAAAAGATTTCTTTCTTGATGGTGGAGTAATTTTTTGAGGCATCTTTCCAAGATCCTGAAGTAAAAAGAACAAGTTCTTCCTTTTTAGTTGAAGAATTTATTTGTTTTAGAATACCACCAAAACCTAAGGCGGAGGCATCGGTCTCGACAATTTTAAAAAACGAAGGGTTAACTAAAGCTAGACAAGGTAATTGCTTGACTTTCAGTTTAATTTTCTGAATAGCTTTAGTGTGCTCATCAGTCCATGGAGCAGGATTCTTTTTCAATCTTGAGTAAAGAATAGCACTGTCTTGTGCAAGATTTTTGTAATAGTCACCAATATAATTGAAACTACCCAGAAATCATTGAAGTTGCGTCTTTTCCTTGAGCTCATCAGGGAATTTAGAGGCAAATTCAATACTTCTGTTAATGGGGAGTATCTTCCCTTCTCCAATATTATGCCCTAAAAATCTTACACTAGTTTGAAAAATTTTCATTTTAGGGGCGGAGACAACTAAATAATTAGTTTTAACAACATCTTTAAAAATCTTTAAGTGTTTAAAGTGTTGGTCAATTGAGTTAGAGAAGATAAGGATATCATCAATATGCACAATTGAAAAATCAGAAAAAGGATTGAAAATATCGTTCATGATATTTTAAAATTCAGAAGGGGCGTTTTTAAGCCCAAAAGGAAAAACATTCCATTGGTAATGGCCAAAAGGAACCACAAAAGCAGTTTTATACCGATCTTGGGGTGCAATTTGGATCTGCCAGTATCCAGATTTTAAATCAAATTTTGAGAAAATCCTGGCAGAATGCAACCTATCTAACAAATCCTTTTTGTTAGGAATTGGATATCTTATCCATTGCAAAACCTTATTAAGGGGCTTATAATTAATTACAAGCCTAGGAACACCACGTTCTTGTTCAGCAGCCTTGTTGACATAAAAAGCTGTACAACTCCAAGGGGAATAACTCTTAGTTATAAGATTTTTATCTAACAAGTTCTGGATCTCATCCTTGCAAAGATCGAGGAGCTCAGTCTTCATCTGACTGGGTCTAGCTTTGGTCGGAATGGATCGTTCATGAAAATCTTTTTCATAAGGAAAAGAAACAATATGTTTTTTCCTGTCCCAAAAAGCATTTGGGATATCACTACAAATTTCAGAGGTTAGTTGATTTTTTACAACCTGAATTTTGCTCATGATATTAGGGGACATTAAATTCTTTTTAATGTTGAGATTAGAGATTTCTTTCTGAAGAAAATTAAGATGATTTTCTTTGAAAATAATGTTATTAGTCAAAGAGTTAATTTTCTTAATCTCAGGTCGAGTAATGAATACAAAAACAATTTTTTGATTTTGAATAGTGGTGTATATACCACTGGAATCAATTTTTTTTATAGGCATAAGCATAGATAAAAAAGGAGTACCTAAAATTATCTGTTGAGATAAATCTCCGATAAGTAAAAAGGTACTGTCTAAACAAATTCCATTGTTACAGATGGCAACATTAGTTAATTTAAACCTAATGCCCATGCTATCTCCGCTAGCATTAAACAAATATTGAGTAGTCTTCTCAAAGTATTCAGTAGGAACAATTCCTTCCTGAATACAGTTCATATCAGCACCGCTATCAACAAGGGCAATGATGTTACAAAGAGAAAATTCTTTGTTAATCACAAGGTTGATAGTAGTATAGCATTTCTGGCTTGGTACACGGCTGATAACACCTAAATAATCCACAAAATCTTCATTACTAGGAATAGTGTTAGAAGTTCCTGGATCAGAATGCTTCTGCACATTCTGGAGACTATCGATCTCCGTTTGCATTTTGTCATGCTGTAACTTAAGTTGTCTTAACTCAGTTTTAAGTGTACTAATTTTAGACAATCGTTGATGGGAGCATTCTTCTCCCTGTTTTTCGCACTATGGTGAAGGAACTCAACATAATCCTGTATCGGAGGATATTGATCATCATTCACGATGATCTTTTCTTTATTAGGCCGGCGAGAATATTTTCGAATGGAAATGGGGTCATATTACCATGGATTTTGTCAGTGGACTACACCGTACATCCCATGTACATAATTCAATTTGGGTAATAGTAGACCGACTTACCAAATTCACCCATTTCCTATCTTTACAGACCACCAATTCACTCTAAAAGCTTAGTAAGTTATAAATTCGAGAAATTATTCGATTACACAGAATCCCTTTATCCATTTTATTATATAGATATTCTCGTTTCACAATAAAATTTTAGCAAGCATTGCAAGTTGCAATGGGTACTAAACTTCACTTAAGTACTGCATTTCACCCCCAAACGAATGGACAATTAGAACGTATGATTCAAACCCTAGAAGATATGTTACACACTTGTATATTAGATATGTCTGTCCATTAGAATGCATATTTACCCCTTGTAGAATGTTCGTATAATAATAGCTATCAAGATAGTATAAGGTGCCCCATCTGAAGCTTTATATGGAGACCCTATAGATCCCCGATATGCTGGATAGAGTCGGGAGATAGTAAACACTTTGGTCCATAAATAATTCAAGAAACCACCGAAGTAATACAACAGATTCGAGAGAAATTGAATACAACCCAACATCGACAGAAAAGTTATACAGATCATCGTTGAAAACCGTTAGAATTTCAAGAACATGAGCAAGTATTTCTGAAAGTGTCCCCAGAAAAGAAATTTTATGTTTTGGGAAGAAAGGAAAATTATCCCCCAGTTATATTGAACCTTTCACAGTTTCTTAAAGAATTGGTTCTATAGCCTATTAATTAGAATTGCATGTGGAATTATCCAATATCCATAACGTATTTCATGTATCACAGTTACTCCAGTATATACCAGATCTATCCCATACCATCACATGGCAAGATGTTTCAGTTGAACCCAAACCATGAATTTTTAGTACGTCATATTAAAATTCTTGATCGCCAAGTAAAGTATCACAGAAATAATAAAATTCGCTCAGTTAAAGTAATTTGTGAACACGAGAATTGAAAAGAAGCTACATTGGAACCGGAACAAGCAATGAATAATCAATACCCCAACTTATTTTAAAGTAAAATTCGAGGACGATTTTTTTAGGTAGGTAGATTGTAAGAACCGGGAGTTTTTCAAACCCTAAATAACCTACGACCTCGATTTAAACCCTCATAAGATGTGTAAAATCAAAATTTGTCTATGAAGAAAGGAACTATGTTTAAAAACCTACAACTATATTGTTAACTTAGACCCCCTGAAGTTTCATTTAATTATAATAGAGTCCCTCAAAAATTCAAAGTAAGATAACTTGAGATGTATTTAACCCTTAAACCCCAACCTTATATCAAATTAAACGTTTAGACCTCAACTAATATAAATTATAGTTTCAATCATGGAAACTTTCTAAAATGACTAAAATACCCCTAAACTTTATAAAAAAGTGTACTTTTAGGGCTATAAATGCAATTATACAAATGATATAAAATAAGACCATGTTTGGATATTCCGAAACCTTTGGTTAGAACCTATTTCATGAAGTGTCCAAAAAGTGCACTTCATAATCCTATTTCATGAAGACACTGGTCATAAACCTTGACCACGCGCGTGAGGGCGCGTGGCCAATCAGGAAATTCTGATTTTTTTTTCAAAATTATTATTTAATTTATCTGATCAAAATGATATAAAATAAGACCATGTTTAGATAACGTGAGCCCAAGTTATGTAAAAACAAGGTTTTTCTGTAAAGAAATTTCCTTAAAATTACAAATCAACCCCTATCAATTTTTCCAACTTAGGAATTTGAACGCCAAACTTTACCCATACATCAAACTATTTTAAGATAAAAAGTCGCTTGCACCAAAGTTCAATAATAAGCTTAAGGTTACTATTTTAAAGGCCCAGGATAATTATAAATAAACCCGTGGAACTTTAATAATGACGGTCTTAAATACAAAACTGACTGATTAACCCCTAATACTTATATATCACACATTGTATAATAAAAAAATCAAGCCCTAATTCTTCTGAATATTCCAGTGTGATAGAAATTCAACCGAATATCAAGCAAGTAGGTCTTTCTTACCTTTATAGTAGGTATTTCCTACCTTTCAGTATTATACTTTGCGAATTTTAAATACTGCTATTGATATCACTACATGATAGCCATACTTATGCTAAGTATGCGCATGTTATTATACAAATATACTACATATTTGTTAACCATTACCAGTATTTGAATTATCACCAGTATTTAAATTTAAGAATCAATTTTAACGATTTTCTAATAACTGAGATCATGTACCTTATGTATTCAGTTTGCCCTTGCACATTTTTGCCATTTTTACTATAAGCAACAATATTAACTAGGAAGTAGACTGGCGTGTTATCACAAAAAAACTGTTAGTTGGCCTATTAGTCTCGGATGATTTAGATCCATGAAGATAGCTACATACATATGGGTGCCAATTTAATTGTGAGAATAATAGGTTACTTTTCACCAAAAGTTTTGGGATTGATTGTCTGATTATGATAAAGTTAAAATGATGGCTTAATTACCTCTATACCCTTTAGTGAACTAGTAAGAATGGGATTATTAGTTCAAATTCTTTGACTTTCTTCAAATATGATTCTAACTAAACTGGTAATGTACCGTATTTTTATAAATAGACTAATCACTATGGAATAGTAAATTCCAAACATTTTGATGTTTATAATATGATAAATATGGAATTATCAGCTTATTTGTGACACTCCGTCTACTAAAAATACCGAGTGTCCTGCTCGTGATCAAAATAAAACGTTGGTCTCATATGGGTCATTCTTAGCATCCTATCAAAAAAAAATTAAGTTACTAACCACCTAGTAATTTAATTAGACCGGTGTTAAATTTTATCTTTCATTAATAACAACATGCGGAAGTAAATAATAATTAAATGATCCACAAAAACTAATAACTGAATCCAACACAGATGAATAATATGAATAAAGAGGACCTAATCAACTATCGATTCAATAGTGAAATGCAACAATAAACTGAAATCATAACCTGTATACACAAGGTCACATGAATAAACGGAATATTAAAATTGAGGGTGATATGCCCAAATGAGTACTGAAGTAAAGTCCCTACATTATGAGTGAATGAATGAATGAAGCATCTATTGCAAAGTCTTGCAACTTTTACATGAGTTGAAGCTACGCGTCCTTGGATAGTTACCTCAAGCTGGGCATCCCTGTGGATGGACACCTAAAAGGTTTTGAAAAATATTTTGACACGAGTCAGATCTGAAGTAAAACATTTGGAAAATATTTAACATGCAGATAAATAGAAATAATTAAATATTCATGCACACATTTCATATTTAAGCTAGTGTCGCACTCTCTTGTGGTATAGCTCACCCCTCATCTAATGTGCACACCTAACGCTTGCCTACTAACCTTACCAGTTAAACTACATCACCTAACTATTCGCATCACACCTCTTCTGCCCCACTACTCTAACCCGAGTATTATTACTTTGATTATTAAGGTATCTACTCATTAACTTATTAATCTCTTCAACTATATTAATTCATATAACATTTACAATAGCTATATAAGAAATCCTCTTTTTAATTCATATAAATTTCACGCTAGTTACAAAAGAAACAACTTTTTAAATCATATAACTTTCATACTAGTTATATAAGAAATACATTCACACTAATGTATTAATCCCATATATAATTATCTACTCATATTATATGTACTAGTTTACTACAACATTCACACATGTCACGTATAATAACCATCCATTCCCAAGTAATAACTCACTGGATGCTTTCTCTAAAATGCTATCATGTCCTATGCATGCTCACTCTAACCCAACCACCTCAACTCAAACAAGGTCACACCGAACTTGGACAAAAATAATAAGCGTAGTGGAGCCAGTCATATTCCTTCACCCAAAGTGAAACCAAATCATACCCCAAGCAGTTCACCTCTGAAAATAAATCACGGAATATAAAAACAGGCGATATGACCTAGGGATTATACTCTCCCTGCTCCTTAAGCCAGGGGGTTCACCCACGTCGTGCAACCTCTAATGATATCACTAGAGGGGTATGCTTTCACATATAGATCATTCACACTGATATATATATATATATACTATCACACTAACCGTATACATATATTTAAAAAAATTCGACTAACTCGTGTCTAACACCCATAGCACTAGCCCAAAAATACCCAAGTCTATACCCCGACTTATAACTTAATTAATTACACATTAATTAATTTGTCATTTAAGTTGCATGACCAACTATAATCCCCCGACTCACTCGTTCGGTTCGAAACTTTATCTCTTAGAATTTATCACACAATATCCTACTATTAAATTTAACAACCCTTGACAAATTTAATATTCGACAATTTATTATATACACCTATAATAAATATAACCGGCTAGCCCATGCCTCACTCTCATATAACTCAGTCTAAAAATATCCAAGTCGAATACTCGATGCCTAATCTACTTAATTTTCACCTCAATTAATTTTATGCAAGTGGTGTCACTCAACCATAATTTCGGACTCCCTATTCGGTCCGTATTTAAACCTTTACGAATTTATTTCACTCAATTCATTATTTAGGTTCCTCATTTTTTCTCACCTTTCTAGGATCATATACATCCAGCTATAATTACTAGGTAAAATAATCTCGGGCATACATACCCGAATTTGATTTTTGACAAAAGATTTCAATCTTGGACACTCTTCCATAGAAAATTCATAACTAATTTAAAAAGAATCAGAAAAATACGAAACTCGCGGCCACGCGTTCGTAATGAAAAAATCTATCTACATGTCTAAACTAGGATTGTTTGGACGAGGTATCAATCTCGTTCAAACGGGATACCAATCTCGTTCGAAAGACGAGGGACGTCACTCGAATGACTTAACGCAACGCTCGTCACTTCTTCTTCCTCTTCCTGCCATTACTAAACCTCCATACTAGATAATACAAACCAGAACTGACCCTTTTTAATTGATATGTTACCCAAACAGTTTCGATTCATCAGTTACCTTAACCTCCTTCAACAATTTACAATTCATCAGTTACCTCAACCTCCATCAACAATTTACAATCCTTAACCATAAAATGAAAATACTCCGAATGATTTCTCTTACATCGTTTTCTCAGATTGTATTTCAAACTCTAAATTACACAATAGAGTTTAAGGGACTACGAATAAAAATCAGATACAACCTCTTGTGATTCGTAACAACATAATAATTTATCTTTTAATCGGTGTAAACTCACAAATTCATTAACACCCATTTTCTATGCGATAACCCACCTAAAAATGAATATGATTCACACCCACTATAATATGAATTGAAATACTGCAAATTAAATGAAAGCAGGTTTAACTACTTGTCGGAATAAATTCGTAGGGTCTGATTTCCTTTGTTGTAGACGAATATATGGTGAACCACACATCAATCTCGCCTTGGTTAATCTCCCTCTTTTTTGCTCTACAAACTAGGGTTTTCTTATTTGAGTTATGACTGCCACTAACTCTCTAAATTAGGTTTTATTATGTGAATCCCGAAATTAATCTTGTGGACGAAATTAAAATGGACAAAACACCCCTGTGTGGGCCTGGTTATGCCTAAAAATGCATCGAGACCCAATAACTACCCCGGGTACTCTTTTTCGACAATCTCGACCTATCCAGAATCAATCGTGCACTCAGAATCGCCATCCGAGTTACTTAACTTAAATCTCCAATCTCAAACTCAATTTACGACACATGTAATTTCAAAAATATAATTCGAATTAAATAAATCTTAATTCACTAATTTAATTAAATCCTCCAAATAAATTTAAATCCTCCAAACTACGGAGTGTTACATTATTATTATTGTCAACGTTTTAAATACAGATTATATACACACTCCAACTCTCATTTATATCTATATCATTGTTATAGAACTGGTAGAACCTGATTAACATATGTTTGCTAATTCATTCTTTCTCCAGATGCACCAGGAGAAAGGAAATAGGATCCCTAACCTACTAGAGTCAGAAATTGTTCACCTAATTAGGTATGTGACCGTATGGGAAGATATTAGATCAGATGGGTACATGGAGTGGCGCTTTTCAATGTTATATATTATCATGTGTACTAGAAACATGTAACTCACCCTTGCGGTGGTATAACCCAATGTAAAAAATTAATAATGCATAAAAGGTTATGTTATTCCGCCTTAACTTTAATTAATTTCTTTATGTGCACTTCTTGTTCATTTATGCCAAAAGGCAGGGTGTGACACAAACAGATCCGATTCACTTGGAAAATCGAACCGCTTCACTCAAACGAACCAATTTGCTCCCCTAGTTAACCAGTTCAGTTTGTTAGGTTTCCGGACATCTTCTTCCTCGAATTTTCTCCTTCGAAACCCTCCAATAGATGTCCCAAGCTTCCCAAAACATCAAACTAACACCCTACATCAATACCTAACCAACAGAGAAGCATTACAACCACGAAATACACCTGAATAAATAATCAAACCCTAGGATTCTTAATTATTAATAAATTCAATTCAACCCAGAATTAGTCAAACTTGAATTTATATTGATTTTAACCCCTATCAATGTTCTACGTGTTCATGCTTGAGAACCCAGAATTTAATCACAAAATTTTGACACATTCATCATCAAATAATTATGAATTCCAATAAGATATTAATTATGATATACATCTCTTACTTAATTCATTAAAGTTTTTACCTTTAACCTTTAAATCACACATTTAATACCATTAGCTATGAAGATAATTAACTACATGATTACGCAATTTAAAGCAAGTAAATACTTTCCTTTGAGGATTTGAATTAGAAGTCTTAACAGTTGGGAGGGATTGAATTTGTAGAGAGCCGCTTCTTTTCTCATCTCCAAGTCTTTCTCTCCCGTTTTCTTCCTTTTCTTCTCTTAAACTCTCTCTAACTCACAATTATGCACAGATTGAAAAGTGGGACGGTCATCCACCCCTCTAAACTTTATATACATCATATTTACACCTTAATCCCGTTTTCCATTGAACTCTAGAAAGACCATTCGACCCTTATACGGGTCCTACTATGTCTAAAAATTCCACGAAACCCATTTATAACATCCCGAGTATCTATTATGGAATATTTCGACCCATTCCAGATCAGTGATGCACTCAAAAAGGTCATTCGAGTCATCCAACTATAAATACACTAACATATCATTAACGGGTCCCAGTACGTGCGTACATTATGCGTCACCCATAAATATACCGTTTTGCCGATATAACTCTCTATTGACATAATATAATAAACTGCCACTTTTCACTCATACACGACATACAATAAATCACATATCTATTTACTTATCACATGCAAGTAAATGATGATGATGATGATGATGATGATAATAATAATAATAATAATAATAATAATAATAATAATAATAATAATAATAATAATAATAATAATAATAACAATAATAATAACAATAATAATAATAATAATAATAATAATAATAAATATTAATCCTTAACTCTCTAATTAATATTTATCAAAATCCAATTTTATTTTCCTTATTAAATTAATAATTATATGCACACATAAATTGAATAATCATAAAAGTGTGGGGTATTACCTTCTCCCTCGAATAATGGAATTTCGTCCTCAAAATTCGAACGTACCTACCACAAAGAGCTCGAGCTACTTTTTCTGCATGTCATCCTCATGTTACCACGTCGACTCGATAAAATTGTGGTTCCCCACTTTACACGCATTAACGGTACGAGCTTTGACCTAAGCTTTCGATCGTTAAGGCGAAAAATGGCAATAAGTCTCTCCTCGTAAGAAATATTCGAATGTAGATGAATCCCCTCTAATAGTATATGTCGATAAGCCACATCATCACTGAGATAACTCCTTATTGATGACACATGAAACACATCATCAATTCGTTACAGATGCTCCGATAAGGTGAGCCTTTATGTAACCGGCCCTACCCTCTTGAAAAAGGGAAAGGCCCTACATACCTAGGTGCCAACTTTCCCTTCTTCTCAAATCGCATCACTCCTTTCATGGGAGATACCCACAGTAACATTTGATTACCCACATAAAACTCTAAAAAATCTCTTATTTGTATCAGCTTAACTCTTCTTTCAGTCCCGAGCTACCGAAATATGATTTCAGATCAACTTAATCTTCACTGATGTCTCCTGAATCAAATCCGTCACAAAAAGATTATTGTCTCCCACCTCTAACGAACAAGGCAAAAAATGACAAGGTCTCTTGTGAAAAGCCTCAAACAGTGTTATGCCAATAGTGAACTAGTACGAGTTATTATAAACAAACTCTATTGGAAAATACTGCTCTTTGCTACCCTTGAAATCCAAAATACACATCCTCCTCATATCCTCCAACATCTAATTAACCCTCTCTGTCTCCACATCGTTCTGTGGGCAAAGCCAACTCTGTCACCATCAACTCTAAAAAAATCTAATAAAAATGGGACACAAAGATCTTATCTTGATCTGAAATGATGTTGAATGGAATCTCGTGCAATCTCACTATCTCTGCGATGAAAAGTTATGCATACTTCCTTGTCATATAATCCATCTGAACTAGAAAAAATGATTTACCTTGATCATCCGATCCACGATGACCCAGATAGAATCGTGGCCTCTCCATGATGTCAGTAACCTCGTGATGAAGGCCATCAAAATACTCTCCTATTTTCACACTAGAATCTCCAACGACTATAAAAACATGGTTGGACCCTGATGATCAACTTTCACTATTTGATTATTGG
Source organism: Sambucus nigra (assembly GCA_949130495.1). NCBI lineage: Eukaryota > Viridiplantae > Streptophyta > Magnoliopsida > Dipsacales > Adoxaceae > Sambucus > Sambucus nigra. The sequence continues at coordinate 360,438,839 of OX422217.1, read as the reverse complement.
TAAACCCAAATACAAACTCTATTATGTCCATATCGACACAACAATAGTGCTTCCTCATATCTTGGTAAATCTTATCCCCTTAGCAATGTACTAAAAATCATGATCTATACGCCTCCTCCATAACTACATGTTGTAGGTCCTCTCTATGGTATAATCAACCTCTCATTGAAGTGTAAGCCACCCTAAGAGCTAACTGAGTAAGTCTCTGCTCCACCTTCCAATAACTATTGAATCATATCTTGATAAGATGGATCCCCCACCCATGCCTTGACAACTCGCAATATGATCTAAAGTGTGATGACAATTACTTTTATATAGGCTCAGACTACCTCTTTCTCTTGACTAAGCTTAGCCCACTTTCCCTTGCACACTATTGCCAACTGCCCTGTAAGCATATGGCTGAATGCACCTTCCACTATGTTAGCCTTCCTTGAATGATATTGCATGTACAACTAATTATCCTTCACGAACTCAAGCCACTTACATTGTCTCATATTCTCCTCCTTCTCTGTGAAAATATACTATAGACACTTGTGTTCTATGAATAACCGAAACTTCTCCCCCAATAGATAGTGATTCTAAATTTACCAGGAAAAAATAACTGATGCTAAATCCAAATTATTTGTGAGATAGTTATTCTCATGGTTCTTAATCTTGCGAAAGGCATAAATTATAGCCCGCTCCTTCTGCTATAGAAATCCCTCAAGTCCTTATAGGGATGCATCGATAAACCTAAAGTACTCCACATCTCCCTTGGGTAATGCGAAAACTGGTGTTGAAGTTAATTTTTCCTTTATCTCTTTAAAAGCTAACTGACAGTTGTCATCCCAAACAAAAGGTGCTCCCTTACGAGTCAAAATCGTCAAGGGACTCGTAATCTTCAAAAATTCTTTGATGAACCAACGGTAGTACCCTGCTAACCCCAAAAACTACAAACCTTCATTAGTGTCTTGGTCTAGCATCACTCTCTCACCACTAACACCTTACTCGGATCTATATAATTACCTGTATCGAAGATACTATGATGTAAGAACGGTACCTCCCGTAACTAAAATCCACATTTCGTGAACTTAGCATACGACTGATGGTCCTACAAAGTCTGAAAATCATATGCAAATGATATGCATGATTTCCCTCTATTTGAGAAAAACCAAGATGTCATATATGAACATAATGACAAATTAATCTAAGAAATCCATGAACACCCTATTCGTGAGATCCATGAAAACTGTTGGCGCATTGGTTATCCCAAACAGCATAACACTGAATTAATAAGATCCATATCTCATAAAAAATACGATATTATGGACATCCTACTCCATGATACGCAACTGATGATACCCTGATCTAAAATTAATCTTACAGAAGTAGGTTTCTCCTCTCAGCTAATTGAATAAGTCGTCGATACACAGTAAAAAATACTTGTTCTGAATTGTGACCATTTTAACTACCGATAGTCGATACACAATCTCAACGACCTATCCTTCTTCGTTATAAATAGAACTTGGGCACCCCAAGGTGATGTAATCTTGTGGATAAAACCTTATTCCATTTCAGTTAAATCTAATCCCTCAACTCTCGCATCTCTAAAGGACCCATACGATATTACGTTCGCACTATAGGCGTAGTACTCAGTGTTGAATCGATCATAAAATCAATCTCCTAATTCGATGGTAATGTCGATGTCTCTCTCGAAACACATCAGTATATTCCTTAACCATAGGGATCGATTCTAATGATATTACTACACCCTCCCAATCCTTCTCAATATAACATAATTACATTCTTAACCCTCCCTCCAAATGAGGCATCGCTCGGAGAAACTTGTTCTACCCTAGAATAGTGAACAAGATAGTCGTACTATAACACTCAATAATCTTTCTATACGTCACTAACCAGTCCATATGAAAAATAACATCATACTAGTTTAGATCTAAAATGAACAGATCTGATACGGAGAATAACCTCCCAATGCCATACCCGCTCTCCTACAGATGGAATGAATGAGAGTCCCTCCACCCAATGGTAAATCTAGGATCATAATGACGTCTGACGTTAAATCCACTAAACCTATCACATGCACGAATGATAACAAATGAATGTGATGCTCATGTGTCAAATAAAACCCGTCCCATGTGCCCATTAATATGATACTTAGCCTCAATCACTAGAGAGCTAGAGGTAAAACTGACCCTTGGACGCTGTACACACATCCAAGATGCAACTACACTTACGAAGGTGATAATCTTCAAACTGTTGATGGGGATGGAAGTTGTTGTAACTGCTGCCTCGATTGGGCCTCCTTCTACTGAACCCTATCCCTATTCGGTAATGCATGCCACATATGGACCTACTAACTATATATAAAACATTTTCCCATAAAATCTACCAGCCTCTAGCCCTACTGGCCCTAGCAAGGCTGCCTTTGTCTCTAGCTCAGTTGACCCTGATAACCTTGGCCCTATTAGCCTCCAATATGGTTCCCTTAGCCCTGCTGGCCCTGATGGACTTGCCTAAAATTGTCGTTACCCGGCCTAAATCTCTTAGTCGAGTCCCCTTATTAGGAATTTCATTCTTGTTTCCTACTTAACTATGGCGATGCCCTGCTGGCACTGTTACCCCTAGTTTTGCCTTGTTGGCTCGACTCTCCTTTCCTCTTCGCTCCTATCAGATGGAAGTAATGGTCCTCGAAGTGTAGCAACATGGCATTAACGACCTCAGTATAAGTCCTCCATGTTAGGTTCCCTAATAAATATTGGGGGATCCTCCAAGTAAGTCCATCTGTAAATTTGAGAATCCCTTTATCCTCAATAGTCACCTCATCTGGCACGAAGTTTGCCAAGCGAGGAACTCTTCCTCATACTCAACCCCACTCTGGCCCACTCGTGAGAAATATAGAAGCTTCTCCTCATCTCTATTTGAACTTCTTATGGAAAGAACTTGCGATCAAATCGCACCTAAAACTCATGTATAGTTATCGTATCCCTCTCCTCCGATGTGGTAAACGACTCCCACCACTGAAGAGCGTCCTGGATTTACTTGAACATCACTAGTATCTCATTTTGATTGTCACTGTACTCAACCATATGAAAATTCCTCTGGATATCCTTATTCCATTGGTTAGCTTTGGAGCATCTGTACACCCCCAGAACTCTAGTATATGGCCTTTCTGGAAGGCCTCTCTGACTCGCTCCTATACTGACGGCATTGGGTGAGTCTAAACTGATTGTGCCACTAGCGATGGTGGTTGTGCTTGAGGAAAGTAATGTTCCAGGGCAGTCATAGTAGCATTAACCACCTAAGCTACTATGGTTGTGACCTCTGTTGTGGTCACATTCCCTTGAGTCGATTGTGGCTCCAGTTACACCTCCCCCTTTGCGAACCTCCTCACGACACATGATAGTCTACCTATCCTAGCATTTTACATCTGAAACAAAACTGAAATCGTATGACATTCAGTTCAAATATATAATAACATAAGAACGTAAATGCATAATATGAATCAACAGTCGTCAACATAAGGCTCTATATCAAATAGACATAACTCTCATAATATAGCCAGTTCGCACGGATACTAAGGATACTACAACTTGATGCACGAATACCAACTGTGACAACCCATCTATTTTAATACAATTTGGTCAATCATCTACTAAAAAAATGATAATCTAGTACGGTTTCATTCTCAACATCGTTGTCACAATAAGTAATATATAAACGAACAAAAATCATATATTAAAATGAACAAAGTGAATAAACATGAATAAATAAATGTGAAACAAAAAAATAAATCGATCACTAACACTAAACATCCAACTGAAATAAACTGAATAATAAAATATCTCTAACATCAAATAATGTCCTATCCAAACTACGTGCAACACGCCTAAAATGAAAACTGGAACGAAAGAATCCTATTGATACATCGCAAATATTTTATATTTACGCTCGTTATTCTCATGCATTCTAACACCTTTGCTTTGCGAGGTATAATTGAGCTTTTGTAGGTATTAAAATGCTAAGCGTGATGATTGGTTGCATTTCGAGAAAGTTTCATAATTTAACATAACTTCAGGGGAATTTCTTTAATTTCATACTTCATGGTCCAACTAGTGGATCTCTATGGAAGTGTAGTTCATTGATTTAGCATCCAGTGACCACAAACGGCGCATCATTCTGAGTTCAAATGGTGAAGTTAGAGCCTTTTCCGTAATGTATGTTTTTCCCCTTTTGAAGAACTAAATTGCCCTGAAAAATAGATCTTTCATTTTATTCCTACAAAGGAGGGCAGTGGGCTTCATTTAGAATCCCCAGTCAACTGGGCAACGAGCTGCGATTGACCGCGTCCATCAGATTTTGGCCGATTTTGTTCCTTTTCTTTTGTGTTTCCTTATCTTTTATTCTAACTTACTATATATGTATAAAAGTTGGTTTTTATTAGATGGAGCATATTATATATTATATTTTAGGTTAGATTAGGTTATTTGGGCGACATTTCCTTATCTCCCTCTCTCCTAGGGTTTCTTCCATTTTTGTATATAGGTTACACTTTTCATCTTCCTCCTCGTATATTTAAGCTTTAATTTCCTATTTTCTTGATTTGTTAACCTAGATTATTGATTTATCACTTTCTTTATTTACTTTGTTTTCTTTAGTTCATGTCATTCACAATGATTTGTAGCTAACTTAGTTTAGGTTTAGATTATTGAACTCACCGTGGATTGATGGGTTACTTTGCTTTGGTGATGGATTCTATAAGTTCAAATGGGTTAGGTTGTTTATGAGTTTACATGTAGAATATTTAACGGTGTATATCATGTATGCACCGTATTTACGACCGTGCGTTCGTAATTTTGGGGATATTTGTTGATGCCAAAATCATAGGAGGCTTTTATGAGAATTTAGGAGGTGGCAACTGTAGATTTATTTAACTGATGAAATGAGATTTAATTGTGCTAAACTTTTCTTATCATGTAGCCATTTATACTAATTAACCTGAGTTGAGGGATATTATTATCAATCTATAGTTTTAACTATTTTTGTTAATCTTAGCTTAAATACATGCCTATATTAATATTTCGTTAACCCTGTCATCTTTTACACTTTTATTCCTTAAGCATTAAATTAATTGAATTATAAGAACTATTCCTCTTGGATTCGATCCCTACTTATCGCTACACTCCATAGTTAGCACGCCAAGTCTTGGTGTTTATTTGTATAGGGAGTAAACACCCAGCAACATATTTTACAGACACACGCAATTTACGCCAGCTATCAAAATGACGTCATTTCCGGGGAATTGTTTTGTTTTCAAATTTAATTGATTTAGTATTTCAAAATATTTTTTCTTTTTGTATTATTCGTTAACAAGTTTTGTAGGACTTCTACATTTGAGCGCCAAGAAACGCTTGAATCTATCGGTCGCATATCACGTTGTGGATTTTGTCATCTTGAGCTTATTGGGGTAAACATGTCTTAATTCAATGTGTTCAGTAACCGTAATGATAATTCACAAAATCCCTCTGAACCTATGACTTTTGGTGAATATTCACAAAGTGAAAACGTAGAAACATCTAAAATGACTTTGGATGAGTATTACAAAAGTCAAGATATGGATTATTTAAATTTTGAGAAGGATCATTCTGATAATGGGACACGAAGTCATTATAATAAGAACGATGAAACTAATTGCAATATTTTTCAAAATACTTATAATAATGATTTTGACATTAGTCCTGAGAATGATTTCCAAACTTCTCATTTTCAAGAATCTGTGCCCCCATCCATTACAATGTGTGAGGGATTACACATTTTTGAAAATGAAAAACTTGAAAACTATTATCGAGAAGAAAATCATTATTGGGAGCATGACTTGGATTTATTATTTGAATCTGTTAATGATTTTTCTTTCGAGACTTTTGAAGTTAAGAAATGTCTTGAATAAAATGAGGAATCGATGCCTACTTTGTAACAAACCATTTTTGTCTTCGTTCATGGCATAATAGAGAATGAAATTGAAGAAGAAATGGATGTAATATTCATTTGCAATGATATTATTTCTTCTTTGGAAAATAAAAAGGAGGTTAAGACGTATGTTTCACCTTAAACAATTTTAAAAGAACATTTCATTCAAAGTCAATCCTTCTCCTTTGGAATTCATTCTTCAAGAGATGATGAGTCACCTCTTGAGATCAAATTTATTTCCTCCCCGTGTTTATTCTACATTATCAAACCATTACCAGTACCCCATGAATCGGTTCCAAACATTAAAACATTTAACTTTTTCACCGATAATGATTACTTTCTTGAGTCATTTTCCACAAAGGTAATATTGCCTCCATGTGCGCCACCTCCCATTCTAATTGAAAAATCTTTGGGAGGAAATTCTATTTTTTAAACTCATGTATATTCATCACCCATTTTGTCTAGACAACCCATTATCCCCGAATTTTTTTTAAACGGTGACGGTTCATTTCTTCTGCCTTACACATACCTTTCATTGTCCAAACGAAATTCTTATTTTCTATAAGGTATGCACTCAAATGAAAATACATCGATTTTCACTCAAAGTCAAATTGTATTTTGGGCGTACCCTCAAAAATTTCAACTTCTGGTGTTTCATTACTTAGAAGTTAAAATTTTAGGTTTTACATATTAGGTTATGTTTTTTTACTTATTGTCTAGTGTAATTAGTTAAAGTTTTTATTCTTTTATTTTTTATGCTTGGTGCTAACGTGTTTTGGAGAATCTTTACACTTGTACTTTCCGGAGATCGTTCCATTTTGGGTAATATTACTTTTTTCCTCCCTTTAATTTAGTTCATTATTCACATTGAGGATAATGTAAGGTTTATTTTATTGGGTGTGGGATATTGTTCCCATTTCTTTTTTAGTCCATGATTTTATTATATCTTCATCCCAAGCATGCTTTGGTTGTAAAAATTGAAAAAGTTCAAAAATCTTTTTATTCTTTTTTCTCCGTTATTGGCCATTTTTCCTTTGTTTTCTATGACGATTTTTAAATAAATGTATAATCCAATATATAATTCAATTATGCATGTTCTTGATTTTAGAAGTTATTAGACTTTTTCCTTGAATCATTGATATTATTAAACACGTCATGAATTAAATTTTAAACCCATGAGAACATGAGTTTTTCTTGTTTAAGATTTTTATAACCTAGTAATCTTTTCTTGCATTGTATATTCCTACACCTATTGAGCTTTGTTCTTTTCTTCATTGATGATTGTTATACATTACTCTTTCCTCCTTGAAAATTTTAAAGTCGTTAGTAATCTCAATATTCTTTCATTGATCGCTCATTAATTGAGTTCATATTTTGAAATGTGTTGCATAAGAATGATTTTAAAAGTTGTGCGGACTCGATAATTGCGTAAACTTTACAAAAGGATCATATGGCCCGTTTGTTGTGTCACCCATATTGATCTTGACCTCATCTTGTAATCTTTCCCTCATCAACCCTTTGAGACAAAATATAGCCTTTCGTTTCATAACCTAAAATCCCATAAGCAACTTGAAATTGAATTTTTTAAACCATATATACACATTCCATACCTATGTTTATAATGATTTTTAGGATTGAATAATGTTAGTTTTCGTGGATACAATTAAGAATGTGAGACTGTGAGAAAAACGATAGAAGTGAAAAACAAAAGAAAACGAAGAGAAAAAGAGGAAAATAAATAAAGAGAAACTATTTTCATTTTGTATATACTGTTCAATTAACTTTGTCGCTTTCCAATATTATATCCAACTTTTGTTATGAAAATCATATTCCAGTTTTGATATTGCTCGCAATTTTCCATTACCCCAAGTATTCTTCCCCAAACACCTTTGAATCTATACATATTCCCTTCATTTCATAACATCAACCCCAAACCTATATTACAACCCTACAAAAGTCCTATGTGATCCTAACGTTGATTTAATAAAAAAAGTTTAAATAATTGTGATAATCTTGATTTACTGATGATATCATTTCATTAAGATTATACAATTTTTCATTTTATATATAATGTTGTTCATTCATGACATAGGGGTGTCCTAGTGTCCATTTATAATTACTCTTTATACCCGCATGTACCATGTGTGTTATACCCCATTTCATAATGATTTCATTTTGTAATACCCCACACTTTTATGGGTATTTAAATTTATAAGTAGGTGTAATTTGGAAATTTGATTTTGGAGTTTATGAGTGTTAGATGTTTACCGACGTGTGTTATATTTACTTCTATAATTAAGTGAATGAGTCGAAGCATTTTAATTATATGTCGCAGTTGGATAAAGAGACAAAGGATAATACATTAATTGAAAAACCGCATTAAGTTGTATTGGGTTAAATTAGTGACTTGCAGTTAAGTGACTCGGATTTAAATTTTGATTGCGCAGTTGGTCTCGGAATGGTCGAGATAGTCAGAATACAGTATTCGGGGGTAGTATTTGGGTTACGGAATTTTTGGTCTAGTAGGGACTCGTAATTGAGTAAACGAGTCATTTTTGGGTTAATAAGGGACAAGCCCTTATTTCTCCCTCATAAGGCACAGGAGAGGAAGAAAGAAACAAAGAAACAAAGAAACAAACAAAGAAAGAAAGAAAGAAAGAAAGAAAGAAAGAAAGAAAAGGAGAGAAAGAAAGGAAGAGGAGAAAAGAAGAGAGAAAAGGGAGATTCTGGCCAAACTCCGACGGATTCGACTCGAGATCATCGGATTTTATCCTCCAGGCAAGTGTGTACTTGCTTTATTTAATTTAGTGTATATATCTCATATTATAGTTGGTAAACTATATGATTTTGGGTTAGAACCCTTAAAATAAATTTGGAAAAATTTGAGTATGAGTTTACATATTGATATAAAGTAAACTCTTAATGATTTCTAGTGTTAAATCCATGTAAATGGAGTGAAGAAATGGATTGAAATGGGGGAAATGGCAAAACTAGGGCTTTAAGGGTTTTTGAGTATAAATCTAAGAAAATTGGTTTAATCCCCCAATTAATTGATGTGTTAGTTATAAAACATAGATTAGATGTTTATGGAGTTGTTGGATGAGATTATAAACAACAAAAATGAAGGTTTGGGATTTTCGAAAAAGAAGGTGAATAATGACTAGCGTCACTTCCGAATTGATTCGGCTAGGAAGAGAATTGATTCAGCTCTTGGTCAAAACACGAAATTTGTAGATCTTTTAAATACGGTCTCGTGAACGTGGACTGCGTATTTTTCTATTTTTTTTAATTTATAATGATTTTTCTACAGAAGGTTGTCCGAGATCGAAATCGTTAGTCAGAAATCCAACCTGACTTTTGGAGAAAAAAAAATTCTTAATTGATGTGTTAGTTAGAAATCAGTGTAAGGATGATGTTGGTGATGTTTGTTGAGGTTAGAAATCATAAAATGGAGAATGGGTTGATAATTGGGTATTTTGGAGAAGATGAAATAGCCCAAACAGAGCCCTGTGAACAGGGCAAATCGATTTGGGTCTAGACCGAATCGATTAGCATAAGGGGACCTGTAACGCTGTCTCAGGCCGAATCGATTCGCCTTTGAGTACCTTATTGCAAAATACTTTCCAAATCGATTCGGATGGAAACCGAATCGATCCGCTAGCTCGAATCGATTCTCATTTGGGGTGAATCGATTTGCCTTTGTTGAATTTGGCAGTTTTCCTTCTTTGATTTTAGGGGGAGTTAAATTGCAATTGGAGATTATTATGGGGGATTATAGTTATGATATTAGGATTACTAGATGATGGTATTGAGGGTGATTGAACCTCGGAATGAACGAGGTAACCTTTGATTAGTTTAGTGTACAATCCGGGGTATGGACTTAGTGAATGTTCGGGTCGAACCACGTTCGAGAGAGGTCTTCGGCAAGTGTGTATAGAGAATACTCATGGGTTTAGTACTTTAAGTGTGTGATTACATAAATATTATTACAAATGGGAAAATTTGGGGTTATTGGCTATCACTATATGAGATTGGCAATAAGAGCCATATATATTTGAGAAGTGACGTAGAGGATATGTACGATGTGATTACAGTATATATAACATGATATGAATTCATATATATATATATATATATATATATATATATATATATATATATATATGTGTGTGTGTGTGTGTGTGTGTGTGTGTGTGAAGCATACCTCTCTGATGCTACTATGGGAAGTTGTGCGATGTGGGAAAGGCCCCTGGCTTGAGGAGCAGGGAGCGTATAATCCCCAGGTCATAGCGTCCATTTTATATTATGTGATTTTTATTAGGGGTGAGATGTGGTGGTTATGTTTCATCTCATTTCCGGGGAGGAACTATGGCCGCTTCCCATACGTTGTGATTTGGTTTTTACCAAGTCGGTGTGAGAGTCCGTCTGCTGGTACCCATGATGGTATGTGAGTAATTCCTTAGAAGATGATAGCATTTAGAGACTGCATCCTCGAGTTACAACTCGGTGGGATAGTTATTATACTTGTTGTGTATAGTATATTGTTTTTATATGAAGATGAGATATCATATAAAGTAAACGTAAGGTGTATTTCCCCATTCGATAGATTATATCCAGATTTATGTGAAAATAAATTATAGCTTCTAGTAAGAACTATCTATATATGTATATATATTTATACGAGTTATATATATACGCGTTATGTGCTCAGGACCTAATGGATCTCGATGATCAAAATTTCCAGGTAGTAGTGTATCAGGGAGTTCCTTGTTTGGATTTCGCTTCGCGAGACACCCCAGGCACGAACATAACGCAGTGTTGGGACTAGGGAGATGTTTAGCCCTTAGTACTCGAGCTAATTAGGATTTTTAGAGATTGTGTGGAACGGGTTTAGTTAGGAATTTTAGCTTAACTAGGTTGTTTAAAGGTATGCGATATGTGTTCACTATTAGAAGAGGGGTGAGGGGTATCTCATGGGAGTGCGATACCAATTTAAATATGGGATAAATCATATTTTAAAAATATAGCATTTATGCACTTGCAAAATATTTTCACAACTCGGGCTCTAACCCATTTATCTATTTTCCCCTCTATTGCTTTATATGTATATATATAGGTGCCCAGACACAGGAACGCCCGGATGATGATTCGTTCGAGTCAGACGTGTGCTGCAGCAGCTATGGATGCATGCAGGTTTATTTTTAGATGCTTCTATTCTTATGATCTAGATAGGAATCATTGTATTAACATTCGGGCCAAAAGCCCAATTGTATTCATTTATACTTTTACCGCCTTTTAGTGTGGCATTCAATTTGGTTGTATTATGTTGAGTCGAGTGTTCGGTTATTTTATTTCATTTCAGTTTCATATATATAAACTGTGTGAATGTTTTATTTGAATGGTTTGATTAAAAATATTAGTTAAATAAAATATTGACGCCAGCCTAATAGGTTATTAGTAATTAAATTGGTTTTCTACAGTGATGCTAAGGATGAACCATATGAGACTCCTGTTTTAATTTGGTACATGATTGATCGCCCGGTATTTTATTAGTCGGGGTGTCACAGATGGTATCAGAGCATCAGGTTCTAGTGTCCTTAGGAATCTGTGCAGACGTACTACATTTTTAGCGTTGCTCTTAATTTGATATAGAGCCTTAAGATTAGGATCGTTAATTCCTCTTGTGAGATTTCGTTCTCCTTCCATCATGTAATATTATAGTAAATCTTTTTCTCGCTCATTTGAGATTCATGTGGTAATCGATGAAGGGAGGCCAGGAAATCCGTGATGAGGGCAGCAGGAGGCGGGGCTTAGTTGGATCTATAAGTTGAAATTGGAGACCAGGACCGCAGTAGAGATCAATAGACTTATGACATTTGTCAAGGATGGTTGCAATGACTACTAAAGTATAGTAATTATGAGTATCCAAGTGTCGCTGTAGTAAAGAGTGGTGCTAAAGTTGAAGTACCCAGTGAAGTAAAATGGGGAAAAGGTCTTTGACAAGGACCATATGTTGAAGTTATGTCATGCGAAGTAAGTTTAGCATTACTCAATGGAAGTAGAAGGCTCAGAAGCTTTAGTCTTAGATCAGGGTATGGAAATACCCAGATGTGAAAATTTTAGGAAATTTTGTTTTCACTCGTGGGAGCAATGTTGAAATGGTGGGAACGGTAGTCACCATGTTTAAGGGAGCAGAATATTTTTCTCATAGAGGGATCTTACGGATGGATATAACCGTTAGTTCCTTTGGTTTATCAAGAGGGAAGAGAATGAAGTTCCTGAATTATTCACATGAGGATCGGTCAGAGGCCGACAGTGAATAAAGAGTAATATGAAGAAGTTAACCTCGTACCTGAAGTAAGGTAGGTACAACGAAGAGAGAGTCCTTCAGGAAAATGATAGGCTCCTAACACTTTTAAAGAATTTGTGTTCGTGGAACCCTTTTGGTTGAAATCCACCCAGAGAATCCGTTGAAACAGGGTTGTTAAGGCCAGTAGTGGAGTTTCCTTTGACGCAAAAGTTAAGGGGACTATGAAGGCGATTTTCAGGATCGAGGCTATAGAGTCTGAGATACTGATAACCTTAGAATGGTCAGGGTGGGCAGAGATGGGTAGTGTTTCAATATGGAATGTATAACCACACGATTAGTCCTTGCCCAATAGGAATTAAAGGACAAAAGTAGGGTAGTCGGATGGAGCATTGACTAAAGTAAGGTTGGTTCAGTTAAGAAAGTGTGCTATGTCAGGGAAACAATCGGAGCAGTTAGGGAGATTGTCAAGAATGTTGTCGCGAGTTTTTCCTTGGAGGAAAGAGGCATATGTTGCATGGCTATATGGAGTCGCGGTATTTCGTTAACCCTAGATTCGTGTGGGTAATTTGAGCTCGATGGCGGTATTGATAACATTATATAGTGCATGTCTATATGTTTTTTCGCGGTAGTGGGGTTCTATTTTGAAATTGTATCTGATTTTTACTACTCATTTTGTATGTGTTATACGAGTATAATACTATTATAAGAGTAATGTTATTGTATTATCGGATCGATAGTGGGTAATGATGACAAGATTGCCATATTCTCGGTTCCAAGGTGGAACAGGTTGTAGTTGTGATATCTCACCTGGATACAAGTTGAGGTCGCTTTTATTATATGGATAGATGGAACTTCAGTGAGCATATGTTTCATTATCATGACTTGAGTGTGTGGCGACCTTATAGATATGATTTAAGGTATGCAGCAATTATTATTAAGATGTGAGTTTAAGCTCATTGTTGTTTACGCGAAGGACTTAATGTTAGTACAAGCGCCTTGTGGTATGGCTCCAGGAAAGAAGTAGGAGTTCCGACCACATTTTGTTGATAGGTGGGATAGGATTTTCCCAGTGGCATAGTTGAAACTAACGGACCTCCACGACCAACAAAGTTAAGTAGTAGTGTATAGGAGGGGCTCCTTGTTTGGATTTCGCTTACGAGACGCTCCAGGCATGAACCTTAATGACGTAGAAAGTGGAGAGATGTTATGGGATGAAAGGATGTTGGTTTTGATGATAAGTTACCTAGTGTGGAGAAAACACTATAAAACTGAGAGTTGTATGCTAATTGTATGCTTATGGCAATAAAAGTGCTATAGTGAAGCACTGAAATAGTTCTCTCATGGAAAGTATGTGGGTGAGGCAAGGTAAAGGAAATTAATCTAAGCCTTGTATCTAGGCCTTGATGAAAAGGCAAATTCAGAGGTAGTATGTTTTGAGGTGTGATGTTCGTAACATATTTGAAGAGAGTAGGCGCCTCGATTAGTTAGACTTTCCATTTCACCAAAGTGGAAGGATAGAGTGGTAGTAGTACGTTAGTAGGTTAACAAGGTAGGACTTAGAACGTCCCGCTGGTGTGCCTTAGGTCGTTATACCTCGATAACCAATGATGCGAGGAAGTAATGTAACGGGAGGGTTCCTTGTTTAGATTTCGCTTTGTGAGACATCCCACTCATGAAACCGAACGAATGTCAGAAGTTGAGAAAGGTCTTGGGCACTAGAGACATAGTTAGTATAGTATTCATCATACTTGTGTAGGAAACACTTTGATCATAGGGTTATTAGGAGGTAAGGCCAGTAGGACTAGTGGCGCTGATATAGGAAGATTATTGTGACTTAACCACAAGAAGATTAGTGTGTTAACCTTGAGAAGGATTGGATTTCCAGGTATAGGAAGAGTCAAATTTTGAATTTTTGGGTTAGGAAAACCCATGTGTTAATACTACGCTGAGGAAATGAGGCCCATTATTTAGAGAGAGTGTTACGTGTGTGACGTTTACAATGGTTGTGCAAATAGACACGTGTTAAAAGATGTATAGAAACCTTGGTAAGTTGATTTTATATATTGCCCAAAATAGAAGTGGCGTAGTGTATAAAGTTGAGGATTATACTCTGGGCCGGTTATAAGTTAGATTGAAGTTTGTGGATGGAACGTCATAAGAGGTAGGCGATAATCCAAGTGGATGGGCGCAATAAGAGGTAGCACGCCTAAAACTAAGAGATGAGATTGATGGGAATAGTCAAGTATTAGTGTAGTTTCCTTTTTAAGGGAAATTCGATGTCGTGAGTTACACAAACGGACGCTTAGAGTAGTGATTTGTCAGATGGGATAGAGACGGTTAAGTTCTCATTATAGGCTCGTTTTCTTTATATGATCTTATAAAAGAACTAGGTGTGATGTGACGTTAGAGTTAATCTTACGATGAGGTAACATTATAGAATATGGAGACCTAGATAAGCTTGTACTAGAGCATAAACATTGAGTTAGGCGAGTACTGAACGAGTGCATGGTTGAGTGACATTGGATTAGTACCATTCTACTTTTATGAATTAGGATGTGGAGTGATTCACAATCGTAAGTTAGTATCAGTCGTATCTGAATTTAGAGGGAGAAATTCCGTCGTAAGGGGGGGGGGGGGGGAGAATGTAATACCCCGCACTTTTATGGATATTTAAATTTTATAAGTAACTGTAATTTGGAAATTTGATTTTGGAGTTTACGAGTGTTACATATTTATCGACGTCTGTTATATTTACTTTTGGGATTAAGTGAATGAGTTGGAGCATTTTAATTATATGTCGTCGTTGGGTAAAGAGACAAAGGATAATACTTTAATTGGAAAACCGCATTAAGTTGTATTGGGTTAAATTAGTGACCTGCAGTTAAGTGACTCGGATTTAAATTTTGATTGCGCAGTTGGTCTCGGAATGGTCGAGATAGTCAGAATACAGTATTCGGGGGTAGTATTTGGGTTACGGAATTTTTGGTCTAGTAGGGACTCGTAATTGAGTAAACTAGTCATTTTTGGGTTACTAAGGGACAAGCCCTTATTTCTCCCTTATAAGGAACGGGAGAGGAAGAAAGAAAGAAAGAAAGAAAAGGAGAGAAAGAAAGGAAGAGGAGAAAATAAGAGATAAAAGGGAGATTCCGGCCAAACTCCGATGGATTCGACTCGAGATCATCGGATTTTATCCTCTAGGCAAGTGTGTACTTGTTTTATTTCATTTAGTGTATATATCTCATATTATAGTTGGTAAACTATATGATTTTGGGTTAGGACCCTAAAAATAAATTTGGAAAAATTTGAGTATGAGTTTACATATTGATGTAATGTAAACTCTTAATGATTTCTATTGTTAAATCCATGTAAATGGAGTGAAGAAATGGATTGAAATGGGGGAAATGTAAAAACTAGGGTTTTAAGGGTTTTTGGGTATAAATATAAGAAAATTGGTTTAATCCCTCAATTAATTGATGTGTTAGTTATAAAACATAGATTAGATGTTCATGGAGTTGTTGGATGAGATTAGAAATAACAAAAATAGAGGTTTGGGATTTTTGAAGAAGAAGGTGAATAGTGACCAGCGTCACTTCCGAATGGATTCGGCTAGCAAACGAATCGATTCGGCTCTTGGTCAAGAAGCAAAATTTGTAGAACTTTTTGATACGGTCGCGTGGGCTCCGACCATGTATTTTTCTGATTTTTTTGAATTTATAATGATTTTTCTACGAAAGGCTATCCAAGATCAAAATCGTTAGTCAGAAATCCAACCTGACTTTGGGAGAAAAAAATTATTAATTGATGTGTTAGTTAGAAATCAGTGTATGGATAATGATGATGATGATGATGATGATGATGATGATGATGATGATGTTGGTTGAGGTTTGAAATCATAAAATGGAGAATGGGTTGATAAATTGGTATTTTGGAGAAGATGAAATCGCCCTAACAGTGCCCTCTGAACAGGGCGAATCGATTCAGGACTAGACCGAATCGATTCACATAAGGGGACTTGTAAGGCTGTCTCAGGCCGAATCAATTCAGATTAAGATCGAATCAATTCACCTTTGAGTACCTTCTTGCATAATACTTTCCAAATCGATTTGGATGGAAACCGATTCAATTCTCTAGCCCAAATCGATTCTCATTTGGGGCGAATCAATTTGCCTTTGTTGAATTTGGCAGTTTTCCTTCTTTGAGTTTAGGGGGAATTAAATTACAATTGGATATTATTATGGGGGATTCTAGTTATGATATTAGGATTCCTAGATGACGGTATTGAGGGTGAGTAAACCTCGGAATGAACAAGGGAACCTTGGATTAGTTTAATGTACAATCTGGGGTATGGACTTAGTGAATGTTCGATTCGAACCACGTTCGAGAGAGATCTTCGGCAAGTGTGTATAGAGAATACTTATGGGTTTATTATTTTAAGTGTGTGATTACTTAAATATTATTACGAATGGGAACATTTGGGGTTATTTGCTATCGCTATATGAGATTGGCAATTACAGCCATATATATATTTGAGAAGTGACGTAGATTATATATACGATGTGATTATAGTATATATAATATGATACGAATACATGTATATCTGTGTGAATGGTATATTTATGTGAAGCATACCCCTGGTTTGAGGAGCATGGAGCGTATAGTCCCTTGGTCACAGTGTTCATTTTATATTGTGTAATTTTTAGTAGGGGTGAGACGTGGTGGGTATGTTCCGTCTCATTTCCGGGGACAAACTATGACCTCTTTCCATACGTTGTGATTTTGTTTTTACCAAGTCGGTGTGAGAGTCCGATCGCTGGTACCCAGGATGGTATATGAGTAATTCCCTGGAAGATGATAGCATAGAGAGACTGCATCCTCGAGTTATAACTCGGTGGGATGGTTATTGTACTTGGTGTGTATAGTATATTGCTTGTATATGAAGATGAGATATCATATAAAGTAAACATATGTATACGAAGTGAAAAGACTGATAAGGTGTATTTCCCCTTCCGGTAGATTATATCCGAATTTATATGAAAATGAATTATAGGTTCTAGTAAGAACTATCTATATATGTATATATTTATACGGGCTATATATATACACGTTATGTTCTCAGGGCCTAATGGATCTCGACGATCAAAATTTCCAGGTAGTAGTGTATCGGGGGGTTCCTTGTTTGGATTTCGCTTCGCGAGACACCCCACGCACGAACGTAGCGCAGTGTTGGGACTGGGGATAAGTTTAGCCCTTAGTACTCGGGTTAATTAGGATTTTTAGAGATTGGGTGGAATGGGTTTAGTTAGGCATGTTAGCTTAACTAGGTTGTTTAAAGGTATGCGATAGGTGTGCACTATTAGAAGAGGGGTGAGCGGTATCTCATGGGAGTGCGATACCAATTTAAATATGGGATAAATCATATTTTAAAAATATAGCATTTATGCACTTGCAAAATATTTTCACAACTCAGGCTCTGACCTGTTTATCTATTTTCCCCTCCTTTTCTATATATGCATATATATTGGTGCCCATACACAGGAATGCCTAGATGATGATTCCTTCGAGTCAGACGTGTGCTGCAGCAGCTGTGGATGCATGCAGGTTTATTTTTAGATGCTTCTATTCTTGTGATCTAGATAGGAAGCATTCTAGTAACATTCAGGCCGAAAGCCCAATTGTATTCATTTATACTTTTATCGCCTTTTAGTGAAGCATTCAATTTGGTTGTATTATGTTGAGCCGAGTGTTCGGTTATTTTATTTCATTTCAATTTTGATATATATAAACTATGTTGATGTTTTATTTGAATGGTTTGATTAAAAAGATTAGTTAAATAAAATTTTGACGCCAGCCTAATAGGTTATTAGTAATTGAATTGGTTTTCGACAGTGATGCTAAGGATGAACCATATGTGACTCCTATTTTAATTTGGTACAGGATTGATTGCTCGGTATTTTATTAGTCAGGGTGTCACACATTTGTTGAGTGTATAAACTTGGTTGGGATTAAAATCTATGCACACTTTAACGTTTATGTGGTTGATAAAAGTTTTGCCAAATCATACTTTTCATGTGCTACTTTTTTCCTTCCCACTTTTAAGGTTTATATTGTAAGGAAGTTATTATAATGTTAATGATTATAGACTTTTAGGTGATTTGATTCACCATGCTAATAACATTTTGAAATATTTTTCATCATTGTTGAGATTTTCTTGTATTCTTGATTGAGCATATTTTGAGGAACTTGATGTTTGTGGGTTTCACTACTGAAAACCCTCACGAGAAAACACTCATCCACTAGGATAACATAGGGGTTTAAGATCTTATTCATATGATAAATGAAATCGTTTGCCTGTAAATGTGGCATTTTTATCATTTATGATTTTATACTTTTTATCTCTATTGGACTGGATTTGTTTTGTTTCATCACTAGGGACCAGAAATGTCTAAGTTATAAGGTGTGATACGTTATGAATATTGTATATATGTGCTCATTATTATTATGCATTCTATCATTTTTGTGTTCCTTAATTCCTATTTTTAGCATTAACTATACAACCTCTTTTATGTATATTTATATGGTTTGAGAGGTATAATTGAGCTTTTGTAGGTATTAAAGTGCTAAGTGTGATTATTGGTTGCATTTCAAGGAAGTTTCAAAATTTGACATAACTTCAAGGTAATTTTTGTAATTTTATACTTAATGGTTCGAAAAGTGGATCTTCATGAGTGTAGTTCGTTGAGTTATCTTCGCATGACCACAAACGGTTCATCATTTCGAGTCTGGATGATGAAGTTAGAACCATTTTCGCAATGCAAGTTTTTCCTCTTTTGAAGAACCAAATTACCCCAGAAAATAGAGCCATGGTTGAGCCACCGATGAAGAAAGGTAGCGTGCTTCACTCAGAATCCTTGATAGACCGGCGAAAGGGTTGTTATCTACCTCCCCCATCAGATATTAGGCAGTTTTGTTCCTTTTTTTTTCCTTTCTCTTGTATTCCAAAATGCTATATATATGTCAGCTGGATTTTATTATAGGGGGAATATTATAAATCATTTTTTAGGTTAGATTAGGTTATTTTTGGGGAGATTTCAATCTCTCCCTCTCTCCTAGGGTTTCTTCATTTTTGTATGTAAGTTACATTTTTCATCTTCTTCCTCATCTATTTAAGATTTGATTTATTATTTTCTTTCTTTGTTAACCAAGATTATGACTTTGTCAAATTCTTTATTTACTTATTTTCCTTTAGTTCTTGTCATTCACATTGCTTTATAGATAACTTCGTTTAGGTTGAGATGATTGAATTCACCCTGGATTAATGGTTTTCTTAGCTTTGGCGATTGATTATACGAGTTTAAATGTGTTCTTGATTTTACGCCTAGGAGATTTAATAGTGTATATCATGTATTCACTATATTTACAACCATGCATGTGTAATTTTTGGGATATTTGTGGACGCCAAAATCATAGTAGGATTTTATGAGAATTTAAGGAGTGATAACTCTAAATTTAATTAACTGATGAAATGAGATTTGATCGTCCTATACTTGTCTTCCCATGTAACCATTTATACTAATTAACCCGAGGTTAGGGATATTGTTCTCAGTCCATATTTTTTACTCGTTTGTTAATCTTAGTTAAAATACATACCTAGATTAATTTTACACTTTTATTCCCGGGGTATTAAATTAATAGAATTCTAACAACTATTCCTTATGGATTCAATCCCTACTTGCCGCTACTTTCCATAGTTAGCATGCCAATTCTTGGCATTTGTTTATATAGGGCGTAAACACACATGCAGTTTATGTCGGTTATCACCTATCTAGATATAAAGAGCTGAGGCTGCTAAATAAATCATGTATCATCCACAGCTATTATAAAGGCAAGAAATATGTATCCCCGTTGTCCCTACTATTTCTATTACTGCAAACCTGGTGTTTTTTTAAATAAAACAAGAAAAAATTCCCGCGGGTAAAAGCCCAAAAAGTTTGAAAATATTTTGCAAGTATTAAATGTTTTAAATCGATAAAATAGGTGTGTATAACTTTTATAATTAATTAACTAGTCTCACTCACATGAGATAAGACCTCATCTCTCATCTACAGTGCGTACCTAACGCATTCACTTTATTATCCTAATTATACTAACCAGTCTAACTAGGACAATAACCACTATCTAAGACCAATCCTGCTAATACTCTCTATTAGATAAGTGTATACTACCCTCATGAGGTGTATACTAACATCTCTAGTTATATGTTCTATCAGGCTCCAAGCATCACACATCACATCGAGCCACTAGGTCGGAATCTTGCCATCGAACCCAAATGTAAATACATACAATGGAGGCAGTCATAAACATACATCCAAGGGTCGCAACCATACCATAGTAAACCCAATCGGTCTCCAAACCAATACCTATCCTCACACATTGATAGTGGTCATGCAACAGTACTGTTACCTGGGAAATTAATCCAACATCAGTTGGTCAATGCCAGGATGCATCGCCCACTACACGTAACCTCCTAATGGTAGCACTACCGAGTAGGTATATTCAATAGAAATACATAGAAATCACGTGTAAACATATATATTTACAAGTCCCCCGGTATATAGATATGTAATACTGACCCTGTATACAATCCTATGACATACTAGTCTCCTAAATCCCGAACTCTGAACCGACTTCTCGATTGTACATCTAAGTGTTTACTCACTTGAATCCCAATTTTCCTCACCCGAACCCATTTGTCCATTGGCATATCCCACATATCAAACTATGAAAAACATTCCCCAGTAGTCCCACTCTACCTAAAAGCCCCTACAATCATTCATCAGGATCTAACGGGTCAAAATGACACACAAACAAAATTTGGGCAGGTCAGCAAATCGAACCGGTTTGCTTGGTAGCTCGAATCGGTTTAGTCAAGTGAATCGACTCGCTCCCCCGGTGAACAAGTTCGATTTTCTAAGCTCCTAATCATCTTCTTTCTCGAGTTTTCTCCTCCAAAACCCTGTAATGGAGGTCCCAAGCTTCCCAAAACATCAAATTAACATCCTGCATTAATACCTAACCAACCAAGCAGAATCATACCCACAAAATATGACCAAATCCATACGCAAAACCCTAGTGTTCTCAATCATTAATCAATTCAATTAAACACAGAATTAATTAAACTTAAATTTCCATTGATTTTAACCCTTATAAATGTTCTACATGTTCATAGTCGTAAACTCAAAATTTAATCATGAACTTCTTACATATTCATCATAAATTAATTATGAATTACAATTAGATATTAATTATGATCTACATCTCTTAATTAAGTTATCAAAGTCTCATCCTTTAGACCTTTAGATCATAGATTTAATACCATTAACTATGAAGGTAATTAACTACATAATTAAACAAGTTAAATAAAGTAACTACTTGCCTTTGAGGATCTGAATCTGAAGTCTCAACTGTCTGAATGGATTGAATGCATAGATAGCCTATTCTACTCTCTTCTCCAAATCTTTTTCTCCTTTTACTACATTCTCTTCTCTTAAACTCTGTCTAACTCACAATTATGCAGAGATTGAAAATTAGGGTTGTCATTCACCCCTGTAAACCTTATATGCCTCATGTTTACACCCTAATCCCGTTTTCCCAATAAACCCTAGGTGTAAAAAAACTATCCTCCCCTTACACGGGTCATGCTTTGTTTAAAAAAAAACCAAAACCTAATCATAACACCTGGGTACTATGACACCCCGCCTTATTAAATACCAGACGATCAGTCCTTTATAAAATTAAATCAGAATGTCCGGTTAGTTCAGATTATGCATCACTATCGAAATTTTTGTTATTAAAATTAACCACCTAATATTTAAAAAGGTTGATATCAAAATTTTATCTTATTAATAGTAATTGCCAAAAAGAAAATAATTAAACATCACCATTCAACACAAAAGCATTAGGAAAGAACTAACTGAAATAATATGAATAACTAGAGTAAACACATCCAGATAAAATCCCATAAAATAATCCAAAACCATGAAATAAAGTCTACTATCAGAATAAAACATCTAAATCTCTGAATGTAACATAGGAAGGGACGACATATCCAACTGAAGTAAATAACTGATAGATAAAGAAGGATAGACTATGAAGCGTCTACTAGCAATGTCATGTAGCTTCCACATGGGATACATATCGACAATTGAATGGAATCTCCAAAGCTTGGTGTCCCTGTGGCTGAGCACCTAAAATAAAGGAACAATAAAAGAGTTTTGCAGAAAAACGGGTCAGAGTCCGAGTAGAAAATAGTTTAAATATAGCAAGTGCTTAAATTGTTCAATTAGCACAAATATTATTCATGTTAACTTAGAGTACTCCCTTGATATGCTCACCTCTCATCTAATGTGTACGCCTAACGAGCCTAACTACCCATACTAGTCATGATACTCTGCCTGACTATATGTAATATAACCACTATGCTCTAAATAACGCGAAGCCAATATATTTATATCATTTAGGAATAGGTTTAAAGGTGCTTTAACTCATTCTCATAACATTTTTAATTCTCAACTGGTGACCCAATAAGTATTTCCTATAATAGAGCGACAAATATGAAACACAGAATAGGAACTCAGTATACATATATAAAGTCTCAATATGTATACATATAAATATATATTAATACTACACCCCTGGTTAAGAAACCCCTGGTGCTAGGCATACTCGGTTATCTAGTCCCATTGCAACGCTCACGCATGAAGAACAACATGTTTAATCTCTCAATAAACAATAAAACATATACACATATTGGAGGCGAACATAGTTCCAAGCCGATGGGCTACGCACATACCTACGCACCCATACGACCGTCAACACTATCATTCTCACAGATAGCCTGTACCTAGGTTCCATGCTCTAGTGATACGACTTAATATCCCCCGAAGGCACACAAGATATGGTCGTCCACAACGTGCTAACCTTTATTCTATAGCCAGTAGTTAGGTGTGTCATACACATAACATCTCAAGTAATAAGCATGCACACAACTTATATAACACATTAGGCGTTCACGCAACCTGATTTCCATAGTACATAAGTAGTATTATAAATTCTACCACTCACCGTGATTCGATCATATATTTCCTCTCTCGAACCTACATTCCATCCTAGGTTCTATAAACTTCCTATATCCTGAGAACTATTACAATCCCAACGCACTAATAATGCAGAATTTAAGTCACCCGTTACTCACGTAGGTCCTTACTCTCACTTGGATAACCTTAGGACGATTTTTAACTCGAACGGACCCAAAAATCCTTTCTGAAATATCGTTAGAAGTCAAGGGAATCTCGTTCAAACGAATTCTCACTTCGAATGAAATCCATTATTTCGTAATAATTGTCATTAGAATTCTCTTTGGAATTTTTGTTCGAACGAGGTCGTTCGAACGACCTGGGCAGACTTCGAACAAGAAATTAAGTCAGACCCGTATTCTTCTCCAAATTCTATTTTTCCAACTTTCAATCTTCAATATCAACCCAAAACTCAACCAACTTCAAGTTACATGTTTCTAAACTATTTCTAATCATAATAGGGCCTTACTAACATGAATTAGAGTAAAATTCCTTATATGTATTCAAAGGAAACCCAACAATTTCTTCAATCACTACAATTATCATATAATGAACCCAGCAAATTTTTTATTATTCCAAACCCTTCATTTATTTCATTTTTAGAACATAAACCTTCAGATTTAACAATCTACAAATGGGAAAATCCTCTACATGCATACCCATCTCCAATTTCTAGAATTTCTTTTACGATTACCCTAAACAAACCCAAATTTCATTGTAAATTGTTTATATCATCAAATGGAGTTTAACAAAAATAATATATGCCAAAAGGATAGAAAGATAAACTCTTGATTTGGGATGGATTTATGATTCTCTGATTGAATTTGATATGGGGTTGATCCTCTCGTCGCGATCTACACTTTGGCGCAACTTTTGTGTGAAATCTCTTGAGTTTGCCCCTTTATCTCCTGTGGTTCTTCTTCCTCCTTGGTTCTTCCTCTCTTTCTCTCTCTTTCTCACGTAAGGTGAAAATGACAGGCCACTAACCCTATTTGTTTCTAAATAAACTTTATTTTCTTCCATTTAATTACTATAAAACCCCAAAAGACCAAAATACCCCTCCGGGGTGTCGTTTTGGGCTAAAATGCCCCGAACTCTAATCAAAACACCCGAGTAGTACTTTCTGACTATCTCGACCCTTTCGAACACACTGGCGCACTCAAAATGTCCATACGAGTTATTTAAAACTAAATTGCCTTTTAACCCCCAAAATAGAAAATTGACGCGACTCATATGCGCATCCCAAATAATTATATTTGAACTGTCGTGTATCTCGTCCCCGACCATATTATTATTTCCGAAACCATCTATTACGTTACTCACTATGTAATGTCCAACATCATTATTATTTAACAAGGTTTCAACATAATTATTTTCGATAACTACCAACTCTCGACACGTTAGTAATTATTACCATTAAAATCGAATTAATTATAAATTAAATTTTCTCCCTTTAAATTAATTAATCCCAATTTCCATGATTTCATAATAAAATAAATATGCGTAAAAATACGGGGTATTACAGGTACCTATTTTGGACTACTTCGACCCATTTTGGACCACCAGTACACTAAAAAAGGTCATCCGAGTCAGCCAACTATAAATACATCAACATGTCATTAATCGGGCCCAACACGTGCGTACAGTATGCATCGCCCATAAATATACAAATTCTCCAATGAAACTCTCCATCGACATACTATAATAAACCATCGCATTTCAATCATATACGACATATAATAAATCACATATCTGTTTACTTATCACACGCAACTAAATAATAATAATTATAAATAGTAATCCTTACTAATTAATATTTACCAAAACTCAATTTAATTTTTCTAATTAAATTAATAATTATATGCACACGAAAATTCAATAATAATAAAATTACGGGGTATTACAGTATATACATATAATTTTCACCTCTTTCTTTGCCCTTATTTCTTTATTTTGAGAAAAATACAAAAAATATTTTGAGTTTATTTATTTTTGTTTGAAAGTAAGTTGTAATCCATGTGTGATTTACTTCTCTCATACTTTTGCATTTATATGCTTTAGTATATGCATTACAAATTCAAAAATATTTTTAATTTTCTTGATTTTTTATTTGTGCTTAACCATACTAAATGTTAATGGGTAAATTTTGTTAAGTAAAGAGAATTGGATAGTTTTATTTTGATATATTTATGTGCTTCATGTAATCAATTTCTTAAAAATATCATGAAAATTAATATATGCAAGTGTATTGCAGATTCTTAGCTTGTATATCACACTATCACACTTGTTTTAGTCGTTTATTTATACTTATCATGATGATTAATAATCTTATATTATTTTCTACTATCATTATATGGCTTGGTTGTTTAGTTTTCATGGTCCACTTTTGTGAATTTGAGTGATTTATATATTCATGTTTGTTGCAGTTGAAAAAGACCGCTTTATACATTGATAAGGGCTTCCATTAGCATGATAACACCCGATTTGAATTTAAGTATCATTGGGTAGGTGTCATCTATGTGTGTGAAAATCCAATCAACAGTAAAAGCCAACATGTTTAAAAAAAGACACGACTCAAGTACTTAACCAATAAAAAAACAAGATAAGACTATAGCTACAAATTCAAATGAATTAATTATTTTAGTTTGCAGTTAAAAAATTCAAGTAACATTTGCTTGAAGTATTTAATGAAGTGGATGGAAACTTCTTGCCTAATCCATTCTTTTGGTGACTATTTCTCTTATGATTTGAATCGATGATATTTAAAACACTGGTGATTCATTTTGTTCTCTAGCACATACATATGTCAAATATCACATGCTAAGTTGAGTTTTTATATTAATTGAGATAATTGTTATATTTTATTGTAAAAATTCTATATGTGTAATCAATTTGATGGTTTTGAATTCTTAATAAAATTTAATCTGTGGTTTATTGGTGAGAACAAATATTGTGTTTGTGTACTTATACCCTATATGTTTTACCTTTACCTTGTATGATATATTTCGTTCATATCTAGTGTCTTTTGCTTGTTTTGGTTGGATTATTTGACTTTATTTCTCTATTTTATTTTCAGTAAACCTTGTGTATCATACATTTGAGAATTTTGGGTATATATGGTATTGATTTGATGTTGAGAGTTTGACTGTGCTTTTGGCCATTTTATTCTTGTTTAGGTATTTGTTGCTAGTGTGTTTTTGATGAGTTGATATTAAGGGGGAGAATATTTTTCAAATGAGTGATAAGGTTTTATTTTTCTTATTTTTTCTTATAGGTTTGTTTTTTCCTCAATCCGTTTGCACGAGTTATTTTGTGCCCGTTTGTATGACTGTGTTTTTTCCCATGGGCATGATACCCTCTTTTGGTACATTATAGTTTGCTTTTGGTTCATGTGTTTCTTTGTATACCTCTCATGTGTTTATATCTACGGCTTTAGATTGTGTACCTCTAATCATCTTCTTGCTTTTATCTAGTTTCTTTATGCGATTTGTGGATGATAGTGTTTATTCTTAGAGCTTTGTGTCATCTCTAGGATTTTTATTGTCCACCATATTATGAACTTTGTATGACCTAAATAGTTCAAATGTGTGATTTCAAGGATTTTTACCGTCCACCATTTTTTAGCTTTGTATGACCTAAAAAGTTCGAGTGTGTGATGAGACCTTGATTATCTTTGGGATTGGATTTATATGTGATTCAGTTGGGTTAGCTTGTTGATTTCACCCATATCATGATACTATCTCACTAGTTTTATCTTAGATACATCTTTTCTCCTTGTAGGTTTATATGTCCCTAGTGGCATCTTTGCATTTATTTTAACCAGTGCTTCATACCTAATCTTGATGACTATTTCTTATGAGCTAATATGATTCCATATATCTCTTTGTGATACCTTGTGTTTCTGTTTGTTAAGGTGTTTGATGTTACATATGCTTGATTATGAATTATGTTTAGGTATCCTATCTCATTTGTGTTAAGATATTTTATATTTATCTATTTCATGTGATGATTCTTGCTACGATACTTATGGACATATGTGTTTTTGTCATATATTATCATGCTTGTCATATGTTCCACGTTTTTTTCACATGTATTTGACATATGTTTTCATGATACTCTAACTCCAGTCATGTTTTGCATGATTCATATGTTTTTCTTTGTCATTCTTTACATCTTTCTCTTTTTTCATGCATAGATTTAGGGAGAGTGATATTTTCTTTAAGGGGAGCATTATTTTCTTTGGGAGGAGAGGTATTTATTTTAGGGGAAGCTTGTCTCTCTTTATTTGTTGTGTTATTAATTTGTGGATATATTTACATACTACACTTTTGGATCTCATGATACACATTCTTTGATGCTAACAAGTATTTCTTATGTGGTTTATCTCAATATATCATATGGTCAATCTTGAATTATCATTAATTATATCTCTTTACCCTTGATATCTTGTGATTTTTTGTTGTTATCCCACATGTGATATGGGGGAGAAAGATTTTATGTATACCCATCATGCGATTGGTTATCATATTCTTGTCTTTGTTATATTTTCTTTATTTTTCACATCTTTTGAGCTTTATGATTTATTTATCTTAGTATTATATATTCTACCTTAGTCTATTCGTGGTAAAATGGGGGAGAAAAGATCATCTTGGATTGTGAATTTATGGACAGATAGTTCCTATGTAGGGGGAGCTTTGCCTTCACATCAAAATTACCTGCTTGATGATTTTGGGTTACATGGGCTTTACAGGTATCTCATTGTGGAGAATCTCAGTTTGTTTTGTCCATTAGAAGTCTATGTTATATTTTCTAGGGTTGTGGGTGATATAGATTTATTATTGAGATTTTATTGTATATAGTGCTATTTGAATCTATTTTAAAGTTTTGGGATATTTTGATTTTTTTCACGAAATATCCAAAGGGGGAGATTGAGGATGTAAAGATGTGTTTGTTAGATTATTCTGTGTCAAAATATTTTATTTGTCGGATGTATATGAGATTGTATTTTAGTTTAGGAATATATCGCTGTCATTTTTTTGAGTCTAGATGCTTGACTTTTATATGTGCGTCTATTTGTGTCTTAGTAGGCTTGCATTGCATTGCTTGATCAAATAAGAGAATTCGGTGCATTTTTTGACCTTTTTGGATATGGTATATGACCCATGATGCGCTTTAGTATACCCCCACATATTTTTTTCCACATTTTATGCACTTTTTTATCATCAAAATGTTACATTTTTCTAACATGTGCAAAAGGAGCCATTCGGAATCATTTAGTTTGAAAAGTCCTTCAAAATGGCATTTTGGTAATTTTGTGCCATCGGGTGTAAGCAGATGTGTGCAGATGAGTAGAATGTACCTGTGCACACGGCACCATGTGCACAGAATATTTTTAGACATGCACGCAGATTTGACTAGAATGCTCATATTTGGTCTTTTGTATGACTATACGCACAAACATCACAGATGGTACGAAATTCAGTTTTTTTCACTATGAAAAGCCATATTGACTCTATTTTTTAATTAGAACTCTTGCTTCATATTGCAAAATTTTCACATCTAAGGGCTTCTCTTTCTCTGTCTAGAAACCCCAGATGATATTTGATTTTACCTCACTTTTATTAAAATATTTGTCAGAGAGTTTTGAGTGATTCATCAAAACAAACTTAGAAAACTATCCTTCACCATTTATAGTTAAAGATCGTCAGTTGAGAGGAAAACAATGGAATATCCGACGAGCTAGAGTGGAATTATCTAAAGTGGATGTGTGGATGCTAATTAGAAGTGGAGGCTTCTCTTTCTAAAAGCTTTGGAGGAGTTTGGTTGAGAGCCACTAGAGGATTGCAAGAACTTATAAATTGGAGGTCAATCTAGGTAAATGCCCGATTTATTGTAAAAATGTTCATGTTTCTAATGGATTAGTAGTAGTGTCCCAAAGTTTTTTTACTTTAGGTGGATTTTTTCCTCGTATATCTTGGTATTGTGCTTATTCTCAAATTTTCTATTACCCACAATACATAATCTCACATTATCTCACATAATCTCAGATTTACAATTAAGTTAGTTTGCTAGATGGGTAGATATCACATAATTGCAATTGAACTAAACAAATTTGACTAGATTTCACCTAAATCACAAACTAATTTGAATTTGGATCCAAGTGATTCTAGGTGTAGATTTCTCAATGTGTTTAGTTGAAATCGGACTCAAGGGCTCTTAAATTGGATTTTAATTGATCACATTACTATTTTCTTGAACTTAAATTAGATCTAATAATTTTAAGGTTGAGTTTTTGATAAATTTTCTAAGTGAGTGTGAGTTGGAATTGTTAGAGTAAAATTTAATATATGGGCTTATATATGAAATAAATATGAATTACATGCTATTAAATAAAGTTAGGCCAATTGACGTGATTAATTTAAGTTTTGGGGCCTTAATAATGTATAATTAAATTGTGAGTTTTAATGTGTAGAGACAAGCGAAATTTCTATTTTATGATGGTTTAAAATAAAAATATACAAAATATGAAAAGATACAATTGTCTTATAAATTGGGATCATTTTCCCCAGATCGCACAACTCACTTCTTCTGATTCCCATTGTGAGAGAAAAATTCAGGCACAAAATAAACGTTTTGATCTGAAAGATAATAAGACCTCAGACTCAGATATTTTACTTTTCTCATTATGGATTCAGGTACACTTCTGCAAATTCAATATTTTTATTTCTTGATAATTCAATATAAATGTTCATGTTTGTGTTATGGTTTGCATAAAATAGAAATTAATCCAACTTGTGGTATGAGAGTTATTTCATGTTGCATTGTTGAGAATATATTAGGAAGGTATTTATATTAATTTTGGGCAGAATATAGTATTTCAGAAAGTTCAATAATTTTGAAAAAATTTGGTACAAAAATATTTTTCGTTTTATTACAATTCCAATGATATAAAATTCATGAAATTTGAAGTAGCGGTTGATTTTATATTAATTTTTGAAGATTAAGAAAAAAAAAGATTAGATTTGATGGTAGTGGAAGGTTAAGAGTTCGTCTCTTGGTGCTTCATTTTTTAAGCCTTTAAAATGACCTTTCAAGTCTGGATCCCAGGGGGTTTTGAACCCATGACCTTTAAAGTCTGGAGTCTAAGCGGTTTTGAACCCATAACCTTTCAAATCTCGAAACTTTAATTAAGACTATCAACCACTAAGCTAAGCCAACTCTTTAGTTATGCTATTGTTTCCAAATATAAAGTAGTTACAAAATATTACTTTCATGCTTGTATACAATACAAATTTAAATTCAAATGTTGATGTGTATATATATATATCGAGATAAATTAATTTAAGCAATATGTCACCAAATAATCAAAGAAATAATTTTTATTTCGAACTATAAAAAGATTATGTTCATGTACTTTACGTGAATATTAATCAGCCCAAAGGAAGATTAATTTTTAACAAAATTGCATGTGCACCTTTAGTAATAAGGGCGTGATATATTTTTTTTTTTTACATATGAATAATAAATCGACCCAAAGAAATAATTATTATTCGATATGTTCTTATTATTAGTGTTGGATTACTACACCAAGATATCACTTACAAGTTAATAATTTTCTCAAAGATAAACTATTAATAGAGTGTCCGATATCTTAAAATAGGGTTTGCCTTTATTTGAATTTATTTTTGTTTTAAGGCTTATATGAGCTAGTTTTACTTGTTTGTTGTTCTCTGGATTCACCTATTAGTTATGCTTCTAACATTACTCCCAGTATTAATTTTATTCTTATTCTTATGCTTAATGGCACAATCTTTAATTCATTGCAAGAGAACCTCCATATAGTTCTCGGTCTCATGGAATTGGACCTTGCATTAAGGGTTCCTTCTCCTGTGCCTATTACGGATAATAGTTTCTCTGATGACAAAAAGAACATTGAAAGGTGGGAGAAATCAAATCGCATGTGTTTGATGATCATAAAGAATGTCATTCCAGAAGCATTAAAGGGAAGAATATCAAAAATAATAAAGACAACCAAAGAGTTCCTAAAAGAAATTAAGAATAGATTTACCAGGAATGAAAAGGTTGAAACAAGTACACTTTTGTCAAGTCTCATCTCGCTATAAAGTTAAGAGCAAGCTTGATCTCTCTAAGGATTTGCTTGTGCATTTGGTTTTGATATCTCTTCCCACACAATTAAGTCAATTTAAGGTGAGCTACAACTACCAAAAGGAGACTTGGTCTCTTAATGAGCACATCTCACATTGTGTGCAAGAAGAGGAAAGTCTGAATCAAGAAAAGATAGAAAGTGCTTATTTGGCTAGTACTTCCAATGATTAAGGGAAGAAAAGAAAGAAGTATAAAGAAGTCGTAGTGGTGCCATATCAAAAGAAACAACATAAAGAAAAAATATGTATAGTTGTTTCTTCTGTGGAGTTGGGGGACATAAGAAGAAGCAATCTACCAACTATCATGCTTGGCGTGTAAATAAAGGTACACTTCTTAATCTAGTTTGTTCTGAGGTTAATTTGACTTCGGTATCTAAACACACTTAGTGGATTTGAATGAGACATTAATTGTACCGTCATTTAGACGAAATTTTGTTTTTATTTCTTCATTGGAAAATTTTGGTTATACTTGTTCTTTTGGAAATAATACTTTTAGTCTTCTTCATAATTCAAATTTGGTTGGTACTGGTTCTTTATCTTATGTGAATAACCTTTATATGCTTGATACAGTTGCTTTATATAATGAAACCTTGCAATTAAGTACTCAAGGTGTCAAAAGGAAATTAACCAATGAGAATTCCAGATCATTATGGCATAAGATATTAGGTCACATCTCCTAAAGTAGAATTGAAAGACTTGTGTCAGATGGAATTCTCAATTTACTTAATTTTTCAGATTTTGAAATTTGCACAAATTGTATAAAGGAAAAATATTCAAACATAACGAGATTTGGTTCCAATAGGGCTACAGATGTCTTAGAACTGATACATATAGATATTTGTGGGCTATTCCCTATGCTTTCATGGAATGATTAATAATATTTTATCACATTCATGGACGATTTTTCACATTATGGTTACTTTTATCTCATCCATGAAAAGTCCCAAACTCCGGATGTGTTCAAATTATTCATGGTTGAAGATGAAAATCAACTCAGCAAAGGATTAAAAGTGTCAGATCTGATCGTGGTGGTGAATACTACGGTAGTTATTATGTCCAAATAAACAACACCCAGGACCATTTGCTAAATTCCTAGATGAATGTGGTATCATCCCACAGTACACTATATCAGGTTCTCCAAACATGAATGGCGTCGTTGAAAAGAGACACAAAATACTTAAAGACATGGTAAAGAGTATGATTAGTTACTCTAACTTACCATATTTACTCTGGGGTGAAGCATTAAAAACAACAGTGTATATCCTTAACAGATTAATAAATAAAGCAAATGTTAAACCCCCTTTTGAACTTTAGATAGGCAAGAAGCCTAGTTTGAAGCACCTTCATATTTGGGGATGTCCAGTTGAAGCAAGGCCTTATAGGCCACATGAAAAGAAATTGATTCAAGAACAATTAATTATTATTTTATTGGATACTCTGAAAGGTCTAGGGGTTACAAATTCTATGATCTTACTACTAATACAACTTTGGAGACGGGAAAATCCCGGTTCTTTGAGGATCTTAAGTTTGCCGGGGGGATAAGGTTAGTGATTTTGGTTTGGAAGAGGAATGTGTTGATATTCCCACAGTTGTTATTAACATTGATTAGGTTCATATCCCTGACGTTATGAAGCAGATCCTAATCAAAACAATATCCAAGAACCTCCCATTCCAAAAGAACAAACCCTGCCACCTCCAAAACCTATGCCATTAAGGAGATCCACTAGAGAAAGGATAAGTGATGTGCTAGATTATTAGATTGTATTTCTCCAAGAACATGAGTTTGACTTAGGTGCGGTGGAAAATGATCCAATCACCTTCCATCAAACCATGGAAAGTTCTAATTCTCAAGAGTGGATTGATGCCATGAATGAGGAGATAAAGTCCATAAAGGGCAATAACGTTTGGGATCTTGTCCCATTACCTAAAGGTGAGAGACCCATTGGTTACAAATGGATATTTAAAACCAAGAGGGATTCGAAAGACGATGTGGAGAGATACAAATCCCGTCTTGTCGCTAAAGGCTTTACACAAAAAAAGGCAGAGATTATAAAGAGACTTTCTCTCCGGTTTCATCGAAAGACTCTTTTAGGATAATAATGGCATTTGTGGCGCACTTTAACCTTGATCTTCACCAGATGGATATTAAATTTCGTTTCTCAATGATAACATTTATGAAACAATCTATATGGTGCAACCAGAAAACTTTGTGTCGGGAGATGCAAAGAAGAGTGTTTACAAGAGAAAGATATCCATTTATAGGCTAAAGCAGGCTTCTCGTCAATGGTATTACAAGTTTCATCAAGTTATTATCTCATTTGATTTTGAGATGAATCTGGTTGATAATTATATATACCACAAGTTCAGTGGGAGTAAGCATATTTACTTGGTTTTATATATTGATGACGTCCTACTTGCCACCAATATAGTTATGTTTCTCGAAGCCAAGAGATTTCTTTCAAAAAAATTTGAGATGAAAGATCTTGGTAACTCTTCTTTTATGTTGGGTATACCTATACACCGAGATCGCTCTCGGGGTAAACTTGGTTTAGCACAAAAGAGCTATATCGAGAAAGTTCTTAAAAGGTTTGGCATGCATGATTGTAAACCGGGTGACACCCCTGTGGCTAAAGGAGATAAATTTAGTCCCAGTCAATCTCCCAAGAGTGATTTTGAGATTGAGGAGATATAAAAGATTCCTTATGCGTCAGCTGTAGGAAGTCTTATGCATGCTCAAGTATGTACGCGTCCGAATATTGCATACATTGTTGGCATGTTGGGCAGATACTTAATCAATCCTGGAAAGAATCAGTGGATAACAGCCAAGCGAGTCATGAGGTACTTATAGAGAACAAAAGACTACATGCTCACCTATTGGAATTCGGATCAGTTAGAGATCATCGGATATATAGAATACGATTTTACTTGATGCCAGGCATCCAATCATGGAATATGGTTGCGAAATTTTGTCACTGGGCTGCATATTGTGAATGGCATTAAAAGACCACTTAAGTTATTTTATGACAATAAATCAGAAGTATTGTATTCCAATAACAACATGAGTTCTACGAAGTCAAAAGTTTATAGACATGAAGTTCCTAGCTGTAAAAGAAAGAGTTCATAGTGGTCTTATGCCTATAGAGCACAATGGAACAAAGTCCATGATTGCGGATCCGCTGACTAGGGGATTACCACCCAAGGTCTTTTAGAAGCAGACTACTCATATGGATGTAGTTTCTTTTCTGGATATGTCGGTTTAGTGGGAGTTTATATTTTAGATGCTTTCATAGACACATTTGTTATGGATTTTATGGTTATTTACTTCAGTAAAGTATTCAGTTTATATTCACTCTGATTTTATATAGTTTGATCTCACTAAGGTTTAAGGAGGACAAGTTAGAAATAGGCTTGTTAAGATCACATTGCATGAAATTTTCGTACTACACATCTACACTTGATATTTGTCATTAGTTATATTGATATATGTGATCATTGATGGGTCTACTTATGAAATATGTAATGACGATCGCTTTGATTCTATATTGGTGTAGTTAATGGACAAGATGTTAAGATGCATAAAATTTGGATAGAAAAACTCATGATCTCATTAAATATAATTCAAGTTTATAAAGTTACATATATAGCCCAAGTGGGAGACTATTAAAGTAAAATTTAATATATGGGCTTATATATGAAATAAATATGAATTATAGTCTATAAAATACAGTTAGGCCAATTAAAGAGATTAATTCAAGTTTTAAGGCCTTAACAATATATTATTATAGTTTGGGTTTTAATGTGTAGATGCAAGCATAATTTTTATTTTTATGATGGGTTAAAATACAAATGTACGAAATATGAAAATATACGATTGTCTTATAAATAGGGGTCGTGATCCCCAGATCACACAACACTCTTCTTCTGATTCCCATCGTCAGAGAAAATTTTAGGTATAAAATAAACGTGTTGATATGGAAGATTATAAGACCTCAGACTCACATATTTTACTTTTCTCGTTATGGATTCATGTACGATTCTGCAAATTCAACATTTTTATTTCTTAATGATTCAATATGAATGTTCATGTTTGTGTGATAATATTAACAAAATAGAAATTAATCCAACACAAATTTTATTTTACAAATCAATTGTTATTGTTTCGTTTTTAAACAAGCAAAATTTTAATTGGTAATGAATTTCAAGTATGTCCTATCCCCCCTTCCCCCCGGGGAAAATAGCGCACCGCATTTTCATCATTAATCACCTTCACAGTTTTAAGTGAAAAAATCAAAAGTTAACCTCATCATTAAGATGTTGTCCAGTGCCTACCGTTGACTTGGGAGAAAAAGTAGGTTAGTAGCGGAAATGTTGTGTACTCTCAAGGACCTTACTGATTATTTCATCTATACATATACATGTAGACCCCATATTCATACATTAACCAGAACTTGAATTACTTTCGTAGCACAAATGGTGTGTATGGAAGGATGTAACTAGTGAATAAATATGTTAATGCCTAATAATATTCAACCCAACCAGCTTAAGGAGTGGCAAACTGCAAAACTTATAGCTCAAGGAGCCATCCCTTATCAGTAAACTCGCCAAATTCATGTATCTTGAAATATGTAATGATGTTGAAGGTCATTAGGATTTGTCACCCGTCACATGTCCACTTTACCCAAAGCATCAGGTTGCTCCATAATTGAAGCGATTTATTGTACATGTCTATATTATACCTCTAATACAATAGTATGAGAGTTTTTAATATTATTTAATGGATTAATTTATTAACATATTTCTCCAATTACTATTAACGCTCATTGTGAATATCTCTTATCTCCATGTCCTTCTCTCTTCCCAAGGTTAAATATAGATATCTAAGAGACCCGTATATTGAAGAGACCCATTGTGAATGAATAACTATATTCACCCCATATACTCTATGAGTCCTCATCAGTGGCGGAGCCAGGATTTTAGGTGAACTGGGGCGAAAATTTCAAGTGGTACCGGGGGTTTGGGAGCGGGAGCCCCCGAGGCGATTTTTTTTTGAATTATTTCAAATTTTATACAAATTATAGTTTTATAATGCCCATACAACTACTATCGACGATTATTAACAATACCTAATTAATTTCTACAAATTAAAGTTTTATACAAAAAAAAACAATAACTTTTGTAATATGAGAAAAAAATTTCAATCAGAAAATCTACAGGAGCTTACCGGTGCAAAGCACAACAAATCTACAGCAAAGCACATCAGATCTACTGGAAATCTACAACAAATCGGGACTGAAGCAAATCTACAGCAAATCAGACTTTGCATCATACTTCGTGAAACAAATGAAAACAGGAAAGATATGAAAACTACTTACCGGAGCAAAGCACGTCGGAGCGGTGGAACAGAGCACAGCAGTACAAGAAACCCTAATTTTTTTTTCCAAATCTGAACTGGGGCGGCCGCCCCAGTTCGTCCCAACGTGCGGCCACCCCTGGTCCTCATCCCACCATATCTGACTCGATTATGTCTTTCATCTTTTCTTTTTTTCAGTTTAGATGTTCAACTCTTTTCCTTTTTATGAGTTTGGTTTTCTTTATTTTGAATATATACCTACTGAGTTAACAACGTGGGTCACTATTTTGATTCCACATTTCCATGCAATCAAGAAGGATCCAAAATAGAGAGCACCCAATACCTTCAGCTTCATAGCAAGGTATATATATAACTGAAGCCTTATATTTCTCTATTTTTCTTTTGTTTCTTTCATAACTAATGCCTCTTCTTGATTAAGATAAAAAGATAAATTGTAGATGTCGATAGAATGAGAGACACAAGTTTTGCATTTTGGAATGAATTTATCAATTGTCAAGAAACGTGACGAACGGGATAAGCGTCAAAACATCTGTTATTTTTCTTTAAACATATATCTTCTTATAATTACCAATGAATATCTTACAACAAAACCACAAAACAACCACATCTGTAGAAAAACGAACCGTATGTCCATTCTGAACTATCGCTCACAACATGAATCTAAATGATCGAAATAAAAACAGCCAGTCTATCACGTATGCCTTCCATCCACAATATAGAGAAAAGAGATTGGGTTTGATTTGAGGAAACCATCCTCACCGTTTGGCATAGAAGCAAAATATTTAGATAAAATCACGTTGGGTTTCTCCATACCCTCCCAAGAAATAAAAATCATCCAAGACCCACATACTCTTGGAAGAGAGATATGGAAGAAAGGAAGAAAACTTGCTTTGGAGCGCAAAGAAAATGAAAGAGTAAATGATGATACAGAGGTCCTGAAAAAGCTTTATTGAGATAGATTCGACAGAAAATGGGAGGGTGAAAATATCGAATATATTTAGATTAGAAAACGAGAGAGAAAGAGAGATCTAGAGTTGGAGAAAACAGAACTACCCACTCACACATCAAAGGGGGCATCAGGTTCTTCTCACCACTAAAAAGAAGGTTTGTACGATTATGTTATTTGTTTCATTTTGCAGGATAAATTTTTGTTGTTTTATTTACGGTCAATTATTGAATAGTCTCTACTATAAATGTATATTTTTTTAAAAAGGACACATATTTTAATTTAACCCATTTAGTCCCTCAAGCACTCAATATTATCTTATTTTTAGAGGTCCGCGCCAGCGGCACTCCCTTTTCAAAATATGTGGCAAAGGACTTTTTGACGCAAAATAAAAAAGCTTGGACTAAATGAGTATTAAAAAATGTTCGAAGGACTATTTGGTATATGTCCATTTTATTTAATGTTGACAGATTTTCATCTAAATAAGAACATATGCCAAAATTTGAAAGCGGATTTGGGTTGACATTGAATTTTTATATTTGTATGTTTTTCATAGATTTGGTGATAACATGTAAAGGTGTTTTGCTTTTTTATTTATTTATTACTAAAAAAATAAAAAATAAATAAATAAATCCCGTAGAATGACTATTGAATTGCATTGGGTAATGCAGGAAGTTAACATCTCAAGTCATGGAATAGAGGATGTTGAAAACAAAGTTATGGAGGGATCGCCAGTTCTGCACGTCGCACAAGATTCAAGCTCTCAAACTTCAAAAATTAAAATTCCGTAGAATATAACGACATAAGATCGCCAAAGAGACTAAATTCATCATGGTAGCTTCAATAATTTATATTACACATGGTAATCAATAATACAACAATAGCTTACTCTATAAAAAAATCTGTATAATTTAACTTTAAATTTCATTACTTTGCTGGAGGAAAGGAATAGAAATTGAGGAAGCAAAGTGACATCTCAAACCCTATGGCCATGTTTGGTTGTCCCAAAATTGTAAATTGGATTATTAATAAATTGATCCATTTATAAATTGATTCATTAATTGTGTTTGGTTTCATTAATGAAATGATCCATTAATTGCCCCATTTTAGCTCATGTGCAAAATCTGAAATTTGATCATTTCACAAAAAAATTGAAATTAATTCATTTGAAATAGGAGTCACATAAAGTGCATGTTCCATCTCCATCTTCCTCTCTCTCTCTCTCCTCCCCTCCCCCTCTTTCCCTCCCCCTCTCTCTCTTGATTTATTTTTATCTTTTTCTCATAGAACCTTAATATCAATTTCAAATTACCAAACATTGTGTAAAATTGGATTTAACTCATTTCAAATTCACTCATTTACAATTCAATAATTTACAATGAACCAATTTACATAATCAAACAATTTGCGCAACCAAACTGGGCCTATATACATTTTCCCATTTGCATAATCATAACCTTTTCGATTGTCTTAATAATAATAAATTAATTTGAAAAATCTTCTTTAGCTTTTTGTTATGCACTTACTATGCAACTTCATATGTCATTTCATTATAATTATATAATTTTTTTGGGGAGTAAAATTATATTTATTAATTAAGTTTTTTATAATTCGTAACAAACTCTGATAATAATAACATCACTGAGTCCTTTAAAGTTCTTAGTTGGTGTGCAAGAAGAAATCTATAATCCAAACTAAGGAGTTTTGTCAAATTAAGGCGATGATGCACCTTTTCACCCACGGGCTCAAATGTATAAGTCATTCGCATGTCACCGCATTTAAAATATTGTTCACATCATATCACAAATATTTTTATTTTTAAAAATATATGAACTCTTCGCATTCAATAAAAAATTACTAATCACATTAAGTAGTTCTTAACAATGATCTTCTGCTAGTATCTTTAACTGAGATCCAGTTGGAGGGGATCTTTCTCACAAAGCCAAGTATAATTAATAGCACTAATGGTAGTGATGATAGGGGGATATTGAAAATCGGACACTTCCTTAGCCTATCATGTTGTGACTAGAGTGTAACTAGGGAGAAGCGAGTACTTGAAAATGAAATGTGAAATTCTTGATTAGTCTACTTCCCCTCAATGATGAATCTCATAATATATATATATATATTGATGATGCTAGAATTAGCACCACCAGATAAGGTGTTTTCAAGCTCAATCTAAGAACAACAATGGCAGCATAGTTACGCAAAAGGTAGGAGAATGAGATGAGGAGAAGAGGAGAGAGCACCAGAATATAAGTGGTTCAGCCTAAATTGGCCTACGTCCACTGTGTGAATGACCTCACTGTAATAAGGCACTAATGGCCATGGATACAATCTCTCAATCTCTCTCTCTACTGTGTATCTAGACAGAGTTTCAGCTAGGGTTGTCTTTTTGGATCCTTTGCAAGGTAGAGGATGACCTCTATATATAGTACCTAGGGGGTGTAATGTACCCCCATGCATGTAATGTGCATGTGTGTGTTTGCCTCACCAATATGGGAAAGCCATCTGTCACTGTCACATGTATAGAATGATGATGAAATATTCTCCCCACGTGTAAGGAATAATCTTATTATAACTGATTTGTGTTCACGTGCCCTTATCCAAATGTTAGCAGATGCTTGGCTATTGTGCTTGGTGTATGACCTCGGCCTGGAAGAGGCCGAGGTTAACAAGTAGTTGCTCGTTCAATCCGAGATGAGCCATAGTGGCCTCGGTTTAATCCTAGACGAGACAATGGACAAGGTTGGCCTGAGCCGAGGTTGAGCTGGCTTATGCTTAGAGCATCGACTGATGTCTTGATCAGGTTGCTGGTAAGGCTTCTTACGAGCTCGGCCTACATCTGGACGAGGTTACCATTCCCAGGTATACGAGAGTGCTGCTGATCCTTGTGATGCGTGCGATGTCCCTTCGAGAGGCTGGTGGTAGTGTCGGCCTGGGCCGACCTCGCTATGGCCGAGGGCTGATGCTGCATGCCCAAGGCTTGTCCAGTGTCGGCCATGATCTCGGTCGAGGTTGGTGTCTCCGAGTCGAGGTCACACTTGGGGCATATCAATCACCCCCAGCCCTTAGTTACATGTGAGAGCAGGTGACTGTGGGATTTACACATCTCCAAGGCCTTTCTAATATGAACCAATATTTGTTTGACACTTGTCCAGTGTTGAAGTATGTCTTGCTTGGCAAGCGTGTGTTGTCAATCGCCCTTTGGGGCTCCCAAGGAAATGATGGGCCTTGGGAATCGCGCTTGTATATTTAAGGGTTTTGAACCCTCATTTTCCCCCTCCATCCTCAATTCTATCTTCTTCATAATTGCACTCCAACGATTTCTCTCTTAAGGCGCTCTTCACGATTCCTCTGCAGAGGTCTTTGGTGGTGCTTTCTCGAGTTTTCTTCGCTTCCTTCTACTACTTCTTCCTCAGGTATTCTCTGCCATCTTTTTCCCTTCGTTTTGTCCTGTTTTTCCCTATTTTTTGTGTTTTTCGGCGAGCTTAGGGATTTTCAGGCGAGAACTTCATACTTCCAGGCGAACTGTATTTGCCTTAAGTTTCTTGGTTTGATCTTTAAATTGCCTTACTTCATTAGCCAATCTTGTTTGTAGTTTAGGAAGTCTCCCCAAGTGTAGTATCTGCCTCTGATGCTCAGACCCCTATACCAACTTCTTGAGGAGTTCCCCTCTCTTAGGGAGAAGACTTAAGAAAAAATTAGACAAATAGAAAGAGCACAGGAGGAGGCTCGTAGGTCACAAGAATTCCCTATTAGACCCATCTTTCCACCACCCCTGAAGGTGATATATCCTGATCCCTCGGAGTCTTTCAATCAGGCCGAGGTTCCTGTCGATCCCATACCAATGTCTGAGTCTGAGTCTTCCACCTCAGACCCCATGTCCGTGGATTCCTTCCAGGAGGCCATGGACTTCTCAATTCGGGAAGATCGGGCCCCTAATCAGGCCGAGGTCTCCAGCCGGGCCTCGTCCCATAATAACTCGAGCACCTCAGCCTCTTCCTCAAAGGTTAAGATCCTTAAGCCGAGTGTGGCCATTCCACCACCACTTGACGCCATTCCTCTGTCGGCCTTCACCGGTGCCGAGTTCGCTCAGAGGTTCTCGGGTAACCCATCAACATCTGCTCCGGTCGACGTTGAGCTAGATGATGATGACGTTGAAAGTGATGTCGACGTCTCTGAGGCGGTCGAGATCGAGAGTACTGTAACTAAGGTAGACCTCCTTTGCTTCAGATATCT
Source organism: Sambucus nigra (assembly GCA_949130495.1). Lineage (NCBI taxonomy): Eukaryota > Viridiplantae > Streptophyta > Magnoliopsida > Dipsacales > Adoxaceae > Sambucus > Sambucus nigra. The sequence goes on along the minus strand of OX422217.1, from coordinate 360,396,709 downwards.
GTACTCCATTAGTCCCTCCATAAAGCTAAGAAGACCTCTGAGGGACGAGAGGGCTTATCATAGCCGAGACGGCGAGATCTGCTTATACGAGCAGATGTTCAAGTTGGGGTTTCGTCTGCCCATCTATCCCATTATCAAATCTATCCTTTCCTATATCAATTTGGCCCCCTCTTAACTATCCCCTAATGCCTGGAGGATCATAATAGGGGCCATAGTCTTATGGAAGGCTGTCCACCACTCAGACCTCCCAGTTCAGGTTTTTGTAGGTTGCTATGTCCCTTCCTCAGCCAAAAATCATCCGAGCTACTATCATTTTGTAGCTCGGGAACCTGAAAAAAAGATGATTTAAATAACTCAGACTTCCAACCATAATTGGAAGCCTCGATACTTTTTTTCTTCTGGACCATGGGAATTTAGCCCATGTGCTCCCTCGTCCATTCTAGAGTCGAGGATGCCCCTGAGGTGGGGTAAGGTCACAATGTCTGCGAGGGACGACCCTGGCCTGAGCCCGCAAAACCTTCAGAAGGTGAAAGCCCTTCAAGATCAGGGGATACATGGTCTGTTCGTTAGGTTCGAACACTTGATGACCCCCCAATACCTCTCTGAGACATGTCTAGGTGGAAGTCCTCTTTCTAAGCTTGGTAAGCACTCTCTATTTGATGTTGAACCTCTGAGTTTATTTATGTATGATCTTCTAACTCAGATCTATTAATTTTTGCAGAGCTCCCAAAGGATATCTCAGACGAACTCTGGGAAATGGTTGCACCTAGTTTGACGAGACTTGCAAAGAAAGCAGGCCTTAATGCTCCTCCCCCAGCTCCCTCTGCCTCAAAGCCCCAAGCCACAAAGAAGAGGGCTTCAACTGAACATGCCCCTGAGGATCAGAGGCAGAAGAAAAAGAGTGTTGATACTACCATCCCCATCTCTTCAGCAGACGCTTTGTCGGCTCGTCTAGAGCAGTTGAAGATTATTGACAGCATAGTCGGCCATAGTCTGCAGGCCCTAGATGCCTTCAGCTCTACAATGACCGAGGTCGACAAGCGCTTCTTCCGGTCACTTGATACTCCCCTGCTGGTTGAGTTTGACATCCACAGATCCATTCAGGTATGACCTCATATTTCTTTGTAATTTCTAAGTGTAACCTCTGATTTGTCTTTGACTCATTCCTGATCGCAAAATCTGCAGGGCCTGGCAGCGATGCATCACCTCTCCAATTGGACTCTGAGGAAGTTACCCCTCATCCAAAAGGGTCAAGAGGCCGAGAAGGTCCAAAGTTCTTTGAACGCATAAATTGACCGGCTGAAGTCTGAGTTGGGTGAGTCTGACAAGAAGGTGAATGGGCAGGAGAAGGAGGTCTCTCGGCTTAATAAGGACCATTATGTGGCTCTGAAGGCCAAGGACGATGTTCTGCAGCAGAAGGTCAGCTCGACCGTGAAGGCAGCCCTTGATGATGCCTCTGAGGGGATAATAGTCGAGTACAAAAGTTCTGATGAGTTTATGGGCTTTGGTTTTGAATACCTCGAGAGAGGTATCAAGGCTACTACCAAGTGGGCGGCTGTCAAGGAGAAGGAGGCTGGCACTTTGAAAGCCTCTAACTTTATAGGCCTTAGCTTTGTTAATCCTCAGCTTGCCCAGGCCCTTCAGGAGGTTGAGGAGGAGGCTGACGCGCCTGCCGAGACTACCACGTTGGACGGCACAGAGGTTGGAGGGGCAGACCACCATGATGACGTTGTCGAGGTGACCAACGTCGTCCAGCTTAACCAAGCCGAAGACACCAGCATTCCCCCCTTAAAATAATTATAGATTCTCTGAATATTATTTGTAACCCCTGAATATTTATAATTTCTGAATGAGCATGGTTCTTACTTTTCCACTTTGTAACCTCTGAATATTTATAATCTCTGAATGTGTTATTCTCTTAAGAGGATCATCTTCTTTTGCTGAATGTATGTCATGATGTTTTTGCTCTGAAGCTTATGCAATGGTGTTTGCTTAAACTAAATTAGTAGTCTGGGCTCAGACCTCGTTACCATTTAATGGTGTTATGAGGGTCTGAGGCCATCACCCAAGGTGTTATCCCCATAATTAATCTCACCAAGTTAATGATGTTAATGGCCTGAGGACATCCCATTATGGTGTCTGATCTCAAACATCGCCACCACTGAATGGTGTTATGAAGGTCTGAGGTCATCACCTAAGGTGTTATCCCCATAATTAATCTCACCAAATTAATGATGTTAAGGGTTTGAGGTCATCCCATTATGGTGTCTAAGCTCAGACCTCGTCACCACTGTGGTGTTGTGAAGGTCTGAGGTCATCACCTAAGATGTTAACCCCATAATTAATCTCACCAAATTAATGATGTTAAAGGTTTGAGGTCATCCCATTATGGTGTTTGAGCTCAGACTTCGTCACCACTGTGGTGTTATGAAGGTCTGAGGTCATCACCTAAGATGTTATCCCCATAATTAATCTCACCAAATTAATGATGTTAAGGGTCTGAGGTCATCCCATTATGTTGTCTGAGCTCAGACCTCTTCACCACTGAATGGTGTTATGAAGGTCTGAGGTCATCACCTAAGATGTTATCCCCATAATTAATCTCACCAAATTAATGATGTTAAGGGTTTGAGGTCATCCCATTATGGTGTCTGAGCTCAGACCTCGTCACCACTGAATGGTGTTATGAAGGTCTGAGGTCATCACCTAAGATGTTATCCCCATAATCTCACAAATTAATGATGTTAAGGGTCTGAGGTCATCCCTGGCTGGAAGTCTGAGCTCAGACCTCGTCACCACTGTGGTGTTATGAAGGTCTGAGGTCATCACCTAAGATGTTATCCCCATAATTAATCTCACCAAATTAATGATGTTAAGGGTCTGAGGTCATCCTATTATGGTATCTGAGCTCAGACCTCGTCACCACTGAATGGTGTTATGAAGGTCTGAGGTTATCACCTAAGATGTTATCCCCATAATCTCACCAAATTAATGATGTTAAGGGTCTGAGGTCATCCCATTATGGTGTCTGATCTCAGACCTCGTCACCACTGAATGGTGTTATAAAGGTCTGAGGTCATCACCTAAGATGTTATCCCCATAAATTTCTGACATAAGTGAAAAATGAAGCAAGGACCACCATGGGAACTGATCTTTTATTAATAACCTCTTCATGACAAGATGGTACATTTACACAACTTTATGCAACATCATATGTAATACTTATTTAGGTGATCAGCATTCCATGGATTAGCGAAAGGTTCTCCTTCTAGATTTTGTAGCCTGTAAGTGCCAGGCATAACCTCTTCTGTCACTTTGTAGGGACCATGCCAGTTTGGGTGGAGTTTGTTTGCTTTCTGTAAGGTCTTCTTTAGCACTAGGTCTCCCACTACAATGGGTCTTGACTTCACCCTCTGGTTGTAGAATTTCACTACCCTCTGTTGGTAGGCTTCTTGTCTGACCTCTGCGTCCTCTCTTCTTTCTTCGATAAGATCTAGGTCTAGCCTCCTCTCTTCCCCATTATTATCAGGGTCATAGGTCTGAATCCTATGAGTTGGGAGCCCTACTTCTGTTGGTATGACAGCCTCTGAGCCATGTACCAACATGAACGGGGTTTCTCCAGTCGGTGTCCTTGTCGTGGTTCTGTAGGCCCATAACACAGCGTAGACCTCTTCAGTCCATCTTCCCTTCGCATCTTCTAACCTCTTCTTGATTCCATCGAGAATTGTTCTGTTTGTGACCTCAGTCTGACCGTTTGCCTGAGGTCGGCCAGGAGATGAGAAGAACTTCTTTATTCCTACTCTTAGGCAATACTTTTCTAAAGAGGAGTTCTTGAACTGGGTCCCATTGTCCGAGATGAGAGTGTTTGGGAGGCCGTATCTACATATGATATTCCTCCAAATAAATTGGAAGGTCTTATGATCTGTGATCGTTATCATCGGCTCTGCCTCCACCCACTTTGAAAAGTAGTCGATGGCAACCATCAAGAATCTATAATTATTGGCAGCTCTTGGCAGGGGTCCTACTAAGTCAATTCCCCATACTGCAAATGGCCATGGAGAAGTGATTGACGTCATAGGATGATGAGGTTGATGAGGGATAGCGGCGAATATCTGACATTTATCACATTTCCACACATAGGACGCAGCGTCCTTGGATAAGGTTGTCCACCAGTACCCCTGGGTGATGATTCTTTTGGCCAAGGGTCTTCCCCCTATGTGGCTAGAGCAAGAACCCTCATAAATTTCCTGTAAGATCCGGGGGACTTCCATGGGGTGCACACATCTGAGGAGAGGTAGCAGGAATCCTTTCTTGTACAGGACGTCTCCTACTACCGAGAACTTAGCAGCCTTATATCTCAATTTCCGCCTTTCTAACTTGGATTCAGGTAGCTCTCCCTCTCTGATATATCTGAAGAGGGGGTTTATCCATGAGTCTCCTAAGTTCAAATGGTGACAGGGGTTACATACCTCTTCTTGCTCGATGGTTGCCTTCCCCAAGACCTCGATCGGAATGGTCCTTCTAACATCTATCTTCGTTGCCGAGGCCAACCTCGCCAATGCATCTGCGTGGCGGTTACTTTGTCGAGGCACTCTCTTCAGTCTTGCCTCTTCAAAATGTTATAACATCGTTCTCACCCTTTTCAGATATTTGGCTATCCTTTCATCTCTGGCCTCATAGATTCCCAGTACTTGATTGACAACTAACCTGGAGTCACTGTGGAGTAGGAGTCACTTTACGCGAAGAGTCTTTGCCAATGAGAGACCTGCTATCATGGCCTCGTACTTGAACTCTTTATTAGAAGCTCAAAAGTTGAATATCAAAGCGTATTCAATGTTGGCACCATCTGGAGCTGAGAGTATCAACCCTGCACCGCTTCTATTCCATCAACGAAGAGGCTCCAAATATCTGTACCTGATGAGAAGACCCCTTCTGTTATGACTCCTTTTTTGAAGAGGTACCGATCTTCCTCGTTCTCCCCAACTCGGCTCCTGGCCCAGTTGGATGCGATCTCTTCCTGATCTTGGAAGATGTTCGTTGTCGTTTCTTCCGAATCTTGAAAGACACCACGTTTTTCAACACCCTCTAGGCCGTGTTCTGCCTCGGCCTCTTCCCATGTGAACTCAGTGACAAAGTCTGCGAGGGCCTTCCCTTTGATGGCCGTCCTAGGTTGGTAGGTAAGATCGTACTCCCCCAACTCAATGGCCCATGTCATCAAGCGCCCAGACTTCTCAGGTTTATGTAGGACCTGTCTTAGTGGGGAGTCAGCGAGGACAACCATGGAGTGGGCCTGGAAGTAAGGCTTTATCTTCCTCGAAGCATGTATCAGGGCGTAAGCTAGCTTTTCCATGCGAGGGTAATTTTATTCGTCCCCCTGGAGGGAATTACTGTTAAAATATATAGGCCTTTGGATCCCAGCGTCTTCCCGTATTATTGTTGCGCTGATGGATGATTCGGAGACTGCCAGATACACGTACAGTTTCTCCCCTGCTTCAGGCCGAGATAGCAATAAGGGAGACCCTAAATAAGACTTGAGCTAGTTGAAGGCTTTTTCGCACTCTTCGTCCCATTGGAAGGCCTTTCTCAGCACTTTAAAGAATGGAAGGCACTTGTCTGTTGCCCTAGAAACAAACCTGTTAAGGGCAGCCACACTCTCCGTAAGTCTTTGAACATCTTTGATACTCCTCAGTGTCTTCATGTCAAGCAAAGCCTTGATTTTTTTAGGGTTCGCTTCAATCCCTCTCTGGTTGACGATAAATCCTAGGAACTTCCCAGCTCCTACTCCGAAGACACACTTCGCGGGGTTGAGTTTCATTCTGTATGAGTCCATAATGTCGAAGGTCTTTTCGAGATCCATTACATGAGTGCAAGCTTTCAAGCTCTTTGTTATCATATCATCTATATACACCTCTATAGTCTTACCTATTTGCTCTTCGAACATCTTATTAATAAGACGTTGGTATGTTGCCCCTACATTCTTCAGGCCGAAGGGCATCACTTTGTAACAGTACGTCCCTTTGTCGATAATGAAGGTTGTCTTCTCTGAGTCTTCAGCATCCATGAAGATCTGGTTGTAGCCTGAATACGCGTCCATGAAGCTCATGAGCTCATGTCCTGCCGTAGCATCCACCATCTGATCTATTCGAGGTAAGGGATAGCTGTCTTTTGGATAAGATCTGTTCAAGTCAGTGAAATCAACACACATTCTCCAATTCCCATTGGCATTGGGCACGATGGCTGCATTTGATAACCATTCCGGATATGTGACTTCTCTTATAAACTCAGCCTCTTCCAATTTTTTGACCTCTTCTCAGATGACATCGTACTTCTCCTTGGAATAGACTCTTCGTCTCTGTTTGATTGTCCTGGCATCTTTGGTCACGTTGAGCTTGTGACTCATAACTTCAGGGTCGATGCCGGACATATCTGCGTGACTCCATGCGAAGACACTCTGTCTCCTCCTGAAGAAGTTTATCAGCTCTTCCTTGATTTTTGCCTTTAGGGCTTTACCGACCTGGACGGTTTTTTCCGGCTCGTCCTCATTGAGGACGATGGATTCTACCTCTTCCGTGGCCTCTCCATTCTTCAACTTTTTCTTATCTCTTGGGTCAAGCGTATCAATGCTATAAGTGGTGGTTGCCCTCTTATGGGCCTCTCTCTCTTCGGCCGAGTTGAAGTAACATTCTCACACTATGGTCTGGTCACCTTGTACTTCCCCTACCCTATAGGGAGTCAAGAATTTTAGCATCTGATGGACCGTCGACGGCACAGTTTCAAACTCTTTAAGGGCCACCCTTCCTATGATGAGGTTATAGGCCGAAAATACGTTCTCGTCCATGACGAAAAAATTTATCTTCTTGGTCAGCCTCTTAGGCCACTCATCACCCATCCGTACGTCCATCTCATACATGCCCAAGGGGTGGACCTTTTCGCCACTGAAGCCTATCAATGGGTGATGATAGGGTACCAGCCTTGCTCTGCTAAGACCCAGGCTCTTGAAGCAAGGCCAAAACATCACGTCCGCCGAGTTCCCCCCGTCTATGAGGATCCTCTGCACATGTACCCTTGTTGTTATGACCAGAGGGTCACCATGGGGGGCTAAGATACCCTTGAAGTCAAGTCTGGAGAACCCAACTACAAGGGTGTCCATGTCTACTTTCTTCCTCTTCTGCACTATATCGAAAGACGTTAGATTCACAACTTCAAGCTTGGCCTCTGACCTGGCCTCTGCTACGTGAGCCTTCCTATCAGCTACTTCAGAGCCACCTCCTACAAATCCTCCACATATGGTGTCAACACCAAACGAGATCATACCAACCCTCTTCACCGGGGTGTTGTCATCTTTCGGCGGAAGATCCGGATCGTCTTCATCATCACCTTCTGAATCATCGTCTCTTCTGGCCGGGACATTGTCACGGCATATGTCATTTCTTCTTTTCTTAGGGTCATCTCTTCCACCCTTAGGAGACTTACCGTCCACATACTTCCTCAACTTTCCAGATTTTAGCATCTTTTTAATCTCATCCTTCAAGGCGAAGCATCTGTCCGTGACATGGACATGATCCTGGTGGAACTCGCACCATAGGTTTTTATTCCTCTTATATGGTGGGGCTTTCAATTTCTCTGGCCATCTCAGAGTCCTGTCATTCTTAATCTCGTTGAGGATGTGCTCGCAGCTTACAGTCAGAGGAGTATAGTGAGCGAACTTGTCATCACCCGACCTCTTCTTCCCATTTTTCTTGTTTTGGGACTTTCCACTTCCATTGCGATTCTCATCCTCATACTTGGTGGCCATTGCCTCTTCCTCATTCATTACTTTCCCTGCGGTTTCTAGGAGCTCCTCCATAGACCTAGGGGGTCTTCCGCAAGTTTCCACAACAGTTTCCTTTTCTGTAGACCCCCTATGAGGGCGGTTATAGCTATGTTCTCTTCATAATCTTCGACCTCCAACTTCTCTTTGTTGAATCTCTCTATGTAGTCTCTTAGGCTCTTATCCTTGCCTTGCTTGACATACAGCAGGTGAGTAGTCTTCTTTTGAGGTCTCACCCCAAAGCAGAAGTTGTGGATGAATCGTTCAGATAAGCCTTTGAAGTTCTCAATCGAGTTCTTCGTAAGGGAGGTAAACCAGTTGTGTGCTGCCCCTGTTAATGTCCCAGAGAAGGCTCTACACTTCATCTCATCAGGTATCGAGTAGATGTCTGCTGCCGACTGGTACATCTCGATGTGATGTACAAGGTTAGTGCTGCCATCATACTTGGGAGATACCATAGGAGGCTTGAACTTAGCCGGGGTTGGTAAGCCCACTATCCTAGCCACAAATGGAGAACCCTCTGAGTAACCCGTTTGTAATGGGTCCCTTCTTTTAATGAGGTCTCCTATCTTCTCCTCAAGGCGCTGGATAGAGTCATTCCATGGTCTTCTGCCATCGACCTGGCCGAGGTTGTCCCCAGCCACCTCCATAGGATGGACCGAGGGTTCCCCTGTTGGGCACGTCGGTTGTTGACCTCTTCCTGTTCCCTGCCTCTTCTTTTATAGTGTTGGCCTTGGTCTGGCCGATCCTACATGTTCCCTCTCTGAGAGCCTGCTGCGCTCCTCGATCTCAATAATCTCTGTCTTAGGTCATTCACTGGGCCTAATCCCTCAAAGGCTGACCCTCTGCTCAACCTATCAAAGGCTGACCCTCTTTGTTGAGCCTCTTCACCTCTTCGGCCGACACAACCTTGACTTTGCCAAAGAGGTCGTACAATGTTATTTGACACCTCATATGGCTCCCAGCAGTCTTTCGGGGCCTCTTCTGCCTCTAGATCGTCATACTTGTCCTCTGGGCAAGGGTTTCCTTGCCTCCCCAGGCGTAAGCACCTAGGGTCAGCAATGTCCCTTCTCCGCTGGGGTGCAGGCTGGTTCTTCATTGGTGCCTGGGGTGGTCCCCTGGCGTCAGGATGAGGCTGAACAGCCGCCGGAGTGATCATATCCTGTGAGACTCCAGGTGGCCTCATCATAGTTTGGCTGAGCTGTGCAAATTGTTCCTGCGTAGCTTGTTGTGTTGCAGCTAAAGCCCTCAAGGCTGCAGCTACCTCTGCCATTTCGGACTGGGGCGGCGCCTGACTGGAACTAGGCCCTCCACCTCCAGGTTGCGGAAGAGGTGGTGGTAATTCTGATGCCATATGTTAACACTATAGATCTTCAGTAGCAGATGAGCTTAGTACCTCAAAGGACCTCTATCAATGGTGAAGCAGCTCCACGCAAGGGGTGGTGCCTGGTTCACCACCAGAGTCTCCGGTGAGGTTAAGTTGAAGAAGAGGAAGAGATAGCTTCTCTCGATTCCCACAGACGGCGCCAAAATGATGATGCTAGAATTAGCACCACCAGATAAGGTGTTTTCAAGCTCAATATAAGAACAATAATGGCAGCATAATTACGCAAAAGGTAGGAGAATGAGATGAGGAGAAGAGGAGAGAGCACCAGAATATAAGTGGTTCAGCCTAAATTGGCCTACGTCCACTGTGTGTGAATGACCTCACTGTAATAAGGCACTGATGGCCATGGATACAATCTCTCAAGATCTCTCTCTATTGTGTATCTAGACTGAGTTTCAGCTAGGGTTGACTTTTTGGATCCTTTGCAAGGTAGAGGATCACCTCTCTATATAGTACCTAGAGGGTGTAATGTACCCCCCCATGCATGTAATGTGCATGTGTGTGTTTGCCTCACAAATATGGGAAATCCATCTGTCACTGTCACATGTAGAGAATGATGATGAAATATTCTCCCCACGTGTAAGGAATAATCTTGTTATAACTGATTTGTGTCCACGTGCCCTTATCCAAATGTCAACAGATGCTCGGCTATCGTGCTTGGTGTATGACCTCGGCCTGGAAGAGGCCGAGGTTAACAAGTAGTTGCTCATTCAATTCGAGATGAGCCATAGTGGCCTCGGCTTAATCCTAGCCGAGACAATGGACAAGGTCGGCCTGAGCCGAGGTTGAGTTGGATTATGCATAGAGCATGACTGATGTCTTGATGAGGTTGCTGGTAAGGCTTCTTGCGAGCTCGGCCTACATCTGGCCGAGGTTACCATTCCCATGTATACGAGAGTACTGCTGATCCTTGTGATGCGTGCGATGTCCCTTCGAGAGGCTGGTGGTAGTGTCGGCCTGGGCCGACCTTACTATGGCCGAGGACTGATGCCGCATGCCCAAGGCTTGTCCAGTGTCGGCCATGATCTCGGCCGAGGTTAGTGTCTCCGAGCCGAGGTCACACTTGGGGCATATCATATATATATATATATATATATATATACACACACACACACACCAGCGTATGTCCGTATCTGAAGGCACGACAAAATTTTTCCAAAGTACGTAATCTGGGAATGGCGATAATTTTTCAAAGTACGTAATAGCGAAACGCAAAAAATTTCGAAGTACGTAATTACAAAACCACAAAAATTTCATTCCTCGACAAAACAAACTGTAATTTTAAAAAAATTGGCCATAATATTCTTTATTTATAGGACTATCTTGCAAAACGGTAGTGTTCACAATTGGTAATAAAATCTCCTGTCGTGTTTATTTTCATATATTGATTTAATGTACAAATTATTTTTTTATAAAAATAATTTTTGTGGAGTGTACAATTTGTTTTTGTCAAAATACAATTTATTTTGTACTTTTTGTCAACCATTGTTGTATTCTCATAATCCGAGTCTAATATTTTCTTTGGTATTTTTTTTATTCTATTTGACTCGTTGGATAAATTTTCTTTAATATATATATATATATATATATATATATATATATATATATTATATTTTCTATTTGGAATATTTTTTTTGTTACATTAATTTTGTAGTTTCATTTTACTTTTTTATTTTCGGATTTTTTTTTTGTGTTAAGTTTTGGGCTTTAAAATGTGTGGACTTTTGGAGAAGCCCTTTAGGTTTTTTTTAGGGGGTTTGGTTTAAGTTGAAAGCTTCTTCTCTCTCTCTCCCTCATTTTTTTTCTTCTCCTTCTCACGACCGCCTCTCTCTCTCTCTCTTTCTCTCTCTCTCTCTCTCTCTTTTACCCTATCTTCTCTCTACAATCCCTACCAAAATAAACCATTGTGTTTCCCTCTTTTTCTCTCTAAATCCATAGCTGAGAGTTTAAGCTCAAATCGATTTGAGGGTTCTCAGATTTTTATTGGAGTTAAGTTTCGGTTTTGATTTTTTTTTCGAACTGGTGTGACGATTTGGAGGTTCCATTTTTTTGGGTTTGTCTTAATGGTGTGTTGATCCGAGTTGAGGAGATTTGTTGTTCTGGGTTTTTACGGATCAGAGGTGTTGTTTGTGTTGAGAGCGGTGGCTACCTATTTTCGGTCGCCGTTTCTTTTTTGTTAGTCCGATTTTGGAATCCTTGTAGTTCTAATGTGGAGTTTTTTCAGTTCCGGTTTGGTCAAACGATTTTCACGGCACGATGTTTCCGACTGATTTTCAATGGTCCCTTTCTTCTTCTTTTTTTTGAATGAAAATAAAACTCTTTTTCTCAATCAAAAGCTCATAATGGTACTAGTATAACCAGTCCTTTTTTTTCACTCTTCACATTCTTTACCTAAGTAACTGACGCAGACACCACCAATAGCAGACCCTTTCTAAACTACATGGATAATAGAAAGGGTGTGGAGCTGTTTGTGCGGATATACTACAGGGATCATAGTGGTCCCTTTCTTCCGGTGTGGAGCTATTTGTGTTCTTTTTGAGGTACCTAAAATACAAAAAAAATAAACCATGTAAGTTTTATTCTCACCAACCATGTAAATTTTCTACCACAATGGGTGTAGTTTTCTAATGGGTTTTGCCAAATTTGAAAGAGGGATTGACAGGTCAACTAAAGGGTGACAAATTTTCGTCAAACACGATGCATAGGAATGCCATGATTTGAACCCCAAAGAAAAAGTAAAAAAATTACACAGAGAGAGATCTAACAGTGAGTCAACCTTATGTTATGAGATCTGAAATATCAAATTACATAGTTTGAGTCAGAGATGACTTCTTTATGAGATCTTCCCATGTCTACATATAAATCACCAAAATCGAAAAAAAAAAATATTTTCGTACCTCAATGGGGATTTTAGGGTTGGACACCGGTGAGGATGATGTTTTTCTTCTTTCAATTGTTATTTTCTCCTGCAAATACAAAATGAAAATAAAAAATGAATTAGAAATCAAGAGTTAGAATCCCAAGGGGGGGGGGGGGAGAGAGAGAGAGAGAGAGAGAGAGAGAGAGAGAGAGAGAGAGACGGTTCTTAAGAGAAGAGAAAGATATATTAAGGAGCTCAACATTGGGAAACCAAAAGTTAAAAGGGGGAAATGAAAAGATTCTTTTAAAATTCAAAATTCAAAAAGGATGGAGTTGATCTCAACCCTTCATTTTGGAAAAATGTCTTTTGACGTGGCATCAATCCACACCGTTAAAAATGTACATATTTTCAAAAATCAAGCTATCTTATTATATATATATATATATATATATATATATATAGTCCTTCTCTTGTGCGAACCAGTCCATATTTTAAGAGTGCGGACTAGACATGTGTCACCTGGCGGCAGAAAAGAGAGAGAGTGTGCCCTATAACTTAAGCAATAATTTCTGGGCGCACGATTAGGTGACACATGTCCGGTGTGCATTCTTAAAATGTGGACTAGTCCGCAGAAGAGCGGGATTGTATATATCTATATAACTATATAAAAACTATAGGGCAAAATCGTGTGAGGCTGATATGTGCCGATAATAAATGTACTTTAACGTTCTAAGGTTATTTCTTCCCTTTCTCTCACCCTTGAACTTCAATACATTCAAAACGTTTTATTTTCCCAAAAGACCAGCATCCCTAACTAGATGTAATCTACACGCCTCTCTAATTGACTTTTCCATTCCTTTTCTCTGTTTTGTCTTTATAGAGAACCATATATCAGTAGCAATAGCTGGAGTCCCATCCCCTTCAAACCATCAAACTATCAAACCTACCCCTCTCTCCCCCTCCTTAAATACACCTCACTCCCACCCTTTAAAAAAAACTCCTCTTTTATTCAATAAAACCAGACATCTTCTCCCCATCTCTCTTCGTAACATTATTATATTAGGTGGTACCCATATCTCTAAAGCTGAGACCCAACACCAACGATCGCCTCGACTATCATCATCCGGGGCAGAGCTAGATGGTGGCTAGGATGGACTGTTTCCCGAATTTAGCTGACAAAAAAGAAATCAAGTAACAGTAATAGTTACCCAGGATATAAATCCATCCCAGATAGGTTAAAACCCACTTTTTTCTCCTATCCCTTTAATGCAGTCCATGTATATTCTCTGTACCAAAAATACAGAAGAAAAGACTTGAGTGAGGCCTCAAATTTTGAATACATGTGCCCTCTCTTTGTTTAGTTCTATGACAAGCCATGGCCATCGAGTTAGAAACTGAGCAAGCAAGTACTGCACTACACCAAACCTGTCAATCTGGCACACGTGGACAAGGAGAATCTGGCACGGTTTTAAACTGTGCCAAAATTTGGCACGGTTTCTTAAAATTCTGGCACAGTTTTAAACTGTGCCAAAATCTGGCACGATTTTAAAATGTGCCAAAATCGTTCCAAATTAAAAAAAATTAAATAAAATACTAAAATAAAAAACTTTTCATTTAGCTCACTCTCCCGCTCACTCTTCATCCAATTCCCCCTCCCGCTTTTCACATAATCCTCACTCTTTCTTTGAAAGAAAACAACGATTCAGTCCTCCCCGACGTCATTCTCTCTACGTCGCTCGCTCTCTCCGCCGTTCAGTCCTCCCCGTCGTCGTTCATACCTCCCCGTCGCCGTTCAGTCCTCCCCGTCGTCGCTCGCTCGCTCTCTCTGCGCTCTCTCTCTCTCTATGCCACTCGCTCTCTGTGCAGCTCTCTCTCTACGCCGTTCAGACCTCCCCGCCGCCGTTCAGACCTCTCCGGCACAACACTGGTAAGAACTGATAGATCAAATCATTTTCGATCAAACGATTTCTCAGAACCAAACCAAAACTCTATAATCTGAGATGTATTTTCACCAAACCAACACAATGGGTTTTGGTTTGGTTTGGGTGAATACTTAGTTTATGAAATGTAACTAACTTTGCTGTTTCGTTTATACTTTGCTGAAAAGGTTGTATCCCAAACATGACAGGGCTTGTATATTTAATTCAAAGCCCTAGTACACTATATGCAGTTATTTTTAATGTCCGCAATGCCTTGCAGAATGCTTGAGGTTATTAATTCATTTTTCTTTATCTGTTTCTAAGCTTTTTGAGATTGTCAAAATAAGTTACGAGCTAATGAAAGACACACAATTAACTAAAAGCTTCAAAGAAATGTGCGAGTGTGTTGGCAGTGTCTACTTTTGTCAAATGGCTTAGAGTTCAGAAGTTTGATGCCAATGAGGACTCGTTTGGTAACTCAATTCCAAGGATTGGAATTGAAAGGCCTATTTCAAGTCCGTGGAATTAAAATTGGTCTTTCAATTCCATTTTTATGGTTTGGAATTCGGTTGCTAAACGGACCCTGAATTTCAAGTTTTCGTGGAAATGGTTTCCAAGATCTCTTGTGAATGTCTTTTTGTTTTGCCACATTACCTCACACTTGCAACAACTTTTTTGACTTTCCTTGTTCTTTTTTATCTAGGCCTCCAAGGTGGTCTGTCAAATCGTTTCTAGTCAAACGATTTACACCAAATAATTTATGGTTAAAATCTAAGATGTATTTTGTTGATATGTTGCTCAGTGCAATTTTTAAGAAATTCGTCTCTTGCATACGAGATATCAAATTATTAATTTCTAGAGTGGGACATTGCTTTTTCTTGGATTTTTATACACAGAATTCTCTCGAATTCATTAAATTCGAGCTATGATTTTAGATTTCAATGATCCCTCTCTCGCCCTGCTTATCTTTTGGTGGGATTTGTGACTTCTGATGTGGTTTGTTTTGGTTTAATGATTGATTTCTTCGTTTAAAGGCTAATTGGGAGATGTGTGGTTGATTTTATCTTTGTTTCAGTGTTCTTGGGGGGTTGGAGGATGTGTCTGAAGCACCTTATACCTTTGACTTGCTTAAGTCTGCATTATATAAGTGCTCAACTAATTTGGAAATACTGACAAAATTGGTAGTCCATCCTAGAAACCAAAAAGCCTCAGAACCTATCTCTCTAATCCTCTTCTATAATCCATGATGGTATAAAATGAATCACACAACACACAATTAGAAGTGCATACATGTGTTAATTTTGCCTAAAATTGAGTGTGTGTTTAATTCCCCTTGAATTGGAGCTTTAATATTTTTTGGGAATTTTTTAAACCTTTTTAAACATTTTTTTTTAATAAATGTTTTTATTAATAAAATGGGTTTATAAAATGTGTGGGGTTAATATAATATTTTGGAAACTTCATTTTTCACTGAAATGTTTGGTTGGGTACGATCTCAAAGCGCTAGAGACTTCAGGGTGATGTTTTGTAATTAGTTTCATGCACGTGTGAGAGCCTCTAACAAGCCAACACTTGTCATCCTCCGGGTGATTTTATTTGTGTTTGTTATGTGAGAGGGTTGGATGGATGATTGTTGATCGTTGGATCATTCCTAATCTAGGGTCTGCATGTGTTCTTGGTTAATCCCGGTGCTATCCATATGAACCAATCAGAATTATTTTAATCCACCGCTGTTTTATAACCTTTGGATCAAGTCAAACCTAGCAAGACTTGATCTCAGCCCTTGATTTTCCTCGAGCATCCAGAACCTTCCCTCAGCCCTATATATACCCTTCACTTCTCAGCCTTACAAGACTTTTGGGCATTCGTCTTTCTGAGAGAAAAAAATAAGAGAGAGAAGAGAGAAAAGAATAGAGAGAAGAGAGAGAAAGGGAAACCTGTTAGCCAAACCCTAACCCTAAACAGTTCATCTTCTCAGAAACAAACCTTCGTACATTCAATCCCAAACATAACCTGAGTGTTTGAAAGAGAGAGTCGTTTGTTCTTGTGTTGCTGTAACCTCTTGATCTTTAGATCTTGTACACAACTTAAACATTTGTGTGAAGATCTAGTTTCTCTTTCATAGAAACGTTAGATCTACATACTATATGTTACATTTTCACTAGATCTGCATTTTTTTTATACTTGAGTTAATAAAATCTTACTGATTTGGTTTTAAAATGTTTTTTGGTTTCTTTTCTTACGAAACTTAATCCTGACCTAGTTGGATTCGCACTTGGAGGGTTCAATCTCATAAATATTTTCAAAAGAGATTGATTAAGGTCTTGACCGATTTCTGAAGCAAGATCTCCGTGGAATCTGGGTTATCTTTAAAGGTCAAAAGGATTTGAGTTCTGTGAGAAAGAAAGAAATTAAAATCACTGCATATAGACTTTATATGTAATTTACTAGGACTGTTTGTAAATCTAAGTGTGTGTGAGTTCATGCATGTGAATAGGGATCACTTCACAAACACTTAACACACTACTACACTGGAAGTGTTGTGTTTAAGATCTGAAATTATTGAGTCGACGTAAAGAAGCTAAAGCAAAGGACGTTAGCAAACTGAAGAACATCATCAACAAATCTGATCTATGAGAAGTTAGAAGGACACCAAGGGGGTATATTCCTAAACTTATAATAGGTTGATTTGTGTGCTTGCATGTTGTATTGTTTGTAACTGATTTTTGTTATTAGTGGACTTTTGTTTTTGTGACTTAGAAGTCATCGTGGATGTTTCCTCTGTTGGGAGAGGTTTTACCACGTTAAAATCATTGTGTTGATTATCTTCATCTACTCATCTCATTCTCTAAGTGTGCTGTATTTTTGAAACTGCCTTAGTTTTAAAAACTGATTACACAATCTTAATTACTCTCGTACATAAGTTTCTTTGTAAACACATCTTGTTTATAATTTTTATTTTTAAAAGAAAAGGGTTTCTTCAACAAACATTCGGAGTTGCTTATACAGTTTAACCTTGAGTTAAACGGCATTAGCGACGTTTTTCAATTGGTATCAGAGCCCTGTTAACTTTTATGTCAAAAGATCTTGTGTTTCTGAAATCGTTTTCTGAAAAATCTAACTATGGACGAGAAGAATGAAAGGTTTGGTAATCTGTCCAGACCTCCACTCTTTGATGGAAACAACTTTGCTTAATGGAAAGTAAGGATGGTTGCCTTCATCCAAGGGACTTTAGGAGATGATGTCTGGGACATTATCGAAAATGGATACACTTATTCTACTAAACCAGCTACTGAAGGAAGTGATGAGAGGGTAAAGAAAATCTTGAGTGAATTTACCCAAGAAGAGAAAACCATTTATCGAAATAACAATAAAGGCAAAAATGCCATTTTTATGTCCATTAATGAGTATGAGTTCAAGAGAATCTCATCTTGTGCCACTTCTAAGGAAGCTTGGGACACATTAATCATTTCCCATGAAGGAGACTCAAGAGTTAAAGCTGCTAAAACTCAAATGCTTATCCAGCAGTAGGGGTGGCCGTGGGCCGGGCCTGGGCAGGCCCGGTCGGGCTCGGGCCGGGCTTGAAAAAATAACGGCTATCCCAAGCCCGCTCGGGCCTAGATCCGGCCTTATTATGTAATCCCAAGCCCGCCCAGATTTGAAAGCTCTTTACCCAGGCCCGCCCGATCGGGCCATATTATATTAATTAAAAGATTTTTTTTAAATTAAAATACCTATTTTTTTATTTAAAGACCAATTTTTTAATTTAAAATCTGTTTTAAACTCCATATATTACAAAGTCGATATATAAAGTTTCCCACTCTACATGAAAAGACTTGGTATACGTTTTTATATTTATAAAAGTTCCCCCCCCCCCCCCCACATATATATAAATATATATATATATATATATATATATATATATATTAATATCATATATATATTTTTCGGGCCTCGGGCCGGGCCGGGCCTCATCGGGCTTAAGAACTCATGCCCAAGCCCGCCCAAAAAAAAATCGGGCCTATAAAATTTTGCCAGGCCCGCTTTGCGGGCCTATTCACCTTACCCAAGCCCTATTTTTTTATTGGGCGGGCTTGGCGGGCCTCGGGCCTATGGCCACCCCTATCCAGCAGTACAACTCTTTAATCATGTCTGACTCTGAATCTTTTGATGATTTTTACATGAACTTAACTGATATAGTCACTAAGTTGCATGCTGATGGTATTACTTATGATAGAAATGAAATTGTCTCTAAAATTCTAAGGTCATTACCACAAAAGTTTGACAGTAAGAGGTATGCTATTGAGGAAATGAATGATCAAAACCTTACCCCTGAGTTACTCAGTAGCAAACTTAGGACTGTGGAAACGGAATTAGACTTTAAGAAACAATTGAATCATTCTCAAAGAAAATAACCTAACTCTAACTTGAGTTTTGCCTCTAAGATACCCAAACTTGAGTCCAATTTGACCAACTCTGACTCTGATGAGGATTGCGATATAGACAAACTAGATAGTCAGATTGCCTTGATGTCTAAACAATTTAAGAAAATTGTCAAATTTCGAAACAAACAGGCAACTAAACAAGGCAAACCTAATTATCCTACTTTGTCTAATCCCAAACCTCATGAGAGAGGTCTTGACAAACATTCTAAGGACAACAATTCCAGACCCACTAGAGACCTTAAAAAGATTGAATGTTTTAGATGTGGGAAACTAGGTCACATTGCTCACGACTGCAGAGTTAATCGGAATAAAGCCAACACACACAATAGAGTCAATGTTTGTAAAACTTGGAATGATTCAAGTGACTCTGATGAAGAGGAACTTGAGTCATCTAATGGTCTTGACCCTTGTATGTCTTTTTGTGCTAAGATCATTTACAATGATGATACACATCTGTGTGATAATGATGCTCCTACTACTGCTTGTGTGAATACTGCTTTGATTGGCCTAGATGATTTATTGTCTGAAAATGTTGCTAGTTCTAGTTCCGTGTGTGTGAGTCAAAGTGATCTCGATAATGACGATGCAAATGGGTGCGTGAGTACTAAAACTGAATCGTTAGCACTTCACTTAGCGACTCAGACAGAGATGACCTCCCAGATATCCATACTTTGTATGCTAAAACTCTTAAAAAAGGCACTAGACTGGAGAAAACTGTTAGAGACTTGACTAAGAAATTAGATGATCTAAGTCTTATTGTGAAACTGAATGCCGAAGAGTACACTAACCAGTGTCTTTCCCATCAATCTGAAATTGAAACTTTTGATCAAAAATTAAAAGAGTTGACTAAAATTAATGAAACTTTGGAAATGAAATACGAGGGAACATTATTAGAACTGGAGGAAGCAAAAATAAAGACAGCTACTGTTTTCAAAAAGTTTTCTAAGTTTGAAAACAATTCAAATTGCTTTACTGACTTTATTGTTGACTCCAAGACCAATTCTGATGATAGAACCGGTATTGGATTTTGCCTTAAGAACAAATCTTAAACAACAAAACTTGAACCTATTAAGTTTGTGTCTGGGGGCAAAAGACCAATTGAAACATGTCCAGACTTTCATTTGATTAAAAATGAATTTGATCAAAAACAACAACAGAAAGACATTGGAGAGTCTAGTAACTCTAAGGCTGACATTACACTTAAGACTAAATACGTTTGTCCTTTAATCAGAAAGGTTGATTATACCTATAAGACCATACCTCCTAGGAATAACACTTCTGTACAGAATGCTGTCAAACCTATCTTTAGAAGTTTTCCTAAGGAAATTCATCCCTCTAGCAATCAATATTGCTCATACTGTGACATTTATGGTCACTCCTTTGAAGGTTGTTATGCTAGGCGTCTAAATACCCCTGTTTACAACACTTCTGTCTACAAGAACTTTAACTATTCTAGGCAAAGTCGTAACAATTATGTCTTTCCAAGACAACCTGATAAGAACTCTAACTACAGAAATAGAAAGACCAAAACTAAGAGCTCATTTAAGAGAAAGGCTCCCAGAAATTTTCCTAAACCAAAAGCTCAACTTTTTCACAACAATCAGTTTGCTGCTCCAAATGTTTTTTGACAAAAAACTGTATCTCGAAAATTTTATCAAATGAGGGAAAACTTGCGCAAAATTAAAACTAGAGCTATTTGGGTTAGAAAAGAGGATCTTTTACCCCAAATGAAGTGTAACATTGTTATCACTGCCTTAAAAGCTGAACACACTTCATCTGGTTGGTATTTAGATTCAGGATGCTCCAAACATATGGCAGGAGATGAAACCAAACTTTTAAACAAAACCTGATTTGCTGGTGGGAAAGTAGTTTTTGGTGATGGTGTTTCATCTCAGATCATAGGTAAAGGAACCCTAAAAGAAGAAGGAATGCCTGTTCTCGAAAATGTTTTGCTAGTTAAAGGCCTTAAAGCCAACCTCCTAAGTATATCACAATTTTGTGACTCTAACCATACAGTCACCTTTTCAAAGAACAATTATAAAATTCTAAATGATAAAGGTGAATGCATTATTACAGGATTTAGAACACCTGACAATTGCTATACTGTCAAGACTAGTTCTGAAACCTGTAACATTGTCAGAATGGATGACAATGAAATCTGGCATAATCGTATGGGTCACTTAAGTTATGATATCCTTGGTAGATTGTCTAGTCAAGAGATTGTTAGAGGAATTCCTAAAATTAAACCTATTTCAAGTGTTGTCTGTGGTCATTGCCAGGAAGGAAAAATAGTTAAGACTTCGCATAAAAAGGTTAAAGACATTCTCACCTCTAGACCTTTAGATCTCATCCATATGGACCTTATTGGTCCCTCTAGAACTTTTAGTCTTCGTGGACACAGTTATATCCTTGTCATGATTGATGATTTCACACGATTCACTTGGGTTGCCTTCTTAAAACATAAATCCGACACGTTTCAGAATTTTTTGAAAATTCTTCTAAGAATTGAAAATGAGAAGGACACACAAATCAATCGCATTCGTAGTGATAGAGGGGGAGAGTTCATAGACACAGGAATAGTTGAATATTGTGATTACAACGGTTACAAACATGAATTTAGTGCCCCTAAAACTCCTCAGCAGAATGGCATTGCTGAAAGGAAAAACCGAACTCTTCAAGAGATGGCACGTGTCATGTTGCATGACAAATCCCTACCTAAATACTTTTGGGTAGAATCCATTAGAACTGCCTGTCACGTCACTAATAGGGTCTATCTTAGGAAAAAATCTAAACAAACCCCTTATGAGTTGTGGTACGGTAAGAAGCCTAATCTAAAATACCTAAGAACCTTTGGAAGTCAGTGTTTTGTCTGTAAAGATAGAGAACATCTGTCTAAATTCGAAACTCGTGGTGATAAAGCCATCTTCTTAGGATACTCTCCAAACAGTGGTGCTTGTCGTATATACAATCTGCGTACTAAGGCTCTTATGGAATCGATAAATGTAATTGTAAGTGACACTATTGTCAAAAATAAGATATCTGAATCACCTATTGTGGTTGAATCTGAAAATGATTTCAAAACTGATTCACCAGAAGTAGATGACTCATTACCTATTGAGAATCCATAAGTACCTGGCTGGGTATCTAAAGATCATCCCATTGACAACGTGGTCAGTAATCTTAATGAGCCAGTTCGTACTAGATCCCGGTTAAGAAATTATGCTAATTATGCATGCTTCGTCTCCCTTGTGGAACCGAAAAATGTTAATGAAGCATTGAATGACACACACTGGATTTCTGCTATGCAGGAAGAACTTTTACAATTTGTCATTCACGATGTCTGGTATCTTGTACCTCGGCCTCAAAATAAAAATGTTATTGGAACACGTTGGATTTTCAAGAACAAATCTGATGAAAATGGGGTAATCCTTAGAAACAAAGCTAGACTAGTTGCTCAAGGCTACTCTCAAATAGAAGGGATAGATTTCAGCGAGACTTTTTCCCCTGTCACTCGTCTTGAATCTGTTCGACTTCTTTTCGCCATAGCGTGTTACTTAAAATTCACACTTTATCAAATGGACGTCAAATCTGCCTTCCTAAATGGAATTCTGTCCGAAGAGACATATGTAGAACAAACCAAAGGGTTCATTGATCCTAAATACCCTAATCATGTCATTCGTCTAAAAAAGGCTTTGTATGGCTTAAAACAAGCTCCTAGAGCTTGGTATGAACGCCTTTCCAACTTTTTGTTGGATAAGGGTTTTAAGAGAGGAGGAAATTACCAGACTCTCTTTGTCAAACATTTTGACAAAAATATTATTATAGCCCAAGTCTATGTAGACGACATCATTTTCGGGTCAACTTCAAACTCTGAAGTTAAATCCTTTTCTGCTAGTATGCATAAGGAATTCCACATGTCCCTTATGGGGGGAGCTACAATTTTTCTTAGGATTTCAAGTGAAACAGAATTCTGATGGTCTTTTTGTATCTCAAACCAAGTATGCCTTAGACCTTGTTAAGAAATTTGGCTTAGAGAATGCTAAAGTTGCCAAAACGCCTATGAGTACTACTGTTAAATTATGTAAAGATGAAACTGGAAAGTCAGTTGATTCCACCCTTTATCGTAGTATGATTGGTAGCCTACTCTACCTAACTGCCTCACGACCAGACATAATGTATGTTGTATGTCTGTGTGCTTGTTACCAGAATAACCCTAAAGAGAGCCGTTTATTGTGTGTAAAACGTATAATAAAATACATAAACGGCACTCTTAATCTTGGACTTAGGTACACTAAGGATACCTGTAGCACCATCATAGCGTATACTGATGCTGATTGGGCCGGTTGTTCTGATGATAGTAAAAGTACTTCAGGTGCCTGTTATTATGTCGGCAATAATTTAGTTGGTTGGAGTAGCAAAAAACAGAATTGCACATCATTATCTACGGCTGAGTCCGAATATATAGCAGCAGGAAGTTGTTGTGCTCAATTGTTATGGATCAAACAGATGTTAAGTGATTATGAGATTAAAGAAGATCAATTACAATTGTATTGTGACAATCAAAGCGCCATTAATATATCTAAAAACCCGGTTCAACACTCGCGAACTAAGCATATTAAAATAAGGCATCATTTTATACGCGAACTTGTTGAAACTAAGGAATTAGAAATTCATTACCTGCCTACTGATCTGCAACTTGCAGACATGTTCACTAAACCTTTAGACAATAACAGATTTCTGTATTTGCGAAATTCTATAGGCATGGTATGCGCTGATTAAACTCTCAAGACTTTAAGTTTTACCCTTTGTCTATTTGAGACAAAATGGGGGAGAAATTTGAGTTTTATGAGTTCATTTTTTGTTCACATTTCATCTAAACTGCTTAATCTTAGTGTGTATATTTGCAGGAAGCTCTTCTACTGATTGTCTACCGTTTCTAGTGTGAAAATTTGTAAATAGTTGAGTTATGTAATTTTTGACTTTCTAGGATTTGGGTAGATAGTATCTTTTGTATAGGACTAGGTTTTATTTTTTTTGTTCCCTACGAGTTTTAAGCTAACTCAAAGGATATTTTGTCTCATATTTCCAAAGGGGGAGATTGAAGCACCTTATACCTTTGACTTGCTCAAGTCTGCATTGTATAAGTGCTCAACTAATTTGAAAATATTGACAAAATTGGTAGTCCATCCTAGAAACCAAAAAGCCTCAGAACCTATCTCTCTAATCCTCTTCTATAATCCATGATGGTATAAAATGAATCACACAACACATAATTAGAAGTGCATACATGTGTTAATTTTGCCTAAAATTGAGTGTGTGTTTAATTCCCCTTGAATTGGAGCTTTAATATTTTTGGGGAATTTTTTAAACCTTTTTAAACATTTTTTTTAATAAATGTTTTTATTAATAAAATGGGTTTATAAAATGTGTGGGGTTAATATAATATTTCGGAAACTTCATTTTTCACTGAAATGTTTGGTTGGGTACGATCTCAAAGCGCTAGAGACTTCAGGGTGATGTTTTGTAATTAATTTGATGCACGTGTGAGAGCCTCTAACAAGCCAACACTTGTCATCCTCCGGGTGATTGTATTTGTGTTTGTTATGTGAGAGGGTTGGATGGATGATTGTTGATCGTTGGATCATTCATAATCTAGGGTCTGCATGTGTTCTTGGTTAATCCCGGTGCTATCCATATGAACCAATCAGAATTATTTTAATCCACCGCTGTTTTATAACCTTTGGATCAAGTCAAACCTAGCAAGACTTGATCTCAGCCGTTGATTTTCCTCGAGCATCCAGAACCTTCCCTCAGCCCTATATATACCCTTCACTTCTCAGCCTTACAAGACTTTTGGGCATTCGTCTTTCTGAGAGAAAAAAATAAGAGAGAGAAGAGAGAGAAAGGGAAACC
This sequence comes from Sambucus nigra, assembly GCA_949130495.1. Classification (NCBI taxonomy): domain Eukaryota; kingdom Viridiplantae; phylum Streptophyta; class Magnoliopsida; order Dipsacales; family Adoxaceae; genus Sambucus; species Sambucus nigra. The sequence continues at coordinate 360,372,375 of OX422217.1, read as the reverse complement.
TGTTAGCCAAACCCTAACCCTAACCCTAAACAGTTCATCTTCTCAGAAACAAACCTTCGTACATTCAATCCCAAACACAAACTGAGTGTTTGAAAGAGAGAGTGGTTTGTTCTTGTGTTGCTGTAACCTCTTGATCTTTAGATCTTGTACACAACTTAAACATTTGTGTGAAGATCTAGTTTCTCTTTAATATAAACGTTAGATCTACATACTATATGTTACATTTTCACTAGATCTGCATTTTTTTTTATACTTGAGTTAATAAAATCTTACTGATTTGGTTTTAAAATGTTTTCTGGTTTCTTTTCTTACGAAACTTAATCCTGACCTAGTTGGATTCGCACTTGGAGGGTTTTCAATCTCATAAATGTTTTCAAAAGAGATTGATTAAGGTCTTGACCGATTTCTGAAGCAAGATCTCCGTGGAATCTGGGTTATCTTTAAAGGTCAAAAGGATTTGAGTTCTGTGAGAAATAAATAAATTAAAATCACTGCATATAGACTTTATATGTAATTTACTAGGACTGTTTGTAAATCTAAGTGTGGTTGAGTTCATGCATGTGAATAGGGATCACTTCACAAACACTTAACACACTACTACACTGGAAGTGTTGTGTTTAAGATCTGAAATTATTGAGTCGACGTAAAGAAGTTAAAGCAAAGGAAGTTAGCAAACTGAAGAACATCATCAACAAATCAGATCTATGAGAAGTTAGAAGTACACCAAGGGGGTATATTCCTAAACTTAGAATAGGTTGATTTGTGTGCTTGCATGCTGTATTGTTTGTAACTGATTTTTGTTATTAGTGGACTTTTGTTTTTGTGACTTAGAAGTCACCGTGGATGTTTCCTCTGTTGGGAGAGGTTTTACCACGTTAAAATCATTGTGTTGATTATCTTCATCTACTCATCTCATTCTCTAAGTGTGCTGTATTTTTGAAACTGCCTTAGTTTTAAAAACTGATTACACAATCTTAATTACTCTCGTACATAAGTTTCTTTGTAAACACATCTTGTTTATAATTTTTATTTTTAAAAGAAAAGGGTTTCTTCAACAAACATTCGGAGTTGCTTATACAGTTTAACCTTGAGTTAAACGGCATTAGCGACGTTTTTCAGTGTCATTGGGGTATTGTTTGTTAAGGATTGTTTTTATGCTTTTTTGAAAGATTTCTTCGAGATTAATTGTTTGGCAAGGTGAGTTTGTTTATCTTTAGTTATTTATGATTCTCATGTGATTTTTTAAGATGCGGTTTATTTTTTATTATGGGAGTTTTTTTTATCCATTGGTGTAGAAACTTGTTCCTCTATTGGCTTGCTAATGAGACGACAAGTCTTAGTGTATTTTACTCCATGTTTGTGTCTTTGATAGTTTTTCAGATTCTCGTGAAAATTTCTCTAAAGTAATTCGAGTAGGATAACAATAGTTCTAGTTCGAGCTATGTGTAAAAAAAATTATTTGATATTTGTTCCAACCTTGAATTCTTGATGAGTTCAGTATTAAATTGGGGTTTAGAATTTTCGGTTCATTTTATCAATAAAAGGGACATGTTATCAATTTCACACACGTGTGTGTATAATCATATATGGGTACTGTAATATTAAAGAGTTTGATCCAGTGCTAGGTGGGAATTAAATGCAGGTATTGGGGAGGTTTGGAGATCAAAAGGCTAGCATAGGTTGCCAGTGATTTGTTTAGTTTTACTTTACAAAGGTTCAACTCAGGCTAGTTCCATCCAATCTTATTCAAGTTACTACAGGTAACTATTATTTAGTACCCATTTATTAACCTTTTAAAATGCAATGAATTATTTTTACTCAGCAATTATATTATTTCTTTTTCATTATATATCTGATCATTCCTTTTAAACTTTGAAAATCACTTCATGGCTTACTTTAGCGCTTATTTAGTTAAATTGGTGGAAGGGATTGTTGGTGGTTTGGTTTTGGAATTTGTTGTTGATGTTGAGTTTATTTTAAATGTTAAAACACGTTGGATTTAATGAATAAACAAATGAAACTATGTCAAAAATTTCTAAAATCAATAAACGTTATAAATTGATTAAAAATATACCGTTAGAGGATGAAAACCCAAACCAGCCCCCAAACGACCCCTTAGGAGGCACGAACACCTCGCACGGGACCAATGTAACTTGTACGAACTGACCGCGTAGTCCCAAGTCTCCCGGCTTGAGAATACGACGTTAATTTGCAAAATTCAACACTCTTAAAAACACGCCGTTAAAGGGTGATAACCCAAACCAGCCCCCAAACGACCCAGTAGGAGGAACGAACACCTCACACTAGACCAATGTAACTTGTACGAACTGACCGCGTAGTCCCGGGTCTCCCGGTTTGAGAATACGACGTTAATTTTCCAAAATCAACACTTAGAGTTAAAACGTGCCTTTAAAGGGTGAAAACCCAAACTAACCCCCAATCGAACCCGTAGGAGGCACGAAGACCTCGCACGGGACCAATGTAACTTGTAGGAACTGACCGCGTAGTCCCGGGTCTCCCGGTTTGAGAATACGATGTTAATTTGTCAAAATCAACACTTAGAGTTAAAAACATGCCGTTAAAGGGTGAAAATCCAAACCAGCCCCCAAAAAACCCCGTAGGAGGCACGAAGACCTCGCACGGGACCCATGTAACTTGTAGGAACTGACCGCGTAGTCCCGGGTCTCCTGGTTTGAGAATATGACGTTAATTTTCCAAAATCACACTTAGAGTTAAAAACATGTCGCTAAAGGGTGAAAACTCAAACAAGCCCCCAAACGACCCCGTAGGAGGCATGAACACCTCGCACGGGACCCATGTAACTCGTAGAAACTGATCACGTAATTCCGGGTCTCCCAATTTGAGAGTATGATGATAATTTACAAAAATCACACTTAGAGTTAAAAACATGCCAGTAAAGGGTGAAAACCCAAACCAGCCCCCAAAAGACCTCGTAGGAGGCACAAACACTTCGCACGGGACCAATGTAACTTGTAGGAACTAATCGCGTAGTCCCGGGTCTCTCGGTTTGAGAGTATGACGATAATTTACAAAAATCACACTTAGAGTTAAAAACATGCCAGTAAAGGGTGAAAACCCAAACCAGCCCCCAAACGACCTCGTAGGAGGCACGAACACTTCGCACGGGACCAATGTAACTTATAGGAACTGACCGCGTAGTCCCGGGTCTCCCGTTTTGAGAGTACGATGATAATTTGCAAAAATCACACTTAGACTTAAAAACAAGCCGTTAAAGGGTGAAAACCCAAATCAGCCCCCAAACGACCCCGTAGGAGGCACGAACACCTCGTACGGAACCAATGTAACTTGTAGGAAATGACCACGTAATCTCGGGTCTCTCGATTTTAGAGTTTGACGATAATTTTCCAAAATCACACTTATAATTAAAAACATACCGTTAGAGGATGAAAACCCAAACTAACCCCCAAACGATCCCGTAGGAGGCACGAACACCTCGCACGGGACCAATGTAACTCGTAGGAACTGACCGCGTAGTCCCGGGACTCCTGGTTTGAGAGTATGACAATAATTTGCAAAAATCACACTTAGAGTTAAAAACATGCCGTTAAAGGGTGAAAACTCAAACCAGCCCCCAAACGACCCCGTAGGAGGCACGAACACCTCGCAGGGGACCAATGTAACTTGTAGGAACTGATCGCGTAGTCCCGAGTCTCTCGGTTTCAGAGTATGATGATAACTTGCAAAAATCAACACTTCTTAAAAGCATGCCGTTAAAGGGTGAAAATCCAAACCAGCCCCCAAACGACCCCGTAGGAGGCACGAACACCTCGCACGAGACCAATGTAACTTGTAGGAACTGACCGCATAGTCCCGGGTCTTCCGGTTTGAGAGTATGGTGATAATTTTCCAAAATCACACTTAGAGTTAAAAACATGCCGTTAAAGGGTGAAAACCTAAATCGTCCCCCAAACGACCCCATAGGAGGCACGAACACCTCGCACGGGACCAATGTAACTTGTAGGAAATGACCGCGTAGTCTCAGGTCTCCCGGTTTTAGAGTATGATGATAATTTTCCAAAATCAATCCTTAGAGTTAAAAACATCCCGTTAAAGGGTGAAAACCCAAACCCGCCCCCAAACGACCCCGTAGGAGGCACGAACACCTCGCACGGGACCCATGTAACTCGTAGGAAATGACCGCGTAGTCCCGAGTCTCCCGGTTTGAGAGTATGACGATAATTGGCCAAAATCACACTTATTAAAAACACGCCGTTAAAGGGTGAAAATCGAAACCAACCCCTAAACGACCTTGTAGGAGGCACGAATACCTCGGACGGGACCAATGTAACTCGTAGGAACTGACTGCGTAGTCCCGGGTCTCCCGGTTTGAAAGTATGACGATAATTTGCAAAATCACACTTAGAGTTAAAAACATGCCGTTAAAGGGTGAAAACCCAAACCATCCCCCAAACGACCTCGTTGGAGGCACGAACACTTCGCACGGGACCAAGTAACTTGTAGGAACTAACCGCGTAGTCCCGGGTCTCCTGGTTTGAGAGTATGATGATAATTTTCCAAAATCAACACTTAGACTTAAAAACATGTCGTTAAAGGGTGAAAACTCAAACCAACCCCCAAACGACCCCGTAGGAGGCATGAAGACTTCGCACGGGACCAATGTAACTTGTAGGAACTGACCGTGTAGTTCCGAGTCTCCTGGTTTGAGAGTATAATGATAATTTTCAAAAATAACACTTAGAGTTAAAAATATGCCGTTATAGGGTGAAAACCCAAACCAGCCCCCAAACGACCCCATAGGAGGCACGAACACCTAGCACGGGACCAATGTAACTTGTAGGAACTGACCGCGTAGTCCCGAGTCTCCCGGTTTGAGAGTATGATGATAATTTGCAAAAATCAACACTTCTTAAAAGCATGCCGTTAAAGGGTGAAAATCCAAACCAGCCCCCAAACGACCCCGTAGGAGGCACGAGCACCTCGCACGAGACCAATGTAACTTGTAGGAACTGACCGCGTAGTCCCGGGTCTTCCAGTTTGAGAGTATGGTGATAATTTTCCAAAATCACACTTAGATTTAAAAACATGTCGTTAAAGGGTGAAAACCTAAACCGTCCTCCAAACGACCCCATAGGAGGCACGAACACCTCGCACGGGACCGATGTAACTTGTAGGAACTGACCGTGTAGTCCTGGATCTCTTGGTTTGAGAGTATGACGATAATTTCCACTCATATAAGTAATTTTTTAGTTTGAGTATTTTTTGTGTGTAAATTATTGGGTTACTAATATCGTATCTTTTTTATATCCTATTTTTTGTAGGATAACTGTTTATCGTTGGCTTTTATTCACATGGAACACACGAAGAACTCAATGGTTTACAACAAGGGGTTTATTAATGATTCCATTTTTTGTGTCATGGCCTCACGGTCTTTTGTTGTTTTATTGTTGACTTTTATGGCCGTGCGGGCTTTTGCAAGTTAATTGTTATATTTTGTGGCCGTAAGGCCTTTATTTTAGGCAGGTTTTGTATTAACAGGTTTTGGAATGTCCTGAAAATAGAGGATACTCTGCCCAATTTTTTTTGGGCCTGTGAGCTATTAAAGACTTGTAATAATTTGAAGTTTGTATGTACATCAGTTTATTAACAACGCAGAATATATTATTAATTTGTGAATTTTGTGCTTTCAAATAATATTTTTTTTATTTTTTTATAAAAAATTTGGCACAGTTCAAAACCGTGGCAAAAGTGTATTATATTTTGGCACGGTTTTGAACTGTGCCGAATTTTTTAAAACTGTGCTGAATCTGGCACAATTAAAAACTGTGCCAAAGTGTGCCAGAAATATCAAATTTTGGCACAGTTTAAAAGTGTGCCAGAAGTGTTCCTGTTTGGCTGAATCTGGCACAGTTAAAAATTGTGCCAGAAATATCAAATTCTGGCACGGTTTAAAAGTGTGCCTGAAGTGTTCTTGTTTGGCTGAATTTGGCACAGTTAAAAATTGTGCCAAAAGTGTGCCAGAAATATCAAATTCTGGCACGGTTTAAAAGTGTGCCAGAAGTGTTCCTGTTTGGCTGAATCTGGCACACTTTTGAGCCGTGCCAGAAAAAAATTGCCATTTTGGAACACCTGATTCTGGCACAGTTCAAAACCGTGCCAGATTTGATCTGGCACAGTTTTAAACCGTGCCAGGATCCTGTTTTTGGTGTAGTGCTGGGACATCTAAATTTTGAACAACCTTATAGTTTTTGTTTATCATTTATTTGGAGTCATATTTCTTATCTAATGAAGATTTGATTTTGCAGCATATCATCTTAAATATATCATTAAGGTATGTTAATGTCTTTTCTTTTTATTTTGAAAACCCTAATTTATGATTTTATTGATTTTTGCATTTTATATTCATATATGGGGTTGTTGAAGAAGTTGCAAGTATATTATTTTTTAAATAGATATGCATTTAGTTTTATGTAAATTTGTTTAATTTTGGAAACAAAAAGTTCAATCTAAATAAATTTTTGGGGCATATACCAAATACTCCCTCGAATATTTTTTAATACAGTTTAGTCCAAGCCCATTTTTTTCAGCTCGTCATTTTTTTATACTGTTAACAATTTTTTAATTTGAACATTTTTTTCACTTAAGTCATTAGAATTGTTAAATTAGTTCATTGTAAGAATTAGTAAATGGTTAAATGGTTAAAAAAATTCTTAAATTAGTTTATTATATTATATAGGGAATCTATGTTGAAGTATTTTAAAAAGACACGCGAAGACGAGCCAATGGAGCGGGCATCTTATGTTATGGATTGATTTGTTCAATATTTGGACTAAACTTATATCATACTAAATTTTTATTACTATATTTGACTTTGGAATTTTTTTTGAGAACACTAACCACTATCAAGCCATTTGATATTTTTATTTGTCTTTTTATTTTTAATAAATATTTCTTTCGATAATTTTTGGTTTTTCCATTTTTTTGTTTCGAGTTTCTTACTTTTCTAGCTATTGTTTATTTTTTAAGTATCTCACTTTGAAAAGGCAATAAATAATGGCTAGAAAATTACGAAACCTGAAAATATCGAATAACCTATGTATACAAATAAAATTCTCACATTTGAACTAAAAATTCAATCACGTATGACGTGGCCTACAAGCTAGTATATATATAAAATTATAGCCTTAAATCCTTACAATAGCGCCACGTGTCAACATCATTTATATCTCTTTGTTCTTGAACGAGTCTACTTAGCAACACTTTGAAAAACAATAAACGGTGAGTTTTATTGTTTAACCTTTGAGATTCATGTACATTTTTTTATACAAGGAAGATGAATAGTTTAACCTAGGGGTGTTCGCGGTACGGTAAAAACCGGTACCGTACCATTTTGTACCGCAAATTAGTGGTAATGGTTTACATTTTTTATTTACCAAAATCGAAACTACCGAAACTGAAATTACCGAATTTTTTGTGGTTGGTTTTGGTTTTAGCATTTTAAAACCCGATTTACCGACTGTACCACACTGAAATAAAATACCGAAATACCGTATCATAAATTACCGTATATTACCGTACCATAATTTACCAAATTAATCAATACCCTTTATTTTTTTTAAATAATCAATATCGTTTTTTTTAAATAATCGATACTTGGTTACCAAACGAAACCAAACCCTTCATTTGTTTACCAAATTAATCAATACCCACTTATCTCAATAGATTACATCCCGGCCCTTCTTTTATTTACCAAACCAAACCCTAATGTGCTGAAAAGGATCGTGAACCCTTAACATTTTATTTCTTGCTTATACCAGGAGCTGCGCAGCTCCTCCTCTCCCACTCTCCACCGAACACGGTCAGTTCTCCTCTTTTTCTTTTTTATCCGCTCTTTTCTTTCTCCCTCTCTCAGCAAATTGTTCTCTCTTTGTTCCATTCACAGATATGATTTTTTACATCTATTGTGTTGATTAGTTGTAGGGTGTTGATTTGTTAACTAATATTTATTGTGTTGATTAGACACTACACCAAAATGACAAAATTGTCACCTTTCAGCAGGCCACCCTTGTCAAGGTCATTGATCGTGACAAAAAACACGCATTTTGTGTCACGGTCATTGACCTTGACACGATCGTGATAAAGAATTATCACGATCAATGACATTGACACGACCATGACAAGTTATTGGCCGTGTTTCCCTCCCGTTGTTCCCTCCCTCTCTCTCTCTCTCTCTACTTTCAGGTTTATTTCTCTCTCTCTCTCTTCCATTTATATATATGTTTGTGTGTGTGTATATATATATATATATATATATATATGTGTGTGTGTGTGTGTGTGTGTGTGTGAGTGTGTGTGTGTGTGTGTGAGCGTGTCTGTACGTGTTTACGTGCGTGGGGGGTGGGGGCAGGGTGGGGGTAGGGGTGGGGGTGTGGAGGGAGGTGGGGCAGGGTGGGGGCTATTATGTGTGTGTGTGTGTGTGTGTGTGTGTGTGTGTGTGTGTGTATGTGTGTATGTGTATGTGGTGGGTGGGGGTGGGGGGGTGGGGTGGGGTGGGTGTGTGTGTGTATTTGAATTAACCCATGAATTTGTATTTTTGTATTTGAGTTAACCCATGAATTAACCCATGAATTTGTATTTTTGTATTTGAGTTAACCCATGACTTAACCCATGAATTTATTTTTGTATTTGAATTAACCCATGTATTAACCCATGAATTTGTCAATTTGTTTGTGGGCGGGGATGGGAGGCGGGGTAAGTCAAGGTACCATTGTAATTCTCTTAAGATCGTATTTTGATGATTCTATGAGATAATATACATTGTTTCAAGGTTAACTCATTGTAGATAAAAACATTCACATTGTAGATGATTCTATAATTACATCCACTAAAATATAATTAATAAATGAAACAGTTTTAGATGAAAATAAATTAATAATTAGTGCCCATTTCATATGATAGTAGGATTGCCCCTCAGTGTAAATTAGTAAATTAATAATTCTATACGTTAATTGTTAGTTTAATTGATGAAATGAATTAATTGAGTAGATGAATTAGAAGGAGTACGAGATACACATTTGTTGTTGACATTGTTGTTGGATTATTTTGTTTAGTAAATCTTTGGTTGGTTAGTTTTAAAAGTGTCATGACCACTGGATTATTGTCCATATAGGGGTGGGATTTTTCAACTTTTTTTGAAAATTACTTTGTATATCGAAAAATCTATATATAGTATGATAATTAAATGAAACATACTTGAAATTAAATATAGTGCACATAGATACTAGCCTTCTAGTTCTTATGCGTACGCATTCAATAGCCCTTAGACCCGTTCAAGAGTCATTACTCCTGTAATGAGATCTCTCTAATTGTCCCGTTTGGACAATTTGAGACTGTATAATTTTTGTATAATATTCTTATTGGCTTAAAGTTGTTACTTTTGGAGGAAGTTCTGCAGTCGTATCTTAATGTTCTCTGGGTACAAACTAGATTGACAAGTGTGACTGTTATTTCAATTGATCAATTGAAATAACACTCACACCTGCCAACCTACGTCGTGTACTTGGAGAACTACGGGGATATGCTGTCGAATTTTTTTCAGATCGTAACAATGTGCATGAGCTGTAAAATATATTACAGAAAAATGCAGTCTTGAATGGGATAGGACCACTCACCCTTTAATAGGATAATTAAATGATGGGATAATTGAATAAAACATACTATAAATCTAATTTTTTTTACCTTTAATAGGTGTTTAGTTGTGGTAGTTGTGATGGGATATCCGAAATACAAAGAGTGGATGGGTGAGACTAATAGAATGGGGGATGTGTTTCGCAGAGGTGCTAACGAATTTGTGAAATATGCAAAGAGACGTCATAATGATGAAGAGTTTTCGTGTCCGTGTGCTAGGTGTAAGAATGGTAAGGTGTTTGAGTGGAAAACAGTTGAACTACATTTGTTAAGATCGGGTATGGAAGATACTTATCGATTTTGAAGTTTTCACGGTGAATTGAAAGTTCCTTTTGTCCCCGACCAACCTTCACAACAACCTTCAAGAAGTAGAATAGATGTAGAAGGGGACGACGTAGATCATAATATGTTAGAGGATTTAGTTGATGATGCGTACGGAGTTTATGAAGCATAGGAGAATGAGGTTACTGATGATGTAGATGATTCAAGTGCACGTGAAGATAACACGATAAAACTTGACGATGACTACCAAAGTTTAAAATTTAAGGCGACCCAACTGTTATAATCTGGCTGTGAGAAAGATCAATTAACTTTACATGCCATGGTTGGTTTGCACGGTTTGAAGACGCAGTACGGTTCGTCTGGAAATAGCGTGACGGGAATTCTAAAATGGGTGAAGGGCTTATTACCCAAGGTGAATACACTTCCAAATAGCTATCCTATTATGAAGAACAGTTTGAAAGGTTTGGGAATGAAGTATAAATCGATTCATGCTTGTGTGTATGACTTCATACTATACCGAAAGGAGTATGAAAATCTTGATCGTTGTCCGGTATGCGATGAACCTAGATATGTCCAATCTACTAGTAAGGAAGGCACAAGCTCAAAAGTGCGTCAAAAAGTATTAAAATATTTTCCCGTTGGGCCTAGATTAAAGCGATTTTTCACATTACCATGGATTGCAGAGGAAATGACTTGGCATGCTAGGGCAGAAGTAGGGGGTAATATCATGCGTCATCCTATTGATTCTACTGCCTGGTGGAGGATGAATTTTGAGTATCCCGATTTTGCTCGAGAACAACGCAACATTCGTTTGGCTATATCAACAGATGGTTTCAATCCATTTTGAAATCTAAGCACCAATCAGAGTGTATGTCCAATGATCCTAGCCCCACTCAACCTCCCTCCTTCACAGTGTATGAGACCTGAATTTTCGATGATGTCTTTGTTGATACCTCGGCCAAAGGCACCAAGTGATGACATTGACGTCTACCTGGCTCCTTTGGTAGAAGAATTAAATGAGTTATGGGAAGAGGGTGTGCAATCATTTGACTCTTTTAGAAAAGAAGAGTTTACGCTAAAATCTATGTTGATGTGGGCAATTCATGATTTTCCAGCTTATGGGACATTATCCGGTTGTGTAGTACATGGTTATTTGGGGTGTCCTATTTGTGGAGAGGAGACTGAATCTCTTGGTCTATCCTCTAGCTTAAAAAATGTATACCATCGCCACAGGAGGTTTTTACCCCCAGCTCATTGTTTCAGATCTGAGAAAGGTTCCAATTTTTTATTTGGCGAAGTTGAACATAGGCTACCGCCGAGACAACTTTCGGGTTCAGAAATTAAAATTAAATCTTCTTAATGTGGCCCTAATATTCCAGGTAAGAATCCCAAATTTAAGAATGTCAAGCATAAGAAGACCCCAACTGGGAATGCAACTGAGATAAGAAAGGCATGGTCTCGGAGGTCAATTTTATTTGACTTGCCTTATTGGAAGAATAACCCGGTGCGCCATGTATTGGATGTGATGCATGCAGAGAAGAACTTCGCTGAACATATTGTGGGTACTTACATTAGAGGGAGTCATTCGAAGGATGGAGAAAATGCACGAAAAGACCTTAAAACGTTAAAACTTAAGCCACAACTATGGTTGAAAGAAGATAGTAGGGGAAGGACAATAATTCCCCCTGGTGCGTTTACTTTGACGAGTGGGGAAAGGAAGGTGCTTCTAGACACAATATATAATTTGAAGGGCTCATCTACTTTTTCGTCCAACTTGCAAAGGATTATGAATTATGCTACTCATGATTTACATAAGTGTAAGTCCCACGATTAGCATGTGATCATGCAATTGGTTCCTCTATTGTTTAAGCACTGTTTCTCCAAGCACAAGGATTTGCGTAGGGCTATTACGCAAATTAGTATTACCTTCTCCCTCTTGTGTGAGAAGGTAGTGAATCGAGAACACATAGTGGCCGTAAAATTGGCTGTGATCGAAGCGATTTGTGTATTGGAGAAGTACTTTCCCCCAGCATTCTTTGACATAAGTGTTCACTTGTTGGTACACCTATGTGACGAGGCACTTCTTTGTGGTCCAGTTAGATATCGGTGGATGTATGCGTTTGAAAGATTGATGAAAGTTTTTAAAGATTACGTCAAGAATACGCGATACATTACAGGATCAATTGCAGAGGAATACATCACCGTGGAGTCATCAATAATACTCGGGAATATATGCCTGACTCGACCATCGTTGATGACACTGATGAATTCATCGATGATGGTGGTCATGTGATGGGAAAATGAGTGAAATTAACGAGTTTGCAAAATGAACAAGTAGCTCGTTATCTATTTGACACATATAAAGATGTCGAAGAATGGAAAATGTAAGTTTCGATTATTATAATGTTTAACATTATTTTAGATTATTTTATACATGATGAATTTTGTAATATGCAGAAAATATGAAGCCTGTGAGAATAATAAAAGACGAAAAATAATGGTACAATCAGACAGCGAATTTAGGTTGTGGTTGACACAAGAGGTAATTATAATAAAAGCAGCCGTTATATAACGTTACATTACACTCAAATTTTACCACTAATATAATTAATTTATCTATATTCTCAGCTCCTAAAGACGGGTGATGCGACATCAAGACTTGCTCGCCTAGCCACTGGACCCTTATTCGTGGTACAAGAGTACAAAAAGTATCGATTGAACGGTTACATTTTCAGCTCTAAAGTGTACGAGGAAAGTACAAATGTACAGAACTCGGGAATTTCATACAAAGCTCTTACTATCTTTCGAGCGAGCGCAAAAGATAAAAATCTCGTTGAAGCTGAAATGACTTACTATGGTGTAATCAAAAATATATTTGAATTCGATTATATAAGCTTCAAAGAGGTTGTATTTTACTGTGACTGGGTAAGAGTTGAGGAAAAAAATTCTTGTAAAGTTGATCCTGTCACCAATTTGATCATGATTGACTTGTCCAAGTTGAAGAGCAACGACCACATGAGCGATGAGCCGTTTGTTTGTGCATTTCAAAAGGTTAAGCAAGTGTTTTATTCGGAGTTTATCAACAACGAGTCGTGTTCAATTGTCCAACACGCTCCAAGGCGTCTAAATAGTAGTGTGGATGACTTGGCTGCTCCTACCGAATATCAATCCATTTTTGTTGATAACCCGAATTTGAAACAATTTTTCAATTTGTAATAAATATTTCAATTTGTACTGAAACATCCATTTTTAATGCTTTTAATTGATTTGCACTTTATCTTTTTCACTCTTGTGTGGTGTGCGTGTGTGGAGAGGAGATTACTACATAAATATTCCAACTACATCTAAGTTTTGTTTATACTAATACATGAATATACGCTTCTTACCTTTAATTGGTGATTAATACATAGTTATTTGGGTGCCCTATTTGTGGAGAGGAAACTGAATCTCTCCGTCTATCCGAACACTAAGAAATGCCATAATCCTATGGAGTTATGCTCTACAAATTCCTCCCAACCGTTATGTAGCCAAACATCACCAGTTAGAGTTGGAATTGTGAAGGGCGACTAGAAAGTAGCTCGAGAATGCTACTATTCATCTACCGAACAGGAAGAGTTGGAGGAAGATAGGAAGAAGACCACCACTTACCAAGTGGATGAGTCTAAAGATGCAGAGATTGAGACGTTGGACCCTAGAGATGAGTCAGAACTCGTGAAGGTCAGTTCATGGAAGCAAAGGAGAACGTTATTCTGGATGATGAATGACCAGAACGAATAACTCAAATTGGCGCTTCACTGGATCCGTCAATAAAGCGAGAGTTAGTGGCATTTTTTAGGCAGAGAAAGCAAACTTTTGCATGGAGTCACGAAGATATGTCGGGGATAGGCCGAGCCTTCTTGTGCCATGAGATCAATGTTAATAAGGAGATCAAACTGGTGAACTAACGAAGTAGGGTATTCAACTCAGAGAAGAATCAAGCTATTAAGGAGGAAGTCGAGAAACTGCAAAAGGTCTCTTTTATTCAGGATGTCAAATATCCTGATTGGTTAGCCAATGTGGTGATGGTAAAAAAAAAAGAATAATAAATGGAGGATGTGCATAGATTTCACCGATCTCAACAAAGCCTGGACAAAAGATCACTTCCCACTACCCCGAATAGACCAGCTGGTAGATGCTACCTCGAGGCATGAGTTACTAAGCTTCATGGAAGCTTATTCCGGCTACAACCAGATTAAGATTAAACCAAAAGATAGGGAGAGTACTTATTTTATTACCCTAAGGGGGACATACTGCTATAATGTTATCTCGTTTGGTCTTAAAAATACAGGTGCTACGTACCAGCGGTTGATGAATAAGGTGTTCACGGAGCAAATCGACAAAAACATGGAGGTTTATGTCGACGACATGCTGATGAAGAGCAAGAAAGTTGTAGACCACATAGCTGACCTGAGCCAAACTTTTGATCAGCGGGAGAAATATTAGATGAAGATGAACCCGGCTAAGTGCGTATTTGGTGTACGATAAGGCATATTCCTCGGGTATATTGTGAATCAGCGAGGTATTGAGGCAAATACTGAGAAGATTAAAGATTTGCTGGAACTAAGATCTCCAACTACAAAGAAGGAGGTGCAAAGCCTCACGGGGCGTGTTGCAGCTCTCAATAGGTTTGTCTCACGAGCAACGGAAAGATGTCTTCCATTCTTCAACACACTCAGAAAAACTTTCGAATGGAATGATAAATGTGAGAAAGCATTCTAAGATTTGAAATAATATTTAGGGACACCCCCATTGCTGTCCAGGCTGGTGATGGGAGAAAAGTTATATTTGTACTTGGCTATTTTAGAAAGTGCAGTCAGTTCAGCATTGATAAGAGAAGAGGATGGAGTGCAAAAAACCGGTGTATTATACAAGCAAAGCATTCTGAGGAGCATATATTAGATATCCAAGGTTAGAGAAGTTTTCATTATCATTGATCGAGGCAAGCAGGAGGATGAAACCATACTTCCAGGCCTATACTATAGTGGTATACACCGATATGATACTCAGACAGGCTTTGCATAAATCGGAGAAATTCGAAAGATTGATGTACTAGGCGGTGGAACTAGGTGAGTATGATATTGTTTACGAGCCAAGGTCTTCGCTCAGAGGGCAGGCAGTGGCATATTTCCTTGTGGAGTTCACTTACCCAGATATCTCCGACCAATAGGGGTCTAATAAAGAGAAACCCATGGATGTTAGAGGAGCATCAAAGACTATCCCCGATCAACTTCTACCAGCGAATTTATCGGAGGGGATAGTGACCGAGCAACAAGAATCCCCCAATCAAAGCCCATCGTGGGGAGATGATAAAAGGAAGTACCAAATATTACATCAAGGAACTTTGTCAGACCAAGAGTTTGATAATTATATACCTATATATGGAATTTATATGTGGCTCCTCGTGCGCCACAGGCAGCAGATACAAAATAATTCTTAACAACCCAAATGGATTAGATATAGAATATGCTCTGCATTTCCAGTTCAAAGCTTCCAACAATGAAGCTGAATATGAATCTATGATTATGGGCCTCAGTTTAGCCAAAACACTGAACGTATAGCAAATTATAGTGTTTAGTGATTCACAGCTAATTATAAATCAGATGCTTGGGTTATATGCGGCGAAGGGAGACTTCATGCCTAGGTATCATGCCAAAGCTATGGAGATTGTATCAAGTTTTGCAGTGGTCTAAGTGATCAGAATACCAAGATTGGAGAATTCGAAGGCTGATGCACTAGCTCGGTTAGCCTCAGCTACTCACACTAAGCTACGACGAACGATTCCTATTGAGATATTAGTAGACCAGAGCATTGATGAAGATTTGATGGTGAGATTCATTACTTTGGACATGGGACCTTCCTAGATGGATCCCATCAGGGCATATATCGAAGATAGAATTCTACCAACCGACCAACATGTAGCCAAGAGGCTGAAGTTTCAAGTTGCTCAATATGTATTGAATAATGGAGTTTTATACAAAAGGGGTATAAGAGCAGGTCTATAGAGATATGTGCACCCATTAGAAGTTAAAAATATGATAGAAGAAATTCATGAAGGGTCTTGTGGGGCTCATGGGGCGGGACAAACTCTTCTGCAAAGGATAATGATACAGGGTTACTATTGTCCAACAATGCGAGTTGATTGTACAACTTATGCCAAGAAATGTGATAAGTGTCAATGTTTTTCTACCATCTGAAGAACCCCCAAGGATTTATTAATCCCCATCACCTCACCTTGGCCATTCTCTATGTGGGGAATAGACTTGGTCGGTCCTCTGCCAATTACCAAAGGACGATTCAAATACCTAGTGGTAGCTGTTGATTATTTCACCAAATGGGTGGAAGTTGAACCTCTCATTGACATGGCTTATGAAAGGATTTACCAATTCATTTGGAAAAGTATTATTTGTAGTTATAGTCTACTGCATGCTTTCATCACTGACCATGATACCCAATTTGATAATGAGGAGTTTGTTGCGTATTGTCACTGATCCAACGTCCAGAAGATCCATTCAACACCAGGCCATCCCCAGAGCAATGGGAAAACTGAAGTGACGAATAGGACTCCGCTTAACGGATTGAAGAAATGGTTGGATGATGCGAAAGGGAATTGGTTTAACGAGTTACATTCTGTGTTATGGGCTTATCGAACAACACCCCGAATAGCAACCGGGGAGTCTCCTTACATGCTAGCCTTTGGAAGTGAATCAGTCATCCCAGCTGAACTGAGCCTACCCACTCATAAGGTGCTTAATTTTAACTCTCCTGTAAGTGATTTGATGAGACGTCTAGACTTGGACATGCTCGAGGATGTGAGAGAAGATGTCGCAATCCGGAATGCAGCTTATCAGCAACGGACCACCATGTTTTACAATAAAAGAGTCAAGAAATGTGATCTTAAGGAGGGAGATTATGTGCTGAAGAAGGTGATTCAGAAGTATAATAAGTTGGAAGCTAATTGGCATGGGCCATATCGTGTAACTACAGTTGTCCGACCTGGAACATACAGAATAGAGACCTTAGAGGGAGAAGAATTCCAAAATGCGTGGAATGAAGAGCACCTGCACAAATATTATCAGTAACGTAGATTCGTATGTATCACAGTATTTCAAATATGAATAAAAATTATATTTGCCCTATATTCTTTTTAGTTCATTTTTTTGGAGTACTAGTGCTACACACTACGCCAACTACGGTTGGTCGGCATATCAACAACCACCAGCTACGGTTGGTCGGTATATCATCAACCACCAACTAAGTTTGGTCGGCATATCAACAACCACCACTGACGGTTGGTCGGCATATCAGCAACCACCAACTAAGGTTGGCCGACATATCGGCAACCACAAACTAAGGTTAATCGGCACCAATAAACTTAACCAACAATGTTGGCATAATAATCAGACAAGGAAAGGCCTGTTTGATTATGGGTGACCTCAAGGGGCATCCAAAACTAGGCAACAAGATGGGATGAAAATCATTCCATTGCTTAGGCACTTATGGGTGATAATTCACTACAACTAGGCAGCAAATGGGGCAAAGTTCCATCGTATAGGAAATTAAAACAAAACAGGACAATTTATCCCTTTATACACACTCATCAAAAGATAATATGATAAGAAACACATCTTATAAATTATTTCCAAGAAAAGAAAATTGCACAAAGATGAACTTTTCTGCATTAAATACAATTATTTCCAAGGAAAGAAAATTACAAAACATGGAGTTTTCTTCATTCAATACAAATTTCCTATTCTATTGGCCTTTTTCCTTCAGATTTTGGTACAGGTTCCATTCCAGCTAGAGGATCATCTGAAGCATAAGAAGAATTGATGAAATTCATATCTCGTAGCATTCTGATATTGCTTGAACTCGTTCGATCAAGTAGATGTTGAGGTCGGGATATCTCAAATTCTTCATGAAGTTGGTAATCACCAAGAAACCTGGAGATCAAACACTTAGGAATGGCTTGGGCTAGAATCCCACTGACATCCAGTTTAAAGGGAGGCAGATCAAGTACTCCAGGCTCATACCAATCCCATAAAGAATTTCCTTGCTCAAGCTTTATCACAATCAATCCGTTCAACCATCCCTGTTTGTATCCCTCATTATTTTCTTATTTCAACCTAGCATCGAGATGGCATAGGGCTTCATTGTATCCCCCCATCCACAACTCTATAGATTGCTTGTGAAATTAATAAGTCAATATCTCAAGCTGCTTATGAAGTTTCTTCACCAAGTTTGCTTTACTTTCCAGTGCAGAACTCTGGTTGGAGAGTTGGTCGGTAAGATTTTGAATTTCTTGGGACATTTCAGCCAAGGCTTAATTTTTTGCTTTCATCTGAGCAGCCTGATTTGCTAAGGCTTGCTGAGTCCTAGTCTCTTTAACACTTCTTCGACCATCTCTAGCTCTACCCCGCGAGGAGGATGTAGGTCGGGCTTATTTCAAAGCCTCCAGTTCTTCACTCAAAACAACATTTTCAGTTTCTAAAAATGAAAATCCCTCATCATTTACTGGGACCAAAGCTCTCGAAGAAGAAGAGGCAGCAGATTTGAGTTGTTTCACTTCTTCTCGCAGGGCAATATTTTCTTCCTCCGACAATTTAGCAATATTCCTATGTTCCTCAACTTCAAGTTTAAGAACACTAATTCTCTTTTTATGGGCTGAAAGAAACTTGTCATAACCCCGATCAACACTCAATTGTTGGTATTTTTTCTCATAACCTTCGTGAAGAAGTGTAGAGGTTTCCTTGTGCTGAAGTTGAAGTTCCTCGGTTATTCCTTGGAGATATTCAATCATCTCATAATAAGCCACATTATTAGCCACAACCTGATCAAGTAAACACTTCAAATATTAGTATACATTAATTACTCGCTTAGAATCATCAGGTCCATGGATATCAATTATATGAGCCTTCGTAAAATCAGTATGACCATCTTTGAAGTAATCATTACACTTCTTCATCAGCTCTGAATCATGAGCTGACAAGAGTTCCATCCTGGCAATAAACTAGCAAGGAAAAGTAAAAACGGATTAATAAGGATACAAATCGAGCAAGTAAAGGAGATAACTCAGGGTAAATAATGAAGTCCATTTTATTGATCACAAGAAGAGAAAGTACAACCAAAGTTACAACAAAAACAGGGAAAAACAACAAAGTTAAATAATCGAACAACTTTACACCTTCTCCTTATCTCCTATAACATCTTCAGCTGGTTCGGATGAAGGAGTTGGTTGCTCAGATGGAAAATGACATTGCTCGGTAGAAGTTATAGCTTGATGAACTTGCTCAGAGGATTGAGGAAGATTAGAAGCAGGTGTTTGTTCTACTATTACCATAGAAGATTCATCAGATGTAATTTCATCTTCTTTTTCTTCAACAGTAGGAGGAGGGCCATGGGTATGTTCCTGAAATAGTTTAGAATCCTCGGTAATATTCAACATCTTCAAAGCTGCTACACATCCATCTCTGAAGTATTTCAAACTTACATACCCCATCTGGGAAGAGACAGCAGCTAAGGCCTTGTTCCATCCTTTGTCCCTGCCAGAGATAAAGAACTTCCTCACAGTAACTTTCCTCTTCGCTCTCTCCGGGGAAGTTTTCTCCCTGAGAAGATCTTCGGCAGACTTCACCTTCTCTTTAAGATATTTTTTATGTCGTTCATCCTCTTCAAGCTTGACATTAGCTTCCTTCGAGGCATTCATAGCCTATTTTTGAGCTGTATCAGCTTGTTGTAGAGCTGACTCAATAGATTTAATTTTTTTCTCCCAAGCGTCCTTGTCCTATTCATACTTATGATGGGATCCCCCTAAAGACTTTAACAACCCAGTAAGGGCTTCCTCAACACCACTGGATGAGGATGAAGCTTTGATGGCTTCATCGTTCTCCACGATATTATCGAAGCACACCAAAAACTGTAAGAAGAAGAAAGCCGCAAATCAGAGCATGAACACAACAATGAAAAATTTAAAAGATAAGTATAATGGCCACTTACTGATGCAAGAGGTTGGGCTGCCACATCGATAACCTTATCCCGAGGAGTTGAAGTTTCAGCAGCTCGGTAATCGGCCAAAGTTCCTGACTTGATCAATTTCTTGGCCAAGTTAGGGGTAAGGACAGTTGGAAAACTAGCCCTTAGAGAAGAAATCCCAACTCCAGAAGGTTGGGCAATAGTATCTATAGGCCTTTCAGCAAGACCCCTCCTCAACCTCCTCAAAGGAGCATCTTCAATCAAATGTGCTGTCTCTTTTGGGACAACAACTTCAATCAAAGGTGTTGCCTCTTTAGGGTCAATAGTGGGCTCCTTGCTGATATTTTTAGTAGGAGGAACAACATCCTTCTTCTTAGTTCCGTCAGTTGGAACGTCGCTTTTGGTCTTCTTCGTTCCTTTAGTATGAGGAGCGAACTTGGTAAAGAACTCAGGTACCCTCCTCTTCTTCATTATCAAATCAGCAATAGAGGTACCCAAATCAGAAGAAGTTCTCCTACAATTGCTGAAGAAGCTGTTGCTTGATCAAGATCAACCACTACTGGAGGAACGAGAGGTCGGGCAATAAAAGATCAAGATGTATTCTTGTATCTCAGCAAATTAGAAGCAAACCTCACGTGATCCCCGTTGATGGACTGGTACAAACCCTAGAAAAGTGTCAAATTTTTTAAATTTATGTTACTCTCGTTTGGAGGTTTCCTTTTGCTATCAACTGCAACAAACAAAAAATGAGTGTCAGTGACACATTTCATCAAATATGAACAGAGCTAAATTGAAAAAATTGAAAATAACCTATCCCATTGCCATAAAGTGGACATCTGGGACCTTGGTAAACATCATTTCCTTTTAATGGGGGGTGTTGCCAATTTTTCATCATAACGCCATGATCAAAATAATCCCTATTAGCATCGGGAAGATTGACCATTAAAGCTCTATTAGAAAACCTAGTTTTTAAATAAAATGTAGTGTCACTGGTAACCCATTTATAACAATACGTAATTTCAAGAATTCCTAAGCGAGTTCCATATATTTGATTTAACCTATATACGCCACTAACTACCCTCCATGTATTTGGAGCTACAATTGCAGGAACAATATCAAAATATTAGCAAAACTCCAAACACATGGGATTCGACAGAAAAGAAAAACCACACTCCACTACAAAAATAGAGGGAAACCAGTGTCCCTCGGCTAAAGAAAATAAATCAGAAGGGCAAGGAGGATCCTCCAGAATAACCCAAGAGGGAATTGCAAAATCAGCCCGGAACTTATCCAAGGATTCGACAAGATAAACCATGATGGCTAAAGCAAAGAAAGAATAAGGAAAAAGTTCTTATAAAAAGCTGAGAAATCTTCTAAGGCAGATGACAAAAAGAACGACGGTATAAGGATAGAGAGAGAAGACAAAGAGTTTAGAACTCTGGAAGTAAAAAGTAGAATATGATTTTATTTTATCGCTTTTAAATGTCGTGCATCGGAAAGAGAGAAAAGAAATGATTACTAGAAAAGACGATTGCGTTTTCGATGGCTAAATGATGAAAAAGACGCAAATATCCAAGCGTCTGTTGAAGATTCAAAATATTTACAAGTTTGCCATTTCGCCCTCAAATGACAAGACTAAAGAGAAAAATTTCCTAAGTGTTAGAGATCTGTAATCTAACAAGACTGGGTAAAACATATCCGAGCAACTTCTGGGCATAATGTTCCACACTCTCATATTCAACCTCAACTGTGAAACATTGGGGGATTCTGTTGATACAAAAATTAGTCATATGACGTGGACCAATTTGAAAGCGCAGTTTTGTCCCAATTAAAATATATATAATTTCCTTTTAAATAAATGCGGAAGCGTTGTAAAAAGGTGATGGTTCAACTTTCAAAAATAACACCAAGTTTTAATTTCTCAACACAAATTAAAACCCAATTCAAGTCCTAGAATTTGCCTAAGCGAAACCAATTTTAGTACGTGACTTGAATAAACCAATTTAACCGAATATTTAATTTAAGTCCCAAATTAAATGAGTGTGATAATTAAACCAAATTTTATCTTGTATTAAACCTAAAGCATGGATTCTAAATGATGAGCAAGATAAAATAAACAAGGTCACACTACACCGCGATGTACGAGGAAAAACCCACTAACGGGAAAAAACCTCGGGACGGCCCTAGCCTCAAATCCACTAAAAATGGTATTACAAAATACAAGACAAAAGACTTACTTCCTAAACTCGAACCCTCTCAAGCCGTGATGCTCCTTCTTGTATCAACCTCCAATTAGCGGATAACCAACGGAGCTCCACCGTGGTCTCGGAATACACCGATGGGACTTTAAACGGTCACCGTCACCCAAACATGGAGCCTTTCTCCAAATGGGTAGAATCTCAACAAAAGTGTTCTTTGTGATGGGGTGTAGAAGCAAACCCGAAACGTCTCTTGAATTCGATAGAGAAAACCGGTGCCAAAAACTCCAAGTAAAGATATGTATATATAAAGCTTGGATAAACAACTATTGGGTGTAAACTAAGTGTTTAAAGATTTTTCTTTAAGAACTAACACTCAAAACATGAACATTTTCCCTAAGCAATTTTGCTCTCAAACTCTCCTTTAGAGATGTATTAGGAATGGAAAAGTTATGGAAATGTTGGTTAGGAAAATGTGATTCCCGCACTTCATAAAGTCTGAAAAAGTTGGTTAAAAACCAAGTGGGGAAGTGGGTGAAAAACTGCAAAAAAACTGCTCAAAACTGTTCCCGCCCTGGCGTCTCGTTCGAACGAACTTGACTCTCGTTCGAACGAGACTTCTAATGAGCGACCAGCCTGGACTCGTTAGAATCTCGTTAGATACCTCATTAGAATGAAAAACTCGTTCGAACGACTGACCAATTTAGGGTCGTTGGCAAACTCGTTCGAACGAACTTGGTTCGAACGACAAAACTCGTTCGAACGAAACCTGGTTCGAACGAAAAAACTCGTTCGAACGACATTTCTAACGAACGACCAGAAAGATTTAAAAAATCGATTTTGGCCCAAAAACTTTTATAAACATTTATATACTTATTTTTAAAGTTCTATTTGATTCTTTTTGAAAATAAAATGCAGTATTTATTTCACCTAACACCCAATACATATTGTTCCAAACTCCTATATAAATATAATTACATTCATACCTTGGAAGCATGGAACCTTAATTGATGACGTAGAAACGAGGCACACAAACCGGCATTTTGATGAAGCTTTAAGTTCTTTGCCGCTACGTCTTCAACTCACACTTCATAGGCTTGAGAATATTACAATAAATACTATCCTATGAATAAATGTTTTTGTCCGGAATTGAGCCAAAACTATATATGGACTCAATTGGAAATTTGTGTCCTTACAAATCTTCCCCTTTGGCTATTCCGGGACAAAAACCAAACAAAAATCCTAAAGGGCCGTCAAGCTCTACTAGACTCAAAACATAACCCGCCCAATCTTGACTCAACCCAAGGATCAAACCGCTTTGCCATAGAAAGATGCCGCTTTAGAATAATTCCTGCACACTTAAGCAAACTCATCAAATGCATAGGGAATATCAAAATATTAAATGCAATTAATTAATTACTCCCCCTAAATTAATTCTCCCTTTAAACACATGACCTACTTAGAAAGACGTCTCCCCCTAAGATAAATCTCCCCCAAATGAAGATTACGATAATAATAGGATTAGATACCATTTCTCCCCCTATCATCATTCTCCCCCTTTTTGTTCAGGAATAGACAAAGGATAAAGAACTAATAAACATGTTGATGCTTAAAGTGTTAAGACATGAAAGCATATGGGCAATTAAAAGCAGAGCAAAGACAAACAAATATCATATATATATATATATATACTATAAATAGACCAATAAGTACGTTGCATATATAGATAGATATAAACACACACATGACACAAAATACAATAAGTTTGCACACTCGTATGGCAAAAATGTGTCATATGGAAACGGAAGTGTAGGGGTGTGAACTAGCAACAATTAAATTTAGACCCAAACACTTAAGAAACGTTCACGGAGTTCTCATTTGATTGCAAACTTCATCACAGTTAAATATAACCTCATGTGACAATATAAAGATTGAACTCAATGAATAAACATACACAATGCATACAAGCCTAGCATGATGATGATTCTACAAACCAAATAGAGTCATGACATTAAAGACAACTAGGATAAACGGACATTGTGCAAACCGTTGATATACCATCCAATTCTCCCTCAATGAGCATATATATTCTTTTGTTTTTTGAATGAATATATCAAACAAACATAGGCCTTGGCAATTGTTTTCTTTTTAATGCCAAATATTCTGTTTTTAGGCCTTTGGATCACATATTTCTTTTAGATCCAATCAACGGTGGCTTACTATCGCAAAGGATTTAATTCATCCTTTCGGAGCCCTTCCCCGTGCATATATTAATTTATCATGTTTTCATTTTTCGCACAAATATCACATGCAACGAATTTTGACATGACCTAGTCCTCCTAGATCATAGATATGTAGATGACTAGATTGATAGGAGAACACCTCAAAAAGCTCAAATATAACATGTGACATTAAGATTTCAAAAGAGCTCGTGCATGTGTGAAAAGAGGCATATAGAAATAGAATCCATTTAAACAATACAAAATCCAACTACTCCATAAAAAATGGTAAAGAACATTTTAAGGATTGAAAATCTAAACCAAAAGTTCTAGCCACGTGGGAGCGTAAATGATGGGATTCAAACACAAGTATATGCCACATAAAGTGTGTCAAACAAAAATACACACCAAACAAAATCTTTTTGAGTTTTTAACATTTTTAATCAAAAATAAAGATATATACTCAAAAGACTTAAACAAAAATCATTTGTATTTTTCATTAAGCTTAAATGAAATAAATAAAACACAAATGATAAACAAAAATCTTTTTATATTTTGCAGTTAAATCAAACACAAAAATTAATATAAAAAGATAAACAAGTCATAATTTCTAGCATGTGATATGAAATAAGGCAATGACTAGAAAATGACTAAACAAGCATACATTTAGCATATGAATATGACATGAAGTACAAACGCTAAAGTATGCAAACACTAACACATTTATCCTTTAGATTTAGCAAGAGAGGAAGCATGTGAAAGTAAATGAGAATCAAAATCCCTATTTTGTAAGGTAACCAAGTCGGATTTCCTAACCCAAATTAATGAAGAGTTACTATCTTGGGGTGTAGGAACGTTAGCTATCGTGGTTACTTTACTATGGGATTTTCTACGAATTCGTTTAAGATCTAAACAAAATTGCCTAAGATGACCTTTTCGACCACAATGTGTACAAGTAAGAATATGTCGAAAAGATTTATCTAAGGAGTGATCATTAAATGCATTCCTAGAAGATTCTCCTAAAACATTGGTTTTGACTTTAGGATTAAATTCATTAAAAGTATTGAAGCCTAAACCAAAAGTGTCATTTTTAATTTGGACCGTTCCTAACATTTTATCAAG
Source organism: Sambucus nigra (assembly GCA_949130495.1). Classification (NCBI taxonomy): domain Eukaryota; kingdom Viridiplantae; phylum Streptophyta; class Magnoliopsida; order Dipsacales; family Adoxaceae; genus Sambucus; species Sambucus nigra. The sequence goes on along the minus strand of OX422217.1, from coordinate 360,346,859 downwards.
TTTTTCCGAACGACATTCCAAATCAAATTTGACATTACTAGAATCTTTTAATTTATTTTCCAATACTATAATGTTAGATTCTAGTAAAACATTTCGCTCTTCAAAAGCAAGAAGCTCCTTTTTTAAGGATTCCATTAAACCCCTAAGGCTATCTCTCTCGCCTTCTACATAGTTAAGCTTCTCTTGAAGAGTCCTCTCATGTGTCCTAAGGTCTTCTATTAAGGCACTTTCATCAATAACCTTGACACTCTCTCTTAAACTCGCTTCTAACTTCAAATTAGCTCTTTTCAATTTAATAGATTCTTTATATAATTCATGAAAAGCATTTTGAAGTTCACTCATATTAACCTCATCTTCATTTTCACTCTCTCTTTCTTCTTCACTCTCACTATCATCAAAAATAAGAGAATCATGTACAATGACCTTGGAAGTGGCATGTGCTAAAATTTCATCATTCGATGAGTTCTCATTATCACTCACATGTCTAACCATAAAAGCCACAAAATTTTTCTTAGTGGGGGATTCGGGCTTCTCTTCCTTATCACTATCACTAAGGGTCGCATTATATGAAATGGGTCGTTTACCCTCTTTCCTTAGTTTAGTGGGGCACTCATAAGCCCTATGGCCATAACCTTCACAACCAAAACACTTATTAGACTCGTCCCTATCTAAATTTTCATTACTAGGTTTAGGGATCTTTTCGGCTTTAGAAAACTTCTCGCTTTTATCATGTTTAGAAGTATCAAATTTCTTAAAATCATTTTTAACTTTATCTTTGTTAAATTTAAGAAATTTTCTAAATTTACGAGCAAACAAAGCCATATCTTCCGAGTCACTATCACTATCGCTCTCTACTACTTGTTTAATCTCTTTTCGGGCTTTTAAAGCAACGCCCTTTTCAATTTTCTTTTCATTTTTAGAGGGAAACATATCTAGTTCATAGGTTTGTAAATCACCTACAAGCTCTTCTAATTTTGTAGAGGCTAAAGTGGGTAAAGAATTTAAAACGGTCACCTTTGGAATAAATCTATCGGGTAGGGACCTTAAAATTTTCTTTACAACACGGTCGTCAGGTATTTTCTCTCCCAAGTTAAAGGATGAATTAACAATATCAGAAAGTCTAGCATAAAATTTATCAAAAGTTTCTTGTTCATCCATTTTGATAGTTTCAAATTGAGTAGTGAGGTTTTGGAGTTTTGAAGCTTTAACGACACTAGTTCCTTCATGAGTTAATTGTAAAATATCCCAAGCTTCTTTAGCGGTTTCACACGTCATAATACGTAGGAATTCATCCGGTGCGACAGCGCTTAATAAGGCATTTAAACCACGGGAATTAAAATTTGCAAGTTTAAACTCATTTTCGGTCCATCTATCGATGGGTTTGGGAACACGTTCATTTTTAATTAGATGAGTTGGTGGGGAGTACCCGGTAACAACAGACATCCAAACACGTTCATCGATAGATTTAAGTGCCGATTTCATTCGCGCTTTCCAATACGCGTAGTTAGAACCATCAAAAATAGGAAATTTTGAAAATGGGAAAAAATCCATTTTAGCCAAAAATTAAAGAATCTTAACGAAATAATTTATCGTTTTTGGCTCTGATACCAATTTGAAAGCGCAGTTTTGTCCCAATTAAAATATATATAATTTCCTTTTAAATAAATGCGGAAGCGTTGTAAAAAGGTGATGGTTCAACTTTCAAAAATAACACCAAGTTTTAATTTCTCAACACAAATTAAAACCCAATTCAAGTCCTAGAATTTGCCTAAGCGAAACCAATTTTAGTACGTGACTTGAATAAACCAATTTAACAGAATATTTAATTTAAGTACCAAATTAAATGAGTGTGATAATTAAACCAAATTTTATCTTGTATTAAACCTAAAGCATGGATTCTAAATGATGAGCAAGATAAAATAAATAAGGTCACACTACACCGCGATGTACGAGGAAAAACCCACTAACGGGAAAAAACCTCGGGACGGCCCTAGCCTCAAATCCACTAAAAACGGTATTACAAAATACAAGACAAAAGACTTACTTCCTAAACTCGAACCCTCTCAAGCCGTGATGCTCCTTCTTGTATCAACCTCCAATTAGCGGATAACCAACGGAGCTCCACCATGGTCTCGGAATACACCGATGGGACTTTAAACGGTCACCGTCACCCGAACATGGAGCCTTTCTCCAAATGGGTAGAATCTCAACAAAAGTGTTCTTTGTGATGGGGTGTAGAAGCAAACCCGAAACGTCTCTTGAATTCGGTAGAGAAAACCGGTGCCAAAAACTCCAAGTAAAGATATGTATATATAAAGCTTGGATAAACAACTATTGGGTGTAAACTAAGTGTTTAAAGATTTTTCTTTAAGAACTAACACTCAAAACATGAACATTTTCCCTAAGCAATTTTGCTCTCAAACTCTCCTTTAGAGATGTATTAGGAATGGAAAAGTTATGGAAATGTTGGTTAGGAAAATGTGATTCCCGCACTTCATAAAGTCTGAAAAAGTTGGTTAAAAACCAAGTGGGGAAGTGGGTGAAAAACTGCTCAAAACGGTTCCCGCCCTGGCGTCTCGTTCGAACGAACTTGACTCTCGTTCGAACGAGACTTCTAACGAGCGACCAGCCTGGGCTCGTTTGAATCTCGTTAGATACCTCGTTAGAACGAAAAACTCGTTCAAACGACTGACCAGTTTAGGGTCGTTGGCAAACTCGTTCGAACGAACTTGGTTCGAACGACAAAACTCGTTCGAACGAAACCTGGTTCGAACGAAAAAACTCGTTCGAACGACATTTCTAACGAACGACCAGAAAGATTTAAAAATTCGATTTTGGCCCAAAAACTTTTATAAACATTTATATACTTATTTTTAAAGTTCTATTTGATTCTTTCTGAAAATAAAATGCAGTATTTATTTCACCTAACACCCAATACATATTGTTCCAAACTCCTATATAAATATAATTACATTCATACCTTGGGAGCATGGAACCTTAATTGATGACGTAAAAACGAGGCACACAAACCGGCTTTTTGATGAAGCTTTAAGTTCTTTGCCGCTACGTCTTCAACTCACACTTCATAGGCTTGAGAATATTACAATAAATACTATCCTATGAATAAATGTTTTTGTCCGGAATTGAGCCAAAACTATATATGGACTCAATTGGAAATTTGTGTCCTTACACAATTATATGACAACATGTGTTATCCTACATAGCAAAAGCATATATTCACCGAACAACTTATAATGCCGAGCTACTCAGCACCCCGAGCTACTTAGCATACCGAGCAACTCAGCACTCCGAGCTACTTAGCGTACCGAGCTACGTAGCGTACCGAGTACTCAACGTGCAGAGCATCTAGTCAAGAAGATCAAGCGATAATAACAGATTCAATGAACATCGAATTCAATGAACATTCTTATTATGTACAGATGTATATGTCTATTAAATAACAGCGTATTGTGTATTCATATTGATAGCCCAAGGGCTATAAATGCATTGTAATCCCCTCCATAACGGGGTGATTGAGAATTGATCATTGACGATCATCATTAAGATTAAGGAAAAACACTCAGCAATACAAAACAGTGGACGTATGCTATTTTCCTAAGGCTGAACCACTTTAAAAATCCTTTATTTTATTTCTTATTTCGTATTTATCTATGATTAATTAATTAGATCAAGTCGAATTTTTTACATCAACAGTCATGTTGCCATGGTTTCCTTTAATACACATGATATCCTTTACATCATCTATTGGGTTGTAATCCATCACTTATTAAAGATAATTTTACTTTTATCTTAAGAAGCATTTTTTTATGTACTTAGGTACCTTAATAATAGGCTCGATTGAATTTTGATGTATTTTATTGTATAAAAAACAAATTTTTTTAAAAAACTATATTTTTTAATAGAAGTATATTTAAAAAAACTAAGTTTTTAATAAAAATGCCTCTTTAAAAACTTTATTTTTATAAAAACTATTTTTTATATAAAAACTGTTTTTTTATATAAAAACAGTTTCCAAATAATACGGTTTAAAAATAAATACAGCTCTTTTAATATTTTTTTTATTTTTCTTCATTTTTTGCTATATTTTTCTTTCTTTATTTCTTTTTAAAAATACAGTTTTTATAACAAAAATATTTTTAATAAAATAGGGGTATAAATTGTTTTTTAAAAATATAGTTTTTACATAAAAAAAATAGTGTTTTTCATGTTCTTTTGTTTCATTCTATATTTTTTCTATTTTTTGTATATATTAATTTTTTAAAATATATTTTTATAAAAATACGGGTTTTTGAAAAATTCATTTTTTTAACAAATACAGTTTTTTAGAAAATACTAATTTTTTCCTATAAATAATACAGTTTTTTAAAAATAAATTTTTATTCGAGGAAATTATATTTTTATCACTAACTATTAGATTTTGTTTTAAGAAGCATTTTTTTATCTACTTACGTACCTACATTATATGCTCAATTGGATTTCGATGTATTTTTTTTATAAAAAACGGATTTTTTTTAAAAAAGTATTTCTTTATAAAATAATATTTTTAATAAAAATGAGTGTTTAAAAAATGTTAAAAAAATTATTCTAAAACTGTTTTAAAAATGTTTAAAACAGTTTTTATAGTTTTAATGTTTAAAACAGTTTTTTGAAACCGTTTTAACGTTAAACAGTTTTAAAAATGGTTAAAACATATTTTTACGGTTTTTTAAAACAGTATTAATGTTTAAAACAGTTTTAATGTTTAAAACAGTTTTAAAAATGTTTAAAATATATTTTTACAGTTTTTAAAATAGTTTTTTAAGACAATTTTAATGTTTAAAACAGTTTTAAAGCAGTTTTTTAATTATTGTAGGCAGATTTTTAAAAACTGTTTTAAAAATCATTTTAATGTTTTTAAAAATTCTCTTAAGAAAATATTATAAAAAAATTTATTTCAAAAATGTGTTATTAAAATATTTTGCCTGAAAAACTTATTTTACCTCATTTGATATTTGATAGCCTAATGAGAACAAAATAACATTTGTCTTGATAAATTTTATCTATGGCAAATTTTACCATGATAAATATTATCATGGCATACGCCAAAAGGACCCTTAATTTTTCATTGATGGATAAGAATTTTGGGTTTGGGGCTTCGTGGTTTATCCTGCCAGGGAATCCACATTAGATTATGGTGTTGCACAATTGTTATTTTTTTTTTTTTTTGCCTTTGCTTCAATTGCAATCACCATCTTAAATCGAATCCAATAATATTAAAATTGAACTTAAAATAAAATCAATTGAACATGATGTTCGAATAAAAATTTATTTGGCCCAAACTTTCGTATAATTTATATTTAAAGGAATTGCATTTTAGACAATGAAACTTTTCACGTTCCACATCTTTCGATTAGGGAATGTACCAAAAACTCGAGAAATTTTAAAAATGACGACACATTTCAATCAACAACCAATGTCTTTATTTCAACGTCGAACCAAAATATTTTTTAAGTTGACGAGAAAACTTGCTCCAACTAAATATACCCAAGAGAATCCATAAGGTTTATTTCTACTCAATAGGATCTCACATGTCCTGTACGTTTATAAAAGTGAAATTATTTAGCCTACTAAAAAATAAAATCACTAGGTATTTTTGAGGTATCAAATAGTTAAAGTCTCCCAAGAATAAAGTTTTAATTTTTTTTAAGTCTAAGATAAAATATATTATTTTTCAGTCTAATAAAATCACTATGCTTTTCTGTTTTTTCTTTATTTCATTTTTAAAATATATTTTTTATATAAAAAAATACAGTTTTTTGAAAAATGCAGTTTTCTAATAATAATTTTTTTTAAATACTGTTTTTCATAAACAATACAGTTTTTTAACAATACTTTTTTTTAATTATCATTTTATAAAAATATTGTGTTTTTCTTATTTTTTATTTTTCTATTTATTTCTTTATAAAACACAATTTTTAGTAAAAAAAAATATAGTTTTATGTTTTTTCTGTTCTTTTATATATTTTTTTATGTTTTTTATGTTTTCTTCACTATTTTATTAAAAATGCATTTTTTTAATAAACAAAATACTATTCTTTAAAGAAATACTATATTTTTTATATTTTTTATATTTATTTCTTTATTTCTTTATTTCTTTATACCTTTTGAAGGGTTTATGTTTTTTCAACTATTTAAAAGGTTGTGACACATGTCAAGTTATTGTTGGTTGTATAATAGTGTTCGTAGATTTTTTTTTAAAATTTTAACGGATGGTTAACGTATGTCCAAATGTGTTTAAAATTGAAATGTGGACATTGCAAAAATGGAAAAAAGTGGTCTAAAGTTCAAAATTGCCCCAAACACCAGGGTTAATTTTGCAATTAACCTTAAGATAAAATTATAGTCTATACGTAAAATTATCATCACAATACAACGTCGACATTTGTAGCGTCCACACGATGACATGTGTGCACACTTTATTAAGCCATTTATTAATTTTATTTTATCTAGATTAATGTAATCTGATATGTATTTGGTCAATACATGTATTTTGTTGGTTCATGTATTAAGAAGTTCGTGTATAGAAGTCTAAATGATGTATGTTTACATTAAATGTAATAAATACATATATTTTGGTAGATACATTTTAAAGATTCTATAAATACCCATAAAATATTGGCACTTGAAGTGAAGTCATAAAAAGTTAAAAATATTATGTGAGTAGTAAATAAAAATTATCTCCTCATGTTGAGTGTAGTCTCTCAAATATTAAGTGTGTTAATGTATTTTTTTATCTCTAAAATATTTTTTTAGTTTTTTACGAAGGTGTTCTCAAGTTGAATGAATACTTTAGCTATTGAATGAAGTCTCTAATGAAAATTCTTTTTTGTCTGAATTTATGGGTGTGATGGTTTTAAATGCTTTAGTTGGTTTCTTAATTTGTATGTTTGTTGCACGCATTAGTAATGCAATATTTACACTTACAATTTCTCAGCTATAAATACTAATATGTTGTGCTTATTAGGTCTGTTAAAATATGTTTTGTATAAATTTATAACTTCACATATATTATATAAAATGTTTAATGTTGCATATCAAGATTTTGTAATCTATTTGATGAGTTTATCTTGAATGTGTTGGGACTATTTAAGTTGTTTTCTATGTACTTTTAAGCATATTAGTCTCTTTCATAATATATATATATATATATATATATATATATATATATTCTCTTTCACAATATACATCTACAAAAAGTGTATTATTTTACGACCATGCAATGCGTGGCCTGCAAGCTAGTCCTTAAATAAAAGGAGTACCTTGAGCATTTTCATCTCTTTCATTTTGATAATGGCCTTCCTTGGATCATGTAATTCTTTCAAACGAGTTTGGATGTGAGACATATTCTAATTTGGCTTTCTAAATACTTTCGTTGAAAACCGACTATTTTGTAGTTATAAACCCTTAACTTATACTTTGTTTGGGTCATATTATAGGTTAAAATAAATTTATTAAGTTTATTCTATGATTTTAAAGCGTTCCCAAAGTTGAATTAAAATGAATTTAAAATAACAAAATTTATGGCAAAAAAGGGAAAATGGTAATTTCATATTTTAACACCTTTTCGGGACTAAAATTTATGATAATATGTTTATTATATCATTTTATAGGTTCTCCTAAAGTTTCATTGAAATCGAAGTTGAAACGGACACTAAAATGACAAAGTTTAACTTACATGGCTTAAAAATGGCAAAATTATAATTTGATAAAGTTTATATTTTTATGCCTAAAATATTATCATATGATATATTTTTGTATTTTGTAAGTGCACCTCGAGTTTGAACGACAAACGAGTTGAAAGGACAAAGCTAATTGGATATATCGCAACACAATGCGATCGATATAAGTGTACTAAATGATTTTTATAAAATCACTCGAGTATCCGTTGGGGTCGTGCTATAGCTTTCGGAAAAGGTATTTAAAAGACTCACAACTTTGTAGTTTGGGAATTTAACATATGAAATTTCGAGGGTCCAAATCATTTGAAACATCGGATGTGAATAGTTATAAAAATTGGGATAAATAAAAAATATAGACAAAAGAAAAAAATGGATGAAGTTATATACATATCATTAAGACTCCAAAGAATTTAAGAGATCAAAATCCTATCAAAGAACAAAAATTCCTCCTGTTGTTGTCTAAATTTGGTTTGCTGATTTGGAATGATTTTAGCTCAATTAAAAAAATAATTATAAGCATAAATAAAATTGTAAGATAGAGGGGATGAGAGTTAGAAATAGACGCAAAGGTTTTACATAGGTCGTCCCAATATGGTGCCTATATTAACGGGTACAGTGCCACTATATTTTAGGGTTTATTACAATACTCTCAAGAGCTCTATAGGGTTTAGATAAAGTATATTCAATTGCCCCTAGCTGAGAGAGGTCGTAATCTATTTATAGTAGTTTAAAGTTAAAGAGATGGAATACCTTTATACATTGGGTATTTACATCTTTACATGATAATAATCGTTGGATATTATTCATGTGTATGTGCATGGTGACTATTGAGAATCCTACATGCGTTTGTTCGTATTACTAACTATTCATATTCTTGGGAATGGTCATCTATTTAGTCGACGAGTAAGATAACCATACATGTTCATTATTTGAGTTCACTGAACATGAAAACATGTGCCACTCTTTTATTAGTCCAAGTGGTCTTATTATTTTAGGCTACAACAAAAGCCGCCAATACTTCTTTCTTAATTGGAATGATATAATGAGTGAAAGGATGGAGTATTTTCTATCAGGGGCTGCTCGGGAGTCTGGAAGAGCCTGGTCAACCACTGCCCTTTGGGACTTGTAAATCTTATAATACCATATTAAGGCAGTGGGAATTTTGTAAATAGATGGAAAAATAGAGAATCACCCAGGGGTACACTGGTCGTTTGGATTTCTTGGGAACGAGATGCCGTAGAAATCTGAAGCTATGGTACAATTAATAATTTTAAAATTCGTAGCCCAGGAGACGTCATAAATCCTATAAAGCATCATTTTCTTCTCAATTTCTTCTCACCTTAAATTTTAAATTCACTTCTTCACTCTTGAGATTTCATTCTGCCATTTGAGAGAACTGTTATTATGTCTTGCTTTCACTGTAAGAAATAGATATTTTTTGTCTTTTCCTTTCGAGTTTGTCTTGACGGTTTATATTGCATATGAAAGTTTTTGGAAGACTTTTGAACAAATCATAGGATCCCCGATTGGGTGAAAACGGAGTTAGTGACAGGTCCTTGTGACCTGTGTTCATTAGAATACGTCATTGGCTTCCTACTATCTTTATTATAGATTGCAAAGTTACTTTCCCATACAATAATTTATTCCTTGAGTTTTGTCAATATTTTGATGTGGTCCAAGCCAAAGTAGCCCCCAAAAGTTGTAGGGTAGTGGATGGGGTCAATCGTATTAATGAACGGTTTGGAACCCATATATGAATAACTGAATTAAAGTGTTACTATAGCTTGGGGACTACAACCAACAACATTTATTTATTAAAGACCAAATATTTAAACATGGATTTGGGGGTAAATTTTTCTAATTCCAATAAATATTATTAGGTTTACGGGTTGATAATGAAGGATTGAAAATTTGCCCCTCTTTCTATGGGCGGGGAATACGATGGGCCCCATTGCCCTCAGGAAGGATAAGGCATAGGTCGGCACCTTTTTATCTTTGTATATTTTATATGCTCATTTCTTTCAATTTATTCTATTACTAACACTATACCAAAAATAGGAATCTGGCACGGTTTTGAACTGTGCCAGATCAAATGTGGCACGGTTTTGAACTGTGCCAGATCAAATGTGTTCTAAAATGACCATTTTTTTCTAGCACGACTTAAAAGTGTGCCAGATTTGACCAAACAGGACCACTTCTGGCACACTTTTAAATCGTGCCAGAATTTGATATTTCTGGCACAGTTTTGAATTGTGCCAGATTGAGCACATTTTGATAAAATTTTGGCACAGTTCAAAATCGTGCCAAAATTTGATACACTTTTGGCATGATTTTGAACTGTGCCAAATTTTTGGATAAAAGAAAAAAAATTAATTATTTGAAAACAAAAAAATTCACAAATTGCAAGTCTTGCGCGTTGTTGATAAACTAATGTACATACAAACTTCAAAATATTACAAGTCTTTAGTAGTTCACAGACCAAAAAAAAAGTTGGGCTGAGTTTTCTCTATTTTCTTCTAAAACCTGCAAAATATAAATCCTGCACGGCCATAAAATATAACAATAAATTTACAAAAGCCCGCATGGCCATAAAAGTTAACAATAAAACTACAAAAGACTGCACGGCCATAACACAAAAAACTAGAATCATGAATATTAACGACATTAAATAAATAACCCCCCTATTGTAAACCATTGACTTCTCTGTGTGTTCCACATGAATAAATTCTAACGATAAAATGTTATCCTGCAAAAAAAATAGGATACAAAAAAGAGGCGATATTAGTAACCAAGTAATTTACAAAAAAAATTACTCAAGCTAAAAAATTACATATATGAGTTGCAATTATTATTATATTCTAAAATTAAAAATCTTACGCAAGTTATGACTACCTGATTAGTTCCTACGAGTTACATTGGTCTCGTGTGAGGTGTTAGTGCTTCTTACGGGATTGTTTGGGGGCTGGTTTAGGTTTTCACCGTTCAACGACTTGTTTCTAAGCGTAATCCATATATTATCAAATTATCGTCATTTTATCAAATTGAGAGGTCCGTGACTACACGATCAGTTCCTACGAGTTACATTGGTCATGTACGAGATGTTATTGCCTCTTACGGGGAGGGGGGGGCTGATTTGGATTTCCACCCATTAATGGCTTGTTTCTAAGCCTAATCAAGATATTTCCAAAGTATCGTCATATTCTCAATTCGGGAGACCCGCGACCATGAGGTGAGTTCCTACAAGGTACATTGGTCCCGTGCGAGGTGTTCGTGCCTCTTACCGAGCCGTTTGAGGACTGGTTTAGGTTTTCACCCTTTAATTGCTTATTTTTAAGCCTAATTTACATATTTTCAAATTATCATCATATTCTCAAACTGGAAGACCCGTGACTACGCAGTCAGTTCCTACAAGTTACATTGGTCCCGTGCGAGGTGTTCGTGCCTCTTACAGGGCCGTTTGGTGACTGGTTTGGGTTTTCACCCTCAAACGACTTGTTTTTAAGCCTAATCTAGACATTTCTAAATTATTGACATATTCTCAAATCGAGAGACCCACGACTACGCGGTCAGTTCCTACAAGCTACATTGGTCTCGTGCGAGGTGTTCGTGCCTCTTACCCGGTCGTTCGGCAGCTGGTTTGGATTTTCACCCTCATACGACATGTTTTTAAGCCTAATCTAGATATTTTCAAATTATCGTCATATTCTCAAATCGGGAGACCCGCGACTACGTGGTCAATTCCTAGAAGTTACATTGGTCCCGTGCGAGGTGTTTGTGCCTCTTACGGGACCGTTTAGGGGCTGGTTTGGGTTTTCACCCTTTATGTGCTTGTTTTTAAGCCTAATTTAGGTATTTTCAAATTATCGTTATATTCTCAAATCGGGAGACCCGTGACTACGTGGTCAGTCCTTACAAGTTACATTGGTCCCGTGCGAGGTGTTCGTGCATCTTACGGGGCCGTTTGGCGGCTGGTTTGTGTTTTCACCCTCAAACAACTTATTTTTAAGCCTAATCTACACATTTCTAAATGATCGTCATATTCTCAAATCGGGAGACCCGCGACTACGCGGTGAGTTCCTACAAGTTACATTGGTCCCGTGCGAGGTGTTCATGTCTCTAACGGGGTCGTTTGGCGGCTGGTTTAGGTTTTCACCCTCAAACAACTTATTTTTAAGCCTAATCTAGATATTTCCAAATTATCGTCATATTCTCAAATCGGGAGACCCGTGACTACACGATCATTTCCTACAAGTTACATTGGTCCCGTGTGAGGTGTTCGTGCCTCTTACGGGGTCGTTTGGCGGCTAGTTTGGGTTTTTACCCTCAAATGACTTGTTTTTAAGCCTAATATAGACATTTCCAAATTATTGTCTTATTCTCAAATTAGGAGACCCGCGATTACACAGTCAGTTCTTGTAAGTTACATTGATCCCGTGCGAGGTGTTCATGCCTCTTACGGGGCCGTTTGGAGGGCTAGTTTGAGTTTTCACACTCAAACGACATGTTTTTAAGTATAATCTATATATTTCCAAATTATCGTCATATTCTCAAATCGGGAGACCCGCGACTACGCGGTCAGTTCCAACAAGTTACATTGGTCCTGTGCGAGGTGTTCGTGCCTCTTACAGGGCAGTTTGGGGGCTGGTTTGGGTTTTCACCCTCTTACTGCTTATTGTTAAGCCTAATTTAGATATTAATAAATTATCGTCATATTCTCAAATCAGTAGACCCGTGACTATGCGGTCAAATGTTATAAGTTACATTGGCGCGTGCGAGGTGTTAATGCCTCTTACGGGGACGTTTGGCTGCTGGTTTGGGTTTTCACCCTCAAACGACTTGTTTTTAAGCATAATCTACACATTTCCAAATTATCATCATATTCTCAAACCGGGAGACCCGCGACTACGCGATCAGTTCCTACAAGTTACAATGGTCCCGTGTAAGGTGTTCGTGCCTCTTACGGGGCCGTTTGGCGGCTGGTTTGGGTTTTCACCCTCAAACAGCTTATTTTTAAGTCTAATATAGATATTTTTAAATTATCGTTGTATTCTCAAACTGGGAGACCCGTGGCTATGTGGTTAGTTCCTACAAGTTACATTGGTCCCGTGCGAGGTGATCGTGCCTCTTACGAGGCCGTTTGGGTGCTGATTTGTGTTTTCACCCTTTAACTTCTTATTTCTAAGACTAATCTATATATTTTCAATGTATTGTCATATTCTTAAATCGGGAGGGTCGTGACAACGCGGTTAGTTCCTACAAATTACATTGGTCCCGTGCAAGGTGTTCGTGCCTCTTACGGGGCCGTTTGGCGATTGGTTTAGATTTTCACCCTCAAACGGCTTGTTTTTAAGCCTAATCTAGATATTTTCTAAATATCGTCATATTCTCAAATCGGGAGACCCGCGACTATGCGATCAGTTCCTACAAGTTACATTGGTCTCGTGTGAGGTGTTCGTACCTCTTACGAGGCCGTTTGGTGGCTGATTTGGGTTTTCACCCTCAAACAGCTTGTTTTTAAGCTTAATCTAGATATTTTCAAATTATCATCATATTCTCAAATCGGGAGACCCGTGACTACGGGCTCAGTTCCTACAAGTTACATTGGTCCCTGCGAGGTGTTCGTGCCTCTTATGAGGCCGTTTGGCGACTGGTTTGGGTTTTCACCCTTAAATGGCTTATTTGTAACATTATTGGCTTGCGATGTTTTCGTTACAATTATTAGCATTTTCATTTGTCTAAAGGGAAATGATTTTTTTTATTACAGATGTGTGTTTTCTAACCTTTTTAGCTCCTTCAATCAGACAACTATAACCACAAGAGGAATCAATCGAACACGAATATAAAGAAATTTACAAACCTGTAAAACTGTTATGTTGACTTCAACAAAATCTACAGATTATGTCGTCGTGTGTATCTCCGATACAATCTACAGAAGGCGAATATTGATAAGCAAACTAGGCTTTAAGCACAAGAGTTGGAAGGAAATTCCTTTCAAAGTACTTTCAAAAACATCAAAGTACGTTGTTCCACCACTTTCACACCAAAACCTCGAGAAAACATATTGAAATGAGAATTTAAGTGCAACATGAAAATTACAACTGTAACATAAAGTTTCAATGAAAACATAACAATGATTACATTAATTTCAAAGTAAAACAATAATTGGCTTACCTTTGTAGAAGGAAATTCCTTAGCTTGCAAAAGGAATGAAATTAGGACCCTCAATATGGCATCAGTGACCATAACCAAAAATATCCTCAACGACCTGTACATATGAAACATCAAACACATGATCCTTGCAATTATAATTTATAAAATATTCCACAAACCGATAGAACATAATTAAAAAAAAACAAATGAAACATCCTACTGAAAAAACACATGTATCAATTGTTCCCTCAATAAAGAGACATACATTCATACATACATCACTTCAGTAGTATTTAAGTAGGAAGTTGTCTGTGAGTGAGGGGAGTACGGTGCCTCAAGTACACATAATTATTCAACCATAGATTATATATCATAGAAAGAGACTCAATAAAGGCACCCAAGAAATTAATTTGGATAACTCACCTTCAAGCCCAACTCAAACCCTTCACTGCTTAATCCCTGAAAAGCAGCATCTGTTACCTCCTCACAACATGCTACGTCAACAACTTCTAGATTTCTGCACTGGGAGAGGATGAATTTCAATGACGAGTCCGAAACATTTAAGCACCAATCAATCCTGAGGATCTTGAGATTCAAATCAAGAATAGTCTTGAGAATAAAGAAGTTTCAACACCTCTAATATAAGTTTACATGAGACGACAAATCTTACCTGAATTAGGAAATTAGTATCATTAAAATCCTAAAACAGTCTCTAATTACAGCAAAGCTGTTGCATTTTCGGCATATCATAACGATCTTCCAGAGGCTATTGCATTTTCAGCATTTCCAGCAGCTTGCAAGTGACTCAAATTTGGTTAAATTCACTTTAGTAAATGGGAAACATAAAAGATCGTTCTGGAGTCATGTGAAGTACCTAAACCACAACCAAAGCATGATAGAATTAAACCCATTATAATTCGACTGCTTTAGAAAAAGACGTTGAACCTATTCTCATTCGAAATCTGCACAATGTCTTAAATTCTGAATTTAAGGAAGTTGTTTTCCATCTCAACACTTAATTCAAGGAATGTGCAATACTACTGTAATAGATAGGAAACTTCATACCTCAATTAAAAGAAAGTGGTAGAGGATCTAAACACATCCCCTCGATTGCCTCATACAGACATAGAGAACTGGACATAAGTTATTATTAAGAAGAAAAACAATAATTCTAAAAACAAATCTCCAAGAGAAAGAAAGGCTTTAAGATCTGACAGTAAGTTTTCTTCTTTCAAACTATCCAAATGATAAATTTCTTAATTTGGAACATTAGAGGAATTGATAAAAATAGTGTCATTAGAAGAGTTAAAAAAATAAAAAGGATGCATAATTTGTCTAATCTTGGTCTCCCTTGAACCTAAAGTTGATAATTTTAAGATTGAGAAATTCAAAAGGAAATTTCGTTTTGAATATTGTCTAGTAAATGATACCGACTTAATATGGCTTTTCCTTTCTCATGGAGTGGAATTTTTAATCAAACTTCAGATTGAGCAGGCCGTGACCTTGCTTATCACCCATCCTACCATGTAAGTAAGCACAGGAATAATGGATTAAAAAGAGTTCTTAATAAATTTTAATTAGTATACATATATATACAGCTTCAGAGAAGAATTTATCACCATCCAAATAAGAACCATCTGAAATTCTAATTTACTATCTGAACGAGCTGTTAATACCAAACCCAACACTAATTAATTGTATGAATACCATCTTAGCAACCATAGTTACACTAATTTAAGGAAGCTTAGGTTTTTAATTACATTTTTAATAACATTATACAGACGAAGGAAAGTGATACACTTAAAGTGAACAATGGACAAACGAAACAATCATAATCATAAATTCTAACACCAATCACAACTAAAAAAAAACACCAAAAGCATAGGCAAGCATCAACTGCTATATCTGTATGGATGCAATGAAATTATAAATAAACTCAATTGTATATTTCAAAAGGCCGAGTCGAGTGAAATTCTGATCTAATTATCTCCTAACCTATTAATATACATCAAATTTTGATTAGCTATAAATACTTAAAATTTCACAGGACATCAAGCTAACATACTAGTAATCAAATATCAAAATTGAATAAACAGGTTCATACATATATAAACACTGAAATTATAAATTTTACCTATTTTTCTATACTAGAAGCTTTATTAGATGAATTGAGAATCTCGTAGTTCTGAGACATTGAGTGCAATCCCCAACCTTATCAAAGTGCAATATCCTTCAAAAAAAGTAACAAAAATAAAAGCATAACATCAACTAAAATTCTCAACTTCTGTCACTCATGTTTATTAATTTTTTAATAAATCTGTTTATTAAAATTAATTAGAGGCCATAAAATGATTTTTTTAATATACGTGTTTATTAAAAAAAAATAACAAACCTGGTTATTAAAAAAAATAATAAACCTGTTTGCAATGTTGAAATGCGATTCAGAGAGACTATGTCAATATGATACAACAAAAATCAGAGACTTTGGTACCTCATACTAGATTTCGACCACATCTTATGTAACCACTGCTTTAAGCAAAATCTAAGATCCCAACACCCTTCACAAGCAGTAGTATATCAGTGATATGGAGGGACTTTAATTATCTCATGCCATGGATGATGGAGGAACAGTGGTCGATGGAGTAAGCTTGGATGATGGAGGCGTCGTGGTTTTGTGGATGATGAAGGCATCGAGGATGATGGTTCGGGGAGAGAGGGGGAGAGACTTAGGCTAGATTTAGGTTGAGGAGAGAGAGAGATAATTAGGTTAGTATGAGATTGGTCCCGATTAAAAATTGTTTTTTTTTAATGAAACGTGCCCATATTTGGCACGGTTTAAAATGTACCAGATTTTGGCACTATTTTAAACTGTGCCAAATTATGAATAAACTGCGCTAGATTCTGGAACGGTTTTAAACCGTGCCAGATTCTCCTTGTCTGAGCGTTCCAAATTAGCATTTTTGGTCCAGTGTAATCAGTGTTTCTGTCTTTGTGTCTAGATGAGAAGAGAAAGAAAGATATCTCCCACCTGTCTAAAGTTAATTTTGTTTATCTAAAAAAAATTTGGTTTATTCAGCAAAGAATTGGCGAGAGTCACCTTCGCTCGGCATTTGTTTTATTGGATTGCCAGAGTTATATCACATCCTTTATTGTTCATCCAACTAAAGATAATCCCTTATCCCACATTGATTTAGATGTGCCAATTATATCCACTTCGGCTATTGACTCTGAATATTTTCCCCAAGTGGAAGGAGATTTCATTGGTAGAGGTACAACTTCATCTTTTGAATCACTAGATATCAACCTTGTTCCGATCACCACTTCATCTCCATAGATGGTGAAAAGGAATATCCCAAATCTTCTTACCGGATCCAAGTCTTCTTCTCCTCCTGTCGAGAAGAGGAGAGATGATATTGAGGGCTCTAAACACCTTGTGGTTATGGAGCATAATGAAATGAAAACCCATGGTCCTCAATTCAAGAGGCTAAAGAAAGATCCTACTACTCATATAGAGTTTACAAGGAAGTACCAAGATTACCAAAGCCATAGTGGTCGTCCTTCTGTAACAGTGAACTCTGGTCTTTATCGGTGGCCAATAGGTGCAGGGTCGCTCCTACTGATGAAGTTGATGTTGCTACCCTCTCTAGGTACAGATTATTGGAGAAAGACAACCACAACTCGGCTTTGGTATTTACTTCTTTAATCATTCTCTTTTATCTTCTAGTACTCATGCTATTCATTTACTGTCTTCTATAGTTTTTTGGTCTTATTGGTTTTATTTAATTATAATCAAATGTAAGGGACGACCAGTTGAGGGAGTCCTCCATGTATATTAAGGTTGCCTTCCATGGCCTCAAGGAGTCTCTGAATGCTAGTAATATAGCCTATGTGAGTGATCAGAAAAGGTGGAAATATGTTGTGAAAAAGCTAGAGGAAAGTGGGATTAATGCTGAGAAAGTTGCCAATGATGTCGTCAATAAGGTTGAGCATGCCAAGAAGGATGTTTAGGATGCTAAAAAATTAATTGATGACGCCAATAAAAAAATCTAGGGGCTTCCAAGGAAAATAAGGAGAAGGAATATGCCTACACCCCGGGCTGGGATAAGGTATTCTCTACTGTGGTTGTGCAAGTAGAGTATCTGAAGAAATCCTCCTTCAAAGAAGGATGAAATATTGCCCTGACTCAGGTCGGAACTTCCCTGGATAGCAAACTCTTCCTCCGGCATAACCCTAGAACTCCTCTAGTGATTGAAAAGGCGGTTAATGATGACGTAGGGATGGCCGAGTCATCAGTGCCCCAAAATATGGCCATAGTTGATGTTCATCTTGAGGAAGAAATCACTCAGGACAAAGAGAAGGTGCAGATGTCTAAGGTCATTTCTTATAGGGCTTTGGCTTGTATTTTTTGTTTTTTTTATAATTTGAACAATATTCTTCAAGTAATTCTCCTTTACAGCTTTAATGAAGTTTCCATTTTCTTCCAGTGATACTATTGTCCATTATAAACTTTTCTTATGACATTTTCATACTTATGCCATGTTTTATTCCTTTCAGTTTAACTCCAGGAAGGCTATGTTGGAATCTGTCAAATGGGAACTATATAGGAGTAGTATTAAATTATTTGGGATTGGTCATGAAGAACTTGATTAAGAGGAGCTGGAAGTATTGCTCGACGTAGGTGTTTCTGATCAAGCTAATGAAGCATACCTCCACTCGCATAGAGTGTTTAATCAAGTAGTAGCGACCAATGCTTCATACTATAAAATGATACTACAGATACATAAATATAATAAAGAATAACTTGCTAGCTTGTTAGTCAACTACGGGAAGTCATTTTCCCTACCGAGTATTAACATTGGTTTTGATTAAAAAATATTGCAAGAAATATCCTCAACATTTGCTAAAAAGGAGTTTGTTCTTAAATCCGAGGTGGCAAGTTCTCAGGACGTAGTTGGTCTATTGGAGTAAGAGAATAATATGTTGAAGAATGAATTTGAGGATTTAAATAGGTCTGTTGAGGATGATTAAAGTGAGGGTGGTCAGTCATCTGGGTAAGTCATTATCGGTCATCCATTTATTGAAGAAGAAAGAATAAAAAAGTCTTTGGCCGACCAAGTAATTTAATCAATAACTAATTTTCCATCATCAAGATATTGAATGAGAGAGGTTATCATCTCACTTATAACTTTCATAAGTAGTCACACACCCTTTGGATGCATGGTTATGATGAGGCCTTAGCACACATGGGTGAAGAGCGGGAATAAGCCCAAAAAGAGCGATATAAGTGAGGGTGGTTTAATGTCATCAATGTCTTGAATGTGTCAGAGAAGGATAATTTATGGTAGTGATATGATCCGGGTTGCTCAGATCAACCTACTCCTCCATTCAAGCTAGACACTAAGTGGATTCTTGCTGATACAATCCCCATCAGTCTGGTCAGGAAGCACTTGGGAGACTACAACCTTCATGGGGATGATGTACTTAGTTGGCCTCTGCATTTGTTAGATAAACCCACTTCTAGCATGAAAACCCAACTTGGAGAGTTAGAGTCCATTATTCTTCCCTCATCTTTGGATGTTCCTCCTGTAGGGATGAAGAATGCACTTGGAAAACACCTCTCCATATGAGAAGTTTTAATTAATTTCTTATAATAAACTGTTTTGAAAATAATTATCTTGTAATAATATAAAAGTTGGAATGAATTTTTTCATAGAATATGACTTGAATTGTTCCATTGTAAGACTGTTGTCTACCAGTAGTTTAGTCTTATGATTAAGTGGTCGCCAAGCATCTGAATAATCTTCCTTATCGATTACCAATTAGGATGAACATAAGTTGTCCATACTTAGGTTATACTAATGTGTTTTTAGTCGTTCAAAATGATCTTGTCCTTTTGACCAAGTGTTTATGTTAGTTATAATTGGCAACCAAATTTTTAGGATTTTTCCTTCATTCAGCCAAGTAAAACTTCTTGTTCGTGATGTTAAGGAATCATATATGAAGTTTTAGGTCTTCAAACTTCTTGTTTGTGACATGTTAAATACAAAGTCATACATGAAGTTTTTTTAAAAATTGAATTTGTAGTTGTGAATTTTTGGGATTAAAATTAGTCACTATTTATTAGTTGAGATTTGTACATCTCCTATTCCCCAAAAATGAAAATAAAACATGGATTTCAAATAAATTTATTATGAACTTGATGTTCTTTATTGAAGCTGAAAACGACGAGTTACATATATATTGAAAGTTTACATTCCTGATGATTATTATTAGCACATCCTCATATGATCAGTATTCCATGGGTTCTTAAATTATTCTCCTTCCAAGGTTTCTATATGATGAGTATCTGGTCGGACAACTAAAGAAATACGGTATGGACTATACCAATTTGCATCCAATTTGTTTCCTTTCGGAGGCACTTTCTTTAAAAATTAGTCTCCGTCTTTCAGATTGATTGGCATAACCCTCCTATTGTATAACCGAGAAGTACATTGTTGGTATGCTTCCACACATAGTGCCATATTTTTTTTTGACATTTTGAACCAGATCTAAGTCCAACCTTCTCTTGAGGTCACGATTGGGAGAGTTAAAATTGAGTACCTTGCGGCTGGGCAAACCAATTTCTTTGGGGACCTTAACTTTTCTCCCAAATGACAACATGTAAGGTGTTTCACCGATAGTTGTCCTTGGCATGGTCCTATAAGCCCATAGTACACTTTACATATCATTGATCCAACTCCCTTTGGCATCATCCAACATTTTCTTTAGCCCATCGAGTAGAGTTTTATTATCACCTTTGTTTGTTTGTTGTAGTGAGGGTGTCAAGGAGCAGATGTAGCTTTTGGATATTTGACTGTATACAATAATTTTTTATCTCCTAGTTATCAAATTATGTGACATGGTCGGTGATAAAGTTATATTTCATACCATAACTACTATAATGTTCTTCTATATAAAGTGGAAGACTCTCTCGTAGGGTATATCAACAAAAGGCTCAGCTTCCCCCCACTTGGTGAAATAGTTTATACCAACAAATAAGTATTTAAACCTCTCTATTGTCTTCGATAGTGGACCGTCCAAATTAATCCCTCACATAGTAAAAGTCCATGGAAATGCGATCGGCATAAGCATAACTCCATATATTCTGTGAATTATTGCAAAATTTTGACATTTTTCAAAACATCTCGTATAGGCAGTACAATCTGCTTTCATGGTGGGCCAGTAATATCTGTAGGTGGCCACTTTCCTGACCAATGATCTTCCTACTGAATGAGCTCCACAGGTTCCTTTATGTACTTCCTTAATTATGGTTTATACTTCTCTAAGGAGGATGCATTTGAGTAGTGACATAATGAGTCCCCTTTTGTATAGTACTCCTACCTCCATAATGTAGCTAGTTAATTTGTACCTCAGCTTTTTAACTTCTTTTGGGTCGCCTGGTAGGACACCTTTTTTAATATATCCCTTTATTGGATCCATCCACAAGTGGCCCAAATCTAATGCGATCAAATTGATATTTCTTTATCAATATTCCTATTTGCGAGGATTTCTATCGAAATGGTCCTTCTTAACTCAGTCCTTGTTACAGAGGCAAGCCGAGCAAGTGCATCTGCTCGGGCATTTTTAATCCTAGGTATTCTAACCATTCTGACCACCAAAAATTTGGATATTTTGTCTTGTGCCTTGGTCAAGTATCTTGTCATAAACTCTTCTTTGACCCCATATATTTCCAACACTTTATTAACGGTCAAGTAGGAGTCACTGTGAGCTAATATCGGCTTGGCGCCTAATTATTGAGCTAATTTAAAATTTCGCAATCAATGCATTATATTCTGCTTCATTATTAGAAGCTTTGAATTGGAATATGAGTGCATTCTTTACATCTATATCACATGGAGTGTTGATTATCATCCCCGTATCGCTACTTGAGGAGCATGATGATTAGTCTATATGCATCTTCTATATAGGTGGGTCCTTCTTGAAGTCCCCTTTAACTAAGGATCTATAGTTTAATATTTTTTGGCTTTGCTCCAAGTAGTATGTAGTAGTTTCTCGCTCAATTGACATTTATGGTCTATCTTCCTCTTGGTTGGTTATGCTAGTCTTAGAGATACCTTTTAGAGAGGTCTGCTCGGGTGGATTTATCACTGAGCTCTCTCTTTAAGAAGTCTTCTCGACTGGCTGTACTACAGAATTCTCTCTCGTAGGAGTCTACTCGATAAGTTTTTCTTCATAAGTAAATTTAGTTATGATGTCCACTACCGTTTGGCCTTTCAATGTTATTATAGGATCTTAGTGTATATCATATTATCCAGGCTCCATTTCTCATGCCATCTATCTCCATAACTTTTCTAGTTTTTGAATGGCTTGGCATAATTGAAAATCTGTGTAAAACACAACAGTATAGGCTTGGAAATCCTGTTCCATTCTTCATGAGGCTTTAATGAGAGCTAAGGAAAGATTTTCCAGATGTGGGTAACAAATTGTTTCACCTCAAAGACTTGTTGGTGTAGTAGACTAGTTTCTTCACGACATTCTCTAGTAAGGTGAGTGTCGAGCTAACTGTCGACTCAGAAACTGCCAAATACAAGTAGAATTTCTCTGTCATAAGTGGTCAGGAGAGCAACGGTGGAGATCCTAAATATTTTTTTAATTCCAAAAAGGCATTCTCACACTAATTGTTCCACTTAAAAGTCTTTCTTAATACCTAGAAAAAAGGTAGTCACCTGTTAGTGGCTTGGGAGATAAACCTGTTATGGGTTGTTACTCTTTCGGTCAACGTTTGTAAATCCTTCTTATTTTGGGGAGACTACATATTTATCAACGCTTTAATTTGTCTAGATTGGCCTCAATAACTTTTTGATTCACTATATGTCCCAGGAACATTCCTTCTTATATAATGAACACACACTTAGTTGGATTGGGATTCATCTGATATATTTCCAACCGATCGAAAGTCTGGCCCAAGTTCTTGATGTGATCAGTTGCTTTCTTTCTCTTAGTGAGCATATCATCGACATACACTTCCATATTTTTACCAATTTTCTCCTAAAAAACCTTAATCATCAGCCTTTGATATGTTTTTCCTGCATTTTTTAGCCCAAAGGGGGTGATGTTGTAACAGTAGGTACCTCAATTGGTGATGAATAAGATTTTATCTTTATCCTCTCGTTTCATCTTAGCTTTTTTATACCCTGAATGAGCGTCCATAAAACTAGTTCCCAACGATGGCATTGACTAGTTGATCAATCCTAGGAAAGGTTAAATGATCTTTCGAGCAAGCCTTATTGAGATCTGCGAACTCAACACACATATGCCACTTCTTATTCTTCTTCTTTACCATCACTACATTGTCCAACCATTCAAAATATTTGACATACTCAATGAAACTTTCTTTCTTTAGCTTGTCCACAGCTTCCTGGATGGTCATTTTCTTCTCAGGGCTAAATATACATCATATTTGCTTGAGTTTCTTTCCATCCTTGACAATGTCCAGTTTATGGCATATGAATCTCGGGTCAATCCCCGACATATGCTCATGGCTCCAAAAGAACACATTCTTTCGTTGTTTAAGGAATTTTATTCATTCTTATTTGAGGATTGGATCCATGTATGAGTCTTTATGTGTTTTTTTTTTCTCCTCAATCATCGTCAAGGAAGATGGTCTCCATTACTTCTACAAATTATCCTTTAAATAAATTGGCCTATTCATGAGGGTTTAAGGTCTCAATTTAGTAAGTGTGGTGAGCTTCTTTACTTATTCCTGGATGTCTGAGGTGTAATAGCACTCCTTATATTCGACTTAATTACCAGTAAAAATGTCGACCCTGTAGTGCATGGGGAATTTCAGGAATTGATGTATAGTAGATGGCACTGTCGATGACCATGTTATAGGCTGATTGGACGTTCTTATCTGGGATGAAGAAGTGGATCATCCCAGTTCAAATGACTAGCTGACTGCCAATTAATACTTCTAATTTTATAGTTCCTAGAGGATATATGCTTTCTCGTGAGAAAACTATGAGGGATTTGTGATACGACTCGATCTTGATATCACGTATCCCCAGTCCTTGGAAGCAGTTGTAAAACATGACATCAGCTGAGCTACTGCTGTCCACCAAAATTCTAGCAACTTCGGCTTCATATACCCTTATAGTAACGACTATAGGATCATCGTGGGGATAAAATACCCCCAAATAGATCATTCTTAGAGAATCCTATCACCAACCTGTCTTTGTTTAACTTTCTTAGGCGACCATCAACATCATTAGACAAATTGATTTATTGAATGTATGGACATTCTTTGGCTTCATTTAAGTATGCTTTTCTCTTGGCTATTTTATCTCCTTAACCAGCATCACCAACTAAAATGAAATCACAACCAAAAGAAAATATTTTCACCTCATGCCCAAGTTCTTTGGTTTTCTTAGGAAGATACGAATCCTTTTCATCAACATCATCTCTACCTCTCTTTTTATCGTCTTCTCCCTAAAAGGGGGATTCCAATCACCTCCCAGTCTTTCTTCCTTCTGTCCTACCTTCTCTATAAGTAAACTTGGAAATATTGCCTTATCAGATCAAACTTTCTATTTCGTTCTTCAGGACTATGCAACTATTCTTGTTATTCCTATGGTCCTTCTAAAAGTCACAGTATTTGGATTTATCTCTCTTGTTGGGAGGGGACTTTAGCTTTACAGGACATTTTAGATCCTACTTCCTCGTATCTATTCTAAGATTTGGTGCACACCAACACTAAAAGGGATATATTCATCATACCTTTAGGGCTTTTTGACCTTCTTATCTTTCTGATACTTATTCTCAGAGTCCTTATTGACACCGGTTTTAGAGCTATGAGATAGCTTAACGGTCATGGCCTCCTCAGCATTCATAATTTTCCCAGCTTTATCCATCAAATCAATCATGGGCTTGGGAGGATCTTTGGCTAAAGCATAATATAACTTCTCAAGAATAAAATCAATCATCAAGGCGGTGATCGTTGTCTTTTCTTCATCATCTACCACTTTTAGTTTTTCACTATTAAAATGAGTGATATATTCACGAGTCGTTTCCCTCGGTTGTTAGCAAACACTCAATAAGTAAGCTACCATCTTTATTAGTTTGGTTCAAAAGTATAAATTAGTGATAAATAGTTCGGTGAGCTATTGTAATTCATAGATTTTCCCTCACGGCAAATTATTGTACCAAATTTACGCCGACACAATAATGGTGTTATAGAATGCACTACAACGCATCTCATCTGGGACCAAATAGATTTTGGAAAAAGCCTAATAAATTTTCCACATGATGGATGGTATTAGTTTTATCATAATACTTAGGAGTGATCATGGGTGGCTTGAACCTAGATAGTGTTCGGAAGTTCATAATTTTTGGGATGAATGGTGATCCCTTGATAAAATTCCTCTGCAAGGGATTCCTAGATTTCGAAATTTTTCCTAAGAGATATTCTAGTTGTTGGATTGAATCTCTCCAGGGGTGATCATCTGGATCAGTTTTGGATTTAAATAGTTTTAACCGCTCGGTCGTTCTTTTGTGTTGAGATCTCTTCTTAGGAAGTCTTTTTAGCATTTACGGATCCTCACATGATGGTTCTTGACTTGACAAAACCTTCTCGACGATCTTGTGATCTGGAGAGCTCTCTGTGATTGTGACCCCTAGTTGCTCGAGGACCTAAATGATCAAAAGGTGAGCCCCAACTCAGCATGTCTAAGGCACTCGACCATTACTGAGAGAGGAAATGCCCATTATAGTAATCGGTGGATCTAATTGAAGACGTCGCGTTGGGTTGATAAGATCTGTTGTTGGAAGATCTAGAATATTTAGACCTATTTTTTTTCCTGCCTGGGTACCAGGGGAAAAATTTCTCCCCAGGTTGTTAGGCCAAAAGATGGCCTAGTACAAAGCGTCTAAGTAAGTTGTCTTACTATCTCTTGTATAGCCTCTTGACCCTTACATATATTCAGCGTGATTACTTAAAGATCCCCCACACCTGGAGGAATGGAAGAACTGAATTTGTACCGACAACGTGGCTACCTTCTGGAATGTTTATCATTTTTCAGCGACGTGACTAAAAAACGGATGCTTAAAGAAAATAGGTAGAAAACAACAATAATTTGTCGCTTCCCACAAATGGAGGTAATCTGTTTGTGTCAAAATTTAATTTTCTGAATTGAAATAATCTTTGCTCAATTAAAATAACAATTATAACCACAAATAAAATAGTAATCTAGAGATGGATGAGAGTTAGAAAGAGATGAAAATATTTTACATGGTTCATCCCAATATAGTGCCTATAGCCACGGGTACAATGCCGCTATATTTTAGGGTTTAGTACAATCCTCTCAAGACCTCTTTAGGGTATAGAAAAAGTATTTCCAGTTTCCCTTAATCGACAGAGGTCTTAATCTATTTATAATAGTTTGAAGTTAAAGAGATGGAATACCATTATACATTAGGTATTTACATTTTTACAAGATAATAAGCATGTTGATATTATTCACGTGAATTTGCATGGTAACTATTGATAATCCGACGTGTGTCTGTTCATATTCTTGCAGTTGGTCGGCTATTTAGCCGAGCAACGAGATAATTAAAATGACCATATCCATGCGTTGTTTGAGGGTCCACTAAACATGATGACATGTGTCACTCCTTTATTAGTTCACATGGTCTTATTATTTTAGGCTATGACATCGCCCTTTTTTTACTTTTGACAGGAGACACCCACCTAGGGATGGCAACGGGTCAGTTCGGGGTCGAGAAAAACATCTCCATCATCGTCCCCATTAGAAATATCATTCCCATCGCCACTCCGTTCCCCATTATAACCGGTTCGGGGATCCCTTTCCACATTTAAAACAGGTATCGATTTCCCCGCGGGGAACCCGCTTCTTTTTTTTTAATACATTATTTATGTGGATATTTTTACCTATACAAGTTTAAAAAAATTACAGTTAATTATACATTATTTATGTTAAATCTAAAAAATCTAAAAAAATATGTATACTAATATAAACAAACATAATTTAAAAAATCAATCATCTATAAACAAATGGATCTGATAAATTCTACACTTCAATCCACCAGCAAAAATTAACACCAAAAAATAGATGGATCTGATAAATTTCTAGCATCTAAACACGCATAAATTAATCATCTATAAATAAAAATCAACTGAGTTATAAAAAACAAGTGATTAACTACTGGTGGCAGGAGTTTTTTTTAAATCAACAAAAAGAATCTGCACAATGCAATAGAACATTACAAGGATCATGATTCAATAGTTATTAAACAGTCATCACAAGCATATATTAACATTAGAATAATACCCATGATAACTATGGATCCAAACAGCTATATTGTTTGGTTTAGGCTCAAAATCTTTACAAACATAGATGAGCTCACGCAATTAATATCAACGAGCTGATTGAAAGTGGCGCCACTAACTAAACACTACAAAACGATTTAACCATGGATCCACACCTAGAGCTTTACCAAAATTTAAGGTCCATTGTCTTTTGGTTGCGTTTGATGAATATATGATTTACCCAGCTTGAACTCGACCGTAAGATTTGATCAACCAATCGGCAGAAGAAAGGGAAGGAGGTTTTTTTTATAGAGATTGGGAGGGAGGCAGAAGAAATTTGGACAAAATAGGGTTAAGACCCTTCCCCCCTTTCTTTATTCTTATATATACATACATATTTTATTATATATTAATAATTTAGGTATCCTAAAGGGGACTCGAGACTATACCTAAACCGACCTGAAATTTTTTGAGGATTTTTTTTAACTCCCCAAACCCGCCTCTTTCCCCCAAACTTAATCCCCATACCCTACCCAATAGGGTCGGGTATCCGCGAGGACTCGAATTTTCGAGGAAAATTTCCATCCCTACCCCACACCCTAAACCTCCTTCTCCTCTTTCCACCCTCTTCCTTTCTTATAAATTTTATTCTATTATAATTCAATTTTTAAGAGGAGGTTATGAATATTGGTTTTTTCAAGACTTATTTATTTTGTGTACTGAATCCAAGTAGGTATTCTTATTTATTTAATTATATTATTTTATTAATATGCTATGCTAAATTTGTCAGTAGGGTTGATATTAACTTACACATGTTAGCGTTTATGAGACTCGATTTCACCCTAAAAATTATGTGCTTTCAATATTTAATTCTATTTTTGTTCACTCATCCATTTTTAATATTAAAAATTAAAATAAGATATTAATTTTGTTCATTTGATTCAGTGTGTCATTTATTTAATTAAATGGATACACATTGTGTTTTGATGGATTCAATTAATGTTTGATCTTTAAACATTAGTTTCACGACAGAGGTGCTACTTTAATAATATACAAGTTGGACTTCGTGACATATCATCCATGTTTATAATTCCTAGCAGCCAAATTATTGTGTAGAAAAATTAGGGATATTCACAAACACAAATGTGCCCACGTGTAATAGATTCCAAATCTCTAGTCCCGTTATTAATTAATTTTAAGTCGTTAAAATTACCATCTCCTTAAATTAGTCCCGTTAATAATTTATTAAAGTAATTTCCTGCATGTTCATTAGGCAGTGTTATTTTTAACATTACTTTAGTTCGTGTTACTTTAGTGGCAAGTTAAATTTATAATAAATCATAATCTTTTATCCTAGATTAGGTATTAAAATTTAAGATAAAATAGAGTTATTAAAAAAAACATATACTTTCCGTAGTTTCTTTGGGTTCGACACCGCACTTACAACCTATACTATAAACGGTTTGTGTGCTTGCGAGTAATTTACTTTGACACAAAAGATTTTTAATAAATAACTCATTAGTATTAGGTTAGATTCCTTATACTCGTTTTAATTACCTATTAAAAAGAATTAATTACTTTGCTAAACAAAAAAAATCGGATAAAATACATTTATTCACTCTCTTAAAGTCACTTTTGAGCTTAATTTAGAACAGTGTAACGTATAAGATATAATCACGTGTCTAATTTTTCAAAGTAATCATATAAAAAATCTTTAATTAGACTATAGTAATAATATAAAAAATACATAAAAAAATTATGTTTGTGTGTCGTAATTCGTGCATTGGGATCACTTAAAAGTTAAAGGTAGTGTATTCATTATTGGGTTCATGATCAAACACACCGTTTATCTAGCATAGAAGTGGCTAAAGAATAATCCGCGGTAAACCACACCAACCCAAATTTATGGGTTACTCGTAGTCAACCCGATCCGACCCGAGAGTTAGGCATGAAGTGCAATGAAATAATCTACATAATGTTGCCAGTCCAGTTTTATTTAATTAACGTTTCACTTGTTTAGTATGCGATTTTCATTTAACTCATACTACGTAAGGGACCCATGGGAAGCGTTCTCGGAATCCAAGCATATAGAGGTACTAGCGTAAAATAAAAAGGATAGTTACATGTCCAATGCTCCCAAAATATGGAACAGCGCCCAACCTGCTGTTACAAAGGCGAGGGAATGATCTAAAGTCCAGTGGAAAAAAATACAACAATGCAATATAGAATCAAACGATAGAAAAGAGACTTTAATACTATATATCTACGTGCACATGCAACTACCTTATATATATATATATATATATATATATATATATATATATATATATAGAGAGAGAGAGAGAGAGAGAGAGAGACTTTAATGCATGAAACCATTTTTATTCAAAAAAATATTTCTTATTACGATTAGTTCGCCTTAATCTCATAAAGAACCCCGCCGTACTTGACATAACATTCATTTCTTAATTTAGTGCACCTGGTTAAATACTTTAAACAAGCACCCTTTGTTTAAAAAATATTTGTATCACGGAAATGACCCCTTTGCTCATAATTTATCTTAGTATTTTCATTGAAAATCACTTTTTAACACACACAAGCACCGTGTTAGAAAATACTTATTTATCTTTGAAAGTCTTTCATAAACACACTCTTGTGTTAATCATGGGTTAAACCTCCTTATGTTGCTTAATTATCCATTTAGTCACTTCACCTTACCATTCCTTTTACTTCATGGACAATAATCAATTTTCTTGCATTACTTCTTTACCGAGACATTGTATTAATTTCATATAAGTTAGGTTATCTTCTACTATATTCACCATACAACCCATTTCTTGACATGTCTCTTTTTTCGTTATCTTTTTCCTGAAATCTTCTAATTCTGCATACTTTAACGGGCACCATATCGTTGGCTATGGTACTATATAATCTGACCAGTGATTTTGAGTCTTTCACCCTAGGGCTCCAACCCTTCTTAATTGTTCCTAGTGTCAGAAGAGTTCATATTAATGTGTTTGAACATTTTTTAAATGTCCATGCTATTACATTTTCCTTTACCGATCGAAGACAAATCCCAGGGTTTCACCCCAAATTGCGTTACACTTTGAAATCATCATTCCTTTTCCTTTATAAAGTTACATTGATTTTATCCCAAAAATCACTTTCAATTAGGACCATTTTGTGTAACACATTTTCCAACCTTTTCATTTCATTAAAATGTTCCACTTTACGTAAAATTATCATTTCACCCATTTGTTTCCAAACTTGTCTTTTCCTCCATTTTCAAAAGTGTAATTTCCCAAAACATTATTAAATTACACACACTGACTTCTTAAATATTTTTAACTCATTAACACTTATTTAATATTTTTGAGTAACATGCATCTCAAGTTGGAAATCTATTTATTTCATTACTTTGTTTACTAAGAAAATCCCCCTTTGCCCTTTTGAGACTACTTCACAAGAAAGTATCCTCTTTTTATATATTTCCACATGTAGTCTTAAATGTCCATTTATCACATTTTCCACATATAATCTTAAATTGTCCATTCATTACATTTTCCACAACTTTTAACACACCTCAAAGGCTGAGATTTATATTTTCTTTATTTCATATTTAAACCCACTAAAACCCTCAATAAACTTTTTTATATGTTCATAATCATAATGCTACAAGTTTATGTACACGAGAAGATGGATTTTAAGTCAAAAGGCCTATTAAATGGGTCTAACATATGGTTCATTCGAGAAATCTCACAATATTGACATAAATAAGCTTTTCAAGCTAAAAGATACTTTTATTTCTTCAAAACTTGAGTAAATGTCTACTTATATAAAAATCCCAATTTTCACAAGAAAACCTTAATACATTTGTTCATAAAATATTTTCAAAAAGGGAAATATCCTTTCAAACATTTTATTCCATAAAATTTTTAGATATCAAGATTTCTTGAAATATATCATCTTTCTCAAAACTCTTGTGATCTTTCATAAATCATCCTCTTTTTTGCAAAACCATAAGATATTAACTTCTCAAATCTTATATCTATTATACTCTAACAAACTCTAGCTAGAAGACCAATAATGTGAAAAATTGAATTCTTAAACTACGAGTAGAGTTTCCCACCTCAAAAAAGCCCCCAAAATGATAGGATGAATGTAGTAGCATATGGTAACCTCCCACCTCCTAAGGTGGCATTGAAGAGGTTGCCTAGCTCCACCAAGATTGACTCCATGAAAGCTCTAAGCAAGACCCCCTTGGAACTCCATTAATCTTCTCTATTTATTCTTTGAAAATCCCTCAAAAATTCATTGAAAGATCTTTATCTTGTTTACACAACCCACTCCTATCCTTGATAAAGCTTGTAAAGGAAGAATAAGGCTTAGGAATAGTGTATTATAGTGGTGGTAGGGTGTGACAATGATGGGAGAACCTTTGGGATAATGAAACACCCTGAAGTTAGAGAGAGAGAGAGAGAGAGAGAGAGAGAGAGAGGTAAATGCAGGTATGAAAATGGTGGAGAGAACCCATTATATATTTCTCCTATATAGCCTCAAATAAGACCAAAAATTATTTTAAAGACCAAGGGAAACACCATTAACATGTTTTTTATCATTTGGGTTCACCATAAGTCTACCATTTTCGATCCAAGGTCCCAAAACATGATAACACACAAGGGCGCTCAAAATGACAAAATTTAGGTCATGTAGTTTGAGTGACTTTTAAGCCTCGTTCGAACGAGATTGCTTATTCGTTCGAATGGCACTTCTAATGAAAGGTTCTAATGAGATATCAATGCACACGAGAAATGGATCAAACTCAAGTTGTTAGAAGTCTCGTTCTAACCACGTTCGAATGACTTATAAATTTAAACTTTGCATTATTAAAATCGCGATTCGATGAGTATGAAGGCTACAATGATGATAAAATATCATTATTAACACATAATTACAACCTTACAGGGAAAGAGATAAATTTGGGGGCACGGGTATCACATTTTTACAAGGAAGAGATAAATTTGGGAGCATGGGTATTACATTCTTAACTACTTAGGGAATATCATCCTCAAAATAATTGATCGATCAATCCCTCAAATTAATGGGGTTATCAACTCTTATTCTAAGTCATAGGAATATTTCATGGCTAGGTCATCGAAATACTCAAGACAAGTCCTATGTGTACCTCAGCGTACTGTTAAAGCTTATACCTGCTATTACCATAAACCCTTGGGCTAAGCACTATTATTTCAGTCCTCGAGACACTGAATAGGGAGATATCGTTATTTTCTTTCCGAATAAAAATTGATATTGTCTTTCTTTCTAAAATTTCTTTTATTAATAAATTGTCTTCGAACGGAAGCATATATAATTTCTTTTAACTCCTTAGTTTTCACATTTTTTTCTCTTGTTTGATCAGAGTATTTTATCATGTTTCTTATTTATATATTTGATCATAAAACCTTGTTGTTAATCAGTCTCATGCACAGAGACCTGACTCTGTGCGCACTACCTTCTAGGGCTCATAATATATAAGTCTTTTTGTCCTGTCACCTCATCTCTGTCTTAAGGTCAAGCCACAGCCACGAAACCGTGTTCTGCTATTAGCTTTAATCCTTACACCTGCTAATGTGTATAGTACCATTTATGAATTGTTTAAACCCTAGTAATCTTAGGGTACACCGTAGACCTGCCTTTTTGCCATACCTTCCTGTACGAAACTGCCTTAGGCAGTAAGCTAGCCGCATGATTCCTACTACCTTAAGGCAGTACTAATATCGGTTTGAAAGTTTTCGTTAAACTCGGTTGTCGCAAGCGCTGACTTGGTCAGCCCTTTTTTTTATGTTTGTTTATTGAGCTAACTAAAACAACTTTCAGTTTTGTCGACTTTAGTTCCTTCTTGACCGAGATTTGCACCAATTACTATAGTTCAATGTTTCAGTACTCATATATTGTTTTGTTAGCATTCAGTCGCAACCCATTTGGATTTGCTACCTATTGGACTAAACTAGACCTTTTATTCTGAAGTGATCGGGAAATCTAGTATTAGACCGCATATCCTTTTGAGCCATGAACCTTACGTTGTCAGTTTGGTTCAGGTGGTAATTCATCAGCTTGGTCACGCTATCAGTAAAATATATACTTATATTCAGAGATGTATCTCCTTGATATAATATTAGCTATCCGATAGTACCTGCTATAGGCTTAGTATGCTTTCTTCCTTAGATGATCACGTAAATGATTTGACCGTATTGGTCGTTATCCGTGACATAAGAAGCCATACCTAAATAGTACAAGCTATTGTAACTTTCGGACATAGATAGTACCATACTTTTATAGATAGGTTCTTGGGAATGTTTATGTGGTTTGCACCCATTTTAACTATTGGTTTATTTAGAGACTTTGCCAACTGTCATTAATATATCTGTTGGTTGGGAGATTTGTTGCCTAAACCACTTACCACCTGTGTGGATAATTAAAAAAAAAAACTTACATTATCATATCATTTTATTTCTCTATTATCTCTTGGACTAACACTCTATTTTAAGAATATATATGGGCTATCTACAAGTAGCTCTGTCAGTCACATATTTTCAGATTACCATTTTTGTGCTACAACAGCTATATTTTTATGGAGTAAATAAAGATGAAGATTTGCATATCAGATTGGTAGATCATTTTCAAACTACCTCATCTCAGCAAAATCAGGAGCATTTAATGGTCAAAATGCATGAGTCTAACATCTAGTTTTTGGAAGACACATTTAAAGATTTCAAGAGCTGCATTAAAGACCTACTTGAAATGAGAATATGATCAAGACTTGAAAGATCATTGAGAGCATGTATTTTACTACTCAGCTACACATTCAAGAGAGCAATTAATCTTATTATCTGCTCAATCATTGAAGAAAAAGACTTGTGCCTACTTCAACATCAATTATTGAAGTCTCATTAAAGAAGGAGAAACTCAGATTACAAATTGTATTTTAAGGAGGTTCAGTATTGTATCTTGTACTACAAAAATTCAGATTTGTTGTGAAGCTTTGTTGAAGCTTCGGTTTGTACCGGTAATTGGTTCCTACCTGCAAGTGGGCCACGGGATTTGAAGCTCGGAATTAGCTTGCAAATAGTTGTACGCGGTGGTTTGATCCTACCCGCAAGTGGATCAGGTTTAGTGAAGCGTAAAGGAGACAGGGGCTCTAGGCGCGTGGACGTAGGCCGGGATTTGGCCGAACCACGTTAAATCTCGGTGTCATTTATTTTTCGCACTTTTATTTATTTGCACATGCTTGCTTGAGTTAATATTTTCAGCACACTATCTTGCAAATAAATTAATTCTGAATTTTGACTAAATTAATTTTAAGGTTAACATAATTATTTTAGAATTAAATAATTAATTTTAGAATATCACTTAATATTAAATACGGAAATTAATTTAATATTCCTAGTGAGTTAAAATCTGCATTTCTAGTTATTTAAATTAATTGGTTACATTTATGTGATATTGTTGTATTTATTCTTTGTAGTTTTATTAATCTGAAAATTGTCAAAGTATTATAAATTAAATATTCTTCTGAAATTTTAATTTGATTTAAAATTTGTAAAAACTTAATTCACCCCCCCCCCCCCTCTTGAGTATAATCTGGGCAACAATTGGTATCAAAGCTAGTGCTCTTCTTATTTTTAGATTTAATAATCTTAGAGTTAAAGATCAATGGCATATGTTACTACATCTCTTGGTGAAGGCCAATCCATTTTTAAACCTCCTCTATTTTCTAGAAAAGATTATAGTTATTGGAAAAATAGAATTAAATATTTTATTCAGTCACATAATTATAAAGTTTGGATAGTTGTTATGAATGGTCCCTTTATTCCTATTAAAATGGAAAATAATGCTTCTGCCCCTAAAGAAGAAAATGAATGGAATGAAGTTGATATTAGGAAAATTCAAATAAATGCTAAAGCTAAGAATATTTTGCATTGTGCACTTGATGTAAATGAGTATAATAGAATTTGTTGTTGTGAATCTACTAAAGAAATTTGGGATAGACAAGAAGTCACATATGAAGGAACCAGTCAAGTTAAAGAAGATAAAATTAGCATGCTTGTTCATAACTATGAGCTTTTTAAAATGAAAACAGATGAAACTATCTCTGATATGCTTACTAGATTTTCAAATATTATAAATGGATTGAAATCTCTTGGTAAATCTTATACTGACTCTGAATTAGTGAGTAAGATTCTCAGGTCACTGCCATCTGCGTATATGACAAAGAAGTTGGATATCAAGGAAGCAATTAGAGAAAGACCTATCTCTCTTGATGAGTTATTGGGTTCCTTAATAACTCATGAGATGGAACTTAAGGAATTTGTTGAAGAAGAGAAACCTAAAGCAAACAAAATTATTGCTTTCAAATCTTCAAGAAAAAATGTAGAAAGTGAAGATGACGATGATGATGATGTTTCCTTAATGGCTAAAGATTTCAAAAAATATCTTATTTCCAAAAAGAAAGCCAAAGAAAGAAGAAGGAAAAATTATTCAAAAGAGTTCAATGATGATCATCAATCCAAATCTGAACCAAGATGCTATCATTGTGATGAAGTTGGACACATTAAGCCTAATTGTCCAAAATATAAGAAAGGGAAGAAGGCATTGAAAGCCACAACATGGAGTGACTCCGACACAAGCTCTTCCGATGAAGATTCGAATGAAAATGAAGTTGCTCATCTATGTTTCATGGCTATGGAAAATGAGGTACACTCTAACCCTAACTCTAGTGATAGTGATAATGATGAAGTTGATGATTATGAAGTTTTACAAAATGTTTTTGATGAATTATGTGAAAGTTTTGAAGAACTTAAAAATAGATATATTAAACTTAAGAAGTCTCATTCATCAGTTTCAACTAAATATGATTATATGTCAAATGATTTTGATGAGTTGAAATCAGAAAATGAATCTTTGAAAAATGAAATTAAATCTTTGAAAAAGGAAAATCTGTTATTGTCACTACTCCTCTTGAAATTGAAAATATTGAGTTAAAAAGGGAGATTGAATATTTAAAGAAATCATTAGATACTTTTACAAAAGGAAATGAATATTTTCATAAAATTGTTGAGACACAAAGGATTCGATTTAATAATAATGGTATAGGATATGATGATGGAAATGAGAAAAAGATTTATTCCAATTTATTGAAATTTGATGCCTCATCTAGTCATTCTAACTATTTATGCACTTATTGTGGTAGACACACACATTTTTCAGATTTGTGTCCATATAAATTTTGAAAAAGAAATTTTCCATGGATTCCAAAAGGAACTAAGATGTATACTAACCCCTATGGACCTAACACATTTTGGGTACCAAAAGAGAAAATTTTCAAAGTTGTGTAGGTTGCATTTTGAGATGGAATGTGGATTTTCAAGGCATATGATTTGGTCATATTACTAGTTTCAAGTATCATTGCCTAATGTTGGAAATGCCACACTTGGAGAAAGTTTCGTGAATATATCTTTGGTATTGGTAAGGTGGTAAGGAGCACCTTTCTTGAATTGAATATCATATGTTTATTAACGATTTATTTCAAAATTGATATATTTCCATGCGTAGAATATTTGTTATAACACATGAGCGTGTTGATTGATTTTTTAGTATTCACATGTAAATTTGCATATTTATTATTTTATTTTTTTATGATTCTTTGTTGTATGACATACTTGATTTTGATGATAATTTTTTTTTCACATTTTTTTGTGATTGCATCTTGATATATTTTAGTGATATTGGATCAATTCATGATTTTATTAAATATTAATTTGAAACGAAAATGTCATTATAAAGTTCTCTAGTCTTGAGTACTACATGTTGATATTGTAATATGCATTTATTGATTTTGATGATATAAAAACATTAATCTTTATGAGTTAATTTTATAATATATGTTTAGTATCCTTGTTCAAATATTTGTGACATCCTTGAAATTTTTATTTTTTTTATGGAAATGACACTTATGATTATTTTGTGCTCAAATAAAAAATCTTATGATTAATTGAAATTGTTATGACAAATCAAAATTTTTAGGTTTATTGAAAATGATCTTATGAAAATAAATGCTGAAAATATTTTTTTTCATGAAAAGATGCACTTTAATTTTTATATGCATATTTGTCTTAATTGGTATCCCTTTGGGGGAGATAAATGGTTATTGAAATCTATTTGGGATAAATGTTTATTGAATATGATTATTATTTTTTATAGTATTAATAATCACAAGAATTCTTTTTGTCTCGTATCTCGAAAATGGCAAATTTACTAACTACGCGACAAAATTTTATACCTTTATATACCACAACATTCTAGCCCATTTGTGCACTTCACATTTTCTCTCTCATGTGTCATTTTAAGATGTCAAAGAGTTTTTATGTTGTGTGGGTTGGAAAATTCCCCGGAATTTATACTACTTGGGGAGATTGTGAATCCCAAATTAAAGGAGTTAGCGGTTTTCAATATAAAAAATATTCTTCATTTGATGCCACAATGCTTGCTATTCGCTCATCTCCGCCACATGCTCCTTGGGTGAAACCTCCTTCATGGCCATTTGTTTTGCCTCCAAATATGTACTCACATGCTTCTACTCCCACTAATGAAAATGTTGCTTGCTCAACATCTCAAAATAGTGCTGAAAATTCTTTCAAAATTGTTATTGAGAAAATCACGATTGAGGGAAACGTTAAAGATGTATGTCATCTTGTTAACAACCTTAAGTTGTAATAATTTATGAATAAGCTATTGTTTTTCAATTTGATGACTTGAGCATTAGTTGATGTTATTCCTATCTATCTCTTGAATCAAATATATGTTATGTGAGAATAATATGTTGATTATGTGCTTAATGAAAATTCATGGTATTCACTTATGTCTCTTACAATTTATGGTTATATCCCGTGCATGAATTATTTTTGATAGGGGGAGATATTCTTTTTACCCGTGACACTGAATTTATAAGAAAATATTTTTGATAATGTCAAAAGGGGGAGAAGTATGTTTGATTTACTCATTTGTGCTTAATTCATACATTTTATGAATCATTGTTTGTCATCATCAAAAAGGGGGATATTGTAACGAAAATGTTATTTATCCCTAATTAATTAAATTAGTTTAATTAATGTACATTTTGGTTTAACTTAATATATTGATTTTGATGATTCCAAACATATTTTTATTAAGTTATTCTATAAATATTTATTATTGTATAATATTTATAATATAATCTTGTTCATATACCATTATAGATATATATATATATATATTATATAAAATTTGTATTATGTCTTATAGTCCTATTTGACCTTCTTGCAAGTTTATACACATAGGACTTATCTTGACCTCAGCGTACTGCTAGAGCTTATACCTGCTATTACCTTAAACCCTTGGGCTAAGCACTATTATTTCAGTCCTCGAGACACTGAATAGGGAGATAGCGTTATTTTCTTTCCGAATAAAAATTGATATTGTCTTTCTTTCTAAAATTTCTTTTATTGATAAATTGTCTTCGAACGGAAGCATATATAATTTCTTTTAACTCCTTAGTTTTCACATTTTTTTTCTCTTGTTTGATTAGAGTATTTTATCATGTTTCTTATTTATATATTTGATCATAAAACCTTGTTGTCAATCAGTCTCATGCACAGAGACCTGACTCTGTGAGCACTACCGTCTAGGGCTCATAATATAGAAGTCTTTTTGTCCTGTCACCTCATCTCTATCTTAAGGTCAAGCCACAACCACGAAACCGTGTTCTGCTATTAGCATTAATCCTTACACCTGCTAATGTGTATAGTACCATTTATGAATTGTTTAAACCCTAGTAATCTTAGGGTACACCGTAGACCTGCCTTTTTGCCATACCTTCCTGTACGAAACTGCCTTAGGCAGTAAGCTAGCCGCATGATTCCTACTACCTTAAGGCAGTACTAATACCGGTTTGAAAGTTTTCGTTAAACTCGGTTGTCGCAAGCGCTGACTTGGTCAGCCCTTTTTTTTATGTTTGTTTATTGAGATAACTAAAACAACTTT
Organism: Sambucus nigra; assembly: GCA_949130495.1. Lineage (NCBI taxonomy): Eukaryota > Viridiplantae > Streptophyta > Magnoliopsida > Dipsacales > Adoxaceae > Sambucus > Sambucus nigra. The sequence continues at coordinate 360,307,571 of OX422217.1, read as the reverse complement.
CAGTTTTGTCGACTTTAGTTCCTTCTTGACCGAGATTTGCACCAATTACTATAGTTCAATGTTTCAGTACTCATATATTGTTTTGTTAGCATTCAGTCGCAACCCGTTTGGATCTGCTACCTATTGGACTAAACTAGACCTTTTATTCTGAAGTGACCCGGAAATCTAGTATTAGACCGCATATCCTTTTGAGTCGTGAACCTTACGTTGTCAGTTTGGTTCAGGTGGTAATTCATCAGCTTGGTCACGCTATCAGTAAAATATATACTTATATTCAGAGTTGTATCTCCTTGATATAATATTAGCTATCCGATAGTACCTGCTATAGGCTTAGTATGCTTTCTTCCTTAGCTGATCACGTAAATGATTTGACCGTATTGGTCATTATCCATGACATAAGAAGCCATACCTAAATAGTACCAGCTATTGTAACTTTCGGACATAGATAGTACCATACTTTTATATATAGGTTCTTGGGAATGGTTATGTGGTTTGCACCCATTTTAACTATTGGTTTATTTAGAGACTTTGCCAACTGTCATTAATATATTCGTTGGTTGGGAGATTTGTTGCCTAAACCACTTACCACCTGTGTGGATAATTAAAAAAAAAAACTTACATTATCATATCATTTTATTTCTCTATTATCTCTTGGACTAACACTCTCTTTTAAGAATATATATGGGCTATCTACAAGTAGCTCTGTCAGTCACATATTTTCAGATTACCATTTTTGTGCTACAACAGCTATATTTTTATGGAGTAAATAAAGATGAAGATTTGCATATCAGATTGGTAGATCATTTTCAAACTACCTCATCTCAGCAAAATCAGGAGCATTTAATGGTCAAAATGCATGTGTCTAACATCTAGTTTTTGGAAGACACATTTAAAGATTTCAAGAGCTGCATTGAAGACCTACTTGAAATGAGAATATGATCAAGACTTGAAAGATCATTGAGAGCATTTATTTTACTACTCAGCTACACATTCAAGAGAGCAATTAATCTTATTATCTGCTCAATCATTGAAGAAAAAGACTTGTGCCTACTTCAACATCAATTATTGAAGTCTCATTAAAGAAGGAGAAACTCAGATTACAAATTGTATTTTAAGGAGGTTCAGTATTGTATCTTGTACTACAAAAATTCAGATTTGTTGTGAAGCTTTGGTGAAGCTTCGGTTTGTACCGGTAATTGGTTCCTACCTGCAAGTGGGCCACGGGGTTTGAAGCTCGAAGTTAGCTTGCAAACAGTTGTACGCGGTGGTTTGATTCTACCCGCAAGTGGATCAGGTTTAGTGAAGCGCAAAGGAGACAGGGGCTCTAGGCGCGTGGACGTAGGCCAGGATTTGGCCGAACCACGTTAAATCTCGGTGTCATTTATTTCCGCACTTTTATTTATCTGCACATGCTTGCTTGAGTTAATATTTTCAGCACACTATCTTGCAAATAAATTAATTCCGAAATTTGACTAAATTAATTTTAAGGTTAAAATAATTATTTTTGAATTAAATAATTAATTTCAGAATATCACTTAATATTAAATACGAAAATTAATTTAATATTCCTAGTGAGTTAAAATCTGCATTTCTAGTTTTTTAAATTAATTGGTTACATTTATTTGATATTGTTGGATTTATTCTTTGAAGTTTTATTAATCTGAAAATTGTCAAAGTATTATAAATTAAATATTCTTCTGAAATTTTAATTTGATTTAAAATTTGTAAAAACTCAATTCACCCCCCCCCCCCCCCCTCTTGAGTATAATCGGGGCAACATAAGTCATAGCAATATTTCATGGCTAGGTCATCGAAATACTCAATCACCTAAATGTCATCGTACACCCTCTTCCCAATGGATTGTCACTAAGTAACTCAACATGCGACATGTTCGAATGCTCACCATGAGGATAGCCATAAAAATTACATAATAGTCATCGAGTCTCCACTTACCTGATGATCATTCTTAATAAAGTTCTAAGGATTCTTTGCTAACACCCAAGCATATTGGTTCCTCATTCGAGCAACACTATCAATTGATCGAAACTCACCAAAGAGAAAAACAACATATAATGAACACCCAGTTTATCATCGTAAATTGTTTCAACATTTGGACTACATATCCTGTTCCTTAGAATTTTCGGGTCTTCGTGGCCATGCAAATTCACTTAAACTTGATACTAACCTTGCGTCGCTAGTCTCTCACCTCGAGGGCGACAAACCAACTAACTCCTCAAATCGTGCATCCAACTGACACCTCTCACAAGATCCTTCTACGAACCTAAGATCATTCTAGGCATTTAACTATAGAACACTCACCCGAGTATTACATTCATCCACTCCCCGAGGCAAAACAACAATGTTTCCTATGTTTCCTTGAGTTCTAATGATATATATTTTTCTCGAATCGTCATCCCACTCTTTACAACCAGAGATTCTAGTTATCATGTTGGACTATCCATAAGGTCATTAATCTTAAGGAAAATGGATACTACGAGCAAACCGTGTGGCAAAAAATGCATCCATATGTACACAGAACTTGTGCAAACAAAGGAATATTTCAACCAAGAGTGCGCCCAATTGCTGAGATGTATGACCACACGAGGTCTAACCACACTCATACTGCACTAAGTCGCGATATGACCAAACTTTCAACATGGAACAATACCAGACTGGAAAAATTAAAAGGACACTATGGTTTACGAAAGACGAACCTACGTCTTACGATTTGAAGTCTACGACTCCTCCCAAATGCTCTCACTGGATACTTAACTAGCCACACACCCTGGATCGAGTCACCAACCATGAGGAACCAGATCAAAAACCATTCATCCTCACAAGATGAAAGCAACATATGAACCTATCATCCATTGGGAAGTCAAATTCTAGACTTCCCTCCTTAGGGGTAAGGCTTATTACTTACATTCTTGATAGACGTTAACCACTCCATAGACGAATACCCAATAGACTTTTCAATGACGACCTTGTCCATATCTGTTGTAATCATGATTTCGTGACCAATCTAACATATATATGTCATTATCTAGATTTTTTACTATGATTGTGACCCAAATATCTCCTTAGGCCATGCCCAGTCAAGCGAAATATTCTCCCCATTATAACTTCTAATAACACAAGGTAATCACTACACCTATCTTTAGGTTCTACCCAAACTGGACTTACATAACGGCCACCCCAGTCTCCATTAGAACTATAAGGGTAGTAAATATTATACAGTTCTACCTCTCGTAATCCATAGGTTTTACAAGACTATCTAAGAACAAGTGCTTGCCCTTATAAGGCCATTATAACTTGTCGAAATCCTAATCATTCTTTAATATCCCTTCAGGTGTGCCATTTTCAAATCTTTAACATGACATCATAAATCTAAATCCAAAGGCATTTCCTAGTACCCATTAAAGTTGAGTACTACACTTCACACACTAGTCACCTTAGGAAAAATGAGCATTATCCCAAATTACGACACATTTATCTGATTTCCTTTGGAGGTCGCACCACTTATTTATATCAAATTGGAAGTCCTCACCAAGGATTACATGATTTGATTCCTTAAAATTTGACTAGTAATCTGAGATCATCACATGACCGTCAATATGACCATCATTAGAACACTAACACTCCATGACACTGAACTTAATTGGTTTCCTAAGGACACCGAGCATACCCAGTGTATTTGTCACTAAGTACTTGAGAAGGTTTCATCTCTCGAGATTACCTCAGCACATGGATGATTTCCCAATATTCGCACTTGGCCATTAAGTAATCACAAAGACACTCATCTACAAGTCTCCATATATGGTGTGCCTTAACCATTGAACACCCTAAGTCATTATAACAAGTCGATTTCTATTCCTCAATGGCGCCACAAGTAATCAGTCTAAAGGATACTCTAAGGACTTCCTTAAATTATCCTTGTACTAGATTCATCTCGCATTCCATCATGACTTATGCCACTGAGATGAGCTACATCCCTTAGACAAGAATCTTATTTGCCCTTTGACCGAGACTCTGGCATTGGTCTAACCTATGATTATCTTTTCAAGATCCAATAAAGGTTCGAAAACCTTCTTCCAAACTGTTAATGCTCTAAATCACACACCAAATCACAGACTGACACTACTAAGGATTCTGACAGGATATGGGACATGGTACATAACTTATAAGCCTCTATGTATACATCACTGACATCCTAGTCATGGAAGACTATCTAGGGTGCACTCCCACATCACTTCAACAGTCATCATTACATACATAACATACTTACTACCAATGGCTAGTAACTCTAATTATAACTTTAAAGATATGAGTTTCAATCGATAATTACCAAGGTACCTACCTATGATGATAGTATCCTATCAAATACATTCGAGTACACATCCTCTCATGGTGACCAACATGGTTCTACATGCCAACCAAATTATCAATTACTTATGACATGGCACTACCTCAAGGATCAAGTTCACCTAATCACATCATCGATATTAACTATTCATAAGTACCTAACCAAGGAACTTAATGAATTCTTATCACATTCAACACCGCTTAGTCATGACATTCTATTCACCTAGTCTCCACGATTGACTTTTTATGATTCATGCCATTACCTCAATGGACGTCATTTAGATCTATTAACATCTCAATAGACCTCTCACATCATCAAGAGTTAACACATAAGCACCTCGCACTAAAAACCGCGGTGTCGCAACTATCGGCTCCCACATACACTCGCAAATTACTAACATCTCTAAATTAAAAGCACAAAAATGATTAATGACAACTAACTTGGCCACATGCCATTTAAAATGAATTTCCCGTCATGATAATATCCTTAACTCCACCGTCGAGAGCACAAACCTAAACCGCCATAATTTAGCGTAACCAACCCAAAATCAATGTCGACATCAGAATATCCACTATCGGCCTCACCATGTCACTCCCTAAAGAAACCTCGAACCTAGAGCTCTGATACCATTTGTAATGCCCCGACCCAGATTTATGGGTTACTTGTATTCAACCCGGTCTGACCCGAGCGTTTAGTGTGAAGTGCAATAAAATAACCTACATAATGTTGCTAGCCCATTTTTATTAGATTAATGTTTCATTTGTTTAGCATGCAATTTCCATTTAACTTAAACTATGTGAGGGATCCGTGGGAAATGTCCTCGGAATACAAGCATACAGAAATATCAACGTAAAATAAAAAGGATACTTACCTGTAAAATGCTCTCAAAATATGAAAACGCACCCAATCTGCTAAAACAAAGATGCAGAGATGAGCCGAATGCCCAGTGGGAAAAATACAACAATGGAATATATAATCAAATGGTAGAAAAGAGACTCTAAGACGTTATATCTACATGCACATGCGACTACCTTATATATTAATTCATGAAACCGTTTTTATTCCAAAAATGTTACTTATCTAATTAATTCGCCTTAATCTTATAAAGAATCCCGCCTTACTTGACCTGACATTTATTTCTTAATTTAACACACCCGATTAAACATTTTTAAAAATTATCCTTTGTGTAAGGAAAAATATTTCTGTCACCGAAATTACCACTTAGCTCATTCCAAATTTACCGTAGTATTTTCATTGAAAATCACTTTTCAACACACACAAGCACCGTATTAGAAAATACTTATTTTTTAAAAGTCTTTCATAAACACACTCTTGTGTCAATTATGGGTTAAACCTCTTTAGGTTGCTTAATTACCCATTTAGTCCCTTCACCTTACCATTATTTTTTACTTTATGGACATTAATCAATTTTCTTGCATTATTTGTCCACATTATTCTTTATCGAAATATTTATCAATTTCATTCAAGTTAGATTGTCTTTTTTTATATTCGCCACATAACCCATTTCTTGACATGTTCCACTTTCATTGTCTTTTTTCTCGGAATCTTCTAATATCCATATGCTTTAATGGGCTCCACACCATCAACTATGTTACCATATTCTCTGATCAATTATTTTGAATCTTTTACCCTAGGGCTCCAGGCCCTCCTTAATTATTCCCGGTATCATCCGATTCCATATTAAAGTGTTTTAATATTTTTCAAAATTTCAAATTATTACACTTTCCTTTACCAAGCGAAGCTGAACCCCGAGGTTTCACCCCAAATTGTGTTGCACCTTGAAATTATCATTTCTCGTCCTTTATACACTTACACTGATTTTCTCCAAAAAAATCACTTTAAATTAGGATTATTTTGTGTAAAACGTTTGATCCTCTTTACATAAAATTATCGCTTTACCCATTTGTTTCCAAACCTGTCTTTTTCTTCATTTTCAATAGTGTTATTTTCCAAAATGTTATTAAGTTACATACACTAACTTCTTAAATATTTTTAACTCATTAACACTTATTTAAAAATTTGGAGTAACATCCATATCAAGTTGAAAATCTCTTTATTTCATTACTTTCTTCATTAAAAAAAAAACATTTTTGCCCTTTGGAGACTACTTCAAAGGAAAATATCATTTTCCTTTATTTCCACATGTAGTCTTAAATGTCGATTTATCATATTTTCCCAACCTTTTAATACACTTTAAAGGATGAAATTTTTATTTTCTTTATTTCGTTTTTAAACCCATTAAAACCCTCATTAAACTTATTTATATGTTCATCATCAAAATACTACAAGTTTATGTACATGGAAAGATGGATTTCAAGTCCAAAAATCCTATTAAATAGGTCGAACATATGGGTGTAGAAATTTCACAATATATACATGATTTTCAAGATAAAAAGTCATTTTGTTTTCTTCAAAACTTGAGTAAATGTCTACATATACAAAAATCCAAATTTTCAGAAGAAAACCTTAAGACATTTGTTCATAACATATTTTCAAAAAAGGAGATATCCTTTCAAATATTTTATTCCATAAAATGTTTCGATATCAATATTTCTTGAAATATATCATTTTTCTCAAAATTCTAGTGATCTTTCATAAATCATCTTCTTTTTCATAAAACCATAAGAAATTACCTTCTTAAATCTTATATGCATTGCACTCTAACAAACTCGAGCTACAAGACCAATAATATGCAAAGTAGAGTTCTTAAGCTAAGAGTTGAGTTTTCCCATCTCAAAGAAGTCCCAAAATAATAGCATAAATGTAGTAAAATATCGCAACCCCTAACCTCCTAAGTTGGACTTAAAGAGGTTGCCTAGCTCCACCAAGCTTGACTCCATGAAATCTCCAAGTAACACCCCCCTTGAAACTCCATTAATCTTCTACATTTTTTCTTCAAAAATCCCCCAACAATAACTCCAAAAATATTTATCTTGTTTACACAACCCACTTATACCATTGATAAATATTGTAAAGGAAGAATAAGGCTTGGTAATGGTATATTATGGTGGTGTCAAGGTGTGGCAATGATGGGATAAGCCTGAGGGAGATGAAACACACTTGAAGCTAGAGAGAGAGAGAGACAGGGGTAGGTAAATGATGGTACAAAAATGGTGGAAGAACCCACCATCTATCTCCCCCCCCCCCCCCCCCCAATATAACCCCAAATAAGCCCATAATTATTTTAAAGACCAAAGGAAACACCTTAACACGTTTTTTTATCATCTGGGTTCACCCGAAGTCGACAGGTCATCGATCTAAGGGCCCAAAATGTGACAACACACAAGGCCACTTGAAATGACCAAATTCAAGTCCGTTCGTTCGAACGACTTTTAAATCTCATTCGAACGAGATTTCTCATTTGTTCAAATGATGCTTCCAATGATAGGCTCTAACAAGATCTTAGTGCGTATAAGGAGTGGATCAAACTTAAGTCATCAGAAGCCTCATTCAAACGACCCGTTCGCATAAGAATGACCCCTCATTCAAACGACTTCCATTTTTAAACTTTGTGTTATTAAAACCGTGATTTGACAAGTATAAAGGCTACAACGATGATCATATCTCATTATTCACACATAATTACAACCTTACAAGGAAAGAGATAAAATCAAGGGCACGAGTATTACACGCACTCAAGACATTTCAGAGCGTTTCTCCCCAATTTATTCTAACCCACCTTCGTGCATAATATTTCCCGCCACTATTGCTGCACATTATGAATTAGAACCTCAAATGATTCAACTTTCTCCCACCTTTCACGGATTTGACAAAGAAGATCCATATTTACATATAAAAGATTTTCTTAAAATTTGTTCAATATTTGAATTTCAAAATTTTCAGATGAGTTAGTTCGCCTACGTTTATTTCCCTTCTCACAAAATGATAAGGTAAAATTATGGATTAATTCTCATGCTCCTAATTCCATTACTATGTTGAAAAATCTAGTCTCTAAATTTTTTGAGAATTTCTTTCCATTGTTAAAAACTAATGCCCTTAGGAGATAAATATCATACTTCTCTAAAAGACAAAGTGTGCTAGCAAACATTATCTAACTTACTTTTAAAATTCCCTCACCATGGTTTTGAAATTTTGTCTCGTTCAATACTTTTATAAGAGATTAACACAATCTTATAGGAACATGATAGAGTCTAGGAATAGTTATGACTTTCTAAGATTTAGGGGCGATTAAACATATAATTTCTTTGAAAATTTATCTTAAAACTCCTAAAATTGGGATTTTCCTAACTAAAATGATCCTAATAATATCCCGAAAAAGGCAGACATGTGTGAGGTGAGAAAGGATATTGAAACATAGAGATAATTAGATAGTCTCTCAAAGAAGGTTAAAGCATTAACATTGAAGTTGACTAATAACATAGTAAATCAAGTGCACAATGCGATTTATGGTATGTTTGTGAGTGTGATGCACCTAACTCATCTATGTCCTTTTGTAGTGGGTTGTATTGAGCAATTAAATGAACAAGCTAATTCTATGAATAACTATCAAAACCCATCAATTCATATACAACTCCATATAATCCAAGGTGGCAGAATCACTTGAATTTTTCATATCGACAAAATCAATCTTTCGTAAACATGAGAGGACCTCTAGTAATATCTACTTAATTTCCTCCAGAATTTTGTCCACATGTGCAAGAAAATCCACAAGAAACTTAACCTGTTGTTGGAAATAACAACATTTAAAAAATTTATAAGAATCTCTAAAAAAAACTAGCATAGTTTACCATTCAAAGCACAAATAAAGCTATTACACTAATTGAAAATAAATTAATTTAGTTAGCTAATCAAATGAGTAAGAGAGAGAAAGAAAGATTTCCTAGTCAGACTATACCTAACCTGAAAAGTCCATACCATAGTGGAACGACCCAAATCAATCTTTTGGACCTACACAAATTCAATTCATCACTACTTTGAGGTGAGGTAAACAGGTTGACAATGAAGATAGAATTCCTATAGAGGGTGAAAAAAAGTGAACACTAATAATAAAAAATCAAGTAGGGTTGATGAGTCTCCTCTAACTGCTGAAAAATCTTCCACTTCCCCTCTAATGTAATTGATCCTCCAGTTAGGGACTTTGTTCCCAAACCACCATTTCCATAGAGGATACAAAGTAAAAAGAAGGGTGTGAAATTAAGAGAAACTTAAGAAATATTAAAACAAGTACATATAAATATCCATTTCCTTGATGTTATTTAGTAAGTACTCTTTTATGCAAAGTTTTTAAAAGATTTGGTTACCCAAAATAAGAAAACTAACATTCCTAAGAAATACTTAATAGCTAAACAAGTTATCTTAGTACTTCAATCTAAATGTCCCATTAAATATAAGGACCCCAATTATCCAACGATAGCATGCAAAATAGGGGAACATGATATTGAGCGCACTTTGTTAGATTTGTGAGAGAGCGTTAATTTATTTCCGTATTCAGCATATAATCAATTAGGTTTAGGAGACTTAAAGCCTACACAAATTACACTCCAATTGGTTAATTGTTTCGTGAAAATTCCTAGGGGTGTAGTTGAGGACGCCAAAGTAAAGGTTATACTTTTTATTTTCTTGTAGACTTTATCGTCCTTGAAACCCAACCCATGGTTAATGTAAAAGAGAAAATACCAGTCATTTTACGGACAACTTTCTTATCCACATTCAATGATCTTATAATCTATCGCAAGGGATTGATGAAGCTTTCCTTTAAAAATCTTATTGGAGAGCTTAATATTTTTTATTTAGGTAACTCCCCACTAGATGTAAATGTTAAGATAATTGAGATTAATTTTATTGATAGTCTAGTGGAGGAGACTCTTCTCCAAAAACATTATTGAAGACCCACTCGAGGCATGCTTAGACTAATTTGGGTGTGATTTTGATATTAATGATTCCATTAAGGAAGTTAATGCTCTTTTGGATTCAGTTCTATAATGAGCATGTCTAATTACACATGAAATGTGCAACCCCTAACATTGTATTCATCACCACCGCTTACTTCCATAGTTGTACCATAAAATTCGGAACCAAAACCCTTGACCCACACACTTAAATATACATTTTAGGTTCATTTGACACGTTACCTATAATTATAGCTTGAGACTTAGATGATGATCAAGAAAAGAAATTATTAGATGTCCTGAATGAAAATAAATAATACATTGGGTGATCCATAAAAGATATAAAAGGAATTAGTCCCTCAGTAGTTATCCACAAAATTCACTTAGAAGAAGGTGCTAAAACATTATGAGAACTACATAGGAGACAAAATCCCACGATGCAAGAAGTGGTAAGAGTGGAAGTTCTAAAGCTCTTAGATATAGGTATTATATACCCAAATTAAGATGGTGAGTGGATGATCCCATTACAAGTTATGCCTAAGAAGTCTCGTGTCGCATTAGTTATGAATGAAAATAATGAGTTGGTTCCATCTTGAGTTCAAACTAGATGGCGTGTTTACATCGATTACCATAAGTTAAACTCAATGACGAGAAAATATCACTTTTCTCTTCCTTTCAATGATCAGATGTTAGGGAGATTATTCAATCATTCTTACTATTTCTTTTTAGATGGTTCATCCAGTTATAACTAAATTCCTGTAGACCCAGTCGATCAAGAGAAGACCACATTTAAATGTCCTTTTGGTGAACTTTGCCCTTTGGGTTATGCAATGCACCCGCCACTTTTCAACAGTGTATGATTTATATTTTCTCTCATATGGTAGAGCATTTCCTAGAAGTTTTTATGGGTGATTTTTTAGTGTTTGGGTCTTCAGGCAATGAGTGTCTACACTACTTAGCCATTGTGCTAGAGAGATGTCGAGAGAAAAATTTAGTGTTAAATTGGGAGAAAAGACATTTATGGTACAAAAAGGAATTTTGTTATGGAATAATACAACCAAAAAGAGGATTGAGGTTGATAAAGCCAAAGTTAATTTAACTTCTAACCTTCCGCCTACCACACAGAGTAAAAGAAATATGTTCGTTTTTAGGCCACGCGAGTTTTTATAGGAAATTTATTAGAGATTTTAGTCATATTACAAAACCTTTACGCAACCTTCTGGCCAAAGATGACCCGTTTATAGTTGATGAAGCGTGTCTTCGAGTATTTGATGGCATAAAATCCATCCTAACATCAACACCTATTATTTAGTCACCGGACTAGAGTCTACTATATTTGAGATTGTACATAACAAGTCTGATTATGAAGTAGGTTTCGTGTTAGGACAAAAGATTGATGAAATTCCGTATGTGATTTATTATTCAAGTAAAACTCTAAACGATGCCCAATTCCATTATTCGAGTAATGAGAAGGAGTCAATGTCCATCGTATTTGCATTAGATAAATTTATATCTTATCTTTTACGGTCTAAACTTCTTATATTCTCCTATCATGTCGCCTTAAAATACATTTTATCTACGAAAGATGCTAAATTATGGCTTATTTGTTGGATCATATTACTACAAGAATTTGACTTATAAATTAATGACAAAAAGGGTTCTACAAATATTATAGAGAACCACTTATCTAGGATTATATTAGAGTTTACTGATGAGTCCATGCCCATAACCGAGACCTTTACCGATGAGCACCTTAGTCATGTTTCTCAGTCGCCTTGGTATGCTGACATAGTGAATTATCTTTTAACTGAGGAAATGCCTACACACTGGTCCAAATAAGATAAGTCCAAATTCTTGGCCGAGGTGAAGCACTTATATTGAGACAACCCTTACTTATTCAAATATTGTTCGGATCAAGTCATTAGAAAATGTGTTCCCGAAAGTGACCAACTAAGTATCCTCATGTTTTACCACGATCAACCGCGTGGAGGACACTTTAGTTAAAAAAACACCACTATAAAAAAATTACAATGTGGATTTTATTGGCCCTCACTCTTTTGTGATTCACATATCTAGTGCGTGGCTTAAGGGAGATGGTAGAAATTAGGTAGTTTCAATCGTAAAAATATGATTCTCCTTAACCCTGTATTAATTTTTAAGATTTTTGACGTGCGGGGCATTAATTTATGGGTCCATTTTCTAGTTCATACCTCTATATTTTTACTGGTAGTGGATTATATGTCAAAATGGGTGGAATCCATAGCGTGAAAAACAAATGACCACAAAGTGTTTCCTTAATTATTAAAAGGCTTTATACTTGGACGTTTTGGTACACCACGTGCCATTATAAGTCATGGAGGAAAATACTTTTATAATAGGAAATTTGAGAGCTTAGTAAATAAATATAGTGTAATTCATAAAGTGGGAAAGGAATATCATCCTCAAACTAGCGAACAATTAGAGTTATGAAATAGGTAGATTAAAAAATTATAAAGAAAATGGTTAACCTTAATAGGAAAGATTTGGCTTTAAGGTTGAATGATGCATTGTGGGCATACTGTACGTCATATAAGACTTCCATTTGGATGTCCCCTATTGAATTGTATACGGTAAAGCGTGTCACCTCCTAGTTGATCTTGAACATAGAGTGTAATTGGCTATAAAGTAACTTAATTTTCGTGACCATGTGGATAACCACAGAAAGCTCCAACTTGATGAGTTAAAATATATTAGTAACGATGCTTACGATTGTGTAAAAACGTATAAAGAACGAATAAATAGGATACATGATCAAAATATTCTTTGTAAATATTTTTACCCCGATCAAAATGCCCTTCTATATAATTCTCTTTTATATTTAATTCAAGGTAAACTAAAGTCCCAATGGTATGGTCCTTTTATAGTACATACAGGGTATCATCACAAGGCCACTGAGATTGAAAATTCAAAAGACGAAAATGTTTTTAAAGTTAATGGGCATAGGTTGAAACCATTTTTAGAGTTGTCAAAAGTTGAGGTTATGCTTCTGGAGGATGCCGTTTATAGGGATTGATTTTATTAGAACCACATATGTATATTACTTAATATTATTTTCTTTCGTTTTTAGTTAATTATTTGATTTCATTTGAATTTTTTATCGCTTTAGTAGTTTGTTTTCTTTTTCTTGTTTGATTTCTAACTATGAGTAAAGGTAAATCATAACGAATACTTTCAATCCTATAAGTGATATCCCATACTATTCATACTATACTTTTATAGTCTCTGTGCATTATGATTACATTAAGGACAAAGTAAGTTTTAGGTTTGGGGTTATTGGGGTCAAATTTTATTTTTCTTAGTAATGTGACACTATTTGTAATATGTTAGAGAAATTTTGGCAATTTTTTTAAAATTTTTGAAAAAAATAATAAAAACACAAAAATATCTTTCTTTTGCATTATTATAATTTTTTAAAAAAATAATAAAAAATGGTTTTTTTCAATGATGTATTAATTTTTTGATTTTGTTAATGCCTAAACGATGATGCATTCAGATATAGTTTGTATGCGTAATATGTGATGCATGATATTCCAAAGTCTAACTATAATCTTAAGTCTTGAAAATTTCATAAATTTCAATTCTCAACCATTTGAGCACGATAAGAAAACTCTTGATTAGATTTGAATGAATAAGTAGAAGTAATGTGAAAAACTTGATAAACAAAGTGGAGACTTATTATCCCTTGTGAGTTTAGAGTCATTCATCTTTTTAGGGTTACATACATTCACTCTTACTTTTTTTTTAAAAAGTAATATGTTGTTTATCTCATTATTATTTGCTTGATTGAACATTAAAAGAGAAGGTTTAGGATTTATCAACTTAAAACTCTTGAAAAACTTAAACAGGTAAACTAATGAACCTAGGAAGGGATTTAGGCCCTCTTTGGCACCTATATTAAAGCCTTAGCCTACCCTTATAATAAAAATCGCTAGCCAACCCATTAAGCCTAATTATATAATCCTTTTGTTTGTTAGACAAATATACTTACCCTACTCTAATCTCAGAGTATAACATATATATGTATTCCTTACCCTTATTTAAACTTGTGTTTGAGATATAAAAAATGGGTGAAACTTATCGATATGCAATGAAAAGAAAGAAAACTATAAGAGAAAAAAAATAATCTTGTGAAAATATGAAAATAAAAGAAGGAGAATGTAAAAAAAAGGAATGGAAGATTAGTTCAAAGCACCTAATATATTAATACAATCTCAACACTTGTCTAAACATTTGAATCCTAATTGTCCTATGTTTCATAACCTATCGCCCAAACCTAACATTACAACCTTAATGAAGACCTAATAATCCTAGGTGAGTTAGAATTGAAGTGAAGGTAAACCAGGAAGTTATCCATGATATTTTGCCCTTTTAGTGGGAGGCATTCCATTCATGATATTATTGTTCTTTCATCTATCCATTTTTCATATATAGATATGTATGTGGCATTTCAATTTGAATACATTTACTCTATAAATCTAGCATATCAAGAGTGATACACATTATACATGTTCTGAGTGATTTCATTTATGGAGTGTAATTATGGTGAAAATTGAAGTCAAAACATAGTTTTGATAGCAATCTGAATAACAAAAGCTTTGAAGTTTAAGCTTGAGATTGAGTTTGTCTAATAACACACACGCACATGAGAATTGTTTGAAAGAAATATTCCTATGAATGTTTATATTTTAAAGAATTGGATATGAAATGTATTCCATCATGTAAGCATATTTCATCCGTTGATGTCATTGTCGAGTCTTGTGTGCAATGGTGACAAAACAATTCTGAGAAATTTTAAGAACTATAAAATGAATTTTTTGATTATATTCACTGCAAGTCCTCACGCGATTATATTTCGTCCACTAGGGTAGCCAAGGGATTTAAAGCCTTGTTGAATTTGGTAAGTGGAATCGTGATTTACTATGAAAGTGAGTTAGGAATTTATTTTTAATTTTATCTTTGCTCTAGGACTAGCTAAGTTTTGGTTTAGGGAATTCGAATAACCGAATATTTTGTATTTATAAACTCTTAGCTTATACTTTGTTAGCCTCATATTATAGGTTAAAATAAGTATATTAAGTTTATTTTAGTATTTTAAAGCTTTCCCGAAGTTTGAATTAAATAGGTTTAAAATTATAAATTTATGGCAAAAAGGAAAAAATGGTAGTTTTATATTTTTAACAAATTTTCGGGACTAAAATTTATGAGAAATATGTTTATTATATCATTTTATATGTTCCCCCAAAGATTTATTGAAATCGAAATTGAAACGGACACTAAAACGACAAAGTTTAACTTATATCGACTAAAAATGGCGAAATTATAATTTGATGAAATTTATATTTTTTAGGGCTAAAGTATTCTCATATTATATATTTTTATATTTTATAGGTGCACCGCGAGTTTAGACGACAAAAAAGTTGAAGGACCAAGTTAATTGGATATGTCGCAACATGATACGATTGACACAATCGTACATAATAATTTTTGTAAAATCACACGGGAATCCGTTAGGGTCATGTCATAGCTTTTTAAAAAGGTCTTTAAAAGACTCGCAACTATCTATTTTAGGTAAAATTGAAAATATGAAGTTTTGAGGGTCCAAATCAGTTTGAAAATTGGATGTGAATAGTGACAACAACTGGGATAAAGAAAAGAAAATATAGAAAAAGGGAAAAAAGGAAAAAATGGATAAAGTAGGTTGTATATATATATATATATATATATATATATATATATAAATCATCAAGTCATTGTTTGATGCGACATATAAGAGGATAGGATTGTATTAAATTATCCTATTTAATGTTTGGTGTAATTTAGTATAAAATATAACATGGGATAAATTATTACAAGTGAGTTACTTATCCCATAAGGAGTGAAATAAAAAAAATTCCATCTCCTAAATGGTATAAAATTATACGTTCTTAAGACTTAAATTGAGATTATTGTTGTTCCCATATTAACTTAAAAGAAACCCACTAAACTTTGACTCTTAACATTAGAAATAGGCAACCGCCTTTCATCACTTTCATTCACACAAGTATCTATCATTTAAAAAAATCTCTTTCATTCACAATACTTATCCCCTTCCTTTATTCTTGTTTTCTATCTACAAGTAGATGTAACAACTCGCTCAAAATAATAACGGGTGGCCAGCCCTATACTACATTAAATCAGGTGTTTCAGATGGTCCAGTCTCAACATCAACTATCGGTACTATATAATATAGGACTAACTACTCGATATCATATAAGCAAGATGTTAAAATTAAATAAAATTTGCAACAAACAACAGACCAACACTATAACACTACTAATAAAGGAAAGAAAGATGCATAAATGAACTATGATAAATGAAATGCTAGAATAAAATGAAATAAATAGCTATGACTGAATATACTACAAAGAAGTAAACCCGAATAAGGTGTCGGGTCACAGACAATACAATGACTGAAGTGGAATAAATATACACATCTATAAATATCCCTTGGGTATAAACCCGATATACAACATGAATCCAACCTAGATTTTTAAAGAAGTAGGAAGCGACTACAAGATACATCCCGCAACAGTCCGCACATGTCACGGCTCCCAAGACTCTGGATAGAAGGTCATTCGGCATCCATGCGGTAGTACACCTATAGTAATATATATATATATATATATATATATATATATATATATATATATATATATAGGCAGGAGAGAAAAGAAAATGGGTCAGAGCCCGAGTGTGAAAAATATTTAGCAAGTGTGTTAACCATGTATAATAAATATCGGTGCACTTATTTCATAATTAAAGTGGAATCTCACTCCCGTGAAACCCCAACTCACCTCTCATCTAACGGCGCGCACCTATTCGCGTCCTCAAATTTTAGTTAAATTATCCCAATTATAAGGACAACCTAACTTAACATAGGCCCAGCCTATTCCCACAAGATTTACCTTCCTATCTTAACCCAAGAATCCACCCCTTCTCAACACACTTAATTATTTTTACAAATAAATATGCCATATTAGGCTTAATGGATTCTTGTTTATAATTTATTTAATTATACTTCTTAATACGTTACCCATTTATATTTGGGTTCAATCATAAGATTTAATTAATAAAGAACATACATACAAAGTTTTATTGACAAAACTTCTTTCCAATTTCAACATTGTACTACGTTTCGTGCGTGGGGTGTCTCGCAAAGAGAAATCCAAATAAGGAACCACCTCGTTACACTACTCCTTGACAACGTCGATACTAGACATCCATAATGCTATACATACCATATTATACTACTACTACACTAAATTTTAGACTACAATTATGAAAACAGCTAAAAATCTCCGATAATATCCTTGGGATGATGTAACCGAAATATTCCTTAAATGCGATACATCAACCCCCATCAATCTAGTACACCATAATCATCCAAGATGTACTCCACAAAGATTCCATATCCTTTCATCTATAGGATATATAAATATATATATATAGGCATTTTATTCTAACCATATATATATATATATATATATATATATATATATATATACCATCATCCATACCCATGACCAAGTGTACATATCCTATCTGATGTACAATGGCCATGAAAATATATATACCCGGCTATATATATCGTCGATAAAACTGCACCATGCATTCATCTTCCCAGTGCCCGACTCACGTAGCAATACTGGGGACCACCATGGTTGGACTAAATGACACCCATCTAGTGCTAAGCTCACACACACGACGTCCTGGGAAGCGGTCATAGATCCAAACCGGCAATGAGACGAAACATACCCACCACGTCTCATCCAAAAAATATAAATCACATAATAACACACGGGACGACTATGACCTGGGGAATATCCACACCCTGCTCCTCCAGCCAGGATGCTCACCCTCTGCGCGAAAACTTCCCAATGATAGTATGAGCGGGGTATGCTTAACCACATAAGTATATATATCGTTCACATGCACAATATATACACATCCATATGATCACATCATATGATCAAACATTAAACCATCATATACGGTTTAAATATCCATACCATGTATGTCCACCACATAAATATATCCATATATTCATATTTATATAGATATATACACATATATTCACATATCTTTATATCTATATATACAAACTAATTCTCGTTCATATGTATAAGATATCTAAACTCGGCTATAAGTATACATAATCCTCACCATACAAGCCGTCACCACAAACTCGTTTAATTTACCTTGATATGTGAATACAATCCCTTACTTGAAACATATTCAACCATTTTTCCTATGATGAATAGTCTCCCAAAATCATATGTAAATATACAACATTTGGGTTATTACCTAAAAGTTTAATTTATGTATAACAATTTATGTACACTCCATTAATATCTGAAAGTACATCAACCCGCGATACTTATCTCGATCATAGGTAATTATATAATTAATAATCGAGGATCCTCAAGCTCTATCCTAAATTCATTTCTTGTTGGAAACCTCAATATTAATCACACCCGAATATACAACGACTATCCCCACTAGATTGGCAACCCACCCTAACCTAGTTGATAGCCCAATCACATGATTCTCAAAATCCCATCTAAGGTTTAATAGCTCTAATGAACCCTAAATCTTATTACATTCACAATTTATTCCTTAAGTCTATACTCCCCAAGGGCACGCAACATCATCTCTCGTCGGTCCTCAATCATATCTAAACTCACGTATGACCTCAAGCTAGAACTCCCATCCTCACTGATATCCCCCACTATACCTAAGGGTATCCATTATTAATACCCATATCAGCAAAAGAGACTATCCCTATACCATTTATAACCATTTCATGATGATTCATCTCTATCATAATACAATAATCCGCCAATCACTTCAGTCCCAAATTCCTTTCATTACTAAAAGAGGCATCCCATCCTCCTAAATCAATTTAACATAGACCCACAAGTCCCTATTCGACCTAGGGCCCTATTCCTTCAACCTAATATTATACCCTTCCTAAATAAGCCCATTAAGAAAGTCCCTACGAATAAAACTCCAAAAGAAAAGGGGGTAAAAGAATTTTCCATTCTTGGGCTAAAAATAGGGGACCGATCGACCGGTCCAAGACCCCCGGTCGACCGCGGGTCCAAATTTTGCCTACGAAGAAATGCAGTAGGCTTTTCCTTAGAGGTCCCCGGACCGCGGTCGACCAGCCATACCAGATATCCTGGACGATTTCCTTTTCTCAACAAAACCCATAAATTTAAAACCCTAAAATTTCTATTCTAACCTCCAAATCTTTATCTCAACATGGTTCTAAACCAATAAATCAACCCAAAGTTGATCCCAACCATTTCTACACCATTAAACCCATTCTTTAAACATAAATTTCAAGATTTGACCCAAAAATTTAGGTTTTGATATTAATACCCAATAATCCATTTCTTTAACCCACAAATTATGAAATGAAATACACAAATGACTTATTTAGCAAGATTAAACACTTGCCTCGGATTCGTAGAGGTTGGATCGTCCTCGATGTCGCGTTTGGGCCGGAATCTCCAAGCTTTTCTTCCTCTCTCTCTTCTTTTATTCTTATTTCTCTTCTTCTTTTTCTCTTTTCTTTCTCTTTCTCTCAAGGGCTTTTTCTCTCTTTCTCTAAATGAGAAGGCTTGATCCGTAAGCCTTTAAATCCCTTAAAAACATAAACCCAAAGTTTAAATGTTAATACACACTTTAAATGACTCGTTTACTCCAAATCGAGTCAAACCAACTTAAAAACATTCCGGAGCCAAAATAAAACCCAATGACAGTCATTTTGACTATCTCAACCCTTCCGAGATCGATGGTACACTCAAAATCATCATCCGGAATACTTTGAAATGTTCTCTATTTTTGGACTTAAATTCCCAAATCTTAAAATTCTCCAATTAATTAAATTTTATTTTCCCAAAAATTTAATTTCTCAGTCTCAAAAATCATGGGGTGTTACAATCTTCCCCCCTTATAAAAATTTCGCCCGCGAAATTTAAGACATGCCTAGGACCTCAATATCATCCAGTCCTTACATAAATCCTCAGGATCACTATAACGATACTTTCTAGTTTTCGAACCATATAAATTTTAAAACAATTTAACTACCCGGGGTGCCCATACACCCCGTACCCGAGCTCCACTCGTAGAATTATAATCAGGCTCCTTTAGCCTCACCTCGTAATATAACTCTCAGCTATATAATCTATAGCAACCTATTAAATAGATAGAAGTTTGAAAATTTCCCAATGGTTGAACTATCCTCAATTCCTGATACTAGCCACCTTCGTGCGGGGGAGGTCTCGCAAGCGAAATCCAAACAAGGAACCCTCCCAATACACTACTGTGTAGCTAGGTCGAGGATTGAGATTAGTTAAACCAGGGTTAAGGTTTTAAAAAAGGTTTTCATATTTTAGATACTGCTCGAAGGCCTATGTAAAAATATAGAATATAAACAAATCCCACGTCTTTCGACACGCCAAACAAGTACCTTATGTTTATAACACAAGGCTTCAACAAATACAACACTTCTAACCACTACCTATTTCTCAAAACTAGCACAACTATGAGCTAAATTATCCGCTCAACATAAATCTACCAACTTGAACCTCTCAAGTATAAGAATTTCTCTACATTACATCAACACCTGTCCATAAACTAAGTTCTTCCCTCAACGGAGCACTACCATTACATGCCTTACCCTATCCATAAGACAATTAACCTCATAACCGCAACTCAACAAACCTCGACATTCCGCACTTCCGAAATTCAACAACAAAACTCTCTACTATCTCCTCACGAGATGATTTATTTTCTCAAAAGATTCCATACCAAGGCCATACTTACTCACTCCTTCTTCCAAGGAAATTTTATACACCCTAACGGTGAAGCGGCTATTACTCATCATACCTTACGCGCGACGTTCCCAATATCACACAAAGCATGACCCAAACCCAAAGAAAGGTATTCTACCTTATACTTCCATAATCCAATTATTTTACTTCATCCTTGGACCCTTATTTAAAGTCCTCTACTTCCTCCAGGATAATCATTATTCCTAAACCTATTTCTCCACAAGAGAAACATCTTCCTCAAAATTCTTCCTAACCATTTTGAAGGACCAAGCGCGATTGCGACTACCGAAAACTCCCTCAGTCCTACTCAACGAACACGAGTCTCCAAATTTCTTACGCCCTTCTTAAATAAAGATGATACCCCTAACAATTGGTCAACGCCATCTACCTTCCACCGGTATAAGTCAGCATCACCAGGATTCCTAACATAGGTTGACGGGTTTCTCAATTTAAACCTCCCAAGGAGTACACTATATGCCTCCTCTCAGACTTACCTTACTAAGTCCAAGATTCTCCATTCGAGTAAATTTCCCTTTCTTACTCAACCACCGATAGATCACCCTGAGCCACTGCTAGAGTTCTCTTCTATATCTCTGCCAAAATCGGGAGAACTGAATACCCCCGATCAAAGCGTACCCAAAATATTTTATGGGTATCGTATCTCTAATTTTGTCCTTTCCTAGACGACATAATCTAGGTGACATATGAAACGAGAGCAACTGTTATCAGAACGTCGATCAAGTGAACACACTTCACGGAAGAAAATAAACGCAGTGAACACAACAGTCCTAATAGTAGGTCTTTATATCAAGAACGTTAACGGAAGAACGCTGAAAACTCGCACAGATCCTAAAGACTCCAGAACCTGATGCTCTGATACCATCTGTAACAACTCGCTCAAAATAATAATGGGTGGCCAGCCCTATACTACATTAAATCAGGATTTTTAGATGGTCCAGTCTCAACATCAACTGTCGGTACTATATAATATAGGACTAACTACCCGATATCATATAAGCAAGATGTTAAAATTAAATAAAATTTTCAACAAATAACAGACCAACACTATAACACTACTAATAAAGGAAAGAAAGATGCATAAAAGAACTATGATAAATGAAATACTAGAATAAAATGAAATAAATAACTACAACTGAATATACTATAAATAAGTAAACCCGAATAAGCTGTCGGGTCATAGCCAATACAATGACTGAAGTGGAATAAATATACACAACTATAAATATCCCTTGGGTATAAACCCGATGTACAACATGAATCCTACCTAGATTTTTAAAGAAGTAGGATGCGACTACAAGATACATCCCGCAACAGTCCGCACATGTCACGGCTCCCAAGACTCCGGATAGAAGGTCATCCGACATCCATGCGGTAGGACACCTATATATATATATATATATATGTACAGGCAGGAGAGAAAAGTAAACGGGTCAGAGCCCGAGTGTGAAAAATATTTAGCAAGTGTGTTAACCGTGCATAATAAATATCGATGCACTTATTTCATAATTAAAGTGGAATCCCACTCTCGTGAAACCCCAACTCACCTCTCATCTAACGGCGCGCACCTATTCGCATCCTCAAATTTTAGTTAAACTACCCCAATTATAAGGACAACCTGACTTAACATAGGCCCCGCCTATTCCCACGAGATTTACCTTCCTATCTTAACCCAAGAATCCACCCCTTCTCAACACACTTAATTATTTTTACAAATAAATATGCCATATTAGGCTTAATGGATTCTGGTTTATAATTTATTTAATTATACTTCTTAATACGTTACCCATTTATATTTGGGTTCAATCATAAGATTTAATTAATAAAGAACATGCATACAAACTTTTATTGACAAAACTTCTCTCCAATTTCAACATTGTACTACATTTCGTGCGTGTGGTGTCTCGCAAAGCGAAATCCAAACAAAGAACCACCCCGTTGCACTACTCCTTGACAAGGGCGATACTAGGGATCCATAATGCTATACATACCACATTATACTACTAATACACTAAATTTTAGACTACAATTATGAAAACAACTAAAAATCTCCAATAATATCCTTGGGATGATGTAACCGAAATATTCCTTAAATGCGATACATCAACCCCCATCAATCTAGTACACCATAATCATCCAAGATGTACTCCACAAAGATTCCATATCATTTCATCTATAGGATATATAAATATATATATAGGCATTTTATTCTAACCATATATATATATATACCATCATCCATACCCATGACCAAGTGTACATATCCTATCTGATGTACAGTGGCCATGCACATATATATACCCGGCTATATATATCGCCGATAAAACTGCACCATGCATTCATCTTCCCAGTGTCCGGCTCACGTAGCAATACTGGGGACCACCATGGTGGGACTAAACGACACACATCTCGTCGACGTCCCGAGAAGCGGTCATAGATCCAAACCGGCAATGAGACGAAACATACCCACCATGTCTCATCCCAAAAATATAAATCACATAATAACACACGGAACGACTATGACCTGGGGAATATCCACACCCTGCTCCTCGAGCCAGGATGACCACCCTCTGCGCAGAAAGTTCCCAATGATAGCATGAGTGGGGTATGCTTAACGACATAAGTATATATATCGTTCACATGCACAATATATACATATCCATATGATCACATCATATGATCAAACATTAAACCATCATATACGGTTTAAATATCCATACCATGTATGTCCACCACATAAATATATCCATATATTCATATTTATATAGATATATACACATATATTCACATATCTTTATATCTATATATGCAAACTAATTCTCGTTCATATGTATAAGATATCTAAACTCGGCTATAAGTATACATAATCCTCAATATACAAGACGTCACCACAAACTCATTTAATTTACCTTGATATGTGAATACAATCCCTCACTTGAAACATATTCAACCATTTTTCCTATGATGAATAGTCTCCCAAAATCATATGTAAATATACAACATTTGGGTTATTACCCAAAAGTTTAATTTATGTATAACAATTTCTGTACATTCCATCAATATCTGAAAGTACATGAACCCGCGATACTTATCTCGATCATAGGTAATTATATAATTAATAATCGAGGAGCCTCAAGCTCTATCCTAAATTCATTTCTTGGTCCCATTACTTGTTGGAAACCTCAATATTAATCACACCCAGATATACAACGACTATCCCCACTAGATTGGCAACCCACCCTAACCTAGTTGATACCCCAATCACATGATTCTCAAAATCCCATCTAAGGTTTAATAGCTCTAATGAACCCTAAATCTTATTACATTCACAATTTATTCCTTAAGTCTATACTCCCCAAGGGCACGCAACATCATCTCTCGTCGGTCCTCAATCATATCTAAACTCACGTATGACCTCAAGCTAGAACTCCCATCCTCACTGATATCCCCCACTATACCTAAAGGTATCCATTATTAATACCCATATCAGCAAAATAGACTATCCCTATACCATTTATAACCATTTCATGATGATTCACCTCTATCATAATAAAACAATCCGCCAATCACTTCAGTCCCAAATTCCTTTCATTACTAAAAGAGGCATCCCATCCTCCTAAATCAATTTCACATAGACCCGCAAGCCCCTATTCAACCTAGGTCCCTATTCCTTAAACCTAATATTATACCCTTCCTAAATAAGCCCTTTAAGAAAGTCCCTAAGAATAAAACTCCAAAAGAAAAGGGGGTAAAAGAATTTCCCATTCTTGGGCTAAAAACAGGGGACTGATCGACCGGTCCAAGATCCCCGATCGACCGCGGGTCCAAATTTTTCCTACGAAGAAATGCAGTAGGCTTTTCCCTTGAGGTACGGTCGACCGGTCCCTGAACCGCGATCGACCGACCATACCAGATACCCTGGCCGATTTCCTTTTCTCAACAAAACCCACAAATTTAAAACCCTAAAATTTCTATTCTAACCTCCAAATATTTATCACATCATGGTTCTAAACCAATAAATCAACCCAAAGTTGATCCCAACCATTTCTACAACATTAAACCCATTCTTTAAACATAAATTTCAAGATTTGAACCAAAAATTTAGGTTTTGATATTAATACCCAAAAATCCATTTCTTTAACCCATAAATTATGAAATGAAATACACAAATGACTTATTTAACAAGATTAAACACTTGCCTCAGATTCGTAGAGGTTGGATCTTCCTCGATGTCGCGTTTGGGCCGGAAACTCCAAGCTTTTCTTCCTCTCTTTCTTCTTTTCTTCTTCTTTCTCTTCTTCCTTTTCTCTTTTCTTTCTCTTTCTCTCTAGGGATTTTTCTCTCTTTCTCTAAATGAGAAGGCTTGATCCGTAAGCCTTTAAATCCCTTAAAAACATAAACCCAAATTTTAAATGTTAATACACACTTTAAATGACTCGTTTACTCCAAATCGAGTCTAACTAACTTAAAAACATCCCGGAGCCGAAATAAAACCTAATGACAGTCATTTTGACTATCTCGACCCTTCAGAGATCGATGGTACCCTCAAAATCATCATCCAGAATACTTTGAAATGTTCTCTATTTTTGGACTTAAATTCCCAAATCTTAAAATTCTCAAATTAATTAAATTTTATTTTCCCAAAAATTTAATTTCTCAGTCTCAAAAATCATGGGGTGTTATAGTAGACCTGACAAATAGGTGAATATGTATGGATGTGGGCAGGTTAGCAACAGTTTTGAGTTGGTTTGGGCAGATCACAAATGGTTTGATCCAAGTTTGTGGGTCGGATATGGGCAGGTTTAGACTAGGCCGAATAAGGTTTACCCATCTTTTTTTCCTAAATATTGTCAGCAATATTTTATCTCTACCTCAGTTACAAATATTTAAATTTTGTCTCAAGAAGAATATCAAAGAAATACAATGAGATTGGAGAAGATAGTGAAATCATTTAAGAGAGAGAGTTATGAGAGATGAGGAGGTGGCTTATGGGTTTTTTCCATATGACCCGCAAGTGTCCCAAAAATGAACAGCAATCAAATCGATCTAATAGGATGTCGAACCCATATCTGACCCACCGAAAAACTGACACCTTTTTTCTAGGTGGGTTTTGGTCAGTTTTGGCCTTCGAAACCCATATTGCCACCCTATCTACAAGTAGTATTGTTTTATTGGTTAACATTTGCAACTTTTCGGTCTTTAGAAATATCTTTCACATCTATAATTTTCTTTTGTTGGTCAAAATATTTCACAAAGCATGTTAGATTTTTTATATGTATTGGTTTAATCCACTTACTAGACTAGTCATTTTTTTCTTTCTATTTGTTGGTTTAAAGATTTCACGAAGGATAGTTTGATTTTTTTTAATGTGTTGGTTTAACTCACCTACTAGACTGATAGTTTTTTTTCTTTTTTCTTTTTGTTAGTTTAAAGATTTCATGAAGAGGTGTTAAATTTTTTTTATGTGTTTGTTTAACCTGATTGTTATGCTGAACGATTTTTTTGTTTGCAAAATGATGTGTATATATTTAATACAGTAAAAGCTTGTAATTTCCTTTGTATGTAAAACTCGAGATGATGCGGAAGCGTAAGGATGATGGTTCAACAAAATTAAACATGTAATGTATTCACTTAAACCGATTCATTAATCAATGCAAGTCCTAGAATTTGCCTAAGTCATGATTATCAATATTTCAAAAAAGTTAGGCGAAACCAAATTTTAACAATTGACTTGAATTAAACAAACTTTACCCAATATTTAATTTAGTCCCAAATTAAATGAGTGTGATAAATTAAACCGAATTTTATATTGAATTATGCTACGCATGCGTTCTAAATAAATTATGCAAGATAAAATAAACCAATCACACTACACCGCGATGTACGAGGAAAAACCCAAGACGGGAAAAAACTTCGGACGGCCCTAGCCACAAATCCACTAGATACGGAATTACAATTACAAGACAGATAGACTTACAACGACTGACTCGATCCCTCTCAAGCCTCGACGCTTCTTCTTGTAGACACCTCTTCCTAGCGGATAACCTCGGAACACCACCACGATCTCGGAATCCACCGATGGGGCTTTCTATGGTCACCGTCACCCGTACATGGAGCCTTTCTCCAAGTGGGTAGAATCGCAACAAAAATTCTTCTTCTTTGATGGATGTAGAAGCAAACCAAAACTTCTCTTCTTGAATTCGGTAGAGATAAACCGGTGCCAAACTCCAAGCAATTTGATATGTATATATGAACTTGGATAAACTCAATTGGGTGTAAACACTAGAGTGATGAAAATATTTTTCTCTAAAAATCTCACTCAAAACATGAACATTTTCCTAAAACCATTTTTGCTCTCAAACTCTCTCTAAGAGATAAACTAAGTTGGAAAAGTTATGGAAATTTTAAGTTGGAAAATGTCATTCCCGCACATAATAAAGTCTGAAAAAGTTGGTTAAAAACCAAGTGGGGAAGTGGGTGAAAAACTGCCAAAAACTGCCAATAACTGTTCCCACCTGACAGCTCATTCGAACGACATTTCGTTAGAACGAAATCTCGTTCGAACGAGACTTCTAACGACGTTCCAGATTGAACTCGTTAGAAATCTCGTTCAAACATAAGGTTCGTTCGAATGACATTTCATAGGCCTATACTGGGAACTCGTTGGCAGGTTCGTTCAAACGACATTTTCGTTCGAACAACAATCTCGTTCGAACGACTCTATCGAACGACAAACCAGAAAGTTTAGAAAATTCGACTTTAGCCCAGAAAACTTTATACACTTATTTTAAAGTTTTATTTAATTCTTTCTGAAAATTAAAACACAGTTTTTACAAAACCTAACACCCAATAAACTTTGTTCCAAGCTCCTATATATATATAAATGCATTCATACCTTGGGAGCATGGAACTATGATTGATGACGTAGAAACGAGGCACGCAAACCGACATATTTGATGAAGCTTTATACTCTTTGCCGCTACGTCTTCAACAAACACTTCATAGGCTTGAGAATATTACAATTAAATACTATCCTATGAATAAATGTTTTTGTCCGGAATTGAGCCAAAACTATATATGGACTCAATTGGAAATTTGTGTCCTTAAAAATTTCCCCCTTTGGCTATTCCGGGACAAAAACCAAACAAAAATCCTAAAAGGGCCGTCAAGCTCACTAGACTCAAAACATAACCCACCCAAACTTGACTCAACCCAAGGATCAAACGCTTTGCCATTGAAGAATTCCTGCACACTTAAGCAAACTCATCAAATGCATAGGGAATATCAAAGTATTAAATGCAATTAATTAATTACTTCCCCTAAATTAATTCTCCCCTTTATCAAACACATGACCTACTTAGAAAGACGTCTCCCCCTAAGATAAATCTCCCCCAAACTAAGATACGATAATAATAGGATTAGATACCATACCATTACCATTTCTCCCCCTATCATCATTCTCCCCCTTTTTGTTCAGGCATAGGCAAAGGATAAAGAACTAATAAACATAAAAGCATGTTGAAGCTTAAAGTGATAAGACATGAAAGCATATGGGCAATAAAAGCATAGGCAAAGACAAAACAAATATCATATATATATAAACGATAAATATACCAATGAAGCACTTGCATATATATATTTAGATATAAACACACACATGACACAAAAATATAATAAGTTTGCACACTCGTATGACAAAAATGTGTCATATGGAAACGGTAGTGTAGGGGTGTGAACTAGCAACAATTAAATTTAGACCCAAACACTTAATAAACATTCACGGAGTTCTCATTTGATTGCAAACTTTATCACATTTAAATATAACCTCATGTGACAATATGAAGATTGAACTCAATGAACAAACATACACAATGCATACAAGCCTATCATGATGATGATTCTACAAACCAAATAGAGTCATGACATTAAAGACAACTAGGATAAACGGACATTGTGCAAACCGTTGATATACCATCCAATTCTCCCTCAATAAGCATATATATTCTTTAGCTTTTGAATGAAAATATCAAACAAACATAGGCCGTGGCAATTGTTTTCTTTTTAATGCCAAATATTCTGTTTTTAGGCCTTTGGATCACGTATTTCTTTTAGATCCAATAAACGGTGGCTTACTATCGCAAAGGATTTAATTCATCCTTTCGGAGCCCTTCCCCGTGCACATTTTTATTTATCATGTTTTCATTTTTCACACAAATATCACATGCAACGGATTTTGACATGCACTAGTCCTCCTAGGTCATAGATATGTAGATGACTAGATTGGTAGGAGAACACCTCAAAAATCTCAAATATAACATGTGACATTAAGATTTCAAAATAGCTCGTGCATGTGTGAATAGAGGCATATAAAAATAGAATCCATTTAAACAATACAAAATCCAACTACTCCAAATAAAACATGGTAAAGAACATTTTAAGGATTGAAAGTCTAAACCAAAAGTTCTAGCCACGTGGAAGCGTAAAAGTTGGGATTCAAACACAAATATATGCCACATAAAGTGTGTCAAACAAAAATACACAAAAAAAATCTTTTTGAGTTTTTAACATTTTTAATCAAAAATAAATATTTACTCAAAAGGACAAACTAAAATCATTTGTACTTTTCATTAAGCTTAAATGAAATAAATAAAACACAAATGATAAACAAAAATCTTTTTACATTATGCATTCAATTCAAACAAAAAATATAATACAAAAAGATAAACAAGTCATAATTTCTAGCATAGGATATGAAATGAGGCAGTGACTAGAAAATGACTAAACAGGCATACATTTAGCATGTGAATATAGCATGAAGTACAAATGCTAAAGTATGCAAATACTAACACATTCATCCTTTAGATTTAGCAAGGGAGGAAGCATGTGAAAGTAAATGAGAATCAAAAACCCTAGTTTGCAAAGCAACCAAGTCGAATTTCCTAACCCAAATTAATGAAGAATGACTATCTTGGGGTGTAGGAACTTTAACTACTGTGGTTACTTTACTAGGGGATTTTCTAGGAATTCGTTTAAGATCAAAACAAAATTTCCTAAGATGAACTTGTCGACCACAATGTGTACATGTGAGAACATGTCGAAAAGATTTACTTAAGGAGTGATCTTTAAATGTATTCCTCGAAGATTCTCCTAAAACATTGGTTTGGGCATTATGAGTAAATTCATTACAAGTATTGAAGCCTAAACCACAAGTGTCATTTTTAATTTGGACTGTTCCTAACATTTTATCTAGTTTTTTCGAACGACACTCCAAATCAAATTTGACATTACTAGAATCTTTTAATTTATTTTTCAATTCTACAATGTTAGATTCTAGTAAAACATTTCGCTCTTCAAAAGCAAGAAGCTCCTTTTTCAAGGATTCCATTAAACCCCTAAGGCTATCTCTTTAGCCTTCTACATATTCAAGCTTCTCTTGAAGAGTCCTCACATGTGTCCTAAGGTCTTCTATTAAACATTTTCATCAATGACCTTGACACTTTCTCTTACACTAGCTTCTAACTTCAAATTAGTTCTTTTCAATTTAATAGATTCTTTATAAAGTTCTTGAAAAGCATTTTGAAGTTCACTCACATTAACCTCTTCTTCATTTTCACTATAATACAAAAAGATAAACAAGTCATAATTTCTAGCATAGGATATGAAATGAGGCAATGACTAGAAAATGACTAAACAGGCATACATTTAGCATGTGAATATAGCATGAAGTACAAACGCTAAAGTATGCAAATACTAACACATTCATCCTTTAGATTTAGCAAGGGAGGAAGCATGTGAAAGTAAATGAGAATCAAAAACCCTAGTTTGCAAAGCAACCAAGTCGGATTTCCTAACCCAAATTAATGAAGAATGACTATCTTGGGGTATAGGAACTTTAACTACCGTGGTTACATTACTAGGGGAATTTCTAGGAAATCGTTTAAGATCAAAACAAAATTTCCTAAGATGACCTTATCGACCACAATGTGTACATGTGAGAACATGTCGAAAAGATTTACTTAAGGAGTGATCTTTAAATGTATTCCTAGAAGATTCTCCTAAAACATTGGTGTGGGCATTATGAGTAAATTCATTACAAGTATTGAAGCCTAAACCACAAGTGTCATTTTTAATTTGAACCGTTCCTAACATTTTATCTAGTTTTTCCGAACGACACTCCAAATCAAATTTGACATTACTAGAATCTTTTAATTTATTTTTGAATTCTACAATGTTAGATTCTATTAAAACATTTCGCTCTTCAAAAGCAAGAAGCTCCTTTTTCAAGGATTCCATTAAACCCCTAAGGCTATCTCTTTCGCCTTCTACATATTCAAGCTTCTCTTGAAGAGTCCTCACATGTGTCCTAAGGTCTTCTATTAAAACATTTTCATCAATGACCTTGACACTTTCTCTTACACTGGCTTCTAACTTCAAATTAGCTCTTTTCAATTTAATAGATTCTTTATAAAGTTCTTGAAAAGCATTTTGAAGTTCACTCACATTAACCTCTTCTTCATTTTCACTATAATACAAAAAGATAAACAAGTCATAATTTCTAGCATAGGATATGAAATGAGGCAATGACTAGAAAATGACTAAACAGGCATACATTTAGCATGTGAATATAGCATGAAGTACAAATGCTAAAGTATGCAAATACTAACACATTCATCCTTTAGATTTAGCAAGGGAGGAAGCATGTGAAAGTAAATGAGAATCAAAAACCCTAGTTTGCAAAGCAACCAAGTCGGATTTCCTAACCCAAATTAGTGAAGAATGACTATCTTGGGGTATAAGAACTTTAACTACCGTGGTTACTTTACTAGGGGAATTTCTAGGAATTCGTTAAAGATCAAAACAAAATTTCCTAAGATGACCTTATCGACCACAATGTGTACATGTGAGAACATGTCGAAAAGATTTAATTAAGGAGTGATCTTTAAATGTATTCCTAGAAGATTCTCCTAAAACATTGGTTTGGGCATTATGAGTAAATTCATTACAAGTATTGAAGCCTAAACCACAAGTGTCATTTTTAATTTGGACCGTTCCTAACATTTTATCTAGTTTTTCCGAACGACACTCCAAATCAAATTTGACATTACTAGAATCTTTTAATTTATTTTTGAATTCTACAATGTTAGATTCTAGTAAAACATTTCGCTCTTCAAAAGCAAGAAGCTCCTTTTTCAAGGATTCCATTAAACCCCTAAGGCTATCTCTTTCGCCTTCTACATATTCAAGCTTCTCTTGAAGAGTCCTCACATGTGTCCTAAGGTCTTCTATTAAAACATTTTCACCAATGACCTTGACACTTTCTCTTACACTAGCTTCTAACTTCAAATTAGCTCTTTTCAATTTAATAGATTCTTTATAAAGTTCTTGAAAAGAATTTTGAAGTTCACTCACATTAACCTCTTCTTCATTTTCACTCTCTCTTTCTTCTTCACTCTCACTATCATCAAAAATAAGAGAATCATGTACAATGACCTTGGAAGTGGCATGTGCTAAAATTTCATCATTCGATGAGTTCTCATTATCACTCACATGTCTAACCATAAAAGCCACAAAATTTTTCTTAGTGGGGGATTCGGGCTTCTCTTCCTTATCACTATCACTAAGGGTCGCATTATATGAAATGGGTCGTTTACCCTCTTTCCTTAGTTTAGTGGGGCACTCATAAGCCCTATGGCCATAACCTTCACAACCAAAACACTTATTAGACTCGTCCCTATCTAAATTTTCATTACTAGGTTTAGGGATCTTTTCGGCTTTAGAAAACTTCTCGCTTTTATCATGTTTAGAAGTATCAAATTTCTTAAAATCATTTTTAACTTTATCTTTGTTAAATTTAAGAAATTTTCTAAATTTACGAGCAAACAAAGCCATATCTTCCGAGTCACTATCACTATCGCTCTCTACTACTTGTTTAATCTCTTTTCGGGCTTTTAAAGCAACGCCCTTTTCAATTTTCTTTTCATTTTTAGAGGGAAACATATCTAGTTCATAGGTTTGTAAATCACCTACAAGCTCTTCTAATTTTGTAGAGGCTAAAGTGGGTAAAGAATTTAAAACGGTCACCTTTGGAATAAATCTATCGGGTAGGGACCTTAAAATTTTCTTTACAACACGGTCGTCAGGTATTTTCTCTCCCAAGTTAAAGGATGAATTAACAATATCAGAAAGTCTAGCATAAAATTTATCAAAAGTTTCTTGTTCATCCATTTTGATAGTTTCAAATTGAGTAGTGAGGTTTTGGAGTTTTGAAGCTTTAACGACACTAGTTCCTTCATGAGTTAATTGTAAAATATCCCAAGCTTCTTTAGCGGTTTCACACGTCATAATACGTAGGAATTCATCCGGTGCGACAGCGCTTAATAAGGCATTTAAACCACGGGAATTAAAATTTGCAAGTTTAAACTCATTTTCGGTCCATCTATCGATGGGTTTGGGAACACGTTCATTTTTAATTAGATGAGTTGGTGGGGAGTACCCGGTAACAACAGACATCCAAACACGTTCATCGATAGATTTAAGTGCCGATTTCATTCGCGCTTTCCAATACGCGTAGTTAGAACCATCAAAAATAGGAAATTTTGAAAATGGGGAAAAA
This sequence comes from Sambucus nigra, assembly GCA_949130495.1. NCBI lineage: Eukaryota > Viridiplantae > Streptophyta > Magnoliopsida > Dipsacales > Adoxaceae > Sambucus > Sambucus nigra. Next base: position 360,273,788 of record OX422217.1, on the reverse strand, counting down.
TCCATTTTAGCCAAAAATTATTTAAAAGATCGTTAACGAAATAATTTATCGCTTTGGCTCTGATACCAATTTGTAAAAGCTTGTAATTTCCTTTGTATGTAAAACTCGAGATGATGAGGAAGCGTAAGGATGATGGTTCAACAAAATTAAACATGTAATGTATTCACTTAAACCGATTCATTAATCAATGCAAGTCCTAGAATTTGCCTAAGTCATGATTATCAATATTTCAACAAAGTTAGGCGAAACCAAATTTTAACAGTTGACTTGAATTAAACAAACTTTACCCAATATTTAATTTAGTCCCAAATTAAATGAGTGTGATAAATTAAATCAAATTTTATCTTGAGTTATGCTACGCATGCGTTCTAAATAAATTATGCAAGATAAAATAAACCAATCACACTACACCGCGATGTACGGGGAAAAACCCAAGACGGGAAAAAACTTCGGACGGCCCTAGCCATAAATACACTAGATACGAAATTACAATTACAAGACAGATAGACTTACAACGACTGACTCGATCCCTCTCAAGCCTCGACGCTTCTTCTTGTAGACACCTCTTCCTAGCGGATAACCTCGGAACACCACCACGATCTCGGAATCCACCGATGGGGCTTTCTATGGTCACCGTCACCCGTACATGGAGCCTTTCTCCAAGTGGGTAGAATCGCAACAAAAATTCTTCTTCTTTGATGGATGTAGAAGCAAACCAAAACTTCTCTTCTTGAATTCGGTAGAGATAAACCGGTGCCAAACTCCAAGCAATTTGATATGTGTATATGAACTTGGATAAACTCAATTGGGTGTAAACACTAGAGTGATGAAAATATTTTTCTCTAAAAATCTCACTCAAAACATGAACATTTTCCTAAAACCATTTTTGCTCTCAAACTCTCTCTAAGAGATAAACTAAGTTGGAAAAGTTATGGAAATGTTAAGTTGGAAAATGTCATTCCCGCACATAATAAAGTCTGAAAAAGTTGGTTAAAAACCAAGTGGGGAAGTGGGTGAAAAACTGCCAAAAACTGCCAATAACTGTTCCCGCCTGACGGCTCGTTCGAACGACATTTCGTTCGAACGAAATCTCGTTCGAACGAGACTTCTAACGACGTTCCAGATTGAACTCGTTAGAAATCTCGTTCGAACATAAGGTTCGTTCGAACGACATTTCATAGGCCTATACTGGGAACTCGTTGGCAGGTTCGTTCGAACGACATTTTCGTTCGAACGACTCTATCGAATGACAAACCAGAAAGTTTGGAAAATTCGATTTTAGCCCAGAAAACTTTATACACTTATTTTAAAGTTTTATTTAATTCTTTCTAAAAATTAAAACACAGTTTTTACAAAACCTAACACCCAATAAACTTTGTTCCAAGCTCCTATATATATATAAATGCATTCATACCTTGGGAGCATGGAACTATGATTGATGACGTAGAAACGAGGCACGCAAACCGAAATATTTGATGAAGCTTTATACTCTTTGCCGCTACGTCTTCAACAAACACTTCATAGGCTTGAGAATATTACAATTAAATACTATCCTATGAATAAATATTTTTGTCCGGAATTGAGCCAAAACTATATATGGACTCAATTGGAAATTTGTGTCCTTACAAATACTAACAGTATATTTTTGTGTTTTTGTAATAATAAATATCAAATAAAAGTATTTTTGAAAAACTGGAGACAATTTAATCCTATTCGAGGCTTTTCAAACGTATGATTGGATTATTATCTCCCATCCTGTTTCTTATTTGGGACTGTGCCAAATGCAGGATTAGAATGAGCCTTATCCAACACAAACTTATCATATTCAATCCACCTATTATCACATCATATTCGGCCCTCTTATATCTAGCACATCAAATGAGGCGTAAGATTCCAAAGAATTTAAGAGATTAAAAGCCTATAAAAGAAAAAATAAATAAAAATAATAAAAGATACGCCAAGAATTTTACTTTTGAGTTGAGCCCCCTAGTCTACAAACATCCTTCTCATCTTTTCACCCTCTTCTGTTCTTATTAATTTTATACTGATATAATTCAAAGTTTGGGAGGAGCTTTTGAATATTAGTTTTTGCAAGACTTATTAATTTTGTGTAATGAATCCAAGTAACTATTCTTATATATTTAGTTCTATTTTTATTACTAATATGCTAAGACAAATTTGAAACTAAGGTTTGGATGAACTTACATGTGTTAACATTTATGCGACTCAATACACCTTAAAAATTATGGGCTTTTATTGTTTATTTCTATCTCCTGTTCACTCATCCATATTTATTGTTAAAAATTTGTTGGAAACGTAGATCCCCAATTTTAAATTTTTTTAAATAAGAATTTCCTTTAAGTGCGGAATAGAATGAGGATGGTTCAACATAACACACAAAAACTTCAAATTTTAATATCTTTCAAGTTAAAATTAAACTAAACTCAAAGTGAAATTAAATTAAACAACGAATAAAATTTTCACTTAATTCAACCCAAGTCCTAAATATTTTCCTAACAAGATTAATTTATTTTACGCACATTAGGCCAAACCAAATATTACCGAATTATATTAATGACTTGAATTAAGTTAATCCAAATTTCACCCAAACTTAAAATAAGAACGAAATTAAACTATAGTGTGAATTAAACCACATTTTATCTTTTAATCCTAAGCATGCGTTCTAGGTGATTTTCAAGATAAAATAAATTCACAACCACTACGTCGCGATGTACGAGGAAAACCCAAATGGCAAAAAACTCGGACGAACCTAGCCTTACGTCCACTAAGTACGGAATTTTTACAAGTACAAGACAAATGACTTACTCAACTCGAATCAACGCCTTCAAGCCCCTGACGCGTCTTCTTATACCAACCTCTGCTTTGTCGACAATCGCGGACTCCACCGAAACCTTGGACTCCTCCAATGAAGCTTTTGGAACCCATCAACCACACACGATGCCTTTCACCGTATGAGAACGCCGCAGCAAATTATCTCCTTTTTGGGTAGAGAATGAACCCAAACAACTCTTCCATGGGTAGAGTAAAACCTGATGCCAAACTTCTCCAAGCACAATATATGTATGTAGAGATACTTGGACTAAACAAACTAAACTATGGGTGTATAAACATGTGTTTGAAGAAAATTTTCTATTGAAATTTAACACATGAAAATATTAACTTTTGATTGGAAGAATTTCTCTCAAAAGCTCTTTAAGGATGCTCAAAAGTATTGGAAAAAATCTAGTCCCGAAGTGGTTAAATTCTGTCAAAAGAAAGTGGGGACAAAGTAGTGGGAAAATGCCAAAAACTGTCAAAAACTATTCTTGCTGAAAATATCATTCGAACGACTTTTTCGTTCTATCGACATTTCGTTCGAACAAACTTTCTAACAAGAAGTCAGTGTTCAAAAGGGAAACTCATTGGCAAAACTCATTCAAACGACATTTTTGTTTGAACGACAATTTTGAACGAAAAGTCAGAATATGCATTTTTCATTTTAAGCTCATAAAAATTTATTTTAAATAAAATTGCACCCATTAAAAATTATTCCAAGTCTCCTATATATATATATATATACTAGCGTATGCCCGTGCCTGAAGGCACGGCAAAAATTTTCCAAAGTACGTAATCGCGAAACGACGATAAGTTTTCAAAGTACATAATATCGAAACGCAAAAAATTTTGAAATGCGTAATTACAAAACCACAAAAATTTTATTCCTCGACAAAACAAAGTGTAATTTTAAAAAAATTGTTCATAATATCCTTTATTTATAGGACTATCCTGCATAACGGTAGTGTTCACAATTGGTAATAAATCTCATGTCATGTTTATTTTGGTAAAGTTCATTTTTGGTTAAAAAAAATAGGGTCGTGTTTGAGATAGGTAAACAATAATATTTCATGTCTTCACGTGTTTATTTTGTCTGTAATTGCAAAACAAAGAGAACATAATTGCAAGAAAAAAAAATTGTTACCCAACAATAAAGTGAAATTAAAAAAAATTGTTACCCAAAATTTTCTAAAGCATATAATACAACTGTCCGCAAGTGACTCATAGTACATACAATAACAAATTGTCCAACAACATTCACATACAATATGAAATAAAAAATATTCACTGCATTCACAAATCCATTGCATTGACATTGTACCTCAAATAAACAAATTGTCCATTTTTAAAAAATTGGACAGAGTGTCCTTTGTTTATTGGACTATCCACCCTCTTAAAGGGTTATAACCAATCCAACAATATTTAATAATCTCAACAGTAAAATCTAACAAATATTTAAATGAAACAAATTTCGCAAAAATAATCACATATACATGAACTGAAATCGTCCCGCATATTCCACTAAAACAATTGTCCGTAGTTTTCAAAATGTGACTTGATACAAAATAAAAAATATAGTTAGTCAATTAAATTGTTTATAAAAAAATAAAAAAAAAAATAATATTTACATTCTCAGTTATTTTTCTCAAAAAATATCCCAAAACAAACTGCAACATATTTTTATATTTAACTCACCACATAATTGGAAGTTTTCGAAAACCCACATGAAACGATCCAAGTAAAAAATCGTTAGATGAACTGTGGTGCGTGTTCCAATATCTTAAAGAAGACCAACCCAAATCCAAATACCCTAGATTACAAAAGATAAAATGACATTATGCATGGGAGAAATTACCTGGGGCGGCTACGTGGTAGGGGGTGCGTGGGAGAAATTCCTTGAGGCGGCTGGGGCTGCTGTGTGGGAGGGGGCTTCTGCGTGGGAGGGGGGCTTCTGCGGGGGGGGGGGGGGGGGGGGGTAGGGGGGGCTTCTGCCGGGGGGATTTTGAGGGGGGGGGGAGGCATGCTGCGAGGGGGGTAGGGGGCTACGTGGGAGGGGGATACTGTGTGGGAGGGAGGGGGCTGCGTGGGGTATTACTGTATTTGATATGTGAATAACCTGCAGACAGTAAAATGAATTAGAAATCAATAGTGAGAATCGTGGTGGTTGTAAATGTAAAAAATGATTTTGGGGAAATGAGAGATCAAGCGAGAGAACTGGAAATACAATGAGTTTGAAGAGGGAGTACCTGATCATCTCCATACCGAATCATCTACACACCGAATCAGTTGCCCACTATAATACCACTGTAATATCTGAATCATCTCCATACCAAATCATCTGCACACCGAATCAGTTGCCCAATGTAATATCCAATAAGATAGAATGAGAAAAATAAAGGTCTGACTATGAACTAAGATGGCATCACTCTATGATATCTATTTCAACGAACCGTCGTGGCATTAGAAACTGAGCATAATGAAAAACCAAAAAAATGAGTAATGAACTCATCAAATATTTCTGCCAAAAGTTAACATGCAAATGAGAGGGAGTGCCTGATCATGAACCTAACAAATTTTACTTCAAAATCCCCCAAAAATTTTACTTCAAATTAGCTCCATCTTCCAATTCAAAAGGCTTGTACAAAGAAAATGATCTTGAGAACATACCATGGGGTCAATTATCCACTCTTATGATAGTAATAACAATAAAATAGTGAAAGCAGAACATCATGGGCTGCTACATGGGTTGCCTACTACATGGTAAAAGCAGTGATATGCAGTGAAAGCAGTGAAACTTCGAGGATATACAAACTTGGGCTACTGCAATCCTTTGTTTCTCATACAGTGATATGCCTGCATCCATCTGATATGCATCATTGTATATTCTATGATATACAAACTCAGAATTTGAATATTAAATCATATGACTGCATATATGACTGCAAATGCATATATATGACTGCAAATGCATATATATGAGTCACATTGCACACTGCCTCGCAAATTGCATTTATATGCATATTGCAAATTGCATATATATGCATATTTGCGAGGCAGTGTGCAGTGTGGAGGCAGTGTAGAGGCCGCAATTGCATATATATGCATATGCATACACTGCAGTGTGGAGGCCGCAATTTCATATATGCATATATATATGCAGTTAATAAAGAATCTACACTGACCTTCCCATTCCATTCAGACCAGATACCCCAGTGAGGAAACATGCCAACTTGATAAAGGCCTCCAAAATCCCATGCTTCAGCTATAAGCTGTTTGAAAGAGGCATGTTTCATTTATGATCAGCTCGTGTGGGTGCGTGAAAAGATGAATTATCATTAACTCAGTTTCAAATTAGCTAACATTCAAGCAGATGCATAGCTGCTATTAAGAAAGGGTGCATATAATTTATTGAACTAAAAATGAAACTATTTACTTCAAAAAAATCCCACTGGAAATGCTCTTGTTTTTATACTATTTTTAATCTTGTGTAATGATTTTAGTGGTAGAGAATCATGTGTTTATGATGCTAAAATCAACTTCTTTTTCCCAGGAAAAAAAAACCCTAGGGATGAGGTGGGAACCTATTTGATAGAAAATGAGAAAAGGACTCACCACCAAGTTGTCAATATTTTTCATGAAAAATATGTGTTATCCAAGTTAAAAAAAGATAGAACTTTGGGATTTTCCATGAAAAATGTGTGCTAACAAACACATCCCAAGGATTGAGGTTTTTTTCTACCTATCATCTTTTCTAAGGAAAAAAAAAGGCAAGGTTATTCGAATGAGGATAAAGAAAGCGCCAATATATAATTGCACAAATAAGTGCAACATAAGATTTAAGAGTCAAATGAAACACATACATCTCACCTTGCTCTGTTTACAAACCTGGTGTTACCCTATATGATAGTTTCCTGTGCAAATGCAATTCTATCAATGCCAGTGGCAGTGAGTGTTCGTTATGGTCCATCAGAACTCATACCTCCACGTAGTGATTCTGAGTCCTTAACAGTGCTGATATGAGTAAATCTTCCTTCCTTTCCATAGTGAAACAACTGAATAGTAACAACCAAAAATCAAAGGAGTGAGTTTCATACATATACTTTATCAAACACTTAATAGGCTAAATTTTATCAAACATGCATGATACATTGTATGGTTTGGAAAAACATGAAAAATTCAAAAACATATACCAAAGATAAACAACTCTCATTTTTAAAAAACCTATAGAGATTGGCTAGACTTGAGAGATACCAAAATCAAACAAAGAAAAGTTGAACAAATGCAATGATTGGGGGATTCTTTCAAACACTTGGAGTGAATGGTTAAAACATTGCTATGGTGGTACAATTCGTTTGAAGGAAGCCCAAGTTTTGTCAGACAACAACAATCAAACACCAAGAAAAACAAAATCATCAAACACCAATTCGTTACTTTATGCCCCTTGAAGTAACGAATACATCAATGATCACAAATAGATAGATAGCACAGTGACTGTGAAAAGAGAAATTGAAACCAACTTTTTGTCACCACTTTGTCTAATGAATCAATGGAAGGAAGTTATAGCTCAAAGAGCCTATAACAGAACTTGGGTGGTGGGTAAAGCATATACGATCAGGTAAAGTCTATGCTTAAGCTTCAGCACACGTTGTGCTCATGTCTGTAATTCTCTTGTCACTATCCTCATAGCCTTCGTCACTTAATCAGTTGTAACATCACTCCAGCAAGCGACCTAACCGTTCATGAGCTTGAGGGGCTCACCCCATAGTATATTATTACTAAAACATGCCAAAAACTTGGGGACACCCTCGCTGGGACCATCAATCCATCGTATGAAATTCATCCGTGGACCAATCCAGTTAAAAGGCCTCACAATAGCGAATTCAAGACTATTATCTGCTCCCTCGGCATATATTAGCATCTCAATTAATTTTTTTGCACATGCGTATGGTCACCTTTGTTTCTCAATTGGCCCAAACATGTAAGAGGCGTACCATTTTCTCAATTAGCCCAAACATGTCAGAGGCATACCATTTTCTTTATTTATTATACTCTGACACGTGTGTTGTGGTGTCATAAAAATTGTTCCAAAATACCATTTATCATCAACAATAGACAAATCAACAAAAAACTTGATGTAAATCTGCACGATACTTCTAGACACGTCTTAGTTTTCTCACCATTTTCACTTCTCGATCGACTTCTGATGCAGAAATCCGGCACTCTATTAAGCACCAAAACTACATAATCATTTACATACACCGGAACACCATATTGATAAATTATGACATGTAAGTGTACCTATACAAATTGATTTGTGTGGATTCAATTCCAAATGACCATATTCACAAACTTTGAGCATATTGCTAAAACTGATTCAATTCCTAATGAGCATATTCACAAACTTACAAATTGATTTAAACTGATTGAGAGTCGATAATAGTCATCCTCGTTTCAAATTTCAACCAATTGAGAGGTCATAGTTAAGATGTTTATCGCTTTTTAAACAATTCCTATACAGTTGAGACCATTAAAACAGTAAATATAGCTGAAACCATTAAAACAGTGAAGTCATTATCATTCGCACTCTTATGGATTAATAGACGTCAAGAAAACTGCAAACTCGGCAAAAACCTTTATCACTCAAAAACCACATTTCAATGTATGAGTCTCAATGGCGTTGGTAAAAAACAAATAAAATTAAGTGTACACTAAGAACCACTAAAAAATTTCACTTTATATTATTTTACAATAGAGACTAATAAATTAAATAATGGGTTGAGGTTATTATGTGGATGTTAACAAACACTTGTTGTGACCAAGAAAAAATAGATAATATATCAAATTAATGTCAAGCATTTGCACCCGATCAATGAAGAGGACACCTGACAAATTAGGTAACACGAAGATAAATAAGTAACTAAATAGACGCCATGAACATACACCATATAGTACCAGTTATAATATATAAAAAATCGCCAATTACCTTTAGGATAAATATTACTTGGGATTTTTACTTCAAGATTATGTTATCAGATCTCAACTTTATTCTTCTGCCATAGCTTGTCAAGGGCGTTGTCATCATCGCCATGTGCTCGAACAAAACCATGGAGTGCAAAAGTGAAAAATTAACCACTGTATCGGCGAGTCTCGTCCAAATGCCAAACATGGTCTTCAATAATTGGAGTATTAACCAATTATTACAGTTTCATAACTAAATATAGTTGCATACGCACTTCTCACTCTCAGATGTGATTTTTCTTAAACTCCCCCTAACATGCTACAATTCAATATATGAGTAATTCGCAAAATTATGTCATCGAAATATGAGCTTCATCTTAAACATGCTTTTAGACCACATACTTAAATGTACTGAAACTAAATACTAAATTACAATACATGTAAACGATTTCTCTCAAAATCATACGAAACAAACAAATTCAAGAGATTCATCTTAAACAATAGAAAACAAATAGAATTAGAGATTGAGATATGAGAGATCAAAAAAATAAATTAAAACACTAAAAGTAAACCCTCGCCTCCATAGGATCAATCTATCACCTTACAAATGACTAAAACCCCTCAATAGGATCAATCTATCACCTTACAAATGAGTAAAAATAATTAATTGTAAGACTACTAAAACCAATAGATAGAATAAAGTAAAACACTAAAACCAATAGATAGAATAAAGATAAGTGAATACAAATACCTATAGACATAAGTGAATACAAATACCTAAAAATAAACATAGATACACTAAAGAACTAACTCACAAATGTACAATAGAGAACATACCAATAACCAAACTCATTGTGTTTTGTATATAGTCTCATAATTCAATAAAAGATACAAACCATACAAATTAACACCCACACCCATACCATACCCAGATTTCTAATTAACACCCATGCCTACAAACATAAGTGAATACAAATACCTATAGACATAAGTGAATACAAATACCTAAAAATAAACATTGATATACTAAAGAACTAACTCACAAATGTACAATAGAGAACATACCCAATAACCAAACTCATTTTGTTTTGTATATAGTCTCATAATTAAATAAAAGATACAAACCATATAAATTAACACCCACACCCATACCATACCCAGATTTCTAATTAACACTCATACCTACAAACGTAAGTGAATACAAATACCTAAAAATAAACATAGATATATCAAAGAACTAACTCACAGATGTACAATAGAGAACATACCCAATAACCAACACAGATTAACACCCATACCTACAACACAGATTAACACCCATACCTACAACACATGTCAATAATAAAAACAGAGATACAAAAAAGAAATTTCACTCGAATGAAGAAGCCATACCTTACGCACCTAGATGATTCTCGCATCTGGATCAGAATGATGAACCCTAGACTTTCAAAACCAAGTCGCGGAGATGTCAAAACCAAAACAAATGATAAACCCTAGAGTTTCAAAACAAAATCATGGAGATGTTGATCAAAATCAAAACAAACACAATGATAAACCCTAGAGGTTGAATTAGAAATTTGTAAAACATGTGAAAAGATACTACCTTCTTGGATGATATAAAGATGCAAGAGATGGAGAGGACGCCGGTCGAGTGAGAGAAAATGAGGGCGACATGGGTTTGTGGGAGATATCGACAAAGAGAGAAAGTAGTGTGTGGGTAGAAGTTGGGAGTATGTTACCATAATACCCTCAAATTTGAATTAAACGGTAACTTTGATGAGTATAAAAGAGGGGAAAATCAAATAAGTGAGGGGTAAGTTGGGAAAAAAGAAAGGGAGGTGATTTAAACCATTAAAATGCGTAAAAATGTGTAAGGAGGTGGCACACATCTTGACCGTTAAAATTTGTAGACAATTCAAAAACTTCCCTAACTTATTATATATATATATATATATATATATATATATATATATATAATGTGCATTCATACCTTTTGGAGACTTGAAATATTAACCGTTGAGGATGCAAAACTAGGCACTATGTAAACCCAACACTTTGATATCTTCACTTTTAAATACTGGCCGCTACGTCTTCAACTTAAACTTCAAATGGCATAGGCTTGGAGGATACTCATGAACACTATCCTATGACTCAAATGTTTTTGTTCGAAATTGAGCCAACACTACATAAGACTCAATTGGAAATTTGTGTCCTTAAAAATCTCTCTCTTTGGCTATTCCAAGACAAAAACCAAATAAAAAATCCTAGGGCCTTCAAGCTCAACTAGACTTAAAGACAACCCACCCAAAATAAAAAAATACGAGCTTAACTCAAAACCCAAGGATGACTATCTTTGCCGATATATAAAGTTGCCGCTAAATAAAAATCCTGCACACTTAAGCAAAACATTAAATACATAGGGAATATCAAAATATTAAATGCAATGAAAATAAACACTCCCCTTAAATTAATTCTCCCCTTTTTATCTAATAGTGACCGACTTAGAAAGACGTCTCCTCCTAAGTTAAAGCTCTTAAATTAAAGGTTTAGATACCACTTCTCCCACTTTTTGTTCAGGAATAGACAAAGGTGATAGAAATAATTAAATACACATTTCTCTCCCAATTGAACGTGTACCATTTCTCCCCCTAAAAACTACATAAGGGATATAAATATGGGAAAGTAAGTAAACATGATGGTTCATAAGGTGATAAGAACATGAAATCATATGGGCAACAATAACAAGAACTAATCCACAACAAGGATAAATAGATACCAACTTATGATGCGCTGAAACAATTGATACCAACTAAAATATATTCAATACAAGCTTGGGTTATAAATCAAAATTAGCAACAAGGTAGATACCAATTATGAATCAAAGCAAATGTGGACTAGCAAGCAAGGCAAAGACTCAAAAACAAACAAAATTACCCTATATATATATATATATATATATATATATATACACACACACACACACACACTGAATATCACTAACGCACTCGCACATATACATAGGTATAGACACCACACAAGACACAAAATACATTAAGCTCTTCACACTCGAATGGAAAAAATGTGTCCAAATACATGTGGTAAAAGGAAGTGTAGGGGTGTGAACTAGTAACAATTAAATTTCGAGCCAATCACTTAAAACATGTTCACGGAGTTCTCATTTGATTGAAAAACTTTATCACATTTAGATATAGCCTCATGTGACAATATAAATTGAACTCAAAGAATAAACATACACAATGCACAAAATCCTAAAATTTCGATGATTCTACAAACTAATAGAGTTATGACAATAAAAGCTTAACTAGGATTCAAAGTCATGCAAACCCGTTAATATATCTAATCAAACTCCTTATAATTTTTGTTTTTCTTTTCTTTTGAACATATTAACTAAATAATTTTTTGGCCTTGGTAAATATTCTTTTTAATGCCACATTTTTAAGGCCAAAAATTCAATAGTGGCTTTTTACGCAAAGTAATTTTGTCTTTTGCAGCCCGATTCCATTGATAAACAACTACCCAAGATAAATATATTTTTCTATTTTTTTTAAATTCGGGAAATGGTTATTACATGCACAAATCCTCCATGGTCATAGAAAAATGTAGATGACTAAATTGATAGGATAACATCCCAGTTAGCTCAAATATACATGTGACATTTAAATTTCAAAAGAGCTTGTGCATGTGTGAATAGAGGCATATAAAAATAGAATCTATTAAGCAACACAAAATCCAACTACTCCATGCATGCATGGAAAAGAACATTTTAAAGATTAACAATCTTAACCAAAAGTTCTAACCACATGGAAGTGAATAGGAAAGGATTCAAACATAAGTATATGCCACATAAAGTGTGTCAAACTAAAATACACAAAAAAAAATCTTTTTGAGTTTTTTTTAAATTTTTAACCAACCATACAAAATATTTACTCAAAAGACAAACATAATTCCTTTTGTATTTTTCATTAAGTCTAAATTACTCCTAAAATAAAACACAAATGATAAACAAAATCTTTTTATATTTTTCAATGAATGCAAACTAAAATGAAAGAACTACAGTACAAAAGATAAATAAAAATCATAATTCTAGCATGAGATATGAGATAAGGTAATGACTAGAAAATGATAAACATGCATACAACTAGCAAGGATATATGATCTAAAGCACAAAATGCTAGAGTATGAAAACAACTAACACATTCAACCTTTAGATTTAGCAAGGGAGGTATGGTGTGAAAGTAAATGAGAATCAAAAATCTTATTTTTTGAATCAACTAAGTCGGATATCCTAACCCAAACTAATGAAGATTGACACTCTCGGTATTTGGGGATATTAGCTACCTTAGTTACCTTACCTTTGGATTTCTTAGAAATTCTTTTAAGATCAAAACAAAACTTTCTAAGATGACTTTTTCGACCATAATGTGAGCAAGAAAAGACTCGTCGACAAGTAGTACCTAAGGATTGACCTCTAGAAGTGTGCCGAGATTATTCTCTCACAACATTAATTTTGGCTTTATTAGTGGAATCATTACAAGAATCGAAGCCTAAACCATAAGTGTCATTTTTTACTTGGATGGTTCTTAATATTTTATCTAATTTAGCAGACCTACATTCCAAATCAAATTTGACCTCACTGGAGTCTCTCAATTTTTCTTCCAACTCTAAAATTCTAGACTCTAGCAAAACATTCCTCTCTTCAAACATAAGAATATCTTTTTTCATTGATTCCATCAAACCTATAAGGCTATCTTTCTCGCCTTCTACATATTCAAGCTTCTCTCAAAGAGCTTTCTCACTTGTCCTAAGGTCATCAACCAATGTACTCTCATCAACGACCTTGGCACGCTCCCTTAAACTAGCTTCTAACTTCAAATTTGATCTTTTTAATTTAATAGATTCTTCATATAATTCTCTGAATGAAAATTGAAGTTCACTCTCATCAAACTCTTCATCACTTTCACTCTTTCTCTCTTCTCCACTCTCACTACCATTATCGTTTTGAGCTTCACAAACAAAGGCCTTGGAAGCGTCATGTTTTAAGATGTCGTCGTCGGACAATATCTCATACTCACTAACATGACTAGCTATGAACGCGGTAAAGTTGCGCTCAATGGGGAAATCGGATGCCACTTCCTTATCACTATCACTAAGGGTGGCATTGTATGAATAGGTTGCTTCCCCTCTCTTCTTAGTTTAGTGGGGCATTCAAAGGCCCTACGGCCATACCCTTCACAACCATAACACCTATTTAACTCGTCCCTAGTAAGGTTTTCATTTAAAGTTTTAGGGATATTTTCGGCTTTGTCATGCTTAGAATTTTCAAATTTCTTAAAATCATTTTTAAACTTATTATTAAATTTTAGAAATTTTCAAAATTTCCTAGCAAACATAGCCATGTCCTTCGAGTCACTATCACTCTCACCAACCACAACTTATTTTTCCTCATTGTGGGCTTTCAAAGCAATGCCCTTATCTAATTTTTTTTCATTTTTGGAGGGAAACATATCTAGCTCATAGGTTTGCAAATCACCTACTAATTCCCCATGTTTGGTAGAGTGCAAGGTGGGTAAAGAATTTAAAATGATCACTTTGGGGATAAATCTCTTGGGTAAGGACCTTAAAATTTTCTTTACTACTCGATCATTGGGTATTTTATCTCTCAAATTAAATGATGAATTAACTATATCGAAAAGTCTAGCATAAAATTCATCAAATGTTTCTTTTTCATTCATTTTGATGGTTTCAAATTGGGTGGTGATGTTTTAGAGTTTATAAGCCTTAACAACTGAGAGTGCAGCAGCAGCGGAAATATTGCGACTTCTCAAATAAAAACCAATTTTAATTAAATTCCTTTTAACCCAAATTAACCCTAAGCATGCAACTAGGTGTGATTGAAACAATATGAAATCATGCAAGAATTATTCAACACACAAAGTTTAAGGAAAAATCCCCGAAGGGCAAAACCTTTTATTTCTAGAACTTTAAAGAATTTACAAGACCATTGACTTACATACAACCTGATAATCGCCCACAAGTGTAACGCACGGTGTCTTCGGTAAACCTTCAAAGCAACGGCTAGAAACAGTGTGACACAGAAATACCCGCAGGTGTCGGTTCCTATGTCGGCGGCTGGAATTTTCCCTTTCCAGGAGGGCAGCAATGAAGAAGAGAACGGCTTCTCCACAAGGGTTGAACAATAGCAAAGCTTGTGTTCTAGGGTTCCAAAAGATTCACAAAAGTAATTGGGAATTTTTGTGTGAATCAAAAAGAGTCTTGGGACTCAAAAAGATGAAGACTTAGAGTATTTAGGACTCTGAAAATCGTGTTTTTTAAAAGTCTTAAAAATAACTCTCCCGAAGTTGGTATAAATAAGAAAACCAAGGAAAGAGTTTTCAAAAACTGGGACTGCTCGTAATTATCCCAGGCGGATCGGTCCGGATTGAGGGCGGATCGGTCCGATTAAACCGGATCGGTTCTTTTATCCTGAGGCGGATCGGTCCGGTTGGGATCGGATCGGTTCGATCATTCAGGCTACATCGGTTCGCATTCGGTCCGGGGTCTACGGGACTTCGAGCAAGCGGATCGGTCCGGTATGGGGACGGATCGGTCCGATTTTCCCAGAAAAATAAAATTCTTTTAAAAGCCTCATTTTGCTTTAAAAAACTTACTTCTCATTTTTATAAAAAACATTTTATAAAAATTTCCCAATACTAAATATGAACTTTAAGGGACGTAGAAACAAAATTTTACCAAGTTCATTCTCGCAGAGGCTATGATGTTGAAGACGCTTTGATATTCGGATCCGTTGATGTAGATGCAATCTTGAATTTCTTCAACGGTGTAACGGCGTATGACATACATATTGATAATGGACAAAAATGTCCTTACAAATCTCCCCCTATGTCTATGCCGGTACATACATAAAAAAATATCCGAATTATCAACTAATGACCTATACACATCTACCCTCCCATGAACCCTAAAGATGGAAAGATACAAAGGTATAAATCTTCATCGTTTGTTCTTCAATCTTCAACAATCATTAAATCTCAAAGATTTTCTCATCAGGGTGTGCAACATATTGATCTTCAATCTTCATACCTACACACATGAGACAAAGCAAATACCACGTGACATATCGAGTTTGAAATGAGATAAACATGGATATCAATATATGATAAAACATAAGCAACATCTCAAAAACTCCCTCAAAATTCAAACTCCCCCATAATATGATAATTCTTTCTCCCCCTTTTTATGATGTCCCCAAATAGACAAATGAGAAGAATGAATCAAATAAGCGAAATCGGGGTGTCACGGTACACAAAATATGCACAATTTCCTTATCAAAATTATCGCGCTTGGTTCGTTTTAAGGACAGGATTGAAGTGAAAATCATTTGACTTTGATTTGTTGATTTGCATAAGACGATGTCATCTAAATTCAACAATCTTTTCACCTAAGGATACTTTTGATGTTCATTCGTTAGGGGTACACATATGCATCATGCACATATGATTGATTGCGTTGATTTACCTATCGAATGTGTTCACACCCATTCATTCCATTTCCATGACTTGGTTGTTTGAGTCTAAATCCATGGTGTGATTTTTGTATCATATTTGTTCAAATTGGTATCCTATCTTTGTATGAAAAATTTGAAAAATAAAAAAAAAATTATTTGTTGCCCTATTTTGTGTACCGTGACACCCCGATTTCGCTTATTTGATTCATTCTTCTCATTTGTCTATTTGGGGACATCATAAAAAGGGGGAGAAAGAATTATCATATTATGGGGGAGTTTGAATTTTGAGGGAGTTTTTGAGATGTTGCTTATGTTTTATCATATATTGATATCCATGTTTATCTCATTTCAAACTCGATATGTCACGTGGTATTTGCTTTGTCTCATGTGTGTAGGTATGAAGATTGAAGATCAATATGTTGCACACCCTGATGAGAAAATCTTTGAGATTTAATGATTGTTGAAGATTGAAGAACAAACGATGAAGATTTATACCTTTGTATCTTTCCATCTTTAGGGTTCATGGGAGGGTAGATGTGTATAGGTCATTAGTTGATAATTCGGATATTTTTTTATGTATGTACCGGCATAGACATAGGGGGAGATTTGTAAGGACATTTTTGTCCATTATCAATACGTATGTCATACGCCGTTACACCGTTGAAGAAATTCAAGATTGCATCTACATCAACGGATCCGAATATCAAAGCGTCTTCAACATCATAGCCTCTGCGAGAATGAACTTGGTAAAATTTTGTTTCTACGTCCCTTAAAGTTCATATTTAGTATTGGGAAATTTTTATAAAATGTTTTTTATAAAAATGAGAAGTAAGTTTTTTAAAGCAAAATGAGGCTTTTAAAAGAATTTTATTTTTCTGGGAAAATCGGACCGATCCGTCCCCATACCGGACCGATCCGCTTGCTCGAAGTCCCGTAGACCCCGGACCGAATGCGAACCGATGTAGCCTGAATGATCGAACCGATCCGATCCCAACCGGACCGATCCGCCTCAGGATAAAAGAACCGATCCGGTTTAATCGGACCGATCCGCCCTCAATCCGGACCGATCCGCCTGGGATAATTACGAGCAGTCCCAGTTTTTGAAAACTCTTTCCTTGGTTTTCTTATTTATACCAACTTCGGGAGAGTTATTTTTAAGACTTTTAAAAAACACGATTTTCAGAGTCCTAAATACTCTAAGTCTTCATTTTCAAAATTTTCACATGAGCCCTAAGTTCTTCAACTAAAAAATCATTATTTTTTATGGCACACTCTTTCAATTGAGCTTTCAATTTCAAATTTTCTTTCTTTGTTTTCAAAGTTTCAGCGTAAAGTTCATTGAAAGCAGTTTGCAAGTCATGCTCATCTACACTTTCCTCCTCACTTTCATCCACACTCCCATCACCTTCACTATCACTAATCACATGGATGGGAAACTCTCGCCTAGAAGCATAAAAAACTTCTTCTTCCGAATCACAATCACTAAGGGTAGAAACATGAGAAATCGGTTTATTCAATTTCTTCTTTAAATTTGTGGTACACTCATGTAACGTGTGACCAACACCCTCACAACAAGGACACCTCTCAGATTCGTTTTCAACAGAAGATTTAAAACAAGAGTTCGTGCGAATTTTCCAATTAATTTTTTCAAAAATTTGACATCGAAGATCATCAAAAGCCATTTTTGCAAAAACAGGATCAAAGCACAATAACTTAGTGCAACAGGCTCTGATACCAATTTGACGACGTGAGAAGTCAAATTGTATCAAAAAAATAAATCCTCGAAAAATCAGGATCACGCGATAAATTAGCGTAACCCGCTCTGATACCAATTTGAGAGTGCAGCAGCAGCGGAAATATTGCGACTTCTCAAATAAAAACCAATTTTAATTAAATTCCTTTTAACCCAAATTAACCCTAAGCATGCAACTAGGTGTGATTGAAACAATATGAAATCATGCAAGAATTATTCAACACACAAAGTTTAAGGAAAAATCCCCGAAGGGCAAAACCTTTTATTTCTAGAACTTTAAAGAATTTACAAGACCATTGACTTACATACAACCTGATAATCGCCCACAAGTGTAACGCACGGTGTCTTCGGTAAACCTTCAAAGCAACGGCTAGAAACAGTGTGACACAGAAATACCCGCAGGTGTCGGTTCCTATGTCGGCGGCTGGAATTTTCCCTTTCCAGGAGGGCAGCAATGAAGAAGAGAACGGCTTCTCCACAAGGGTTGAACAATAGCAAAGCTTGTGTTCTAGGGTTCCAAAAGATTCACAAAAGTAATTGGGAATTTTTGTGTGAATCAAAAAGAGTCTTGGGACTCAAAAAGATGAAGACTTAGAGTATTTAGGACTCTGAAAATCGTGTTTTTTAAAAGTCTTAAAAATAACTCTCCCGAAGTTGGTATAAATAAGAAAACCAAGGAAAGAGTTTTCAAAAACTGAGACTGCTCGTAATTATCCCAGGCGGATCGGTCCGGATTGAGGGCGGATCGGTCCGATTAAACCGGATCGGTTCTTTTATCCTGAGGCGGATCGGTCCGGTTGGGATCGGATCGGTTCGATCATTCAGGCTACATCGGTTCGCATTCGGTCCGGGGTCTACGGGACTTCGAGCAAGCGGATCGGTCCGGTATGGGGACGGATCGGTCCGATTTTCCCAGAAAAATAAAATTCTTTTAAAAGCCTCATTTTGCTTTAAAAAACTTACTTCTCATTTTTATAAAAAACATTTTATAAAAATTTCCCAATACTAAATATGAACTTTAAGGGACGTAGAAACAAAATTTTACCAAGTTCATTCTCGCAGAGGCTATGATGTTGAAGACGCTTTGATATTCGGATCCGTTGATGTAGATGCAATCTTGAATTTCTTCAACGGTGTAACGGCGTATGACATACATATTGATAATGGACAAAAATGTCCTTACAACAACACTAGTTCCCTCATGAGTGAGTTGTAAAATATCACAATCTTCCTTAGCGATTTCACACATCATGATACGTAGAAATTCATTCGGTGTGACCGTGCTAAACAAAGCATTTAAACCTCGAGAATTAAAATTGGCAAGTTTAAATTCATTCTCACTCCATCTATCTACGGGTTTGGGGACACACTCATATTCTATCAAGCATGTGGGTGGGGAACACCCGTTAACAACTGACAACCAAACTCTCTCATCGATAGACTTTAGTACCGATTTCATACGCGCTTTTCAATACGCATAGTTGGAACCATCGAAAATAGGAAATTTTGAAAATGGGAAAAATTCCATTTTTAACCAAAAATATGTGAAAGGACCTTAGCGCAATAAATTAGTGCTCCGGATCTGATACCACTTGTTGAAAACGTAGACCCCCAATTTTAATTTTTTTTAAATAACAATTTCCTTTGAGTGCGGAATAGGATAAGGATAGTTCAACACAACACACACAAACTTTAAATTTTAATTTCTTTCAAATTAAAATTAAACTAAACTCAAAGTGAAATTAAATTAAACAACTAATAAATTTTTCACTTAAACCAACTTAATTCAACCCAAGTCCAAAATATTAGCCTCACAAGATTAATTCATTTTACGCACATTAGGCCAAACCAAATATTACCAAATTATAGTAATGACTTGAATTAAGTTAATCCAAATTTCACCCAAACTTAAAATAAGCACCAAATTAAACTATAGTGTGAATTAAACCATATTTTTTCTTTTAGTCCTAAGCATGCATTCTAGGTGATTTTCAAGATAAAATAAATTCACAACCACTACGCCGCAAAGTACGAGGAAAACCCAAATGGGAAAAACCTCGGACGACCCTAGCCTTAAGTCCACTAAGTACAAGAAAAATGAATTACTCAACTCGACTCGACTCCATCAAGCCCCTGACGCGTCTTCTTGTACCAACCTCTGCTTAGTCGACAATCGCGGACTCCACCGAAACCTTGGACTCCTCTAATGAAGCTTTTGAAACCCGTAAACCACACACAGTGCCTTTCACCGTATGAGAACGCTGCAGAAAATTTATCTCCTTTTTGGGTAGAGAATGAACCTAAACAACTCTTCCATGGGTAGAGTACAACTCGCTGCCAAACTGCTCCAAGAATAATATATGTATGTAGAGATACTTGGACTAAACAAACTAAACTATGGGTGTATAAACATGTGTTTGAATAAACTTTTCTATTAAAATTTAACATATGAAAACTTGAACTTTTGGTTGGAAGAATTTCTCTCAAAATCTCTCTAAGGATGCTCAAAAGTATTGGAAAAAGTCTGGTCCCGAAGTGGTTAAATTCTGTCAAAAGAAAGTGGGAACAAAGTAGTGGGAAACTGCCAAAAACTATTCCCGCTGAAAATCTCATTCGAACAACTTTTTCGTTCGAACGACATTTCGTTCAAACGACCTTTCGAACGAAAATTCAGTTTTTAAAAGGGAAACTCATTGGCAAAACCTGTTCGAACGAGATTCTCTTTCGAACGACAATTTCAAACGAAGCGTCAAAATATGCATTTTTCGTTTTAAGATCATAAAAATTTATTTTAAATAAAGTTACACCCATTAAAAATTATTCCAAGTCTCCTACATATATATATATTGTGCATTCATACATTTTGGAGACTTGAAATATGAAATGTTGAGGATGCAAAACTAGGCACTATGTAAACCCGACAATTTGATATCTTCACTTTGAAATACTGGTCGCTCCGTCTTCAACTTAAACTTCAAACGTCATAGGCTTGGAGGATACTCATGAACACTATTCTATGACTCAAACGTTTTTTTTCGGAATTGATCCAACACTACATAAGACTTAATTGGAAATTTATGTCCTTACAAAATTAAAAAAATATATTATTTGTGTTTCGTTGGATTCATTGTGTGATTTATTTAGTTAAACATATATGTTTTGTTTTGAAGGATTCAATTAATGATTGAGTTATGGACATTATTTTGATGAAAGGGTATTACTTTATTGATGTTAATAATATAAAAATTGGACTTTCACAATGTATCATTCATGGTAATAATGCCTAGCAGTCAAATTATTGTGCAAAAAAATAGGGATATTGACAAACATGAATATGCCCATGTGTAATGGATTATGAATCCCTAGTTCTGTTATTAGTTAATTTTAAATCATGAAAATTACCATCTCCTTAAATTACTCATGTTAATATTTTATTGAAGTAATTTCTTACATGTTCATTAGCGTAGTGTTATCTTTATCATTACTTTAGTTCGTGTTACTTTACTCGCAAGTTTAATTTATAAAAAAAAAACTTCAACCTTTTTCACCTAGAATGGGAACTAAAATTTAAAATAACTTCGAGTTATTAAAAAACATATAATTTGTAAAGTTTCTTTGGGTTCAACCTCACATTTGCACTCTATAATATAAGCAGTTCGTGCGCTTATGAGTAATTTAATTTGAGACAACATTCATCAATCGTGAGAAGCTCTCCCACGCCATCATGATGTTTTTTAGATATGGGAAATTAGGGGATCCAATGTTTTTCTCATCTTTTCCAACAAATGTTATATTCAACTATGCGAACTCTAGTCAATAAATGAACGGATGGATTAACTAGATTTGAATAGATAATAATAGGTATGAACGCCACTTCATAAGGAAGGGGATATTTTTAGTAAGATCTCCCTATGGTAACGCCATGAGAAGAGGCTTAAATCATTGCTTCAAATTCGATAAAGATCTTTATTCTTTTCCGTGAAACTTGTGTCTTGGTAATTTTGGTCTTATCTTAAGCTTATATTCAGGATTTGGTGGTAAACAATCTCACTTAAGAAATTTTTTATATTGATATTCTATCTTAGAAGAGTTCATATATTGTTCATTATTTCTTGTTCATAAATGCTAGTAGGGCCATTTTCAATAAGGACATTTTGGCTTTACTAATAAGGTTGAAAGGACTTTTTCATCTTACTCTACTACGGAAACCCAATGGCAAGGTGTCGTAGCTTATGGGCTTGAAGGACTTAAAAACATGACAAGTGATATTAGGGAAAAAGGTTAAACAAAGAACAACCAGCATAAGATCAAGAACGAAAGCGAACCAAGAAAAGATAAGGAACGTTTAATCTCCTTCAAGCCCCTAAAAATTAAATGGTGAA
Source organism: Sambucus nigra (assembly GCA_949130495.1). Lineage (NCBI taxonomy): Eukaryota > Viridiplantae > Streptophyta > Magnoliopsida > Dipsacales > Adoxaceae > Sambucus > Sambucus nigra. The sequence continues at coordinate 360,251,314 of OX422217.1, read as the reverse complement.
TGGCCTAAAACTGAAAGAGTGTTTCTTCCACAAATTGAATTAATGGATCATCCAACCATGAAAATTAAAATAGTCCCTTCCTCAATCCTTTGAAAATCCTTATATAAGTTAGGCCTTAGCGCCTTTCTACCACTATTTTAAACTTCTTCCTTGAGTTTTAACAATAATGAGTGAACGCGATTTGTTGGCTTAACGATTCTAGAACCATCAATGATTGGTAAACCAGCAGATTCATTTCCAATCCATTTGGAAATATTACTAAGGTCAGGCAAGTCATTAGGCCAAAATGGGTAGTCAGCTAAAGAAATAGGAGAGTGAAACATTCAAAAAGTCAAAAGTTAAAGAAATAATTATGCTCTAAGAATAGTATACGATTCAAGTGTAAATCTTTCGCAACAAGTAATATCCGAGTAAGTTCAAAATCTTATTCCGCATGGATTGAAAGCTCCTAAGAAAATTAAAGTGGGTTAAAGGATATTTTCTAAACGTCACAAAGGGAAAATTTAAAAGATGATTTGTTGTTTAAAGTTGTGATATCAATTAACCTCTATCCTAACATGCGTTTAATTAATGGAAAATGGGTAAACTATGAAAATACTATGAAACAAACTAAGAAAAGCTTGATTTCAAAAGATAAAATGGATTAAGCATCACTCTCCCACCTAGGATTTGCTAAAAATATTATGGAACTTGGTTTAAATTAATTCTAATTGATTATAACTAATTAAATCTAGACATCAACCATATAGAGACAAAACTCATCAATGGAAGATTAGGGGTTAATTAGCTATGGTGCTAGATGGGTTGGGGTTGTAGCAAAGCATCAAACACTACCTTTGCATGACAAGGGAAGTTAAGAAAATAGGATACTCCAATACCAACACATAAATTTCCATTTGAATAATTATAAACCAAACCCTAAATATGAAGTTCAAGCATCCATAATGGGATAATGATCCCTAACCTATAGGACTAGCCACTCATGATAGAAACTAAGTAAAACATGTAAGAGAACAACATAACTAAGCAAGTCATCTAGTTAAACACAAACCAACAAAAGAGATGGAAATACATACAAATGAAAGATAATAAATCAAGTAAGGAAGACGCAATTGAACAAAGCATGCATTAAAACCAACTAACTTGAATGTAATCAGTGTTTTACATGAACTTGAACTAGGAGAGAGAAGAGAGATTTTCTAAACTTAGAAGCTTCCTAATAATAAAATATGATCTTTACACTAGGGAAAACAAAGGGATATACACCAAAATCTCAAAAAGGGCGAACCCTTAATTACAAGGTAACAGGTCCAAATCGATTTGGTGTGATACCCAAATCGATTCACATAAGGAAATAGTTGCACTGGACCAAAACTAATCGATTCGGCTAGAGGCCCGAATTAATTCGGACCTGCTTACAAAAAGAGGGAGGGGTGCTATGGTATGCTTAAGGGACATGCTCCAAGAAAAGTTTGTAAATTCTTCATTCTAGCTCGAATTCGTGCACTGTTGGAGGCCATGCGAATATTACTCGAAGAGATTCAACTTCTGTGAAGATTTCAGGATCAAAACTTGAATGCTGAATTTACTAAAATGCCCCCGACTTTGCGACCTTCAACCTAACTTTCTTAGGATTCATCCAAACTTCAAGGCATGAATTCTTAACACCTATAAAAGCTCAAATAAACTACTCATAATAAATATATTTGATGAAATAAGGGTTAAATAATAAATGAGCATAAGATTCGGGAATAACGTGTACGGGAATGCTAGAATGCATAAATAATTTAAATGCAATAATAGTGCCTAATCACACCTCCGAACTCACACATTGCTAGTCTCGACCAATAAAGTATGAAGAAACAGAACCATGAATACAACCAAAACAGATGAAATACGTACAAAGAATAAAAATGCCACTTTCACAGTCGAACAATTTCATTTAGCATATACAATAAGCCGTTGAACCCCTAGGTGGCCGTAGGGGACGAGTTTTGTCTCGTGGGGATTTATAGGGATGATATCCACAAACATCAAGTCAACTCATATAATGATTATTTGAAAACCGATGCATAACTCAACAATAACAAAGAATGCATAATTTGTCAACAAGGTGAACAATGCTCAGAGAAAAGTCTGCAATTATTGACATTATGAGAGGAACTTCAATAAAAATTGAAATCATATAAAGGCGAAATAAGCTGACATATGTGGTAATTTATATTTGGCAAAACATTCATAACCCATGTAGATGCTAAAGCATGCATGACTCAAGCTCTCTCCGGTTGTTACACTCAACAAATGAAAGCACTCAGAAACGGGATGTAACACACACGAAATATGTGGGCAAGAGGAGTAATTGTAAAAGGAAACTAGGTTATGAACATGTCATCAATTAAAGAACGATATATAAAATTGAAAATTACAATCTCATGGAAGGATATTGCATATGAACCGAGGTGAAATGCACTCTGATAGATTGTCACAAATGTTCGACCTTTGAATCAACTTCACCCTAGGATTAAATAGGACTTTTAGGATACGTAACTTAGGTTAGGCTAGGGTTTGGAAACGAACGTCTATTTACGGGGGCAAAGGAGATTCGGGAATAATACTCAAGATAATAGAATTAGTGGGAAATTTAAAAATTGGATTTTGAGTTCCTTAAGCAAGATATTCAAGAGAGTAAGACTTTATTCTCATACACACGATGAAATGAGATTCACACATTTTGGAGCCATTTATTCAAATTTTCTTGTTTTCTTTTCTTTTTATATTCCACTCATTTATTGATTACATTCCACATAATATGAACATCATTAAATCCCGAGAATAAACCCAAATCGAGGTATGGAAGGTGAATATATAGGGGTAAAAACTCCAATATGGAGTCGGTTAGGGGATTTGGGAATGAAAATAATGGTCATAGTAAGTCTCAACAAGGTTGAGTAGGGAAATGTGTATGGATGAGGCTAAAGTCAGTAAGGGTTAGTTAACAAAGATGCCTATGATATTTTCCTAGGGTTTCATGTGATTCTCGGGACTCAACACTTTTCAACATCATGCTCGAGTGTCACATTTATGATGAATTCAATTAATATGCAATCAATGAAAAGAAAATGAGATTGGCAACATGATACGTTTTTCAAAAAAGATAAAGAGTAATTGTATACGCTCACAATTGAAGGTTTGTCTCGAATCTCACTTATGTAAGTGATTATATGCAAATATTACGTATTTCATCCTCTGAACGGACGCATTTTAGCCCCCTCGGGTATCTTATTCCCTATATTTATGCTCATTAACCAGGCAACCTCTAATTTCTACGTTAACATGTTTTGCAGGGGTTAATTGAGATTTTATAGGTATTTGGATGCTAAGTGTGAAGTTCGGACGCATTCCGCTCGATTTTCGTATGCGATCGCACGTTCAAGGGCACTTTAGTATTTTCAAAGCTTGGGTACCTAGCCCAACATCACACGAAAGTTGTATCCCTCCTCTCAAGCTTCCCGTGGCCATAAACGGTGCACGATTCCGATTCATAACAAAGAAGTTACGGCGATTTCAGTGGACGGGAAAGGCAAACAACCAAAGCAACAATGCAGTGTGCTAATAGCTTCTTGATCGATCGATCGACAATTTTGGTAGATCGATCGATCCTTCTCTGTAGTGTGTTTTTTCTTCTTGATAGATCGATCAACGATTTTTGTCGATCGATCGATCCCCTATTTTCAGGAGATATTTTGCCTTTTCTTTTCTTTTATCTTTTCTTTTCTATTTCTTTTCCCACTTACTATATAAAGGTTTTTTTGTTGTAATAATCAGATATCAAGCTTTATATAAGATTTTAGCTTAGGTTAGCTTAGGGTTTTGGGATTGTTGGATAGTTCTTCCTTATTTCTCTTTGTTTTGACACCCCATTTGGATTGTAAGTGGAACTATTCATCTCCCCTACCATTAATATAGTTTGTATTTCTTCATTTCTTACTTTCTAGTTAATTTACAAGCTTTCTAATTTAGGTTTACATGCTTTCTTTACTCGTTTTCTAGTGTAGTTTCATCGCGTTTCTTTATTGCATTTATTTACCACGTTTTTACGATGCTTTCTAGGTAATATAAATTAGGTTGTGTTTGAATGGAACTCACTCGAGTTAACGCGTTGCTTTGCTTTGGTGATGGTGTTTACGGGTTTATTTCGGGTGCGTTGTCCTAGTTATTGCGCCTAGGAGATTTGAGAGGACATATCATGTATGTCTCGTACTTACGACCTTTCGTGTGCAATTTTTGGGATATTTGTTGACGCCAAAATCATATTAGGCTTTTATGCGGATTTAGGGGCATGACAACCCTTGGTTCAATTAACTGTCGAAACGAGACGCATTCTAAATAACTCGTCGACCCATGTAACCATTTTATACAAATTAACGTGGGTGAGGGATATTCGACGCAACATATAGTTTTACTCGCTTTCATAATATAGTTTCAATACCCTTGCCTAGAATAACATTTCCCTTTCATGCATCTTTTTCCTTTTAGTTTGTAATCATCTTTTTACACTTTTATTTCGGAATATTAAATCTTATAAATTCTAGCAACTCGTACCTGTGGATTTTCGATACCCGACTTATCGTTGTACTTGCCTAGCAAGTGTAGTAGTAATTTAGGTTTGTTTGTATAGTCGCGGCGAGACAGAAAATAACGACTCTGCACTTTACACCCACACACCTCTCACGCGCCTATCAGTAAGTCTATAGCATGTGCTTCATGATCAACGAATCAGGAAAGCTTAAAACCAAATCATAAACAATTATTTGTGTAAGGTTCTCATGGCCTTCATAGTTTAATTTATGAAGTTATTCACAATGTTAACAATACACAGGCTAAAGGCTAATAAATTAGAAATTCTAAACAAGAATCATTGCAATACAAAAGGGTAGGGCGATCATATACGTAATCATTAGAGATATGGGAGAAAATAGAAGAATTTGAACTTTTGATTTTTGATTTTTTTGATTTTTTTAAATAAATAAATATGGAGTTAATAATAACATGTTAATCGATTGCAGAAATATAAATCACAACCACTAACTTGAAATATACATTGTCCCCAATGTTATTAGGGACACTAATGGAAAAGAGGGTGAGAAAATGTCACCCCGTAAGGAGCAAACCCTGAAGAGAGAAATGGAAAACCTATGAACATGTTAGTACTAAAAGAAACAATATTTAAAATAAGGAGATATATACAAATGAAAATGAGAAAGAGAAACTGTAGACATTTCATTAATATAATATAGTTGTGAACAATGGGTTCATAATACAAAATGAGAGAAATACAAACTGTAGACATTCCTCACAACCCTCGAAATACACAATTATAAACCAACAACAAAACTCCGGCAACATAATAAAGATACTAGGATAGCTGACAGGTTAAACTCCAACTGACGGCTCGAAGTACCGGGTGTGTAGGGGTCATAGAAATATGGAAGTATCTGCGTATCCATCCCCCCCGCGCATGTGGGCAAACATCTCCATCTATATGTGGGTGATCATAGAAATGTCTCGCTGGTAATCACCCCGAAATGATGCAAACTTCGATTAAAGTCCATCCATTCTAACTCCTAAGTCTCGAATCGGATTAACCGAAGGTGGAACCTCCGGGACGCCATGCATCGGTGCATCTGCATCATCAAGATCAACCTTCTAACCCGAATGGTCCATCATCCTCTTCTTCCTCCTTTCCCAGTAATCTTCGCCCAAGCATTTCCCAATAGCCTTGGTGTTAAGAAATTTGGGGAGGGTAGGAATATTGTCGCTCGGTAACACCTCACATCCGGCATTTTTGCAAATCCAGGAAACTAGTCGCGCGTAAGGGAGAGTAGTCGTTCCCTTGTCACAACATTCAGCACCCAACATTTGTTGTAACACTAGGGCAGGAAGACTTATGACCACTTTTATTATCTAAGCAATTGTATAGAAAATTGGCCTATTTGGATCGGAGGACAGATTTGGTTTGGGTCGGAATAATGGTGTTGATGGCCACGAGATGAATAAGATAGTGGATATCAGGTATGCCAGAAGTGGGGAAAGTGTCCCCGACCCATATCATACCCAGTGCCAAACGCGCTATAAGGGTCTCATTCGAGAGCTTTCCATCACCTTGGATTAGGTAAATGTAATCATCGGGGGTTGTTGCCCCACTTAATTTCAATGATAAGATGGGATTTGAAATCTAAATCCTCATACCCCTCACGTACGCCTCATAAGTTTCATCTCCTGTTGAGACTAGTGAAGCATAGAACCGATGTATGTGCTCCTCATTCACCTCCCCTCCTTTGTCCAAGTGGTCCTCTCATGAGAACTTGTTCATGAAATGCCTAACGGAGGCCGGGAAACTCTCTAAGTGAACTTGCCTTCCTACCATAGTAGGGCGGATCTATTTGAACTTGGAAGGGAACCAATCTTCCTCTTCTTTTGATCGAAAAGTATATAAACCCCCATGGGTCGTAATTGAATTAAAGGTTGGGTTTGAAGCCATAGAAACCTACAAAACATCAATTCGATACATACACCATTAGGGAGATGCACAAAATGAAGGTAAGCGTGAAAATCGCAATCAAAATGGTTCGGAGGGTGCATTCAGAAGAAATCGGTTGAATAAATGTAACCAACATGAACGACACTCAAAGCAAGAATAAACAACGTATACATTCAATAATTGGTGCAAGAATGAAGATTTTGTCCACACAATACACATTGGGGCATTTTTATCGAACACGTAGTGTGTAATGTGTTCAAACTAGGGTAAAAATATCATTTAAATCATGAAATACCCTGAACAAATACAACTAAATTCGCAACTCAATATAAACATGTTGTATATATTGGATTAGCATGGAAATCAGTAAAGAATTTGGGCATTTCATTGAAGAGTAAGCAATAATTAAACACAATAACATTTTACCCTACTTTGAACACAAAGCATATGTTGAAAACAAAAAAAATGTTAGGATGCTTACCCTGAATAAAGAACCTTTGCGAAATGATGAGGGTTGGGTGGGATAATGAATCAGGGAGAAGATAATTTCGTTGGTTTTACGGTGTACAAGGGGAGAGAATGAAGTGGGGAATAAAAAGGATGGGAGGAATATTAAAAGTCTGATACCTCTAATCGATTTGGTGTGGGAACCGAATCAATTTGATATCCTCAAATTCTTTATTGAACCAATCCGAATTGATTCGAATTGGAGACCGAATCGATTCGCTAATTGAGAAGTCTCTACTCGAATGAATCGAATCAATTCGATTAGACACTGAATCGATTTGCACCTACTTGTTTGGGATTCTGCCTATGTTGCCTGTGATAAAACATGAAACCAAGAATAGGGTTGGTTTTGACCTAGTTTTCTTGGGCCCGAAGGATGTATAAAATATGTGTAATGGTTCAGGACAAAAATTTGCAACCCCTCACATATCGGGGGTTGCTCGGCATAAAATTTTAAACTCCAAGGGACCTATCCAACCCCATAAACGGGGTTATTGTGTGCGATGTCTGGCGAAAAATCTGAGGATATGACTTAGACATAATTGCCTATTTGAATCACAATTTCCTTAATTTCCACAACCACGTTCCATTGTAAACTCCATTGATTGGCATGTATCTCGGGTTCTAAATCCGATGATGTGATGCATATCAAAATTTCAAAAATATAACCGTTGGAACTGTGGTTGGTTTTCTCGCACGGATAGACACTCGATAGTGGGGTCCATGGATTTTACAGTTAAGGTTGGGTAGTTTTAGGAATAATCGGATAACTACCTCAGTAACCCTAATTTTTTCCAAAAGATACTCCTCAACCGGGATGGGAAATTTACGTGAATGGTTGTTTCGGATATACTCGAGTCGTCAATCATGGTGAATTCACAAGTCATGAATTCTTCTCCATTTAGACATTTTCACTAACTTATGCCTCTCCTATCATGTCAAAAAATGTGTCCGACACGCACCATTCAATTGCATCTCTCACACTTTAATCATTTTCCTTATACACCTCCGAAATAAAATTCACTTTTTTGTACATTCATACTCGTCGGTCGATAGGTGTGACACATTATAAATGTTGACATCTAATGTCATATTTCTAAAGGATAGATTCATTTCCCCATTCTTACAATTGATCGAGGTGTTCGCGATTGCAAGGAATGGTCGTCGTGAGATGATTAGGGGTTGAGTGTTGGGGCTTGAAACAGGATGAGTATCGAGAATAATAAAGTTGACTGGGAAGACAAAAGTGTCTATTTGGATGAGGATATCTTCTAACACGCCCTTAGAAAATTTTGTGGTACTATCATCCAGTTGGATACTCTTCTTGGCTGGGATAAGATAACCTAGGCCCAATTAAACATACACCGAATAAGGAAGGAGGTTCACGCTAGCTCTAAGGTCAAGAAGGGCACGATTAATAGCAAAAATTTCAATCACACATGAAATTGTTGGACAACTGGGGTCCTTGAATTTGGGAATCATTTTGTGTTCGAAAATAGAGCTCGCTTACTGGTTCAACCTTTTTTCGAGAAATGTGCTTTCTCTTAAAGATACACAAGTCTTTCAAAAACTTATCGCCAGATGGGATTTTCTTGATCGCATTAAGGAAAGGAAGACTGAACTTTACTTGTTTAAACGTGTCCATGATTTCTTAATCTTTATTGGGTTTAGTTATGGGAAGGAGCCTTTGCGGTAGGGCGCATGAAAGGGATATGGGGTTGAGGCTTTCGGCACCTTAGTCGGCAACTTATCACTACTCTTTTTCGGAGTCACTTCACTCTCTCAGGGTTTTAATAATATCTCTTTAGATTCTTTTGAGGTAGATGGGATGTGTTTTTGAATAACTTACCCACTCGTAAGAGTTATGATGGAGTTGGATTGCTCAAGGATTGGCATTGAGCGGGTGGTTTTCCTTTTTCTTGGGGGTCCAATAATGCCGTCAGTTTTGTAATTTACGACTTAATGAGTACCACTTGCTGAGCGATTTGATTATTGACGATCATCTGCGTTTGTATGAACGCATGCAAGGTGTCTTTGATGCTCCTCTTATGTGGCTGCACATAAGTAGGATTGGGCGAAGGGACTTAAATTTGGGAAGGATAATGAGGAGATTGTAAGTAGGGCTATTAAAAATTAGGGGGCGGAGGATTCTGAGCTTGTTGAGTATGTCCATAGTGGTAATCGGCATGGTTTCCCCAAGATGGGTTGTACCATTGGTCCAGAGGAGTGTTTTGCGATCTTCTAAAAACCCCATTGCGTTCTCTTGATCATAAAGGATAACTTTTTAAGCTGGGATGGTGGAACATTCCTTAGTTGTATGAACACTAGGGTCGCAAATGGCACACAACTCCTCAATTGACGAATTCGTTGAAATAACATGAGCTCGACTCTTTAAGTCCAATTTCTCAACTTTATTTAATAACTTATCGATCCTCATTTTCATTTCATCCTCACTGGTGAGGTGAAATACCCCAGGGACAGAGGAGGGTGGAATGGAAGATCACGGATTTGTTTTGTTTGGGTCCGAAGTATCCCAAGCTTGGGTAGTTTCAACACAATACTTGAAGTGTGCCTTCGCATCATCCAAATCCAAATCGAATAACTCCTCGGAGCACATTGTCTCCACCATTTTTTTGGCATTTAGGGTAAGCCCATTGTGGAAACAGGAGGTGAGTCTCCATTTCTCAAAATCGTGGTGGGGGAACTTACCTAATAGCTCACTAAATCTTTCCCATCATCTCTCAAAAGTCTCACTCTCGCCTTGGGAAAAGGTGTGAATTTGGATCTTGAGAGAGTTGGTGCGGGTAGGTAGGAAGAATTTCTCAAAAACTGGGCTTGCGTGTCGCGACAACTTCCTATAGAATTCGAAACTAAGGACCAAAGTCAAGTTTTATCTTTGTCCTCGAGAGAGCATGGAAAGCGTTTGAGTCATGTTACATCGAGATGACAGTTATGATCGCTAAAGGTAGCGCACACTTCCTTAAACTCTCACACATGTAAGTACGATTACTCACTTTCCATGCCGCGGTATGTGGCAAATAATTGAATCATTCCATTTCGAAAACGGAATTACACGACGTTATAGGGAAAAATGATGCACGACGGAGAGGTGGTTCTCTACGGCTGTAAATAATCCCTCATAGGTCTATAGGGACGCTCGGTTTCCCCTCGACTACCATGTTCTCTTTGATCGTCAGCCATGGTGGTAGGATCGGATTGGGCTCCGGTATTAGTTGAGACTGAAATGGAAGGAATTAGAGATAGTCTCTAATAGTCTGAACGTTCGTTAGACAACGAGGATTCTACTATGGGATTTGAAGTGCGATCGCTCGCGTCTTGCATTTATGGAATTTTTGAATTAGTTTTTGGAAACTATGTTATCATGGTGACCATATGGAACGAAAAAGTGTAAAGAGAACGTCTTATAGCCTACAATTATTGTCAATTCCTGACAAAGATGCCAAAAACTTGATGCACTAAAAATAGTGTGTGATTCAAGCATAAATCTTTCGCAATAAGTAGTATCAGGGTAAGTTTGGAATCGTATTTCATTGGGATTGAACGCTCCTAAGAGAACTAAGGTGGGTTTAAGGATATTCTTTAAACGTCACAAAAGGTAAATGTAAAAGATGATTTGTTGTTTGAAGTTATGAGATTAATTAACTTCTATCTTAACATGTGTTTAATTAATGGAAAATAAGTCAACTATGAAGATACTATGAAACGAACTCATAGAAGCTTGAGTTCAAAAGATAAAAGGGATTGAGGATCACTCTACCACCTCGGATTCGGTAAAAAGATTATGGAACTTGGTTTAAATTAATTCGAATTGATCATAACTAATTAAGTCCGAATATCAACCATGTAGAGACAAAACTCATCAATGGAAGATTAGGGCTTCATTAGCTATAGGGTTAGATGAGTTTGGGTTGCAGTAAATCATCAAACACTACCCTTACATGACAAAGGAAGTTAAGGAACTAGAACACTCCAATACCAACACATGAAGTTCCATTAGAATAATTATAAACCAAACCTTAAATATGAAGTTTAAGCATCCAAGGTGGGATCATGATCCCCAACCTATAGGAATAAAAACTCATGATAGAAACTAAGTAAAACATGTAAGCGAATAACATAACTAAGCAAATCATCTAGTTAAACATAAACCAACACAAGAGATAGCAATAAATACAAATGAAAGTTAATAAAGCAAGTAAGGAAGAAGTAGTTGAACAAAGCTTCCATTAAAACCAACTAACTTTAATGTAATTAATGCTTTACATGTAAGAAGGAACCGTAAATGAACTTGACCTAAGAGAGAGGAGAGGGAGTTTCTAAACTAAGAAACTTTTTAATAATAAAATATGATCTTTACAATAGGAACAAAGCAATATACACCAAAATCTCGAAAAGGGTATACTAGTAATTACAAGGTAACAGGGCCGAATCGATTCGATGTGATACCCGATTCGTCGAATCAATTCGCATTAGGAAATAGCTGCACTGGACCAAAATGAATCGATTCTACCAGAGACCCGAATCGATTCGAACCTATTTCCAAAAATAAGGAGGGGCTCCTATGGTATGCTTAAGGCACATGCTCCAAAGAAATGTCTGTAACTTCTTCGTTCTAACTCGGATGCATCGTCGGAGGCCACACGAAGATGACTAGAAGAGCTTCAACTTCCATGAAGAGTTCAGGATCAAAACCCGAATGCTTAATGTACTAAAATGCCCCCGACTTTGCGACCTTCAACGGAATTTTCCCGCGATTCAACCAAACTTCAAGGCATGCATTCCCGACACCTATAAAAGCTTAAATAAACCACGCACAATATATGTATGATGAAAATAGGGATTAACCAATAAACGAGCATAAGATCCATAAGATCCACGAATAACGTATACAGGAATGCTAGAATACGCAAATAATTGGGGTTTAAATGCAATAATCGTGACTAATCAAACAACGTAGTGATGGCTTCAACTTTTGGGAAGGTTCGGGCACTTCAATCATCACGAAAGGTGTAAAATCCATGAGGCATTTCGACAACTTTTGTAACTCTTATTTATTCATCAATTTCCCCACAATGGACATAAGCTAATGGATAAAGCTTGGTGTACCCCTTTTTTGTACGCATTTTCATATCCGGTGTATTAAAACTTTATACCTTGTTGTTGTGGGCCCCACCAGGGTATAAGATACAAATTTTTATTATCTTGTCTTATTAGGCGGGTATGAAAGTGGGTACGAAAGTGTGTAAGTGTAGTGATACTCTAAGCTAATATATAGCTTAACAATAACAACTATAAATTAAGTCTCACATTCTGTTACTTCCCTCTGTCAAAATTTGGCATCATCATTCACCATCCTTGGAACCAAATTTGACTTAATCTTACCTTTTTCCAAGACTTGAAACAATATTCCAATGCATACAAATTACACCACTAGCACAAACATTTAATTTTTTTTAAAAGAAACTTAAAAGTATAACTTGAAGTACACCAGCAAAATTTGGCACCGAGTTTTCACTCCATTAGCGCAGTTCAGAATCTATTATCAACTTGTAGGCTAAATTTGTTTGCTGAAAACGAAATTGGCCTTCTTTCTTTCTGTTTTGTTTTTCGAGATATGCAAAAATCACAGTTAATGAACTTCTTGGAATATTTATCTTATAAGTAATTTATGGAATGTAATGGAGTTCAATTTGTTTGAATGAAACATTGCAAACAAACTTTACTTCCAAAAGATTGTGTTACCACGAATGAAGATAAAACGGTCCGCATGACAGAGCAACTCAATTAAAAGGGCGTATTACATGGGTAGAAGAACTACACAATACTGTTTCAAACGATCATGTGATTTCAGTTAACAAACGGTAGTGGTGAACACATAATCAAACCAATCAGTACAAGTCCCCACCAAATCACAAGAGATTACTTGCTTTTGATACAACACAAAACTTTATAAACTACACTAACATACATATATGCTACAACAACAAAAGAACAAGTTGCTTAGTTGCATGCAGTTTTTCTATTTCACTTCCTAATGGTTCCTTGAAATAGCTCATTAATTCGAGCCTCTAAATCCTCCACACTGTACTTAACATGCTTCTCTGGAACACTCTGCAGCTTCCCAAGGAAACTACGATAAGCCGGAGATAAGTTCCCAACAATGGAGATTCTCAACTCGTCTCTGAACTGCTCATCATATATTACCCATGAGGATTGAGTTTTACAAATCTCCTCAAAATAGACATTGAACAACTTGAGCTTCTCTTTCAAAGACCGTGATGCAGCAGCAGTTGGACCCAATGAACTATGGTCCAATTTCAACAGTCCCAAAACCTTACTCCATGAGCTTCTTTGGTAATTCACGTGATATTGCCGAACTTTCGCAGTGTGTTTGCGAATCCAATCGTCCCCTAAAAGACACCCCAATTCCGTATCTTTCACCTTCTGAACAATGTATTTTCCATTATTCATCATAAACACAGAACACAATGCAGAGTCCCTGTATATCTTTGACTTCGCTTCTAAATTGCTCTCGAGCAGCTCCATAATCCAATCCATTTGTACAGACATAGAAGATGACGTCATCGATCGATCACTACCACCAGATGGAGTGATGCTCTCCTCAAATACTTGTTCCAGCGTTTGCCTAGATTGGCATGCTGCACGAAGATAATTCATAACATATCGTGTAATCGGATGAAGTCCCCCACCAGGAACAGCAGCTTTGGCTGGATCACGACGGATTAAATTCTCTAACTCCATAAAAATCCCCCTAATTGCATCCCCTAACCTTTTCGAAATCGTAATCGCTTCATTTCTAAGAAACAAACAGTACTGATCAGAAAACACAGCCTCAAACTCAGACAAAAGATCTCTCAAAGTCTCGTAAACGTCCAGAACTTTAAATAACCGCTCGGGCACCCTGCTCCCTATCGCTATCCCATCCGCGAAATTCAATAGCTGGACAGCAGAACCCCTACAAACCTCCATGAATGAATAATCCGAAGCCGAAACAAACCCAAAAAACACGCGGTCACACAAGCGCCGCTCGCTAGGAAACAGAACGCGAAGCGAAACCATGATCCCCTTATTCCATCTCTCAATCTCATCCTCAAGATCCGGCCAAGGCATCTTCTGAACTTCATCAATACTCAATTTCTGTAACCCCAGCCTAGACAGACTCTCCTCCAAAAAATCTCTCCGACAACTACTGTACACATGTGAACACTCTTTACTATACCCAGCTACCACCATTCTCTTAGCAATCTCCAACAGATCGTTTATCGTCCCGGGCGGTAACGCATCGATAACGATGTTATAATCCGTAACCGGATGAGCTACAGGTATTTCATCTTCTTCATCTCCCACTTCTTCTTCAGACCCTGAGTCCATTAAATAATCCCCACCAGCGTCGTTGTTTCCGTAAGTAGTCGTCACATCGAAAGACTGCCCACCCCGTTCCATCAACAACCTAAACTCATCCTCAAGCCGATACATAGCTTGTTGCAATAACTCCTCAGCTCGATTTAAGCAAGAGGAGACGGGTTTTTCGTCAGCCATAGGTGTCCAGTCACGAATAACGTTGACAAGCTGGTCAACAGCGTCGAGAAAAGAGGAAGCGTCGGATGAGTCAGACCAGATGGTGTGATCAGCTGTGACATAACGGGAGATCTGACGGTCAAGAGACTTTAGAGTTTGTTCGAGTACTGTACAGCTTCTTGGGTCATCTTCACCTAACTTTTCGGAGAGTTTCTCACGTAGTCTGCCGTCGAAGTTGGAGAAGATCTGGAGGATGTCGTCTGCCATGTTGTCGTTGTGTCCTAAAGTCTTAGCGATGTGGCGAGCCACTGCTATTAGTTTTTCTTCCCCGTTCTCTGCCATTGAGAAAGGAAGGAGTGTTTTGGGGTGATTCAAGATATGGGGAGGAGAGATGGAGATGAGAAGGGGGACAGGGGAAAGTCATGGACGCGGTTTCTGTGAAATTTAATAAAGGAAAAGTAAAAGACAATAAAGAGAGGTGGAAAAAGAACGTGGCAGAAGATTGACGAAGCAAAGAGGAAACAAGTGAGGCCTTGAAAACAACAACATGATGAGAGGGACAACAAAGTGGAACTAGATCACTAAACGGGTCGATTTGAGTAGTGTACGGATTAAGAATTACGGTTACGGGTCAAAACACCCTAATTCATACACGATCCATTAAGCTTAACGGATCTAATAACAATACCCAAACACCACCCGTTAATATTAACGGGTACACGACCCAAACCGTTAACACCCGTTAATATTAACGAATCATTTTGGGTCGAAATGGGTAACGGATTGGGTGACCCTATAATACCCGTTAGTCTTCAATACTTTAAAAATAATGGGTTTTAATTGTAATTTTTATTGGGTATAGATTGGGTGACCCTATAGCACCCGTTAGTCTTTAAAGATTTAGAAATAATGGGTTTTAATGGTTATTGTTATTGGGTACGGGTTGGGTGACCCTATAGTACCCGTTAGTGTTAACGGGTGTTAACGGGTAAAAACGGGTTAAAACGGGTACAGGTAAATTTTCAAACCCGAACCGTTAGTGTTAACGGGTCTACCGTGTCAACCCGTTAATGATCCAAACCCAATAAGGGTAAACCCATTAACTTATAATTTCGTGTCGGGTCGTGTCGTGTTAACGGGTTATCGTGTATTTTGACAGGTCTACGTGGAACCCCTACCATCAGTTTGTAATTTTTGTACTTGTTTCTCATCTAATTTACACTTCGTTAGAATTTAACCATATTTATTCTCACTTCAAAGTAATTTTATTAATATTACAAAATAAAAAAGTAAAATTTTTGGGGAATATATACTAGGGGTGTCAATTCGGATCAACAGCCGTATTTTGGCCCGGCACGACACGACACGACAAGATTTTTTCGGACACGAACACGACACGACACGACACGAATTCGTATTTTTTAAGCTGACACGGCACGACACGAATAAAAAATAACACGGCACGACACGACACAACAACCATAATTTCTTAAATTTTATGCTTAAAAAACACGATAACACGACACGACACGACTAATAATTAAGGAACGAACACGACACGACACGACTTCGTGTAAAAAAAACACGAACACGAAACATTGTGTCAATTTCGTGTCGTTCCGTGTCGTTTTTTGGTGTCGTTTCTAAAATTGTCACCCCTAATATATACTAATAGTCTCTCGAACTGTTTTTAATACACGTTTAGTCCAAACTTTTTTATTTTGCACCAAAAATTCCTTCAACATGTCAAAAAGACTTTATCATGTCGCTGGCGCACGCCTTCAAAGATAAGAGAATCAAGGATTTTTTAGTACAAAATAAAAGGCTTTGATTAAGTGTGTATTAAAAAATATTTGAGGGTGTAAGGGCAAATTTCCAATCGAGTCATTTGTTTATATTGGCTACATTCCGTTGGACAAAACAATTTTGGGTCATTCCTCATCAAGCATTATACAACGTAAAGATTCGAGCATTGCATCCAAAGTTCACGCGACATCAATATGCACGCCATGTTCGCTATTCTGAAAGGTATATGACCAAAATCAATTTTATGTGTTGGAGTATTTTTTATAAACGAGAAATTTTCATATAGAATGATGTTCGTAAATAATTAATTTTCATAAAGAACTATTTTTTAAATTAATTTGAACATTTAAAAAAAAAAACAGAAATCTCGTTCGAAGTTTTCTCCAGGTCGTTCGAACGACCTGGATGTAACGACATTCCCCAGGCTATACTGGAAACTCGTTAGACGTTAGAAATGTCGTTCGAACAAGATTTCTAACGACCTATCTAATTCGACACTGGAATTCCGTTAGATAACTCGTTCGAACGAGTTCTGCCAGATCTGAAATTTTTAACTTATTTTTAAGCAGTTATTTTCCAACAACTGTTTTGGTCCACTACTTTTTTAGTTATATTAAGGAAGTTTAATATTCTCTAGAGAGCATTTTTCCTAACTTCCCTCTTTTTGGTAAAATCAATCTCCAACACCATTTTCAACTTTTAAAACAAAACCCCTCCAATCATCTTGACATTCAACAAGCAAGTTTGCAGTGGATCTCTGCATTCAAGCTTAGTGGCGACGGTGGTTTTGGGCTTCGGTGGATACCGGGACACGAGGAGTGTCGAGCAACGCATTGGAGCTTCATGTACTACAAATTTGGAGGTCGAAGACAGCATAAGCATGTCTTGAGTGAGTCAATGTCTGTAAGTCTTTTGAGTCTTTTGTATAACCTATGTTGTAGTGGATTTTGTCTAGGCCCAGCCGTCCTAGGTTTTTCCCATTTGGGTTTTCCTCGTACATTGGCGCGTTGTGGTTGTGATTTTCGCAATTTACTTTATTAAATCACCTAGATGTATGCTTAGGATAAAATGGATAAAATTGGAATAATTTTATTTTAATTAACCAAGTTATCAATCTCATTGCATTAATTAAAATTTGTTCTTGCGAACTTGTGAATCTGCTACGTAATTTAAAATTGGAGAATATCACTTGTTAGTTAATTTTAAAATTGGATTGCGTGTGTGTATTCCATGAATTAAACTAAGAACATATAACCTTGAAACTTCAAATTGGTATCAGAGCTAGTCTCTAAAAGTTATTTAGATGGATCTTGGAGGTTATATGGATAGTTTTTCGTAAAATAGACTACCTTTATTTGATGGAACTAATTACACCTATTGAAAAGCACGTGTGAAATATGCCCTTAAATCAATTGATGAACGTGTTTGGGTTATTGTTGAAAAAGGTTGGTCCCATCCTACTATGGTAGTTAATGATGAAATTATTTTGACTCCTGTAGAACAGTGGTGTGAGGAAGAACTAAAATGGTGTAACTTTAACTCTAAAGGTTTAAATGCCTTATTTGGTGCGGTGTCCCCCGATGAGTTTCGTCGTATAATGACGTGTGAAATGTCAAAGAAAACTTGGAATTTTCTCCAAGTTACTCATGAAGGAACCAGTATAGTTAAAGCTTCAAAACTTCAAAACTTAACAACCCAATTTAAAACGATCACCATGAAAGAATCTGAAACATTTGATGAGTTTTATGCTCGTATATCTGTTAATTCTTGCTTTAAACTTGGTGAAAAAATACCTCAAGATCGTGTTGTTAAGAAAATTCTTAGATGTCTTCCTAAGTGGTTCATTCCTAAAGTCACTGTTCTTAATTCATTAGGAAATATAAATACTTTAAAACTTGAAGAACTTATTGGTGATCTTCAAACTTATGAACTAGATATGTTTCCTAAAGATACAAAAGCAAAGATAAAGGTGTTGCCTTAAAAGTTAAGAAAGTAGATGTGTCTGATTCTGATGAGTCTGATATAGATCCTGATGATATAGCTTTATTTGCCAAAAAATTTAAAAAAATCTCAAGTTTAAAAAACAAAACTCTAAATTTTAAAAACCAAAATTTGAGAACAAAAACAAAGGAGGAAATAGAAAATTCAATAATCAGGATCCGAAGAAGTTCAACAAAGATAACTTTAAAAAGGATGATTCGGAGATATGCTTTAAGTGTGAGGGATGTGGTCATAGAGCATTCGAGTGTCCTACAAAACTTAAAAGACAAGGCAAAGAAAAAGCAGTTTACAATGCCACTCTAAGTGACAGTGATAATGAGTCTGAAGACTCTGATGACTCTAACCCGTCTAGGAATAACTTCACTGCCTTTATGGCAAGCCATGTTAGTAATTCAAGTGTGTCATATCTTAATGTTGATAATTCTGAACAAAATCTTCAGGTTGTTTCCACTCATTCTACTAGTAGTGATGAAAAAGATAGTGATAGTGAAATAGATGAGAGTGAACTACAATCCGCTTATTCTGAGCTTTACACTGAATCTCTTCGTATTCAAAAAGTTAACAAAAGATTAACCTTTAAAATCTTAACTTTAGAAAAAGAGTTGAAAGGCCTGAAGGAGAAGGAGGATTTAGTTAGTCAACTCGAGGCAATTAAGATATCTCTTTCTGAGAATCTTATCTTGATAGGTAAAGAAAAATGTGACTTAATTATCTCCTTGGAAGGTGTCAACAAAAATCTTAATGCGTCTTTAGAGATTAGAAAATCTCTCGAAGCGAAAATTTCCCAACTTGAAAAAGATCTCGAGTCCTCTCGTGAAGTTAAAGTCACACTCGAGGATAATTCAGGAAGAATGGGAAAATTATTTCTAGATCATGTTTTAGGATATAAGGAGAAAAGGTATAGGATATGAAGAAGGATATTCATCAAAAGTCAAACCCGAACCCGTAGCTAAGTTTGTCACTAAATCTAATGGTTCTAAAATAAGTCTTACTATGCAATCTTCAAAATCTAGTCCAAAACAACCCTATGTATGCACTTATTATCACAAACGGGGTCATCTTAAAGATTTTTGCTACAAGCTTGGACAGAACTCTCATTTCACTCCTTCTAAACAATACTATAGCTCCTTAGCTAGTCTTAAGAGCCAAGTTGAGTATCTAGTCAATACTTCTAAAGGTATAATGGAAGAGTTTCTTAGGTTCTCTAAAGTCTAAGGAAACAATTCTAATTATAACACTAGAGCCAACAAAGGAAAGAAAACAACTCAAGATTGGGTTAAGAAAAATCACACCAATAAAGCTTTTGTTGCTCATGTTGCACTTAAGGCTCAAAATACCTCATAATGGTACTTTGATAATGGTTGTTCGAGACATATGACTGGTGATAAATCTCTATTTACCACTCTTGAAAACTATAAAGATGGTAAAGTCACTTTTGGGGATGGTAGCAAATCTCGAATCATGGGTAGAGGATCTATTGAAATCTCCGGGTTTCCTAAACTTGAAAATGTCCTTTATGTTGATGGTCTCAGGGATAATTTGATAAGTATTAGCCAATTATGTGATGAAAATCTTGATGTTAAATTTAGTCGATCGGAGTGCACCATATATGATCAGTCGGGTGAATCTATTCTACAAGGTGTTAGAACTAGTGACAATTGCTATGGAATTATTCCTAAATCATCTTTAGTTTGCAATAGTGTAAAAGTCTCATCTGTCGATCTTTGGCATCAAAGATTAGGTCATGTAAACTTTAGAGATCTTGATAGATTAGTGAGAAAAGAGCTAGTTTGAGGCTTACCACCTCTACGAAAGCCAACATACACCATTTGCGGCCCGTGTCAATTAGGAAAGCAAATTAAGAGTCCTCATAAGAAGTTAAACTCTATAACAACCTCTCATGTCTTAGAATTGATACACATGGACCTTATGGGTCCCATTCATACCGCGAGCATAGGAGGAATAAGATATATCTTAGTAATGGTGGATGATTTTTCTAGGTACTCTATTGTAGGCTTTCTAAGAGAAAAATCTGAGACAGTTGATTTTCTTAAAACTCTTCAAAATCAACACGGTGTTACTATAAAACGCTTTAGGAGTGATAATGGAACTGAATTCAAGGAATCCGGTGTGAATGCCTTTTGTTATGAAATAGGAATTAAACAAGAATTCTCGGTCGTTCAAACTCCACAACAAAATGGTATAGTTGAAAGAAAAAATCGAACGAACCAAGAAATGGAAAGATCTATGCTCCTAGGAAGAAATGTGCCCTGTAGGTTTTGGCCCGAACGGTTAACACCGAATGTCACACCGTTAATAGGGTTTATTTGCGTCCTAACACTAACAAAACACCATATGAATTGTGGATGGGTAAGAAACCTAATTTGTCCTACTTTAGAGTGTTTGGTAGTCCGTGCTATATTCTTCGAGATAGATAACTTCTAGGAAAATTTGACTCAAGGAGTGATGAAGGTATATTTCTAGGGTATTCTCAAAACAGTAGAGCCTTTAGAGTATTCAACTTAAGTACCTCTAAAGTCATGGAATCAATTAATGTTGTCATAAAAGACAATGCTACATCCACATCAATTGATAATGAGGAAGATTTGTCATGTGAGTGTGATGTTGTGTCAAATGTTGAAAGTATTGAACCTCAAAATGACTTAGTTGTTCCAACTACTGAGAAAAAGGATCCTACTCCTTGGGTGCGTAAAAGTCATGAAACTTCAAAAATTATAGGAGATCCCAAGGTAGATGTCAAGACTAGGGCGCAATTAGAAAATAAAGTTACCTATTTATGCTATACTTTCAAAATTGAACCTAAAAACTTTATAGAATCATTAAAAGATGAACATTGGATTAATTCTATATAAGAAGAACTGTTTCAATTTAAGAAAAATGATGTTTAGGAATTAGTCCCTATGCCTTCTAATACTAA
Organism: Sambucus nigra; assembly: GCA_949130495.1. Classification (NCBI taxonomy): domain Eukaryota; kingdom Viridiplantae; phylum Streptophyta; class Magnoliopsida; order Dipsacales; family Adoxaceae; genus Sambucus; species Sambucus nigra. Next base: position 360,229,961 of record OX422217.1, on the reverse strand, counting down.
TGTCATTGGCACCAAATGGATTTTCAAAAATAAAATGGATGAACATGGTGTCATTATTCGTAATAAAGCAAGATTGGTTGCACAAGGATACACCCAAATAGAAGGTGTTGACTTTGAAGAAACTTTTGCTCCTGTTGCTAGATTAGAATCGGTTCGCCTTTTACTCGCCATAGCATGTCACCTCCAATTTAAATTATATCAAATGGATGTAAAAAGTGACTTTTTAAATGGTATTATTCAAGAAGAAGTCTATGTTGAACAACCGAACGGGTTTGAAGACCTAAAGCATCCTAATCATGTCTTCTTCCTAAAGAAAGCGCTATATGGCTTGAAACAAGCACCGCGTGATTGGTATGAAAGACTCACTTCTTATATCCTTACTCGTGGCATTTTGAGAGGGGGAGTAGATATGACACTTTTCGTTCGTCGTGATGAAAAAGCTATCCTAGTTGCTCAAGTATATGTCGACGACATAGTGTTTGGGTCTACGTGTGATAAACATACTCAAATTTTTTCAAAAGAAATGCAGACTGAATTTGAGATGAGTATGGTAGGTGAACTTACTTTCTTTCTAGGTCTTCAAGTTCGTCAACTCGAAAGTGGGATATTTTGTCCCAAACTAAGTATGCTAAAGACCTTGTTAAGAAATTTAAACTCGAATTCGCTAAATATGCATGCACTCCTATGAGTTCATCGATTAAACTTAGTAAGGATACCGAAGGAAAGGATGTAAAGCACACACTTTTTAGAAGTATGATAGGTAGTTTACTTTACCTAACCGCTAGTCGTCCAGATATTTCTTTTAGTGTAGGAGTTTGTGCACACAATCAAGCCGCTCCAAAAGAGTCTCATTTACTTGCCATCAAACGTATTATCAAATATGTGAGTGGGACCCTATCTTTTAGAATTTGGTATTCCTTCGACACAAATGAGTGTCTATCAGCCTATTCGGACGCCGATTGTGTAGGAGATGTTGATGGATGTAAAAGTACATCTGGCGGTTGTTTTCTATTTTGGAAGTGCACTTGTTTCATGGATGAGCAAGAAACAAAATTCTATTTCTTTGTCCACGGTAAAGGACGAATATATTGCCGCCGGGAGTTGTTGCACTCAACTCATTTGGATGAAACAAATGTTGGAAGATTACGGTATTTCCCAAGGCACTATGACTATCTATTGTGATAATACTATTGCAATTCACATTTCTCATAATCCCGTTCAACATCCTAGAACCAAGCATATTAAGATCCGTGAATATTTTATTCGTGACTTGGTCGAAGAGAAAATCGTTTCTCTAAGCTTCGTTTCTATCGATCAACAATTGGCCGATATCTTTACTAAACCTCTAGATGCCCTTTGAAAACTTTAGGAAATAAATTAGGGTTTACTCAATTGATTGAGATCGAAGCCGTCTATCTAGTTTAGGTTGTTTCTCTTGTATATTTTTATACCTATGAACAAGATTTCTTTTCTATATATTTTATTCAAAATCTCAAAAATATTTTTCTCTTATTTTCAAGGAAAAACGGGAATGGTTAGAAAAGCTTTCAAATTTTTTGTCCATATGGCTTTGTGGTCGATGTATTCGGATCACTATCTTTTTCCATGTCCACGTGGCCTTCGATGAGTAGTTAATCCAAACCTTGTTTATCTTGTGCACAAAAATGCTCTTTTATGATAAATAGTTTTTTTATTTCTGTAATACCCCGCATTTTTATCGATATTTATTTATGGGATTAATTAAATTAAATGTGAATTAATTGAGAATTAATCCGGATAAAATACTAACGAGACGTGAGTTGGTATTTGATTATAATGTGTATATATGGCAATATATGAATATTGAGAATATTAAAATTATCGCGAGATAGAAATACGGTAATTTGGAAATTTTATTGGGACGCGCGTGACAGTCGCGTCAGGAATGTAATTATTTGAATTAAAAAGTAAATTTTATTTTTATCAACCGTATGGTCATTTTGAGTGCGCCAACGAGTCCGGAAGGGTCGAAATAGTCAGAAAATACTAGCCGGGGGTTTAGTTTGGGTCCCGGGGCATTTTTAGGCCAAACCGGCAACCCAAAAGGGTAGTTTGGTAATTTTGGAAATTTGGTAATTAAAACCCACGAAAATCAGACTTTAATTACAACTTATCATTAAACCCACTAACCCATTTCCAACCCCAATCTAAGTAGTGGGCTACGGGAGAAGTTAAGAAACTATTTCTAACTTGCCAAAAACCAACCCCCACCTTCATTGTCATCTTGTGAGAAGAGCTTGTAGAGAGAGAGAGAGAGAGGAGAATTCTGCAGAGAGAGAGAGGAATTCAACCATCTTCAACCAACAACAAATCTGGAACATAAGGCAAGTGATTTAGTTACAATTAATTCCATGAATGTGTTCTTCCATGTTTAGGTAATTATCGAATTTTGTCTTGGAAGATTGATATAAACCCATGAATTTGAGGATTAAAACTATGAACTATGTTAGGAATTGCATGTAGACATATTCTGGATGAATTATGAATTCAAAATATAACCCTTGATGATCTAAAAACGGATTTAAGAAGAGATTTATTAATGTTCTTGAAAGAAATAGAAAACAAGGGTTCTTGATGAAGTTTTGATCCAAATAAAGCCCTTGGTTGATGAATTATTGGTTTTAGAACATTAACAATGTTGTAGGATGGTTGTATGATGATATTATAATGTTATATTAGAGTTTCATGCATTATAATGGAGTTTTGGGACGATTTGAGGACTGCAAAACGAAGCAGTCCGTAGCCTACCTGGTGCGATCGATCGATCGTCATTCATCAGTCGATCGATCGACCACCATCGATCGATCGAGGTTCAAGGTCGATCGATCGACCTTCCCAGAATGAGTAAAATTTCCCTAGTTAAATTTTAATGATGTTAACCCTTAGAAAATATTATTGCAGACTTTATGAATATCCTTAGACTTAAGGAAGGTCAGTAGGTATGGTTATAAAGTTTGGACCTTAATTAGAATTCGATTTGAGGAATTATTCTAAAAGCTAATGAAACTCGATGAGTGAGATAATATTAGGGTTAAAAGCGTAAATTTGAATAAATTGATGAAATGAGGTTTGGGGCAGAAGTAAGGACCTTAAGAATAATGATGTTATATGTGGGAATAATAGGAAACTTAATAGTCCCTTTGAGATAGGTTTTAAGTACAAGAAACTATGACGTGAGATGTATCGACAGTCTACATTTTATATTATCGGAAGACTTAAAATGTATAAAATTGGAATAATGGTATAAGGATGTAGAATGTACCTTTATTAACATTGACACATCTAAGATGTGTGAATGCTTAGTATATGATTTTTGTGTATGACATACCTACCATACTTGCTATCACGGGAGGTTTACGTTCGCTTAGGGCCATCTAATCCTTGTGTGCCCGGATTTAGTTTGGTACCCGGAGGACATAGTTCAAGGGAATGACTTAATTGTGAGTTATTAAGCCAGCTGACTATGGAGCGTAGGTATGTACGTGACCATGGATATGTTGAATTATGTTCGCCTCCATTTTTGTGTGTGGTGTTTATTCTAACAATTCCTGAGAGATTCGGAATTTGTAATCCTTATGTACGTGATGTACCGGGATGGATAGCAGAGTATGTGTGCACCACAGCTTAGCCTCGGGGTGCTTATATTGTATATTTATGATGTGAATAATATACGGTTAAATGAAAAGGAATAGTTATGCTTAATTATGAGAATAATTTATAGTAACTCCTTGAGAAGATAAATAAGGGGATAACCTCCAGTAAACGAAAATGCTAATAATTGAGAATCCGAGTTTAAGTAAATCTATATATTTAAGTGATAACTTTGGGAATTCATATTGTGAAACGAGTAGTTGGGTTAGAACTTATGACGGTTTAGTTAGATATAACTATCATATGAATGGGTACAGGAACGTTAGGAGCGCACAGTTAGACGAGAGGTGAGTATTTCATGTGAGAGCACGTCCTAACATGTATTTTGCATTCATTGTTTTAAATGTTATTAAAGCACTTGCTGTTTTTAAAATACTCTCCACTTTCGGGCTCTGACCCGTTTGCTTTCAAATATATTTTTGTAAAAAAAAATTTAGGTGCCCAGCCACAAGGACACCATGCATAGGATCTCTATTCAGGTGACGAGCTGTAGCTGTTGTGGAAGTTACAGGGCTTTGATATTAGACGCCTCATTTTCTAGTCTTGACTCCATATTCAGTTTCATCATTTGTAGGGCATGTCGCCCATTTCTATTAGAGACTTTTTATATTTCAGTTATTCAGACTTTGGTTTGTAATTAATTCAGGATGCAGACTTGTTTCATCTATTTCCATATTGAGATTGTTGTGAGGAGTATTTCCTCCAGACTTATTATTATATGTTGGTTACTTTATTGAGACCTTATGGTGTTTGGTGATGTCATTCTTTTACATTTAATTTATCGCATGTTAATCAGATTTAATTTAAAATTTGACAACTTACTTTTTAAATACTAGGTGGTTAGAAATCATTAAAATATTTTCGACAGTGGTGCTATTAACTGAACCAACTTTGCATTTTGTATTAATTTAATAAAGGAGTAGCTACCCGGTATTTAATTAGTCGGGGTGTCACAGGTGGTATCAGAGCATCAGGTTCTAGTGTCCTTTAGGATCTGTACGTCTTATTATGTTTCCGCTGAGCTTTCTTTGATATAGAGCCCTAATACTAGGAATGTTGTGTTCATCTCTATACATTGGGAATTCGTACTTCCGCGATTTGTTTATTTGAATGATGAACTCATCCATATTTACTTAAATTTTCAGATGGACCGTCAAGAAGAACTAGCTAAAACGGTTAAGGGAGTCAACGGGCAAGATAGACTCACACTTCAGGTATCCCCAGAGAGAATATCAACCGCCGAGTTAGCAGGTATCGTGGCACAAGCAGTTACCACTGCAGTTTTACAATACCAAGAACGCAACATACAACTTAAAGGAGGCAAAAGACCTAGAGAGGTTAGCCATATGCATGTGAATAAAGCTGAAAAATGTGCGAGGACCCCGAAATTGCGATAACAAACTACCCAAGACCAAGTCAGTTCTAGTCAACAACGTGGTAAAATGAAGCAGTTTCGAAAGGGGAATAAGGTCCCAAGTCAGCAAGTACGACACCTTCAGCAGCAAGGTCAGAGGGGGAGTAACTTCAGAGGCCGATGTTTCGTGTGTGGCACGCATGGCCATAAATGCCAGGATTGTCCTGATAGGGGCAGGGCCACGCATCAGCAGCAGCAGCAGCAGCAGCCGGGTGCCCGACAGGAGCCGCAGAGGCCTATGTATTCCGCCGCCCTCCCACCACCAGCTCAAGTACTAGCCCTACCAACTTTTCCAGTAGCTTCAGTGCAGCAGGGGCAATTACAGTACAAATATATCTATAATATCCACCAGGCAGCTGCCCCACAGGCACCACCCGCGATTTGGGGTATGTTTTCTATCCATGAGACTTTTGTGTCGAATTTTGTTTGTTACTGGGACAACTCAATTGTTTTATAGCTACATATTATGCGAAGACCTTAGGGTTATTAACCACAGCATTGAGCACTGTAACGTAGGTAGACTCACCACTGGGGAATGGTTCTTTTTTTCTTTATATGCCGGGGAGTGGGGGTAGAGATTGGTAGTTTGGTATTACCCGCGGATATGTTAGTGTTAGAGATGACCGAGTATGATGCCATTATTGGTATGGATTGGGTAGTTGCGTACCGAACATGATTGACTGTTTTAGTAGGAGTATTATCTTTGCCATTCCCGGGCAGGAGATGTTTTTGGTGGCGATGCCTCGCCCTGAGGGAGGATCGTCTAGTCATTTGTACTACATAGAGGAGGAGACCTCTAAGGAAGTGGTGATACCACTTGATTCGATTCCGGTTGTTCGAGAGTTTGCCGATGTATTTTAGGATATACCTGGATTACCTCCGAGTAGAGAGATAGATTTTGTGATCGACTTGACGCCGGGCACTCGGCCTATTGCCCGCGCACCTTACCGTATGGCTCCAGCTAAGATGAGAGAGTTACGGGATCAGATTGAACAGTTATTGGGTTAGGGGTTTATATGAAGGAGTACTTTGCCATGGGGTGCCCCTGTGTTGTTCGTTAAGAAGAGGGATGGATCGTTGAGGTTGTGTGTGGATTACCGGCAGTTGAATAAGGTCACGATACGGAATAAGTATCCGTTTCCCCAAATCGATGACTTATTCGACCAGCTGAGAGGAGCTTCTTTCTTCTCGAAGATTGATTTGCGATCTGGTTACCATCAGTTGCGTATCAGGGAGGAGGACATCTCGAAGACTGCTTTCTTAACGAGATATGGTTCCTACGAGTTTCGGGTTATGCCTTTTGGTTTGACCAATGCTCCAGCCGTGTTTATTGACTTGATGAATAGGGTGTTCAGAGAGTTCCTAGATCAGTTCGTTATTGTCTTCATTAATGATATTCTGGTTTACTCCCAGACAGAGGAGGATCACGCCGAGCATTTGAGGCAGGTTTTGCAGACGCTACGTCAGAATGAGCTGTATGCAAAGTATAAGAAGTGCGGGTTTTGGCTGAAGGAGGTCCAGTTTTTGGGGCATATTATTTCCGACCGGGGAATATCTGTTGATCCGGGGAAGGTATCCGCGGTGAGGGAGTGGGGACAACCCACGACACCGACTGAGATCCGTAGTTGCTTGGGCCTAGTAGGATACTACAGGAGGTTTATTCGGGGTTTCTCCAAGATAGCGGGTCCTTCGACACATCAGACTCATAAGGGTGTGCCATTCATCAGGAGTGATGCCTGTCAGTTGGCATTCGATGAGTTGAAGGATAAGTTAACCTCAGCACCTGTGTTAGCATTGCCGAGACCGGGAGTTGAGTATCTAGTCTACACCGATACGTCCTTACAAGGACTTGGAGGTGTATTGCAGCAGGAGAGTCAGGCCATAGATTATGCTTTTCGTAAGCTTAAGCCTCACGAGAAGAATTACCCCACTCATGATTTGGAGTTAGCAGCAGTTGTATTTGCCCTTCGGATTTGGAGACATTACCTTTTGGGGGAGAAGTTTCGATTGTTCACAGACCACAAGTCCCTACAGTACCTATTCATGCAGAAGGAGTTGAATATGCGACAACGGAAGTGGCTTGAGTTTATGAAGGACTATCAGTTTGATATCCAATATCACCCGGGGAAGGCTAACGTGGTAGCAGACGCGTTGATCCGTAGGCCAGTAGATGAGGAGGCAGGGGTGTGGAAGGCAAAGTGGAAAGAGTTGGGACACCAAGATGCAGTGGCTCGATCTTTCATGTCAGTGATGACTGTTACACCGCAGATTGTCACGAGAGTGGTGAAGGCACAAGAAGATGACTCGTTCTGTCAGGAACAGATAGTTCGATTATTAGCAGAGGGAGCCGAGTCCTATACCGTTAGCTCAGACGGGGGATTACGCTTCAATGGGAGACTAGTAGTTCCGGAAGGGGAGGAATTGCGACACGAGGTGATGGCAGAGTCGCACGGCTCACGGTTCGCGGTACATCCCGGTGGGGACAAAATGTACCAGGACATGAGACGTCAGTATTGGTGGAGTGGGATGAAGAGAGATATTGTCGTGTTTGTTTCTAAATGCGCCACTTGTCAGCTGGTAAAAGTGGATCATCAGAGACCGTCAGAACTTCTACAACCATTAGAGGTCCCGATGTGGATGTGGGATAGCATCTCCATGGACTTTATCATGGGGTTACCTACGTCACAGAGAGGTCACGACTCCATTTGGGTAATTGTGGACAGGTTGACCAAAGTCGCTCATTTCCTACCTGTAAGGACCGACTACACTACGGGACAGTATGCCCGGCTTTTTATTGCAGAAATAGTGAGACTTCACGGTGTGCCCCTAAATATCGTGTCTGACCGAGATAAGATATTTATTTCACGATTTTGGGAGAGTTTTCAGGAGGCCATGGGCACAGAATTGCGATTGAGTATGGCTTATCATCCACAGACCGATGGGCAAACCGAGCGTACAAATCAGATGTTGGAAGACATGTTACGGATGTGCATCATTGACTTCGGGGGTGGATGGGAGCAGTATCTTCCACTGGTAGAGTTTACTTACAACAACTCCTACAAGTTCACCATTGGTATGGCTCCATTTGAGGCGTTGTACGGTAGACCTTGTCGTTCCCCAGCATGTTGGTTGGAGGTGGGGGACAACAAACTACTTGGGCCGGAAGTAATTCAGGATACTTCGGCGAGGATAGAATTGATACGGAGTCGCATTCGGGTAGCTCAAGATCGGCAGAAGAGCTATGCTGATGTGAAAAGGTTCTTCAGGGAGTTCCAAGTGGGGGACCAGGTTTTACTCAGAGTATCTCCTATGAAGGGGATTATGCGATTTGGGAAGAAGGGGAAGTTGGCACCAAGATATGTGGGAACATTTCCTATCATCGAGCGGATTGGGTCTGTTGCGTATAGACTTGGGTTACCGGAGCATTTGCACAGGATTCATGATGTGTTTCATATTTCCTCGCTAAGGAAATATCTTAGAGATGATTTGGCTCATTCTCACATTGCTTTGTAGGACATCGATCTCCAGCCCGATAGCTCCTACGAGGAGGGGCCGATTGCTATTTTAAACCGAAGTGAGCGGAAACTGCGGTCAAAGATAGTTCCGTTAGTGCGTGTTCAGTGGCGACATCACAATGTCGAGGAGTCCACATGGGAGCGCGAGGATGAGATGCGCGAACGTCATCCAGATTTACTTTTACCAGGTACTTTTTAGTTCCGAATTTCAGGACGAAATTCTGTTATTAGGGGGGAAGTATGTAATACCCCACATTTTTATCGATATTTATTTATGGGATTAATTAAATTAAATGTGAATTAATTTAGAATTAATTGGGATAAAATACTAACGAGATGTGAGTTGGTATTTGATTATAATGTGTATATATAGCAATATATGAATATTGAGAATATTAAAATTGTCGTGAGATAGAAATACGGCAATTTGGAAATTTTGTTGGGACGCGCGTGACAGTCGCGTCAGGAATGTAATTATTTGAATTAAAAAGTGAATTTTATTTTTATCAACCGTATGGTCATTTTGAGTGCGCCAACGAGTCCGGAAGGGTCGAAATAGTCAGAAAACACTAGCCGGGGGTTTAGTTTGGGTCCCGGGGCATTTTTAGGCCAAACCGGCAATCCAAAAGGGTAGTTTGGTAATTTTGGAAATTTGGTAATTAAAACCCACGAAAATCATACTTTAATTACAACTTATCATTAAACCCACTAACCCATTTCCAACCCCAATCTAAGTAGTGGGCTACGGGAGAAGTTAAGAAACTATTTCTAACTTGCCAAAAACTAACCCCCACCTCCATTGTCATCTTATGAGAAGAGCTTGTAGAGAGAGAGAGAGGAGAATTCTGCAGAGAGAGAGGAATTCAACCATCTTCAACCAACAACAAATCTGGAACATAAGGCAAGTGATTTAGTTACAATTAATTCCATGAATGTGTTCTTCCATGTTTAGGTAATTATCGAATTTTGTCTTGGAAGATTGATATAGACCCATGAATTTGAGGATTAAAACTATTAACTATGTTAGGAATTGCATGTAGACATATTCTGGACGAATTATGAATTCAAAATATAACCCTTGATGATCTAAAAACGGATTTAAGAAGAGATTTATTAATGTTCTTGAAAGAAATAGAAAACTAGGGTTCTTGATGAAGTTTTGATCCAAATAAAGCCCTTGGTTGATGAATTATTGGTTTAAGAACGTTAACAATGTTGTAGGATGGTTATATGATGATATTATAACGTTAGATTAGAGTTTCATGCATTATATTGGAGTTTTGGGACGATTTGAGGACTACAAAACGAAGCAGTCCGTAGCCTACCTGGTGCGATCGATCGATCGACATTCATCAGTCGATCGATCGACCACCATCGATCGATCGAGGTTCAAGGTCGATCGATCGACCTTCCCAGAATGAGTAAAATTTCCCTAGTTAAATTTTAATGATGTTAACCCTTAGAAAATATTATTGCAGACTTTATGAATATCCTTACACTTAAGGAAGGCCAGTAGGTATGGTTATAAAGTTTGGACCTTAATTAGAATTCAATTTGAGGAATTATTCTAAAAGCTAATGAAACTCGATGAGTGAGATAATATTAGGGTTAAAAGTATAAATTTGAATAAATTGATGAAATGAGGTTTGGGGCAGAAGTAAGGACCTTAAGAATAATGATGTTATATGTGGGAATAATAGGAAACTTAATAGTCCCTTTGAGATAGGTTTTAAGTACAAGAAACTATGACATGAGATGTGTCGATAGTCTACATTTTATATTATCGGAAGACTTAAAATGTATAAAATTGGAATAATGGTATAAGGATGTAGAATGTACCTTTATTAACATTGACACATCTAAGATGTGTGAATGCTTAGTATATGATTTTTGTGTATGACATACCTACCATACTTGCTATCACGGGAGGTTTACGTTCGCTTAGGGCCATCTAATCCTTGTGTGCCCGGATTTAGTTTGGTACCCAGAGGACATAGTTCAAGGGAATGACTTAATTGTGAGTTATTAAGCCAGCAGACTATGGAGCGTAGGTATGTACGTGACCATGGATATGTTGAATTATGTTCGCCTCCATTTTTGTGTGTGGTGTTTATTCTAACAATTCCTGAGAGATTCGAAATTTGTAATCCTTATGTACGTGATGTACCGAGATGGATAGCAGAGTATGTGTGCACCACAGCTTAGCCTCGGGGTGCTTATATTGTATATTTATGATGTGAATAATATACGGTTAAATGAAAAGGAATTGTTATGCTTAATTATGAGAATAATTTATAGTAACTCCTTGAGAAGATAAATAAGGGGATAACCTCCAGTAAACGGAAATGCTAATAATTGAGAATCCGAGTTTAAGTAAAGGTATCTATTTAAGTGATAACTTTGGGGATTCATATTGTGAAACGAGTAGTTGGGTTAGAACTTATGATGGTTTAGTTAGATATAACTATCATATGAATGGGTACAGGAACGTTAGTGCACAGTTAGACGAGAGGTGAGTATTTCATGTGAGAGCACGTCCTAACATGTATTTTGCATTCATTGTTTTAAATGTTATTAAAGCACTTGCTGTTTTTAAAATACTCTCCACTTTCGGGCTCTGACCCGTTTGCTTTCAAATCTATTTTTGTAAAAACCTTTTAGGTGCCCAGCCACAAGGACACCATGCATAGGATCTCTATTCAGGTGATGAGCTGTAGCTGTTGTGGAAGTTACAGGGCTTTGATATTAGACGACTCATTTTCCAGTCTTGACTCCATATTCAGTTTCATCATTTGTAGGGCATGTCGCCCATTTCTATTAGAGACTTTTTATATTTCAGTTATTCAGACTTTGGTTTGTAATTAATTCAGGATGCAGACTTGTTTCATCTATTTCCATATTGAGATTGTTCTGAGGAGTATTTCCTCCAGACTTATTATTATGTGTTGGTTACTTTATTGAGACCTTATGGTGTTTGGTGATGTCATTCTTTTACATTTAATTTATCGCATGTTAATCAGATTTAATTTAAAATTTGACAACTTACTTTTTAAATACTAGGTTGTTAGAAATCATTAAAATGTTTTCGACAGTGATGCTATTAACTGAACCAACTTGGCATTTTGTATTAATTTAATAAAGGAGTAGCTACCCGGTATTTAATTAGTCGGGGTGTCACAATTTCCTCACACCTTTGCCTTTTTGCACACACCGTTCACCAAATATTGCGAATATCTTGTTCACATTGTACTTGCAAAGTGAGATTTGGTGTTGTCTTCTCAATCCTGTCACATATATTATAAGCAATTGAAATTGTGCATGATCATCCATTGCCCGGATTGAAACAAAAATGATTATATTGTTCCGGTTGGTTTTCGTTTCAAGCAATGGACTTGGGCTGCGAAAAACATAAAGTTTTTGCATGAAAAGTCTCCATTTGCATTCTCAATTGTGTGCCTAATATAGAAGCATTGAAAATGATATATAATGCCAAGGCCAACATAATTATCTTGATTGATTCTTCAAACAAAATAGTCTCAATCTATTTGTGCTCATGGGAGATATAAGTTGAAGATCAATGGGTATGCACATTTAATCGATTCATTGCTTTCTCATTGTGACATTATTGGCGAGAGAATCATCTATTTTGTATGCTTGTTGCATTCGTGTTTCAGTGTTCAATAATATTTTCTTTTTAACACAAGGCTAATGTGAGTGAATATTGCACTTATATATTGTTTGGCATTTCGCACTTGTACATTGTTTTGGCTAAAAACTCTCACTTGTATTGTTCACACCCCTACATTCTCGCTCCCACTATTTGGATATGTTGCCACAAGCTAGGACTATTAAAATCCACATTTTGGCATCTTTCTGGCCATCCCAATTCCTGTTATTATGTTATTTTTTAACTCTATTTTACTTTATTTTTACTTAAAAATATTGATTTTCGTCAGAAATTCTCGTTCGAACGAGATTTCTAACAAAATTTCTAACCCCCTTTCTGGAACTTCGTTCGTAATGTTGTTCGAACGAAAAGTTCGTTCGAACGAACTTCTAACGAGATATCTAATAAAATTCCCAATCCGCTTCTGGAACTTGGTTCGAACGACATCACTCGTTCGAACGACCTGGGTTTAAAAACCGTGATTTCTCTTCCCAAAATCTGCCGCCTCACCCCTTTTTCCTCTCTCCACCTGCCCACGTTTCCCCATGTCCTCCTTTCCCAGATTTTTCTCCCACTCTCTCTTCCATTTTCTCACTCTCTCTTCCTCTATTCCTTATCTTTTTCCCCTTCCATTATTCCTCTCTCCCATTCTCTCTTCCACTTACACCGTTACCCATTTTCCCCACAACGATTTCACCACCTCCTTTAACCTTCATTTAGTCCTCCTATTTTCTCTATAGTTCTCCGAGCTCTATTTATCCTCTTCTATTCAAGGTATCATTTTTTTACATTGCTTTCCATATATATATATATATATATATATATATATATATATATATATACATACATATGATATTAGGTTACATTTTTAATCCAAAACGATTTCTTCTGTTGTTACCCAACTTTCATATATAAATTTGTGTATATCTCTACATATTTTTTGGAGCCATTTTATTTTCTCTGATTTTTGTTTGTGTTGCCCCTGGTTAAGCTATATTCCATGATAATATCAGTTTTCTCAAATTAATTTATTTTTAATTTCATGGAATTTATCTTAAATAATTTTTTTTCCTTTTATTTTCATTTATACCTGACAGAGGATGGGCTTATTACTGATTGGTTTGTTGATTTGTTGGTGTGTTTGGTGGTTTGGTTGGAATTTGGTCGGGTAGGTTCTAGTCTCAGTCTAGTTTAACATGGCCTGTAACCGTCGCCCACGACGCATTCGCGACTCTTCCGAGGAACGCTCCTCTTCCTCTGATGAGGAGTCCAATGCCAATGCAGCTATCCCTGACCTTAAACTGCGTTGGGTATCACTCTCCACACACACCCAATATCATACCTAAGGTTTCTCTACACGCTCTATTATTCGGGAGAAACTTGTTAATCTCCAATACCTCCACGACACCACTGTGCATTCGTGGATTTCTGATTTAGGGTGGGACCCTCTATTCTCACTCACGGACCCTATATTTCCCGATCTCATTCGGGAATTTTATTTTGGAATGCATGATAAGGAGAATCATATTTATTCTCGTGTGCGCGGTAGGGAGATTATTGTCTCTCCCGATTCGATTGCTCATCTCATCCCTTTACCTAGGGTCAATAATCCCTCCTTCCCTTGGACTTCTGATACTCGTCTTGACTCTTCCCTCATTCTAAGCACCTTTTTAGGCTCCTCCCTCCCGGCATCGTCACAATCTTTCACAAACACTTATATCCCGATTTTATGGTCCTTAATTGGATCGTGTGTGCCAGCCTTATTCCCCGTGCGAACACAACTCAAATAATTAAAATTCACGTGGACCTTATGTTTGCCATTAGCATTAGGGCTGCAATCGACCTCCCCGCCTTCATCTTTAGTGTCATTCGGACGGTTATGATTCTTCCTTCCACTCCCGCTCGCCAAGCCCTCCCATTTGCGGCTCTTATTACCCGATTTTGTCTTGCCGCCGGCTGCCCCCGCCTATCCACCGATGCCCCCATCACCAAATTCTAAACCATTGACATGTCCTCGGTCAGTTGGTCTCGTGGTCATTTGCCCCCTGATACCCCTCACCTTACTCTCTCCGCCTCCTCTCACTCCGCCACTTCCACCCAACCTACCCCTAGTCGTCATGCACCCTCTCGATCTATCCATCGACCCTCTTCTTTCTATGCTCCTGCACTCGTAGAGTCGGAGGGTATTTTGTTTGTTCATTCATAGGTTGAGTAGATTTGGGAAGATAGACGTCAAGACAGGGCACTTTTGCATGAGCTTTTGGTTTCAATGCAGCAGGACCGCGAGGCACAAGCTCGTCGGGAGGAGGCTCAAGCGCGCAGAGATGAAGCCCAGGCACGTCGGGACTCTCTTCTGTTAGAGCACCTTGATGCCATTCGCCGTATGTAGATGCATTGCGGTGCAGGCTCATTCGGTTCTGGCTCCGGCTCTCTTCCCGATGATTCTCCCCATGATGCTCCTACCCTTTGATGTACTTTGTTTTTCATTTCCTTTTTCCTTATACTTGTGAGGATGAGTGGATATTTTATTTCTTGTATTGTTTTATTTGGTTTGGATTTTTTCCTTATGACGTGTATGCACTTTGAATATTTCCCATTTCCTATTGGTTACTGAATCATCATGTTATTTCCTTTGTCACTTTATTTCTTCATATTTATTAGTTTATTGCATATCGTTCTCTCGATTATCATTTAACATGCAGGCCATTTATCTCTTTGTCTTTTCCGGACAAAAAGGGGGAGAAATATTGATAGGGGGAATTCATAATTTAGGGGGAGTTAATTTCTTAATATTCAACATATGCATATTTTAGGGGGAGTTCATTTACCATTCACAACATATGCTAACACATTGTTTTATATATGTTTCATTCTCTACTTCCCCCTGCGTTTATGAATTTATGGTTTCATGTGTGTAGGATACATCTCCTACCCTTTTGCAGCATCGCCAGTCGTATCATTGAGTCTGTCTTTTTTGGGTTTTTGGGTCGGGCTTTAGAATCGGCTTGACGGCTGGCTTAGCAAATTCAGTCTTTTTATTTCTTTTTTATTATTCTGTTTTGTCCCGGAATAGCCAAAGTGGGAGATTTGTAAGGACAAATTTTCAATCTAGTCATTTGTTTATATTGGCTACATTCCATTGGACAAAACAATTTTGGGTCATTCCTCATCAAGCATCATACAATGTAAAGATTCGATCATTGCATCCAAAGTTCACGCGACATCAATATGCATGCCATGTTCGCTATTCTAAAAGGTATATGACCAAAATCAATTTTATGTGTTGGAGTATTTTTTATAAACGAGAAATTTTCATAAAGAATAACGTTCGTAAATAATTAATTTTCATAAAGAACTATTTTTGAAATTAATTTGAACAGTTTTTTGAAAAAATAAAAATCTCGTTCGAAGTTTTCTCCAGGTCGTTCGAACGACCTGGATCTAACGACATTCCCCAGGCTATACTAGAAACTCGTTAGAAGTTCGTTAGAAATGTCATTCAAATGATCTCGTTCAAACGAGATTTCTAACGACCTATCTAATTCGACACTGGAATTCCATTAAATAACTCATTCGAACGACCTCGTTCGAACGAGTTCTGCCAGATCTGAAATTTTTAACTTATTTTTCAGCAGTTATTTTCCAACAACTATTTTGGTCCACTACTTTTTCAGTTATATCATATGGACGAAAATGAGTTTCTGAACCTAATGAAGTTTAATATTCTCTAGAGAGCATTTTTCATAACTTCCCTTTTTTTGGTAAAATCAATCTCCAACACCATTTTCAACTTTTGAAACAAAACCCCTTCAATCATCTTGGCATTCAACAAGTAAGTTTGCGGTGAATCTCTGCATTCAAGCTTAGTGGCGACGGTGGTTTTGGGCTTCGGTGGATACCAGGACACGAGGAGTGTCAAGCAACGCGTTGGAGCTTCGCGTACTACAAATTCGGAGGTCGAGGACGGCATAAGCATGTCTTGAGTGAGTCAATGTCTGTAAGTCTTTTGAGTCTCTTGTAAAAACTATGTTGTAGTGGATTTTGTCTAGGCCCAGCCGTCCGAGGTTTTTCCCATTTGAGTTTTCCTCGTACATTGGCGCGTTGTGGTTGTGATTTTCGCAATTTACTTTATTAAATCACCTAGATGTATGCTTAGGATAAAATTGGAATAATTTTATTTTAATTAACCAAGTTATCAATCTCATTGCATTAATTGAAATTTGTTCTTGCGAACTTGTGAATCTGCTACATAATTTAAAATTGGAGAATATCACTTGTTAGTTAATTTTAAAATTGGATTGCATGTGTGTATTCCCTGAATTAAACTAAGAACATATAACCTCGCAACTTAGAGGGATTTTTTGGTATTTGATCCAAAATTTTTACTATTAAATATTAAATATTTATCTTTTAAATATTAAATATTAAATAAAGTCTACTATACTCTATCAACTCTCCTTCTCCAAAGACATGCTTATCATCCAAAAAAAGCATTAAAACCCTCCTTCTCTAAAGCTTAAATCCTTAAAAAAAAAATTCAAAATTCTCCTTCTTCAAAGCTTAAACCCTCGAAAAACTTCAAAACCCTTCTTCTCCAAAGGATGCTCAAAGTTTAGATTGGACTCTTTGTATTTCATTTAGAGAATAAATCCCGAGAAAGATTAAAAAACATAAAGTTGTCTAGACTTTCCACGGTGATTCGTAACCATAGACGATGGAGTACTACGACTTACCTTGGTCGTGGTAAACCTAGATTAACAACCAAATTAAGTCGTAATCCACACTACTTGGATTGGCCATTGCTGAGTTACCACAACCACCAGTATCCGTCGAATATGCTAAATCACGTCTTAACTTGGTTGTGTAAAGTAAAGTTTAACGGTAAACTTAGGTCGTTATTGTCGTGATCCTGGTTTAATTAACACTATGTAACTTGGCCATGGACACGTATGTCATGGTGTACATTGACCGTGGTAAACAAAGCCTAGTTGAACATAGTTTGGATTGGTCGTAGTACTATTACCACGATTAGGGTTGGTCGTGGTTTAAAAGACCATGGTTTGGATTGGCCGTGATCTCTTTACTACGATTTGAGTTGATCAGGGTTTCATCCATTGACCTAAAATTCCTTTATAATCTCATGGTTTCCAGTGGGCCGTGGTTTTCATCTGGTGATCTCTAGTTCATTATTAACTTCATGGTTTCAGTGGATCCGGTGATCTTTAGTTCATTATTAATTTCATGGTTTTTAGTGGGTTATGGTTTTCATCCATGATTTGAAGTTCCTTATCATATTTGGGTAGTTATATTCCCACCTCAAGTATTTTAATAATGCAACAATGTTTAGTAATGAAACATACATAACAACTAAATGGTAGATTTAGTAATAAAACACTCTTCAACCACACTATACAAACAATCACATTGCAAATTTAGTACAGACAACCCCAATATTTATTAATTAAAAATACAAATAACTGCATTTTTTAACAAGGTAACAAGACCACAAAGTAACAAAGCTAGGGCTTTGTTGTGAAGTTGTAGGGGCACATCTCTTGTTAGGGTCGGTTCGTCATTTTCCTTCCGTGATAGGTGACTTGGTTTGCTAGGTGTACTCGCTCATATCTATAGTTACGTCTGTGACCCCATTTGTTTAAATTTAATTTTTTTACAGTAGCGTGTCAATTATTAACTATCTCAAATTCCCTTCACAATACTATTATGTCAATTATTAATAAATTTATTTATTAATTTTTCTTTTCCTCTAGACGATCTTGCTCACTTAGCTGCATTTCGATCACGATACTACGTTGAGTGAGATACTTCAGATAATGAATCTAACAGTGGTGGCAAGGCCACAAAATAGAGGAATAGAGCTGTACAATAGAGCGCATTAGGACATTCGTCTAATGCTCTACTGCGCTATTATACACAACTCCGTTCCTCTATTTTGTGGACTTACCCCCACTGCTAGATTCATTGTCCGAATCATCTCACTCAACATAGTATCGGGCCCGAAATGCAGCTAAGTGGGTAAGATCATCAAGAGGAAAAGCAAAATTAATAAACAAATTTATTAATAATTGACATAATAGTATTATAAAAGGAATTTCAAATAGCTAATAATTGACACGTTAGTGTAAGAAAAAAAACTTTAAACAAATTGGATTACGAATGAACGTTTAGATTTTGAGCGAGTATACCTAGCAAACCTCATTACCTAGCACCTAATCGCCGATGCAGTCACAGTTGGTCTACCAACTCTCCCCATTTAATGAATTCGCAACAAAATATGGGAATAAGAATTTAAACTAAGAATAATGGTTTGAACATAACAAATTAAACTAGGTAGACAACTACGACTACCCCAATCCATGAGTTGTTGTAAACCACGGCCTAGTTAGGCCATGAGTTATTGAAAACCATAGCTAACTTAGGCCGTTGAATTGAAGCTTTGTTGGTCTATTGCAACTGTGAATATGAGTACCACAACTAAACTTGGCCATGAATACCCATCACCTACGGTAACGGGAGACGGTGATAAATTCAGTTTCAATAGATATGTATAAAAAGTAGGGTTTGATTTTGTACATTAATTTAGGGTTCATTTTCAACGAAAACTATGGTTTGGTTACGGAGCTATGGATTAGACATGTATAAAAATACATGTATATAGATTAGACATGTAGAATACCCAAGTATATAATTTAGACATCTATAAATACACAATTATATTGATTATCCATGTACAAAAACATAATAAGTATATAGATTTGAAATACATACCTTCTTATTTTGTGGGTTATAGAGTTAGAATTTGGTTGTGAAGTTATGGAGTTAGGGTTTGGTTTTGGAGTTAGGCTTTGTGGTGTTAGTAGTAGAGAGAAAAGAGTAGAGCGAGAAAGGGATAAAAAAAATGAAGTATTCTCTAATTTGGGTTTATATAATGGAGTTTGAAATTTTGGTGTTTACTTTTTTGGTGTTAATGAGATGTATAGTTGATTTTAGTGGTGTACTGATGTAAGTGGTATTAATGAGATTATTTTGGGGTGGAAATATCACTACCCTTTATTTTTCCATATTAAGTTTCACATCCCCAATTTTTTTTTCTTTCCAATTAACTACATTGATTATTAATGACATTCAATAATTTATAAGAAGGTATTTTTACTTAAATCTCATTTTTAATACAATATTTGACTTAACCTCGAATTTTTTAATATATGATTAACGTTGTTAAAAATCTTCTAATGTATAATTAGACATAAACCTTATCACCTCTGTTGACTGAAATAATCCTCAACACATATATATTTCAATTTTAAAATACTTAAATATCCTTAATCTTGTACCAATCATCCACCATCTTCATATATGAATAATCCTAACTCCCCCAAACAGTACCTCTTCCTTTCAAATTGAAAATCTTGATCAATTGAAAGCATTAAATCTTCCATTGTCATCTAAGATCCAAAACCCTCCGTAATAAAATTAACAAGCCAATATTTCCATAACCGAACCTTTATACATGGTTCTTAAAGGTATTTTTGCTAATATAAATATCAGATTTGTTTTCGAAATAAAGAGAGTTGAGTTTTGTAAGAATATCTAGTGGGGATTAAATCAAAAAATACATTTTATTTAAATTATAGATCAAGCGCGTCGAGCTTCGAAATTATTGTGTTGTCATAGTTAATCTTGTCCTCATTTTAATTTATATTTGATTGTTTGTTATTATATTGTGGTACATAATTATATTTTATTAGAATTGTGACGCTCGTGCCCAAGATTGTACCTCATTCCCCTGTAATTTGTATGCCTATTAGTCATTAACTTAATATACACTACACCCAAAAGGCTAAATTGTCACCTTTGAGCCGGCCAGCCTTGTCATGATCATTAACCGTGACAAGTCTGTGACAAGTGCAATTGTCACGGACTTGTCACGATCAAAGACCATGACAGGTACATGACAACTCTTTTAACAAAAAATCCCTACCCTTGTTTTCCCACAATTTTATCTTCCCTCCATTCTCTCTCTCTCTCTCTCTCTCTCTCTCTCTCTCTCGATTTCCAAGTCAATTTCTTCTCTCTCTTCATTTTCCTTTGTGTATATGTGTGTGTGTGTAGGTGGGTGGGTGCGTGTGTGGGGTTGGGGGGGGGGGGCAGTGGAGGTGGGTGGGATGTGTGTGCATGTGGGTCTACATGTGCGTGGGGGGGAGGGGGGGCAGGGGGTAGGGTGTGTGGGGGTGATGTTAGTTAATATTTTAGGACTTGAAATTAATTGGACATTATAAATATTGATTGGGTATTTTTAGTTTAGAGCTTGAAATTGATTGGTATTATTATTTGTTAATGTTGATTGGGTGGTGTTAGTTGGGATTGAAATTAATAGGTTTTATTAATATTGATTGAATCTTATTATTTAGAGAATGAAATTAATTTGACATTATAAATATTGTTTGTGTATTGCTATTGAGGTTTGAAATTGGTTAGAAATTGTTAATGTTGATTGGGTGTTTTTATTTAAGGCTTGCAGCTAATTATTCATATGTATTGTTGATACCAAAATTAATCTGCTGACATGGACCAATCATATGAAGACACGTGGCTATCTACATGGAAACAGTAAACACTTCCGAGGAACCCACTCGCTCTGAGGAACAAGACTACAACGAGGAAGACTAGTTCCCCGAGGAACTCACAAGCTCCGAGGAACAATGCCTCTCCGAGGAACTCTTAAATACCGAGAAGCTTAGGCGGTCCGAGGAACTCATGGCGGTCCGAGCTGTACCTCGAAGCAGGATACCAACAGTTTAAATGCTCATTAAATGCCTATCATTTGGACGCGCACGCAAAGAGGGCATTAAATGTATTACCCTTTCATATATATATCATTTAATGTAGTACCCTTTCACATTACAGCCTCAGGGCTATAAATACATTGTACAATCCTCATTGTAAAAGGACCCCAGACTGGAATTTCTTGAGATAACTTGTAATCGAGAATTCCCAAACACTCAGCAATAAAACAACAGTGGACGTAGGACATTCTTATAAGGCTGAACCACTTTAAAATTCTTTCTCTCATTTAGTTATCTGTGATTGAATAATTAGAGTGATCAAATTTTTTACATCAACAGATTGGCGCCGTCTGTGGGAAATGACTGATAATATCGTTTTTCATAAAAAATAATCCATTACCAATGGCTTATATTCCTAAATCCAGCAGTCGAAACGCTGGAACCCCTCCAAATCCATCTGCTCCACCAATTATTCCAGATCTGACTGGAATAATGGCAAATTTGGCTCAGGGCCAGACCTTCATGCAAGAAACAATGCGACAACTCATCCAAACCCTCATGGCGGTGCATCAGCCCATTCCGGACCACGAAGCATTCAAAGAAATATTCGTGCACCTTCTTCGCGTACTAGGCGTACTAACTCACATCGCAATGAGGAATCTGATGATTTCTCTTATCAACCTGGGCGAACTTCGTCTGTGCGAGCCACGGATACTGAACAACGTGTCACCCTCTCCCCAGAAAGGACCAGCGCGTTGGAAAGATTAAGTAGGGTTTCTCCTTTCGACTGATTAGGCCCTAGGAGGAACAAAAGTCCTCTTAATGCATCGTTGAGGAGTTTTCGACGACCATCAGATTTAAGGGAAGGATCTGCCCAGTCGCGACCAGCTGCTCGTCAAGATAGATCCTATGATCGACTAGTTGCTCGTCAGGTGAAATACCAGAAAGCTACTTCAACGCGATCAATTGCTCGAACCAATAGGCCCGAGGAAGGAAATGATGCATGGAAAGGATCTATTCAAAGGCTGGAGGATAGATTAGGGGAAATGGCTAAGGCCAAGAATCCTCTACAACGAACCTTTGTTCGAGGAACACCTTTTGTCCAGGACATTGTTGATTATCCAACACCATCAAAGTTCAAAGAACCTGTTGTGACTCCCAAGTATGATGGAAAGACTGACCCTGTCCTTCATATAGAACAATACCAAGCTGCCGCCGATATCTATGCTGTCCCAGATGAGATGAGATGCAGAGCATTCTCGGGAACACTTACCAGATATGCTCAAATATGGTATAATAGCCTTCCTCGGGGTAAGATTTCAACTTTTCTTTAACTGGCCGAGCTATTCATTGGGAATTTCTGCTTTGGGGCAAAGCCAGTTAAACGAGTAGCTCATTTGTTATGTGTTAGACAAAAAGCTGGTGAGAGCACCAAAGATTATATAACTCGTTTTAATAACGAGAAACTTGAAGTCATTGATTATGAGGAGAAGACAACGATTACCGCTTTGATGAGTGGACTACTGCCGAATAAGTTGTACTACACTTTGGACAAAGATCCACCTCGAACCATGTCAGACCTGATGGAAAAAGCGTCTAAGATTATGAATGCCGAGGAGGCTATGTCTGCGAAGAAGAATATGGACGCCAAAGAAACTGTAAGGACACAAATTTCCAATTGAGTCCTCTTATAGTTTTGGCTCAATTCCGGACAAAAACATTTATTCATAGGATTTTATTTAATTGTAATATTCTCAAGCCTATGAAGTGTATGTTGAAGACGTAGCGGCAAAGAACTTAAAGCTTCATCAAAATGCCGGTTTGTGTGCCTCGTTTCTACGTCATCAACTAAGGTTCCATGCTCCCAAGGTATGAATGTAATTATATGTATATAGGAGCTTGGAACAATGTTTATTTGGGTGTTAGGTTTAATAAAAGCCATGTTTATTTCAGAAATAATTTAAAAAGAACTTTATATTAATATATATAAATGTTTCTGGGCCAAAATAGAATTTAACAAAAAATTTTGAAACTCGTTCGAAATTTCGTTCGAACGAGATTTTTCGTTCGAACCAAACTTCGTTCGAACGAGCCTGCTTTCTAACCTAACTGGTCAGTCGTTAGATAAGTCGTTCGAACGACTTTCTCGTTCTAACGAGTTATCTAATGAGGTTCTAACGAGCCCAGGCTGGTCGCTCGTTAGAAACCTCGTTCGAACGACAATCAAAGTCGTTCAAACGAGAATGCCAGGCGGGAACAATTTTGAGCAGTTTTTTGGCAGTTTTCTCCCATGATCCCCACTTGTTTTTTAACCAACTTTTTCCAGCCTTATGAGGGACGGGAAACACATTTTTCCCTCTAACTTTTCCAACTCATTTCCATCTCAAAAAGAGAGTTTGAGAGCATAATTGTTTAGGGAAAAGGTTCATGTTTTGAGTGTCATCTTTTAAAAGAAAAATTCACACACTCTAGTTTACACCCAATAATTGTTTATCCAAGTTCTCCTACATAAATATCAATTACTTGGAGGTTGTTTTGGCACCGGTTTTTCTCTACACCGAATTGAAGAGAAGTTCGTTTCATTTCTACCCGTTTGGAGAAAGGCTCCATGTTTGGGTGACGGTGTGCCTAATTGTCCCATCGGTGTATTCCGAGACCACGGTGGAGCTCCGTTGGTTATTCGCTAATTGGAGGTTGATACAAGAAGAAGCATCACGACTTGAGAGGGTTCGAGTTTAGAAAGTAAGTCTTTTGTCTTGTATTTTGTAATACCATTTTTAGTGGATTTAAGGCTAGGGTAGTCCCGAGGTTTTTTCCCGTTAGTGGGTTTTTCCTCGTATATCGCGGTGTAGTGTGACTGTTGATTTTATCTTGCTCTATATCACTTAGAACGCATGCTAGATTATTTTCAAGACAAAATTTGGTTTTACAATCACACTAATTTAAATTGGGACTTCAATTTTATATTGGATAAAATTGGTTTATTCAAGTCACTTGCTAAAATTGGTTTCGCCTAACTTTGAATAATTGTTAATTATAAATTAGGCAAATTCTAGGACTTGAATTATGTTGTTTTAAGTTGTTTCTCAAGATATTAAAACCCAGCCTTGTTGTTTTGTTGAACCATCACTTGTATTCAACGCTTCCGCATTTATTTGTTTTAAAAAGGAAATTAAATATTTTTTAATTTGAGATTATTATTTCAACCCCGGGGATTCTCCAACTGCGTTTTCAAATTGGTATCAGAGCCAAAATCGATAAATTATTTCGTTAAGATCCTTTAATTTTTGGCTAAAATGGAATTTTCCCCATTTTCAAAATTTCCTATTTTTGATGGTTCAAACTACGCGTATTGGAAAGCGCGCATGAAATCGGCACTTAAATCTATCGATGAACGTGTTTGGATGTCTGTTGTTAACGGTTGGACTCCACCAACTCATTTAATTGAAAATGAACGTGTTCCCAAACCCGTCGATAGATGGATCGAAAATGAGTTTAAGCTTGCAAACTTCAATTCCCGTGGTTTAAATGCTTTATTTAGTGCTGTCACACCGGATGAATTCCGACGCATTATGACATGTGAGACCGCTAAAGAAGCTTGGGATATTTTACAATTAACTCATGAAGGAACGAGTGTCGTTAAAGCTTCAAAACTCCAAAACCTCACCACTCAATTTGAAACTATCAAAATGGATGAAAAAGAAACTTTTGATAAATTTTATGCTAGACTCTCTGATATTGTTAATTCATCCTTTAACTTGGGAGAAAAAATACCTGACGACCGTGTAGTAAAGAAAATTTTAAGGTCCCTACCCGATAGATTTATTCCAAAGGTGACCGTTTTAAATTCTTTACTCACTTTAGCCTCTACAAAATTAGAAGAGCTTGTAGGTGATTTACAAACCTATGAACTAGATATGTTTCCCTCTAAAACTGAAAAGAAAATCGAAAAGGGCGTTGCTTTAAAAGCCCGCAAAGAGGTTAAACAAGTAGTAGAGAGCGATAGTGATAGTGACTCGGAAGATATGGCTTTGTTTGCTCGTAAATTTAGAAAATTTCTTAAATTTAACAAAGATAAAGTTAAAAATGATTTTAAGAAATTTGAATCTTCTAAACATGATAAAAACGAGAAGATTTCTAAAGCCGATAAGATCCCTAAACCTAGTAATGAAAATGTTGATAGGGACGAGTCTAATAAATGTTTTGGTTGTGAAGGTTATGGCCATAGGGCTTTTGAGTGCCCCACTAAACTAAGGAAAGAGGGTAAACGACCCATTTCATATAATGCGACCCTTAGTGATAGTGATAAGGAAGAGAAGCCCGAATCCCCCACTAAGAAAAATTTTGTGGCTTTTATGGCTAGACATGTGAGTGACAGTGAGAACTCATCGAATGATGAAATTATAGCACATGCCACTTCCAAGGTCATTGTACATGATTCTCTTATTTTTGATGATAGTGAGAGTGAAAAAGAAGAAGAGAGTGAAAATGAAGATGAGGTTGATATGAGTGAACTTCAAAATGCTTTTCATGAATTATATAAAGAATCTATTAAATTGAAAAGAGCTAATTTGAAGTTAGAAGCGAGTTTAAGAGAGAGTGTCAGGGTCATTGATGAAAGTGCCTTAATAAAAGACCTTAGGACACATGAGAGAACTCTTCAAGAGAAGCTTAACTATGTAGAAGGCGAGAGAGATAGCCTTAGGGGTTTAATGGAATCCTTGAAAAAGGAGCTTCTTGGTTTTGAAGAGTGAAATGTTTTACTAGAATCTAAAATTTTAGAATTGGAAAATAAATTAAAAGATTCTAGTAATGTCAAATTTGATTTGGAGTGTCGTTCGGAAAAACTAGATAAAATGTTAGGAACGGTCCAAATTAAAAATGACACTTTTGGTTTAGGCTTCAATTCTTGTAATGATTTTAACCCTAAAGTCAAAACCAATATTTTAGGAGAATCTACTAGGAATGCATTTAATGATCACTCCGTAGGCAAATCTTTTCGACATGTTCTTACTTGTACACATTGTGGTCGACAAGGTCATCTTAGGAAATTTTGTTTAGATCTTAAACGAATTCTTAGAAAATCCCATAGTAAAGTAACCACGATAGCTAATGTTTCTACACCCCAAGATAGTAATTCTTCATTAATTTGGGTTAGGAAATCCGACTTGGTTGCCTTACAAAATAGGGATTTTGATTCTCATTTACTTACACATGCCTCCTCCCTTGCTAAATCTAAAGGATAAATGTGTTAGTGTTTGCATACTTTAGCGTTTGTACTTCATGCTATATTCATATGCTAAATGTATGCTTGTTTAGTCATTTTCTAGTCATTGCCTAAATTTCATATCACATGCTAGAAATTATGACTTGTTTATCTTTTTGTATTATATTTTGTGTTTGAATCGACTACATAATATAAAAAAAAATTTGTTTATCATTTGTGTTTTATTTATTTCATTTAAGCTTAATGAAAAATACAAATGATTTTTGTTTGTCCTTTTGAGTAAATATTTATTTTTGTTTAACAAATGTTAAAAACTCAAAAAGATTTTGTTTTGTGTGTATTTTTGTTTGACACACTTTATGTGGCATATATTTGTGTTTGAATCCTATCGTTTACGCTCCCATCTGGCTAGAACTTTTGGTTTAGATTTTCAATCCTGAAAATGTTCTTTACCATGTTTTATATGGAGTAGTTGGATTTTGTATTGTTTAAATGGATTCTATTTCTATATGCCCCTATTCACACATGCACGAGCTCTTTTGAAATCTTGATGTCACATGTTATATTTGAGCTTTTTGAGGTGTTCTCCTATCAATCTAGTCATCTACATATCTATGACCTAGGAGGACTAGTGCATGTCAAAATCCGTTGCATGTGAGATTTGTGCGAAAAATGAAAACATGATAAATAAATATATGCACGGGGAAGGGCTCCGAAAGGATGAATTAAATCCTTTGCGATTGTAAGCCACCGTTGATTGGATCTAAAAGAAATACGTGATCCAAAGGCCTAAAAACAGAATATTTGGCATTAAACAGAAAGCAATTGCCAAGGCCTATGTTTGTTTGATATATTCATTCAAAAACAAAAGAATATATATACTCATTGAGGGAGAATTGGATGGTATATCAACGGTTTGCACAATGTCCGTTTATCCTAGTTGTCTTGAATGTCATGACTCTATTTGGTTTGTAGAATCATCATCATGCTAGGCTTGTATGCATTGTGTATGTTTGTTCATTGAGTTCAATCCTTATATTATCACATGAGGTTATATTTAACTGTGATGAAGTTTGCAATCAAATGAGAACTCCGTGAACGTTTCTTAAGTGTTTGGGTCTAAATTTAATTGTTGCTAGTTCACACCCATACACTTCCGTTTCCATATGACACATTTTTGCCATACGAGTGTGCAAACTTATTGTATTTTGTGTCATGTGTGTGTTTATATCTATATATATATGCAAGTGCACTATTGGTATATTTTTCGTATCTATATATATGATATTTGTTTGTCTTTGCCTTACTTTTAATTGCCCATATGCTTTCATGTCTTATCACTTTAAGCTTTCACATGCTGTTTATTAGTTCTTTATCCTTTGCCTATTCCCGAACAAAAAGGGGGAGAATGATGATAGGGGGAGAAATGGTATCTAATCCTATTATTATCGTATCTTCGTTTGGGGGAGATTTATCTTAGGGGGAGACGTCTTTCTAAGTAGGTCATGTGTTTAAAGGGAGAATTAATTTAGGGGGAGTAATTAATTAATTGCGTTTAATATTTTGATATTCCCTATGCATTTGATGAGTTTGCTTAAGTGTGCAGGAATTATTCTATAGCGGCATCTTTCTATGGCAAAGAGTTTAATCCTTGGGTTGAGTCAAGATTGGGCGGGTTATGTTTTGAGTCTAGTAGAGCTTGACGGCCCTTTAGGATTTTTGGTTGGTTTTTGTCCCGGAATAGCCAAAGGGGGAGATTTGTAAGGACACAAATTTCCAATTGAGTCCTCTTATAGTTTTGGCTCAATTCCGGACAAAAACATTTATTCATAGGATTTTATTTAATTGTAATATTCTCAAGCCTATGAAGTGTATGTTGAAGACGTAGCGGCAAAGAACTTAAAGCTTCATCAAAATGCCGGTTTGTGTGCCTCGTTTCTACGTCATCAACTAAGGTTCCATGCTCCCAAGGTATGAATGTAATTATATGTATATAGGAGCTTGGAACAATGTTTATTTGGGTGTTAGGTTTAATAAAAGCCATGTTTATTTCAGAAATAATTTAAAAAGAACTTTATATTAATATATATAAATGTTTCTGGGCCAAAATAGAATTTAACAAAAATTTTTGAAACTCGTTCGAAATTTCGTTCGAACGAGATTTTTCGTTCGAACCAAACTTCGTTCGAACAAGCCTGCTTTCTAACCTAACTGGTCAGTCGTTAGATAAGTCGTTCGAACGACTTTCTCGTTCTAACGAGTTATCTAACGAGGTTCTAACGAGCCCAGGCTGGTCGCTCGTTAGAAACCTCGTTCGAATGACAGTCAAAGTCGTTCGAACGAGAATGCCAGGCGGGAACAGTTTTGAGCAGTTTTTTGGCAGTTTTCTCCCATGATCCCCACTTGTTTTTTAACCAACTTTTTCCAGCCTTATGAGGGACGGGAAACACATTTTTCCCTCTAACTTTTCCAACTCATTTTCATCTCAAAAAGAGAGTTTGAGAGCATAATTGTTTAGGGAAAAGGTTCATGTTTTGAGTGTCATCTTTTAAAAGAAAAATTCACACACTCTAGTTTACACCCAATAATTGTTTATCCAAGTTCTCCTACATAAATATCAATTACTTGGAGGTTATTTTGGCACCGGTTTTTCTCTACACCGAATTGAAGAGAAGTTCATTTCATTCCTACCCGTTTGGAGAAAGGCTCCATGTTTGGGTGACGGTGTGCCTAATTGTCCCATCGGTGTATTCCGAGACCACGGTGGAGCTCCGTTGGTTATCCGCTAATTGGAGGTTGATACAAGAAGAAGCATCACGGCTTGAGAGGGTTCGAGTTTAGGAAGTAAGTCTTTTGTCTTGTATTTTGTAATACCATTTTTAGTGGATTTGAGGCTAGCGCCGTCCCGAGGTTTTTTCCCGTTAGTGGGTTTTTCCTCGTATATCGCGGTGTAGTGTGACCTTGTTTATTTTATCTTGCACAAAATTTAGAACGCATGTTTAGCTTTAATTTCAAGATAAAATTGGGTTTAATTCTCACACTCATTTAATTTGGGACTTAAATTAAATATTGGGTAAAATTGGTTTATTCAAGTCACTTGCTAAAATTGGTTTCGCCTAACTTTGAATAATTGTTAATTATAAATTAGGCAAATTCTAGGACTTGAATTATGTTGTTTTAAGTTGTTTCTCAAGATATTAAAACCCAGCCTTGTTGTTTTGTTGAACCATCACTTGTATTCAACGCTTCCGCATTTATTTGTTTTAAAAAGGAAATTAAATATTTTTTAATTTGAGATTATTATTTCAAACCCGGGGATTCTCCAACTGCGTTTTCAGAAACCAAGGTGGAAGGTGATAAGGCTAAGAAGAAAGAACACAAGAACAATGGTGTTGACAAACAATCCAAAAATAGGTCGTCATGGGAGGTCTTGAGGAAATTTGATAATTACACACCTTTGAAGGCAAATATCAACCACGTCCTGGAAGAAATTAAGAACATCGAGGAGTTAAACTGGCCAAAGAAAATGAAGGCAGACCCTGACACGAGAAATAGGGAAAAATATTGCGAATTCCACAAGGATCATGGCCATATGACCAAAAATTGCATAGCTCTTCAGAATGAGATTGAAACACTCATCCGATGAGGAAAGCTAGCAAAGTGTGTTGATTGGGGAGGCGAAAGAAAAAACAACGACCGAACTAGAGATAGGTCTAGATCTCCTTGTCGAGCAGAGGAGAAAAAGAAAAGAAACCATGAAGATGATCCCGAGGACGACCTCGATCTTCCCAGGAAACCAAAACAGCCAGAACGAGAGGTATTTTCAATACGCTTTGGATTATTTGACTGTAATGTTATTACAGGTGGAGATGCAGGAGGAGGAGACCTTACTGCAGAAATAAAAGCTTACCTCGTTGAGGCTCAAGCTTGCTCGTACATTCAGCGAATAAATCTAGCTGAGGAAGATCGCCTGAGAAAGGTGAACAAGGAGAAATTGATTATCGTTTTTTCAAAAAATGACCTTACAGGTGTTTTATATCCTCATGATGACCCGCTGGTGATCAAAATGAGAATGAAGGAAGTCATGATTTCAAGAGTACTGGTCGACAATGGTAGCTCGACAGACATCATGTTCTACTCGTGCTTTGATAGTTTAAATCTAAAGCTATCTCAACTGGAGCCTTACCATAGACCCCTCATTGGTTTTGCTGGCGAGAAAGTATTTCCACTTGGGACGATCAAATTGGATATATTCATTGGTACGTGGCCTGCTTATCGGACAGAAAGAATACGTTTATTCGTGATGGATAAGAACGTCCAGTCATCGTACAATATCATCATGGGAAGAGTAGGATTGCAGAAGTTCGAGGCTGCACCATCTACAGTGCATCAGTGCCTAAAATTTCCAACAAACTTTGGAGTAGGAGTTGTGAAAGGTGATCAGAAAGTAGCTCATGAATGCTATTATTCATCCGCCGAGCAAGAAGAACTGGAAGAATCAAAGAAAAAGACCACTACTTATCAAGTGGAAGAAGTTGCAGAAATTGAAACATTGGATCCCCGAGATGAGTCGCAACTCATAAAGGGTCATGTGGTGGAATCTACTGAAAATATCATTCTGGACGATGAGCACCCTGAGCGAACTACTCAAATAGGTTCATCGTTGGAGGCCTCATTAAAATAGGAATTGACAACTTTCCTTAGAAGCAGAAGACAAACTTTTGCATGGAGTCATGAAGATATGCCTGGGATAGACCCAAACTTCTTATGTCACGAGCTCAATGTGAATAAGGAGATCAAGCCTGTGAAGTAGAGAAGAAGAGTATTCAGTCCTGAGAAGAATCAAGCCATACAGGAGGAAGTCGAGAAGCTCCAGAAAGCTTGTTTCATTGAAGATGTTAAATATCCAGATTGGTTAGCCAATGTGGTAATGGTAAAGAAGAAGAACAACAAGTGGAGGATGTGTGTGGACTTCACCGACATCAACAAAGCATGCCCAAAGGATCATTTTCCATTGCCCCGAATTGATCAACTTGTGGATGCTACCTCGGGAAACGAGTTGCTGAGCTTCATGGACGCTTTTTCTGGCTACAATCAAATTAAAATGAAACCTGAAGACAGGGAAAGTACTTCTTTCATTACCCCCCGGGGAACTTATTGTTATAACGTTATGCCTTTTGGTTTGAAAAATGAAGGTGCGACATATCAGAGGCTGATGAACAAGGTCTTTGCTGAACAAATCAGTGACAACATGGAAGTCTATGTTGACGATATGCTGACAAAAAGCAAGAAAGCTGCCGATCATCTAGTTGACTTAAGTCAGACTTTTGATCAACTGGATAAATATCAAATGAAGCTGAATCCGACGAAGTGCATCTTTGGAGTACGAGAAGGCATGTTTCTCGGGTACATTGTCAATCAACGAGGCATTGAAGCAAATTCTAAAAAGATCAAAGCTCTATTAGGGCTGCGATCTCCAACGACGAAGAAGGAAGTACAGAGTCTCACAGGACGAGTAGCAGCACTCAACAGATTTGTGTCACGAGCAACTGATAGATGTCTCCCATTCTTCAAGACACTCAGAAAGACTTTTGAGTGGAATGATGAATATGAGAAGGCTTTTCAAGACTTGAAGAAATACTTGGTAGCACCTCCACTGTTGTCCAGGCCGGTGATGGGAGAAAGATTATACCTGTACCTAGCAGTGTCCAAAAATGCAGTTAGCTCGGCGTTGATCAGAGTGGAGAATGGAGTATAAAATCCAATTTACTACACAAGTAAGGCCTTCCGAGGAGCAGAGATCAGATATCCAAGGCTGGAGAAATTGGCACTGGCGCTGATTGAGGCGAGTAGGAGAATGAGGCCATATTTCCAGGCTCATACCATAGTAGTATATACTGATATGCCATTGAGGCAAGCCCTGCATAAGCCAAAAAATTCAGGAAGATTGATGTACTGGGCAATAAAGCTCGGTGAATATGATATAATCTATGAACCCAGATCATTACTTAAAGGGCAGGCTGTAACAGATTTTATAGCGGAGTTCATCTATCCTGATAGTTTCGAGGAACAAAAGTTGCTCGCTGATCAACCTGTTGATGTTACAGGATCAACAAACACAGGCTCAGACCAATTCCGATTAGTAAAAGGGCGTGTGGATGTTACAGGATATAACACAGAGATAGTTGTGAGGACTCCGGACGAGAAACAAGAGTTGCTCGCTGATCAACCTGTGGATGTTACAGGATCAACAAACACTAGCTCAGACCAACTCCGGTTCGTAAAAGGGCTAGTGGATGTTAAAAGATCATTGACTTCGGGCTCAGACCAACTCCGGTTGGTAAAAGGGCAAGGAGAAATGATCGACGAAGAGGAAGAAAAACTAGAGGAGGAAAGGAAGGAACAAATATTTCACCGAGTAACTCTAACTGATCAGAAATTTGAAGACGAGTTACCTATATGGAGACTATATGTAGATGGCTCCTCTTGCACTACAGGATACAGCGCGGGGATAGTTTTGAGCACTCCGGACGAGGTCGATATGGAATACGCCTTGTGTTTCCAATTCAAAGCTTCTAACAATGAGGCTGAGTATGAGGCCATGATTGCAGGACTTGGTTTAGCAAAAATTATGGAGGCGCAACAGGTCATTGTTTTCAGTGATTCTCAATTGATTATAAATCAAAAGATGTGAGTATATGCAGTTAGAGGAGAATTAATGATCAAATATCATGCAAAGGCAAAGGAGATGGTGTTAGAATTTTCCGCTATTTCAGCTGGTCAGAATACTAAGGATGGAGAATACAAGAGCAGACGCCCTAGCTCGACTATCATCAGCTACTCGCACCGAGCTACGACGAATAATTCCAATTGAAGTGTTAGCTGGTCGGAGCATAGATAAAGATATGACGATGAACTTTATCACCCTTGATTTAGGACCATCTTGGATGGATCCCATCAGGGCGTATATCGAGGAGGGAGAATTGCCAATTGACAAACTCGCTGCCAAAAAGTTAAAGTTTAAAGCTGCTCGGTATGTACTAACTAATGGTGTTTTATATAGACGAGGAATTATGGCAGGTTTGCAGAGATGTGTACATCCCACCGAGGTGAAAGAATTAATTGAAGAGATCCATGAAGGGTCTTACGGAGCACATGTAGCAGGTCGGACGCTTTTACAAAGGGTGATGACACAAGGATACTACTGGCCAACGATGAGGGCTGATTGCATAGCCTATGCCAAGAAATGTGACAAGTGCCAGCGCTTTTCCTCCATCCGAAGAACTCCACAAGCCTTGTTGATACCCATAACTTCCCCTTGGCCATTTGCCATGTGGGTAATTGACCTGGTTGGGCCACTACCAACGACCCGAGGAAGGTTCAAGTACCTCATCGTCGTAGTGGATTATTTTACTAAATGGGTAGAAGCTGAGCCACTCATTGACATGACGTACGAGAAGGTGTACCAATTTTTTTGGAAGAACATCATTTGTCGATATGGTCTACCTCATGCCTTCATCACAGACCATGGAACACAATTTGATAATGAGGAGTTTGTCGCATATTGTCATCAGTCAAACATTTTGAAGGTTCATTCAGTACCAGGCCATCCTCAAAGCAATGGACAAACTGAAGTGACAAACAGAACACTGCTGAACGGTTTGAAGAAAAGATTGGATGATGCAAAAGCAAACTGGATCAACGAGCTACAATCAGTACTTTGGGCTTACCGAACTACTCCCTGAGTAGCAACTCGAGAATCACCATACATGCTGGCGTTTGGAAGTGAAGCTGTCATACCTGTCGAGTTGGGCCTCCCAACACACAGGGTACTAAATTTCAATTCCCCTGTCAGCGACTTAATGAGAAGACTGGATTTAGATATGCTCGAGGAAGTTAGAGAAGAAGCAGCCATTAGAAATGCTGCTTACCAGCAGCGAACAGCTCTATTCTACAACAAAAGGGTGAAGAGGTGCGACTTGAAAGAAGGAGACTATGTGCTGAAAAAAGTAATTCAAAAGCACAATAAGCTGGAAGCAAACTGGCATGGACAATACCGAGTTACAGAAGTTGTTCGACTAGGAACTTATCGAATAACAACTCTAGAGGGGGAGGAGTTTAAGAATGCATGGAACGCAGAGCACCTACGCAAGTATTATCAATGATGTATATGTAACACAGTTCCATCAGTATGAATAAAACGAAGATATTCTACCAAAGTATCTCCTTTTTATTGAGAATTTTTCGGGGAATACTAGTGATACACACTACTCGGCAAAACTCGGCAAAGCTCAGACTGCTCAGCAAGATATTCCTAAAAATGCCAACTTCGGTTGGTTAGGAAACAAAATATTCCTAAAAATGCCAACTTCGGTTGGTTAGGAAACAACATATTCCTAAAAATGCCAACTTCGGTTGGTTAGGAAATAAAATATTCCTAAAAATGTCAACTTCAGTTGGTTAGGAAACGATATATTCCTAAAAATGCCAACCTGTTTGGCTAGGAAACGATATATTCCTAAAAATGCCAACCTGTTTGTATAGGAAACGATATATTCCTAAAAATGCCAACCTGTTTGGCTAGGAAACGATATATGCTCTCAAATGCCAACTTATGTTGGTCGGAAGGTACGTACATTCTCGAAAATGCCAACTTATGTTGGTCGGGAGGTAAGATTATTTCAGAAAGTGCAAAAGTTGCTAACTATGGTTGGTCGGGGATAAAAACCCACTAACTGTAGTTGGTCGACAAGTAAAATTTATCGACCTTGGTTGGTCGGACGTATTTTATGAAAAAGATAAAAATCTACCAAGTATGGCTAGTCAGGGATAAAAACCCACTAATCGTAGTTGGTCGACAATGAACATTTACCGACCTTGGTTGATCAGAAACATTTAAGAGAAAAATCTACCAAGTATGGCTGGTCGGGGATAAAAACCCACTAACTGTAGTTGGTCGACAAGCATAATTTAACAACCTTAGTTGGTTGGAAAAATTTTAAACATTTTTATACTCATTACTTTATTATTAAGTGATCGAGCAACAGTATTGATACTTGTAACTTTTTAATTGTTAATGAGTTGGTCGACAAACAACACAATATTGCTATCTTTTTAACAGATATGCATAAATATAAAATGTTTGATAATTACAAGACATTAGCAATCAAGATTTGCAAACAAAAATGAAAATCTTTCATTGAATTCAAAATAAATTACAAGTACATTGATATTGAAATGTATACTAACTATTACATCAAAAAATTCCTATTCTATTGGTCTCTTCCCCTCTACTTTTGACACAGGTTCCTCGCCAGCAGGCGGATCATTTAAAGACAGAGGAGAATTGATGAAATTAAGATCTTTCAACATCCTTGTATTCATCACGGATGGTCGATCTAAAAGATGCTGGGGACGAGATACCTCGACTTGAGAGTGAAGATTGTAGTCACCGAGGTACTTTGAAATTAAGCTCCAAGGAATGGCCCGAGTAGGGATCCAATCCATCTCCAAATTGTATGGTGGCACAGGCAAGTCGAGCAACCCGGATTATGGTAGTCCCACAGATAATGGCCTTGTTCGAGCTTCAACACACCTAAGGCATTCAGCCAGCCTTGCTTGTAGCCCTCATTATTGGCATTCTGGATACGATCGTCCAGGTGGAATAGTGCTTCGTTGTATCCAGCCATCCAGAACTCTCTGGGCTGTTGGTGGAATTGATATGTTAGCCTCTCTAGCTGCTCGTGGACACTCTTGATGAAAAGCTCCTTATTCTCCAAGACTGACTTCTGCGCAGAGAGCTGTTTTTCCAAGTCCCTAATTTTCTTTGACATATCAGACAAAGCCACGTTCTTCGCCATTAATTGGAAAGCTTGGTTCTCTAACGCAGACTGAGTTCTCTGTTCCTCGATAAGGACCCGAGCTGCTCTTCCTCGTCCCCGAGGAGCTCTTGCTCGACCGCGAGAAGATGTGGAAGGGCCCGACCTCTTCAAGGCGTCCAATTCTTCCCTCAACTTGGCATTCTCAATTTCTAAGAATGAAAATCCCTCGTCAGTCACTAGGATTAGGGCTGTTGAAGAAGAGGCTGCAGACTTCAACTATGATAGCTCTTTCTGTAAATTGTTGTTTTCCTTTTCTAGCAACTTAGCAATCTGTCTGCATTCCTCGACCTCACCCTTCAAAGTTCTCTCCCTCAGATCATACCCAGCAAAAAGCTTCTCGTAGCCCTTATCAGCCATGATCAGCTTGTACTTCTTTTCGTACCCCTCATGCAACAGGGCAGTTGATTCCTTGTACTGATTCTGAAGGTCTTCGAGGGTACACTGGAGATCCTCGATCATTTCATAATAAGCCACATTATTGGCCACAGCTCTGTCAAGTAGAAACTTCAGGTACTGATATGCTTCAACTGCCTGTTCTGAAGCATCATGACCAAGGATGTCGGCAACTTGTGCAGCACTCAAGTCTGTGTGACCAGCCTTAAAGTACTCATTGTATTGTTGCAACAACTTTGTATCATGGGCAAATAGAAGTTCCATCCTGGCCAGAAACTGGCAGAGAAAGAAAGAGCAATCATCAATAAGAAAAACAAGCAGAGTATGAATAGAAGATGAACAACAGTATGAAAAAAGTTCAACTTTTATTAGATCATAATTCAGAGTTACATATTATGGATTACATTTGATAAAGAGAAAACAAAACATAAAGATAAGCCCGAACAACACTATACCTTTTCCTTATCTCCCAAAACCTTCTCGGGAGGTTGGGAAGAGGAAGCAGGTTGCTCGGAGGGAACTGTGGGTTGTTCGGAGAGCACCAGCTGTTGCTCAGAAGAAGAAACGAATTGCTCGACATCATATTGGATGGTTGGGGGGGTGATCTCCCATCACCATTGAAGACTCCTCAGAGGTAGCTTCGTCCTCTTCTAATTCTTCTGGGGTAGGAGGGGGACCAGGGATATGTCGCTGGAAGAGCTCGGATGATTCGTCGACCTTCATTTCCTGAAGGGCAGCAATTCATCCATTCCTAAAATACTTTAGACTGCCATAGTCCACTTGAGATACCATGGCAGCACACCCCTTGTTCCACCCCTTGTCCCAGCCAGTGCTGAAGGACTTCTTCACAACAGCTTTCCTCTTGGTCTTCTCCAAGGCAAGCTTCTCGGACAGCAGGTTCTCAGCAGCCTTCAACTTATTTTCTACCTCCTCCTTCTGCCGACCTACTTCCTGAAGTTTAGCCAACTCCTCCTCGGCAACTTTGAGTTTATTCTCCAACTCTCCAGCAGCTTTGAGCTTCTCTTCGAGCTCTTTATTTGCCTTCTCCAAGGCAGTCTTTTTCTTCCCCAACTCCTTGGAGGCATCAACAGCTCGAGATTTTTCTTGCTCGGAGGAGGCAAGATTTTTCTCCCACATAGCCTTATCAGTGGCATATTGCTAGCGAGAGTCTTCCAAAGACTTGATAGCCTCTTCCATAGCTCCCTCCACACTGGACGAGGAGCAAGAAGCCTTAATCGCTTCATCCTTCTTCATGATTATATTAAAGAAGCTCATCAACTGTGAACAGAAAAAGAAAACAAGTTAGAAACAGAAATGACAAAGGAAAATATAAAAAGTTCAAAGTAAAGAGACTTACTGAAGCAAGATGACGAGCATCCAAAGAAGTAACCATGTCCCGAGTAATATTATCTTCATTACCTTGGACCTCGAAAATGGTTCGGGACTTCACCGAGCTCATGGCAGAGCTCGAAGGAGCAAAAGTGGGAACTACAATCCCAGCAGCTGGGGGCTGAGTAGTGGTGTCAGCCAAATTGACCGAGGAGCTTTTCTTCAGCCTCCTCAGGGGAACAGGTACAGATTCAACCAAGGAAGAACCCTTGGTCGGTGATATCACAATCACCTCTCCAGGAGCAGCAGACCTTCTCGGAGCCACTACGGACTTATCAGCAACCTTCTCGACAATTTTAGCAGGAGCAGCTGGAGGAGCTGCATCAATCTTCTTCGTCCCCTCCCTTGGGACGTCAATTTTACTCCTTTTCGCCTCCACAGAACCAGATGCATTTTTCTCAAACAAGGTGGGAGGTCTTCTCTTCTTCATCCTTTCGCTCAAAGGAATATGAGATTCAGGCGAAGAACTTGCAGAGGCGGGTACTGGCTCTGCCTCACTGATCACAGGACAAGCAGTGAATGAGGTAGTGTAGCTCTTGTACTGGAGCAGATACGAAGCCGACCTAATGTGCTCATGTGCAAAACTTTGATGCAGACTCCAGATAAGTTTCAAATGCCTTATGTTGACATCTGCTTCTTTTGGGCACTTTCTTTTATTATCAACTGCAAATAATCAAACATTGTTATCAGTGGCACATTTTATCAAACACAAAAGAAGCATAATTTCAAAATAAAATGAAATAAAAATAACCTATCCCATTGCCATAAGGAGGGCATCTGGGACCTTGATAAACTTCATCTCCAGTCAATGGAGGGTTTTGCCAATTTTTTATGACAACCCCATGTTCAAAATAATCCCTATTGGCATCAGGGAGATTAACTACTAAGGCTCTGTTTAAAAATCTAGTTTTTAAATAATAAATATTTTCATTGACTGCCCATCTATAGCAGTACATGATTTATGGGATTCCTATACGAGTTCCATGCACTTGATTTAATCTATGCAACCCATTAACTATTCTCCATGTGTTGGGGGCTATTCGTGCAGGAATAACATCGAAATACTAACAGAATTCCAGACACAAGGAATTGGGTGGAAAAGAAAATCCACATTCAGCAAAAAAGAGACTGGGGAACCAATGTCCCTCAGCCAAATTGAAATAATCAAAAGGCTCAGAAATTTTTTCCAAGACAACCCAAGAGGGGATGGAGAAATCAGAACGAAACTTCTCAAGAGACTCAACAAGGTAAACCATGGTGAATAAAGAAATAAAGAAGAAGGAAGAAGATCTTACAGGAAAAGAATGGATCTGCTGACAATGAACGACGAAAAAGATGAACGCAAAAGAGAGTTGGAAGAGACGGCGTAAAACTCAAAAGACGAAAATTTGGAAAGGTAGAAGACGATGGGAGCATCTGTGAAGTTTAAATACCTTGTCTTGGGAAATGGTGAAGTAATGATTACAAAAAAGGATGATTACGTTACTGACGGCTTAAAAGATGAAAAGTAGCGCGGGAATCAAAGCGGCAACAACGGATAAAAAGAAGAAAAGTGACACGGGAATCGAAGCGGACAACAGTGGCTAAGAAGACAAAAAGTAACGCAGGAATCGAAGCACACAAAAAATTCCAAAAAAGCATGATTCTACGAATTGGGAAGGAGAAATAAATACAAGGGAAACGCTCCTAAAAACCAGGAAGACTATTTAAATCTACCATATTCCGAGAAAGAATGTTCTATACTCCTCAAATTTCGAACTATGAAACATTGGGGGCTTCTGTTGATACCAAAATTAATCTACTGACATGGACCAATAATATGAAGACACGTGGCTATCTATATGGAAACAGTAAACACTTCCGAGGAACCCACTCGCTCCGAGGAACAAGACTACAACGAGGAAGACTAGTTCCCCGAGGAACTCACAAGCTCCGAGGAACAATGCCTCTCTGAGGAACTCTTAAATACCGAGAAGCTTAGGCGGTCCGAGCTGCACCTCGAAGCAGGATACCAACAGTTTAAACGCTCATTAAATGCTTATCATTTGGACGCGCACGCAAAGAGGGCATTAAATGTATTACCCTTTCATATGTATATCATTTAATGTAGTACCCTTTCACATTACAGCCTCAGGGCTATAAATACATTGTACAATCCTCATTGTAAAAGGACCCAGACCGAAATTTCTTGAGATAACTTGTAATCGAGAATTTCCAAACACTCAGCAATAAAACAACAGTGGACGTAGGCCATTCTTATAAGGCTGAACCACTTTAAAATTCTTTGTCTCATTTAGTTATCTGTGATTGAATAATTAGAGTGATCTAATTTTTTTACATCAACATGTATAATTGTTAACGTTGATCACGAGGGACTTTAGTGTCTAAACACAATTTAGGGGGCGCAATGTGTGTGTGTGTGACTTTAGTGTCTAAATAATATTTATACCATGTAATAATATTATAAATGACTAGGGAAGTTTGAAATATATTTAGTGTCCATTTTTTTCTCTCTCTCCTTTGTGTACGTGTGTGTAGTGTGTTACATGTGTGTGTGGGTAGGGGGTGGGGGCAATGTGTGTGTGTGCTGCATGTGTGTGTGTATATGTGGGTCTATGTGTGCATTAGTGTGTGTGTGCGTAGCGTGCTGCGTTTGTGTGTGTGTGTGTGTGCTGCGTGTGTATTGTTATTATTGGTATTGGTATTGGTATGTATTTTTATTATCTAATTTGTGCATTAATTCAAAGTTCATATACATGTTTATACTAATAATAACAATTTTTGCAGAAAATGACTTCATCAGGGCGCGGTAGCGGAGGTAATGAGGACTCCTCGGCCAGTAGGGCCCCAAAATGGGTCAAATTGGGTGTCGTCGTCGAGAATAAGATGGCATTATTAGCTAGATCCCTATAGTTATTGAAGGCAATTTTCGGCTTGGGGTACACTGATTGGAGGGCCGTGCCTATTGACCTCAAGATAAGCATCTGAGGGGCACTACACGTTGTGCATTTAATATTTATATTTATATTTATAACTGTAACACTTACTTACAGGATGATTTATATTTATTTGACATGAACAATTTGGCCTATCCGTATATCTCTGTGCCCCCACGTTGGAGCAATTGAGGGATCAATATAAGACGTGGAAGAAGAATTGTGGGCTAGGTACTTTGGGAAGACCCGAGAGTACATTCTGAGACTCCGTGAAAACATCCCCCCAAGGAGCCGATCGCATTGGCACGGTGACAAAAGTTTATCGGCAATGAGACCAGTGTGCGAAAATTGGCATCTCGCCAATCAGGGAGGGACAACCGGGCGAAAAAGGTGGATGTGCACTACTCCGGGTGGACTTCTTACGCCGAGGTGGAGCATAGGATGACAAATTTTTATTTTTCTTTAAATTTAGTTATTCTAATTTAGCATTACTTTGCGTTACTTACTAATTATGTATTATTTTTATTTCAGGACACGGGAGTGGCCCTGGGGGTAGGCCACATAGGCTCGATGCCTATGTGGAAATTCGAACGAAAAAGGGCAAGGACAAAGAGGTGGCCCCGAGAGTCACAACCACCATTATAAGTTAAAAATGTTAAATTTTTTTAATTATCTTATAATTTTTTTATTTACTTAATTGACTAATCATGTACTTTTTATTTTTTCAGGCAAAGCTTAAGGAAGTGCAAGAGTCGCAGTCTGATGTCGACAAAGTATCTTTAGCTACGGATGCACTTAGCCAAGTGCTCGGGCCGGATCGTAATGGGAGGACTAGGGGGTGAGATCGTGGGTGGAAATGTCTAGGATCATTGGCATGGAGATGATAAATAACGGGTTGGCACATAAGGTGGACTCCCATGACGATAAGCTATCAAGGTTTGAGAAGATGGTCGTAGATATGTACGCATGAAGCATAAGTTGGGCAAGGGCAAGGGCAAGGACAAGGTGGTATAGGTAAATGAGGATGAGGACGAGGACGATGACGCCAATGCCACTTCTTCATCGTCGATACGCACGGACTTGGCACCATATGATGATCCATTTCCCATCGTGACCCCCGTCGAGCGACGTATGTCAATAATTGGTTGGTCGAGCGTGCATATACTCGACATATATTGTGGGTTACCGATAGCGAGGGGGTTTAGGGATTCGAGATTCCTCTCGAGTATGCCGGTTCATGGAGATACCCTCCAAGACATTGAGGCAAGAGTGCGCGTCACACATGTCGTGGAGGGAAAAGATAACTCACCTTTGTGGTTGCACGCACAATGCGATGTTTAGCATATTACGGGGTATCTCAATTCATATGTCATGTGGCCTTCCTTCCTCCTCCGATCTGCTAAAGATTGACATTATTTCTATCTTTTTTATTTGGATATTGGATTGTATTTGTATTTTTTTATTTTAGTACATGTTGGTTCGGATATGGATGTTTTCATTTCTATTTTATTTGGATATTGATTACATGTGCCATGATTTCGTATATTATTTGTATTTTATTTGGATATATACTATTTGGACATGTACAATTTTGCTATAACAAGTACAAATATACTGTTGGGTAGTGGCAGTGACCATATTACCCAACAGTTTTTTTTTAAATTCTGCCCAGAATTATCACGGTAAAAAACTGTGATAAGTCCATGATAAAGAAAATTGTAATGGGCTTGTCACGATCTTTGATTGTGATAAAAGACTTATCAAGGTCAAAGACCGTGACAAGTTTAATGAACTTGTTACGGTCTTTAACCGTGACAAGTCTGTGATAACAAAAGTTATCACCCCTATACTTGTCACGATCATTGACCTTGACAATTGGACTTGTCACGGTCAATGACCGTGATAACTCGATAGTTTTGGTGTAGTGATAATTGATGGTTGTCTATTTTAAATTGTTCTTGTGACCTTTGTGCAATTAAAATGGGATTGAATGGCCTAAAATTTAAATAAGAGATGTTTTAGGTCGTTTGAACGAAATGCTAAGTTGTTCAAATGAGATTCAAATCTCGTTAGAACTAAGATTAGGTCATTCGAATATCTACTTCAAATGACCATCGTACGACCATTCTCTTTTCACTTTTGACTAGTCTTATTAGATCCTTGTTGGAACCATGTTCGAACGAGATATGTATTATCGTTCAAATGAAGTCTAGTTTTGTTCAAACGAGACTGTAAAAAAATTAGATTTATGCAAATTTAAATGTGCTATCGCGATGAGAACCATTAGATCATTTGATTCGTCAATCTCTCGATGAAGTAGATCAATCGGAATTAGAGGTTTTGGCGGATCAATAGGTAAAAGCCTAGGAGGTTTGGGGGTATAAATAAGAGAGAGGAGAGTGTTAACTTTCCATCAGATTTTTAATCTCTCTCTCTATTTCCAAGTTCCTCCCTCCATTTCCATCTTCCTCCACCCATCTCCAAGGTTTATACCTCCATTCCAAGCCTTATTTTAGCCATTTTCAAGATTGTAAGACCCATTTTAAGCCTTGTCCAAGGAAGAAGTTGGGTTGAAGAATTATTCTTAAAGTTTTAAGTGCTTTCAAGTCATAATTTTCTAGGTTCTTCTCTTCAAACCCAAGGTAGGGTTTTTCTTACAATGATTTTAAGTTTAAAACATAAGCTACCTGTTAGGATGCATGCTAAAATGTAAATACCTTTGCAAGTTATTTACTAGTATGTTTCTTTAATGTTTTGTTATGAAAAATGCAAGTTTTAAAGAAAACTAAACTTGAATAGATTTTTTAAGAATAAGAATCATTTTAATCTTTGAATATGATGAATATGAACATAATATATGATTTTATGTTAATATCATTTTTGAACTCATATTATTGGATTTCTAGGTTGAAATTCTTCCTCAAATGTTCAGAGTCTTAGAGTATGTTAGTAGAGGACATATAAACATGATAAATGAAGATTGAAATGAATTTCAAGTTAAGATATAAAAGTTGGTAAATTTAATCCCTAAATATATTGTAAAATGCTAATAAAATCAGGAAAAA
The DNA here is from genome assembly GCA_949130495.1 of Sambucus nigra. Classification (NCBI taxonomy): domain Eukaryota; kingdom Viridiplantae; phylum Streptophyta; class Magnoliopsida; order Dipsacales; family Adoxaceae; genus Sambucus; species Sambucus nigra. The sequence goes on along the minus strand of OX422217.1, from coordinate 360,185,980 downwards.
TGATGTTTACGATAACATATGAATATAAGGATAAAATGGACATTTTGGTAAAAATATGGGTCCTAGTAGTTGGACTTCATCATTTGACATTATCGGTCGATTTTGTGAAACAAATGAAATGGAATAAAATCGATATGAAACACAGACGTGAAACGAATAGTGATGAAGGTGATGGTATAATATAGACATTTAATAAATGTTTAAACACTTTAATATGGACTCGAATGCAACCAGAAAAGAATTAAGAAGGGTCCGGAGCTCTGGGGTGAAACACCACCGATCAAAGCATACGGTGGCATCACCTGCGGTGTGGAGACCATTAAAGTATGTAGGTTATGTGGTGCATTGCAAGAAAAGATAATGAGAAAAGTGAAAGATAATAATACAAAGGTTGTGCCTAAGAAAATGTGAAAAATAACCTAATGGAAGGTATGTGGTAAATGATACTAAGGATAAAATGATATAATTGGTCTTTAAGTAAATAGCTTAAAATTGGGTTAAGTGTGGGTATGAGCATATAGCTCAGGTGGCGTTGCATGGTAGTTTAATTTATACTCTTTAAATGATAACGCTTTCGGAATTGTTAAAATAAACATTATATGTATAGTATTTTCTCATAAAACTGTATAGCTTAGTACTCCCCAACCTGCTGAGAGTTTTGCTCACCCCTTACTTTTATGTTTAAACCCCTACCCCCAGGTACCTCCGGTGGAAACGTTGGCAAGGACATTGATAAGGCTCTAGAGGGTACTAGTCGTCGTTAGACCTTTACTAGGATATTTTCAAAAATTGTGTTTCAGGACATTTGAATTCATGGAACTTTAAACAATCTTATATTCCGGTCTTAAGCCACTTGTTGTAATAATACAAGAGTTTTATGGTTTATCTCCCTTACTATTAGCATTGTTGGATTTAACGAAAATTTTCTAAATAAATTTAGCTAATTAACTTAATTACTTAAAGCAGTAACCTATTTCTTAAATTACAACCTCTTTAAAATGGTACAAATTAAAAGATTTGCTTATATAATAAAATTGAACTTTTCCTCTCCCCCCTTAGAACCTTGACTCGAGTGCAGGTTGACCCAACAGTAGCCTAAATCTGGGTCAGAGTGTTACAAATGGTATCAGAGCATTAGGATCCTCATGTGTGATGGAGTGTTTTACACTTTCTTAGTACGTTTGCTTATGTGTTTCATTATATTTTTCACTTTCGTTTATTGAACTCTTCTTTCTTGTGTAGATGACTAAATGTCGTAGTGGTGCTGGTGGATCTGGGAATAACGAGATCAAGCGTATGAAAAAGGTTGTGCATCAGCTTATCGACTCCCTATCTCATCAGAAGAGAGCCAACCGCATTGGGATGATTGAAAGAACCACTTCAACCTCTATTTTGAAGTAGCTCAAGAGGCTAAACCCTCCGGCCTTCAATGGGGAAACTGGTCCCGATGTCGTAGAAGAGTGGCTGGATGAGGTCACCAGGGTTATGGACATTCTTGACGCGCCAGCTAGGCATAAGTTCCAGATATCGAACTATCAGCTCACTGAGAAAACTCAGCGTTGGTGAAGAACTTACTCAGTCAGCGTGACGGAGATTGTAGACTGGGAGGGTTTTAGGGTTGCATTTCTAGACCGGTCATTCCCTTCACTACACCAAAACACTCATTTTATAACAAGCTATTTTTGGTATTACTAACAGTATTTTACCATTACTATTTCTTTCAGTACATTACCGTTACTAATCTGAGATAAGAGTTACTAATATTAGTTCAATATTTTAAGTAATTATTTTTCTTAAAAACTAGGTTAAAATTTTCCCCTAAAGACGACTCTCTCCAAAAATTCTTACCTGCTTTAACATCTCCCAAACCTGAATCTCTCCAAATAGCGAAGCCCTCCAAATATTCATACTCCGTGTTATCGCTGAAGCCACCTAAATCGTGAGGTTTTCGTGTCATCTCCGAAGACAAATCATGACCTAGGGTTATGTGTCATCTTCAAAGCTCTCCAAACCGCGACCTGTTCAACCTAGGGTTTGGAAGAACTAGGCACGTCTCTCTCTCTCTCTCTCTCTCTCTATATATATATATATATATATATATATATATATATATATATATATATATATATATATATATATATATATATATATATATATATATATATATATATATATATGTTGTGGTGTTATTTATGGTGGTTATGGTGTTATGGTTGTGTGGGTGATTAAAGATACTCTTCAAACTACTATGTAAAGACGTATTTTCTTACATTTAGAGTTATATGCTACCGATGACCAAGTTATAATCTTGTTTAATATATACTTTAAGACCATATGTGGGTGTTTAAAGATACTCTTTGAACTTCCAATTAGGGGTAGCCACGATATCACCCGAGCTTTTAAATAAATACAGATTCACGTTACACAAATTCCATCACACGTTTCTTGCACAAGGGGTTCGCTCTTATGGTTCGTTATTAGTTCGTGGTGAGGCCATAGGGTAAATCTTTTTATTTAATATAATTTATTATTTGTAGAGAGATGATATATTTATCCATGTTTTGAAGTTAATTCAATAAATAGGATTGGATATATATACACACACACACATACAAAAAGTCTCATATAAGGACTCCCTATGGTGTAGACATATTATTTTTTTTAAATAGTAAAAAATAAATTTTTTTATGAAACTTCATGGATATGATCTTCAGGGTGAGAAGGTCATCTCCAATATGTTTCGTCAAAAAATTCGATAAAAAATTCGTCTAGATGAGGTGATATGTAAAAAAATGGTATAAATATGCATTTTCAACCGTTGAAATGTTGGGTCAGCGCCAACCGCTTTATTAATTGAATTTTTTTATGAAACTTAATGGATATGATTTCTCACTATTGAGATCATATTCATGATGTTTCATAAAAAAAATTCAATTAAAAAGTGAGTGAGATGATCGCGAACATTGCAATAGTCAAAATACATATTTATACCATTTTTTATGTATCACCTCATCTCAACAGTTTTTATTGAATTTTCGGATGAAAAAAATTGGAGATAATCTTATCACCGTAGAGATTATATGCATGAAGTTTCGTCCAAAAAATTATTTTTTTACTATTTAAAAAAATGGTATGTACCGAGATCTGCTCCATAAGGAATCCTTACCAGAGAGGGCCGATCTCTATATATAAATATATACACACATATATACTTGTTTTTCATTTGGTAATTTTGCACAGATCTAATGTTATTAGAATGGGTACGTTCGTGTGCACATGTATACGCACATGTCACTTGATTTGTACATATATATGTATACACACATGTCGCTCAATTTATTTCCTATTCTAACTTTTGATCTCACATGCAGTTATTTATATTAATATTTAAACCTTTATGTTAGTTTTTCTTCTCATTTATTGAAATTTATTTAGCAATTTTATGATTTCTTGTCATGTACTAAATGATTTAATTCATGTTTGTATTTTAGGGTTTTAATTTTGCAATTTAGAGTTTTATTTTAAGGTTTTTAACTGTAGAAGCACTAGATTTATCCATAATTAAAATAAATGAAGCAAGAGGCTTACTTTTGGAGTTTAGTTCTTTTTAGATCAAATGTTTTGATTTTGTTTAATCAATTATGATTTTTAAGTGTATATGTATATATTGATTGTGGCGAATTGTAGGATTTGAGTTTGGAAGGGGCCAAATGTGGAATTACATTTTTTGTTGAAAATTTTATTTTCGTCAATTGGAGTTTTTTTTTTATAGTTGACATGTTGAAAAGTTTTTTCAATAGATATGCAATGTTGTTGTAGTTGTTAGATTACTACAATTTTTTTGTAAAGTAGCATTTGGAGGGGTATAATGTGATATTTTGCTTTCCTAGTTATAAGGTGATATTTTTTATTTCATGGGTTAGAGCTATGGTGTGATAAAAAAATTGTATGTTCTAGTTGTGATTTTATTTACGCGTGTATTAATAATTTCATTTTTGTATATTGTCATAGAATTTGTGTGTAAATCATGATTTTTTTGGTAATGGAGAATGTCATAAATATTGAACAAATAGTGGATGAATGAGAGGAGTAGAATAAGTGAGGTGTACACAAATGGAGTTGTGCCTTTTCTTAATGTTGCAATCGTAAACAATGGCCATCAGTTCTACTTTTCCTTATCCATGTGTTAAGTGTCGAAATAAGAAACATTTCACTGCGATAGATATCAAGGGTCATTTGATAATGGATGGTATAGACATGACACATATTAAGTGGGTTTTGCATGGTAAAACACTATCATTGAATCTAACATGTCTCGTAGTAGAACCTATTGATTGTGAAGGACATTATGAAGATGATAACAGTGAGAATGAAAGGTTACAAAACTTTGTTGACGCATGTTACGGAGTGCACGAACAACATTGTGTAGAACCCGACCAAGAAGGATTCTCTGAAAAATCGTATGTCGTCAATGAGAAGTATAATTAATATAATAAATTAGCTATTGAGAAATTGTATCGTTCATGTGAGGGTCCTAAGACTACTTTCTCTGAAATTGTGGAATTGCATAATTTGAAAAATAAGTTTGGTTAGTTGCGAAATAAAGTGACTTCTCTCTTGTCGGTCTTAAAAAGGTGTCTTCCAAAAGGAAACACATTACATGAAAAATATCCGCACACGAAGAGAATGATGAAAGTCCTAGGGATGAAAGAAAATTACATTCTTGTTTGCATTAACAACTGTATTTTATATTAAAAAGAGAATGAAGATTTGGAGGAATGTCCTCAGTGTAGAGAACCGAGATATACACTGACCTCAAATAAAGGGAAAAGGTTATTCAAAGAATCGATGAAAGTGTTGAGCCATTTCCCTTTAATTCCAAGGCTAGTGAGATTATATACTATACCTTGGATAGAGAATGAAATGACATGGCACCATTGGGCAACAAGTTCATGGGATTATCAGTGATATCCTTATAATTAATCCCAATGGATAATTCTAACAAGCAGATGGCCCTATTTCGTCGAGGAATGGCACAATGTTTGGCTTGCAATAAAAACATACGGGTTCAATCCCCATGGTATTCAGTTTAGTAGTTATAGTTGTTGGCCTGCCATGACTGCACCTTATAATGTGGGCCCTTCTTTGTGCTTGAAGCGTGAGTTACAAATTTTATCGTTACTAATTCCTAGGCCAAAGGCACTGGGTCAAGACGTTGATGTTTTTCTTCAACCATTAGTAGATGCGTTGAAGCAATTATGGGAAGGAGTTCTAGCTATTGATATGCACAAAATGCAACCTTTTACGTTGAAAGATGTGTTGATGTGGGGGATTCATGATTTTCGTGTATATGGGAACTTATCTGGGTGTGTAACACATTGTTACAAAGAAAGTCCTATTTGTGGTGATGACACCTCATCTATTTGGCTAGAACACAACATGAAGATAGTCTACACAAATTATCGTATGTTTCTTAAAAGCGATCATCCTTTAAGGAGTGGTGGAGGTTTGTGACTTAGGACCCAAGAAGTGGGATGCCCCCCGGTTCAACTAAACGGAGATGCACTTATGGAGAAGTTAAGAGACATAAAATATGTACTTGGAAAAGTCTCAAAAGTTCCCGATAAGAAGAGAAAGTCTTATAATGTTAAAGAGAGTGACAATGTCGAAGTTAAAGAAGTTTGGTATAAAAAATCCATTTTTTTACTTGGAATACTGGCGATATCATCAAGTTCGACATGTCCTTGATGTGATACGCATTGAAAAGAATGTTATAGAGTATTTAATTAACACAATTCTTGATGATAACAAAACAAATGATAATAAAAATGGGCGATTGGATATGAAGGATATGGGCATATACAACGGTCAATGGCTTCAAGTTGATGGACGCACAGGAAAAACGATAAAAGTAATAATACCATTTATCTTGGATATAGAAGAAAAAAGACAATTTTGCCAAATTTTGAAGGACTTAAAGCTTCCTACCAGTTTTTCCTCTAACTTGAGAAATGTAGTAAGTCTTAGTCCCCCGTCTTTGCACTCTTTAAAGTCGCATGATTATCATGTTATAATGGAACATCTGCTACCTATGTTGCTCCAACATGCCATTTCGAAACATTGAGATTTGGGAAGAGCAATCAAACAATTAAGTTTGTTCTATAACATGTTGTGCTTTGAGGTCCTGATTCCGTAAGATATCCAAAGAGCCAAATACATGGTTGTTAAAGCATTATGCATGTTGGAAAAATATTTCCCACATATGTTTTTTAATATTAGCATTCACCTCACTGTGCATCTAGCAGATGGACCAACCGACGCTCATTGGATGAATCCGTTCGAAATGTGATATTTTATCTTTTAATATAATAAAATATGCACCATTTAAGTTAATAATGCTTGTTATTAATTTTTACTACCTTATACAAATAGGACGATGAAAGATTTTAAAGATATACCTAGCGATAAGCGATATGTTAAAGGTTCCATTACAGAATCCTTCGTTGTGGCTGAATCTATTAGATATTGCATGGAGTACATGCCAAATCCATTCGATGGAAATCATAAACGCTCAAGTGAATCCTTTTTAGAGTAAGGTGGAGAGTTCTCTGATGAAGGGCCTTTGGCTGATGATAAGACTATAACGTTGGGAACCGTACAATTTTAATAAATACGTCGATGGGTATTATTTTGACTTAATGTTGATGGACTTCAAGAGTACTATAGGTTTGAGTTCTTTCATCTGTTTATGTTAATAATTAATTAACATCTTGAGTTATAATTACTTATATCAAACTACATATCGCAATGAGTACGAAGCATCACTGAAATCCGTGTCTCATGCTAAAGGGAAGGGGATTGAAATGACAAAAGTGGAAAAAGAAACTTCTTTTATCCCTTAGTTATCTGAAAAGGTGATTAAACAAATACTAATGTCTTTATTAATCTTTCCATTATGTATTATGAGAAATTAAACATTGTAATAATTATGATTTGTTTCCATCAAACAGTTACTAAAATCAGGAGAGATGAAGACAAATGAAACATTATCGTGGTTTGTTCAAGGACTGGAATTTAAGGCTAAAACATATAAAAAGTATCATGTAAATGGTTTCGTATACTTTCCTAATTATCATGACGATACTATTGTCACATAGGACAACGGTGTTTGCTTGAAGGCATGGACACAATTTCAAGATAGAAAAAGTGATAAGAATCTCACAAATACTTGGACTATGTGCTATGGAGCTATCAAACAAATTATTAAGTTGGACTATACCTTGTTTAAGGAGGTGGTGTTTTATTGTGATTGGGTGAGAGTGGAGGATAAGCCTAATTATTGTAAGCTTTGTCCGGACTCCAACTTATTGATGGTAAATTTTGGTAAGTTTAAGAGCTTTGATAACGAGTATGATGAGCCTGCCATTATCGCATCTGAGGCTAGTCAAGTATTCTATTCGAAAGATCTTAAAATCCCAATTAGTGGGTTGTTATACATTCATTGAAGAGGTTGACGAGTCAAGTGGACGACTTAGAGACACCATCAGTCTTCCAATTTATTCTTGAAGACCGACCGCATTTGGAAAGTTTGCTCAAGCAATACGACTCCATTTAGTTGTTTTAATATTTTCTTTTGGATATTGTAATCGTCGAAATCTTTTTTGTTTGGCCAACATGACTACATTTTGTTTTGCCTCATTGCTAATATATAAATTTATTGGTGGTATGTTAACCGTTGAAAGTAGTATCTTATGATTTCTATATGTATCTCTATCAATATGTTAATGATAGAGTAATTTGATAATTCAATACTTGCTAGTTTATGACTGTTATTTCCATTATTGGAACCTATTTTTTGTTTTGGCAGCACTGTATTGGGCGTTATGGTTTGAAGTGCAAATGGTGGTTCAAAGCAACAGACATCATCAACACCGCAACAAATATCATCTGCTCCGTAACAAGAATTAGCCGATGGATGTTTGAAGCAACCTACTGTAAGTGAAAATAAAATGAAGCAAGAAGAAATGGATAAAAAGGCTAAAACATTACAATATATGACCCAAGATGGTAAAATGATGGTCACCGTTCTAGTGCATGGGAGTATAGTCAGTCAGTGGAGTGGGAGATGGAGCACTCATGTCGGTGATCTTGTTAGATCTTATGTCCCGATTAGTTACAAACGTTGGAGAGTTGTTCCAGATAATTACAAAGATGGTGTTTGGAACGATTCAATGGTAGGATTTGAGTTAGATGTTTAATCGGAGATGGATCGCCCATTGATTGAGAAAAGGTTTGCACAGAAGTTTAGGACACACAAAATTAATATGAGATGTTTTTTGCCTACCGAAGACCATCCCGGAGTCCTGTTGGAAGGTGTTGATCCCAATGTATGGAGATTGTTTTGTGAGAACGGAAGTAAATAAAAAAAGAAGTCACAAATCATTCAAAATGCCAAGAATCAAACCAATTTAGAATATTCCCATACATTTGGGTGTCACACCTATGCTGCTTTGCAATATGAAATGGTATGTATCATAATTTTTTTCAATTATCAACACTACTTTTGTGTATAATAGGTGATATTTTAATTTTAGGTTCAATCCAACCCAATACAAGAATTAACGCGAGTAGATACATGGCTTTTGGGACATGAGGACAAAACAGGGAATGTCCTAAATAGTGCTAAGCTTTGCTATGTGCGTATTTACTCGAAAAGAATAGTATTTTTAGTATTATTTATTTCTTTTATTAATGAAATTTTCTCAATCTAATTTATAACTATCATTTGATAGGATAAAGTAAAGGATGTGGTGGACAAAAGAAAGAGCGAGAGTGTAGAGGGTAGTAGAAAAAGCCAATGCATAGAGAACGATGAGTTGATAGAGGTTTTGGGGAAGGAGAAAAAGGGGGGAGTTCTTGCAGTTTGTACCCTTATTCCGAAGAAGCAGTTAGTACATTTACGGGTGGCAAAGGCCAAACTTAAACAAAAAAAGAAGGAAAATGATGATGTAAATGCATTGAAGGAAGATATCACCTCTTCCGTTAATATAAGATTTGAGGAAAATAACACAAAAATTCTGGTATATATGTATTTTATATAATTTTATTTATTAAACAGACCTATTTAGATATAATATATATTAACTTACTATTGTTTGATCCATTTTTTCATAGCGTGCTATACAAAGTTTGGTTTAGGCCTTCAATGCTCAAAACGAAAAGGGTCCACCAATCACACCGATAAGTGAGTATGCATCCAATACAAGTCTGTCGCATAGGAATCTCTCTAAAAATTTCGATAATGTTTTAGCATCCGCTTCTCGTCCTTTTTGTGTGACCACACCTTCTCCTACCAACAATCCCAAAGTCATCTTGCTTGATAGGTATAATGAAGAATTGTCAAGGGGAATGTCGTGACAGATGAAACACAGAATATATGTCATGGTAAGCGAGTTTGAATTGGGGAGAGGAAAGTATATGTGGAAGAAGTGATGAAGACGAATGCTACAAGGTGGCCAATCCACTTTTGTCGACCTAGTCTTGGGGGAATATTTGATTTGGTTGGATTTTTGGCCTAAATATGTTTAGTTTATGTTATGAACTTTGTTTGAGCTATCTATATATGGACTTAGTTTGCATTATATTTTTGTTGTGAACTTTGTTTGAGCTATCTATATTTGGACTTAATTTAAAATATGTTTTGTTGTGAACTTTGTTTGGATCTAGCTATATTTGATTTGGACTTAATTTGCACGATTTTTTTTTTTTATTATAAAACCCCTTTTAACTCTACCAATGCTAATATTTATTTGATCATTTTCGGTCCCAAGCCCGGATAAAGGAAGAGGGAAAGGTAAGCATATGTTTAATTTTGAGTTCTCAATCTTAATTTTGTTCATTCAACTGATATTGTTATTGATTCATATCGACAATTCAGATTCAAACGGTGCTAGGGTAGTAAAACCACACTTATACCTACTCAACCATACCCTGTTGATCATCCTTCTATATCTATTCAAGAATAAAGATGTACTTACATGGCACTAGACATTTCTGAATTTGTATTTGAAGAATAAAAGTATGTTTTAGAGAGATGGAATTACTGACCTTCAATGGAAAACTAGCCATTAAATATTTCGATTGCCCTCTGGAGCTCTTTTGAACGGATCAGTTTCGATATGTATATCTACTGCAAGGGTGAATTACAATGTTGAAAAATGGTTAAAAAGAAGTCATTTTTGTAAGAAGTTAGAAAATAGTAAAAGAAGAAAGCAGTGGATTTGTGATATGTTCTCTTACTTTCCCGAATTTCCATATAATCCAATTGTTACAAACCCCCAAAAGGATTGGATTCCATAAAAATTCAGAAAAGTATGAGAACATCTCACAAATCTGCTCATCCCATTTTCCATTATTTTTTCCAACTTCTATAAAAAATAAACTGTTTTCAATTATTTTCCAACTTTTCAATTAAAATCACCCTAAGATGATTGTGGTGGCCAAATATCCATCTCAATAATTCTGCGTGTGTTGTTGTTTGATTATATAAATTTCCATTTGGCTAGTTCTCTTTTAAATTCTTGATTTGGATTTTCTTTCTATCGTAGTTTACTTGATTATATGATAGTAGATAGTTTTAGATTGCAGATGTCTGGTCCTGTGGCATAACGTTGTATGTTATGTTAGTAGGAGCATACCCTTTTGAGGAACCCGAAGATCCTAGAAATTTTCATAAAACCATTGGGGTGAGTTCACATATATTATTTTTACTGCATGAACGATCGCCTTTCCTTTCCAATATAATTCGTAGCTATTAAAACTTTGATAACTTGTATTCTTAACAGAGGATAATGAGTCTTCAGTACTCAATACCTCAATACCTGATTATGTGAATGTTTCTGTCTGTATTCATTTTTTTCTATTATCTATGCTCACATTTTTTCAGAAGTTGATTTTTCAACTGAATTTTTGGAGGCCCTTCATCTTTTACTTAAATAATATTGTGGATTAATATTATAACATGGTTTAAAGTAAGCCCAAACTTTGAATGTATTGATTTATGTTTTAAATAATAGCCATTGAACTCTTAAGCACAAATCAATACATAGAGGACATATTAGCGAGTAAAGAAAAAAAGAGTCAAATATTGAATGGAGATATAATTACTCTAATGAATATACTCGCCAATTATTAATCAAAGAGTTTGCATAGATTACAAGCCTTTCATGCCCCAACTACAACTTAATTATATACTAGCCTACCAGTACCAGTTAACCAACCTTCTTTCCTCTCTCTCACATAATAATTGTTTGGCATATATCATGGCACTATCCCAGCTGGACTAATTCTAAATGAACCGCAAATTTGTACCGCCTGGGAACCGCATCCTTTTTTCTTTTTCTTTTTAAAGTTTCTTATACTTTTGTTTTTATATGGAAACAGTTTTTATATATATAAAAAAATTGTTTTTCTATTATTATAATTTTTTTTAATTAAAAAGAAATAGTTTTTCTAATAAATAAAAAAAACAGTTTTTTTTAATTAAAACTTAACAGTTTTTTATTAAATTTTTTTCCATAAATAAAAATAAACTATGTTTATTGACATGATGATATCGCGATTGATTACCGTCGCTGGCGCGAACCCACATTCCAGTCCCACATCATTTGTTGAATGTGGGTCCGCGCCATCGACACTAATTAATCGCGATATTTTTTCAATAAAAAATATCGCGATTAATTAGTGCCGCTGGCGGGAACCCACATTCCAGGACCCACATCATTTGTTGAATATGGCTCCGCGCCAGTAGCAGTAATTAATCGCAATATTTTTCAATAAAAAATATAGCGATTAATTAGTGTCGCTGGCGCAAATTCACATTCCAGGTCCAACATCATTTATTTAACGTGGATCCGCGACAGCGACACTAATTAATCGCGATATTTTTTGAATAAAAAATATCCCGATTAATTAGTGCCACTGGCGGGAACTCACATTCCAAGACCCACATCATTTGTTGAATGCGGGTCCGCGCCAACGGGACTAATTAATCGCGATATTTTTTCAATAAAAAATATCGCGATTAATTAGTAGCGCTGGCGTTGACCCACGTTAAACAAATGATGTGAGCCCGGGAATGTGGGTTCGCGCCAGCTGCACTAATTAATCGCAATATTTTTTTCAATAATTAAAAAAACTGTTTTATAGATTTTTTTATTAATAAACATATATTTTTTTTATTTATGAAAAAAATATTTTTTTTAATTTTAATTAAAAGATGTTTGATTTTAATATTTTTTTTTTTATATTAAGAGGGAAACTGTTTTTTTTTATATATAAAAAACTGTTTTTATATCAACAAAAAAATTAAAAACTAGAAAAAAAAAGGAAAAGAGACAAAATGCGGTCTCCATGCCGGATGCTTGGCGGTTCACCTAGAGTATCTCATCCCAGCTGTTAACTAGCAGCAGGGGCGAAGCCACAGGTGGGCAGAGGGGGGCCACGGTCCCCTCCAAACTTCAAAAAACCAACAAAAAAAATACCCATTTTCTATTTATAAAGCTCACAACCACAAGCCCACAAGATTATACCTACATATCTATATTACCCATTTTCCACTGCCTTTAACCTAACTAACCTTTTAACTTACATCTATACTCTACTTCATCACTTCAGCAGCCAAAATATTTTCCTTCTCAAAATCATCATTCAAGCCTTGATCCATTAATTCAATTCAAGGTTTCAAGGTATCTTTCTCTCCATTGACATTTAATCTACTGTTATTATTGAGACAAATTTTATTTACTATTATTAGGGACTGATTTTATTAGTATAATATTAGTATTAACTAGTTAGTATTAAAAAAAATAGTTAGTATTAATTTTATCTACTAGTTAGTATTAATTTTACCCATATTGTAATTTTTTATATGTTATTGGAGTGTTCAATGTTATGCTTAATATATGATAATTAACTTTTTTTTAGGAAAAATGATAAATTTCAATTGTTTTATTTTTGTGTTGTAGAAATATGGGAAAATCAAAGATCCTTGCTTCATTTTTCAAGAGAAAATTTGCTGAAAGTGAAAACAGTTTTTCTTGAGACTGTTCAAAATTCGGTAAGTGAAACACTTGAACACCGAACTTTATAATGTCGTACCTGTATTTTGGTAATAATTGTTTATTTTGATGCAATTATTATATTTTGATGGTGAATGTATATGATATTGTTGGGAAAAAAATTCTTATGGTTAATATATTTTTAGTGCTAAAATATTGTCTAAAATGTAAATAACCTTAAAAAAATCGTCTCGGGGGTCTCGCCCCCGAACCCCCGGTATATTATGGTCCCCCCCCAAAATAATTTCCTGCTTCGCCCCTGACTAGCAGCTACATTGTCAGATCTTAAATGTATTGAAATTCAATAAATGCACTTATGGCGGTGATCGGAAGTTGTGTCAATTTCTAGCAAGAAAAACTTGTCCCAGGAAAACAACGGTATTGATTGACAAGTATAACTATAAGCATATAAGTGGAGCTCTGAGGTGGTGGAAGAGGCAGAGAATTTCATATTCTCGTTTGAAAAGTCTTATTATTTCGAGATCACTGTGTCATTGGCAGTTGCCTTTGGAATTTGAAGTGTAGGAGGAGACGATGATATCAAAGTGGGAGTGGATGAAGGGGAAGAAGCCCGGAAGCATGTATACATTATCGACAAATGTGGCTAATACAAAAGACTTAAAGTTTGGATAGATACAAAAGACAAATGTGGCTAATACAAATGTTGCGACAACTGATTAGCACCCACTATCACGCAAGGTGGCTAATACAAAAGACTTATTGTCTGGATAGATACAAACACTAACAAGTATCTACTTACACAACTAAGAAACCTCAACGAGTCAAAATCATGCAGTTACTTATTTTTAAAGTTAAACTTTGGAACAGTTTTATTTCCAATTTTTTGCATGTGTTGATAATGAAGGCATAGGTGTTTCTTGTGTCTTTCTATCTGTATGGTTAATAGTAATGGCTCAATTTTCTTTCGATGTGATGTAACATGCTTAGATATGGAATGTAAATAAATTTTATGATTTTTGTCAATTTATGGTAGACATTAATAATTAATTGTAGTCAAGGAAGGGTTGAACTTGACATGTACATTTTTTTCCTTTTGGTACAGTTTGATGAGCAGAAGGATCAAGTGGTTGTTGAGCGAATCTTGCGTGTTGTTCCTCGATGCGCAATGCCCAAATACTGTTAGTCGAAACCAACTATAGTACTTGTCTTTGTAGTCATTTGTTTTAATGATGTGTATTGTTAATGTATCCATTTTCAGGCACTGGAAAAGCTAAAGTGTAAGTTGGCCGAAGTTGAGGCTGCACTAGAATCATAAAAAAAATTCCCTGTAGATACAAGCCCGCAAGTTGATGCTGTTCGATTCTACAATGCACAAAGACACCTTGTGAGGTTTTGTTTAAATGAGGAAGTGACTCATTAAAACAAAGTCTGGATAGGTACTTTGAAAGGCATCAAATATGGATGTGCGAGATTCAAGAGAGGGTAGAATTGCTTGGAAGAGCTGTATGTCTTTCTTATTTGCTGGCATTATAAAGAGTAGGTTTCCTCGCGTTGGGTATCTTTGTTTAATTTTATTTGTACTTTAGAATGGGGAATCCTCGCATGTTCAGAGAATTTTTGACAAGGAAGCACAAGCAATGCAATCAACCTGCACCTCATCTAGGATGCTTGAAGAAGCTACTGCAATTGGGGTGGCCATTCTTTTCAAATATTTAGAACAAACAACAAAGGGATCGCGTCAAGGTATTTGCAATTAAGTAGATTCTTCAGTTCATTTTTTCTTACCAAGTTCTCTCTATGATGTCGAAGTTTTATTTTTTTGGATCAAATACCAAAAAAAATTTCAAATATTTTATAATACACTTAGTTCAAGCATTTTATTTTGTACCAAAAGATCATTTATTCTCTTATCTTTAAAGGTCCGTGCCAGCAGCATGGTAAACTTTTCTTCGCATGGTGAAGGATTTCTTTGTGCAAAATAAAAAAACTTGAACTAAACGTATATTAAAAAAAATTCGAGAAACTATTTGATATATGATCCATTTTTGTATTAACTATGTTTTGGTTCTTTTTACAGGTGGTCATGAACTCATCGTCAGTATAGGAAATTCAGGTAGGCGATTGGCATGTTGTAAGAGCTAAGTATCTTGTTAAGGCAATTTATCTTTCAAATGCACATATATTGTGAACACGTGTTATTTAATTGATCAGTGTCTTAGGATACTAAATGCACGGATACTGAATGCACATATATTATCTGGACACATTTTGTAATTGGTTCTTTGGTGAATTTATCCATACGTCACACTATGTGCTTCTACTCTAATAACACACAATTGCACATTATAATTCATACAATTGTAATTTTTATTTTTTATTTCATCTAATTGTAATGATCAATTAGTTACGTTTCATCTTTTTTTTCCAAATTGGAGAACGGCTCATGAATTAATTAAATTTTTTGAGTTTCTTTGATTTCTGTACTCGAGGCATTTCTTATATTCCCATCCAGCTCGACCATTGGGTTCGGAGGACTTGGTTTGGAGAATGGTTCATTACTTCTATCATTTTAAGTGTACTTTTCACTTTCACTCGTGTTTGTTTAAACTTTTTGTTATTTAAATTTTAGAAAGCAATGTCAAATGAGTAACCGTGTATGCGAACTAAGATTTTTTTTTAATTTGCCGTCTCCTTAGGCTTCATTTGCCATGTCATCATAACTCTTTGAAATAGTTAACATCTAGTATTATTACACTTATGATGAATGTTTACAGGAGAATTATCCGTAGGACTCATCATCAAAGCCATGGGCATTTCGATAATTAGCAAAAAAAATTGGGTCTTACTTCACCCTTTTTTTGACAGTGATGTGCAATTTTTTTTATACTGTTTGTGTAATTAATTTTACTGGTGGATAATTTTTTTGTACAAATTTAATCTTTTATTACTAAATGTTGATATTATAACTAATATTGTAATTTTATTTTATTTGATAGAATGTCTTTTTTGGATCCTTATCAAGTTTACAGCGTTGCGAGTTGTAGCGTTGATGTCGATGATAACATAACGATAGTTAACAACAACGGACTTCTTTTTTTATATTTCATTTGATTAGTTTTAATATAAAAACATCTCATTTCGAGAAGGTTATATTAGGATGTTATATTGGATACATTTATGAAAATAATGTAACTTTCGGGGTGATTGTATTGTGATGTTTCATTTGTTTGGTTTAAGTTTCTTTTGTAAATAAAGAGTAGAGGTTTATATAAAATGTAAATGTTGAATATAATTCCCTTGTTTATGTGGACTATTCTTCTATATGTTATTAAGATTTGAATAGTGTGGTAAGAATAATTGAATTTGTTTAAATTCAAGATATTAAATCTTGAAAAATATATATATTTTTAAATATCTATTAATATTACTAACGAACATTTACCGTTACAAAATCAGACAAAAGTGTTATAAAAAGGGTGTAATAAGGTTAAAATAGTAACAAAAAATTCTGTTACTACATAAGAATTAGTAACGACAAAATATTATTGGTAAATTCAGAATTAGTAACATGATTTTACTGTTACTATTAATAACAGTAAAATTATGTTACTAATTTTGTGCCCCACGCCTTTTTTCTAATGGAAAATTCCGTTACTAATATTTTTAGTAACGGTAAAATACCGTTACTAAAGGCACGTTTTGGTGTAGTGCTTAGGCATTCAACGATGCCAAGAAGGATGAATTCCTTCATTTGATCCATGGAAAGATGTCTATTAACGAGTACCAAGTCAAGTTTGAGAGCCTGCCCAAGTATGTGGACACAATTCAAAAGATGACGCTGAAAATATGAGGATGTTTGTCAAAGGCCTTAACCTTAGCATCCGACGAATTATGTTAGGTTTGGATCTGCCAAACTTCAGGGCCACAGTTAGGAAGTCCATCATGCTTGAGCTTGAGGCAGATGATGGTAAGGCTATTTGGGAGAAGAAGCGGGAGATGAGTGGGTCTTAGGGAAGTAACAACAAGAAGTTCAGGAGAGGTGGTAGGGATTTCTTGGTGAAGCCCAAAGCTGCAATGGGTGTTGGTTCATCCTCTTCTCAATGTACTAATGCATAGCATCCTATAGCCCCTACCGAGTGGATGTGTTATGAGTGTAGGCTTCTAAGCCATCTCAAAAGAGAGTGCCCACATATTTCTTTTGGGAACTAACAGGGTAGCCAACAAATGGTCAAGTTTATACTAGATTGTAGTTCTAGTCACTACACAAAAACTGGCGATTGGTCACGGCCAAAATCCCTGACCAAAGCTGTGGGTCGCGAACTTAGGCCGTGACCAAAAAATGGTCACGGCCGAGAGGGGTCACGACAAATGGTCGCAGACTTGGGCCGTGACCCATGCCGTGACGGGTCGCGACCCTCAACCGTGACAAAAAAATTAAAAAAAAATTGGTCGCGGCCCAAGTTCGTGACCCACTACCGTGACAAAAAAAAAATGGTCGCGGACTTTGTCCGTGACCCACAACCGTGACAAAAAAAAATTAAAAAAATGATCGCGGCCCAAGTCCGTGACCCACAACCGTGACGAAAAAAAATGAAATGGTCATGGAAAAAGTCTATGACCATATTTAACTATAATTTAAAAAAAAAAAAATATTTTTTGGTCCAATCCTAAAATTGGGGGTCCTGTGAGTGCACCGTCGGTTGCTACGTGTAACGTTGGACGCGTACGAGGTATTACAAATATTTATTATTGG
This sequence comes from Sambucus nigra, assembly GCA_949130495.1. Taxonomy (NCBI): domain Eukaryota; kingdom Viridiplantae; phylum Streptophyta; class Magnoliopsida; order Dipsacales; family Adoxaceae; genus Sambucus; species Sambucus nigra. Next base: position 360,168,148 of record OX422217.1, on the reverse strand, counting down.
CAAAACAATAAAAAAAATCACAAATTGAGAATCGAGAACGTTGTTAATAAACAAATATATATACAAACTTAAAAATATTACACGTCTAAATAATTCACAGACTAAAAAAAAAGTTGGGCAAAGTTTCCTCTATTTTCTTGACATTCCAAAACCTGTAAATGTAAAACCTGCTTATTATAAAGCCCGCACGACCATAAAATTCAACAATCAAATTATAAAAGCCCGTACGGCCATAAAACTAAACAATAAAAGCCCGCACGACTGTAACACAAAAAATAAAATCCTGAATGTCTATTGCCTCCTTCATTTGTTCTGCGTGAAAAAATCCTACAAATGATAGGATACATAAAAAAAAATATCAGTAACCAAGTAGTTTAACAAAAAATTTAATCAAGCTGAAAAATTGCATATATGAGCTAAAATTATCCACATATCAATATTTTTAAGCCTAAGTCTAAAAATATGCAAATTATCATTGTATTCTCAAATCGAGAGTCCTGCGGCTGCGGTGTCAGTTCCTACGAGTTACATCGGTCCCGTGGGAGGTGTTGGTGCCACCCACGGGGACGTTCGGATGCTGTTTCAGGTTTTCACCCTCTAACGCCATGTTTTTAAGCCTAAATCTAGAAATATGCATATTATCGTCGTATTCTAAAACCGGGAGTTCCGCAGCTGCGGGGTCAGTTCCTATGAGTTACATTGGTCCCGTGGGAGGTGTTTGTGCCACCCACGGGGCCGTTCATGGGCTGTTTTGAGTTTTCACCCTCTAACGTCATGTTTTTAAGCCTAAGTCTGGAAATATGTAAATTACCATCGTGTTCTCAAACTGGTAGTCTCGCGAGTGCGCAGTCAGTTCCGACGAGTTACATTGATCACGTGGGAGGTGTTGGTGCCACCCAAGGGGCCGTGCGGGGGATGTTTCTAGTTTTCACCCTCTAACGCCATGTTTTTAAGCCTAAGTCTAGAAATATGCAAATTATCGTCATATTCTCAAACCGGGAGTCCCGCGGCTGCTGGGTCTGTTCCTACGAGTTACATTGGTCCCGTGGGAGGTGTTGGTGCCACCCACGGGGCCTTTCGGGCGCTATTTCAGGTTTTCACCCTCAAACGCCATGTCTTTAAGCCTAAGTCTAGAAATATGCAAATTAGTATCGTATTCTCAAATCGGGAGTCCCGCGGCTGTGCAGTCAGTTCCTACGAGTTACATCAGTCCCGTAGGAGGTGTTGGTTAAACCCACAGGGCAGTTCGGGGGCTGTTTCGGGTTTTCACAGTCTAACGCAATGTTTTTATGCCTAGGTTTAGAAATATGCAAATTATCATCGTATTCTCAACTCGGGAGTCCCGTGGCTGCGTGGTCAGTACTTACGAGTTATATTGATCCCATGGGAGGTGTTGGTGCCACCCACGACGCCGTTCGGGGGCTGTTTCAGATTCTCACCCTCTGACGCCATGTTTTTAAGCCTAAGTCTAGAAATACGCAAATTACCATTGTATTCTCAAACCGGTAGTCCCGCGGCTGCGCAGTCAGTTCCTACGAGTTACATCGGTCCCATTGGAGGTGTTGGTGCCACCCACGGGACCGTTCGGGGGCTGTTACAAGTTTTCACCCTCTAACGCCATGTTTTTAAGCCTAAGTCTTGAAATATGCAAATTATCGTCGTATTCTCAAACCGGGAGTCCCCCGGCAGCGGGGGAAGTTCCTATAAGTTACATTGGTCCCATGGGAGGTGTTGATGTCACTCACGGGGCCGTTCGGGGGCTTTTTCGAGTTTTCACCCTCTAACGCCATGTCTTGCGGCCTAAGTCTAGAAATATGCAAATTATCATCGTATTCTCAAACCGAGAGTCCCGCGGCTGCTGGGTCTGTTCCTACGAGTTACATTGGTCCCGTGGGAGGTGTTGGTGCCACCCACGGGGCCTTTCGGGGGCTATTTCAGGTTTTCACCCTCAAACGCCATGTTTTAAGCCTAAGTCTATAAATATGCAAATTATTATCATATTCTCAAATCGGGAGTCCCGCGGCTGTGCAGTCAGTTCCTACGAGTTACATCGGTCCCGTAGGAGGGGTTGGTTAAACCCACAAGGCAGTTCGGGGGCTGTTTCGGGTTTTCACAGTCTAACGCAATGTTTTTATGCCTAGGTTTAGAAATATGCAAATTATCGTCGTATTCTCAACTCGGGAGTCCCGTGGCTGCGTGGTCAGTACTTACGAGTTATATTGATCCTATGGGAGGTGTTGGTGCCACCCACGACGCCGTTCGGGGGCTGTTTCAGATTCTCACCCTCTGACGCCATGTTTTTAAGCCTAAGTCTAGAAATACCCAAATTACCATTGTATTCTCAAACCGGTAGTCCCGCGGCTGCGCAGTCAGTTCCTACGAGTTACATCGGTCCCATTGGAGGTGTTGGTGCCACCCACGGGACCGTTCGGGGGCTGTTACAAGTTTTCACCCTCTAACGCCATGTTTTTAAGCCTAAGTCTTGAAATATGCAAATTATCGTCGTATTCTCAAATCGGGAGTCCCCCCGGCAGCGGGGGCTGTTCCTATAAGTTACATCGGTCCCGTGGGAGGTGTTGATGTCACCCATGGGGCCGTTCGGGGGCTATTTTGAGTTTTCACCCTCTAACGCCATGTTTTGCAGCCAAAGCATAGAAATATAAAAAAATTTCGTCGTATTCTCAAACAGGGAGTCCCGCGACTACGGGGTCAGTTCCTATGAGATACATTGGTCCCGTGGGAGGTGTTGGTGCCACCCACGGGGACGTTCGGGGGCTGTTTCGGGTTTTCACCCTCTAACGCCATATTTTTAAGCCTAAGTTTATAAATATGCAAATTATAGTCGTATTCTCAAACCGGGAGTCCCGCGGCTGCGCAGTCAGTTCCTACGAGTTACATCGGTCCCGTGGGAGGTGTTGGTGCCACCCACGGGGCCATTCGGGGGTTGTTTCGGGTTTTCACCCTCTAACGCCATGTTTTTAAGCCTAAGTCTAAAAATATGCAAATTATCATCGTATTCTTAAACCGGGAGTCTCGCAACTGCGGGGTCAGTTCCTACGAGTTACATTGGTCCCGTGGGAGGTGTTGGTGCCACCCACGGGGCCGTTCGAGGGCTGTTTCGAGTTTTCACCCTCTAACGCCATGTTTTTAAGCCTAAGTCTAGAATATTGCATATTATCGTCGTATTCTCAAACTGGGAGTTCCGCGGCTGCGGGGTCAGTTCCTATGAGTTACATTGGTCCTATGTGAGCTGTTGAAGCCACCCACGGGGACGTTTGGGGGTTGTTTCGAGTTTTCGCCCTCTAACGCCATCTTTTTAAGCCTAAGTATAGAAATATGCAAATTATCGATGTATTCCCAAACCAGGAGTCACGCAACTGCGTGGTCAGTTCCTACGAGTTACATTGATCCCATGGGAGGTGTTGGTGCCACCCACGGGGCCGTTCAGGGGCTGTTTCGAGTTTTTCACCCTCTAATGCCATGTTTTTAAGCCTAAGTCTAGAAATATGCAAATTATCGTCGTATTATCAAATTGGGAGTCCCACAGGTTCGGGTTCAGTTCCTACGAGTTGCATTGGTCTCGTAAGAGGTGTTGGTGCCACACACGGTGGCCGTTCGGGGGCTGTTTCAAGTTTTCACCCTCTAACGCCATGTCTTGCGCCCTAAGTCTAGAAATATACAAATTATCGTCGTATTCTCAAATCGGGAGTCCCGCAGCTGCAGAGTCATTTCCTACGAGTTACATTGGTCCCGTGGGAGGTGTTGGTGCCACCGACGGGGCTGTTCGGGGGCTGTTTCAGGTTTTCACCCTCTAACGCCAAGTTTTTAAGCTTAAGTCTAGAAATATGCATATTATCATCGTATTCTAAAACCGGGAGTCCCGCGGCTACAGGGTCAATTCCTACGAGTTACATTGGTCTCGTGGGAGGTGTTGGTGCCACCCACGGAGCCATTTGGGGGCTGTTTTAGGTTTTCACCCTCTAACTCCATATTTTTAAGCCTAAGTCTATATATATACAAATTATCGTCGTATTCTTTAGCCGGGAGTGTTGTGGCTGTGCTGTCAGTTCCTACGAGTTATATTAATCGCGTGGGAGGTGTTGGTGCCACCCACGGGGCCGTTCGGGGGCCTTTTCGAGTTTTCACCCTCTAACGCTATGTTTTTAAGCCTAAGTCAAGAAATATGCAAATTATCGATGTATTCTAAAATCGGGAGTCCCGCGACTACGCGATCAGTTCCTTCGAGTTACATTGGTCTTGCGGGAGGTGTTAGTGCCACCCACGGGGCCGTTCGGAGCCTGTTTCGGGTTTTCACCCTCTAATGCCATGTTTTTAAGCCTAAGTCTAGAAATACGCAAATTATCATCGTATTCTCAAATCGGGAGTGCCACGACTACGGGGTCAGTTCCTACGAGTTGCATAGGTCCCGTGGGAGGTGTTGGTGCCACCCACGGGGCCGTTCGGGGGCTGTTTCGAGTTTTCACCCTCTAATGCCATGTCTTGCAGCCTAAGTCTAAAAATATGGAAATTATCGTCGTATTCTCAAACCGGGAGTCCCGCGGTTGTGGGATCAGTTCCTACGAGTTACATTGGTCCCGTGGGAGATGTTGGTGCCACCTATGGGGCCGTTGTGATGCTGTTTCAGGTTTTCACCCTCTGACGTCATGTTTTTAAGCGTAAGTCTAGATATATGCATATTATCGTCGTATTTTAAAACCGGGAGTCACGTGGCTACGACGTCAGTTCCTACGAGTTACATTGGTCCCGTGGGAGTTGTTGGTGCCACCCACGGGGTCATTCGGGGGGCTATTTCCATGTTTTCACCCTCTAACGCCATGTTTTTAAGCCTAAGTCTAGAATATGCAAATTATCATCGTATTCTCAAGCCGGGTGTTTCGTGGTTGCGCAGTCTATTCTTATGAGTTATATTGATCCCGTGAGAGGTGTTAGTGCAACCCACAGGGCCGTTCGGGGGCTGTTTTGGGTTTTCACCCTCTAACGCCATGTTTTTAAGCCTAAGTCTAGAAATATGCAAATCATTGTCGTATTCTTAAACCGGGAGTTCCGTGGCTGTGCGGTCAGTTCCTACGAGTTACATTGGTCCCATGGAAGGTATTGGAGCCACCCACGGGGCCGTTCGGGTGTTATTTCGGATTTTCACTCTCTAACGCCATGTTTTTAAGCCTAATTCTAGAAATATGCAAGTTTTTAAGCCTAAGTCTAGAAATATGCAAATTATCATCGTATTCTCAAACCAGGATTCTGTGGCAGCGGTGTCAGTTTTGACGAGTTACATTGGTCCCGTGGGATCTGTTGGTCCCATCCACGGGGCCGTTCGGGGGCTGTTTCGAGTTTTCACCCTCTAACTCCATGTTTTAAAGCCTAAGTCTAAAAATATGTAAATTATCATCGTATTCCCAAACCGGGAGCCCCACAGCTGCGCGATCGGTTCCTACGAGTTACATTGGTCCCGTGGGAGGTGTTGGTGCCACCCACGGGGCCCTTCGGGGGCTGTTTCAGGTCTTCAACCTCTAACGCAGTGTTTTTAAACCCAATTCCCGAAATATACAAATTATCGTCATATTCTGAAATTGGGAGTCCCACGGCTGCGGTGTCAATTCCTACGAGTTATATTGGTCCAGTGGGAGGTGTTGATGCCACCCACGGTGCCGTTCGGGGGATGTTTTGAGTTTTCACCCTCTAACGCCATATTTTGCACCCTAAGTCTAGATATATGCAAGTTATCATCGTATTCTCAAATCGGGACTCCCGCGGCTGCGGGGGTCAGTTCCTACGAGTTACATTGGTCCAGTGGGAGGTGTTGCTGCCACCCACGGGGCCGTTCAGGAGCTGTTTCAGGTTTTCACCCTCAAACGCCATGTCTTTAATCCTAAGTCTAAATGTATGCAAATTATTGTCGTATTCTCAAATCGGGAGTCCCGCGGCTGTGATGTCAGTTCCTACGAGTTACATCGGTCCCGTGGGAGGTGTTGGTGCCACCCATGGTGCCATTCGGGGGTTGTTTTGGGTTTTCACCCTCTAACGCTATGTTTTTAAACCTAAGTATAGAAATATGCAAATTATCGTCATATTCTCAAATCGGAAGTCCCGCGACAGTGGGGTCCGTTACTACGAGTTACATTGGTCCCGTGGTAGGTGTTGGTGCCACCCACGGGGATGTTCGAGGTTTGTTTTGAGTTTTCACCCTCTAACGCCATGCTTTTAAGCCTAAGTCTAGAAATTTGCAAATTATCATCGTATTCTCAAACCGGGAGTCCCGCGGCTGCGAGGTCAGTTCCTAGGAGTTACATTGGTCCTGTGTGAGCTGTTGGAGCCACCCACGGGGCCGTTCGGGGGCTGTTTCAAGTTTTTACCCTCTAACGCCATGTTTTTTAATCATAAGTCTAGAAATATGCAAATTATCGTTGTATTCCCAAACCGGGAGTCCCGCGACTGCGCGGTCAGTTCCTACGAGTTACATTGATCCCGTGGGAGGTGTTGGTATCACCCACGGTGCCGTTCGGGAGCTGTTTCGAGTTTTTACCCTCTAATGCCATGTTTTTAAGCCTAAGTATAGAAATATAAAAATTATCGTTGTATTCTCAAACCGGGAGTCCCGCGTCTGCGGGGTCAGTTCCTACGAGTTGCATTGGTTCCCTGGGAGGTGTTGTGCCACCCACGGGGCCGTTCGGAGACTGTTTCAAGTTTTCGCCCTCTAACGCCATGTCTTGCAGCTTATATCTAGAAATATGCAAATTATCATCGTATTCTAAAATCGGGAGTCCCGCGGCTGCGCCGTCAGTTCCTATGAGTTACATCGGTCCCGTGGGAGGTGTTGGTGCCACCCACGGGGACGTTCGGGGGTTGTTTTGGGTTTTCACACTCTAACGCTATGTTTTTAAGCCTAAGTATAGAAATATGCAAATTATCGTCGTATTCTCAAACCGGAACTCCCGCGACTGTGGGGTCCGTTACTACGAGTTACATTGGTCCCGTGGTAGGTGTTGGTGCCACCCACGGGGATGTTCGAGGTTTGTTTTGAGTTTTCACCCTCTAACGCCATGCTTTTAAGCCTAAGTCTAAAAATTTGCATATTATCATCGTATTCTCAAACCGGGAGTCCCACGGCTGCGAGGTCAGTTCCTAGGAGTTACATTGGTCCCGTGTGAGCTGTTGGAGCCACCCACAGGGCCGTTCGGGAGCTGTTTTAAGTTTTCACCCTCTAACGCCATGTTTTTTAAGCATAAGTCTAGAAATATGCAAATTATCGTTGTATTCCCAAATCGGGAGTTCCACGACTGCGCTGTCAGTTCCTACGAGTTAAATTAATCCAGTGGGAGGTGTTGGTGCCACCCACGGGGCCGTTCGGCGGCTGTTTTGAGTTTTCACCCTCTAATGCCATGTTTTTAAGCCTAAGTCTAGAAATATGAAAATTATCATCGTATTCTCAAACCGAGAGTCCCGCGACTGTGCGGTCAGTTCCTACGAGTTGCATTGATCCCGTGGGAGATGTTGGTGCCACCCACGGGGCCGTTCGGGGGCTGCTTCTGGTTTTCACCCACTACTGCTATGTCTTGCGGCCTATGTCTAGAAATATGCAAATTATTGTCGTATTCTCAAACTGGGAGTCCCGCGGCAGCGGGGTCATTTCCTACGAGTTACATTGGTCCCGTGGGAGGTGTTGGTGCCACCCACGGGGCCGTTCGGGTGATATTCAAGGTTTTCACCCTCTAATGCCATGTTTTTATGCCTAAGTCTAGAAATATGCATATTATCGTTGTATTCTAAAATCGGGAGTCCCGCGGCTGCGAGGTCAATTCCTACGAGTTACATTGGTCTCGTGGGAGGTGTTGGTGCCACCCACGGGGCCGTTCGGGGGCTGTTTCGAGTTTTCACCCTCTAAAGCCATGTTTTTAAGCATAAGTCTAGAAATATGCAAATTATAGTCGTATTCCCAAATCGAGAGTCCCGCGACTGCGCAGACAGTTCCTACGAGTTACATTGGTTCCTTGGGAGGTGTTGGTGCCACCCACGGGGCCGTTCGAGGGCTGTTTCAGGTTTTCACCCTCTAACGCCATGTTTTTAAGACTAAGTCGAGAAATATGCAAATTATCATCGTATTCTAAAACCGCGAGCCCCGTGGCTGTGGGGTCAGTTCCTACGAGTTACATTGGTCCCGTAGGAGGTGTTGATGCCACCCACGGTGCCGTTCGGGGGCTGTTTTGAGTTTTCACCCTCTAACGTCATGTTTTGCAGCCTAAGTCTAGATATATGCAAGTTATCATCGTATTCTCAAACAGGGATTCCCGCGGCTGCGGGGTCACTTCCTACGAGTTACATTGGTCTTGTGGGAGGTGTTGGTGCGACCCACGGGGGCGTTCGGGGGATGTTTCGGATTTTCATCCTCAAACGCCATGTCTTTGAGCCTAAATCTAGAAATATGTAAATTATTATCGTATTCTCAAATCGGGAGTCCCGCGGCTGCGCAGTCAGTTCCTGCGAGTTACATCGGTCCCGTGGGAGGTGTTGGTGCCACCCATGAGGCCGTTCGGGGGTTGTTTTTGGTTTTCACCCTCTAACGCCATATTTTTTAGCTTAAGTCTAGAAATATGCAAATTATCATCGTATTCTCAAATCGGGAGTCCTGCGGCAGCGCCGTCAGTTCCTACGAGTTACATCCATCATGTGGGAGGTGTTGGTGCCACCCACAGGGCCGTTCAGGGGTTGTTTCGAGTTTTCACCCTCTAACGCCATGTTTTTAAGCCTAAGTCTAGAATTCTGCAATTACCGTTGTATTCTCAAATCGGGAGTCCTGCAGCTGCAAGGTCAGTTCTTATGAGTTACATTGATCCCGTGGGAGGTGTTGGTGCCCCCCACGGGGCCGTTCGGGGGTTGTTTCGAGTTTTCACCCTCTAATGCCATGTTTTTGAGCCTAAGTCTAGAAACATGCAAATTATCCTTATATTCCCAAACCGGAAGTTTCGCGACTGTGTGGTCAGTTCCTACGAGGTACATTGATCCCGTGGGAGGTGTTGGTACCACCCACGGGGCCGTTCGGGGGCTGTTTCGTGTTTTCACCCTCTAATGCCATATTTTTAAGCCTAAGTCTAGAAATATGCAAGTTATCGTCGTATTCTCAAACCGGTAGTCCCGCGGCTGCGGGGTCAGTTCCTACGAGTTGCATTGGTCCCGTGAGAGGTGTTGGTGTCACCCACGGGGCCGTTCTAGACCTGTTTCAAGTTTTCACCCTCTAACACCATATCTTGCGGCCTAAGTTTAGAAATATGGAAATTAACATCGTATTCTCAAAACAATAGTCCTGCGACTACGGGGTCAGTTCCTACGAGTTACATTGGTCCCGTGGGAGATGTTGGTGCCACCCACGGGCCGTTCAGGCGCTGTTTCAGGTTTTAACCATCTAACGCCATGTTTTTAAGACTATGTCTAGAAATATGCATATTATCGTTGTATTTGAAAACCGGGAGTCACGCGGCTGCGGAGTCAGTTCCTACTAGTTACATTGGTCGCGTGGGAGTTGTTGGTGCCACCCACGGGGTAATTCGGGGGCTATTTTGGGTTTTCACCCTCTAACGCCATGTTTTTAAGCCTAAGTCTTAAAATATGCAAATTATTGTCGTATTCTCAAGCCGGCAGTTCCGTGGCTGCGCGGTCAGTTCTTATGAGTTATATTGATCCCGTGGGAGGTGTTGGTGCAACCCACGGGGCCGTTCGGGGTCTGTTTCGGGTTTTCACCCTCTAATGCCATGTTTTAAAGACTAAGTCTAGAAATATGGAAATTATTGTCGTATTCTCAAACAGGGAGTCCCATGGCTGCACGGTCAGTTCCTACGAGTTACATCGGTCCCGTGGGAGGTGTTGGTGCCACCCAAGGGGCTGTTCGGGGGTTATTTTGGGTTTTCACCCTATAACGCCATGTTTTTAAGTCTAAGTCTAGAAATATGCAAGTTTTTAAGCCTAAGTCTAGAAATATGAAAATTATCATCGGATTCTCAAACCGGGACTCCCGCGACTGCGGGATCAATTCCTACGAGTTACATTGGTCCCGTGGGAGCTGTTAGTGCCACCCACGGGGTCGTTCGGGGGATGTTGTGAGTTTTCACCCTCTAACGCCATGTTTTTAAGCCTAAGTCTAAAAATATGCCAATTATCGTCGTATTCTCAAACTGAGAGTTCCGCGACTGCAGGGTCAGTTCCTACGAGTTACATTGGTTCCGTGGGAGCTGCTGGTCCCACCCACAGTACCGTTCGGGGCTGTTTTGAGTTTTCACCCTCTAACGCCATGTTTTGCAGCTTAATTCTAGATATATGCAAGTTATCATCGTATTCTCAAACCGAGAGTCCCGCGGCTGCGGGGTCAGTTCTTACGAGTTTAATTGGTCCCGTGGGAGGTGTTGGGGCCACCCACAGGGCCTTTCGGGGGTTGTTTCAGGTTTTCACCCTCAAACGCCATGTCTTTAAGCCTAAGTCTAGAAATATGCAAATTACTATCATATTCTCAAATCGGGAGTTCCGCGGCTGTGCAGTCAGTTCCTATGAGTTACATCGGTCACGTGGGAGGTGTTGGTGCAACCCACAGGGCCGCTCGGGGGCTGTTTCGGGTTTTCACCTTCTAACGTCATGTTTTTAAGCCTAAGTCTAGAAATATGCAAATTATTGTCGTATTCTCAAATTGGGAGTCCCGTGGCTGTACGGTCAGTTCCTACGAGTTTCATCGGTCCCGTGGGAGGTGTTGGTGCCACCCAAGGGGCCGTTCGGGGGTTATTTTGGGTTTTCACCCTCTAACGCGATGTTTTTAAGCCTAAGTCTAGAAATATGCAAATTATCATCGTATTCTCAAACTGGGAGTCCCGCGGCTACAGGATCAATTCCTACGAGTTACATTGGTCCCGTGGGAGCTGTTGGTGCCACCCATGGGATCGTTCGGTGGATGTTTTGGGTTTTCACCCTCTAACGCCATGTTTTTAAGCCTAAGTTTAGAAATATGGATATTATCATCGTATTCTCAAATCGGGACTCCCGCGGCTGCGAGGTCAGTTCCTATAAGTTACTTTGGTCCCGCGTGAGCAGTTGGAGCCACCCACGGGGCCGTTCGGGGGCTGTTTCGAGTTTTCACCCTCTAACGCAATGTTTTTAAGCCTCTGTCTAGAAATATGAAAATTATCATTATATTCCCATACCGGGAGTCCTGCGACTGCGCGGTCAGTTCCTACGAGGTACATTGATCCCGTGGGATGTGTTGGTGCCACCCACGGGCCGTTCGGGGGCTATTTCGAGTTTTCACCCTCTAATGCCATGTTTTTAAGCCTAAATCTAGAAATATGAAAATTATCACCGTATTCTCAAACCGGGAGACCCGCGGCTGCGGGGACAGTTCCTATGAGTTGGATTGGTCCCATGGGAGGTGTTGGTGCCACCCACGGGGCCGTTCAGGGGCTGTTTCAAGTTTTCACCCTCTAACGCCATGTCTTGCGGTCTAAGTCTAGAAATATGGAAATTATCATCGTATTCTAAAACCGAGAGTCCCGCGGTTCTGGGGTCAGTTCCGACGAGTTACATTGGTCCCGTGGGAGATGATGATGCCACCCACGGGACCGTTCGGGTGCTATTTCAGGTTTTCACCCTTTAACGCCATGTTTTTAAGCCTATGTCTGGAAATATGCAAATTATTGTCGTATTCTCAAACCGAGAGTCCCGTGGCTGCGTGGTCAGTTCCTACAAGTTACATCGGACCCGTGGAAGTTATTGGTGCCACCCATGGGGTCATTCGAGGGCTATTTCGGGTTTTTATCCTCTAACGTCATGTTTTTAAGCCGAAGTCTAGAAATATGCAAGTTTTTAGCCTAAGTCTAGAAATAAGCAAATTATCGTCGTATTCTCAAACCGGGAGTCCCTTGGCTGCAGGTTCAGTTCCTACGAGATACATTGGTCCCGTGGGAAGTGTTGGTGCCACCCACGGGTTCGTTCGGGTGCTGTTTCGAGTTTTCACCCTCTAACACCATGTTTTTAAGCATAAGTTTAGAAATATGCAAATTATCGTTTTATTCCCAAACCGGGAGTTCTGCGACTGCGCGGTCAGTTCCTACGAGTTACATTGATCCTGTGGGAGGTGTTGGTACCACCCACGGGGCCTTTCAGGGGCTGTTTTGAGTTTTCACCCTCTAGAAATATGCAAATTATCGTCGTATTCTCAAACCGGGAGTCCCACGGCTATGGGGTCTGTTCTTACGAGTTGCATTGGTCCCGTGTGAGGTGTTGGTGCCACCAACGGGGCCGTTCGGGGGCTGTTTCGAGTTTTCATCGTCTAACGCCATGTCTTGCGGCCTAAGTCTAAAAATATAGAAATTATCATCGTATTCTCAAACCCATAGTCCCGCGACTGCGAGGTCAGTTCCTACGACTTACATTGGTCCCGTGGGAGATGTGGGTGACACCCACGGGGCCGTTCGGGTGCTGTTTCAGGTTTTCACCATCTAACGCCATGTTTTAAGCCTACGTCTTGAAATACGCATATTATCGTTGTATTTTAAAACCAGGAGTCACGCGGGTACGGCGTCAGTTCCTAAAAGTTACATTGGTATTGTGGGAGTTGTTGGTGCCACCCACGGGGTCATTCGGGGGCTATTTCGTGTTTTCACCCTCTAACGCCATGTTTTTAAGCCAAAGTTTAGAAATATGCAAATTATCATCGTATTCCCAAGCCGGGAGTTCCGTGGCTGCGCGGTCAGTTCTTATGAGTTATATTGATCCCGTGGGAGGTGTTGGTGCAACCCACAGGGCCGTTCGGGGACTGTTTCGGGTTTTCACCCTCTAACGCCATATTTTTAATCCTAAGTCTAGAAATATGCAAATTATTATCGTATTCTCAAACCGAGAGTCCCGTGGCTGCACGGTCAGTTCCTACGAGTTATATCGGTCCCGTGGGAGGTGTTGGTGCCACCCAAGTGGCCGTTCGGGGGTTATTTCTCGTTTTCACCCTCTAACGCCATGTTTTTAAGCCTAAGTCTAGAAATATGCAACTTTTCAGGCCTAAGTCTAGAAATATGCAAATTATCATCGTATTGTCAAACTGGGAGTCTCGCGACTGTGGGATCAATTCATACGAGTTACATTGGTCCCGTGGGAGCAGTTGGAGCCACCCACGAGTTCGTTCGGGGGATGTTACGAGTTTTCACCCCATAACGCCATGTTTTTAGGCCTAAGTCTAGAAATAGGCAAATTATCGTCGTATTCTCAAACCGGGAGTCCCGCGACTGCGGGATCAGTTCCTACGAGTTACATTGGTCCCGTGGGAGGTGTTGATGCCACACACGGAGCTGTTCGGGGGCTGTTTTGAGTTTTCACCCTCTAACGCCATGTTTTGCAGCCTAAGTCTAGATATATGCAAGTTATCATCGTATTCTCAAACCAGGACTCCCGCGGCTACGGGGTCAGTTCCTACGAGTTTCATTGGTCCCGTGGGAGGTGTTGGTGCCCCCCACGGGGCCTTTCGGGGGCTGTTTCAGATTTTTACCCTCAAACGCCATGTCTTTAAGCCTAAGTCTAGAAATATGCAAATTATTAGCGTATTCTCAAATCGGGAGTCCCGCGGCTGTGCAGTCAGTTCCAACGAGTTACATCGGTCCCGTGGGAGGTGTTGGTGAAACCCACATGACCGTTCGGGGGCTATTTCGGGTTTTCACCCTCTAACGCCAAGTTTTTAAGCCTAAGTCTAGAAATATGCAAATTATTGTCGTATTCTCAAACCGGAAGTCCCGTGGCTGCACGGTCAGTTCCTATGAGTTTCATCTGTCCCGTGGGAGGTGTTGGTGCCACCCAAGGGGCCGTTCGGGGGTTATTTCGGGTTTTCACCCTCTAACGCCATGTTTTTAAGCCTAAGTCTAGAAAAATGCAAGTTTTTAAACCAAAGTCTAGAAATATGCGAATTATCGTCGCATTCTCAAATTGGGAGTCCCGCGGCTGTGGGATCATTTCCTACGAGTTACATTGGTCCCGTGGGAGCTGTTGGTGCCACCCACAGAGTCGTTCGGGGGATGTTTCGGGGCTTCACCCTCCAAAGCCATATTTTTAAGCCTAAGTCTAGAAATCAACAAATTATCATCGAATTCTCAAACCGGGAGTTCCGCGGGTGCGGGGTCAATTCCTACAAGTAACATTGGTCCCGTGGGTGCTGTTGGTGCCACCCACGGGACCGTTCGGGGGATGTTTCGAGTTTTCACCCTCTAACGCCATGTTTTTAAGCCTAAGTCTAGAAATATACAAATTATCATCGTATTCCCAAACCGGGAGTCCCACAACTGCGCGGTCTGTTCCTACGTGTTACATTGGTCCTGGGGAGGTGTCAGTGCCACCCACGGGGCCGTTTAGGGGCTGTTTCAGGTTTCCACCCTCTAAGGCCATGTTTTTAAGCCTAAATCCAGAAATATGAAAATTATCGTCGTATTCTAAAATCGGGAGTTCCGCGGCTGCGGGGTCAGTTCCGACGAGTTACATTGGTCCCGTGGGAGGTGTTGATGCCACCCACGGTGGCGTTAGGGGGTTGTTTTTACTTTTCACCCTCTAACTCCATGTTTTGCAGCCTAAGTCTAGATATATGCAAGTTATCATCGTATTCTCAAACCGGGAGTCCCGTGGCTGCGGGGTCAGTTCCGACGAGTTACATTGGTCCCGTGGGAGGTGTTGGTGCCACCCATGGGGCCATTCGGGGGTTATTTTGGGTTTTCACCCTCTAACGCCATGTTTTTAAGCCTAAGTCTAGAAATATGCATATTATCATCGTATTCTCAAATTGGGAGTCCCGCGGATGCGAGGTCAATTCCTATGAGGTACATTGATCCCGTGTGAGCTGTTGGAGCCACCCACGGGGCCGTTCGGGGGCTGTTTCGAGTTTTCACCCTCTAACGCCATGTTTTTAAGCCGCTGTCTAGAAATATGCAAATTATCATTTTATTCTCAAACCGGTAGTCCCGCGACAGCGCGTCAGTTCCTACGAGTTACATTGATCCCGTGGGAGGTATTGGTGCCACCCAGGGGGCCGTTCGGGGACTATTTCGAGTTTTCACCCTCTAATGCCATATTTTTAAGCCTAAGTCTTGAAATATGAAAATTATCACCGTATTCTCAAACTGGGAGTCCCGCGGCTGCGGGGTTAGTTCCTACGAGTTGGATTGGTCCCGTGGGAGGTGTTAGTGCCACCCACGGGGCCGTTCGGGGGTTGCTTCAGGTTTTCACCCTCTAACGCCATGTCTTGTGGTCTAAGTTTAGAAATATGGAAATTATCATCGTATTCTCAAACCGGGAGTCCCGCGGCTGTGGGGTCAATTCCTACGAGTTACATTGGTCCCGTGGAAGATGTTGGTGCCACCCACGGGGCCGTTCGGGTTCTGTTTCAGGTTATCACCCTCTAACGCCATATTTTTAAGTCTAAGTCTAGAAATATGCATATTATCATCGTATTTTAAAACCGGGAGTCCCGTGGCTGCGGGGTCAGTACCTACGAGTTACATTGGTCCCGTGGAAGATGTTGGTGCCACCCACGGGGTCATTCGAGGGCTGTTTCAAGTTTTCACCCTCTAACGCCATGGTTTTAAGCCGAAGTCTAGAAATATTCAAATTATCGTCGTATTCTCAAGCCAGGAGTTCCGTGGTTGCACGGTCAGTTCTTATGAGTTATATTGATCCCGTGGGAGGTGTTGGTGCAACCAACAGGGGCGTTCGGGGGTTGTTTCAGGTTTTAACCCTTTAACGCCATGTTTTTAAGCATATGTCTAGAAATATGCAAATTATTGTCGTATTCTCAAACCGAGAGTCTCGTGGCTGCGCGGTCAGTTCCTACGAGTTATATCGGTCCCGTGGTAGGTGTTGGTTCCCCCCACGGGGCCGTTCGGGGGTTATTTCTTGTTTTCACCATCTAACGCCATGTTTGTAAGCCTAAGTCTAGAAATATGCAAGTTTTTAAGCCTAAGTCTAGAAATATGCAAATTATCGTCGTATTCTCAAACTGGGAATTCTGCGACTGCGGGATCAATTCCTACGAGTAACATTGGTCCCATGGGAGCTGTTGGTGCCACCAACGGGATCGTTCGGGGGATGTTTCGGGTTTTCACCCAATAACGCCATGTTTTTAGGCCTAAGTCTAGAAATCTACAAATTATCATCGTATTCTCAAACCGGGAGTCCCGCGGCTGCGGGGTCAGTTCCTACGAGTTACATTGGTCCAGTAGGAGGTGTTGGTGCCACCCACGGGGCCGTTCGGCGGCTGTTTCGAGTTTTCACCCTCTAACGCCATGTTTTTATGCCTAAGTCCAGTAATATGCAAATTATCATCGTATTCTAAAACCGGGAGTCCCGCGGCTGCGCCGTCAGTTCCTACGAGTTACATCCGTCATGTGGGAGGTGTTGATGCCACCCACGATGCGGTTCGGGGGTTGTTTTTACTATTCACCCCCTAACGCCATGTTTTGCAGCCTAAGTCTAGATATATGCAAGTTATCATCGTATTCTCAAACCGGGAGTCCCGCGGTAGCGGGGTCAGTTCCGACGAGTTACATTGGTTCCGTGGGAGGTGTTGGTGCCACCCATGGGGCCGTTCGGGGGTTATTTTGGGTTTTCTCCCTTCAACGCCATGTTTTTAAGCCTAAGTTTAGAAATATGCATATTATCATCGTATTCTCAAATCGAGAGTCCCTCGGCTGTGAGGTCAGTTCCTATGAGTTACATTGGTCCCGCGTGAGCTGTTGGAGCCACCCATGGGGCCGTTCGGAGGCAGTTTTGAGTTTTCACCCTTTAACGCCATGTTTTTAAGCCTCTGTCTAGAAATATGCAAATTATCCTTGTATTCCCAAATGGGAAGTCCCGGGACTGCGCGATCAGTTTCTACGAGTTACATAAATCCCGTGGGAGGTGTTGCTGCCACCCACGGGGCCGTTCGGGGGCTATTTCGAGTTTTCACCCACTAATGCCATGTTTTTATGCCTAAGTCTAGAAATATGAAAATTATCACCGTATTCTAAAACCGGGAGTGCCGCGGATGCGGGGACAGTTCCTACGAGTCGGATTGGTCCCGTGGGAGGTGTTAGTGCCACCCATGGGGCCGTTCGGCGGCTGTTTCAAGTTTTCACCCTCTAACGCCATGTCTTGCGGCCTAAGTCTATAAATAAAGAAATTATCATCGTATTCTCAAACCGTGAGTCCCACGGCTGTAGGGTCAATTCCGACGAGTTACATTGGTCCCGTGGGAGATGTTTATGCCACCCACGGGGCCGTTCGAGTGCTGTTTCAGGTTTTCAACCTTTAACGCCATGTTTTAAGCCTATGTCTAGAAATATGCAAATTATTATCGTATTCTCAAACCTAGAGTCCCGTGGCTGCGCGATCAGTTCCTACGAGTTACATCGGTCCCGTGAGAGTTGTTGGTGCCACCCACGGGGTCATTCGAGGGTTATTTCGGGTTTTCACCCTCTAACGCCATATTTTTAAGCCGAAGTCTAGAAATACGCAAATTTTTAAGCCTAAGTCTAGAAATATACAAATTATCATCGTATTTTCAAACTTGGAGTCCCGCGACTGCGGGGTCAGTTCCTACAAGATACATTGGTCCCGTGGGAGGTGTTGGTGCCACCCAGGGGTTCGTTCGGGGGATGTTTCGGGTTTTCACCCTCTAACGCCATGTTTTTAAGCCTAAGTCTAGAAATATGCAAGTTTTTAGGCCTAAGTCTAGAAATATACAAATTATCGTCGTATTCTCAAACCGGGAGTCCCGTGACTGCAGGATCAATTCGTAAGAGTTACATTGGTCCCGTGGGAGCTGTTGGAGCCACCCACGGGGTCGTTCGGGGGCTGTTTCGAGTTTTCACCCTCTAACGCCAAGTTTTTAAGCCTAAGTCTAGAAATATGCAAATTATCGTCGTATTCTAAAACCAGGAGTCCCGCGACTGCGGGGTCAATTTCTATGAGTTACATTGGTCCCGTTGGAGGCGTTGATGCCACCCACGGAGCCATTCGGGGGTTGTTTTGAGTTTTCACCCTCTAACACCATGTTTTGCAGCCTAAGTCTAGATATGTGCAAGTTATCATCGTATTCGCAAACTGGGAGTCCCGCGGCTGCGGGGTCAGTTCCTACGAGTTTCATTGGTCCCGTGGGAGGTGTTGGTGCCACTCACGGGGCCTTTCGGGGGCTGTTTTAGGTTTTCACCCTCAAACGCCATGTCTTTAAGCCTAAGTCTAGAAATATGCAAATTACTATCGCATTCTCAAATAGGGAGTTCTGCGGCTGTGCAGTCAGTTCCAACGAGTTACATTGGTCCCGTGGGAGGTGTTGGTGAAACCCACAGGGCCGTTCGGGGGCTGTTTCGAGTTTTCACCCTCTAACGCCATGTTTTTAAGCCTAAGTCTAGAAATTTGCAAATTATTGTCCTATTCTCAAACCGGGAGTCCCGTGGCTGTACGGTCAGTTCCTACGAGTTATATCGGTCCCGTGGGAGGTGTCGGTGCCACCCAAGGGGCCGTTCGGAGGTTATTTCGGGTTTTCACCCTTAACGCCATGTTTTTAAGCCTAAGTCTAGAAATATGCAAGTTTTTAAGCCTAAGTCTAGAAATATGCAAATTATCGTCGTATTCTCAAACTCGGAGTATCGCGGTTGCGGGATCAATTCCTAGGAGTTACATTGGTCCCGTGGGAGCTGTTGGTGCCACCCACGGAGTGGTTCGGGGGATGTTTTCGGGTTTCACCCACTAACGCCATGTTTTTAAACCTAAGTCTAGAAATCAGTAAATTATCATCGTCTTCTCAAACCGGGAGTCCCGCGGTTGCGGGGTCAGTTCCTACAAGTTACATTAGTCCCGTGAGAGCTGTTGGTGCCACCCATGGGGCCGTTCGGGGGATATTTCGAGTTTTCACCCTCTAACGCCATGTTTTTAAGCCTAAGTCTAGAAATATGAAAATTATCATCGTATTCCCAAACCGTGAGTCCCACTACTGCGCGGTCAGTTCCTACGTGTTACATTGGTCCCGTGGGAGGTGTTGGTTGCACCCACGGTGCCGTTCGGGGGCCGTTTTGAGGTTTCCACCCTGTAACGCCATGTTTTTAAGCCTAAATCCAACAATATGAAAATTATCGTTGTATTCTACATTCGGGAGTCCCGCGGCTGCGGGGTCAGTTCCTACGAGTTACATTGGTCCCGTGGGAGGTGTTGATGCCACCCACGGTGCCGTTAGAGGGTTGTTTTTACTTTTCACCCTCTAACGCCATGTTTTGCAGCCTAAGTCTAGATATATGCAAGTTATCATCGTATTCTTAAATCGGGAGTCCTGCGGCTGTGGGGTCAGTTCCGACGAGTTACATTTGTCCCGTGGGAGGTGTTTGTGCCACCCATGGGGCCGTTCGGGGTTTATTTTGGGTTTTCACCCTCTAACACCATATTTTTAAGCGTAAGTCTAAAAATATGCATAATAACATCGTATTCTCAAATCGGGAGTTCCGCGGCTGCGAGGTCAGTTCCTATGAGTTACATTGGTACCGTGTGAGCTGTTGGAGCCATCCACGGGGACGTTCGGGGGCTGTTTTGAGTTTTCACCCTCTAACGCCATGTTTTTAAGCCTCTACCTAGAAATATGCAAATTATCATTGTATTCCCAAACCAGGAGTCCTGCGACCGCGCGGTCTGTTCCTACGAGTTACATTGATCCCGTGGGAGGTGTTGGTGCCACCCACGGGGTCGTTCAGGGGCTATTTCGAGTTTTTACCCTCTAATGCCATGTTTTTAAGCCTAAGTCTAGAAATATGAAAATTATCACCGTATTCTCAAATCGGGAGTCCCGTGGCTGCACGGTCAGTTCCTACGAGTTACATCGGCCCCGTTGGAGGTGTTGGTGCCACCCAAGGGGCCGTTCAGGGGTTATTTCTAGTTTTCACCCTCTAACGCCATGTTTTTAAGCCTAAGTCTTGAAATATGCAAATTATCTTTGTATTCTCAAATCGGGAGTCCCGCGGCTCTGGGGTCAGTTCCGACGAGTTACATTGGCCCCGTGGGAGGTGTTTGTGCCACCCATGGGGCCGTTTGGGGGTTATTTTGGGTTTTCTCCCTCTAACGCCATGTTTTTAAGCCTAAGTCTAGAAATATGCATATTAATATCATAATCTCAAATCGGGAGTCCCGCGGCTGCGAGGTCAGTTCCTATGAGTTACATTGGTACCGTGTGAGCTATTGGAGCCACCCACGGGGCCGTTCGGGGGCTGTTTCGAGTTTTCACCTTCTAACGCCATGTTTTTAAGCCTCTGTTTGGAAATATGCAAATTGTCATTGTATTCCCAAACTAGGAGTCCCGCGACTGCACGGTCAGTTCTTATGAGTTATATTGATCCCGTGGGAGGTGTTGGTGCAACCCACAGGGCCGTTCGGGGACTGTTTCGAGTTTTCACCCTCTAACGCCACGTTTTGCAGCCTAAGTCTAGATATCTGCAAGTTATTAAGCCTAAGTCTAGAAATATGCAAATTATCATCGTATTCTCAAACCGGGAGTCCCGGGGCTGCGAGGTTCGTTCCTACGAGATACATTGGTCCCGTGGGAGCTGTTGGTGCCACCCACGGGGCCGTTCGGGTGCTGTTTCGAGTTTTCACTCTCTAACGCCATATTTTTAAGCCTGAGTCTAGAAATATGCAAGTTATCGTCGTATTCTCAAACCGATAGTCCCGCGGCTGCGGGGTCTATTCCTATTAGTTACATTAGTTCCGTGGGAGATGTTGGTGCCACCCACGGGGCCATTCGGGTGCTGTTTATGGTTTTCACCATCTAACTCCATGTTTTTAAGCCTAAGTCTAGAAATATGCATATTATCCTTGTATTTTAAAATCGGGAGTCACGCGGCTGCGGAGTCAGTTCGTACAAGTTATATTGGTCCTGTGGGAGTTGTTGGTGCCACCCACGGGGGGCTATTTCGGGTTTTCACCCTCTAACGCCATGTTTTTAAGCATAAGTTTAGAAATATGCAAATCATCATCGTATTCTCAAGCCGGGCGTTCCGTGGCTACGCGGTCAGTTCTTATGAGTTATATTGATCCTGTGGGAGGTGTTGGTGCAACCCATAGGGCCGTTCGGGGACTATTTCGGGTTTTCACCATCTAACGCTATGTTTTTAAGCCTAAGTCTAGAAATATGCAAATTATTGTCGTATTCTCAAACCGGGAGTCCCGTGGCTGTAGGATCAATTCCTACGAGTTACATTGGTCCTGTGGGAGCTATTGGTGCCACCCACATGGTCGTTCGGGGGCTGTTTCGAGTTTTCACCCTCTAACGCCATATTTTTAAGCCAAGTCTAGAAATATGAAAATTATCGTCGTATTCTCAAATCGGGAGTCCCACGAGTGCGGGGTCAGTTCCTACGAGTTACATTGGTCCCGTGGGAGCTGTTGGTGCCACCCACGGGGCCGTTCGGGGGCTGTTTCGAGTTTTCACCCTCTAACGACATGTTTTTAAGCCTAATTCTAGAAATATGCAAATTAACATCGTATTCCCAAATCGGGAGTCCCACGACTGCGCGGTCAGTTCCTACGAGTTACGTTAGTCCCGTGGGAGGTGTTGGTGCCACCCACGGGGCCGTTCGGGGGCTGTTTCAGGTTTTCACCCTCTAACGTCACGTTTTTAAGCCTAAGTTCAGAAATATGTAAATTATCATCGTATTTTAAAACTGGGAGTCCCGCGGCTGCGGGTTCAGTTCCACTGAGTTACATTGGTCCCGTGGGAAGTGTTGATGCCACCTACAGTGCCGTTCGGGGGCTGTTTTGAGTTTTCACCCTCAACGCCATGTTTTGCAGCCTAAGTCTAGATATATGCAAGTTATCATCGTATTCTCAAACTGGGAGTCCCGCGGCTGCGGGGTCAGTTCCTACGAGTTACATTGGTCCTGTGGGAGGTGTTGGTGCCACCCACTGGGCCTTTCGGGGGATGTTTTAGGTTTTCACCCTCAAACACCATGTCTTTATGCCTAAGTCTAGAAATATATAATTTATTATCGTATTCTCAAATTAGGAGTCCCGCGACAGTGCAGTCAGTTCCTACGAGTTACATCGGTCCCGTGGGAGGTGTTGGTGAAACTCACAGGGCCGTTCAGGGGCTATTTCGGGTTTTCACCCTCTAACGCCATATTTTTAAGCCTAAGTCTAGACATATGCAAATTATTGTCATATTCTCAAACCGGGAGTCCCGTGGCGGCACGGTCAATTCCTACGAGTTACATCGATCCCGTAGGAGGTGTCGCTGCCACCCAAGGGTCCGTTCGGGGGTTATTTCAAATTTTCACCCTCTAATGCCATGTTTTTAAGCCTAAGTCTAAAAATATGCAAGTTTTTAAGACTAAGTCTATAAATATGCAAATTATCATCGTATTCTAAAACTGGGAGTCCCGCAGCTGCGGGATCAATTCCTTCGAGTTACATTGGTCCTGTAGGACCTGTTGGTGCCACCCACGGGGTCGTTCGGGGGATCTTTCGGGTTTTCACCCTCTAATGCCTTGTTTTTAAGCCTAAGTCTAGAAATCAGTAAATTATCATTGTATTCTCAAACCGAGAGTCCCGCGGCTGCTGGGTCAGTTCCTACAAGTTACATTGGTCCCATGGGAGCTGTTGGTGCCACCGACGGGGCCGTTCGGGGGCTGTTTCGTGTTTTCACCCTCTAACGCCATGTTTTTAAGCCTAAGTCTAGAAATATGCAAATTATCATCGAATTCAGAAACCGGGTGTCCCGCGGCTGTGGGGTCAGTTTCTACGAGTTTCATTGGTCCCCTGGCAGATGTTAGAGCCACCCAAGGGGATGTTCGGGGGCTTTTTCAGGTTTTCACCCTCTAACGCCATGTTTTTAAGCCTAAGTCCAGTAATATGCAAATTATCATCGTATTCTAAAACCGAGAGTCCCGCGGCTGCGAGGTCAGTTCCAATGAGTTACATTGGTCCCATCGGAGGTGTTGATGCCATCCAAGGGGCCGTTCGGGGGCTGTTTTGAGTTTTCACCCTCTAACGCCATGTTTTGCAGCCTAAGTCCAGATATATGCAAGTTATCATCATATTCTCAAACCGGGAGTACCGCGGTTGTGGGGTCAGTTCTGACGAGTTACATTGGTCCCTGGGAGGTGTTGGTGCCACCCACGGGGCCGTTCGGGGCTGTTTCGAGTTTTCACCCCTAATGCCATATTTTTAAGCCTAAGTCAAGAAATATGAAAATTATCATCGTATTATCAAACCGAGAGTCTAGCGGCTGCGGGGTCAGTTCCTACGAGTTGCATTGGTCCCGTGGGATGTGTTGGTGCCACCCACGGGGGCGTTCGGGGGTTGTTTCAAGTTTTTACCCTCTAACGCCATGTCTTGCGGCCTAAGTCTAGAAATATGGAAATTATCATCGTATTCTCAAAACGGGAGTTTCGTGGCTATGGGGTCAGTTCCTACGAGTTACATTGGTCCCGTGGGAGATGTTGGTGCCACCCACGGGGCTGTTCGGGTGTTGTTTTAGGTTTTCACCCTCTAACGCCATGTTTTTAAGTCTAAGTCTAAAAATATGCATATTATTGTCGTATTCTAAAACCGGGAGTCACGCGGGTGTGGAGTCAGTTCCTACAAGTTACATTGGTCCTGTGGGAGTTGTTGGTGCCACCCACGAGGTCATTCGGGGGCTATTTCGGGTTTTCACCCTCTAACGCCATGTTTTTATGCTTAAGTCTAAAAATATGAAAATTATCGTCGTATTCTCAAGCCGGGAGTTCCATGGCTGCGTGGTCAGTTCCTACGAGTTACATCGGTCCTGTGGGAGGTGTTGGTGCCACCCAAGGGGCTGTTCGTGGGTTATTTCGGGTTTTCACCCTTTAACACCATGTTTTTAATCCTAAGTCTAGAAATATGCAAGTTTTTAAGCCTAAGTCTAGAAATATGCCAATTATCGTCGGATTCTGAAACCGGGAGTCCCGCGACTGCGGGATCAATTCCTTCGAGTAACATTGGTCCCGTGGGAGCTGTTGGAGCCACCCACGGGGCCGTTCGGGTGTTGTTTTAGGTTTTCACCCTCTAACGCCATGTTTTTAAGGCTAAGTCTAGAAATATGATATTATCATCGTATTCTAAAACCGGGAGTCACGCGGCTGTGGAGTCAGTTCCTACAAGTTACATTGGTCCTATGGGAGTTGTTGGTGCCACCCACGAGGTCATTCGGGGGCTATTTCGGGTTTTCATCCTCTAACGCCATGTTTTTATGCCTAAGTCTAAAAATATGCAAATTATCGTCGTATTCTCAAGCCGGGAGTTCCGTGGCTGCGCGGTCAGTTCCTACGAGTTACATCGGTCCTGTGGGAGGTATTGGTGCCACCCAAGGGGCTGTTCGGGGGTTATTTCGGGTTTTCACCCTTTAACACCATGTTTTTAATCCTAAGTCTAGAAATATGCAAGTTTTTAAGCCTAAGTCTAGAAATATGCCAATTATCATCGGATTCTCAAACCGGGAGTCCCGCGACTGCGGGATCAATTCCTTCGAGTAACATTGGTCCCGTGGGAGCTGTTGGAGCCACCCACGGGGCCGTTCGGGGGCTGTTTCGAGTTTTCACACTCTAACGCCATGTTTTTAAGCTTAAGTCTAGAAATATGCAAATTATCGTCGTATTCTCAAACCGAGAGTTCCGCGACTGCAGGGTCTGTTCCTACGAGTTACATTGGTCCCGTGGGAGCTGTTGGTGCCACCCACGGGGCCGTTCGGGGGCTGTTTCCAGTTTTCACCCTCTAACGCCATGTTTTAAAGCCTAAGTATAGAATTATGCAAATTATCATCGTATTCCCAAACCGGGAGTCCCACGACTGCGCGATCAGTTCCTACGAATTACATTGGTCTCATGGGAGGTGTTGGTGCCACCCGCGAGGATGTTCGGGGGCTGTTTCAGGTTTTCACCATCTAACGCCATGTTTTTAAGCCTAAGTCCAGAAATATGCAAATTATCATCGTATTCTAAAACCGAGAGTCCCGCGGCTGCGAGGTCAGTTCCAATGAGTTACATTGGTCCCGTCGGAGGTGTTGATGCCACCCAAGGTGCCCTTCGGGGCTATTTTGAGTTTTCACCCTCTAACGCCATGTTTTGCAGCCTAAGTCTAGATATATGCAAGTTATCATCGTATTCTCAAATCGAGAGTCCCACGACTGCGGGGTCAGTTCCAACGAGTTTCATTTGTCCCGTGGGAGGTGTTGGTGCCACCCACGGGGCCTTTCGGGGTCTGTTTCAGGTTTTCACCCTCAAACGCCATGTCTTTAAGCCTAAGTCTAGAAATATGCAAATTATTATCGTATTCTCAAATCGAGAGTCCCGCGGCTGTGCAGTCAATTCCTACGAGTTACATCGGTCCCGTGGGAGGTGTTGGTGCAACCCATAGGGCCGTTCGGGGGCTGTTTCGACATTTCACCCTCTAACGCCATGTTTTTAAGCCTAAGTCTAGAAATATGCAAATTATCATCGTATTCCCAAATCGGGAGTCCCACGACTGCGCGATCAGTTCCTATGAATTACATTGGTCTCGTGGGAGGTGTTGGTGCCACCCACGGCGACGTTCGGGGGCTGTTTCAGGTTTTCACCCTCTAACGCCATGTTTTTAAGCCTAAGTCCAGTAATATGAAAATTATCATCGTATTCTAAAACCGAGAGTCCCGCGACTGCACCATCAGTTCCTACAAGTTACTTTCGTCATATGGGAGGTGTTGATGCCACCCACGGTGCCATTCGGGGGTTGTTTTTACTTTTCACCCTCTAACGCCATATTTTGCAGCCTAAGTGTAGACATATGCAAGTTATCATCGTATTCTCAAACCAGGAGTCCCGCGGCTGCGGGGTCAGTTCCGATGAGTTACATTGGTCCCGTGGGAGGTTTTGGTGCCACCCACGGGGCCGTTCGGGGGTTATTTTGGGTTTTCACCCTTTAACGCCATGTTTTTAAGACTAAGTTTAGAAATATGCATATTATCATCGTATTGTCAAATCAAGAGTCCTGCGGCTGCGAGGTCAGTTCCTATGAGTTACATTGGTCCCGCGTGAGCTGTTGGAGCCACCCACGGGGCCGTTCGGGGGCTGTTTCGAGTTTTCACCCTCTAACGCCATGTTTTTATGTCTCTGTCTAGAAATATTCAAATTATCATTGTAATCCCAAACCGGAAGTCCCGCGATTGTGCGGACAGTTCCTACGAGTTGGACTGGTCCCGTGGGAGGTGTTGGTGCCACCCACGGGGCCGTTTGGGGGTTGTTTCAAGTTTTCACCCTCTAACGCCATGTCTTGCGGTCTAAGTCTAGAAATATGGAAATTATCATCGTATTCTCAAACCGGGAGTCCCGCGGCTATGGGGTCAGTTTCTACGAGTTTCATTGGTCCCGGGGCAGATGTTGGAGCCACCCACGGGGATGTTTGGGGGCTGTTTCAGGTTTTCACCCTTTAACGCCGTGTTTTAAGCCTATGTCTAGAAATATACAAATTATTGTCGTATTCTCAAACCGTGAGTCCTGTGGATGCCCGGTCAGTTCCTACGAGTTACATCGGTCCCGTGGGAGTTGTTGGTGCCACCTACGGGGTCATTCGAGGGCTATTTTGGGTTTTCACCCTCTAACGCCATGTTTTTAAGCCGAAGTCTAGAAATACGCAAGTTTTTAAGCCTAAGTCTAGAAATATGAAAATTATCATGGTATTCTCAAATCGGGAGTCCCGTGGCTATGGGGTCAGTTCCTATGAGATACATTGGTCCCGTGGGAGGTGTTGGTGCCACCCACGGGTTAGTTCGGGGGTTGTTTTGGGTTTTAACCCTCTAACGCCATGTTTTTAAGACTAAGTCTAAAAATATGCAAGTTTTTAGGCCTAATTCTAGAAATATGTAAATTATCGTCGTATTCTCAAACAGGGAGTCCCGCGACTGCATGATCAATTCCTACGAGTACATTGGTCCAGTGGGAGCTGTTGGAGCCACCCACGGGGTCGTTCGGGTGCTGTTTTGAGTTTTCATCCTCTAACGCCATGTTTTTAAGCCTTAGTCTAGAAATATGCAAATTATCATTGTATTCCCAAACCGAGAGTTCCGCGACTGCGCGGTCAGTTCCTACGAGTTACATTGATCCCGTGAGAGGTGTTGGTGCCACCCACGGGGCCGTTCGGGGGCTATTTCGAGGTTTCACCCTCTATTGCCATGGTTTTAAGCCTAAGTCTAGAAATATGCAAATTATCGTCGTATTGTCAAACCGGGAGTCCCGCGGCTACGGGGTCAGTTCTTACGAGTTGCATTGGTCCCGTGTGAGGTGTTGGTAACACCCACGGTGTCGTTCGGGGACTGTTTCAAGTTTTCACCCTCTAACGCCATGTCTTGCGGCCAAAGTCTAGAAATATGGAAACTATCATTGTATTCTCAAACCGATAGTCCCGCGGCTACGGGGTCAGTTCCTACGAGTTACATTGGTCCCGTGGGAGATGTTGGTGCCACCCACGGGGCCGTTCGGGTGCTGCTTCAGGTTTTCACCATCCAACGCCATGTTTTTAAGCCTAAGTCATGAAATATGCATATTATCGTTGTATTTTAAAACCGGGAGTCACGCGGCTACGGAGTCAGTTCCTACAAGTAACATTGGTCCTGTGGGAGTTGTTGGTACCACCCACGGGGTCATTCGGGGGCTATTTCGGGTTTTCACCCTCTAACGCTTTGTTTTTAAGCCAAAGTTTAGAAATATGCAAATTATCGTCGTATTCCCAAGCCGGGAGTTCCGTGGCGGCGGGGTCAGTTCTTATGAGTTATATTGATCCCGTGGGAGGTCTTGATGCAACCCACAGGGTTGTTCGAGGACTGTTTCGGGTTTTCACCCTCTAACGCCATTTTTTTAAGCCTAAGTCTAAAAATATGCAAGTTTTTAGGCCTAAGTCTAGAAATATGAAAATTATCATCGTATTCACAAACCGAGAGTCCCGCGACTGCAGGATCAATTCCTACGAGTTACATTGGTCCCGTGGGAGCTGTTGGAGCCACCCACTGGGTTGTTCAGGGGCTGTTTCGAGTTTTCACCCTCTAACGCCATGTTTTTAAGCCTAAGTCTAGAAATATGCAATATATCGTTGTATTCTCAAACCTGGAGTCCCCCGACTGCGAGGTCAATTTCTACGAGTTACATTGGTCCCGTTGGAGGTGTTGATGCCACCCACGGAGCCGTTCGGGGGTTGTTTTGAGTTTTCACCCTCTAACGCCATGTTTTGCAGCTTAAGTCTAGATATATGCAAGTTATCATCATATTCTCAAACCGGGAGTCCCGCAGCTACGGGGTCAGTTCCTACGAATTTCATTGGTCCCATGAGAGGTGTTTGTTCCACCCACGGGGATGTTCAGGGGATGTTTCGAGCTTTCACCCTCTAACGCCATGTTTTTAAGCCTAAGTCTAGTAATATGCAAGTTACCGTCGTATTCTCAAACTGGGAGTCCCACGACTACGGGGTGAGTTCTTACGAGTTGTATTGGTCCCGTGTGAGGTGTTGGTGCCACCCACGGGGTCGTTCGGGGGCTGTTTCAAGTTTTCACCCTCTAACGCCATGTCTTTAAGCCTAAGTCTAGAAATATGCAAGTTTTTAAGCCTAAGTCTAGAAATATGCAAATTATCGTCGGATTCTCAAACCGGGAGTCCCGCGACTGCGGGATCAATTCCTTCGAGTTACATTGGTCCCGTGGGAGCTGTGGGAGCCACCTACGGGGCCGTTTGGGGGCTGTTTCGAGTTTTCACCCTCTAACGTCATGTTTTTAAGCCTAAGTCCAGTAATGTGCAAATTATAGTCGTATTCTCAATCCGGGAGTTCCGTGGCTGCGCGGTCAGTTCCTACGAGTTACATCGGTCCCGTGGGAGGTGTTGGTGCCACCCAAGGTGCTGATCGGGGGTTATTTTAGGTTTTCACGCTCTAACGCCATGTTTTTCAGCCTAAGTCTAGAAATATGCAAGTTTTTAAGCCTAAGTCTAGAAATATGCAAATTATCATCGGATTCTCAAACCGGGAGTGCCGGGACTGCGGGATCAATTCCTACGAGTTACATTGGTCCCGTGGGAGCTGTTGGAGCCACCCATGGGGCCGTTCGGTGGATGTTTTGAGTTTTCACCCTCTAACGCCATGTTTTTAAGCCTAAGTCCAGTAATATGAAAATTATCATCGTATTCTAAAGCCGGGAGTTCCGTGGCTGTGCGGTCAGTTCCTACGAGTTACATCGGTCCCGTGAGAGGTGTTGGTGCCACCCAAGGGCCTGTTCGGGGGTTATTTCGGGTTTTCACCCTCTAACGCCTTGTTTTTAAGCCTAAGTCTAGAAATATGCAAGTTTTTAAGCCTAAGTCTAGAAATATGCAAATTATCATCGGATTCTCAAACCGGGAGTCCCGCGACTGCGGGATCAATTTCTACGAGTTACATTGGTCCCGTGGGAGCTGTTGGAGACACCCACGGGGACGTTCGGGGGCTGTTTCACGTTTTCACCCTCTAACGCCATATTTTTAAGCCTAAGTTCAGAAATATGCAAATTATCGTCGTATTCTAAAATCGGGAGTCCCGCGGCTGCGGGGTCAGTTCCTATGAGTTACATTGGTTCCGTGGGAGGTGTTGATGCCACCCACGGTGCCCTTCGGGGCTATTTTGAGTTTTCACCCTGGAACCCCATGTTTTGCAGCCTAAGTCTAGATATATGCAAGTTATCATCGTATTCTCAAACTGGGAGTCCCGCGGCAGCGGGGTCAGTTCCTACGAGTTTCATTGGTCCCGTGGGAGGTGTTGGTGCCACCCACGGGGAGTTTCGGGGGCTGTTTCAGGTTTTCACCCCCAAACGCCATGTCTTTAAGCCGAAGTCTAGAAATATTCAAGTTATTATCATATTCTCAAATCGGGAGTCCCGCGGCTGTGCTGTCAGTTCCAACGAGTTACATCGGTTCCGTGGGAGGTGTTGGTGCAACCAACAGGGCCGTTCGGGGGCTGTTTCGGGTTTTCATCCTCTAACGCCATGTTTTCAAGCCTAACTCTAGAAATATGCAAATTATTGTCGTATTCTCAAACTGGGAGTCCCGTGGCTGCACGGTCAGTTCCTACGAGTTTCATCGGTCCCGTGGGAGGTATTGGTGACACCCAAGGGGCCGTTCGGGGGTTATTTCGGGTTTTCACCCTCTAACGCCATATTTTTAAGCCAAAGTCTAGAAATATCCAAGTTTTTAAGCCTAAGTCTAGAAATATGCAAATTATCGTCGTATTCTCAAACTGAGAGTCCCGCGGCTACGGGATCAATTCCTACGAGTTACGTTGGTCCGGTGGGAGTTGTTGGTGCCACCCACAGGGTCGTTCGGGGGATGTTTCGGGTTTTCATCCTATAACGCCATGTTTTTAAGACTAAGTCTAGAACTATGCAAGTTTTTAAGCCCAAGTCTAGAAATATGCAAATTATCGTCGTATTCTCAAACCGGGAGTCCCGCGGCTGCGGGGTTAGTTCCTACGAGTTACATCGGTCCCGTGGAAACTATTGGTGCCACCCACGGGGCCGTTTGGGGGCTGTTTCGAGTTTTCACCCTCTAACGCCATGTTTTTCAGCCTAAGTCTAGAAATATGCAAATTATCATCGTATTCCCAAATCGGGAGTACCACTACTGCGCGGTCAGTTCCTACGTCTTACATTGGTCCAGTGGGAGGTGTTGGTGCCACCCACGAGGCCGTTCGGGGGTTGTTTCAAGTTTCCACCCTCTAACGCCATGTTTTTAAGCCTAAGTCAAGAAATATGAAAATTATCGTCGCATTCTAAAACCGGGAGTCCCGCGGCTGCGGGGTGAGTTCCTACGGGTTACATTGGTCCCGTGGGAGGTGTTGATGCCACCCACGGTGCCGTTCGGGGGTTGTTTTTACTGTTCACCCTCTAATGCCATGTTTTGCAGCCTAAGTCTATATATATGCAAGTTATCATCGTATTCTCAAACCGGGAGTCCCGCGGCAGCGGGGTCAGTTCCGACGAGCTACATTGGTCCCGTGGGAGGTGTTGGTGCCACCCATGGGGCCGTTCGGGGGTTATTTTGGGTTTTCACCCTCTAACGCCATGTTTTTAAGCCTAAGTCTAGAAATATACATATTATCATCGTATTCTCAAATTGGGAGACCCGCGGCTACGAGGTCAGTTCCTATGAGTTACAGTGGTCCCGTGTGAGCTGTTGGAGCCACCCACGGGGCCGTTCGGGGGCTATTTCGAGTTTTCACCTTCTAACGCCATGTTTTTAAGCCTCTGTCAAAAAATATCCAAATTACCATTGTATTCCCAAATCGGGAGTCCCGGAACTGCGCGGTCAGTTCCTAAGAGTTACATTGATCCCGTGGGTGGTGTTGGTGCCACCCACGGGGCCGTTCGGGGGCTATTTCGAGTTTTCACCCTCTAATGTCATGTTTTTAAGCCTAAGTCTATAAATATGAAATTATCACCGTACTCTCAAACCGGGAGTCCCGCAACTGCGGCGACAGTTCCTACGAGTTGGATTGGTCCCGTGGGTGGTGTTGGTGCCACCCACGGGGCCGTTCCGAGGCTGTTTCGAGTTTTCACCCTCTAACGCCATGTCTTGCGGTCTAAGTCTAGAAATATGGAAATTATCATCGTATTCTCAAATCGGGAGTCCCGTGGCTGTGGGGTCAGTTCCGACGTGTTACATTAGTCCCGTGGGAGATGTTGATGCCACCCACTGGGCCGTTCGGGGGCTGTTACAGGTTTTCATCCTTTAACGCCATCTTTTTAAGCCTATGTCTAGAAATATGCAAATTATTGTCCTATTCTCAAATCGAGAGTCCCGTGGCTGTGCGTTTAGTTCCTACGAGTTACATCGGTCCCATGGGAGTTATTGGTGCTACCCACGGGGACATTCGAGGGCTATTTCTGGTTTTCACCCTCTAACGCCATGTTTTTAAGCCGAATTCCAGATATATACAAGTTTTTAAGCCTAAGCCTAGAAATATACAAATTATCGTCGTATTCTCAAACCGGGAGTCCCGTGGCTACGAGGTCAGTTCCTACAAGATACATTGGTCTCGTGGGAGGTGTTGGGGCCACCCACGGGCTCGTTCAGGTGCTGTTTTGAGTTTTCATCCTCTAACGCCATGTTTTTAACCCTAAATCTAGAAATATGCAAATTATCGTTCTATTCCCAAATCGGGAGTTCCGCGACTGTGCGGTCAGTTGCTACGAGGTACATTGATCCCGTGGGAGGTGTTGGTACCACCCACGGGGCCGTTCGGGGGCTATTTCGAGTTTTCACCCTCAAATGCCATGGTTTTAAGCCTAAGTCTAGAAATATGAAAATTATCATCATATTCTCAAACCGAGAGTCCCGCGGCTACGTGGTCAGTTCTTACGAGTTGCATTGGTCCCGTGTGAGGTGTTGGTGCCACCTACGGGGCCGTTTGGGGGCTGTTTCAAGTTTTCACCCTCTAACGCCATGTCCTACAGCCTGAGTCTAAAAATATGGAAATTATCATCGTATTCTCAAATCGATAGTCCCGTGGATGCGGGGTCAGTTCCTACGAGTTACATTGGTCCCATGGGAGATGTTGGTGCCACCCACGGGGCCGTTCGGGTGCTGTTTCAGGTTTTCACCATCTAACGCCATGTTTTTAAGCCTAAGTCTTGAAATATGCATATTATCGTTGTATTTTAAAAGTGGGAGTCACGCGGCTATGAAGTCAGTTCCTACGAGTTACATCGATCCTGTGGGAGTTGTTGGTGACACCCACGGGGTCATTCGGGGGCTATTTCCGGTTTTCACCCTCTAACGCCATGTTATTAAGCCTAAGTTTAGAAATATTCAAATTATCATCGTATTCTCAAGCCGGGAGTTCCGTGGCTGCGCGGCCAGTTTTTATGAGTTATATTAATCCCGTGGGAGGTGTTGGTGCAACCCACAGGGCCGTTCGGGGACTATTTCGGGTTTTCACCCTCTAACGCCATGTTTTTAAGCCTAAGTCTAGAAATATGCAAATTATTGTCGTATTCTCAAAATCGGAGTCCCGTGGCTGCACGGTCAGTTCCTATGAGTTACATCGGTCCCGTGGGAGGTGTTGGTGCCACCCAAGGGGCCGTTCGGGGGATTATTTCGGGTTTTCACCCTCTAACGCAATGTTTTTAAGCCTAAGTCTAGAAATATGCAAGTTTTTAGGCCTAACTCTAGAATTGTGCAAATTATCGTCGTATTCTCAAACCGGGAGTCCTGCGACTGCAGGATCAATTCTTACGAGTACATTGGTCCCGTGGCAGCTATTGGATACACCCACGGGGTCGTTCGGGGGCTGTTTCAAGTTTTCACCCTCTAACGCCATATTTTTAAGCCTAAGTCTAGAAATATGCAAATTATAATCGTATTCTCAAACCGGGAGTCCCGCGACTGCGGGGTCAGTTCCTATGAGTTACATTGGTCCCGTGGGAGGTGTTGATGCCACCCACGGAGCGGTTCGGGGGCTGTTTTGAGTTTTCACCCTCTAAAGTCATGTTTTGCAGCCTAAGTCTAGATATATGCAAGTTATCATCGTATTCTCAAACCGGGAGACCCGCGGCTGCGGGGTCAGTTCCTACGAGTGTCATTGGTCCCGTGGGAGGTGTTGGTGCCACCCACGGGGCCTTTCGGGGGCTGTTTCAGGTTTTCACCCTCAAACGCCATGTCTTTAAGCCTAAGTCTAAAAATATACAAATTATTATCGTATTCTCAAATCAGGAGTCCCGCGGCTATGCAGTCAGTTCCAACGAGTTACATCGGTCCCGTGGGAGGTGTTGGTGAAACCCACAGGGCCGTTCGGGGGCTGTTTCGGGTTTTCACCCTCTAACGCCATGTTTTAAGCCTAAGTCTAGAAATATGCAAATTATCATCGTATTCCCAAA
Source organism: Sambucus nigra (assembly GCA_949130495.1). Classification (NCBI taxonomy): domain Eukaryota; kingdom Viridiplantae; phylum Streptophyta; class Magnoliopsida; order Dipsacales; family Adoxaceae; genus Sambucus; species Sambucus nigra. Next base: position 360,134,235 of record OX422217.1, on the reverse strand, counting down.
CCGGGAGTCCCACTACTGTGCGGTCAGTTCCTACGTGTTACGTTGGTCCAATGGGAGGTGTTGGTGCCACCCACGAGGCTGTTCGGGGGCTGTTTCAGGTTTTCACCCTCTATCGCCATTTTTTAAGCCTAAGTCCAGAAATATGAAAATTATCGTCGTATTCTAAAATCGGGAGTCCCGCGACTGCGGGGTCAGTTCCTAAGAGTTACATTGGTACCGTGGGAGGTGTTGATGCCACCCACGGTGCCGTTTGGGGGTTGTTTTTACTTTTCACCTTTTAACGCCATGTTTTGCAGCCTAAGTCTAGATATATGATAGTTATCATCGTATTCTCAAACCGGGAGTCCCGCGGCTGCGGAGTCAGTTGCGACGAGTTACATTGGTCCCGTGGGAGGTGTTGGTGCCACCCAAGGGGCCGTTCGGGGGATTATTTTGGGTTTTCACCCTCTAACGCCATGTTTTTAAGCCTAAGTCTAGAAATATGCAATTTTTTAGGCCTAAGTCTAGAATTATGCAAATTATCGTCGTATTCTAAAACTGGGAGTCCTGCGACTGCAGGATCAATTCTTACGAGTACATTGGTCCCGTGGGAGCTGTTGGATCCACCCATGGGGTCGTTCGGGGGCTATTTCATGTTTTCACCCTCTAACGCCATATTTTTAAGCCTAAGTCTAGAAATATGCAAATTATCATCGTATTCTCAAACTGGGAGTCCCGCGACTGCGGGGTCAGTTCCTATGAGTTACATTGGTCCCGTGGGAGGTGTTGATGCCACCCACGGAGCTGTTCGGGGGCTATTTTGAGTTTTCACCCTCTAAAGTCATGTTTTGCAGCCTAAGTCTAGATATATGCAAGTTATCATCGTATTCTCAAACCGAGAGTCCCGCGGCTGCGGGGTCAGTTCCTACGAGTTTCATTTGTCCCGTGGGAGGTGTTGGTGCCACCCACGGGGCCTTTCGGTGACTGTTTCAGGTTTTCACCCTCAAACGCCATGTCTTTAAGCCTAAGTCTAGAAATATGAAAATTATTATCGTATTCTCAAATCGGGAGTCCAACGGCTATGTAGTCAGTTCCAACGAGTTACATCGGTCCCGTGGGAGGTGTTGGTGAAACCCACAAGGCCGTTCCGGGGCTGTTTCGGGTTTTCACCCTCTAACGCCATGTTTTTAAGCCTAAGTCTAGAAATATGCAAACTATTGTCGTATTTTCAAACCGGGAGTCCCGTGGCTGCACGGTCAGTTCTTACGAGTTACATTGGTCCCGTGGGAGCTGTTGGTGCCACCCACTGGGTCGTTCGGGGGCTATTTTGAGTTTTCACCCTCTAATGCCATGTTTTTAAGCCGAAGTCTAGAAATATGCAAATTATCATCGTATTCTCAAACCGGGAGTCCCGCGGCTGCGGGGTCAGTTCCTACGAGTTACATTGGTCCCGGGAGAGCTGTTGGTGCCACCCACGGGGCCGTTCGGGGGCTGTTTCGAGTTTTCACCCTCTAACGCCATGTTTTTAAGCCTAAGTCTAGAAATATACAAATTATCATCGTATTCCCAAACCGGGAGTCCCACTACTGCGCGGTCAGTTCCTACGTGTTACATTGGTCTAGTGGGAGGAGTTGGTGCCACCCACGAGGCCGTTCGGGGGCTCTTTCAGGTTTCCACCCTCTAACGCCATGTTTTTAAGCCTAAGTCTAGAAATATAAAAATTATCATCGCATTCTAAAACCGGTAGTCCCGCGGCTGCGGGGTCAGTTCCTACGAGTTATATTGGTACCGTGGGAGGTGTTGATGCCACCCACGGTGCCGTTTGGGGGTTGTTTTTACTTTTCACCCTCTAACGCCATGTTTTGCAGCCTAAGTCTAGATATATGCAAGTAATCATCGTATTCTCAAACCGGGAGTCCCGCGGCTGCGGAGTCAGTTGCGATGAGTTACATTGGACCCGTGGGAGGTGTTGGTGCCACCCATGGGGCCGTTCGGGGGTTATTTTGGGTTTTCACCCTCTAACACCATGCTTTTAAGCCTAAGTCTAGAAATATGCATATTCTCATCGTATTCTCAAATCGGGAGCCCCGCGGCTGCGAGGACAGTTCCTATGAGTTACAATGTCCAGCGTGAGCTGTTGGAGCCACCCACGAGGCCGTTCGGGGGCAGTTTTGAGTTTTCACCCTCTAACGCCATGTTTTTAAGCCTTTGTCTAAAAATATGCAAATTACCATTGTATTCCCAAATCGGGAGTCCCGCAATTGCGCGGTCAGTTCCTACGAGTTACATTGATCCCGTGGGAGGTGTTGGTGCCACCCACGGGGCCGTTCGGGGGCTATTTCGAGTTTTCACCCTCTAATGCCATGTTTTTAAGCCTAAGTCTAGAAATATTAAAATTATCACCGTATTCTCAAACCGGGAGTCCCGCGGCTACGGCGACAGTTCCTACGAGTTGGATTGGTCCCGTGGGAGGTGTTGGTGCCACCCACGGGGCCGTTCCGGGGCTGTTTCAAGTTTTCACCCTCTAACGCCATGTCTTGCGGTCTAAGTCTAGAAATATGGAAATTATCATCGTATTCTCAAATCGGGAGCCCCTCGGATGTGGGGTCAGTTCCGACGTGTTACATTAGTCCCGTAGGAGATGTGGATGCCACCCTCGGGGCCGTTCGGGGGCTGTTTCAGGTTTTCATCCTTTAACGCCATGTTTTTAAACCTATGTCCAGAAATATGAAAATTATTGTCCTATTCTCAAACCGAGAGTCCCGTGGCTCTGCGGTCGGTTCCTACGAGTTCATCGGTTCCATGGGAGTTGTTGGTGCTATCCACGGGGTCATTCGAGGGCTATTTTGAGTTTTCACCCTCTAACGCCATTCTTTTAAGTCGAAGTCCAGAAATATGCAAGTTTTTAAGCCTAAGTCTAGAAATATACAAATTATCGTCGTATTCTCAAACCGGGAGTCCCGTGGCTGCGGGGTCAGTTCCTACGAGATACATTGGTCTCGTGGGAGGTGTTAGGGCCACCCACGGGCTCGTTTCATGTGCTGTTTTGAGTTTTCATCCTCTAACGCCATGTTTTAAGCCTAAATCTAGAAATATGAAAATTATCGTTGTATGCCCAAATCGGGAGTTCCGCGACTGTGCGGTCAGTTCCTACGAGTTACATTGATCCCGTGGGAGGTGTTGGTACCACCCACGGGGCCGTTCGGGAGGTGTTTCGAGTTTTCACCCTCTAATGCCATGGTTTTAAGCCTAAGTCTAGAAATATGCAAATTATCGTCGTATTCTCAAATCGGGAGTCCCGCGGATACGTGGTCAGTTCTTAGGAGTTGCATTGGTCCCGTGTGAGGTGTTGGGGCCACCCACGGGGCCATTCGGGGGCTGTTTCAAGTTTTCACCCTCTAACGCCATGTCTTGCAGCCTGAGTCTATAAATATGTAAATTATCATCGTATTCTCAAATCGATAGTCCCGCGGCTGCTGGGTTAGTTCCTACGAGTTACATTGGTCCCGTGGGAGATATTGGTGCCACCCACGATGCCGTTCGGGTGCTGTTTCAGGTTTTCACCATCTAACGCCATATTTTTAAGCCTAAGTCTTGAAATATGCATATTATCGTTGTATTTTAAAAATGGGAGTCACGCGGCTATGAAGTCAGTTCCTACGAATTACATCGGTCCTGTGGGAGTTGTTCGTGCCACCCACGGGGTCATTTGGGGGCTATTTCGGGTTTTCACCCTCTAACGCCAAGTTTTTAAGCCTAAGTTTAGAAATATGCAAATTATCATCGTATACTCAAGCTGGGTGTTCCGTGGTTGCGCGGTCAGTTCTTATGAGTTATATTGATCCTGTGGGAGGTGTTGGTGCAACCCACAGGGCCGTTCGGGGACTGTTTCGGGTTTTCACCCTCTAACGCCATGTTTTTAAGCCTGAGTCTAGAAATATACAAATTATTGTCGTATTCTCAAACCGAGAGTCCCGTGGCTACACGGTCAGTTCCTACGAGTTACATCGGTCCCGTGGGAGGTGTTGGTGCCACCCCAAGGGGCCGTTCGGGGGATTATTTCGGGTTTTCACCCTCTAACGCCATGTTTTTAAGCCTAAGTCTAGAAATATGCAAGTTTTTAGGCCTAAGTCTAGAATTATGCAAATTATCGTCGTATTCTCAAACCGGGAGTCCTGGGACTGCAGGATCTATTCTTACGATTACATTGGTCCCGTGGGAGCTGTTGGAGCCACCCACGGGGTCGTTCGGGCGATGTTTCGATTTTTCACCCTCTAACGCCATATTTTTAAGCCTAAGTCTAGAAATATTAAAAATATCATCGTAATCTCAAATCGGGAGTCCAGCGACTGCGGGGTTAGTTCCTATGAGTTACATTGGTCCCGTGGGAGTTGTTTGATGCCACCCACGGAGCCGTTCGGGGGCTATTTTGAGTTTTCACCCTCTAAAGTCATGTTTTGTAGCCTAAGTCAGATATATGCAAGTTATCATCGTATTCTCAAACCGGGAGTCCCGCGGCTGCGGGGTCAGTTCCTACGAGTTTTATTGGTCCGGTGGGAGGTGTTGGTGCCACCAAAGGGGCATTTCGGGGGATGTTTTAGGTTGTCACCCTCAAACGCCATGTCTTTAAGCCTAAGTCTAGAAATATGCAAATTATTATTGTATTCTCAAATTGAGAGTCCCGCGGCTGTGCATTCAGTTCCAACGAGTTACATCGGTCTCGTGGGAGGTGTTGGTGAAACCCATAGGGCCGTTCGGGGGTTATTTCGGGTTTTCACCCTCTAACGCCATGTTTTTAAGCCTAAGTCTAGAAATATGCAAATTATTGTCATATTTTCAAACGGGGAGTCCCGTGGCTGCACGGTCAGTTCTTACGAGTTACATTGGTCCCGTGGGAGCAGTTGGTGCCACCCACTGGGTCGTTCGGGGGTTGTTTCGAGTTTTCACCCTCTAATGCCATGTTTTTAAGCCTAAGTCTAGAAATATACAAATTATCGCCGTATTCTCAAACCGGGAGTCCCGCGGCTCCGGGGTCAGTTGCTACGAGTTACATTGGTCCCGTGGGAGCTGTTGGTGCCACCCACGGGGCCGTTCGGGGGCTGTTTCGAGTTTTCACCCTCTAACGCCATGCTTTTAAACCTAAGTCTAGAAATATGCAAATTATCATCGTATTCCCAAACCGGGAGTCCCACTACTGCGCGGTCAGTTCCTACGTGTTACGTTGGTCCAGTGGGAGGTGTTGGTGCCACCCACGAGGCCGTTCGGGGGCTGTTTCAGGTTTCCACCCTCTAACGCCATGTTTTTAAGCCTAAGTCCAGAAATTTAAAAATTATCGTCGTATTCTTATACCGAGAGTCCCGTGGCTGCGGGGTAAGTTCCTACGAGTTACATTGGTACCGTGGGAGGTGTTGATGCCACCCACAGTGCCGTTTGGGGGTTGTTTTTACTTTTCACCCTCTAACGCCATGTTTTGTAGCCTAAGTTTAGATATATGCAAGTTATCATCGTATTCTCAAACCGGGAGTCTCGCGACTGCGGAGTCAGTTGCGACGAGTTACATTGGTCCCGTGGGAGGTGTTGGTGCCACCCATGAGGCCGTTCGGGGGTTATTTTGGGTTTTCACACTCTAACACAATGTTTTTAAGCCTAAGTCTAGAAATATGCATATTATCATCGTATTCTCAAATCGGGAGCCCTGCGGCTGCGAGGTCAGTTCCTATGAGTTACAATGTCCCGCGTGAGCTGTTGGAGCGACCCACGGGGACGTTTGGGGGCTGTTTCGAGTTTTCACCCTCTAACGCCATATTTTTAAGCCTCTGTCTAAAAATATGCAAATTACCATTGTATTCCCAAATCAGGAGTCCCGCGATTGCGCGGTCAGTTCCTAAGAGTTACATTGATCCAGTGGGAGGTGTTGGTGCCACCCACGGGGCCGTTCGGGGGCTTTTTCGAGTTTTCACCCTCTAATGACATGTTTTTAAGCCTAAGTCTAGAAATATGAAAATTATCACCGTATTCTCAAACCGGGAGTCCTGCGGCTGCGGGGACAGTTCCTACGAGTTGGATTGGTCCCGTGGGAGGTGTTGGTGCCACCCACGGGGCCGTTCAGGGGTTGTTTCAAGTTTTCACCCTCTAACACCATGTCTTGCGGTCTAAGTCTAAAAATATGGAAATTATCATCGTATTCTCAAACCGGGAGTCCTGCGGCTGTGGGGTCAGTTCCGATGAGTTACATTAGTCCTGTGGGAGATGTTGATGCCACCCACGGGGCCATTCGGGGGCTGTTTCAGGTTTTCATCCTTTAACGCCATGTTTTTAAGCCTATGTCTAAAAATCTAAAAATTATTGTCCTATTCTCAAACCGAGAGTCCCGTGGCTGCGCGATCAGTTCCTACGAGTTATATCGGTCCCGTGGGAGTTGTTGGTGCTACCCACGGGGTCATTCGAGGGCTATTTCGGGTTTTCACCCTCTAACGCCATGTTTTTAAGCCGAAGCCTAAAAATATGCAAGTTTTTAAGCCTAAGTCTAGAAATATACAAATTATCATCGTATTCTCAAACCGGGAGTCCCGTGGCTGCGGGGTCAGTTCCTATGAGATACATTCGTCCCGTGGGAGGTGTTGGGGCCACCCACGGGTTCGTTCGGGTGCTGTTTCAAGTTTTCATCCTCTAACACCATGTTTTTAAGCCTAAATCTAGAAATATGCAAATTATCGTTGTATTACCAAACCGGGAGTTCCGCGACAGTACAGGCAGTTCCTACGAGTTACATGGATCCCGTGGGAGGTGTTGGTGCCACCCAAGGGGCCGTTCGGGGGCTGTTTCGAGTTTCCACCCTCTAATGCCATGGTTTTAAGCCTAAGTCTAGAAATATGCAAATTATCATCGTATTCTCAAACCCGAAGTCCCGCGGCTATGGGGTCAGTTCTTACTGGTTGCATTGGTCCCGTGTGAGGTGTTGGTACCACCCACGGGGCCTTTCGGGGGTTGTTTCAAGTTTTCACCCTCTAACGTTATGTCTTGCAGCGTGAGTCTAGAAATATGGAAATTATTGTTGTATTCTCAAATCGATAGTCCCGCGGCTGCGGGGTCAGTTCCTACGAGTTACATTCGTCCCGTGGGAGATGTTGGTGCCACCCACGGGGCCGTTCGGGTGCTGTTTCAGGTTTTCACCATCTAACGCCATGTTTTTAAGCCTAACTCTTGAAATATGCATATTATCGTTGTATTTTAAAACTGGGAGTCACACGGCTATGAAGTCAGTTCCTACAAGTTACATTGGTCCTGTGGGAGTTGTTGGTGCCACCCATGGGGTCATTCGGGGGCTATTTCGGGTTTTCACCCTCTAACGCCATGTTTGTAAGCCTAAGTTTAGAAATATATAAATTATCATCGTATTCTCAAGCCGGGAGTTCCGTGGCTGCGCGGTCAGTTCTTATGACTTATATTGATCCCGTGGGAGGTGTTGGTGCAACCCACAGGGCCGTTCGAGGACTGTTTCGAGTTTTCACCCTCTAACGCCATGTTTTTAAGCCTAAGTCTAGAAATATGCAAATTATTGTCATATTCTCAAATCGGGAGTCCCGTGGCTCCACGGTCAGTTCCTACGAGTTACATCGGTCCCGTGGGAGGTGTTGGTGCCACCTAAGGGGCCGTTCGGGGGATTATTTCGGGCTTTCACCCTCTAACGCCATGTTTTTAAGCCTAAGTCTAGAAATATGCAAGTTTTTAGGCCTAAGTCTAGAAATAGGCAAATTATCGTCGTATTATCAAACCGGGAGTCCTGCGACTGCAGGATCAATTCCTACGAGTACATTGGTCCCGTGGGAGCTGTTGGAGCCACCCACGGAGTCGTTCGGGGGCTGTTTCGAGTTTTCACCCTCTAACGCCATCTTTTTTAAGCCTAAGTCTAGAAATATGCAAATTATCGTCGTATTCTCAAACCGAGAGTCCCACGACTGCGGGGTCAATTCCTACGAGTAACATTGGTCCCGTGGGAGGTGTTGATGCCACCCACGAAGCTGTTCGGGGGTTGTTTTGAGTTTTCACCCTCTAAAGCCATGTTTTGCAGCCTAAGTCTAGATATATGCAAGTTATCATCGTATTCTCAAAGCGGGAGTCCCGCGGCTGCTGGGTCAGTTCCTACGAGTTTCATTGGTCCCGTGAGAGGTGTTGGTGCCACCCACGGGGACTTTCAGGGGCTGTTTCAGGTTTTCACCCTCAAGCGTCATGTCTTTAAGCCTAAGTCTAGAAATATACAAATTATTATCGTATTCTCAAATTGGGAGTCCCGCGGCTGTGCAGTCAATTCCAACGAGTTACATCGGTCCCGTGGGAGGTGTTGGTGAAACCCACAGGGCCGTTCGGGGGTTATTTCGGGTTTTCACCCTCTGAAGCCATGTTTTTAAGCCTAAGTCTAGAAATATTTTAATTATTGTCTTATTTTCAAACCGGGAGTCCCGTGGCTGCACGGTCAGTTCTTACGAGTTATATTGGTCCCGTGGGAGGTGTTGGTGCCGTGCCACCCATGGGGCCGTTCGGGGGTTATTTCGGGTTTTCACCCTCTAATGCCATGTTTTTAAGCCTAAGTCTAGAAATATGCAAGTTTTTAAGCCTAAGTCATAAAATACACAAATTATCGTCGCATTCTAGAACTGGGAGTCCCGCGGCTGCGGGATCAATTCCTACGAGTTACATTGATCCCGTGGGAGCTGTTGGTGCCACCCATGGGGTCGTTCGACGGATGTTTCGGGTTTTCACACTTTAACGCCATGTTTTTAAGCCTAAGTCTAGAAATCAACAAATTATCATCGTATTCTCAAACTGGGAGTCCCGCAGCTGCGGGGTCAGTTCCTACAAGTTACATTGGTTCCGTGGGAGGTGTTGGTGCCACCCACGGGGCCGTTCGGGGGTTGTTTCAGGTTTCCACCCTCTAACGCCATATTTTTAAGCCTAAGTCAAGAAATATGCAAATTGTCGTCGTATTCTAAAATCGGGAGTCCCGCGGCTGCGGGGTCAGTTCCTACGAGTAACATTGGTCCCGTGGGAGGTGTTGATGCCACCCACGGAGCCGTTCGGGGTTTGTTTTGAGTTTTCACCCTCTAATGCCATGTTTTACAACCTAAGTCTAGAAATATGGAAATTATCATCGTATTCTCAAACCGGGAGTCCCGGGGCTGCGGGGTCAGTTCCGACGAGTTACATTGGTCCCGTGGGAGGTGTTGGTGCCACCCATGGGGCCGTTCGGGGGTTATTTTGGGTTTTCACCCTCTAACGCCATGTTTTTAAGCCTAAGTCTAAAAATATGCATATTGTCATCGTATTCTCAAATTGGGAGTCCCACGGTTGCGAGGTTAGTTCCTATGAGTTACATTAGTCCCGCGTGAGCTGTTGGAGCCACTCACAGGGCCGTTCGGGGGCTGTTTCGAGTTTTCACCCTCTAACGCCATGTTTTTAAGCCTCTATCTAGAAATATGCAAATTATCATTGTATTCCCAAACCGGGAGTCCCGCGACTGCGCGGTCAGTTCCTACGAGTTACATTGATCTCGTGGGAGGTGTTGGTGCCACCCACGGGGCCGTTTGGGGGCTATTTTGAGTTTTCACCCTCTAATGTCGTGTTTTTAAGTCTAAGTCTAGAAATTTGAAAATTATCACCGTATTCTCAAACCGGGAGTCCCGCGGCTGCGGGGTCATGTCCTACGAGTTGGATTGGTCCCGTGGGAGGTGTTAGTGCCACCCACGGGGCCGTTCGGAGGCTGTTTCTAGTTTTCACCCTCTAACGCCATGTCTTGCGGTCTAAGTCTAGAAATATGGAGATTATCATCGTATTGTCAAACCGGGAGTCCCACGGCTGTGGGGTCAGTTCCTTCGTGTTACATTGGTCTCGTTGGAGATGTTGGTGCCACCCACGGGGCCGTTCGGGTGCTGTTTCAGGTTTTCACCCCCTAACGCCATGTTTTTAAGACTAAGTCTAGAAATATGCATATTATCATCCTATTTTAAAACTGGGAGTCCCGCGGCTGCGGGGTCAATTCCTACGAGTTTCATTGGTCCCGTGGGAGGTGATGGTGCCACCCACGGGGCCTTTCGGGGGCTGTTTAAGGTTTTCACCCTCAAGCGCCATGTCTTTAAGCCTAAGTCTAGAAATATGCAAATTATTATCGTATTCTCAAATCGGGAGTCCTGCGGCTATGCAGTCAGTTCCAACGAGTTACATCGGTCCCGTGGGAGGTGTTGGTGAAACCCACAGGGCCGTTCGGGGGCTGTTTCGGGTTTTCACCCTCTAACGCCATGTTTTTAAGCCTAAGTCTAGAAATATGCAAATTATTGTCGTATTCTCAATCTGGGAGTCCCGTGGCTGCACGATCAAATCCTACGAGTTACATTGGTCCCGTGGGAGGTGTTGGTGCCACCCATGGGGCCGTTCGGGGGTTATTTCAGGTTTTCACCCTCTAACGCCATGTTTTTAAGCCTAAGTCTCGAAATATCCAAGTTTTTAGGCCTAAGTCTAGAATTATGAAAATTATCATCGTATTCTCAAACCGGGAGTCCTGCGACTGCAGGATCAATTCTTACGAGTACATTTGTCCCGTGGGAGCTGTTGGAGCCACCCACGGGGTCGTTCGGGGGATGTTTCGAGTTTTCATCCTCTAACGCTATATTTTTAAGCTTAAGTCTAGAAATATTCAAATTATCATCGTATTCTCAAACCGGGAGTCCCGCGACTGCGGGGTCAGTTCCTATGAGTTACATTGGTCCCGTGGGAGGTGTCGATGCCACCCACGGAGCCGTTCGGGGGATGTTTTGAGTTTTCACCTTCTAAAGTCATGTTTTACATCCTAAGTCTAGATATATGCAAGTTATCATCGTATTCTCAAACCGGGAGTCCCGCGGCTGCGGGGTCAGTTCCTACGAGTTTCATTGGTCCCGTGGGAGGTGTTGGTGCCACCCACGGGGCCTTTCGGGAGCTGTTTCAGGTTTTCACCCTCAAACGCCATGTCTTTAAGCCTAAGTCTAGAAATATGCAAATTATTATCGTATTCTCAAATCGGGAGTCCCGTGGCTGTACAGTCTGTTCCAACGAGTTACATCGGTCCCGTGGGAGGTGTTGGTGAAACACACAGGGCCGTTCAGGGGCTGTTTCGGGTTTTTACCCTCTAACGCCATGTTTTTAAGCCTAGGTCTAGAAATATGCAAATTATTGTCATATTTTCAAACCGGGAGTCCCGTGGCTGCACGATCAGTTCTTACGAGTTACATTGGTCCCGTGGGAGCTGTTGGTGCCATCCACTGGGTCGTTCGGGGGCTGTTTCGAGTTTTCACCCTCAAAAGCCATGTTTTCAAGCCTAAGTCTAGAAATATGCAAGTTTTTAAGCCTAAGTCTATAAATATACAAATTATCGTCGTATTCTTAAATCGGGAGTCCCGCGGCTGCGGGGTCAGTTGCTACGAGTTACATTGGTCCCGTGGGAGCTGTTGGTGCCACCCACAGGGCCGTTCGGGGGCTGTTTCGACTTTTCACCCTCTAACGCCATGTTTTTAAGCCTAAGTCTAGAAATATGCAAATTATCATCGTATTCCCAAGCCGGGAGTCCCATTACTGCGCGGTCAGTTCCTACGTGTTACATTGGTCCAGTGGGAGGTGTTGGTGCCACCCACGGGGCCGTTCGGGGGCTGTTTCAGGTTTTCACCCTCTAACGCCATGTTTTTAAACCTAAGTCCAGAAATATAAAAATTATCGTCGTATTCTTAAACCGAGAGTCCCGCGGCTGCGGGGTCAGTTCCTACGTGTTACATTGGTACCGTGGGAGGTGTTGATGCCACCCACGGTGCCGTTTGGGGGTTGTTTTTACTTTTAACCCTCTAACACCATGTTTTGCACCCTAAGTCTAGATATATGCAAGTTATCATCGTATTCTCAAACCGGGAGTCCCGCGACTGCGGAGTCAGTTGCGACGAGTTACATTGGTCCCGTGGGAGGTGTTGGTGCCACCCATGGGGCCGTTCAGGGGTTATTTTGGGTTTTCACCCTCTAAAACCATGTTTTTAAGCCTAAGTCTAGAAATATGCATATGATCATCGTATTCTCAAATCGAGAGCCCCGCAGCTGTGAGGTCAGTTCCTATGAGTTACAATGTCCCGCGTGAGCTGTTGGAGCCACCCACGGGGCCGTTCGGGGGCTGTTTCGAGTTTTCACCCTCTAATGCCATGTTTTTAAACCTAAGTCTAGAAATATGAAAATTATCACCGGATTCTAAAACCGGGATTCCCGCGGCTGCGGGGACAGTTCCTACGAGTTAGATTGGTCCCGTGGGAGGTGTTGGTGCCACCCACGGGGCCGTTCAGTTGTTGTTTCAAGTTTTCACCCTCTAACGCCATATCTTGCGGTGTAAGTCTAGAAATATGGAAATTATCATCGTATTCTCAAACCGGGAGTCCTGCGACTGTGGGGTCAGTTCCGACGAGTTACATTAGTCCCGTGGGAGATGTTGATGCCACCCACGGGGCCGTTCGGGGGCTGTTTCAGGTTTTCATCCTTTAACGCCATGTTTTTAAGCCTATGTCTAGAAATCTGCAAATTATTGTCCTACTCTCAAACTGAGAGTCCCGTGGCTGTGCGATCAGTTCTTACAAGTTATATCGGTCCCGTGGGAGTTGTTGGTGCTATCCACGGGGTCATTCGAGGGCTATTTCGGGTTTTCACCCTCTAACGCCATGTTTTTAAGCCGAAGCCTAGAAATATGCAAGTTTTTAAGCGTAAGTCTAGAAATATTCAAATTATTGTCGTATTCTCAAACCGGGAGTCCCGTGGCTGCGGGGTCAGTTCCTACGAGATACGTTGGTCCCGTGGGAGGTGTTGGGGCCACCCACGGGTTCGTTCGGGTGCTGTTTTGAGTTTTCTTCCTCTAACGCCATGTTTTTAAGCCTAAATCTAGAAATATGCAAATTATCGTTGTATTCCCAAATTGGGAGTTCCGCGACAGCGCGGTCAGTCCCTACGAGTTACATGGATCCCGTGGGAGGTGTTGGTGCCACCCAAGGGGCCGTTCGGGGGCTGTTTCGAGTTTCCACCCTCTAATGCCATGGTTTTAAGCCTAAGTCTAGAAATATGCAAATTATCGTCGTATTCTAAAACTGGGAGTCCCGCGGCTACGAGGTCAGTTCTTACTGGTTGCATTGGTCCCGTGTGAGGTGTTGGTGCCACCCACGGGGCCGTTTGAGGGCTGTTTCTAGTTTTCACCCTCTAACGCCATGTCTTGCGGTCTAAGTCTAGAAATATGGAGATTATCATCGTATTCTCAAATTGGGAGTCCCATGGCTGTGGAGTCAGTTCCTACGAGTTACATTGGTCCCGTGGGAGATGTTGGTGCCACCCACGGGGCCGTTTGGGTGCTGTTTCAGGTTTTCACCCTCTAACGCCATGTTTTTAAGACTAAGTCTAGAAATATGCATATTATCATCCTATTTTAAAACTGGGAGTCTCGCGGCTGCGGGGTCAATTCCTACGAGTTTCATTGGCCCCGTGGGAGGTGATGGTGCCACCCACGGGGCCTTTCCGGGGCTGTTTCAGGTTTTCACGCTCAAGCGCCATGTCTTTAAGACTAAGTCTAGAAATATGCAAATTATTATCGTATTCTCAAATCGAGAGTCTTGCGTCTATGCAGTCAGTTCCAACGAGTTACATCGTTCCCGTGGGAGGTGTTGATGAAACCCACAGGGCCGTTTAGGGGCTGTTTCAAGTTTTCACCCTCTAACGCCATGTCCTGCAGCCTGAGTCTAAAAATATGGAAATTATCATCGTATTCTCAAATCGATAGTCCCGTGGATGCGGGGTCAGTTCCTACGAGCTACATTGGTCCCATGGGAGATGTTGGTGCCACCCACGGGGCCGTTCGGGTGATGTTTCAGGTTTTCACCATCTAACGCCATGTTTTTAAGCCTAAGTCTTGAAATATGCATATTATCGTTGTATTTTAAAAGTGGAAGTCACGCGGCTATGAAGTCAGTTCCTACGAGTTACATCGGTCCTGTGGGAGTTGTTGGTGACACCCACGGGGTCATTCGTTTCACCCTCTAACGCCATGTTTTTAAGCCTAAGTTTAGAAATATGCAAATTATCATCGTATTCTCAAGCCGGGAGTTCCGTGGCTGCGCGACCAGTTTTTATGAGTTATATTAATCCCGTGGGAGGTGTTGGTGAAACCCACAGGGCCGTTCGGGGGCTGTTTTGGGTTTTCACCCTCTAACGACATGTTTTTAAGCCTAAGTCTAGAAATATGCAAATTATTGTCGTATTCTCAAACCGAGAGTCCCGTGGCTGCACGATCAGTTCCTAAGAGTTACATTGGTCCCGTGGGAGGTGTTGGTGCCACCCATGGGGCTGTTCGGGGGTTATTTTTGGTTTTCACCCTCTAACGCCATGTTTTTAAGCCTAAGTCTAGAAATATGCAAGTTTTTAGGCCTAAGTCTAGAATTATGCAAATTATCGTCGTATTCTCAAACCGGGAATCCTGCGACTGCAGGATCAATTCTTACGAGTACATTTGTCCCGTGGGAGCTGTTGGAGCCACCCACGGGGTCGTTCGGGGGATGGTTCGAGTTTTCACCCTCTAACGCTATATTTTTAAGCTTAAGTCTAGAAATATTCAAATTATCATCGTATTCTCAAACCGGGAGTCCCGCGACTGCGGGGTTAGTTCCTATGAGTTACATTGGTCCCGTGGGAGGTGTTGATGCCACCCACAGAGCCGTTCGGGGGATGTTTTGAGTTTTCACCTTCTAACGTCATGTTTTACAGCCTAAGTCTAGATATATGCAAGTTATCATCGTATTCTCAAACCGGGAGTCCCGCGGCTACGGGGTCAGTTCCTACGAGTTTCATTGGTCCCGTGGGAGGTGTTGGTGCAACCCACGGGGCCTTTCGGGGGCTGTTTCAGGTTTTCACCCTCAAACGCCATATCTTTAAGCCTAAGTCTAGAAATATGAAAATTATTATCGTATTCTCAAATCGGGAGTCCCGCGGCTGTGCAGTCAGTTCCAACGAGTTACATCGGTCCCGTGGGAGGTGTTGGTGAAACCCACAGGGCTGTTCAGGGGCTATTTCGGGTTTTCACCCTCTAACGCCATGTTTTTAAGCCTAAGTCTAGAAATATACAAATTATTGTCATATTTTCAAACCGGGAGTCCCGTGGCTGCACGGTCAGTTCTTACGAGTTACATTGGTCCCGTGGGAGCTGTTGGTGCCACCCACTGGGTCGTTCGGGGGCTGTTTCGAGTTTTCACCCTCAAATGCCATGTTTTCAAGCCTAAGTCTAGAAATATGCAAGTTTTTAAGCCTAAGTCATGAAATACGCAAATTGTCGTCGTATTCTAGAACTGGGAGTCCCGCGGCTGCGTGATCAATTCATACGAGTTACATTGGTCCCGTGGGAGCTGGTGGTGCCACCCACGGGGTTGTTCAGAGGATGTTTCGGGTTTTCACACTTTAACACCATATTTTTAAGTCGAAGTCTAGAAATCAGCAAATTATCATCGTATTCTCAAACTGGGAGTCCCGCGGCTGCGGGGTCAGTTCCTACAAGTTACATTGGTCCCGTGGGAGCTGTTGGTGCCACCCACTGGGCCGTTCGGGGGCCGTTTTGAGTTTTCACCCTCTAATGCCATGTTTTTAAGCCTAAGTCTAGAAATATGCAAATTATCATCGTATTCCCAAATCGGGAGTCCCACAACTGCGCGGTCAGTTCCTACGTGTTACATTGGTCCCGTGGGAGGTGTTGGTGGCACCCACGGGGCCGTTCGGGGGCTGTTTCAGGTTTCCACCCTCTAACGCCATATTTTTAAGCCTAAGTCAAGAAATATGCAAATTATCGTCGTATTCTAAAATCGGGAGTCCCGCGACTGTGGGTTGAGTTCCTACGAGTTACATTGGTCCCGTGGGAGGAGTTGATGCCACCCAGAGTGACGGTAGGGGTTGTTTTTAGTTTTCACCCTCTAACGCCATGTCTTGCGATTTAAGTCTAGAAATATGGAAATTATCATCGTATTCTCAAACCGGGAGTCCCGCGGCTGCGAGGTCAGTTCCGACGAGTTACATTGGTCCCGTGGGAGGTGTTGGTGCCACTCATGGGGCCGTTCGGGGGTTATTTTGGGTTTTCACCCTCTAACGCCATGTTTTTAAGCCTAAGTCTAAAAATATGCATATTGTCATTGTATTCTCAAATTGGGAGTCCCACGGCTGCGGGGTTAGTTCCTATGAGTTACATTGGTCCCGTGTGAGCTGTTGGAGCCACCCACGGGGCCGTTCGGGGGCTGTTTCGAGTTTTCACCCTCTAACGCCATGTTTTTAAGCCTCCGTCTAGAAATATGAAAATTATCATTATATTCCTAAACCGAGAGTCCCGCGACTGTGCGGTCAGTTCCTACGAGTTACATTGATCTCGTGGGAGGTGTTGGTACCACCCACGGGGCTGTTCGGGGGATATTTCGAGTTTTCACCCTCTAATGCCGTGTTTTTAAGCCTAAGTCTAGAAATTTTAAAATTATCACCGTATTCTCAAACCGAGAGTCCCGCGGCTGCGGGGTCATGTCCTACGAGTTGGATTGGTCCCGTGGGAGGTGTTAGTGCCACCCACGGGGCCGTTCGGGGGTTGTTTCTAGTTTTCACCCTCTAATGCCATGTCTTGCGGTAAGTCTAGAATTATGGCGATTATCACCGTATTCTCAAACTGGGAGTCCCGCGGCTGTGGGGTCAGTTCCTACGAGTTACATTCGTCCCGTGGGAGATGTTGGTGCCACCGACGAGGCCGTTCGGGTGCTGTTTCAGGTTTTCACCGTCTAACGCCATGTTTTTAAGCCTAAGTCTAGAAATATGCATATTATCGACCTATTTTAAAATCGGGAGTCCCGCGGCTACGGGGTCAATTCCTACGAGTTTCATTGGTCCCGTGGGAGGTGTTGGTGCCACCCACGGGGCCTTTCGGGGGCTATTTCAGGTTTTCACCCTCAAGCGCCATGTCTTTAAGCCTAAGTCTAGAAATATGCAAATTATTATCGTATTCTCAAATTGGGAGTCCTGCGGCTGTGCAGTCAGTTCCAACGAGTTACATCGGTCCCGTGGGAGGTGTTGGTGAAACCCACAGGGCCGTTTGGGGGCTGTTTCGGGTTTTCACCCTCTAACGCCATGTTTTTAAGCCTAAGTCTAGAAATATGCGAATTATTATCGTATTCTCAAACCGGGAGTCCCGTGGCTGCACGATCAGTTCCTACGAGTTACATTGGTCCCGTGGGAGGTGTTGGTGCCACCCATGGGGTCGTTCGGGGGTTATTTCAGGTTTTCACCCTCTAACGCCATGTTTTAAAGCCTAAGTCTAGAAATATGGAGGTTTTTCAGCCTAAGACTAGAAATATGCAAATTATCTTCGTATTCTCAAACTGGGAGTCCCGCGACTGCGGGATTAATTCCTACGAGTTACATTGGTCCCGTGGGAGCTGTTGGTGCCACCCACTCGGTCGTTCGGGGGCTGTTTCGAGTTTTCACCCTCTAATGCCATGTTTTTAAGCCTAAGTCTAGAAATATGCAAATTATCATCATATTACCAAACCGGGAGTCCCACTACTGCGCGGTTAGTTCCCGCGTGTTACATTGGTCCCATGGGAGCTGTTGGTGCCACCCACTGGGTCGTTCGGGGGCTGTTTCGAGTTTTCACCCTCAAATGCCATGTTTTCAAGCCTAAGTCTAGAAATATGCAAGTTTTTAAGCCTAAGTCATGAAATATGCAAATTATCGTCGTATTCTAGAACTGGAAGTCCCGCGACTGCGTGATCAATTCATACGAGTTACATTGGTCCCGTGGGAGCTGGTGGTGCCACCCACGGGGTCGTTCAGAGGATGTTTTGGGTTTTCACACTTTAACGCCATGTTTTTAAGTCGAAGTCTAGATATCAGCAAATTATCATCGTATTTTCAAACTTGGAGTCCCGCGACTGCGGGGTCAGTTCCTACAAGTTACATTGGTCCCGTGGGAGCTGTTGGTGCCACCCACGGGGCCGTTCGGGGGCTGTTTCGAGTTTTCAACCTCTAATGCCATGTTTTTAAGCCTAAGTCTAAAAATATACAAATTATCATCGTATTCCCAAACTGGGAGTCCCACAACTGCGCGGTCAGTTCCTACGTGTTACATTGGTCCCGTGGGAGGTGTTGGTGCCACTCACGGGGCCGTTCGGGGGCTGTTTCAGGTTTCCACCCTCTAACGCCATATTTTTAAGCCTAAGTCAAGAAATATGCAAATTATCGTCGTATTCTAAAACTGGGAGTCCCGCGGCTGCGGGGTGAGTTCCTACGAGTTACATTGGTCCCGTGGGAGGAGTTGATGCCACCCAGAGTGACGTTAGGGGTTATTTTTACTTTTCACCCTCTAACGCCATGTCTTGCGATTTAAGTCTAGAAATATGGAAATTATCATCGTATTCTCAAACTAGAGTCCCGCGGCTGTGGGGGCAGTTCCGACGAGTTACATTGGTCCCGTGGGAGGTGTTGGTGCCACTCATGGGGCCGTTCGGGGGTTATTTTGGGTTTTCACCCTCTAACGCCATGTTTTTAAGCCTAAGTCTAAAAATATGCATATTGTCATCGTATTCTCAAATTGGGAGTCCCACGGCTGCGGGGTTAGTTCCTATGAGTTACATTGGTCCCGTGTGAGCTGTTGGAGCCACCCACGGGGCCGTTCGGGGGCTGTTTCGAGTTTTCACCCTCTAACGCCATGTTTTTAAGCCTCTGTCTAGAAATATGAAAATTATCATTGTATTCCTAAACCGGGAGTCCCGCGACTGTGCGGTCAGTTCCTACGAGTTACATTGATCTCGTGGGAGGTGTTGGTACCACCCACGGGGCCGTTCGGGGGATATTTTGAGTTTTCACCCTCTAATGCCGTGTTTTTAAGCCTAAGTCTAGAAATTTTAAAATTATCACCGTATTCTCAAACCGGGAGTCCCGCGGCTGCGGGGTCATGTCCTACGAGTTGGATTGGTCCCGTGGGAGGTGTTAGTGCCACCCACGGAGCCGTTCGGGGGCTGTTTCTGGTTTTCACCCTCTAACGCCATGTCTTGCGGTAAGTCTAGAAATATGGAGATTATCACCGTATTCTCAAACCGGGAGTCCCGCGGCTGTGGGGTCAGTTCCTACGAGTTACATTGGTCTCGTGGGAGAAGTTGGTGCCACCCACAAGGCCGTTCGGGTGCTGTTTCAGGTTTTCACCCTCTAACGCCATGTTTTTAAGCCTAAGTCTAGAAATATGCATATTATCATCCTATTTTAAAACCGGGAGTCCCGCGTCTGCGGGGTCAATTCCTACGAGTTTCATTGGTCCCGTGGGAGGTGTTGGTGTCACCAACGGGGCCTTTCGGGGGCTGTTTCAGGTTTTCACCCTCAAGCGCCATGTCTTTAAGCCTAAGTCTAGAAATATGCAAATTATTATCGTATTCTCAAATTGGGAGTCCTGCGACTGTGCAGTCAGTTCCAACGAGTTACATCGGTCCCGTGGGAGGTGTTGGTGAAACCCACAGGGCCGTTTGGGGGCTGTTTCGGGTTTTCACCCTCTAACGCCATGTTTTTAAGCCTAAGTCTAGAAATATGCAAATTATTGTCGTATTCTGAAACCGGGAGTCCCGTGGCTGCACGATCAGTTCCTACGAGTTACATTGGTCCCGTGGGAGGTGTTGGTTCCACCCATGGGATCATTCGCGGGTTATTTCAGGTTTTCACCCTCTAACGCCATGTTTTTAAGCCTAAGTCTAGAAATATGGAAGTTTTTAAGCCAAAGACTAGAAATATACAAATTATCTTCGTATTCTCAAACTGGGAGTCCCGCGGCTGCGGGATTAATTCCTACGAGTTACATTGGTCCCGTGGGAGTTGTTGGTGCCACCCACTCGGTCGTTCGGGGGCTGTTTTGAGTTTTCACCCTCTAATGCCATGTTTTTAAGCCTAAGTCTAGAAATATGCAAATTTTCATCGTATTCCCAAACCGGGAGTCCCATTACTGCGCGGTTAGTTCCTGCGTGTTACATTGGTCCCATGGGAGGTGTTGGTGCCACCCACGGGCCGTTCGGGGGCTGTTTCACGTTTCCACCCTCTAACACCTTGTTTTTATGCCTAAGTTCAGAAATATGCAAATTATAGTCGTATTCTAAAATCGGGAGTCCCGCGACAGTGGGGTCAGTTCCTACGAGTTACATTGGTCCCGTGGGAGGTGTTGATGCCACCCATAGTGACGTTAGGGAGTTGTTTTTACTTTTCACCCTCTAATGCCATGTTTTGCAGCCTAAGTCTAGTTATATGCAAGTTATCATTGTATTCTCAAACCGGGAGTCCCGCGGCTGCGGGGTCAGTTCGGACGAGTTACATTGGTCCCGTGGGAGGTGTTGGTGCCACCCATGGGGCCGTTCTGGGGTTATTTTTGGTTTTCACCCTCTAACGCCATGTTTTTAAACCTAAGTCTGGAAATATACATATTATCATCGTATTCTCAAATCGGGAGTTCCGCGGCTGCGAGGTCAGTTCCTATGAGTTACATTGGTCCCGTGTGAGCTATTAGAGCCACCCACGGGGCCGTTCGGGGGCTGTTTCGAGTTTTCACCCTCTAACGCCATGTTTTTAAGCCTCTGTCTAGAAATATGCAAATTATCATTGTATTCCCAAACCGGGAGTCCCGCGACTGTGCGGTCAGTTCCTACGAGTTACATTGATCCCGTGGGAGGTGTTGGTGCCACCCACGGGGCCGTTCGGGGGATATTTCGAGTGTTCACCCTCTAATGCCGTGTTTTTAAGCCTAAGTCTAGAAATATGAAAATTATCACCGTATTCTCAAACCGGGAGTCCCGCGTCTGCGGGGTCAGTTCCTACGAGTTAGATTGGTCCCGTGGGAGGTTTAGTGCCACCCACGGGGCCGTTCGGGGGTTGTTTATAGTTTTCACCCTCTAACGCCATGTCTTGCGGTCTAAGTCTAGAAATATGGAAATTATCATCGTATTCTCAAACCGGGAGTCCCGCGGCTGTGGAGGTTTTCACCCTCTAATGCCATGTTTTACGCCTAAGTCTAGAAATATCCATATTATCGTCGAATTTTAAAAGCGGGAGTCCCGCGGCTGCGGGGTCGGTTCCTACGAGTTACATTGGACCCGTGAGAGATGTTGGTGCCACCCACGGGGTCATTCGAGGGCAATTTCGAGTTTTGACCCTCTAACGCAATGTTTTTAAGCCTAAGGCTAGAAATATTCAAATTATCATCGTATTCTCAAGCCCGGAGTTCTGTGGCTGTGCGGTCAGTTCTTATGAGTTATATTGATCCCGTGGTAGGTGTTGGTTCAACCAATAGGGCCGTTCGGGGGCTGTTTCAGGTTTTCACCCTTTAACGCCATGTTTTTAAGCATATGTCTAGAAATATGCAAATTATTGTCGTATTCTCAAACCGAGAGTCTCGTTGCTGCGCGGTCGGTTCCTACGAGTTATATCGGTCCCGTGGGAGGTGTTGGTGCCCTCCACGGGGCCGTTCGGGGGTTATTTATGGTTTTCACCCTCTAACACCATGTTTTTAAGCCTAAGTCTAGAAATATGCAAATTATCGTCGTATTCTCAAACCGAGAGTCCCGTGGCTGCGGGGACAGTTCTTACGAGATACATTGGTCCCGTGGGAGGTGTTGGTGCCACCCACGGGTTCGTTCGGGTGCTGTTTCGAGTTTTCACCCTCTAACGCCATGTTTTTAAGCCTAAGTCTAGAAATATGCAAATTATCATTGTATTCTTAAACCAGGAGTACCGCGACTGCGCGGTCAGTTCCTACGAGTTATATTGATCCCATGGGAGGTGTTGGTGCCACCCACGGGGCCGTTCGGGGGCTGTTTCGAGTTTTCACCCTCTAATGCCATGTTTTTAAACCTAAGTCTAGAAATATGCAAATTATCGTCGTATTCTCAAACTGGGAGTCCCGCGGCTATGGGGTCAGTTCTTACGAGTTGCATTCGTCCCGTGTGAGGTGTTATTGCCACCCACGGGGCCGTTCGGGGGCTATTTTAAGTTTTCACCCTCTAACGTCATGTCTTGCGGCCTAAGTCTAGAAATATGGAAATTATCATCGTATTCTCAAACCGATAGTCCCGTGGCTACGGGGTCAGTTCCTACGAGTTACATTGGTCCCGTGGCAGATGTTAGTGCCACCCACGGGGCTGTTCGGGTGCTGTTTCAGGTTTTCACCATCTAACTCCATGTTTTTAAGCCTCAGTCTAAAAATATGCATATTATCGTTGTATTTTAAAACAGAGATTCACGTGGCTGCGGAGTCAGTTCCTACAAGTTACATTGGTCCTGTGGGAGTTATTGGTGCCACCCGCGGGGTCATTCGGGGGCTATTTCGGGTTTTCACCCTCTAACGCCATGTTTTTATGCCTAAGTCTAGAAATATGCAAATTATCATCGTATTCTCAAATCGGGAGTCCCGCGACTGCTGGGTGAGTTCCTACGAGTTATATTGGTCCCTTGGGAGCTGTTGGTGCCAACCACAGGGCCGTTCGGGGGCTGTTTCGAGTTATCACCCTCTAACGCCATGTTTTTAAGCCTAATTCTAGAGATATGCAATTTATCATCGTATTCCCAAACCGGGAGTCCCAGGACTGCGCGGTCAGTTCCTACGAGTTACATTGGTCCCGTGGGAGGTGTTGGTGCCACCCACGGGGACGTTCGGGGGCTGTTTAAGGTTTTCACCCTCTAACGTCATGTTTTTAAGCCTAAGTTCAGAAATATTCAAATTATCGTCGTATTCTAAAATCAGGAGTCCCGCGGCTGCGGGGTCAGTTCCTACGAGTTACATTTGTCCCGTGGGAGGTGTTGATGCCACCCACGGTGCCGTTCGGGGGCTGTTTTGAGTTTTCATCCTCTAACGCCGTGTTTTGGAGCCTAAGTCTAGATATCTCCAAGTTATCATCGTATTCTCAAACCGATAGTCCCGTGGCTACGGGGTCAGTTCCTACGAGTTACATTGGTCCCGTGGCAGATGTTAGTGCCACCCACGGGGCTGTTCGGGTGCTGTTTCAGGTTTTCACCATCTAACTCCATGTTTTTAAGCCTCAGTCTAAAAATATGCATATTATCGTTGTATTTTAAAACAGAGATTCACGTGGCTGCGGAGTCAGTTCCTACAAGTTACATTGGTCCTGTGGGAGTTATTGGTGCCACCCGCGGGGTCATTCGGGGGCTATTTCGGGTTTTCACCCTCTAACGCCATGTTTTTAAGCCTAAGTCTAGAAATATGCAAATTATCATCGTATTCTCAAACCGGGAGTCCCGCGACTGCTGGGTCAGTTCCTACGAGTTATATTGGTCCCTTGGGAGCTGTTGGTGCCACCCACAGGGCCGTTCGTGGGCTGTTTCGAGTTATCACCCTCTAACGCCATGTTTTTAAGCCTAATTCTAGAGATATGCAATTTATCATCGTATTCCCAAACCGGGAGTCCCAGGACTGCGCGGTCAGTTCCTACGAGTTACATTGGTCCCGTGGGAGGTGTTGGTGCCACCCACGGGGACGTTCGGGGGTTGTTTAAGGTTTTCACCCTCTAACGTCATGTTTTTAAGCCTAAGTTCAGAAATATTCAAATTATCGTCGTATTCTAAAATCAGGAGTCCCGCGGCTGCGGGGTCAGTTCCTATGAGTTACATTGGTCCCGTGGGAGGTGTTGATGCCACCCACGGTGCCGTTTGGGGGCTGTTTTGAGTTTTCATCCTCTAACGCCATGTTTTGCAGCCTAAGTCTAGATATCTCCAAGTTATCATTGTATTCTCAAACTGAGAGTCCCGCTGCTGCGGAGTCAGTTCCTACGAGTTACATTGGTTCCATGGGAGGTGTTGGTGCCACCCACGGGGCCTTCCAGGGTCTGTTTCAGGTTTTCAGCCTCAAACCCCATGTCTTTAAGCCTAAGTCTAGAAATATGAAAATTATTATCGTATTCTCAAATCGGGAGCCCCGCGGCTGTGCAGTCAGTTCCTATGAGTTACATCGGTCCCGTGGGAGGTGTTGGTGAAACCCACAGGGCCGTTCGGGTGCTGTTTCGGGTTTTCACCCTCTAACGCCATGTTTTTAAGCCTAAGTCTAGAAATATGCAAATTATTATCGTATTCTCAAGTCGGGAGTCCTGTGGCTGCACGGTCAGTTCCTACGACTTACATCAGTCCCGTGGGAGGTGTTGGTGCCACCCAAGGGGGCGTTCGGGGGTTATTTCGGGTTTTCACCCTCTAACGCCATGTTTTTAAGCCTAAGTCTAGAAATATGCAAGTATTTAAGCCTAAGTCTAGAAATATGCAAATTATCATCTTATTATCAAACTGGGAGTCCCGCGGCCGCGGGTGCAATTCCTACGAGTTACATTGGTCCCGTGGGAGCTGTTGGTGCCACCCACGGGGTCGTTCGGGGGATGTTTCGAGTTTTCACCCTCTTACGCCATGTTTTTAAGCCTCTGTCTAGAAATATGTAAATTATCATTGTATTCCTAAACTGGAAGTCCCGCGACTGCGCGATCAGTTCCTACGAGTTACATTGATCCCGTGGGAGGTGTTGGTGCCACCCATGGGGCCGTTCGGGGCTATTTTGAGATTCACCCTCTAATGCCATGTTTTTAACCCTAAGTCTAGAAATATGAAAATTATCACCGTATTCTCAAACCGGGAGTCCCGCAGCTGCGGGGATAGTTCCTACGAGTTGGATTGGTCCCGTGGGAGGTCTTGGTGCCACCCACGGGGGCGTTCGGGGGCTGTTTCAAATTTTCACCCTCTAACGCCATGTCTTGCGAGCTAAGTCTAGAAATATGTAAATTATCATCGTATTCACAAACCGGGAGTCCCGCGACTGTGGGGTCAGTTCTGACGAGTTACATTTGTCTCGTGGGTGATGTTGATGCCACCCACGGGGGGGGGGGGGGGGGGGGGTTCGGGTGCTGTTTCAGGTTTTCACCCTTTAACGCAATGTTTTTAAGCCTATGTCTAGAAATATGCAAATTATTTTCGTATTCTCAAACCGAGAGTCCCGTGGCTGCGCGGTCAGTTCCTACGAGTTACATCGGTCCTTCGGGAGTTGTTGGTGCCACCCACGGGGACATTCGAGGGATATTTCGGGTTTTCACCCTCAAACGCCATGCTTTTAAGCCGAAGTCTAAAAATAGGAAAGTTTTTAAGCCAAAGTATAGAAATATGCAAATTATCGTCGTATTCTCAAACCGGGAGTCCCGTGGCTGCGGGGTCAGTTCCTACGAGATACATTGGTCCCATGGGTGGTGTTGGTGCCACCCACGGGTTCGTTCGGGTGCTGTTTCGAGTTTTCAACCTCTAACGCCATGTTTTTAAGCCTAAGTCTAGAAATATGAAAATTATCATTGTATTCCCAAACCGGGAGTTCCGCGACTGCGCGGTTAGTTCTCACGAGTTACATTAATCCCGTGGGAGGTGTTGGCACCACCCACGGGCCCGTTCGGGGGCTGTTTCGAGTTTTCACCCTCTAATGCCATGTTTTTAAGCCTAAGTCTAGAAATATAGAAATTATCGTCGTATTCTCAAACCGGGAGTCCCGCGGCTACGGGGTCAGTTCTTACGAGTTGCATTGGTCCCGAGTGAGGTGTTGGTGCCACCCACGGGGCCCTTCGAGGGCTGTTTCAAGTTTTCACCCTCTAACGCCATGTCTTGCGGCCTAAGTCTAGAAATAATGAAATTATCATCGTATTCTCAAACCGATAGTCCCGTGGCTGCGGTGTCAGTTCCTACAAGTTACATTGGTCCCGTGAGAGATGTTGGTGCCACCCACGGGGCCGTTCGGGTGCTGTTTCAGGTTTTCACCATCTAACGCCATGTTTTTAAGCCTAAGTCTTGAAATAAGCATAATATCGTTGTATTTTAAAATCGGGAATCACGCAGCTACGGATTCAGTTCCTACAAGTTACATTGGTCCTGTAGGAGTTGGTGGTTTCACCCACGGGGTCATTCGGGGGTTATTTCGGGTTTTCACCCTCTAACGCCATGTTTTTAAGCCTAAGTTAAGAAATATGCAAATTATCATCGTATTCTCAAGCCGGGAGTTCCGTGGCTGCGCGGTCATTTCTTATGAGTTATATTAATCCCGTGGGAGGTGTTGGTGCAACCCACAGGGCCGTTCGGGGATTGTTTCGGGTTTTCACCCTCTAACGCCATGTTTTTAAGCCTAAGTCTAGAAATATGCAAATTATTGTCGTATTCTCAAACCAGGAGTCCCGTGGCTGCACGGTCAGTTCGTACGAGTTACATCGGTCCCGTGGGAGGTGTTGGTGCCACCCAAGGGGCCGTTCAGGGGTTATTTCGGGTTTTCACCCTCTATCGCCATGTTTTTATGCCTAAGTCTAGAAATTTGTAAGTTTTTAGGACTATGTCTAGAAATATCCAAATTATCATCGTATTCTCAAACCGGGAGTCCCGCGACTCTGGGATCAATTCCTACGAGTACATTGGTCCCGTGGGAGCTGTTGGAGCCACCCACGGGGGTCGCTCAGGGGCTGTTTCGAGTTTTCACCCTCTAACGCCATGTTTTTAAGCCTAAGTCTAGAAATATGCAAATTATCGTCGTATTTTCAAAACAAGAGTCGCGCGACTGCGGGGTCAGTTCCTACGAGTTACATTGGTCCCGTGGGAGGTGTTGATGCCACCCACGGAGCCGTTCGGGGGTTGTTTTTATTTTTCTCCCTCTAACGCCATGTTTTATAGCCTAAGTCTAGATATATGCAAGTTATCATCATATTTTCAAACCGGGAGTCCCGCGGCTGCGGGGTCAGTTCCTACGAGTTTCATTGGTCCCGTGGGAGGTGTTGGTGCCACCCACGGGGCCTTTCGAGCGATATTTCCGATTTTCACCCTCAAACGCCGTGTCTTTAAGCCTAACTCTAGAAATATGCAAATTATTATCGTATTCTCAAATCGGGACTCCCGCGGCTGTCCAGTCAGTTCCAACGAGTTACATCGGTCCCATGGGAGGTGATATGCCCCAAGTGTGACCTCGGCTCGGAGACACCAACCTCGACCGAGATCATGGCCGACATTGGACAAGGCTTGGGCATGCGGCATAAGCCCTCGGCCATAGCAAGGCCGGGCCCGACTGACACTACGACCAGCCTCTCGAAGGGACATCGCATGCATCCCAAGGATCAGTAGCATTCTCGTATACCTAGGAATGGCAACCTCAGCCAGATGTAGGCCGAGCTCGCAAGAAGCCACCAGTAACCTCATTAAGACATTAGTCGATGCTCCAAACACACCAGCTCAACCTCGGCTCAGGCCGACCTTGTCCATTGTCTCGGCTCGGATTAAGCCGAGACCTCCATGGTCACCTCGGACTGAACGAACATCTAGACTTACCAACCTCAGTCTCTCCCAGGCCAAGGTCATACACCAAGCACAATAGCCGAGCATCTGCTCACATTTGGATAAGGGCACGTGGACACATATCAGTTATAACAAATTTATTCCCCACACGCGGGGAGATTATTTCATCATCATTCTCTACTTGTGACAGTGACAAATGGCTTTCCCATATTGGTGAGGCAAACACACACATGCACATTACATGCGTGGGGGTTACATTACACCCCCTAGGTACTATATATAGAGGTAGCTGCAGCCTTGAGGTCTTTAGCTGCAACACAACAAGCTATGAAGGAACAATTTGCACAGCTCAGCCAAACTATGATGAGGCCACCTGGAGTCTCACCGGATATGATCACTTTGGCGGCTGTTCAGCCTCATCCTGATGCCAGGGGACCACCCCAGGCACCAATGAAGGACCAGCTTGCACCCCAACGGAGAAGGGACGTTGCTGACCTTAGGCACTTGCACCTGGGGAGGCAAGGAAACCCTTGACTAGAGGACATGTATGACGATCTAGAGGCGGAAGAAGCCCCGGAAGACTGCTAGGAATCGTATAAGGCATCAAATAACACTGTACGACCTCTTCCATAAAGTCAAGGTTATGTCGGACGAAGAGGTGAAGAGGCTCAACAAAGAGGGTCAGCCTTTGATAGGTTGAGCAGAGGGTCAACCTTTGAGAGATTGGGCCCAGTGAATGACCTAAGACATAGATTGTTGAGATCAAGGAGCGTACCAGGCTCTCAGAGAGGGAACAGGCAGGGTCGGCCAGACCAAGGCCGACACTGTGAAAGAAGAGGCAGGGAATAGGAAGAGGTCAACAGCCGACGTGCCGCGGCAGGGGAACCCTCGGTCCATCCCATGGAGGTGGTTGGGGATAAACTCGGACAGGTCGATGGCAGAAGAACGT
The DNA here is from genome assembly GCA_949130495.1 of Sambucus nigra. Taxonomy (NCBI): domain Eukaryota; kingdom Viridiplantae; phylum Streptophyta; class Magnoliopsida; order Dipsacales; family Adoxaceae; genus Sambucus; species Sambucus nigra. The sequence goes on along the minus strand of OX422217.1, from coordinate 360,105,926 downwards.
GGAATGATTCTATCAAGTGCATTGAGGAGAAGATAGGAGAACTCATTAAAAGTAGGGACCCATTACAAAGGGGTTACTCAGAGGGCTCTCCATTTGTGGCTAGGATAGTGGGCTTCCCAACCCCAGCTACGTTTAAGCCTCCTACAGTGTCTCCCAAGTATGATGGCAGCACTAACCCTGTACATCACATCGAGATGTATCAGTCGGCATCAGACATCTACTCGATACCTGATGAGATGAAGTGTAGGGCCTTCTCTGGGACCTTAACAGGGGCAGCGCACAGTTGGTTCACCTCCCTTCCAAAGAACTCAATTGAGAACTTCAAAGGCTTGGCTGAACGATTCATCCACAACTTTTGCTTTGGGGTGAGACCTCAAAAGAAGACTACTCACCTATTGTATGTCAAGCAGGGCAAGGATGAGAGACTAAGAGACTACATAGCGAGATTCAACAAAGAGAAGTTGGAGGTCGAAGATTATGAAGAGAACATAGCCATGACCACCCTCATAGGGGGTCTACAGAAAGGGAAGCTGTTGTGGAAACTTACGGAAGACCCCCCTAGGTATATGGCGGAGCTCCTGGAAACCGCAAGGAAAGAAATGAATGCGGAAGAGGCACTGTCTGCCAAGTATGAGGATGAGAACCGCGGTGGCAGTGGAAAGTCCCAAAACAAGAAAGATGGGAAGAAGAGGTCCGGTAATGACAAGTTCGCTCACTATACTCCTCTGACTGTAAGCTGCGATCACATCCTCAACAAGATTAAGAATGACAGGAATCTGAGATGGCCAGAGAAACTGAAAGCCCCACCATATAAGAGGAACAAAAACCTATGGTGCGAGTTCCACCAGGATCATGGCCTTGTCACAGACAGATGCTTCGCCCTGAAGGATGAGATTGAAAAGATGCTAAAATCTAGAAAGTTGAGGAAGTATGTGGACGGTAAGGCTCCTAAGGGTGGAAGAGATGACCCTAAGAAAAGGAGAAATGAGAGATGCTGTGAAAATGTCCCGGCCAGAAAAGACGATGATTCAGAAGGTGATGACAAAGAAGATTCAGATCTTCCGCCGAAAGATGACAACACCCCGGTGAAGAGGGTTGGTATGATCTCATTTGGTGTTGACACCATATGCGGAGGGTTTGCAGGATGTGTCTCTAAAGTAGCTGATAGGAAGGCTCACGTAGCAGAGGCCAGGTCAGTGGCCAAGCTTGAAGTTGTAAATCTAACGTCTTCCGATATAGTGCAGAAGAGGAAGAAAATAGACATAGACACCCTCGTAGTTGGGTTCTCTAGACTTGACTTCAAGGGTATCTTAGCCCCCCATGATGACCTTCTGGTCATAACAACAAGGGTACATGGTTGCGAGGTGTAGAGGATCCTCGTAGATGGGGGGAGCTCGGCGGACGTGATGTTTTGGCCTTGTTTCAAGAGCCTAGGTCTTAGCAGAGCAAGACTGGTACCCTATCACCACCCATTGATAGGCTTCAGTGGCGAAAAGGTCCACCCCTTGGGCATGTATGAGATGGACGTACGAATGGGTGATGAGTGGCCTAAGAGGCTGACCAAGAAGATAATTTTTTTTGTCATGGACGAGAACGTGTTTTCAGCCTATAACCTCATCATAGGAAGGGTGGCCCTTAAAGAGTTTGAAGCTGTGCCGTCGACGGTCCATCAGATGCTAAAATTCCTGACTCCCTATGGGGTAGGGGAAGTACAAGGTGATTATACCACAGCGCGAGAATGTTACTTCAAATCGGCCGAACAGAGAGAGGTCCATAAGAGGGCAGCCACCACTTATAGCATTGATACGCTTGACCCAAGAGACGAGACAAAGTTGAAGAAGGGAGAGGCCGCGGAAGAGGTAGAATCCATCATCCTTAATGATAACGAGCTAAAAAAAACTGTCCAGGTCGGTAAAGCCCTAAAGGAAGAAATCAAGGAAGAGCTGATAAACTTCCTCAGGAGGAGACAGAGTGTCTTCGCATGGAGTCACGTCGATATGCCCGGCATCGACCCTGAAGTTATGAGTTACAAGATCAACGTGACCAAAGATGCCAGGCCAATCAAACAAAGACGAAGAGTCTATTCCAGGGAGAAGTACGACGTCATCCGAGAAGAGGTCAAAAAATTGGAAGAGGCTGAGTTTATAAGAGAAGTCACATATCCGGAATGGTTATCAAATCCAGTCATCGTCCCCAAGGCCAATGGGAAGTGGAGAATGTGTGTTGATTTCACTGACCTGAACAAATCTTGTCCAAAAGACAGCTATCCCTTACCTCGGATAGATCATATGGTGGATGCTACGACGGGATATGAGCTCATGATCTTCATGGACGCGTATTCAGGCTATAACCAGATCTTCATGGATGCAGAAGACTCGGAGAAGACGACCTTCATTACCGACAAAGGGATGTACTGCTACAAAGTGATACCCTTCGGCCTGAAAAATACAGGGGCAACATACCAACGTCTTGTTATTAAGATGTTCGAAGAGCAAATAGGTAAGACTATGGAGGTGTATGTAGATAATATGCTAACAAAGAGCTTGAAGGCTTGCACTCATGTAACGGATCTCGAGAAGACCTTCGACATTATGGACTCATACAGAATGAAGCTCAACCCCGCGAAGTGTGTCTTCGGAGTAGGAGCTGGGAAGTTCCTAGGATTTATCATTAACCAGAGAGGGATCGAAGCGAACCCTAAAAAAATCAAGGCTTTACTTGACATGAAGACACCGAGGAGTATCAAAGATGTTCAAAGACATACGGGGAGAGTGGCTGCCCTTAACAGGTTTGTTTCTAGGGCAACAGACAAGTGCCTTCCATTCTTTAAGGTGCTGAGAAAGGCCTTCCAATGGGACGAAGAGTGCGAAAAAGCCTTCAACCAGCTGAAGTCTTATTTAGGGTCTCCCTTATTGTTGTCTCGGCCTGTAGCAGAGGAGAAACTGTACGTGTATCTGGCAGTCTCCGAATCAGCCATTAGCGCAGCCATAATACGGGAAGATGCTGGAATCCAAAGGCCTGTATATTTCAATAGTAAGGCCCTTCAAGGGTCCGAACAAAATTACCCTCGTATGGAAAATCTAGCTTACACCTTGATACATGCCTCGAGAAAGATGAAGCCTTACTTCCAGGCCCACTCCATGGTTGTCATCACCGACTCCCCACTAAGACAGGTCCTACATAAACTCGAGAAGTCCGGGCGATTGATGACATAGGCCATTGAGTTGGGGGAGTATGATCTTACCTACCAACCTAGGACGGCCATCAAGGGGTAAGCCCTCGCAGACTTTGTCGCTGAGTTTACATGGGAAGAGGACGAGGCAGAGAATGGCCTAGAGGGTGTTGAAAACCGTTGTGTCTTCCGAAATTCGCAAGAGACGACACCAAACATCTTCCAAGATCAGGAAGAGATCGCATCCAACAGGGCCTCGAACCAAGTTGCGGATAATGAGGAAGATCGGTACCTCTTCAAAAAAGGAGTCATGATAAAAGTGGTCTTCTCATCAGGTACAGATATTTGGAGCCTCTTCGTTGATAGCTCTTCCTGCGACAATGGAAGCGGTGCGGGGTTGATACTCTCATCTCCAGATGGTTCCAACATTTAATACGTTTTGAGATTAAACTTTCGAGCTTCTAAAAATGAGTCCGAGTATGAGGCCATGATAACAGGTCTCTCATTGGCAAAGACTCTTCGCGTAAAGCAACTCCTACTCCACAGTGACTCAAGGTTAGTTATCAATCAGGTATTGGGAATCTATGAGTCCAGAGATGAAAGGATGGCCAAATATCTGAAAAGGGTGAGAACGATGTTATAACATTTTGAAGAGGCAAGACTGAAGAGAGTGCCTCGACAAAGTAACAACCACGCAGATGCATTGGCGAGATTGGCCTCGGCAACAAAGATAGATGTTAGAAGGACCATTCCTATCGAGGTCTTGGATAAGGCAACCATTGAGCAAGAAGAGGTATATAACCCTTGTCACAATTTGAACTTAGGAGACTCATGGATGGACCCCCTCTTCAGATATATCAGAAAGGGAGAGCTACCAGAATCCAAGCTAGAAAGGGAGAAATTGAGATATAAGGCTGCCAAGTTCTCGGTAGTAGGAGACGTCCTGTACAAAAAAGGATTCCTGCTGCCTCTCCTCAGATGTGTGCACCCCACAGAAGTTCCCCGGGTCTTACAGGAGGTCCATGAGGGTTCTTTCTCTAGCCACATAGGGGGAAGACCCTTGGCCAAAAGAATCAACACCCAAGGGTACTGGTGGCCAACCTTGTCCAAGGACGCCGCAACCTATGTGAGGAAATGTAATAAATTCCAAAGGTTCGCCGCCATCCCACATCAACCTCATCAACCTATGACGTCAATCACTTCTCCATGGCCATTTGCAATATGGGGAATTGACTTAGTAGGGCCCCTGCCAAGAGGAGCCAACAATTATAGATTCTTGATAGTTGCCATCGACTATTTTTCAAAGTGGGTGGAGGCAGAGCCGATGATAACGATCACAGAGCAGAAGACCTTCCAATTTATTTGGAGGAATATCATATGCAGATATGGCCTCCCAAACACTCTCATCTCGGACAATGGGACCCAGTTCAAGAACTCCTCTTTAGAAAAGTATTGCCTAAGAGTAGGAATAAAGCAATTCTTCTCATCTCCTGGCCGACCTCAGGCAAATGGTCAGACCGAGGTCACAAATAGAATAGTTCTCGATGGAATCAAGAAGAGGTTAAAAGATGCGAAGGGAAGATGGACTGAAGAGGTCTACGCTGTGTTATGGGCCTACAGAACCACGTCAAGGACACCAACAGGAGAAACCCCGTTCATGTTGGCACATGGCTCAGAGGCCGTCATACCAATGGAAGTAGGGCTCCCAACTCATAGGATTCAAACCTATGACCCTGATAATAATGAGGAAGAGAGGAGGCTAGACCTAGATCTTATCAAAGAAAGATGAGAGGACGCAGAGGTCAGATAAGCAGCCTACCAACAGAGGGCAACGAAATTCTACAACCAGAGGGTGAAGTCAAGACCCATTACAGTGGGAGACCTAGTGCTAAAGAAGACTTTAAAGAAAGAACACAAACTCCACCCAAACTGGCACGGTCCCTACAAAGTGACAAAAAAGGTTGTGCCTGGCACATACAAGCTAGAAAATCTAGAAGGAGAACCTTGCACTAATCCATGGAATGCTGATCACCTAAAAAAGTATTATATATGATATTGCATGAAGTTCTGTAAATGTACCATCTTGTCATGAAGAGGTTATTAATAAAAGATCAGTTCCCATGACGGTCCTTGCTTCATTTTGCACTTATATCAGAAGTTAATGGGTGATATACCCAGATATACCCTCCAACCGGGCGACCCCCCGAGGGGCCGACCCTTCATCATGTTCCAGACGACCCCTCAGGGGGCCGACCCTTTATCAGGATCCGGACGACCCTCCGAGGGGCCGACCCTTCATCAGGCTCCGGACGACCCTCTGAGGGGCCGACCCTTCATCAGGCTCCGAGCGACCCTCCGAGGGGCCGACCCTTCATCAGGCTCCGGACGACCCTCCGAGGGTACGACAGTACGAGGCCTAAATTAGGCTAGACTCACTACCAGAAGGAACTTTGCCCTCGGCCTCGGCTCATAGGCCGAGGGTGACATCATCACAGTGCATGGTTTGGGAGACGCGTGGAACAGTGCACGTGAGGCTCACATAGCACATGGAAGACCGTTATAACAAAATCACACCCTCACGTGAGGGAATATTATGTCATCATTTGGCATCTACAGGTGTCAACATGGGATTGGCTAGATCACCATTCACATGCACCATTCATACTTGGGGGGTACACTTCACCCCCCAAGACCTATATATACTTGTCACCTACAACCCTACAGAGGGGAGGGATCGATCAATTTACTGTAACCCTAGCTAAAACTCTGCTTGTACACACAGTAGAGAGAGAGAGTGAGCTTATGTGCATTGTATCCAAGTCCATTAGTGCCTATAGTTAGTGGATCACACACTCACAGTGGATGTAGGCCAAATTGGCTCAACCACTATACACCATTGTCTTATTTCCTCTTATACTCATCCCCTTTTACATACTTATACACTTATACATCTCTATGGCTGCCATGGTTACTGCTGTTTGAGCTCACTATCACTTATCCGGTGGTGCTAAATCTTAGCATCATCAGTTTGGCGCCGTCTGTGGGAACGATAAGACATCTCTTCCTTTGTACAGCTTGACCTCACTGGGCACTCTGGTGGTGAGCCAGCACTCCCTCTAAGAGGAGGTGTTTCACCATTGAAAGAGACCCACTAAGGTTCTCAAGATCACCAGTCTTTTCTTCAGTTCAACTTTTCATAGCTCAAACACATGGCACCTGAAATGCCACAACCACCACTTCCCCCTCCAGATGATGGGGGAAGACCCAGTTCTAGTTAGCTGCCGCCTCAGTCTGAGATGGCTGATGTGGTGGCAGCCCTAAAGTCTCTGGAAGCAAGCCAGCGGATGATGCAGGAGCAGTTCACAACTCTAAGCCAGAACATACTAAGACCACCAGGGGTTTCACCTGAGATGATTACTCCGGCAGCAACTCCAGGACAGCATGAGGAAAGGGGACCACCCCAGGCACCGCGCAAAGACCTGCCACCCCCTCAGTGGCGTAGGGATGTTGCTGACCCTCGGCGTCTATGCCTGGGGAGGCAAGGAAACCCTTGCCCTGAGGATAGGTATAACGATCTGGAGGGAGAGGAGGCCCCAATAGAATGCTGGGAACCGTATGAGGTCTCCAACAATACTATACGACCTCTCCAGGATAGTAGAGGAAAGTGTGGGAGACCAAATCCTGATGATCGCCCGAGAGGCTCTGCTTTTGATCGCTTGAGCAGAGGGTCAGCCTTTGAGAGGCTAGGCCCAATAAATGACCTGCGAGAAAAATTGTCCAGGTCAAGAAGTGCTGCGAGGTCCAGGAGGGAGGCAGCAGATGGCCGACCCCAAGGACGGGATGACGGCCAAAGGGAAGTAAACAGCCGACACAGGCCTGCTGCAGCAGAACCCTCCGTCCACCTTAAAGAGGCGGCAGGGGATAACATCGACCAAGACGACCCTGTGAGGCCCTGGAATGACTCAATCCAGTGACTGGAGGATAAGATTGGTGATATACTGAAGAGCCGGGACCCTCTTCAGAAGGAATACACCATAGGCTCACCCTTTGTGGCAAAGATAGTCAACTTCCCTACGCCATCAAGGTTCAAGCCACCTGAGGTCACCCCAAGATACGACGGGAGCACCAAACCTGTCCACCATGTCGAGATGTATCAATCAGCAGCATACATATACTCTATCTCAAATGAGATGAGGTGTCATGACTTTTTTGGTACCCTGACAGGGGCTGCACATGTCTGGTACACGTCTCTTCCAAAAAATTTCATTGAAAACTTTAAGGAGCTGGCAGACCTGTTCATCCACAACTTTTGCTTTGGGGTGAGGCCACAGAAGAAGACCACCCACTTGCTCTATGTTAAGCAGGGGAAGAATGAGAGTCTGAGGGACTACATAGCCAGATTCAATAAAGAGAAGATGGAGGTGGAAGACTATGAGGAGAGCATAGCTATGACAGCCCTGATTGGAGGACTCCAAAAGGGGAAACTGTTATGGAAGCTTACTGAAGACCCTCTGAGGATGATGGCTGAATTGCTGTCGACAGCAAGGAAGGTGATGAACGCCGAAGAGGCGATGGCCGCAAAATATGAAGACGAAAAAGGAGGTGCTAGTGGGGGTAGATACCCTAAGAAGAACAAAGAGGGGAAGAAGAGGTCTATGGATGACAAGTTCGCTAGTTACACCCCTCTAACGATCAGCTGTGAACAGATTCTCAATGAGATAAAGAGTGATCGGTACCTGAAGTGGCCTGAGAAGCTGAGGGCAGCCCCCCGCAAGAGGAATAAGAACCTGTGGTGTGAATTTCACCAAGACCACGGCCACGTAACAGACAAATGCTTTGCTCTGAAAGATGAGATTGAGAAGATGCTGAAAGAAGGGAAGCTCAGAAAGTACGTCGACAAAGGTGCCTACAAGAGGTGTCGAGGGGACGACCCCAGAAATAAGCGAGGCGATGCATGTAGAGAAGGTCCACAAAAAAGAGGGGACGACCCTTTTGATGATGAGGACGAACCTAATCTCCCGCCGAGAGACGACCACGGCCCTGTCAAGAGGCTTAATATGATCTCGCTCGGTATGGGAATGATCTCCGGAGGTCTAGCAGGAGGAGGGTCTGAGGTCGCCGACAGGAAGGCTCATGTGGCTGAGGCCAAGGCAGTAACGAAGACGGTACACTCGACCTCTCTGGAGGTCAAGTCAGAAAAGAGGAAGGAGGTTGATATGGACACTCGGGTAGTGGGATTTTCAAGAATGGACTTCAAAGGCCTCTTAGCCCCACATGATGACCCTCTCGTCATCACTACCAGGGTGCACGGGTGCGAGGTGCCGAGGATCCTAGTAGATGGGGGCTCATCTGCAGACGTGATGTTTTGGCCATGCTTCAAAGCCTTAGGTCTCAGTCGTGCTAGACTTGTCCCGTACCATCATCCATTGATTGGGTTCAGTGGGGAAAAGGTTCATCCCCTTAGAGTGTATGAGGCTGATGTCAGGATGGGGGACGAATGTCCGAGATGGCTCACCAATAAGGTCAGTTTCTTTGTGATGGATGAGCATGTGTTTTTGGCCTACAACATCATACTGGGGCGTGTGGCCCTCAAGGGGTTTGAAGCTGTGACGTCTACGGTCCATCAGATGATCAAATTTCCTACCCCTTACGGGGTGGGGGAAGTTCAGGGAGACCAGACGACAGCGCGAGAATGTTACTACAACTCCGCTGAAGAAAGGGAGGCACACAAGAGGGATACTACCACTTACAATAATGATACCCTAAACCCCCGGGATGAGAGGAAGCTAAGGAAAGGAGAGGCCGCAGAAGAGGTATAATAGGATGACCCGAAAAAAACCGTCCAAGTCGGCAAGTCTCTAAAGCCCAACATTAAGGAAGACCTCATTAAACTGTTGAGGAGAAGACAAAGCGTCTTCGCATGGAGTCATGTATATATGCCGGGGATTGACCCTGAAATCATGTGCCACAAGCTTAATGTGGTAGAGGGAGTGAAGCCGGAAAAGCAGAAGAGGAGAATTTACTCTAGAGAAAAGTATGAGGTCATCAGGGACGAGGTCAAAAAATTAAAAGATGATGAATTTATCAGAGAGGTCATCTACCCTGAATGGCTGTCCAATGTAGTTATTGTCCCAAAGGCCAACGGTAAGTGGAGAATGTGTGTGGACTTCACAGACCTCAACAAGCACTGTCCCAAAGACAGCTTCCCTCTCCCTCGCATTGACCAGATGGTAGACGCTACCGCAGGCCATGAGCTCATGATCTTCATGGATGCCTATTCAGGGTATAACCAGATATTTATGAACCCTGAGGACTCGGAGAGGACAGCCTTCATCACTGACAAGGGGACATACTATTACAGGGTCATGCCCTTTGGCTTAAAAAATGCGGGGGCAACGTACCAACGCCTGGTAAATAAAATGTTCGAAGACCAAATTGGGAAGTCTATGGAGGTCTATGTAGATGACATGCTGACTAAGAGTTTGAAGGCAGAGGATCATGTGGCAGACCTGGAGAGGACCTTCAATACGATGGACAAATACAAGATGAAGCTTAATCCGGCCAAGTGTGTCTTCGGGGTCGGAGCAGGGAATTTCTTGGTGTTCATTGTCAACCAAAGAGGCATCGAGGCCAATCCTGAAAAGATAAAGGCTCTTGTTGAAATGAAGACCCCCAAGTCCATTAAAGACGTTCAGAGACTCAGAGGGAGAGTTGCTGCCTTGAATAGGTTCGTGTCTAGGGCCACAGACAAGTGTTTGCCATTCTTTAAGATCCTTAGGAAGGCCTTCGAATGGAGTGAAGAATGTGATGAGGCTTTCAGGGACCTAAAGTCATACTTAGGGTCTCCCTTGCTGCTGTCACGACCCGTGCAGGGTGAACGACTTTATGTGTACCTCGCCGTCTCAGAGTCGGCCATCAGTGTAGCCATTGTAAGAGACAAAGACGAGATACAGAAGCTTATGTATTTTAACAACAAGGCACTTCAGGGGGCAGAGCAAAGATACCAGAGGATGGAGAAGTTAGCATACGCCTTGATCCATGCCTCAAAGAAGATGAAGTCGTACTTCCAGTCCCATACAATGGTCATCCTCACCGACACTCCTCTTAGGCAGGTCCTACACAAGACAGAAAAATCAGGCAGGCTAATGGCCTGGCCTATAGAGCTGGGGGAGTTTGACATAGTGTATCAGCCTAGGACGGCCATTAAGGGGAAAACGCTGGTGGATTTCATGGCTGAGTTTACTTGGGAAGATGGTGAAGCCTAGGGTGAGACCCTCGGGAAGCCAGATACACAACAAGACAGGCCCACCGACACACCCGCAGATAGGGCTGAGACAAGCACCGCTAGAAGGAAAGCGACTGAAAACGAAGAGGGAAGATACATCTTTAGACAGGGATCCCTCTCTGAGGGAAATTTTTTAGAGGGAAAGACTCTGTGGAGCCTCTTCGTTGGCGGGTCCTCCTGTGACAATGGAAGTGGAGCTGGACTGATACTATGAGCACCCGATGGCACAGACATTGAATACGCCCTGAGGTTCAACTTCGAAGCCTCCAACAACGAGGCTGAATATGAGGCCTTGGTAGCAGGCCTCTCCTTGGCCAAGTCTCTTAGTGTCGGCCAGATTTTGGTCCATAGTGATTCAAGGCTAGTAGTGAATCAGATACTAGGAGCCTACGAGGCTAAGGACGAGAGGATGGCTAGGTACCTTGAGAAAGTGAGGTCATTACTAAAAGGCTTCAGAGAAGTGTAATTAAAAAGGATACCTAGGCTCGACAATGGCCGTGCTGATGCCCTTGCGAGGTTGGCCTCGGCAACTAGGACAAACATCAGGAGGATGGTCCCAGTAGAAATTTTGCTTCAGCCAACTATTGAAGACGCCGAGGGAACACTTCGCAATTGCCTAAATGTTTCTCAAGAAGCTTCATGGATGGACCCTCTGATCAGATACATTAAAGAGGGTGAGATGCCAGAAGCAAGGCAAGAAAAGAAGAAGCTGAGGTACAGGGCTGCAAAATTCACTGTCATTGGAGAAACCTTATACAAAAAAGGGTTTTTACTCCCCTTACTTAGGTGTGTGCATCCCTCAGAAGTCCCTTCCATTTTGCAAGATGTGCACGAAGGATCGTGCTCAAGCCACATCGGGGGCAAGTCCTTAGCAAAGAGGGTGATCACCCAGGGGTACTGGTGGCCGCCCTTGGGGAAAGACGCAGCGGCATATGTAAAAAAATGTGACAAATGTCAAAGGTTTGCCACCATCCATTACCAGCCCCATCAGCCTCTTACTTCCATTACATCCCCATGGCCATTTGCAGTGTGGGGAATTGACCTAGTAGGAGCCTTGCCTAAGGCCATCAATAACTATCGGTTCCTCATCTTAGCCATTGACTATTTTTCAAAATGGGTGGAAGCGGAGCCGTTGGTGACGATCACATAGCAGAAGACCTTCCAGTTCATCTGGAAAAATATTATATACAGCTATGGTCTTCCCAACACCCTCATCTCGGATAATGGGACTCAGTTCAAGAATACCTCTCTACAAAAGTACTATGAAAGGGTGAGTATCAAACAATTTTTCTCCACCCCAGGCCGACCTCAGGCCAATGGGAAAACAGAAGTTACGAACAGGAAAATCCTAGATGGAATCAAGAAGAGGCTTGAGGAGGCAAAAGGAAGATGGTTCGAGGAGTTATCTGCCGTGCTGTGGGCATACATGACGACAGTGAGGACCTCTACCGGAGAGACCCCATTCATGCTAGCTTATGGATCAGAAGCCGTCATCCCCACCGAGATTGAGTTTCCTACGCATAGAGTCCAAATGTATGACCCCCAGAAAAATGCGGAAGAGAGGAGACTCGACTTAGACCTGATTGAGGAAATGAGGGATGACGCTGAGATAAGGCAGGCTTCCTACCAGCAGAGGACCACAAGGTTTTACAATCAGAGGGTGAAACAGAAACCTATTGCAGTGGGGGACTTGGTCCTCAAGAAGACTTGGCAAAAGCCCAACAAGCTTCATCCTAATTGGCATGGCCCATATAGGGTCATCGATGAAGTCGTCCCTGGGACCTATAGACTATAAAACCTAGAAGGGGAACCTTTTTTCAACCCCTGGAATGCAGATCATTTGAAGAAATACTATCAGTAGTGTTGTAAGGTCTTGATAGACCATAATTGTAATAAGAGTTGCTCCAACAGAACACTTGGAAAATTAATGAGAAATATCAGTGTTTCCCCTCATCCTGTGGTTATCAGTTCTAGTACGCACGAAAACATCTACAGAGAACCACCCTCGGCTATAATGAGGGTCAGTGGAGGGGCGACCCCACCACTGTCCTCAAGAAAGACGAGGGAAAACATTAAAACCATTAATTTGGTAAGTTGAACCCTCGGCTATAATGAGGGTCAGTGGAGGGGATGACCCCACCACTATCCTCAAGAAAGACGAGGGAAAACTTTATTAAAAACCATTAGTTTGGTAATTTGATCCCTCGGCTATAATGAGGGCCAGTGGAGGGGATGACCCCACCACTGTCCTCAAGAAAGACGAGGGAAAACATTAAAACCATTAATTTGGTAAGTTGAACCCTCGGCTATAATGAGGGTCAGTGGAGGGGACGACCCCACCACTGTCCTCAAGAAAGAAGAGGGAACAATTGATTAAAAACCATTAATTTGGTAATTTAATCCCTCAGCTATAATGAGGGCCAGTGGAGGGGACGACCCCACCACTGTCCTCAAGAAAGACGAGGGAAAACATAAAAACCATTAATTTGGTAAGTTGAACCATCGGCTATAATGAGGGTCAGTGGAGGGGGCGACCCCACCACTGTCCTCAAGAAAGATGAGGGAAAACTTTATTAAAAACCATTAGTTTGGTAATTTGATCCCTCGGCTATAATGAGGGCCAGTGGAGGGGACTACCCCACCACTGTCCTCAAGAAAGACGAGGGAAAACTTTATTAAAAACCATTAGTTTGGTAATTTGAACCCTCGGCTATAATGAGGGTCAGTGGAGGGGACGACCCCACCACTGTCCTCAAGAAAGACAAGGGAAAACATTAAAACCATTAATTTGGTAAGTTGAACCCTCGGCTATAATGAGGGTCAGTGGAGGGGACGACCCCACCACTGTCCTCAAGAAGACGAGGAAAAACTTTATTAAAAACCATTAGTTTGGTAATTTGATTCCTCGGCTATAATGAGGGCCAGTGGAGGGGACGGCCCCACCACTTTCCTCAATAAAGACGAGGGAAAACATTAAAACCATTAATTTGGTAAGTTGAACCCTAGGCTATAATGAGGGTCAGTGGAGGGGACGACCCCACCACTGTCCTCAAGAAAGACGAGGGAAAACATTATTAAAAACCATTAGTTTGGTAATTTGATCCCTCGGCTATAATGAGGGACAGTGGAGGGGAAGACCCCACCATTGTCCTCAAGAAAGACGAGGGAAAACTTTATTAAAACCATTAGTTTGGTAATTTGACTCCTCGGCTGTAATGAGGGCCAACGCAGGGGATGACCCCTCGTTCACCCTCAAGAAAGACGAGGGAGAGGTTAGTGGCATTAACAAAGACAAAGCAAACCATACAAAAGGCAAATAAGGAAGACAGTAAAGGATACGATAGTATTAATGAAATATAAAGTGTTCTACAAATAGAGTGCAAAAATATTGATTACATCGAGAGGGTATGGGCTACAGCCACCCACCCTATGGAACAGCATCAGAGGGCAGGGCCTCAACATCTATAAGAGAGGTTTCCTCTGTGACTATGACAGGCTGAGCCTCAGACGTGCCTGTGCCTTCTGCATGTTGGGATTACACCTGGGTCAGAGCCTCGACAATCAGAGGGTCATCCAGTTGGACTGCTTCAAGGGACGGGCGGACCGAAGAGACGACATCGCCGAACTTGAGGACGACCCACCGACATGTCGTCCTTATCCCTCTCTCCAAGTACTCAAAGACGAAACCTTGGAACTCATCTGAGAGTTTATAGGCTTCAACAGCGTCGGCCTCAGCTTTCTTCACAACCTCAGATAACTCAATCTTAAATTGGGCCTCCCGATGGGTCATGGCTTCATCCTTCTCCTTCAAAAGCAAGTCTCTAGCCTTCAGATCCTCATCATGCTGCCTCGTCAGCTCATCCATAATTCATGCATGCTCAGTTATGAAACTCTCTAACTCAGCCTTTGCAGTATCTAAGTCATCCTGCAGGTCGGCCTCATACTGGATGGCCCTCTCGGCATTATGGAATTTCTCCTGATTTTCAGCCATCCATTTTGTTGTCGAGGTAAAGGCGCATACAGACTGCACAATAAAAATAAACAGATCTCAAGAGGCCGAGGAAACAGTTATTGAAAGAATGAAATTAAAGAAGTGGGTCAAGACCAATAGCTGTGCAAGGGCGTGTAGACCATAGTCATACACTTTGGCTGGAGGCATCTTTGACAAGAAGTCGTAGTCAGCAGCCGAGGGAGCAGAAATCATTGAAGCCTTGGCTGCCCTCAAGTTTGTGATCAGTGATGAGGGCTCGGCCTGAGATATGCCAGGTTCTGAGACCAGAAGGCCCCCATGTTGGATGAAGAAGCAGTCCCTTCAGATGCTTCGACCCTGGCCCCCGTCCGAGAATCCGACCGAGGGTCAACAGGAGCCTCAGGCGCCTTTCTTTTGTGTCTATTGGCGGTTGGCTCAACAACCGTCGGCCCAACGACCATCGTCTTCCTCGGAGCCTGCTGAGGCTCCTTACCCTTCTTCTTGGCCAAGCCGGATAGTAAGCTGGGAGCAGTCATTTCCCAAAGATAGTCTGATATACCTGCAGGACGACCTGGAAAGAGGACGACACGTCAAAAAAATACAGAGATAAAGAGGAAACACTTAAAAAATAAGTAAAGAATGGAAAACGTTCAGTATAACTCACATAGTTCTGTCAGAGGGCCGACCCTCAGACCAGCTTCTTTGAGGAACCGGGGGGTCATCAAATCTTCAAATTTTGCAATCTCACCACCTCTCCCTCGTCCCCTTAGATACTCAACGATGTCCTTCTCCTCCAGACTAAGTCCGGGGTCTGACCTGGCCTTCATTGAAGGGTTGGACCATCTTCTGGGGACCCTCGGACCATCGGCTACAAGTTGAGCCTCGACGGTGAACTCCCACTCCCCAGAGATAAAAAAGAATCTCTTCTTCCAATCGTGGTTGGAGGTTTGTGCCACGTGGAGAAGTTTTTTCTCAGACCTCCTCGCCCCTAGATGATAGTACCCAGGCTGTTTGGACGAGGAGGTGATATTGTAACAGGCCAAGAATATGTCAGCCAAGGGCTCATCAGTGAAAGCATTCTTCCACAGGGAGATGTAGCCCAGAATCGTACTCCAAGAGTTGGGAGGAAGCTGAGAGGGGGAAACACCAAGGGCCGACAGGATATCTATGATGGCAGGATGCAGAGGGAATCTGACACCAACCTTGAAAATTTGTTCGTATACTGCAACCTCTCCCTCTTCACCCTCGAAGACCCTCTCAGACTCAGAGGGAACCCTCATAGTTATATTGGGGGGCACTCCATAGGCATGTCTCCACAACAAGAGGTCGCGGTCCCTAACGGAGGAGATATAGGATGAGGCATCAGAGGTATCAACCTGATCATCTGTATCATCGCCCTCGTCCTCAGTCCCCTCTCCCTCGGCCTCGTCATCTGCCAGAGGACCGTGGGGAAAGGCCATCTGGAAGGCATGTGGAGATAGGGTTGTCATAGGGACAGCCTCAGAGGGGACCATACCCTCGGCCTCTCGGCCTGGGTTAGGTCAGATGTCTATCTCCTACCGGAAGGTCCAGCGCCAGTTGGCGAGGATGCTCTCTCATCCATCTCACTTGAATGACTCTCAGCTGGACGAGAGGACGACCCACAAGACTCAGACGGTTCAAATGGTTTTATTTTGGCAAGAGGAATGGGAAAGATGGGTCGTACCCAGTTAGGGTCGGCCCCTCATCTCCTCTCTTCCTCTTGCTCTATTCATCTGATCTCTGCAAAGAGCTTCTCTCTCAAGGATGGGAATTCAGATGCTAAACTATAAAGCCTCCTAAGAATTAAAGGGAGGACCCTACACTTAGAGAATTTAACTAAACTTAGCTACAAACAAGTTGGCAGTTGACCAGATTGGACTTTTGGATTGAAACAAAGGAATTCAAGGGTTTTGATCAAGAACACTCAAGAACCAGTTGCCGGAGAAGACACCGGAAAAAGTTATGAGACAACCCAAGGAATGAAGATAAAAGAGAGCGCTCGGGCAAATGGATTACCTGATAAAGAGAGAGCAAGAACTGCCAAAGTTGCTAAGCTTGAAGGATCGAAGACTGCAGAAATGGTAATGAAGGCTGGTGAAAGGCTAGAGAGAGAGCTTGGGCGCGAAGAAGAAGAAGAAGAGAGAGAGAGTTCAAAAATCTCTTAAATACCTTAGTAATGAATGGGCCCATTAACCAAGGAATCATTAGGGCACAAAGACCCAGGAAAAGTATGCAGCTGCCATGCCTTGGAAATTGGAACAACAATGAGTACCTGCCCAGGTGAACTCACCTAACTGATCATACACACATCTCAATTACAACACTATCCCTCAGCTATCTCAACAGCACTTATGGCTAAGGGCTGGGGGTGATTGATATACAGAGATATACCCTCCAACCGGGCGACCCCCCAAGGGGACGACCCTTCATCATGTTCCAGACGAGCCCTCAGGGGACCGACCCTTCATCAGGCTCCGGAAGACCCTCCGAGGGGCCGAACCTTTATCAGTCTCCGAACGACCCTCTGAGGGGCCGACCCTTCATCAGGCTCCGGGCGACCCTCCGAGGGGCCGACCCTTCATCAGGCTCCGAATGACCCTCCGAGGGTACGACAGTACGAGGCCTAAATTAGGCCAGACTCACTACCGGAAGGAACTTTGCCCTCGGCCTCGGCTCATAGGCTGTGGGTGACATCATCGCAGTGCGTGGTTTGGGAGACGCGTGAAACAGTGCCCGTGAGGCTCACATGGCACATGGGAGACCGTTACAACAAAATCACACCCTCACGTGAGGGAATATTATGTCATCATTTGGCATCTACAGGTGTCAGCAGGGGATTGGCTAGATCACCATTCACATGCATCATGCATACTTGGGGGGTACACTACACCCCCCAAGACCTATATATACTTGTCACCTACAACCCTACAGAGGGGAGGGATCGATCAATTTACTGTAACCCTAGCTAAAACTCTGCTTGTACACATAGTAGAGAGAGAGAGAGTGAGATTATGTGCATTGTATCCAAGGCCATTAATGCCCATACTTAGTGGATCACACACTCACAGTGGATGTAGGCCAAATTGGATGAACCACTATACACCATTATCTTATTTCCTCTTATACTCATCCCCTTCTACATACATATACACTTATACATCTCTATGGCTGCCATGGTTACTGCTGTTTGAGCTCACTATCACTTATCCGGTGGTGCTAAATCTTAGCATCATCAATGGGGATAACATCTTAGGTGATGACCTCAGACCTTCATAACACCATTCAGTGGTAACGAGGTCTGAGCTCAGACACCATAATGGGATGACCTTAGACCCTTAACATCATTAATTTGGTGAGATTCATTAATGGGGATAACATCTTAGGTGATGACCTCAGACCTTCATAACACCATTCAGTGGTGACGAGGTCTGAGCTCAGACACCATAATTGGATGACCTCTGACCCTTAACATCATTGATTTGGCGAGATTCATTAATGGGGATAATGCCTTGGGTGATGACCTCAGACCTTCATAACACCATTCAATGGTGACAAGGTCTGAGCTTAGGCACCATAATTGGATGACCACATACCCTTAACATCATTAATTTGGTGAGATTCATTAATGGGGATAATGCCTTGGGTGATGACCTCAGACCTTCATAATACCATTCAATGGTGACAAGGTCTGAGCTCAGACACCATAATGGGGTGACCTCAGACCCTTAACATCATTAATTTGGTGAGATTCATTAATGGGGATAATGCCTTGGGTGATGACCTCAGACCTTCATAACACCATTCAATAGTGACGAGGTCTGAGCTCAGACATCATAATGGGCTGACCTCAGACTCTTAACATCGTTAATTTGGTGAGCTTAATATGCGGGGATAACACCTTAGGTGGCGACCTCAGACCTTCATAACACCATTCAATGGTGACGAGGTCTGAGCTCAGACTACTAATTTGGTTTAAGAAAACACCACTGCATAAGCTTTATAGCAAAAACATCACGACATACATACAACAAAAGATGGTCCCATTCAGAGAATAACACATTCACAGATTATAAATATTCAGAGGTTACAAAGAATGGAAAAGTAAGAGCCATTCTCATTCAAAAATTATAAATGTGCAGGGATTACAATTTCAGGGGCTACAAAAATATTCAGAGATTTTTTTTAAGGGTTTGAGGGAGGAATGCTGATGCCTTTGGTTTGATTAAGCTAGACAACATTGGTCACCTCGGCAACGTCATCATGGTGGTCTACCCCTCCAACCTCTGTGTCGTCCAACGTGACAGTCTCGACAGGCACGACAGCCTCCTCCTCAACCTCTTGAAGGGCCTGGGCAAGCTGAGGATTAGCAAAGCCAAGGCCTATAAAGTCAGAGGCTTTCAAAGTTACAGCCTCCTTCTCCTTAACAGCCACCCACTTGGTAGTAGCCTTGATACCTCTCACGAGGTATTCAAAGCCAAAGCCCATAAACTCATCAGAGCTTTTGTACCCGGCTATTATCCCCTCTGAGGCATCATCGAGGCCTGCCTTCATGGCCGAGCTGACCTTCTACTGCAGAACATCATCCTTGGACTTCAGAGCCGCACCATGGTCCTTGTTAAGCCGAGAGACCTCCTTCTCCAGCCCCTTCACCTTCTTCTCAGACTCACCCAGCTCAGACTTCAGGCGGTCAATCTCTGCGTTCAGAGTGCTTTGGACCTTCTCGGCTTCTTGACCCTTCTGGATGAGGGGAAACTTCCTCAGAGTTCAGTTGGAGAGGTGGTGCATAGCTGCCAGGCCCTGCAGATTTTGTGATCATGAATGAGTCAAAGACAAATCAGAGGTTACACTAAGAAATTGCAAAGAAATATGAGGTCATACCTGGATGGATCTGTGGATGCTGAACTCAACCAGCAAGGGAGTATCAAGTGACCGAAAGAAGCTCTTAACGGCCTCGGTCATTGTAGAGACGAAGGCATCTAGGGCCTGCGAACTATGGCCGACTATGCTGTCAGTAATCTTCAACTGCTCTAGACGAGCCGACAAGGCGTCTGCTGAAGAGATGGGGATGGCAGTATCGGCACTCTTTTTCTTCTGCCTCTGATCCTCAGTGGCATGTTCAGTTGAAGCCATCTTCTTTGTGGCTTGGGGCTTTAAGGCAGAGGGAGCTGGAGGAGGAGAATTAAGGCCTGCTTTCTTTGCAAGTCTCGTCAAGCTAGGAGCAGCCATTTCCCAGAGTTCGTCTGAGATATCCTTTGGATGCTCTGCAAAATTAATAGATCTGAGTTAGAAAATCAGACATAAATAAACTCAGAGGTTCAACTTCAAATAAAAAGCGCTTACCAAGCTCGGAAAGAGGACTTCCACCCAGACCTGTCTCGGAGAGGTAGTGGGGGGTCAACAAGTGTTCGAACCTAACAAACAGACCATGTACCCCCTAATCTTGAAGGGCTTTCACCTTCTGAAAATTTTTTGGGCTCAGGCCAGGGTCAGCCCTCGCAGACATTGTGACCTTACCCGACCTCAGGGGCATCCTCGTCTCTAGAATGGACGAGGGAGCACATGGGCCAAATTCCCATGGTCCAGAAGCAAAAAAGTATCGTGGCTTCCAGTTATGGTTAAAAGTCTGAGTTATTTGAAGAATATTTTTTTCAGGCTTCCGAGCTACAAAATGATAGTAGCTCGGATGATTTTTGGCTGAGGAAGGGACATAGCAACCTACAAAGACTTGAACTGGGAGGTCTGAGTGGTGGACAGCCTTCCATAAGTCTATGGCCCCTATTATGACCCTCCAGGCATTAGGGGATAGTTGAGAGAGGGCCAAATTGATATAGGAAAGGATATATTTGATAATGGGATGGATGGGCAGACGAAACCCCAACTTGAACATCTGCTCGTATAAGAAGATTTCACCGTCTCGACCGTGAAAAGCCCTATCTTCCCTCAGAGGTCTTCTTAGCTTTATGGAGGGACTAATGGAATACATATATCTGAAGCAAAGGAGGTCTACCTCAGTTACAGTACTCTCAATCTCGGCCGCCTCAGAGACGTCGACATCACTTTCAACGTCATCATCATCTAGCTCAATGTCAGTCGGAGCAGATGTTGATGGGTTACCCGGGAACCTCTGAGCGAACTCGGCACCGATAAAGGCCGACAGAGGAATGGTGTCAAGTGGTGGTGGAATGGCCACACTCGGCTCGACGATCTCAACCTCTGAGGAAGAGGCTGAGGTGCTTGTGTTGTTATGAGATGAGGCCCGGCTAGAGACCTCGGCCTGATCAGGGGCCTGATCTTCCCGAATTGAGAAGTCCATGGCCTCCTGGAAGGAATCCACGGACATGGGGTCTGAGGTGGAAGACTCAGACTCAGACATTGGTATAGGATCGACAGGAACCTCTGCCTGATTGAAAGACTCCGAGGGGTCAGGGTATATCACCGTCAGGGGTGGTCGAAAGATGGGTCTAATAGGGAATTCTTGTGACCTACGAGCCTCCTCCTGGGCTCTTTCTATTTGTCTGATTTTTTCTAAAGTCTTCTCCCTAAGGGAGGGGAACTCCTCAAGAAGCTGGTAAAGGGGTCTGAGCATACGAGGCAGACTATACACTTACCCAACTCCCCTAAGTAACAAACAATGCTGGTGATTTGACTAAAGATCAAAGTTAGGTTTTTGAGCAAGAACAGTGTATGAACAATCAACCGAAAAACTCATAAGCTAACCAGAAAATGCATGAGATCACCGGAAAATGCATGAACCAGCCGGAAAATGCAAACATCAAGACAAATAGAAAAATGGAGAGGAAGAGATAACGAGGGGTACCTGAAGAAAGGTGAGGAAAAGCGAGGAAGGAATCCCAGTAAAGAAGCCCCCAAATGTACTTCCAATCACGAGTTCTTCTAGAGAGAGAGAGAGTTGCAGAAATGGCTAAGTTCAGAGAAGGAGAGAAATGAAGAAGATAGGAGAAAGTGGGACTTTTACCCTTAAATATGAATGAACACTCCCCAAAGCCCATCATGGCCTTGGGAGACCAACAGACAACCAACATAATTACCCTTGTTAGACACGCGTGCCACTTCAGTAATTGACAAGTGTCAGAAAAAGAATATTGGTACAAAGCAATAGGACCTCAGAGTTGTAGCCCCATAGTCACTCGCTTTCACATATAACTAAGGGCTGGGGATATGCCCCAAATGTGACCTCGGCTCGTAGACATTGATATGCCCCAAGTGTGACCTCGGATCGGAGACATTGATATGCCCCAAGTGTGACCTCGGCTCGGAGACACCAACCTCGGCCTAGATCGTGGCCGACATTGGACAAGCCTTGGGCATGCAGCATCAGCCCTCAGCCATAGCAAGGTCGGCCCAGGCCGACACTACCACCAGCCTCTCGAAGGGACATCGCATTCATCACAAGGATCAGCAGCATTCTCGTATACCTAGGAATGGAAACCTCGACCAGATATAGGCCGAGCTCGCAAGAAGCCACCACCAACCTCATCAAGACATTAGTCGATGCTCCAAACACACCAGCTCAACCTTGGCTCAGGCCGACCTTGTCCATTATCTCGGCTCGGATTAAGCTGAGACCTCCATGGTCACCTCGGACTGAACGAACATCTAGACTTACCAACCTCAGCCTCTCCTTGGCCGAGGTCATACACCAAGCACAATAGCCGAGCATCTGCTGACATTTGGATAAGGGCACGTGGACACATATCAGTTATAACAAAATTATTCCCCACACGCGGGGAGAATATTTCATCATCATTCTCTACTTGTGACAGTGACAGTTGGCTTTCCCATATTGGTGAGGCAAACACACACATGCACATTACATGCATGGGGGGTATATTACACCCCCTAGGTAATATATATAGAGGTCATCCTCTACCTTGCAAAGGATCCGAAATGGGTAACCCTAGTTGAAATTCTATCTTATAGACACAGTAGAGAGAGAAAGTGATGCTTATGTGTATTGTATCCATGGCCATCAGTGCCTTATTACAGTGAGGTTATTCACACGAAGTGGACGTAGGCCAATTTAGGCTGAACCACTTATATTCTAGTGCTCTCTCCTCTTCTCCTAATCTCATTCTCCTACCTTTTACGTAACTATGCTTCCATCGTTGTTCTTAGATTGAGCTTGAAAACACCTTACCTGGTGGTGCTAATTCTAGCATCATCAGGAGGTGTTGGTGAAACCCACAGGGCCGTTCTGGGGCTATTTCGGGTTTTCACCCTCTAACGCCATGTTTTTAAGCCTAAGTCTAGTAATCTATAAATTATTGTCGTATTCTCAAACCGGGACTCCCGTGGCTGCACGGTCAGTTCCTACGAGCTACATTGGTCTCGTGGGAGGTGTTGGTGCTACCCATGGGGCCAGCCGGGGGTTATTTCGGGTTTTCACCCACTAACGCAATGTTTTTAAGCCTAAGTCTAGAAATATGCAAGTTTTTAAGCCTAAGTTTAGAAATATGCAAATTATCGTCATATTCTTAAACTGGGAGTCCCGCGGCTGCGAGATCAATTCATACGAGTTACACTGGTCCCGTGGGAGCTGTTGGTGCCACCCACGGGGTCGTTCGGGGGATGTTTTGGGTTTTCATCCTCTAACGCCATGTTTTTAAGCCTAAGTCTAGAAATCAACAAATTATCGTCGTATTCTCAAACCGGGAGTCCCGCGGCTGCGTGGTCAGTTCCTATAAGTTACATTGGTCCCGTGGGAGCTGTTGGTTCCACCCACGGGGTCGTTCGGGGGCTGTTTTGAGTTTTCACCCTCTAACACCATGTTTTTAAGCCTAAGTCTAGAAATATGCAAATTATCATCGTATTCCCAAACCGGGAGTCCCACTACTGCGCGGTCAGTTCCTACGTGTTACATTGGTCCCGTAGGAGGTGTTGGTGCCACCAACGGGCCGTTCCGGGGTTGTTGCAGGTTTCCACCCTCTAACGCCATATTTTTAAGCCCAAGTCCAGAAATATGAAAATTATCATCATTTTCTAAAACCGGGAGTCCCGCGGCTGCGGGGTCAGTTCCTACGAGTTACATTGGTCCCGTGGGAGGTGTTGATGCCACCCATAGTGCCGTTAGGGGGTTGTTTTTACTTTTCACCCTCTAACGCCATGTTTTGCAGCCTAACTCTAGATATATGCAAGTTATCATCGTATTCTCAAACCGGGAGTCCCACGGCTACGGGGTCAGTTCCGACGAGTTACATTGGTCCCGTGGGAGGTGTTGGTGCCAGCCATGGGGCCGTTCGGGGGTTATTTTGGGTTTTCACACTCTAACGCCATGTTTTTAAGCTTAAGTCTAGAAATATGCATATTATCATCGTATTCTCAAATCGAGAGTCCCGCGGCTGCGAGGTCAGTTCCTATGAGTTACATTGGTCCCGCGTGAGCTGTTGGAGTCATCCACGGGGCCGTTCGGGGGCTGTTTCGAGTTTTCACCCTCTAACGCCATGTTTTTAAGCCAAGTCTTGAAATATGAAAATTATTGTCATATTCTCAAACCGGGAGTCCCACGACTGCGGGGTCAGTTCCTACGAGTTACATTGGTCCCGTGGGAGCTGTTGGTGCCACCCACAGGGCCGTTCGGGGGTTGTTTAGAGATTTCACCCTCGAATGCCATGTTTTTAAGCCTAATTCTTGAAATATGCAAATTATCATCGTATTCCCAAATCAGGAATCCCACGACTGCGCGGTCAGTTCCTACGAGTTATATTGGTCCCGTGGGAGGTGTTGGTGCCACCCACTGGGCCGTTCGGGGGTTGTTTCAGGTTTTCACCCTCTAACGTCATGTTTTTAAGCCTATGTCCAGAAATATACAAATTATCATTGTATTCTAAAACCGGGAGTCCTGCGGCTGCAGGGTCTGTTCCTACGAGTTACATTGGTCCCGTGGGAGTTGTTGGTGCCACCCACGGGGTCATTTGAGGGCTATTTTGGGTTTTCACCCTCTAACGCGATGTTTTTAAGCTAAAGTCTATAAATATTAAAATTATCGTCGTATTCTCACGTCGGGAGTTCAATGGCTGCGCGGTTAGTTCTTACGAGTTATATTGATCCCGTGGGAGGTGTTGGTGCAGCCCATAGGGCCGTCCGGGGGATGTTTCAGGTTTTCACCCTTTAACGCCATGTTTTTCAGCCTATGTCTAGAAATATGGAAATTATTGTTGTATTCTCAAACCGAGAGTCTCATGGCTGCGCTGTCAGTTCCTACGAGTTATATCGGTCCCGTGGGAGGTGTTGGTGCCCCCCACGGGGCCGTTCGGGAGGTATTTATGGTTTTCACCCTCTAACGCCATGTTTTTAAGCCTAAGTCTAGAAATATGCAAATTATCGTCGTATTCTCAAACCGGGAGTCCTGTGGCTGCGGGGTCAGTTCGTACGAGATACATTGGTCCCGTGGGAGGTGTTGGTTCCACCCACGGGTTCGTTCGGGTGCTGTTTTGAGTTTTCACCCTCTAACGCCATGCTTTTAAGCCTAACTCTAGAAATACGCAAATTATCGTTGTATTCCCCAACCGGGAGTTCCGCGACTGCGCGGTCAGTTCCTACGAGTTATATTGATCCCGTGGGAGGTGTTGGTGCCACCCACGGGGCCGTTCGGGGGCTGTTTCGAGTTTTCACCCCTAATGCCATGTTTTTAAGCCTAAGTCTAGAAATATCCAAATTGTCATCATATTCTCAAACCGGGAATCCCGCGGCTACGGGGTCAGTTCTTACGAGTTGCATTGGTCCCGTGTGAGGTGTTGGTGCCACCCACGGGGACGTTCGGGGGCTGTTTCAAGTTTTCACCCTCTAACGCCATGTCTTGCGGCCTAAGTCTAGAAATATGGAAATTATCATTGTATTCTAAAACCGATAGTCCCGCGACAGCGGGGTCAGTTCCTACGAGTTACATTGGTCTCGTGGCAGATGTTGGTGCCACCCACGGGGCCATTCGGGTGCTGTTTCTGGTTTTCACCTTCTAACTCCATATTTTTAAGCCTAAGTCTAGAAATATGAATATTATCGTTGTATTTTAAAACCGGGAGTCACGCGACTGCGGAGTCAGTTCCTACAAGTTACATTGGTCCTCTGGGAGTTGTTGGTGCCACCCGCGGGGTCATTCGAGGGCTATTTCGGATTTTCACCCTCTAACGCCATGTTTTTAAGCCTAAGGTTAGAAATATGCAAATTATCATCGTATTCTCAAGCCGAGAGTTTCGTGGCTGCGCGGTCAGTTCTTATGAGTTATATTGATCCCATGGGAGGTGTTGGTGCAACCCACAGGGCCGTTCGGGGAATGTTTCGGGTTTTCACCCTCTAACGCCATGTATTTCAGCCTAAGTCTAGAAATATGCAAGTTGTTAGGCCTAAGTCTAGAAATCATCAAATTATCATCGTATTATCAAACCGTGAGTCCAGCGACTGCGGGATCAATTCCTACGATTTACATTGGTTCCGTGGGAGCTGTTGGTGCCACCCACGGGGTCGTTCGGGGGCTGTTTTGAGTTTTCACCTCCTAACGCCATGTTTTTAAGCCAAGTCTAGAAATATGCAAATTATCGTCGTATTCTCAAACCGGGAGTCCCGCGACTGCGGGGTCTGTTCCTACGAGTTATAATGGTCCCGTGGGAGCTGTTGGTGCCACCCATGGGGCCATTCGGGGGTTATTTCAGGTTTTCTCCCTCTAACGTCATGTTTTTAAGCCTAAGTCCAGAAATATACAAATTATCATTGTATTCTAAAATCGGGAGTCCTGCGGCTGCGGGGTCTGTTCCTACGAGTTACATTGGTCCCGTGGGAGGTGTTGGTGCCACCCACGGGGCCGTTCGGGGGCTGTTTCAGGTTTTCACCCTCTAACGTCGCCTAAGTCCAGAAATATACAAATTATCATTGTATTCTAAAACCGGGAGTCCTGCGGCTGCGGGGTCTGTTCCTACGAGTTACATTGGTCCCGTGGGAGCTGTTGGTGCCACCCACGGGGTCATTTGAGGGCTATTTTGGGTTTTCACCCTCTAACGCCATGTTTTTAAGCTAAAGTCTAGAAATATTCAAATTATCGTCTTATTCTCAAGTTGGGAGTTTCATGGTTTCGCGGTCAGTTCTTACGAGTTATATTGATCCCGTGGGAGGTGTTGGTGCAGTCCACAGGGCCGTTCGGGGGAGGTTTCAGGTTTTTACCCTTTAACGCCATGTTTTTCAGCCTATGTCTAGAAATATGCAAATTATTGTTGTATTCTCAAACCGAGAGTCTCATGGTTGCGTGGTCAGTTCCTACAAGTTATTTTAGTCCCGTGGGAGGTGTTGGTGCCCCCCACGGGGCCGTTCGGAGGGTATTTATGGTTTTCACCCTCTAACGCCATGTTTTTAAGCCTAAGTCTAGAAATATGCAAGTTTTTAAGCCTAAGTCTAGAAATATGCAAATATCATATTATTCTAAAACCAGGAGTCCCGTGGCTGCGGGGTCAGTTCCTACGAGATACATTGGTCCCATGGGAGGTGTTGGTGCCACCCACGGGTTCGTTCGGGTGCTGTTTCGAGTTTTCACCCTCTAACGCCATGTTTTTAAGCCTAACTCTAGAAATATGCATATTATCGTTGTATTCCCCAACTGGGAGTTCTGCGACTGCGCGGTCAGTTCCTAAGAGTTATATTGATCCCGTGGGAGGTGTTGGTGCCACCCACGGGGCCGTTCGGGGGATGTTTTGAGTGTTCACCCCTAATGCCATGTTTTTAAGCCTAAGTTTAGAAATATCCAAATTATCGTCGTATTCTCAAATCGGGAGTCCCACGGCTACGGGGTCAGTTCTTACGAGTTGCATTGGTCCCGTGTGAGGTGTTGGTGCCACCCACGGGGACGTTCGGGGGCTGTTTAAAGTTTTCGCCCTCTAACGCCATGTCTTGCGGCCTAAGTATAGAAATATGGAAATTATCGTTGTATTTTAAAACCGATAGTCCCACGACAGCGGGGTCAGTTCCCACGAGTTACATTGGTCCCATGGCAGATGTTGGTGCCACCCACGGGGCCATTCGGGTGCTGTTTCTGGTTTTCACCTTCTAACTCCATATTTTTAAGCTTAAGTCTAAAAATATGAATATTATCGTTGTATTTTAAAACCGGGAGTCACGCGACTGCGGAGTCAGTTCCTACAAGTTACATTGGTCCTGTGGGAGTTGTTGGTGCCACCCGCGGGGTCATTCGGGGGCTATTTCGGGTTTTCACCCTCTAACGCCATGTTTTTAAGACTAAGGTTAGAAATATGAAAATTATCATCGTATTCTCAAGCCGAGAGTTTCGTGGCTGCGTGGTCAGTTCTTATGAGTTATATTGATCCCGTGGGAGGTGTTGGTGCAACCCACAGGGCCGTTCGGGGACTGTTTCGAGTTTTCACCCTCTAACGCCATGTATTTCAACCTAAGTCTAGAAATATGCAAGTTTTTAGGCCTAAGTGTAGAAATCATCAAATTTAGGTCGTATTCTCAAACCGGGAGTCCAGCGACTGCGGGATCTATTCCTACGATTTACGTTGGTCCCGTGGGAGCTGTTGGTGCCACCCACGGGGTCGTTCGGGGGCTGTTTCGAGTTTTCACCCTCTAACGCCATGTTTTTAAGCCAAGTCTAGAAATATGTAAATTATCGTCGTATTCTCAAACCGGGAGTCCCGCGACTGCGGGGTCAGTTCCTACGAGTTACATTGGTCCCGTGGGAGCTGTTGGTGCCACCCACGGGGTCATTTGAGGGCTATTTTGTGTTTTCACCCTCTAACGCCATGTTTTTAAGCTAAAGTCTATAAATATTCAAATTATCATCGTATTCTCACGTCGGGAGTTCAATGGCTGCGCGGTTAGTTCTTACGAGTTATATTGATCCCGTGGGAGGTGTTGGTGCAGCCCATAGGGCCGTCCGGGGGAGGTTTCAGGTTTTCACCCTTTAACGCCATGTTTTTTAGCCTATGTCTAGAAATATGCAAATTATTGTTGTATTCTCAAACCGAGAGTCTCATGGCTGCGCGGTCAGTTCCTACGGGTTATTTTAGTCCCGTGGGAGGTGTTGGTGCCCCCCACGGGGCCGTTCGGGGGGTATTTATGGTTTTCACCCTCTAATGCCAGGTTTTTAAGCCTAAGTCTAGAAATATGCAAGTTTTTAAGCCTAAGTCTAGAAATATGCAAATTATCATCGTATTCTCAAATCGGGAGTCCCGTGGCTGCGGGGTTAGTTCCTACGAGATACATTGGTCCCGTGGGAGGCGTTGGTGCCACCCACGGGTTCGTTCGGGTGCTGTTTCGAGTTTTCACCCTCTAACGCCATGTTTTTAAGCCTAACTATAGAAATACGCAAATTATCGTTGTATTCCCCAACCGGGAGTTCCACGACTGCGCGGTCAGTTCCTACGAGTTATATTGATCCCGTGGGAGGTGTTGGTGCCACCCACGGGGCCGTTCGGGGGCTGTTTCGAGTTTTCACCCCTAATGCCATGTTTTTAAGCCTAAGTCTAGAAATATCCAAATTATCGTCGTATTCTCAAACTGAGAGTCCCGCGGCTACGGGGTCAGTTCTTACGAGTTGCATTGGTCCCGTGTGAGGTGTTGGTGCCACCCACGGGGACGTTCGGGGGCTCTTTCAAGTTTTCACCCTCTAACGCTATGTCTTGCGGCCTAATTCTAAAAATATGGAAATTATCATTGTATTCTCAAACCGATAGTCCCGCGACAGCGGGGTCAGTTCCTACGAGTTACATTGGTCCCGTGGCAGATGTTGGTGCCACCCACGGGGCCATTCGGGTGGTGTTTCTGGTTTTCACCTTCTAACTCCATTATTTTAAGCCTAAGTCTAGAAATATGAATATTATCATTCTATTTTAAAATCGGGAGTCACGTGGCAGCGGATTCAGTTCCTACAAGTTACATTGGTCCTGTGGGAGTTGTTGGTGCCACCCGCGGGGTCATTCGGGGGATATTTCGGGTTTTCACCCTCTAACGCCATGTTTTTAAGCCTAAGTTTAGAAATATGCAAATTATCGTCGTATTCTCAAGACGGGAGTTTCGTGGCTGCGCGGTCAGTTCTTATGAGTTATATTGATCCCGTGGGAGGTATTGGTGCAACCCATAGGGCCAGTCGGGGACTGTTTCGAGTTTTCACCCTCTAACGCCATGTATTTCAGCCTAAGTCTAGAAATATGTAAGTTTTTAGGCCTAAGTCTAGAAATCATCAAATTATCATCGTATTCTCAAACCGGGAGTCCAGCGACTGCGGGATCGATTCCTATGATTTACATTGGTCTCGTGGGAGCTGTTGGTGCCACCCACGGGGTCATTCGGGGGCTGTTTCAAATTTTCACCCTCTAACGCCATGTTTTTAAGCCAAGTCTTGAAATATGCAAATTATCGTCGTATTCTCAGACTGGGAGTCCCACGACTGCGGGGTCAGTTCCTACGAGTTACATTGGTCCCGTGGGAGCTGTTGGTCCCACCCACAGGGCCATTTGGGGGTTGTTTAGAGTTTTCACCCTCGAACGCCATATTTTTAAGCCTAATTCTTGAAATATACAAATTATCATCGTATTCCCAAATCGGGAGTCCCACGACTACGCGGTCAGTTCCTACGAGTTATATTGGTCTCGTGGGAGGTGTTGGTGCCACCCACGGCGCCGTTCGGGGGCTGTTTCTGGTTTTCACCCTCTAACGTCATGTTATTAAGCCTAAGTCCTGAAATATTCAAATTATCGTCGTATTCTAAAATCGGGAGTCCCGCGGCTGCGGGGTCAGTTCCTACGAGTTACATTGGTCCCGTGGGAGGTGTTGATGCCACCCATGGTGCCATTCGGGGGCTATTTTGAGTTTTCACCCTCTAACGCCATGTTTTATAGCCTAAGTCTAGATATATGCAAGTTATCATCGTATTCTCAAAATGGGAGTCCCGCGGCTGCGGGGTCAGTTCCTACGAGTTACATTGGTCCCGTGGGAGGTGTTGGTGCCACCCACGGGGCCTTTCAGGGTATGTTTTAGGTTTTCACCCTCAAACGCCATGTCTTTAATCCTAATTCTAGAAATAGGAAAATTATTATCGTATTCTCAAATCGGGAGTCCCGTGGATGTGCAGTCAGTTCCTACGAGTTACATCGGTCTCGTGGGAGGTGTTGGTGAAACCCACAGGGCCGTTTGGGGGCGATTTCGGGTTTTCACCCTCTAACGCCATGTTTTTAAGCCTAAGTCAAGAAATATGCAAATTATTGTCGTATTCTCAAATCGGGATTCCGGTGGCTGCACGGTCAGTTCCTACGAGTTACATCCGTCCCGTGGGAGGTCTTGGTGCCACCCAAGGGGCCGTACGGGGATTATTTAGGATTTTGACCCTCTAACGCGATGTTTTTAAGCCTAAGTCTAGAAATATGCAAGTTTTTAAGCCTAAGTTTAGAAATATGCAAATTATCATCGTATTCTCAAACTAGGAGTCCCGCATCTGCGGGATCAATTCCTACGAGTTACATTGGTCCCGTGGGAGCTGTCGGTGCCACCCACGGGGTCGTTCGGGGAATGTTTTGGTTATTCACCCTATAATGCCATAGTTTTAAGCCAAAGTCTAGAAATATGCAAATTATCATTGTATTCCCAAACCGGTAGTCCCACTACTGCGCAGTCAGTTCCTACGTGTTACATTGGTCCCGTGGGAGGTGTTGGTGCCACCCATGGGGCCGTTCGGGGGCTATTTCAGGGTTTCACCCTCTAACGCCATGTTTTAAAACCTAAGTCTAAAAATATGCATTTTATTATCGTATTATCAAACCGGGAGTCCCGTGGCTGCACGGTCAGTTCATACGAGTTACATCGGTCCCGTGGGAGGTGTTGGTGCCACCCAAGGGGCCGTTCGGGGGTTATTTCGGGTTTTCACCCTCTAACACCATGTTTTTAATCCTAAGTCTTGAAATATGCATGTTTTTAAGCCTGAGTCTAGAAATATGCAAATTATCATCGTATTCTCAAACTGGGAGTCCCGCGGCTGCGGGATTAATTCCTACGAGTTACATTGGTCCCGTGGGAGCTGTTGGTGCCACCCACAGGGTCGTTCGGGGAATGTTTTGGGTTTTCACCCTATAATGCCATATTTTTAATCCAAAGTCTAGAAATCAACAAATCATCGTTGTATTCTCAAACCGGGAGTCCCGCGACTGCGGAGTCAGTTACTACAAGTTACATTGGTCCCCTGGGAGCTGTTGGTGCCACCCACGGGGTCGTTCGGGGGCTGTTTCGAGTTTTCACCCTTTAACGCCATGTTTTCCAGCCTAAGTCTAGATATATGCAAGTTATCATCGTATTCTCAAACTGTCAGTCCCGCGGCTGCGGGGTCAGTTCTTACGAGTTACATTCATCTCGTGGGCGGTGTTGGTGCCAACCACGGGGCCTTTCGGGGGCTGTTTCAGGTTTTCACCCTCAAACGCCATGTCTTTAATCCTAAGTCTAGAAATATGAAAATTATTATCGTATTCTCAAATCGGGAGTTCCACGACTATGCAGTCAGTTCCTACGAGTTACATCGGTCCCGTGGGAGGTGTTGGTGAAACCCACAGGGCCGTTTAGGGGCTGTTTCGAGTTTTCACCCTTTAACTCCATGTTTTTAAGCCTAAGTCTAGAAATTTGCAAATTATTGTTGTATTCTCAAATCGGGAGTCCCGTGGCTGCACGGTCAGTTCCTACGAGTTACATCGGTCTCGTGGGAGGTGTTGGTTCCACCCAAGGGGCCGTTTGGGGGTTATTTCAGATTTTCACCCTCTAACGCCATGTTTTTAAGCCTAAGTCTAGAAATATGCAAATTATCATCATATTCTCAAACCGGGAGTCCCGCGACTACGGGGTCAGTTCCTATGGGTTACATTAGTCCCATGGGAGGTGTTGGTGCCACCCACAGGGCCGTTCGAGGGCGGTTTCGAGTTTTCACCCTCGAACGCCATGTTTTTAAGCCTAAGTCTAGAAATATGGATATTATCATCGTATTCTCAAATAGGGAGTCCCGCGGCTGCGAGGTCAGTTCTTATGAGTTACATTGGTCCCGTGGGAGATGTTGGTGCCACCCACGGGGCCGTTCGGGTGCTGTTTCAAGTTTTCACCCTCTAACGCCATGGTTTTAAGCCTAAGTCTAGAAATATGCATATTATCGTCGTATTTTAAAACCGGGAGTCCTGCGGCTGCGGGGTCTGTTCCTTCGAGTTACATTGGTCCGGTGGGAGTTGTTGGTGCCACCCACGGGGTCATTCGAGGGCTATTTTGGGTTTTCACCCTCTAACGCCATGTTTTTAACCTAAAGTCTAGAAATATTCAAATTATCGTCGTATTCTCAAGTCGCGAGTTCCATGGCTGCGCGGTCAGTTCTTATGAGTTATATTGATCCCGTGGGAGGTGTTGGTGCAGCCCACAGGGTCGTTCGGGGGCGGTTTCAGGTTTTCACCCTTTAACGGCATGTTTTTAAGCCTATGTCTAGAAATATGCAAATTATTGTCGTATTCTCAAACCAAGAGTCTCGTGGCTGCGTGGTCAGTTCCTACGGGTTATATCGGTCCCGTGGGAGGTGTTGGTGCCCCCCACGGGGCCGTTCGGGGGGTATTTATGGTTTTCACCCTCTAACGCCATGTTTTTAAGCCTAAGTCTAGAAATATGCAAGTTTTTAAGCCTAAGTCTAGAAATATGCAAATTATCGTCATATTCTCAAATCGGGAGTCCCGTGGCTGCGAGGTCAGTTCCTACGAGATACACTGGTCCCGTGGGAGGTGTTGGTCCCACCCACGAGTTCGTTCGGGTGCTGTTTTGAGTTTTCACCCTCTAACGCCATGTTTTTAAGCCTAACCCTAGAAATATGCAAATTATCGTTGTATTCCCCAACCGGGAGTTCCGCGACTGCGCGGTCAGTTCCTACGAGTTATATTGATCCCGTGGGAGGTGTTGGGGCCACCCACGGGGCCGTTCGGGGGCTGTTTTGAGTGTTCACCCCTAATGCCATGTTTTTAAGCCTAAGTCTAGAAATATCCAAATTATCGTCGTATTCTCAAACCGGGAGTCCCGCGACTACGGGGTCAGTTCTTACGAGTTGCATTGGTCCCGTGTGAGGTGTTGGTGCCCCCCATGGGGACGTTCGGGGGCTGTTTCAAGTATTCACCCTCTAACGCCATGTCTTGCGGCCTAAGTCTAGAAATATGGAAATTATCGATGTATTCTCAAACCGATAGTCCGGCGATAGCGGGGTCAGTTCCTACGAGTTACATTGGTCCTGTGGCAGATGTTGGTGCCACCCACGGGGCCATTCGGGTGCTGTTTCTGGTTTTCACCTTCTAACTCCATATTTTTAAGCCTAAGTCTAGAAATATGAATATTATCGTTGTATTTTAAAACCAGGAGTCACGCGGCTGCGGAGTCAGTTCATACAAGTTACATTGGTCCTGTGGGAGTTGTTGGTGCCACCCGCGGGGTCATTCGGGGGCTATTTCGGGTTTTCACCCTCTAACGCCATGTTTTTAAGCCTAAGGTTAGAAATATGCAAATTATCGTCGTATTCTCAAGCCGGGAGTTTCGTGGCTGCGCGGTCAGTTCTTATGAGTTATATTGATCCCGTGGGAGGTGTTGGTGCAACCCACAGGGCCGTTCGGGGACTGTTTCAGGTTTTCACCCTCTAACGCCATGTATTTCAGCCTAAGTCTAGAAATATGCAAGTTTTTAGGCCTAAGTCTAGAAATCCCAAAATTATCGTCGTATTCTCAAACCGGGAGTCCAGCGACTGCGGGATCAATTCCTACGATTTTCATTGGTTTCGTGGGAGCTGTTGGTGACACCCACGAGGTCGTTCAGGGGATGTTTCGAGTTTTCACCCTTTAACGCCATGTTTTTAAGCCAAGTATAGATATATGCAAGTTATCATCGCATTATCAAACCGGCAGTCCCGCGGCTGCTCGGTCAGTTCTTACGAGTTACATTCGTCCCGTGGGAGGTGTTGGTGCCAACCACGGGGCCTTTGAGGGGCTGTTTCAGGTTTTCACCCTCAAACGCCATGCCTTTAATCCTAATTCTAGAAATATGCAAATTATTATCGTATTCTCAAATCGGGAGTGCCGCGGGTAAGCAGTCAGTTCCTACGAGTTACATCGGTCTCGTGGGAGGTGTTGGTGAAACCCACAGGGCCGTTCAAGGGCTGTTTCGGGTTTTCACCCTCTAACGCCATGTTTTTAAGACTAAGTCTAGAAATACGCAAGTTTTTAAGCCTAAGTCTAGAAATATACAAATTATCATCGTATTCTCAAACTGGGAGTCCCGCGGCCGCGGGATCAATTCCTACGAGTTACATTGGTCCCGTGGGAGTTGTTGGTGCCACCCACGAGGTCGTTCGGGGAATGTTTTGGGTTTTCACCCTATAATGAAATATTTTTAAGCCAAAGTCTAGAAATCAGCAAATCATCATTGTATTCTCAAATAGGGAGTCCCGTGGCTGCGGGGTCAGCTACTACAAGTTACATTGGTCCCCTGGGAGCTGTTGGTCCCACCCACGGGGCCGTTCGGGGGCTGTTTCGAGTTTTCACCCTCTAACGCCATGTTTTGCAGCCTAAGTCTAGATATATGCAAGTTATCATAGTATTCTCAAACCGGGAGTCCCGCGGCTGCGGGGTCAGTTCTTACGAGTTACATTCATCCCGTGGGAGGTGTTGGTGCCAACCACGGGGCCTTTCGGGAGCTGTTTCAGGTTTTCACCCTCAAACGCCATGTCTTTAATCCTAAGTCTAGAAATATGCAAATTATTATCGTATTCTAAAATCGGGAGTGCCGCGGCTATGCAGTCAGCTCCTACGAGTTACATCGGTCCCGTGGGAGGTGTTGGTGAAACCCACAGGGCCGTTCAGGGGCTGTTTCGGGTTTTCACCCTCTAACGCCATGTTTTTAAGCCTAAGTCTAGAAATACGAAAGTTTTTAAGCCTAAGTCTATAAATATGCAAATTATCATCGTATTCTCAAACTGGGAGTCCCGCGGCTGCGGGATCAATTCCTACGAGTTACATTGGTCTCGTGGGAGCTGTTGGTGCCACCCACGGGGTCGTTCGGGGAATGTTTTGGGTATTCACCCTATAATGCCATATTTTTAAGCCAAAGTCTAGAAATCAGCAAATCATCATCGTATTCTCAAACAGGGAGTCCCGTGGCAACGTGGTCAGTTACTACAAGTTACATTGGTCCCCTGGGAGCTGTTGGTCCCACCCACGGGGCCGTTCGGGGGCTGTTTCGAGTTTTCACCCTCTAACGCCATGTTTTGCAGCCTAAGTCTAGATATATGCAAGTTATCATCGTATTCTCAAACCGGGAGTCCCGCGGCTGCGGGGTCAGTTCTTACGAGTTACATTCGTCCCGTGGGAGGTGTTGGTGCCAACCACGGGGCCTTTCGGGGGCTGTTTCAGGTTTTCACCCTCAAACGCCGTGTCCTTAATCCTAAGTCTAGAAATATGAAAATTATTATCGTATTCTCAAATCGGGAGTGCCGCGGCTATGCAGTCAGTTCCTACGAGTTACATCGGTCCCGTGGGAGGTGTTGGTGAAACCCGCAGGGCCGTTCAGGGGCTGTTTTGGGTTTTCACCCTATAACGCCATGTTTTTAAGCCTAAGTCTAGAAATATGCAAATTATTGTTGTATTCTCAAATCGGGAGTCCCATGGATGCACGGTCAGTTCCTACCAGTTACATCGGTCCTGTGGGAGGTGTTGGTGCCACCCAAGGGGCCGTTGGGGGTTATTTCGGATTTTCACCCTCTAACGCCATGTTTTTAAGCGTAAGTCTAGAAATATGCAAATTATCATCATGTTCTCAAACCGGGTGTCCCGCGACTACAGGGTCAGTTCCTACGAGTTACATTTCTCCCATGGGAGGTGTTGGTGCCACCCACAGGGCCGTTCGAGGGCGGTTTCGAGTTTTCACCCTCTAACGCCATGTTTTTAAGCCTAAGTCTAGAAATATGCATATTATCATTGTATTCTAAAATAGGGAGTCCCGCGGCTGTGAGGTCAGTTCTTATGAGTTACATTGGTCCCGTGGGAGATGTTGGTGCCACCCACGGGGCCGTTCGGGTGCTGTTTCAAGTTTTCACCCTCTAACGCCATGTTTTTAAGCCTAAGTCTAGAAATATGCATATTATCGTCGTATTTTAAAACCGGGAGTCCTGCGGCTACGGGGTCTGTTCCTTCGAGTTACATTGGTCCGGTGGGAGTTGTTGGTGCCACCCACGGGGTCATTCAAGGGCTATTTTGGGTTTTCACCCTCTAACGCCATGTTTTTAAGCTAAAGTCTAGAAATATTCAAATTATCATCGTATTCTCAAGTCGGGAGTTCCATGGCTGCGCGGTTAGTTCTTATGAGTTATATTGATCACGTGGGAGGTGTTGATGCAGGCCACAGGGCCGTTCGGGGGCGGTTTCAGGTTTTCACCCTTTAACGCCATGTTTTTAAGCCTTTGTCTAGAAATATACAAATTATTGTCATATTCTCAAACCGAGAGTCTCGTGGTTGCGCGGTCAGTTCCTACGAGTTATATCGGTCCCGTGGGAGGTGTTGGTGCCCCCCACGGGGCCGTTCGGGGGGTATTTATGGTTTTCACCCTCTAACGCCATGTTTTTAAGCCTAAGTCTAGAAATATGCAAATTATCATCGTATTCTCAAACCGGGAGTCCCGTGGCTGCGGGGTCAGTTCCTATGAGATACATTGGTCCCATGGGAGGTGTTGGTGCCACCCACGGGTTCGTTCGGGTGCTGTTTCGAGTTTTCACCCTCTAACGCCATGTTTTTAAGCCTAACTCTAGAAATATGCATATTATCGTTGTATTCCCCAATTGGGAGTTCTGCGACTGCGCGGTCAGTTCCTAAGAGTTATATTGATCCCGTGGGAGGTGTTGGTGCCACCCACGGGGCCGTTCGGGGGCTGTTTTGAGTGTTCACCCCTAATGCCATGTTTTTAAGCCTAAGTTTAGAAATATCCAAATTATCGTCGTATTCTCAAACCGGGAGTCCCACGGCTACGGGGTCAGTTCTTACGAGTTGCATTGGTCCCGTGTGAGGTGTTGGTGCCACCCACAGGGACGTTCGGGGGTTGTTTCAAGTTTTCACCCTCTAACGCCATGTCTTGCGGCCTAAGTCTAGAAATATGGAAATTATCGTTGTATTCTCAAACCGATAGTCCCGCGACAGCGGGGTCAGTTCCTACGAGTTACATTGGTCCCATGGAAGATGTTGGTGCCACCCACGGGGCCATTCAGGTGTTGTTTCTGGTTTTCACCTTCTAACTCCATATTTTTAAGTCTTAGTCTAGAAATATGAATATTATCGTTGTATTTTAAAACCGGGAGTCACGCGGCTACGAAGTCAGTTCCTACAAGTTACATTGGTCCTGTGGGAGTTGTTGGTGCCACCCGCGGGGTCATTCGGGGGCTATTTCGGGTTTTCACCCTCTAACGCCATGTTTTTAAGCCTAAGGTTAGAAATATGCAAATTATCGTCGTATTCTCAAGACGGGAGTTTTGTGGCTGCGCGGTCAGTTCTTATGAGTTATATTGATCCCGTGGGAGGTGTTGGTGCAACCCATAGGGCCGTTCGGGGACTGTTTTGGGTTTTCACCCTCTAACGCCATGTATTTCAGCCTAAGTCTAGAAATATGCAAGTTTTTAGGCCTAATTCTAGAAATCATAAAATTATCGTCGAATTCTCAAACCGGGAGTCCAGCGACTGCGGGATCAATTCCTACGATTTACATTGGTTCCGTGTGAGCTGTTAGTGCCACCGACGGGGTCGTTCGGGGGTTGTTTCGAGTTTTCACCCTCTAACGCCATGTTTTTAAGCCAAGTCTAGAAATATGCAAATTATCGTCGTATTCTCAAACCGGGAGTCCCGCGACTGCGGAGTCAGTTCCTACGAGTTACATTGGTCCCGTGGGAGCTGTTGGTGCCGCCCACGGGGCCGTTCGGGGGTTGTTTAGAGTTTTCACCCTCGAACGCCATGTTTTTAAGACTAATTCTTAAAATATGCAAATTATCATCGTATTCCCAAATCGGGAGTCCCTCGACTGGGCGGTCAGTTCCTACGAGTTATATTGGTCCCGTGGGAGGTGTTGGTGCCACCCACGGGGCCGTTCGGGGGCTGTTTCAGGTTTTCATCCTCTAACGTCATGTTTTTAAGTCTAAGTACAAAAATATACAAATTATTGTCGTATTCTAAAATCGGGAGTCCCACGGCTGCGGGGTCAGTTCCTACGAGTTACATTGCTCCCGTGGGAGGTGTTGTTGCCACCCATGGTGCCATTCGGGGGCTGTTTAGAGTTTTCACCCTCTAACGCCATGTTTTGCAGCCAAAGTCTAGATATATGCAAGTTATCATCGTATTCTCAAACTGGGAGTCCCACGGTTGCGGGGTCAGTTCCTACGAGTTACATTGGTCCCGTGGGAGGTGTTGGTGCCACCCATGGGGCCTTTCGGGGTCTGTTTCAGGTTTTCACCCTCAAACGCCATGTCTTTAATCCTATGTATAGAAATATGAAAATTATTATCGTATTATCAAATTGGGAGTCCCGTGGCTGTGCACTCAGTTCCTACGAGTTACATCGGTCCCGTGGGAGGTGTTGGTGAAACCCACAGGGCCGTTCGGGGCGATTTCGGGTTTTCATCCTCTAACGCCATGTTTTTAAGCCTAAGTCAAAAAATATGCAAATTATTGTCGTATTCTCAAATCGGGAGTCCCGTGGCCGCACGATCAGTTCCTATGAGTTACATCCGTCCCGTGGGAGGTGTTGGTGCCACCCAAGGGGCCGTACGGGGGTTATTTTGGATTTTCACCCTCTAATGTTTTTAAGCCTAAGTCTAAAAATAGGTAAGTTTTTAAGCTTAAGTTTAGAAATATGCAAATTGTCATCGTATTCTCAAACTGGGAGTTCCGCGGCTGCGGGATCAATCCCTTCGAGTTACATTGATCCCGTGGGAGCTGTTGGTGCCACCCACGGGGTCGTTCGGGGGATGTTTTGGGTTTTCACCCTATAATGTCATATTTTTAAGCTAAAGTCTAGAAATCAGCAAATCATCGTCGTATTCTCAAACCGGGAGTCCCGCGGCTGCGAGGTCAGTTACTACAAGTTGCATTGGTCCACTGGGAGCTGTTGGTGCCACCCACGGGGTCGTTCGGGGGCTGTTTCGAGTTTTCACCCTCTAACGCCATGTTTTGCAGCCTAAGTCTAGATATATGCAAGTTATCATCGTATTCTCAAACCGGGAGTCCCGCGGCTGCGGGGTCAGTTCTTACGAGTTACATTCGTCCCGTGGGAGGTGTTGGTGCCAACCACGGGGCCTTTCGGGGGCTGTTTCAGGTTTTCACCCTCAAACGCCATGTCTTTAATCCTAAGTCTAGAAATATGCAAATTATTATCATATTCTCAAATCGGGAGTGCTGCGGCTATGCAGTCAGTTCCTACGAGTTACATCGGTCCCGTGGGAGTTGTTGGTGAAACCCACAGGGCCGTTCAGGGGCTGTTTCGAGTTTTCACCCTCTAACGCCATGTTTTTAAGCCTAAGTCTACAAATACGCAAGTTTTTAAGCCTAAGTCTAGAAATATACAAATTATCATCGTATTCTCAAACTGGGAGTCCCGCGGCTGCGGGATCAATTCCTACGAGTTACATTGGTCCCGTGGGAGTTGGTGGTGCCACCCAGAAGGTCGTTCGGGGAATGTTTTGGGTTTTCACCCTATAATGCCATAATTTTAAGCCAAAGTCTAGAAATCAGCAAATCAGCGTCGTATTCTCAAACCGAGAGTCCCGCGGCTGCGGGGTCAGTTACTATAAGTTACATTGGTCCACTTGGAGCTGTTGGTGCCACCCACGGGGCCGTTCGGGGTCTGTTTCGAGTTTTCACCCTCTAACGCCATGTTTTCCAGTCTAAGTCTAGATATATGCAAGTTATCATCGTATTCTCAAACCGGGAGTCTCGCGGCTGTGGGGTCAGTTCTTACGAGTTACATTCATCCCGTGGGAGGTGTTGGTGCCAACCACGGGGCCTTTCGGGGGCTGTTTCAGGTTTTCACCCTCAAACGCCATGTCTTTAATCCTAAGCCTATAAATATGCAAATTATTATCCTATTCTCAAATCGGGAGTGCCGCGGCTATGCAGTCAGTTCCTACGAGTTACATCGGTCCCGTGGGAGGTGTTGGTGAAACCCACAGGGCCGTTCAGGGGCTGTTTCGGGTTTTCACCCTCTAACGCCATGTTTTTAAGCCTAAGTTTAGAAATACGCAAGTTTTTAAGCCTAAGTCTAGAAATATGCAAATTATCATCGTATTCTCAAACTGGGTGTCCCGCGGCTGCGGGATCAATTCCTACGAGTTACATTGGTCTCGTGGGAGCTGTTGGTGCCACCCACGGGGTCGTTCGGGGAATGTTTTGGTTATTCACCCTATAATGCCATAGTTTTAAGCCAAAGTCTAGAAATCAGAAAATCATCATCGTATTCTCAAACAGGGAGTCCCGTGGCAGCGGGGTCAGTTACTACAAGTTACATTGGTCCCCTGGGAGCTGTTGGTCCCACCCACGGGGCCGTTGGGGGCTGTTTCGAGTTTTCACCCTCTAACGCCAAGTTTTGCAGCCTAAGTCTAGATATATGCAAGTTATCATCATATTCTCAAACCGGGAATCCCGCGGCTGCGGGGTTAGTTCTTACGAGTTACATTCATCCCGTGGGAGGTGTTGGTGCCAACCACGGGGCCTTTCGGGGGCTGTTTCAGGTTTTTACCCTCAAACGCCATGTCCTTAATCCTAAGTCTAGAAATATACAAATTATTATCGTATTCTCAAATCGGGAGTGCCGCGGCTATGCAGTCAGTTCCTACGAGTTACATCGGTCCCGTTGGAGGTGTTGGTGAAACCCGCAGGGCCGTTCAGGGGCTATTTCGGGTTTTCACCCTATAACGCCATGTTTTTATGCCTAAGTCTAGAAATATGCAAATTATTGTTGTATTCTCAAATCGGGAGTCCCATGGATGCACGGTCAGTTCCTACGAGTTACATCGGTCCTGTGGGAGGTGTTGGTGCCACCCAAGGGGCCGTTCGGGGGTTATTTCGGATTTTCACCCTCTAACGCCATGTTTTTAAGCCTAAGTCTAGAAATATGCAAATTATCATCATATTCTCAA
The DNA here is from genome assembly GCA_949130495.1 of Sambucus nigra. Classification (NCBI taxonomy): domain Eukaryota; kingdom Viridiplantae; phylum Streptophyta; class Magnoliopsida; order Dipsacales; family Adoxaceae; genus Sambucus; species Sambucus nigra. The sequence continues at coordinate 360,064,308 of OX422217.1, read as the reverse complement.
ACCGGGAGTCCCACGACTACGGGGTCAGTTCCTACGAGTTACATTGGTCCCATGGGAGGTGTTGGTGCCACCCACAGGGCCGTTCGAGGGCGGTTTCGAGTTTTCACCCTCTAACGCCATGTTTTTAAGCCTAAGTCTAGAAATATGCATATTATCATCGTATTCTAAAATAGGGAGTCCCGCGGCTGCGAGGTCAGTTCTTATGAGTTACATTGGTCCCGTGGGAGATGTTGGTGCCACCCACGGGGCCATTCGGGTGCTGTTTCAAGTTTTCACCCTCTAATGCCATGTTTTTAAGCCTAAGTCTAGAAATATGCATATTATCGTCGTATTTTAAAACCGGGAGTCCTGCGGCTACGGGGTCTGTTCCTTCGAGTTACATTGGTCCGGTGGGAGTTGTTGGTGCCACCCACGGGGTCATTCGAGGGCTATTTTGGGTTTTCACCCTCTAACGCCATGTCTTTAAGCTAAAGTCTAGAAATATTCAAATTATCATCGTATTCTCAAGTCGGGAGTTCCATGGCTGCGCGGTCAGTTCTTATGAGTTATATTGATCACGTGGGAGGTGTTGATGCAGGCCACAGGGCCGTTTGGGGGCGGTTTGAGGTTTTCACCCTTTAACGCCATGTTTTTAAGCCTATGTCTAGAAATATGCAAATTATTGTCATATTCTCAAACCGAGAGTCTCGTGGTTGCGCGGTCAGTTCCTACGAGTTATATCGGTCCCGTGGGAGGTGCTGGTGCCACCCAAGGGGCCGTACGGGGGTTATTTCGGATTTTCACCCTCTAACGCCATGTTTTTAAGCCTAAGCCTAAAAATAGGCAAGTTTTTAAGCCTAAGTTTAGAAATATGCAAATTATCATCGTATTCTCAAACTGCGAGTCCCGCGGCTGCGGGATCAATTCCTACGAGTTACATTGGTCCCGTGGGAGCTGTTGGTGCCACCCACGGGGTCATTCGGGGATGTTTTATGTTTTCACCCTATAATGCCATATTTTTAAGCTAAAGTCTAGAAATCAGCAAATCATCGCCGTATTCTCAAACCGGGAGTCCCGCGGCTGCGGGGTCAGTTACTACAAGTTACATTGGTCCACTGGGAGCTGTTGGTGCCACCCATGGGGTCGTTCGGGGGCTGTTTGGAGTTTTCACCCTCTAACGTCTTGTTTTGCAGCCTAAGTAAGATATATGCAAGTTATCATCGTATTCTCAAACCGGAAGTCTCGCGGCTGCGGGGTCAGTTCTTACGAATTTCATTGGTCCCGTGGGAGGTGTTGGTGCCAACCACGGGGCCTTTCGGCGGCTGTTTCAGGTTTTCACCCTCAAACGCCATGTCTTTAATCCTAAGCCTAGATATATGCAAATTATTATCATATTCTCAAATCGGGAGTGCCGCGGCTATGCAGTCAGTTCCTACGAGTTACATCGGTCCCGTGGGAGGTGTTGGTGAAACCCATAGGGCCGTTTAGGGGCTGTTTCGGGTTTTCACCCTCTAACGCCATATTTTTAAGCCTAAGTCTAGAAATACGCAAGTTTTTAAGCCTAAGTCTAGAAATATGCAAATTATCATCGTATTCTCAAACTGGGAGTCCCACGGCTGCGAGATCAATTCCTACGAGTTACATTGATCCCGTGGGAGTTGTTGGTGCCACCCACGGGGTCGTTCGGGGAATGTTTAGGGTTTTCACCCTATAATGCCATATTTTTAAGCCAAAGTCTAGAAATCAGCAAATCATCGTCGTAATCTCAAACAGGGAGTCCCGTGGCTGCGGGGTCAGCTACTACAAGTTACATTGGTCCCCTGGGAGCTGTTGGTGCCACCCACGGGGCCGTTCCGGGGCTGTTTCGAGTTTTCACCCTCTAACGCCATGTTTTGCAGCCTAAGTCTAGATATATGCAAGTTATCATCGTATTCTCAAACCGGGAGTCCCGTGGCTGCGGGGTCAGTTCTTACGAGTTACATTCATCCCGTGGGAGGTGTTGGTGCCAACCACGGGGCCTTTCGGGGGCTGTTTCAGGTTTTCACCCTCAAACGCCATGTCTTTAATCCTAAGTCTAGAAATATACAAATTATTATCGTATTCTCAAATCGGGAGTGCCGCGGCTATACAGTCAGTTCCTACGAGTTACATCGGTCCCGTGGGAGGTGTTGGTGAAACCCATAGGGCCGTTTAGGGGTTGTTTCGGGTTTTCCCCCTCTAACGCCATGTTTTTAAGCCTAAGTCTAGAAATACGCATATTTTTAATCCTAAGTCTAAAAATATGCAAATTATCATCATATTCTCAAACTGGGAGTCCCGCGGCTGCGAGATCAATTCCTACGAGTTACATTGGTCCCGTGGGAGTTGTTGGTGCCACCCACGGGGTCATTCGTGGAATGTTTTGGGTTTTCACCATATAATGCCATATTTTTAAGCCAAAGTCTAGAAATCAGCAAATCATCGTCGTATTCTCAAACAGGGAGTCCCGTGGCTGCGGGGTCAGCTACTACAAGTTACATTGGTCCCCTGGGAGCTGTTGGTGCAACCCACGGGGCCGTTCGGGGGCTGTTTCGAGTTTTCACCCTCTAACGCCATGTTTTGCAGCCTAAGTCTAGATATATGCAAGCTATTATCGTATTCTCAAACCGGGAGTCCCGCGGCTGCGGGGTCAGTTCTTATGAGTTACATTCATCCCGTGGGAGGTGTTGGTGCCAACCACGGGGCCTTTCGGGGTTTGTTTTAGGTTTTCACCCTCAAACGCCATGTCTTTAATCCTAAGTCTAGAAATATGCAAATTATTATCGTATTCTCAAATCGGGAGTGCCGCGGCTATGCAGTCAGTTCCTACGAGTTACATCGGTCCCGTGGGAGGTGTTGGTGAAACCCACAGGGCCGTTCAGGGGCTGTTTCGGGTTTTCACCCTCTAACGCCATGTTTTTAAGCCTAAGTCTAGAAATACGCAAGTTTTTAAGCCTAAGTCTAGAAATATGCAAATTATCATCGTATTCTCAAATTGGGAGTCCCGCGGCTGCGGGATCAATTCCTACGAGTTACATTGGTCTCGTGGGAGCTGTTGGTGCCACCCACGGGGTCGTTCGGGGAATGTTTTGGGTTTTCACCCTATAATGCTATATTATTAAGCCAAAGTCTAGAAATCAGCAAATCATCGTCGTATTCTCAAACAGGGAGTCCCGTGGCTGCGGGGTCAGTTACTACAAGTTACATTGGTCCCCTGGGAGCTGTTGTTCCCACCCACGGGGCCGTTCGGGGGCTGTTTCGAGTTTTCACCCTCTACCTCCATGTTTTGCAGCCTAAGTCTAGATATATGCAAGTTATCATCGTATTCTCAAACCGAGAGTCCCGCGACTGCGGGGTCAGTTCTTAAGAGTTACATTCATCCCGTGGGAGGTGTTGGTGCCAACCACGGGGCCTTTCGGGGGCTGTTTCAGGTTTTCACCCTCAAACGCCATGTCTTTAATGCTAAGTCTAGAAATATGCAAATTATTACCGTATTCTCAAATCGGGAGTGCCGCGTCTATGCAGTCAGTTCCTACGAGTTACATCGGTACCGTGGGAGGTGTTGGTGAAACCCGCAGGGCCGTTCAGAGGCTGTTTCGGGTTTTCACCCTATAACGCCATATTTTTAAGCCTAAGTCTAGAAATATGCAAATTATTGTTGTATTCTCAAATCGTGAGTCCCATGGCTGCACGGTCAGTTCCTACGAGTTACATCGGTCCCATGGGAGGTGTTGATGCCACCCAAGAGGCCGTTCGGGGGTTATTTCGGATTTTCACCCTCTAACGCCATGTTTTTAAGCCTAAGTATAAAAATATGCAAATTATCATCATATTCTCAAACCGGGAGTCCCGCGACTACGGGGTCAGTTCCTACGAGTTACATTGGTCCCATGGGAGGTGTTGGTGCCACCCATAGGGCCGTTCGAGGGCGGTTTCGAGTTTTCACCCTCTAACGCCATGTTTTTAAGCCTAAGTCTAGAAATATGAATATTATCATCGTATTCTAAAATAGGGAGTCCCGCGGCTACGAGGTCAGTTCTTCTAAGTTACATTGGTCCCGTGGGAGATGTTGGTGCCACCCACGGGGCCGTTCGGGTGCTGTTTCAAGTTTTCACCCTCTAACGCCATGTTTTTAAGCCTAAGTCTAGAAATATAAATATTATTGTCGTATTTTAAAACCGAAAGTCCTGCGGCTACGGGGTCTGTTCCGTCGAGTTACATTCGTCCCGTGGGAGTTATTGGTGCCACCCACGAGGTCATTCGAGGGCTATTTTGGGTTTTCACCCTCTAACGCCATGTTTTTAAGCTAAAGTCTAGAAGTATTCAAATTATCGTCGTATTCTCAAGTCGAGAGTTCCATGGCTACGCGGTCAGTTCTTATGAGTTATATTGATCCCGTGGGAGGTGTTGGTGCAGGCCACAGGGCCGTTCGGGGGCGGTTTCAGATTTTCACCCTTTAACGCCATGTTTTTAAGCCTATGTCTAGAAATATGCAAATTATTGTCGTATTCTCAAACCGAGAGTCTCGTGGCTGTGCGATCAGTTGCTACGAGTTATATCGGTCCCGTGGGAGGTGTTGGTGCCCCCCACAGGGCCATTCGGGGGGTATCTATGGTTTTCACCCTCTAACGCCATGTTTTAAGCCTAAGTCTAGAAATATGCAAGTTTTTAATCCTAAGTCTAGAAATATGAAAATTATTATCGTATTCTCAAATCGGGAGTCCCGTGGCTGTGCAGTCAGTTCCTACGAGTTACATTGGTCCCGTGGGAGGTGTTGGTGAAACCCACAGGGCCGTTCGGGGGCGATTTCGGGTTTTCACCCTCTAACGCCATGTTTTTAAGCCTAAGTCAAGAAATATGCAAATTATTGTCGTATTCTCAAATCGGGAGTCCCGGGGCTGCACGGTCAGTTCCTACGAGTTACATCCGTCCCGTGGGAGGTGTTGGTGCCACCCAAGGGGCCGTACGGGGGTTATTTCGGATTTTCACCCTCTAACACCATGTTTTTAAGCCTAAGTCAAAAAATAGGCAAGTTTTTAAGCCTAAGTTTAGAAATATGCAAATTATCATCGTATTCTCAAACTGGGAGTCCCGCGGCTGCGGGATCAATTCCTACGAGTTACATTGGTCCCGTGGGAGCTGTTGGTGCCACCCACGGGGCCGTTCGGGGGTTGTTTAGAGTTTTCACCCTCGAACGCCATGTTTTTAAGCCTAGTTCTTGAAATATAAAAATTATCATCGTATTCTGAAATCGGGAGTCCCACGACTGCGCGGTAAGTTCCTACGACTTATATTGGTCCCGTGGGAGGTGTTGGTGCCACCCACGGGGCCGTTCGGGGGCTGTTTCAGGTTTTCACCCTCTAACGTCATGTTTTTAAGCCTAAGTCTAGATATATACAAATTATCGTCGTATTCTAAAATCGGTTGTCCCGCGACTGTGGGGTCAGTTCCTACGAGTTACATTAGTCCCGTGGGAGGTGTTGATGCCACCCATGGTGCCATTCGGGGGCTGTTTTGAGTTTTCACCCTCTAACGCCATGTTTTGCAGCCTAACTCTAGATATATGCAAGTTATCATCGTATTCTCAAACTGGGAGTCCCGCGGCTGCGGGGTCAGTTCCTACGAGTTACATTGGTCCCGTGGGAGGTGTTGGTGCCACCCACGGGCCTCTCGGGGTCTGTTTCAGGTTTTCACCCTCAAACGCCATGTCTTTAATCCTAAGTCTAGAAATATGAAAATTATTATCGTATTCTCAAATCGGGAGTCCCGTGGCTGTGCAGTCAGTTCCTACGAGTTACATCGGTCCCGTGGGAGGTGTTGGTGAAACCCACAGGGCCGTTCGGGGGCGATTTCGGGTTTTCACCCTCTAACACCATGTTTTTAAGCCTAAGTCAAGAAATATGCAAATTATTGTCGTATTCTCAAATTGGGAGTCCCGTGGCTGCATGGTCAGTTCCTACGAGTTACATCCGTCCCGTGGGAGGCGTTGGTGCCACATAAGGGGCCGTACGGGGGTTATTTCGGATTTTCACCCTCTAACGCCATGTTTTTAAGCCTAAGTCTAAAAATAGGCAAGTTTTTAAGCCTAAGTTTAGAAATATGCAAATTATCATCGTATTCTCAAACTGGGAGTCCCGCGGTTGCGGGATCTATTCCTACGAGTTACATTAGTCCCGTGGGAGCTGTTGGTGCCACCCACGGGGTCGTTCGGGGAATGTTTTGGGTTTTCACCCTATAATGCCATATTTTAAAGCCAAAGTCTATAAATCAACAAATCATCGTCGTATTCTCAAACCGGGAGTCCCGCGGCTGCGGGGTCAGTTACTACAAGTTACATTGGTCCCCTGGGAGCTGTTGGTGCAACCCACGAGGCCGTTCGGGGGCTGTTTCGAGTTTTCACCCTCTAACGCCATGTTTTGCAGCCTAAGTCTAGATATATGCAAGTTATCATTGTATTCTCAAACCCGGAGTCCCGTGGCTGCGGGGTCAGTTCTTACGAGTTACATTCGTCCAGTGGGAGGTGTTGGTACCAACCACGGGGCCTTTCGGGGGCTGTTTCAGCTTTTCACCCTCAAACGCCATGTTTTTAATCCTAAGTCTAGAAATATACAAATTATTATCGTATTATCAAATCGGGAGTGCCGCGGCTATGCAGTCAGTTCCTACGAGTTACATCGGTCCCGTGGGAGGTGTTGGTGAAACCCACAGGGCCGTTCAGGGGTTGTTTCGGGTTTTCACCCTCTAACGCCATGTTTTTAAGCCTAAATCTAGAAATATGCAAATTATTGTCGTATTCTCAAATCGGGAGTCCCGTGGCTGCACGGTCAGTTCCTACGAGTTAAATCGGTCCCGTGGGAGGTGTTGGTGCAACCCAAGGGGCCGTTCGGGGGTTATTTCGGATTTTCACCCTCTAACGCAATGTTTTTAAGCCTAAGTCTAGAAATATGCAAATTATTATCATATTCTCAAACCGGGAGTCCCACGACTACGGGGTCAGTTCCTACGAGTTACATTGGTCCCATGGGAGGTGTTGGTGCCACCCACAGGGCCGTTCGAGGGCCGTTTCGAGTTTTCACCCTCTAACGCCATGTTTTTAAGCCTAAGTTTAGAAATATGCATATTATCATCGTATTCTTAAATAGGGAGTCCCGCGGCTGCGAGGTCAGTTCTTATGAGTTACATTGGTCCCGTGTGAGCTGTTGGAGCCACCCACGGTGCCGTTCGGGGGATGTATCGAGTTTTCACACTCTAACGCCATGTTTTTAAGCCTATGTCTAGAAATATACAAATTATCATTGTATTCCCAAATCGGGAGTCCCTCGACTATGCGGTCAGTTCCTACGAGTTACATTGGTCCCGTGGGAGGTGTTGGTGGCACCCACGGGGCCGTTTGGGGGCTATTTCGGGTTTTCACCCTCTAACGCCATGTTTTTAAGCCTAAGTCTAGAAATATGCAAATTCTTGTCGTATTCTAAAATCAAGAGTCCCGTGGCTACGGGGTCAGTTCTTACGAGTTACATTGGTCCCGTGGGAGGTGTTGATGCCACCCACGATGCCGTTCGGGGGCTGTTTTGAGTTTTCACCCTCTTACGCCATGTTTTGCAGCCTAAGTGTAGATATATGCAAGTTATCATCGTATTCTCAAACCTGGAGTCTCGCGACTGCGGGGTCAGTTCCTACGAGTTACTTTGGTCCCGTGGGAGGTGTTGGTGCCACCCACAGGGCCATTCGGGGGCTGTTTGGGTTTTCACCCTCAAACGCCATGTCTTTAAGCCTAAGTCTAGAAATATGCAAATTATTATCGTATTCTCAAATCGGGAGTCCCGCCGCTGCGCAGTCAGTTCCTACAAGTTACATCGGTCCCGTAGGAGGTGTTGGTGCCACCCATAGGGCCGTTCGGGTGTTGTTTTGGGTTTTCACCCTCTAACGCAATGTTTTTAAGCCTAAGTCTAGAAATATGAAAATTATCGTCATATTCTCAAACCGGGAGTCCCGCGACTGTGGGGTCAGTTCCTTCGAGTTACATTGGTCCCGTTGGTGGTGTTGGTGCCACCCACGGGGCCGTTCGAGGGATATTTCATGTTTTCACCCTCTAAGGCCATGTTTTTAAGTCTAAATTTAGAAATGTGCATATTATCATCATATTCTCAAATCGGGAGTCCCCTAAGAGCGGGGTCAGTTCGTACGAGTTACATTGGTCCCGTGTGAGCTATTGGAGCCATCCACGGGGCCGTTCAGGTGCTGTTTCGAGTTTTCACCCTCTAACGCCATGTTTTCAAGTCCAAGTCTAGAAATATGGAAATTATCATTGTATTCCCAAACCGGGAGTCCCGCGGCTGCGGGGTCAGTTCCTACGAGTTGCATTGGTCCCGTGGGAGGTGTTGGTGCCACCCACGGGGCTGTTTCAAGTTTTCGCCCTCTAAAGCCATGTCTTGCAGCCTAAGTCAAGAAATATGGAAATTATCATCGTATTCTCAAACCGGGAGTCCCGCGGCTGCGGGGTTAGTTCCTACGAGTTACCTTGGTCCCGTGGGAGGTGTTGGTGCCACCCACGGGGCCGTTCGGTTGCTATTTCAGGTTTTCACACTCTAACGAAATGTTTTTAAGCTTACGATAATTTGCATATTTCTAACCTTAGGCTTAAAAACATGGCGTTAGAGGGTGAAAACCCGAAATAGCCCCGGAATGACCCCGCGGGTGGCACCAAGATGCATTGGTGGACACCGAGGCACTCGGGGACGTGTGTGCTATCATGACCGGCCTTGGCCATGTGCCAAATGGGCAATGGCACAGAGCCCATTTTAGAGTATGCACATATATATGTATATTATAGGGGTCCAAAAATATTTTGTGTACATTAAAAATGTCAATTTTTAAAATAAGTTTAATTTTTAAGGGCCCATTTTTTTAACTACCCAAAAACAATATGTACAAAGAATGATTCAACAACCCAAAAATCTCACCCAACTAAAATGGGCCCTTAAAAATAAGTTTAATTTTTTAGGGGCCCATTTTATGCATTTAATATGTTTGTATAATATTTTTTTGGAAGGGCCCTAAATTAATTTTCGCATAGGTCACTCTTAATCTTAGGACCGGCCCTGTGTGCTGTAGACAGGTATCATAGAAGGACTTCTGCGTGGACGCTGTGGAGGAGCGGGTAAAAAGAAGAAGAGCTTCAAGGCTTGTGGGGATCGAGTCATTATGTAAGTCAGACTGTCTTCCTTTGTAAACCCATATCATAGTGATTGTCTGGCTTTGGCCATCCGAGGTTTTTTCCCTTTATGGTTTCCTCGTACATCTGGCATCACATTTGTGAACTTGTTTATTTTACTTTCTTTAATCACATGGATGCATGTTTTGGATTAAACAAGATAAAATTAGGCTTAATAGAAATTGGTTCAAAGACTTGGTGTGTATAAAATTTGGAAAAAGTTCTTGAAAAGAAAATTTGTTTTGACATCCTTAAATAAAATTGAAGCAAAAGGGCCCTACAATTTGGTATCATAACTAGAGACATTTTTTTGTGTGTGTTGGCCCTTGTGATTTTAAGGATGAATTGCGAAAATTTTAAAATTTTAGAGCTCCAGTTTTTTATCTCGTAAACCATGCTTATTGAAAAATGCGAATGACAAGTGCTTGAAAATCAATTGATGAGCGTGTGTGGTTAGCGATTGAAAAGGGTTGCTCACCACCGGTCACACGAGAGGGGGAGGACACAAATTTCAAAATCGTTGAGTTATGAACCGGAGTCGAACATTGTCTTGCACTTTACAATTCTAAAGGTCTTCACATTATTTCCTCACATGTCACACCGGAAGAGTATAATAGAATCATGACACATGAAACTTCAAAAGAGGCTTGGGATATTCTTGCACTTACTCACGAGGGAACTAGCACGGTTAGGGGGAATCTAGGTTTCAAAACCTCACTACGTTGTTTGAGATGATTAATATGTTAGAGAGTGAGATATTTGAATAGTTATATGCTATATTGTCCAACATAGTCAATTCGTCGTTTAATTTGGAAGAGAAAATACCCGACAACCGAGTCATAAAGATAATCTTAAGGTTGTTGCCTAGTAGATTTGATCCCAAAGTGACTAGTTTGAACTCATTGTGTATGCTTGAATCAATGAAACTAGAAAATCTTGTAGGTGACTTACAAACTTATGAGCTTGTCATGTTTACCTCCAAGAAAGTGCCAAAAAAAGAAAATGGCATTGTTTTGAAAGCCCAGAAGGAGGAGAGTAAAGTTTCGAATGATGATTTCGATTATGATTTTGAGGATGTAGCCTTGTTGACAAAGAAGTTCAAAAATTTTCTCAAGTTCCAAATGCAATCGAAAGATGCCAAAAGACTTGAGAAATCCAAGAACAACAAAGTCACTCCCACCCGAAGAATAAGAGTGAGGATGTTAAGAGGAAACTGTCAAATTGGTGTTTTGGGTGTGAGGAGTATGGTCACAAGGTATCCGAGTATCCCATTAGACTTAAGAAGAAGGGTAAGAAACCGATAGCATATAATGCCACCTTAAGTGATAGTGAATCGAAAGAGGGAGATAGTTCCCCCATTGAGCGCAACTTTTTAGCATTAATGGCATGTCATGTGAGCGATGGAAATAAATCTTCTCATGTGAATGACCCTTGTGAGGTCATTGTGTGTGAATCCCAAGTAAATGAAGTGAAGAGGCTGAAGATAAGTGACGCGACTAAGAATGTGTCTCAGAAATGCGTACTCTCTAGGCTCAAGTGCAATCATGTCGCTCAAGTAATAATCCGATAAGTTGGGTATCAATCCTCAGAGAAATATGACAACAGAGTTGTGACGACGTTGGACAGACGAAGGAAACCTAACTTTCACTGTAAAGAAAAAGAAAAAGATTTTTTTTTATTTTGGAGATTGACTACGACTAAATGCAATTTTAAAACTATTTAATTAATGAACTAAAGTATGAATGGAATGCAACTATTCTAAATTACCTAAATTACTGATGATGATTGAACTAAAACTTGAACTATATGATGAAAAAAACCGGACGGGAATACAATCCCTCAACCCTAGTGTATTGCTAGTATAAAACTAATTGTAAATTTAAGTGATTAATTAGACCCAGAATTTAGTACTCCCAAGCATTACGTATAAGAGGTTCAAGCCCGTACCATACTTAATCAGAGGACGAGTAAATGAGTATTGCGATAGTGACACTCGAATTGCATTCTAAAGCATCCCGGTTACCCTCAAGCAAACAAGATCCAAAGATCTACAATTGTCGTGTTTCTACGCAATACAGTCATAATCAAATCATTAAATTTAGAGGACTAATTTTATACACACGCAACTACCACATCAGGTTGAGTTCATGCATCCCGACCTTTTAAATCTATCCGGACGTGTGAAGACTTGAAAACAACACGTTTAGAATGAAAAAAACTATTTTTATTTATGAATGAAGATGAAGAAAGGTGAAATTAGTAATGAACAAGCAACGAGAATAATTATTGAAACATAAATCAGAATGATTGTACTTGAATTGCAGTTTGAAAGTAACTACGGTTTGTTGTTCTTCCTCCTAAATGAATTACAAAGCTTCCTTCAGGAATTAGAAGCCCCCCTCTATGTTTGGGAGGATTTACAATTTATATTCTACGGGATACAAGAGTTTGAACCAAATAAGACTCCATTTTTACAAGTGGATAAATCTGAAAAATCGATAACAAAACCGATCTGGGTAAATGGTTCGGTTCGATTCAATATTTTGTAGCCTTTATAGAAAACTCTTTAAGCATGGGATTGGTTCGTTATTTTCCATCTTCGGTTCGGTTCCATCTTTTTTTTTTTTCATTGGAAGTTTTTCCAAGGTGGATTCGGTTCATTTTTTTCATTGCTTCGGTTCGGTTCCATTTTTCCATCCTTTACAGAAACTTTGCACATAAGGGATTCAGTTCTTTTTATCTCTTTTGGGTTCGATTCCCTTTTATCAGTCTTTGCAGAAACCTTGTTTTCTTGTGTTTCTTTGAAGCTTTTGGTACGGAACTCGGATTAGAACACCGAACACCTGCAAAATAGATGACTAACACACAAAACTCGACATATTCATTAGAAACTTGCCATTATCGAAGATATGATATAAATCCACTTGAATTACATTGCGTGTAGCGATAAAATCCTCTAAATTACGGGGATAAATGGGAAGAATCTAGCTCGTAAATGGGATAGGATACCTCTTTCGTGGGTACGCGATTGCATTTAGCGTATGCAACACGCCTTTAAACCCCTAGGTTACCCTAGTAGGACGAGTTGTGTCTCGTGAGGGCTTGCAGTGAATATACCCACAAAATTCGATTCGAAGAAAACTCAAAATACGCAAAAATTGTGTAATTCAAACTTTCCCAGAAAATAGTCATCATCAAATCATGTTCAAGAGTCTCAAATCATAGTGCGTGTATGTGAAGCCGAAGATTTAACCGTGAATTTCCACTGATTGACCATTACGTTACTCATTCGAAAATTTGTTTTGATTTCAGAATCTCACGAGATGCTCTCACAAACGAATTACTCGGAATGTGGCTATTCTCTCGGTGTGCATGATATAAAGAGTAAACATATTGGAACTAAGTTTGCGCACACAAGTAGAAAGACGAAAATTTTATAGTGATTGGATCTCATCAACGGAATACGGTTTGAAAAACGGGAACATTGCGTCTTACATATACGTCTTAGCTTTTTTATTATCTTTTGGTGCTTTAACTCTCCACGCGGTAATCAATTTCGCAATTTTGGACTCGGTTAGGACTTTTTTGGGCTAACGGTGTATTGGGTAATATGAGAGTGGTATAGAAAAAAATAGGAATTGGAATGTTTTTCTTATGATGTCCGTTGGTGTTGTTCCGGGATTTTGCTCATTTCTTCTTCTTTCTCTATTTTTTTTTCTATTTTTCACTTTTTTTTTCTTGCTATTTTTGTTAGCATTTCTATTCTTTTTCTTGCCCCATTTTTATTGCACTTTTCGGACTTAATTTCTGAATTTTTCCATTTTTCACAATTTCGGGCTATTTGGGTTTTTCAGGTTACCAAACGAAAATGATAAATTATTCGGCTCAATTGTGTTACAAAATGGATGATTTTTCACAACTTTTTCTGGCCAATATTTTTTTGGGTAACAAACGATGGCCTACTTCATTGTCCAAATTACATATTAGTTTACCATATGCGTCTTGAGATAAATTAAGTTTATAGATCAAGTTTGTCACGTTTTTAAAGGCCATATCACACACATTTTCTATAACCGATCAAAATGAAGGGATTGAGATCCTCGACGACTTATTTGACGCTGAAAAGAAGTTTTGAGTTAACAATCAACTCGGATTGATTTTTAAAAACTCAAAAAGACCGATAGGCTCGAAATCTCATCGGGTTTGTTAATCTCCTCATTTATTCGTTAAGTCGTCAATTTTTGCACAATTTCCATCTTTGGTCAATTTCGGCTTTGTGTATTGTGTTTTTACAATTTGAGACTTTAAACCGACTTTTAATGATATTTTTGAAAATTTTGAATTCTAATTTTTATTTATTTTGAAGCATTTTTTTTTTGGATTTTTCAAAATTTTACGGTTTTTTTTAAATTTCAGGGCATTTTTGACAATTTGTGAAGTTTTAGAAATACGCACTTGTGACCCCTCCTAACTTAGACTTTTGCATTGTCCTCGAGCAAAAAGGATGAAAATCTAACTCAAAGCGAATTAAAACTGTGGAAAAATATAACAAACAAATGAGAAGAAAAATGCAGCATTTATATGTAGAAAGAACAAACTGTGTTACATAGAATAAGGGGGAAACACGCTAAAAACATTGAGCAAACAACCAATTTAAATACAAACAAACAGCAAACACCGACTGGGGCTTCATTGGGGGGGCTGATTGGAGGACCCGGGTGCGCGCGGATCATAGGGTTCATAAAAGAAAGATGGTGGGGGACCGCCAAAGTTGAGCTCATAGAGGTGTGCTTGGAGTTAGTGCATCATCCTTGTGTCTCTCCGATAAGCCTCTTGGTCCCTGCGATAGGAGGCTTGATCTTGGTTGTATTGGGTGATGAACCCGTCAAAATGGGATTCCATCGCTGCCAGCCGTCTATCGAAATCAGCACCCGAGGGCTCGAAATCTGAGTCATCGTCTTCATTGTATTCTTCCTCTTCAGCCCCTTCCATCTCAACGTCTTCTGCCACCGGTTCTTCAACCTGAATTTCTTCCTTAGCCTTTAAATTGATCGCCTCTCGGGCTGCTCGAATGGCAGGGCACTCCTCGTGCGGGATGACTTTCCAATGGGCTCCGGGAGACGGGGGAAATCTTAGGGTGGATGGATACCAGGGTCGGCTAAGATGGACGTGGTGAGGCGAGCATACGGGAGGGGTACCGCAACTTTGTACTCCCAGGCAGAGAAAATGATATCTGCGTAAAGCATCCTGGCCAGGTTGAGGGTGAAATCGGGGTCGAACAGGTGGTACACAAGGGTCGCTTAGCGAGGGCGCATCGCCGAGTCATTGGAAGTTTGAAGCAAATTGGCGCTCACGATATTGAACGTGATGCACGCCTTGTCATTGAGACGACCCACGGGAAAAGTACCCCGATCCCAAAAGTTTTCAGGCGTGAGTCGGTCAATGCAGTACTGTTTGGTAATGGTTGGGGAGTTGGTTGGGTAGTCGTATACGTCCGGGTGGGGAACGCCCTTTTCAGCAAGCTTGCGGGTGAGGATGGATAAGGAAAATGGGATAGGGCGGCCGTCAATAAAGGATTAGCATGAAAAATCACTTGTCCAGACGAGAGTGCCATAGAAAGCCTGGACTTCATCCGCCCATATGATTGGATGAGGCTCTTGTAAGTATTCCATCCACCCCCTCCGGCGAAAAAGGGTTGTTAAGGGGCGGGGCAACTCATCCCAGTTGACGACCCTCTCAATGTGCAATTGGCGGGCAAAACTGAAGAAGCGTTCACACCATACTCGCTCCATATGGGAAAGGTATTTCCCATTGCCGTTGGGCTGAACTTCGGTTGATAAATATTTTGGCGGGAGAGCGGGATTGGCCATTTGGGAAATCTGAGACTTAGGAGAGGGAGGACTAGGGTTTGTAAAGAGTGAGAGAGATTTGGAGGTGTGAGGGAAAGAGGAAGGAAGATAAGGTATATATAGGTGGTGGGGAGGGGTGTGGGTGGGGAATTTTGGAGGGAAAAAGGGGTGGTTGTGTTGATGGGAAAATGGGAAGAATGGGGGGAAGAGAGGGGATAGGGGGGCTGAATGGGTTCCTCGGGAAGAAGCAAAATCACAGGAACCGAAACGATTCGGTTCTGGGGCGATTCAGTTCGGTTCTAGGTTTTTTTTTTTTTCCAAACCTAACCGATCCGTCTTGGGGATTCGGTTCGGTTCCATCTGTGATAGAACCCCTTATCTCAATCTGTTTCTCTGGAATCCTATTCTCTCACTTTTCTAAACTCTTGCACTTATTCTCCCACTTAAATTCCTTGATGCCCTTATGAAATTTTTATTGGAATGCATGATCTTACCCCTATCCTTACGTAACCTACCTAAGGACTCACTCTAATCTACCTAAGCCTAACAACTATACACAAGAATTCACCCCATACCCGTCGGGGGTGCGACGACCTCTCTTGTCAGCTCAGTCGACCCCGTAAATGGGGTCTGAAAAACAAATGGTGTCGACTTCTTCCACACACGCCTCTAGATATGTCTTTAGGAGTTGTCCATTTACTTTGAATGTATTTTATCCTTTCAAATCATCTAACTCAACAGCTTCGTGAGGGAAAACATTCCTTATAACGAACGGGCTAGACCATCGTGACCGTAACTGGCCCAGAAAGAGATGAAGCCGGGAGTTATATAGAATCACTTTTTGTCCTTCAAGAAACTCTTTGCGTAGAATGATGTTATCGTGAGTGAGTTTCATCCGTTCTTTGGAAATTATTGCGTTCTCATACGCATCATTGCGTATCTCTTCTAACTTATTTAATTGAAGCTTGCGAGCTTCACCGACTCTATCCATGTCATAATTCAGCTTCTTAATTTCCTAATACACCTTGTGCTCTAATTCCATGGGAAGATGTCAGGGCTTACCATACACAAGGCGGAATGGGGACATGCCGAGCGAATTTTTGTATGCGGTACGATAGGCCCATAGTGAATCGTTCAATCTAAGTGACCAATCTTTCCGAGTAGGATTGACGGTCATTTTGAGAATGTTCTTGATCTCCCAATTCTCTAGTTTTGCCTGCCCGTTCGTTTGTGTGTGATAGGTCGTTCCAACTTTGTAAATGACGCCATACTTTCTCATAAGCGTCTCGAATGGCCTATTGTAAAAGTGCATTCCATTATCACTGATTATCGCTTTCTAAGCACCGAAGCGGGAAAGTATGTGTTCCTGTAGGAACTTAATCACCACTTTGTTGTCATTTGTCTTGGTAGCTATAGGTTCCACCCATTTAGAAATGTAGTCAACCGCAACAAGGATGTATAGGCAATCAAAGGACGGGGAGAAAGGGCCCATGAAGTCAATACCCGAGCAGTCAAAGATCTCAATAATGAGTATCGAGGTTAATGGCATCATATCCCGTCAGGTAATAGTTCCCATCCTTTGGAACCTATTGCAAGATTTACAATCATTGTTCACACCCCGGAATATTATCGGCCAATAGAGGCCGCATTGCAGAATTTTTTACGGCCGTCTTTTTCATCAAAAAGTGACCTCCATAAGCTTTCGAATGACAAAATTGGATGACTTTTGGGATCTTATCATTCGGTGCACAATGTCGGATGATTTGGTCAGCGCAATATTTAAACAGGAAAGGATCATCATAGAAAAACATGCATGACCAAGTAATAAACCTCTTCTTAACTTGCGGTGTCCAATCGGGAGGGACGGCTCCCGTGATAAGACAGTTCACGATATCCTCAAACCAGGGCAAAGAAGAGGTAGCAAAGAGTTGCTCATCCGAAAACTATTTGTCTATGGGTATTGGATCACTAGGTACGTCGAACGAAAGTCATGATAAGTGGTCGGCAACGACGTTTTTTACTCCTTTCTTATCTTTAATGGAGAGATTAAATCCACCTTATGAGATGCGAATTTGCGTCTTTCATCGTAAGTAGGTATTTCAATGTCGCGTGGTCAGTGAAGAAAGTGATGGGAGAACCAATAAGGTAGAACCGAAATTTTTCAAGGGTAAATACTATAGTTAGAAACTCCTTCTCTGTGATAGAGTAATTGAGTTGTGGTCCGGTAAGAGTCCGGATAGCATAGTAGATGACATGAGCCTGTTTGTCTTTTCTTTGGCCCAAAACATCCCCTATCAGATAATCGCTAGCATCACACATTATTTAGAATGGTAAAGACCAATTAGGAACTTACATGATGGGAGAGGACACAAGCATGATTTTCAGTTTTTCAAAAGCGCTATGGCATGGTTCCGTCCACTCAAATGGGGTGTCCTTCATGAGGAGGTTGCTTAAGGGCCTAGCGATGGCGCTAAAGTCCTTAATGAACCGTCGATAAAACCCTATGTGGCCCAAGAAGGAGCGCACATCTTTGAGTGATCTTAGTGGGGGTAGATCGTCTATGACATCTATCTTAGCTCTATCAACTTCTATCCCCTTAGATGAAACTATGTGGCCAATAACTATTCCCTCAGTGACTATAAAATGGCATATCTCCCAATTTAGCACTAAGTTCTTTTCCACACACCGGGCAAGTAACTTTTCTAGTTTTTCTAAGTAATGATCGAAAGAGGTGCCAAAAATGCTAAAATCATCCATGAACACTTCAAGTCCTTTCTCGACCATGTCACTAAATAGGCTCAACATGCACCTTTAAAAGGTCGCGGGTGCATTACACAAGACGAATGGCATACGTTTGTAGGTAAACGTACCAAAAGGGCAAGTGAAAGTCATTTTCTTGTGTTCAAGTACATTTACCTCAATTTAGTTATACCCGGAATAACCATTAAGGAAGCAATAGTAAGGGTGGGCCGCTACTCTCTCAAGCATCTGATCAATAAATGGCAAGGGGAAATGGTCTTTCATAGTTTCCGCATTGAGTTTCTGGTAATCAATGTAAACGCGTCATCCGGTTGTGGTACGTTGGGGAACTAGCTTTCCCTTAGCATTCTCAATCACTGTCATGCCCAACTTCTTCGGGACAATTTGAATAGGGCTCACCCACTTGCTATCCGAGATTGGGTAGATAATCTCGGCATCCAATAGCTTAATTATTTTGATCCTCACCACTTTTTTTATATTGGGATTTAGCCTTCTTTGCATTTCTCTCGAAGGCTTGACATCCTCTTTGATATGGATCTTGTGGGTGCAAATCAAAGGACTTGTCCCTTTCAAATCAGTAATGCACCAACCAAAAGCACCTTGGTACTTCCTCAAAATCTTTAGCAATTTACCCTCCTGATCTTCGTCTAGGCTAGAGGAGACAACAACAGGAAATGTCTCATCCTCTCCTAGATATGCATATTTAATATAGGAGGGTAGTTTCTTCAATTCGAGGGTTGGAAATATGTCGTTGGAGGGAACCATGTTTGTCTCCCTCAGTTGTAACTCCTTGAATCTATAAACCCAACTTACATCTCTCACGTCCTCGTCTGACGCTCTAAGTAACTCGTTCAACTCCTCACCCCCTTCTCAAATTAGGTGTACGTCCACTCACTCTCATGGCTAGACACTAAACAGGAGTCTAGGGCGTATCCATAATAGTTTTCCTCAAAATACTTCTCTACGATCTCATCTATTAAGCTCACCGCGTGAAGATCATCTTCTTCCCACGTCTGTTGGGCTATATGGAAGATGTTAGTCTCTAAAGTCATGTTCCCATAGGTGAGTTGCATTTGCCCATTTCGAGTATTGATGATTGAATTAGCTGTAGCTAATAATGGGCGCCCAAGAATGATGGGAACATGATTGCTCGAGGTGAATGAGGGCTCCGTGTCCCAAATGACAAAGTTTATCGGGAAGTAGAAAGTGTTAACTTGGACGATCACATCCTCAACTATGCCTCTTGGGATCTTCACGGTTCGATCCGCTAACTGGAGAGTGACCTTTGTGGGCTTGAGGTCTCCCAAATCAAGTTGCCTATAGATGGCATAAGGTAGGATATTGACACTTACTCCCAAATCAAGTAAGGATTTCTCAATTTTATTTTCACCAATGATGCAAGAAATGGTGGGTGCAACGGGATCTTTGAATTTTGGCGGAAGATCGTTAAGTAAAATGGAGCTCACGTTCTATGCTAGAAAAACGTTTTTCTTTACCTTCATCCTCCTATTTACCGTCAACAAGTCTTTGATGGCTTTTGCATAAGCTGGAATTTTCTTAATAGCATCGAGGAAAGGTAAATTTAGCTTCACTTGTTTTAGTATGTCTAACACTTCATCACGGGGGTTTCCTTTGTGGGAAGGAATCAACCTTTGAGGAAAATGTGCAGTGGTGGGTGGTTTTACTACTACCTCGGTCTCACTAGTGTCCTCTTTATCACTCTCCTTCAAGGGGACATCTTCGGCCTCTTTCGTGCCGGGCGAAATGTCCTTGTCTTTGGTTGCGTCGTGTGGGGGAGGTGATAAATCAACGACTCTCCCACTACGAAGAGTGGTCACAGCTTGACATTGCTCTTGATGTTCTGTCGAGGTGAAGCTAACACTAGTTTGACCTTGGGGTGGTCTTTGGCCCTGGGCAGGAAACTTGCCTTTCTCTTGGATACTCAACGATGATTGTAACTCTGAAATGTTCACATTCATTTCGTTGATCATGCACTCATGCCTAGCATTAGTTGCAGTCTTGGTATTGATGAAGTGGTTGATCGTATTTTCAAGATTTCTCCGCGATGGAGTGATATATGCTCCTTGAGGTGGTGGTGCTTGCTCATGTCCTTACATGTGTGGAGCTTTTTGAAAGTGCGGTGGTGGAGGAGGGGAAACATGTGAATTAGGATTCATCGCATCATGTTATTTCCCATAGCTAAAACCATGATGCTTTTTCCATAAATAATCGTAAGAATTCCCATGCGGTGCATCGAAATTAGCCTTGAATCCTCCTATACCACTTACTTGTTCTTGAAGCATCACTTTGTAGGCGGGTATAGTCGGGCATTCCTCAGTTGAATGACCTGCTTCAAAAATCGCACACACCTTTTCGATGGGGTTTGGGATGGATCTAGTTGGTCCTCTTCCATAAACCTCACGTATGTCTCGCAGTCCTTTCTCAAGTATATCGAGTCGACTGTCCGTCATAGAATTATTTTCTACATGAAATAGGCCGGACGCCGATGGAGTGGTGGTCACTTAACGATTTTGATTTTGAGCATTAGGGTCAGATGTATCCTAGGATTGGGTAGTCTCGGTGACATACCTCAGGTAAAGCTCAACATTGTGGGCGTCTAAGTCGATAAACGTACCACTACCCATGATTTCAACGAGTTGCTTGGAATTAATGTTCAGCCCATTATGGATAAAGGAAATAATTTGCGTTTTATCAAAACCACGATGGGGATACGAAGCAATTAACTAATTGAAACGCTCCTAGCATCGATCGAATAACTCATTTTCTAATTGTCGAAGAGTTTGAATTTGAGCCTTGATGGAATTCGTTCGATGTGGAGGAAAGAACTTCTTGAGAAATTTGGATTGTAGCTCGTTCCATGATGAAGTAGAATTTGTAGGTAAAGACCATAGCCATGTCTTAGCCTTATCTTGTAGCGAGAATGGGAAGAGTTTAAGGCGGAGCACATATTTTGTGAAAGTTTGATCACTTAGAGTCTCGCACGCCTCCTCAAATTCCATGATGTGGGCATATGGATTTTCTGAATCCATTCCATGGTAAGTGGGAAGTATCTAGATCATCCCATTCCTAAAGCGAAATTGCCCTCCATTCTATGGGAGTAAAATGCATCCCGGGGTGACAGTGCGCTCAGGATATAAGGTGTTTCTCAATGGGAGATATGGGGCTTCTCCCTCATCGGCGGCGGCACTTCCGTGTTGTGACATATTTCTCTCACTCAAAGGCTCTGTGTCCTCACTTGGTATACTTGGAGCGCGCTCTGAAGTGTGTCCTAAGAGGGAAAACGAAGTGTTATTTGAGATTGAGTGTGACAGTGTGGGAGGTGGAACCCAGAATTATGGAGCATTAGGAGTGTGAGGCCTATCAGGGTCGTACTCTACTATTGGATTTTCGTGAATGTGGATTGGAGTATTATGGGGAGTTGGAGTGAGTTCAGAATTTTGCATTAACGGGCTTATGAGAGATGATGAGACATATTTTCGTGCTTTTTCAATTTTTTTTATGTTTTTGGATTTTTGGAAATTTTTTGTCAAGGTTTGAGATTGACTTGATCTAATCCTAACTCTACCTAAATCCCCGGCAATGATGCCAAAAACATGACGCGACTAAGAATGTGTCTCAGAAATGCGTACTCTCTAGGCTCAAATGCAAGCCTGTCGCTCAAGTAATAATTCGATAAGTCGGTTATCGATCCTCAGGAAAATAGGACAACAGAGTTATGATGACGTTGGAAAGATGAAGGAAACCTAAAACTGACTGTAAAGAAAAAGAAAAAGATGATTTATTTTGGAGATTGACTATGACTAAATGAAATTTTGAAAATATTTAATTAATGAACTAAAGTATGAATGGAATGCAACTATTCTAAATTACGTAAATTACTGATGATGATTGAACTGAAACTTGAACTATATGATGAAGAAAATAGGACGGGAATACAATCCCTCAACCCTAGTCTATTGCTCGTATAAAACTAATCATAAATTTAAGTGATTAATTAGACCCAGAATTTAGTACTCCCAAGCATTACGTATATGAGGTTCAAGACCGCACCATACTTAATCAGAGGACGAGTAAATAGGTATTGTGATAATGACACTCGAATTGCGTTCTGAAGCATCCCGGTTACCCTAAAGCAAACAAGATCCAAAGATCTATAATTTTTGTGTTTCTACGCAATACGGTCATAATCAAATCATTAAATTTAGAGGACTAATTTTATACACATGCAACTACCACATCAGGTTAAGTTCATGCATCCCGACCTTTTAAATCTAGCCGGACATGTGAAGACTTGAAAATAACACGTTTAGAATGAAAGAAACCATTTTTATTTATGAATGAAGATGAAGAAAGGTGAAATTAGTAATGAACAAGCAACTAGAGTAATTATTGAAACAGAAATCAAAATGATTGTACTTGAATTGCAATTTGGAAGTAACTAGGGTTTGTTGTTCTTCCTCCTAAATGAATTACAAAGCTTCCTTCAGGAATTAGAAGCCCCCCTCTACATTTGGGAGGAGTTACAATTTATATTCTACGAGTTACAAGAGTTTGAACCAAATAGGACTCCATTTTTATAAGTGGATAAATCCAAAAAATTGATAACATAACCGATCCGGGTAAATGGTTCGATTCGGTTCCATCTTTTGTAGCCTTTACAAAAAACTCTTC
The DNA here is from genome assembly GCA_949130495.1 of Sambucus nigra. Lineage (NCBI taxonomy): Eukaryota > Viridiplantae > Streptophyta > Magnoliopsida > Dipsacales > Adoxaceae > Sambucus > Sambucus nigra. The sequence continues at coordinate 360,041,796 of OX422217.1, read as the reverse complement.
AAGAATGGGATCGATTTGGTATTTGCCAGCTTCGGTTTGGTTACATCTTTTTGTCTCTTCAAAGGAAGCTTTTCCAAGGTGGATTGGGTTCAATTTTTTCATTGCTTCGGTTCGATTCCATTTTCCATCCTTTACAGAAGCTTTGCCCATGAGGGATTCGGTTCTTTTTAGCTCCCTTGGGTTCGGTTCCCTTTTATCAGTCTTTGCAGAAACCTTGCTTTCATGTGTTTCTTTGAAGCTTTTGGTACGAAACTCGGATTAGAACACTGAACACCTGCAAAATAGTTGACGAACACATGAAACCCAACATATTCATTAGAAACTTGCCATTATCGAAGATATGATATAAATCCACTTGAATTACATTGCGCGTAGCGATAAAACCCTCTAAATTAAGGGGATAAATGGGAAGAATTTATGCCTAATCAATAAGGAGATTGATGTGCGAGAGTTACAAGTTTCCTTTAATGATTTATATTAGGAAGATGTAAAGGTGAAAAAGGCAAACTTGAAATTGCAATCTAGGTGGAATGAGCGTGATATAGAAAATAATGATGCTTTGATTGAGGATCTTAGGGCATGGGAGAAGACTCTTAGGGAGAAACTAGAATACGTTGAGAAAGAGAGAGATATGCTTCATTGTTTGATGGAGGCTTTAAAGAAAGAGGTTCTAGAGTTTGAGGAGTCTAATCGTTTACTTGAGTATAGGATTAGTGATTTAAATGAGAGATTGAGAGACTCAAGTAAGGTGAAGTTTGATTTGGAGATAAGGTCAGAAAAGTTGGATAGAATGTTAGGCACCATCCAAATCAAGGGATATAGGTTTGGTATAGGCCACGATGATCATGTTGTTCCCATTCACAAAGCCAATACAATTTATGTGAGAGAGCCGACGAGGAATGTTAGGGAAGGTTCACATTTAGGTCACAATCCTCACCGTGTTTACACTTGTTCTCATTGCGGTAGGAAGGTTCACCTTAGGCGTTACTGCCATGACCTTAAAAATTCTCATATGAAGTTGAGGAATAAACTCGTTTCGGTTCCCAGATCTCCCATGAATCATTACACACCTACTTGGGTTATGAAATCGAACTTAGAGGCTTTAGGAATTAAACTTCATGGTTCTTATTTTTTTGCACTTGATTATTCCCATGTTAAATCTAATGGAAGATTATGTTTCCCTGTTTGTCATACGCTAGTCTTTACTTCGTGATATATATCTTGCTACTGTTATGACATGTTTATCTCTTTGTATTATATTTTTCTTTTATTTGTGTCTTCATTACAAAAAATACAAAAATATTTTATTTTTCATAAATATTTTTGAAAAAACAAAAAAAATAAAATTGGTTTCATATACTTTTTAGAAAACACGAAAACATTTTGTTTTTATTTGAGTCAAAATATGTTGAAAAACCAAAATGATTTCCGATTTATTTTGTGTCTTGAGTTTTCATGTTTGATGTGGCATATTAGTGTGCTTGGACCCTCAGCACTTCGTTATCCGCGTGGCCAGGACATTTGGTCATAATTGTTAATGCGTTGAGTAATCATAATCATTGCATAATGGGGTTGTTTCAAAGTTGATATGCTTTCGGATTCGACTTTGTATATATGCCATCTTTGCACACATGCATGAGTTTATATGAATGTTTGACATCTCATGCATATTTGAGTTTGGTGAGACGTTCTTATCTCAATTTTGTCATCTATGCATAATAAGACTTAGGAGGAGGTGTGCATGTAAGAACCGTTTATCGTGAGGATTGATATTGCATATATTGAAACAATGATGAGTATTCACGGGAAAGGGCTGGGAGTGAATAATAATCACGTCGTGAAAGCCGTCGTTTAAAAGAGCCCGAGAAAAAAATTGCGACAATAAAAAGAATCATATGCCAAAATGGGCCAATTAGTTTGATATGTTCATTCAAAAGAAAATAAATATGATTATATTTGAGGGAGTTTGGATGGGTATATAAATGGGTTTGCCCCACTTATCCTAATGTTGAAAAATCGTGTCGTGACGCTATTATTTGTAGAATCATCAAAATTACGGATTTGTGTGCATGATGTTTTTTTAGTCATTTAGCTCAAAATATTAATTGTTACATATGGGTAAAACTAAGTTTGATGACATTTATCTATCAATTAGAGCTTCTTAATCGTTTTGATGTTTTGATGTTGTGATTAATTTGTTGTAATTCACACACATTCATTCCATATCAATGTTTGAGAACATTGATATTATGTTAGAATGAAACTCACATTGTTTTTACTTATTTTACTATTATTTCGTAACTCTAATACCTATATTCATGGAAAAAAATCACGGGGAAAAACTTTAACATTTTTTGGATTGGAATATAGAGTTTGTTGATGTTTTTCAAATGACATATGGACTTCGTTCGAACGGCATATCCAAGTCGTTTGAAGTCGTTCGAGGGTTGATACTAACGACACATTTTTTAATATGGTAATTTTGTCAGATATGATCGTTAGGTGGTCGTTTTTAGGGTCGTTAGAAGGGTGATTGAAATGATTGCTTACTGTTGTAGGACTTTTATGAGATTGTTCAAACGATATGCCAATGTCATTCAAACAACATAACATAGTTGTTCGATTGACCCTGCTTGATTTTTGAGCCCTTATTCTGCTTTTATACCTGCTTCGTATGTGAGATGATATCTTTTTATTTTAGTACTTCTGGGTTCATTTGGATAGTTTTCATGCAGTCGATATTGATTATTCTTATATTGACGATTCATTATTTGTGACTATTTTCTTGCTACGAGTTGGTATATTCTAATTATTTTAGCTGGCGGTTCGTAATTATCTAGATATTCTTCATTGATTATTCTCAGTCTAGGTATGATTATGTAAATTTATCTTTTTCACTTATTGTCTATTTGAGATAAAAAAAAAGGAGAGATAGATGTGATGTAGGGGGAGTAGTTTGTTGCAAATTGATATCATGGTTGGTGATTATATGCATATATATTGGCATCATGTTGTGTCTTGTATAAATTGATATTTGATATTATTTTTATAAATTGGTATCATGATTTGTTCACTTGCTTAACAAATGGTTTGATTTACATGTTGGTATTTTTATATCATTTTTTCCTCCATACTTCACTGGGTATTTGTCTATTTCATGTGTGTAAGTGATCTTCAGCGAGTCAAGATTTCAAGATTACATCACATTAAGACAATTCAAGCTTGTCGGACCTGCATTTACTACTCCTTGACCTGTAATTTTTTTTGGGTTTTATGGGATGGGATTTAGGTGTCATATGACTTGACGGAGAAACTTAGTCATTTCACTATTTGGATTTTGTCTCGGAATAGTCAAAGGTGGAGATTTGTAAGGACAAGATTTCCAATTGAGACCATATGTAAGTATTTGACTTATTCCCATAACAAAACTTGTTTAAGTCATAGATAGATTTTATATTATCATGTTTCCACAAAGTTTATGACGTGTTTGATTTGAAGATGTTACGACAAAGCTTTGAAGATTTATCATGCCGAGTTTAATTGGTGCATGTTTCACGTCTTCATCATGTTTCGATCTTTCAGGTATGAATGCAAAATATTTATGGGACTCAAAAATAATTTTTAGAGCATGAAATCTTTACTAAAATGTTTTAAAACGGTTTTAAATCATTTATTCTGAGATAAACACTATTTAGAGTCGTGTAAAACACTAACTGAGCTTTTAGTGGTTCAAACGACATTAGATGTCGTTTGGACGACATGTCACAGTCGTTAGAATGACTTGTGCATCTCGTTCGAATGACCTGCTGACTTAGACATTTTATTTAAAGAGTTTTTCTTCTCAAAATTTTATAAGTGTGCAATATGAAAATACAGTTTGAGAGTTTCTTTTTTTTGCACAAAAGTTTTTTAAGGTTTTCAAAGATTAAAACCATCCTTGGAGTTTTAAAGATCCGAGATTTTGATATTTTATTGCTATAGATACTTGTTTGCACCATTAGGGGTTTGTTCATCAATTTCAACATTATTTATTGGGTTTTGAGGTGAATAAACAAAGGATTCTATGTTCTGAATCATAGACGATTGTCAAGCTGCATAAGTGGACACCGAGGCTATCATGGACGCATATGCTGTGGACAGGTATCATAGAAGGACTTCTGTGTGGGCACTGTGGAGGATTTTTTAAAGAGAAGAAGAGATTTAAGTCTTGTGAGTATCGAGTCATTGTGTAAGTCTGTCTGTCTTCCTTTGTAAACCTGTATCATAGTGATTGTCTGGCTTGGGCTGTTCGAGGTTTTTTCCCTTCGTGGTTTCCTCGTACATCCAACATTGATTTTATTAACTTATTTATTTTACTTGCTTTAATCACCTATATGCATATTTAGTATTAAACAATATAAAATTGGGCTTAACTAAAATTGTTTCACAAAGATGGTGCGTATAAAATTTAAAAGAAGTTCTTGAAAATAAAATTTGTTTTGGCATCCTTAAAGAACATTGAAGAAAAAAGGGCCTACACTTTCGAATGGGGTATGGGCATTATGAGTTCTTAGTGATAGCCTAAAGTTCATGGATTAGATGATCAATATCTTTCGTCCATGTTTAGACGAACTTGTGGTGGTCTTTGTGGATGATATTTTGGTCTACTTGGCTTCGGATGTGGACCATAAGGAGCACCTTTGCACGACACTGCAAGTGCTCATGGAAAATTAATTGTTCACCAAATTTATCAAGTGTGAGTTTTTGATGAACAAGGTCAAGTTCCTTGGCCATATAGTTTTTGGCGAGGGAATTTTTGTTTATCCATCCAAGGTCGAAGCCATTTTGAGTTAGGATAGGCCGAAGATAGTTACAGAGGTGCATAGTTTTATGGGTTTAGACGATTGCTACAGGAGATGTGTTAAAGATTTCTCGAGGGTTGCATTGCCTTTCACTCTGTTAGCGTGAAAGTATGTTCACTTCAAGTGGTCAGTGGATTGCAAGTCATCTTTTCAGAAGTTGAAGGTCAGGTTGAATTTGGCACCCATTGTTATCCTCCCAAAATGAGGCAAGGGTTATACCGTGTACTAGAATGCTTTTGGATCAGGGCTCATCATAGTGTTGATGCATAATGGTCAGATGTTCGCTTATACATCCTCTCAGTTAAAAGCGCATGATAGTAAACACCCCACCCACGACTTGGAGTTAGTTTCAATGGTGTTTTTGCTAAAGATTTGGAGATAATACATGTATGATGAATGGTTTGAGGTGTGTATGGATCATCAGAGTTTGTAGTACATTTTCACTCAGTTTGATCTAAATCTTCGTCAGAGGAGATGTATTGAGTTGATGGAAGACTAAAACTTTTCCTTAGAGTATCATCCCAGTAAGGCCAATGTGGTGGCATATGCCTTTAGTAGGAAGTTTAGGCTCAATTTAGCAGCAATGAAGTGTTACCGAGCGAAGATGTTAGATGAGTTACAGAAGTTCGACTTACATGTCCAGCGGGGGTTCAACAGGGCATATCTTTAGGGAGTGGTATCTAGATCGCTCATTCAACAGAAGGTTTTGAAAGGTCAATCTGACGATCCCGAGTTTACACATTACCATAACCGCATCCAAAGTGGTTAGGTGTTCGATAATTTTATCGTGGACAATGATGGGGGCATGCAACAGAGGGAAATGTTGATTGTCTCAATCATCGATGAACTTTAGGGTAAGGTGATGGAGGAGGCCCATTACTCACACTTTAGCATACATCCTGGTGCCACTAAGATGTGTAAGGACATATATAAAGACTTATGATGGCCTGGTATGAACAAGGATGAGGTGATGTATGTTGCCAATTGCTATACTTGCCAGTAGGTGAAAGCAGAGCATTAAAAGTCTACAAGGCCATTGTAACCACTATCGGTTGCAAAGTGGAAGTGGGAGAACATTATGACGGATTTTATCACATCCTTACCACGGTCCGAGCATGGTCATGATGTTATTTAGGTTATAGTGGATTGTCTTATAAAGTCTATGAACTTTTTATCGATTAGGGTCATGGAAAATGTGGCTAAGTTAGCAAGGTCGTATGTCCGAGAGATAGTCTGTCTTCATGGCATCCCGCTCTTGATCATCTCGGATAGGGATCCCTAATTTGTGTCTCAATTCTGGAAAAAGATTCAGTAAGAATTGGGTACCGAGTACAGTTGACCATCCCAAAATAGATGAGGAATTAGAATGGATCATTCATATTATGGAAGATATGTTGAGGGCTTGTGCTCTTGATTTCTAAGGTAATTGGGCGAAGAATCTACATCTGCCAGAATTTTCCTATAATAATATTTAATAGGCCATCATTGGAATGGCTCCCTATGAATATCTTTATGGGAGGTTGTGCCGCTCTCCAGTCTATTGGGAAAAAGTAGGTGAGAAGTATATCACAAACTTGGACATAATCAGCGAGATGATCAATAAAGATCAGGTGATTTTGAAGAGACTTATCACAGCTCAGAGTTTACATAAGAATTATGCTAATAATCGATGGATAGCTCTAGACTTTGAGGTGAGTAACAATGTACTCTTGAACATTAGGGAAATAATTAACAATCGGTGATTTGGCCAGAAGGGGAATGTTACCCCTAGGTATATTTGTCCTTTTGAGATCCTAGAACGGAACGAAGAAGTATCATATAGCTTGGAGTTACCCCCTCAGTTGTCCCACATTCAGTATTTGTTCCATGTATCTATGCTAAAGAAGTATATCCTGGATCCTCGGCATGTCATCAATTAGAACCACATCGATTTATAGGAAGAAGTTACATTTCTAAAACAACTTGTGTCCATCTTAAACCATGAAGACAGAGTCTTATGGTAAAAGGTAATCATATTAGTGAAGGTCCTTTAGGAGTTCCAAGGAGTGCAAGGTGCGACTTGGGAGCACAAGTTGAAGATGCGTGAGAAGCACTCGAAACTCTTTGCCTAGCTTAGTTGTGTTGATTTTGTGGATGAAATTTCATAAGGAGGGGATAATGTGACCCTCATGCTCGAGATTGTACCTCTTTCCCTGTAATTTTCATGCTTATTGGCCATGGACATAACGTAATAAACGGTTGTGTATTTTGAACTGTTCTTGCTGACTTTGTGCAATTAAAATGGGATTGAATAACATAAATTTTAAATCAAAATTTTTTTGGGTCATTCGAACGAAATGATAAGTCGTTCGAATGAGATTCAAATCTTGTTAGAACCAAGGTTGGGTTGTTCGAACGCGGATCCTCCGTCTTTCGAACAACTACTTCAAAGGACCATCAAATGACCAGGTTTTGTCCACTTTTGACTAGTCGTGTTAGATTATCATTGGAACCCCATTCGAATGAGATATGTATTGTCGTTCGAATGAGGTCTAGTATCGTTATAAGAAGATTGTAAAAAAAATCATATTTTTACAGATCCAAATGAGTTGTCACAATGAGAACCATTAGATCATTTGATCTATCAAGCTACTAATGGAGCTGATCAAACAGGGTTATGGGCTTTGGTGGAGCAAATGGTAAAAGCCTAGGAGGGTTTGGGTTATAAATAAGAGAGAGGAAAGTGTTGGTGATCATTCCAACACCTCTCCATTAGATTTCCAATCTCTCGCTCTATTTCGATTCTCTCCCTCCATTTCCATCCTTACTCCACCCGTCTCCAAGGTTTATACCTCCATTCCAAGCCATATTCAAGCTTGTAAGACCCATTATAATACTTGTCCAAGGAATAAGTTGGGATGAAGAATTGTTCTTGAAGTTTTAGTATCTTTAAGTCATCATTTCCTAGGTTCTCCTTTTCAAACCCAAGGAAGGGTTTTTCTCAATATGGTTTTAAGTTTAAAACCTAATCTACATGTTAAGATGCATGCTAGAAAGTAGATAACCATGCAAATTATTTTCTAGTATGTTTATTTAAGGTTTTCTTATGAAAAATGCAAGTTTTCAAGAAAACTAAACTTGATTGGATTTTTGAAGAACAAGCATCATTTTAATCTTGGAATACGATGAATATGAACATAAAATATGATTTCATGTTAATATAATGTTTAGAACTCATATTATTGGATTTATAGGTTGAAATCCTATAATACCTCGTACTTTTATTATTATTTATTTTTGTGTACTTTGTATTATTAATTTAATTAGGGAAAATTAAATTGGATTTTAGTAAATATTAATTAGCAAGATAATGGTAATATTTATTATAATTATTATTTACTTGTGTGTGATAAGTAAATCATTATGTGAATTTCTATATATCGCGTCTGAGTAATAACGACGGTTATTTTTATATGTAGACAGGGTGTTACATTGGCAGATCGATATAATTTATGGGCAATGCGCAAGGTATGCACATATCGAACCCGATTTATGAGATATTATTATATTTGGAGTTGGGTGACTCGGGTGACCTTTTGGAGTGGATCACTGATCCGAGAAGGATCAAAATAGTCTATAATAGGTACCTCGGGAATTATGTTTAGTTTTTAGGAACATTTTAGACATAACTGGACCCGTATAAGGGTAAGTTATAAGAAGAAAGATAGGATTAGGTTAATTGAGTGGATATTTAGGAGGCTGGGAAGGTGGATGGAAACCACCTCTCTTATTTTACACAAGCGATTGAGAGAGAGAGCCCTAGAGAAGAGAAAAAGAAGAAGAAGAAAGAAGAGAAAACTTGGAGAGGAGAAGAAAGAAGACTCAACCCATCACCAAATTCCTAGAAGACTTCATATTTTAATCTAACGAGGCAAGTAGTTGCTTGCTTTATGTCGCAAATTTAGTGTAATTAATTACTTTCTTGATTTAAAATAGAATCGGAGTTTTAGAGCATAAAAGATTTAAACTTGATTAATTGAGTGGAAACCTAAATGAAAAGGGATTAGCGATCTTAAACTGACGATTAATTGAGATTGATCACATTTGTAATTAGAAATAAATTTTGGGATTTAAAGTAAAAAGATATAAAATATAGATAAAAAGATTGAATCTTTAAAAATAAATTTGAAAAAGGATCCAAAATCTTGAATTTATGGGAGTTATTAAGTGAGGATTGCATACACAAGGATGAAATCGTGTTTCCTTATTTATAAGGTTATAGTTCTTGAAATTTTTGTATTAAGAACCCTAGAAACGAAATTAAACTTTTTGGAATAAATCCCGCCTAGGAAAAATGCTTCAGATCAGGGTTTCTGTGATCTCGTTCGGACCTCGTTCGAACAAGATGTCATTTTTATTCGAACAAGATGGGATTTCGTTCGAATGACCCGTGGGCTTCGGTCAAGTTGGATCATGGAAACGTTTCGTGGATTTTTATAAACTCAAAAGAGTATATGGGAAGTTATCCAAGTGAGAGAATATTTAATTAAAAATAATTTTATGTCGCTATTCATTATTTGGGAATTTAATAATTAGCTACGGGTGCTTGGTTAAGGGACTAGTTAAATAATTGATCGAGAAGTTGGATCAAACTTTGGGATTGGGTGAACCGTGCACGGTGGGACATGAATACGAGTTCGGTTCATATTATATATATATATTAGAGTGACATGTATACATATGTATGTGTGCATGCTACTTGTTTTATTTAAACATATCTACTCGGGGGTGCTATCGTAGGATTTCATGCGTAGTGGGCGACCCACCCTGGCATTGGCCAGCTAGTGTTGAGGAAATTTCCTAGGTCACAGTAATATTACATGACCGTTATCCTTGTATGAAGATTAGTGATGGTTTCGAGTCCGATTGGGCGCAATGTGTTATGGTTACGACCAGTGGATGTATATATATGACCGACTCCACTGTATGTGTATTCATTTGGGGTCGGTGGTGTGATTTCAGCTCGGTGGCTCGGTGTGGGGCGTGATGCTGGGAGCGGGATAGGACCCAAGAAATGTATCCACGAGGTCTAAGATCTAGGGATATGGTTATATGTATATAGAGAGTGATATATATGTATGTTAATATGATATGGTGTATATATCTATTTATAGCACGAATGTAGCTATATTATGTTTACATAGTGAATAATTATTTACAGTATGCGAGTCACTTGAATATTTTATATGAACGAGTACCTAGTGGAGGTAGTTAAACTTAGCTAATATTTGTTTTATAAATAGCAGTTATATGTCTTGGTTAGATCGAGTAGTTTAATTAGGACAAATAAAATGAACACGTTAGGTGCACTCTTTAACTGAGGGGTAAGTCTTATCTCAAATGAGTGCAATCGGTTAATCTTGAAAGGAATAAACTATTGTTTTAATCAGTTTAAAACAATTTCTACTTGTAAAAGATTTTTTACTTTATGGCCTTTGACCCGTAGGCTCTTGTTTTTCTTTTTATACCCCAAGTGTGCAGCAGCACCATCTGGGACCGCAGAGATAAATTTATTCTTTCCATGAAGTATCTATGGATGTTGAATCTTTGTTTAGATACCTCAATCTGTTCTATGTAGATAGGATCAGTCATTTTAGTTTTAGTGGGTTGTAGCCCGTAGATGGATAGGCTTTTATATTACTGTTAGACATTTATATTTCAGTACTTAGTTTACTTATTCAGTTGTGCAGTAGATGTTATTATTTGGTGACCAGTGGTTTATTGGCTTCACACTTATTACTTATTTATGCATGGTGATTATTTCCTTTATTGTGGTTGTATGATTTGTTCGTATTATTTATACTATATTCTTATTGTGACAGTGATGGTGAGAACGAACCATACTGAGATTTCTATTTTGTTTTAGTAGAGGATTGATTCCCAAGTATTAAAATAGGTGGGCTGTCATACTTGGTATCAAAGCATCAACATTTAGTGTCCTTAGGATCTGCGTCAACTGGCTACATTATCAGCATTTCGTTTCTTTGATGTGGAACCATATATTTAAGACTATTGTTTCATATTGTGCATTTACATTCTTCTGTTATTATTTTTTGATTAAAGTGAATCTCATACAATTTCTATTTGGTTTTAAATGCCAAATAACAGGAGAGGTAGACTAGCACATACTGCTAGGAGGACCGTGGAGGAGGAGTCTCAGCTAGAGTCGAAGGCCACTCAAGGGACGGTGACTGCAACAGAAGTTGATACTATTGTGCACATGTGGTTAATTCTGCGATGAGTGACTTAGCACAACATTTTCCCCAGCCATAACCACAACAACTAGTGGCACCAGTTCAGGCTCACCCAATGTCGTCTATTTGGGAGAGAGTCACAAAGGCCTTTCAAAAAGGGACATCTGTCAGAGTTCTAGGGGAGTGCAAATGTGGTTGCTTCTAGACAATGGAAGAATGACATTCAGAGGCATTTGTTCATGATTGAGTGCAGCGACACACAAAAGCAGATACTGGTTACTTTTAAGCCAATGGGAGTAGAACTTAAATAATGGGAGTTGATCACGACAACAAATAAGAGATATAATATGACTATACAGGAGTTCTAGGTGCTTTTCGACTGAAAGTTCTTTCCATCAGCACTTCAGATGGAGATGAGGAGGGGGTTATTAGACCTTTCAAAAAAGGGTTGGACTGTGGCTAAGTATGAGGAGGAGTTCACGTGTCTGGAAACTTTGTTCTAGATGAGGCGAACACAGAGGAGAAGAGGGTCCTCAAGTTTAATATTGGACTCACTTAAGGGATTCTCCAGCACTTGTTGGTGAACCTGACATTACAGACTTACACTGAGGTTGTCAATGCCGCGTTACTCCACTATCAGGATCATCGCTTCCATATGACGGGAGTGAGGAGGACTAGAGAGTATAACTAGCAGGGCACGATCGGGGGTGGCGGTGCCAGTGGGGTTCCACTACAGTAGAAGAGGCAGTACGAGCGAGGTTCCTAATATGGGGACTCTGCTAAGAGATTCAGTCTGGGTAACAACAACTTTAGGCAGGGCCGTCATAGCTATCAAGGTCAAGAAAATTAAACCAGTGGCCGGGGTCACAGGGCCATAAACCGTAATCGCCTCATCAAAGCTAGAGGTAGATAGACTTTATTAGAATATGTTTCGTGTGTGGGGAGCAAGGCCACATGAGGCGTATATGCCCAAGCAGGGATAGGGGTTAAGAGTAGGGTGCCCAACATAGGCAACATGTACAACAACTTCCACCCTCACAGGAAGTTCTAGCATTACTTCCTCCGTAGGGCCAAGGGAAGTTTGGGCAGGTGTATCACATTCTAGGACTGGTTTTGCTGCCAACGATTGAGGGTATGTTTTCTATCCATGGGAATATGGGACGGGTTTTCATTGACATGAGAGCAGCACACTTATTTGCCAGCACTAGATTTGAACGAGCGATAGGTTTAGTTGATTTAGCCACATATATTATTATGACTGATAACACGCCTTTTGTGTATGGGTCGCTGGTGAGTAAAGACGGTCAATCAAAAATCTCTTTTGGTACTTACAAACACACTAAAATTGTATATTAGCAAGTAAGGGGTCAATCCGCGCTCCATAATGTGGACAAGAGTAAAGTGAAGACAAGTATGATTTTTTAAAACAATTTTGAAGAGATATTTATACTACTAATTATGAACTAAAATTAAAAGTACACTAATAAATAAATAAAATGATAAAGAGAGCTAAATATGAGGAGAAAACAATTATGAGATAATTCAAGGGATTAAACTTCACCACCTAACCTATTTATTTTGATTAATTAGTTTGTCTATTTGAAATACCCCCAAACATATATAATTTCACAAATCAACTCTCGTTGCAAATGTAAAACTACATATAGTCCTTTTAGAAAATTAATATTTAAATTTCACATACTTACAAAAAATAGATTCAAACATTTTCAAATAAATCACCCGCTAGGAAAACTTCACTAAAAGTATTTTAAATCATTAAAAATTAAATTTATAGAGTAGAGAAATTCGAACTATAATATTATTTAAAAACTGCCCATCTCTAGTTTAATTAATAAATAAATATTATAATCTGAATTGGCGATTTTCTCTCGAAAATAATTCACCCTCTCTCGATGCGTAAATATAAATTGTAAAATTTTAATATTAATGGGGAATAATAAATAAACATACCAAAAATAAAAATAATTAAGTTTAGGGTTCCATCTCACCCTTTGAATGGGGCATTTAGCCTCTCATTTTGATATTATTACATATAAAATGTAATAATGACATAATAAGAGGAATAATAAATAAAATAGAATGAGAATAAATAAATAAACCAAGTCTCCTTGAGTTTGATATTAACTTCCCAAACTTGACATGAAAAATAACCCACAAATCTTAGTTTTACAACACTTAAAAAAATGTTAATCAACTCACAATTTGTATCTTACAAATATAATATGCCTCACTCAAGTCACTTTAAAAAATTAGTTAAAAAGAAATAAAAAATTTGTACAATACTAAACTAAAAATAAGCTCCAAAAAATGGAGCTCATAATATTTCTTTTCTTCACTGTCCGAATTCTTTTTCTCCTCTCCTCTTGAAATGAAGAGAGAGTCTTCTTAAAATAAGAGGTATGGAGCTAGGGGAACTGTAGGTTTGGTGCCGTTTGTAACTGAGTTTGGAAAAGGGTGTCAGAGGTAGGTCTGGGATGTGAGGTATAAGTTCCACATTTTGGGGATTATGGTTGGTTGGAGGCTTCGGATTAATGGGTATGGCTTTATGATTATGAAGTTTATGGATTTTAGGGTTTGAGCTTCGGGTTTTAGTTTATGGGTTCAGAGCTATAAGGTGGGATATGGAGCTCCAGGTAAAGCAGGGGGTTAAGCATGGGGGCAAGTCATTTTTTCGGTGGGGTATGATCGGGTTGCAAAGGAAATGGGTCGCTGGAGTTGGTGTTGGCCGGACAAGAGGAATGTCGATGGTTGATTAGGCATCCGGGGTTGGAGGTTTGAAATCGGGTTAGTGGGTATATGTGAGGGATACTATGGGTGAGCTCGTGAGAGGGGATAGAAATAGTGAGTATGGGGGTTTGGAGGTAGTTGTCGGTGTTTGTCTATGGTGAGGGGAGAGAATGTGTAGTGAGAAGTTGAAGATGATGGATATTTGTTTGGGTGTGTGGGGTGTAGTGTAATAGTGTATGAGTGGATGAGTTATATGGGTGTGTGAGTGTGTAGGGGTTTAGTGTGTGGGTGAGGGTATGATAAGAGATATGTGTGTGTGTGTTATTTGTACCAAAAAATTAAACTATAGTTAAGACTCAACTAAAAACATTAAATTAATAAAAATAAAAATATAAAATAAAATCTAACCAGAAATTAAAATCCTAACCTAATAAAAATTAATATTTACAAAACTAAAATAAAATTAAAAAAATATAAAATATATAAAAACGAGAAAATTAAAGTCCCAATCTAAAAATAAAGGACTAAAATCAAATAATCCTTTTAAACCTAACCTAATAAAATATTAATAACCAAAAACTAAAAATCAAATAAAAAGTAAGACTCACACCAATTATATAAAAAATACAAAAATAGTCGACGCATAATACTGACTCTAATATATACAACTATACGCACAAATAAATCCTAAAAATATACGCGACTCAAAATAAAATATAAAATAAGTTCTAAAAATTATATACGACACAAATAAAAATCTAAAAAAAAATGAAAAAAGTGCAAGGTAAACACACACGATGCTCGGGATGGGATTAGGGAGGTCTGGTCTCAGTTAGGGGACATGGTAATAGGTTAGGTGATTGAGTTAGTCTCTTTTAACTGCATCATTACCACATTTGATGTACTTGACCACATATTTATAGCAATTGCCTCGAACTAAGCTTGTTTGACACCGCAAATGCTTATTGACCTACAAAACAAAACAAATACCAACATAAGTCCAATTTTACCGAAAACTACCAAGTAAAATACGTCTATTTGAGGTATAAATATAACACTTTTGGGTTCTTATCAATGACCATAGATTCACCGTTGGGTTTTGGGACTCTCATTCATTCGATCTGTAAGGGGGCATGTATGGACATGGGGAGGTTGTGTTTAGTAACGGATCTTCTCGTGTTAAACTTGGATGAGTATAATGTTATTTTAGGTATGGACTAGTTAGTGAAATATAGAGCGATTGTGGACTATTACAGTAGGACTATCGTGTACGTTATTCCAGGGAAGGACATATTTTCTTGTGGCTATGACTCGCTCAGGGGGAGGGTCGAGCACACACGTATACTATATTGAGGAGGAGACTTTTGAGGGCATACTCAACTCAATTCATTCGATCCCTATTGTTAGGAATTATGTTGATGTGTTCCAGTAGACACCGAAGTTACCATGGAGTTAGGAGATTGAGGTTATGATCGACTTAGTTTAGGGAACTAGACCGATAGCGCTAGTGCCATATCGCATGGATCCTTTAGAGATGCAAGAGTTGAGGGATCAGATTCAATATTATTGGGATAGGTTTTTATTCACATGAGTACTTCACCTTAGGGCGCCCCAGTTATGTTTGTGAATAAGAAGGATGGGCCATTACGATTATGTATTGATTATTGGGAGTTGAACAAAGTCACGATTTGGAACAAGTATCTATCATCACGTATCGATGACTTGTTTGATAAGCTGAGAGGAGCAGCCTACTTATATAAGATTAATTCGAGGTTGGGGTATCATCAGTTATGTATTAGGGAGGAGGATCCCTAAGACTGTGTTCTTAATGAGATAACAGTGTTATGAGTTCAGGGTTATGTCATTCAGGCTAACCAATGAGATAACAATTTTCACTGATCTCATGAACAGGGTGTTCAGAGATTTCTTGGATCAGTTTGTCATTGTGTTAATAGATGATATCTTGATTTATTCTCAGACAGAGAGAGAGCATGCAGAGCATTTGCATACTCTTCTTCTGAATTTCCGGGAAAATGAGTTGTATGCCAAGTTCAAGAAATGTGGATACTAATTATAGGAAGTGTGGTTTTTTGGTCATATTATATCCGAGAGAGGGATTTTTATCGATCCAAATAAGGTATCAACAATAAGGGAATGGGGCCAAGCCATGACACCGATAGAGGTGCACATTTTTTGGGGGTTAGCAGGGTACTATCGCCAACTCATTAAAGGATTATTGAATATTGTGGGTCCCTTAATGAATTTGACTCGTAAAGGGGTGACTTTTATTTGGGTTAACCATTGTTAGTTAGCTTTCAATGAGCTAAAGGACAAATTGACTTCAACACCAGTTCTCGCATTGCCTAGGGGAGGAGTGAAGTACTTTGTTTTTATCAATACATCATTACAGGGACTTAGGGGGAGTTCTATAGTAGGAGGAGTGGGCCATATCTTATGCATCTCCCAATCTTAATCCCAATGAAAAGAACTATCCCATTCACGACTTGGATTTATCAATAATTGTATTTACCTTGAGGATTAGGTGTCACTATCTTCTAGGGATAAGTTTTTGTTTTTCATAGACCACAAGTCACTTTAGTATCTTTTCATGCAGAAGGAGATGAATATAAGGCATCTTAGGTGGCTTGAATTCATGAAGGTTTTACAGTTTGGAATCCAGTATCATCCGAGGAAGGCTAACGTGGTGGCATGTGCATTGAGCTGTATACCGAATGGGAAGTTATCAACAGTGTGGAAGGAGAAGTGGGAAAATCTTCCTCAGGAGGATCAGGTAGTCCGAGAGTACTTAAGTAGAAATTCATATAAAAGAGTCTTACACTATCCTTTTTCTTGTTCGTACATTCATCATGCATGGCCAATTCAGTTCCTTCCATGACTTCAGTGACAACCGTCACACCCCAGATCATTTTAATGGTTATAAAGGCATGAGAAGGGGATACATCTTGTTATGAGAGGATTCAATAGTTATTCATGAGAGGAGTGGAGTCCTACTCAATTAATTCTGAGGATGTCTTATTCTTCAATTGGAGGTAGATTATTCTAAATGACGAGGACCTACAGTGTGCAGTTATGCAGGAGGCGCATGGGTCACGATTTTTAATCCATCTCAGAGGGGATAAGATGTACCAAAATATGAGGAAATAATATTAGTGTGTCTGGATGAAGAGGGATATAATAGAGTTTGTCTCTAAGTGCACCAGTTATTAGACGGTGAAGGTTGATTATCAGAGACCAATTGAGGTTCTACAGTCATTAGAGATTCCGATGTGGAAATGGAAGAGCATTTCTATGGAATTAATCATAGGGTTACCGACATCACATCGGGGTAAAAATTCCATCTGGGTCATTGTGGATCGGTTGAAAAAAATAGACCATTTCTTTACAGTTCGAATGGATTACACAACGGGGTAGTATGCATAGGTGTTCATAGTCGAGATTGTGAGATTGCACGGGTGCCTCTCAACATTATTTCATATCAGGACAAGATCTTTGTGTCCCACTTCAAGAAGATTTTGAAGGGGGAGATGGGGGTAGACTTGTGTTTGAGGCCGACTTATCACCATCAGACCGATTTGCAGATAAAGAGGGTAAATAAGATGTTGGAGGATATGATGCAGATGTGTATTCCAAACTTTAAGGGTATCTAAGAGTATTATTTTCTTTTATTATAGATTGCATATAACAACTCATACCAGTTCACTATTAGCATGGTACCGTTTGAGGCTTTGTAAGGAAGACCTTGTCGTTCGACCTCTTGTTGGTTAGAGGTAGGGGATAACAAGCTACTCGGGCTGAATTTGATTTCGAAGACATTAACGAAGACCGTGTTGATCAGGAATCGCATTCGGGTAGCTCATGGTAGGTAGAAAATTTATGCCAATATGAATAAGAGATTTATAGATTTTGACGTGGATGATCAGGTGTTACTGCGGGTATCTCCCATGAAGGGAGTGATGTGATTCTAGAAGAAGGGGAAGTTATCACTAAGGTATGTGGGGCCTTCTCCCATCATAGATAAGGGTAGGCCTATTGCTATTGGCTTGCCTTGTCGGAGGATTTGTAAAGGATTTACTATATGTTTCATGTATCGTAGTTAAAGGAGTATGTCAGGGGTAACAGGTCTTACTGGAACATACCATTAATGGAGATTGACTCGCAACCAGATATCTCATATGAGGAGAGACTTGTTACCATTTTGGGCTGCAATAAGTGTAAGCTTCGATCAAAGGTGGTACCGTTAGTGCGTGTATAGTGGGAACACCATTATATTTTCGAGTCGACGTGTGAGAGCGAGGATGACATGCATGAACAGTATCTGAAGTTCTTCATGGTAGGTACGCTCAAATTTTGGTGGAGAATTTTCATTATTACTGGGGGAATGTAATACCCCATACTTTTATTATTAATTAATTTCCATGTGCTTTATATTATTAATTTAATTGGGAAAAATGAATTGGATTTTAGTAAATATTAATTATCAAGATAAAGGATTAATATTTATTATAATTATTATTTACTTGTATGTGATACGTAAATAGTTACATGAATTACTATATGTCACATATAACTGATATAGACAGTTTAATGTTATATGTCGATAGGGTGTTACATCGGTAGATCGATATAATTTATAAGCGACATGTAGGGTACGCATGTGTCGGGCCCGGTTATTGAGATATTATCATATTTGGAGTTAGGTGACTCAGATTAACGATTAGAGTGCACCAACGATCTGGGAATGGTTGAAATAGTCCAGAATAGGTACCTGAGTATTATGCTTGTTTTTCGAGGGCTTTTTAGACATAACAAGACTCGTATAAGGGTAAGATGGTCATTTTACACTTAGAGCCAAGAAGAAAATTGGGCTTAGGTTAATTAAGGGTATATTTAAGAGGTTATGAAGGTGGATGGTAGCCCACCTTTTATATTTCACTCAAAAGATAGATAGATAGATAGATAGAGAGAGAGAGAGAGAGAGAGAGAGAGAGAGAGAGAGAGAGAGAGAGAGAGAGAGAGACCTAGAGAAGAGAAAAAGAGGAAGAAAGAAGAGGAAATTGTAACACTCCGTAATTTTGAGGATTTAATATTTAATTATTTTTGGGAAATATAAAAATATTTTAATTGGAGAAACTTAAATTTATGATATTTAATTTGGAGAAACTTAAATTTATAATTTGGAGAATTTATTTGAGGGGGAAGAATTATTTATTTTTGGCGACTTTAAGTTTAATTGTTCAAAATTTTGTGTGTCGCATTTGGAGGTCGAAATTTGAGAATGTTATAAAGTATTTTGGATGACAATTCGGAGTGTGCGATTGAGTCCGGATGGGTCATGATAGTAAAAAAAGAGTACCCGGGGGTAGTAATCGGGTCTCGAGGCATTTTTGGGCATAGCCGGCCCACACGGGGTGATTTGGGCCATTTTAATTAGGCCCATGTGGCAAAAAACGGGATTAGGGGGTTTAAACCTAATTGAGGTACTAGTTGAATGACAGCTAGCAAATTCTAAACCTAGGGTTTGAGAGAGAAACAGAGGAAGAAAATCAAGAACTGATTGGGGACTTTTTGGAGACATATCTTGGGTGTTCGTCATCACATCAGTCTCTACACCAACGGATCAGACTCTACGAAAATTTCCAGGCAAGTGGTTAACTGTCTTGATTCTTAAAATAGGTGATAATCAATTCATATTATACTAAATGTATATGAAAATTCATTTTGGGTGTGTAACCATAATTAAAATTCGGTTTTTTTGAATGTAGAGTAATGGATAAATTTAATTCCTCAAAGGATGTTAAGTTATGATTTGGGACTGATAAGATTGAATTGCAGGGTGGACTACAGTATGTATTAGTGATTAAATTGACTGAGAATGATGAGGTCAAATTCGGTAAAAATGAGACCCGAGTGAAAAACCCAAATCGGATGTACCCATGGTTATATATAAATTTGATGATAAATTAAGGTCTTTAGGATATTTAGACCCTCTTCTTATGTGGAGGTAATGTTGGTTGTGGTTGGGTAAAGGATTGGAATGAAAATAAAATCTTGAGGGTTCGTTAATGGCTGAACAGAGTAGAGGAGAAGAAAGGGACATGTTCGATCGATCGATCGACCCAGGGGATCGATCGATCGATGGTCCCAGATTTTGGCAGATCGGCTTGTTTAATATATAAAGGGAAATTATTTTAGGATTTAATCCCCTAATTTTTATTTAGTGATAAATTCATATGTAACACATATTCCTTAACAATTATAAGGGGATATAATTGGGTTTAGGAGGGTGATAATTATATGTCACAAGATGATTAAATTTCGAGAAATAATTCGTAGGTATTGATTTTGGACCGAGGGAAAATGTTCGGGTATTTTAGTTGAGTGGCACTACATTATTAAAAGGAATTGATATATAATTTATTAATTAAGGGGTGAAATATTGAATCGGGTATTAACGGCGATACCGGCCAAGTGAGCGAGTCCGGGTATAATGGTTGGGCGACACCAAGTATTAAATTAATTGATGTGTTAATTAATTAAATTAGAGTTGGATTGTAGACTCGAGAAGGTAATAAATTAACTAAAGAGAAAATTAATTAATTTGAGTCGTACCATAGACTCGGGAATATACAGGCTACTGTTACGGGTTTGAGTACACGGTAAAGCCAGGATTTATATTATATAAATACGGTATGGTGATAGTATATATATATATATATATATATATATATATATATATGTGTGTGTGTGTGTGTGTGTGTGTGTGTGTGTGCTATTAAATATCAGGGACTAGATATTTATTTAAGTTATATACTCTAGCGTTATCAAGGGAGGTTGCGCGTTGTGGGTGAATCCCCTAGCTTGAGGAGTAGGGTGATTATATCCCCAGGTCATAGCATCCGGTATATGGGTGAGGGGCTTATCTCACATTCAGGGAAGGAATATGACTGCCTCCACTACGTTTATATTTTTGGGCCAGGTTGGTGAGCGATTCCAACTTGGGTAACTAGGTTATGTGAGCACACTTAGTGAGATAGCACTTTAGAGGAAATCATCCCGTGAGGGTATACTCAGAGGGATGGATATACGTATGATATATGTGTGGATGTTCGTAGTAAAGGTACATATATAATGGTAGTAAATATTATATGCGGGTAATAATACAGTGTGTGATGTATTTATTTTATATAACTTGTGTCACGGTTATATGATATTACTTAAAAGGAATTAATTAAGTTAATTGGTAAGATAACTTATAACCATTAATAATAATACTCGGTTTAGAGAAGAATGACAAGGGGAGATTATACGAGGATTATTTGGACTGGGTAGTACAACTAGGTGGGGTTAAAGTAACCATTAGGTGTGCACATTAATGGAGGGTGAGTATGTCCTCAAGGGAGTGCAACACTGACTTAAATATGAAGCGCATTCATATATTTTTAATTACTGCAGTTAATTCACTTGCTAAATATTTTCAAAATGTTTTGGGTTCTAACCCTTGCTATAAAATCATTTTCAAAACCTTTTAGGTGTCCAGACACAGGGACGCTAGACTTGATATTCTATTCCAGGGACACGGAGCTGCGACACATGTGGATGCTAGCAGGAGTTTGGATTAGACGCATCGTTCATTCCTTCTTAGAGTAAGAATCAGTTATTAGTTTCTGTTATACTTAGGGCTTGTTGCCCAGACTTTCAGCACAGTTTTCAGATTTATTTATTCAGGTGTGGGATGTTTGTATATGACTATTTACTTTGGTAGCCGATGCTTTATTCGGCATGTCTTTTAATTAATTATTCTGTTGATTTATTTCAATCGTGGTGTATGACTCATATTATCTTTTCACATGTTATTGGTTGTTTAATTAAAAAGATAAAATTTGGCACCGGCTTTTTGGAATACTAGGTGGTTAGTAAGTTTTAAAAAGTTTTTCGACAGTGATGCTAAGAATGAGCCAACTGGGATTCCTATTTTAATTTGGTATAGGACTGATCACCCGATATTTTATTAAGGGGGTTGTCACGGAAACTTGGAGAGCAAAAGAAAGAGGATTCAACCCGTCACCAAATTCGTAGAAGACTTTGGATTTTAATCCGACATGGCAAGTAGTTACTTGATTCATGTCACAAATTTAGTGTTGTAAATTACTTTTGTGATTTAAAATAGAAATCGAAGATTTAGAGCATGAAAGATCGAAACTTGATTAATTGAGGTGGAAACCTAAATGATAATGGATTAGGTATCTTTAACTGATTAATAATTGAGATTCATAACACCTGTAATTAGAAATAAATTCTAGGATTTAAAGGAAGAATATGTAAAACTTAGATAAAAAGACTGAATCTTTAAAAATCAATTTGAAAAAGGACCTTGAATCTTGAATTTATGGGGGTTATTATGTAAGGATTTCGTAGACAAGGATGGAGTCATGTTTCCATACTTATAAATCAATTATGGTTCATGAAATTTTGGTAGAAAGAACACTAAATATGAAATTGGATTTGTGGGGATGAATCCCACCTAAGGAAAAACACTTTAGATCTGGGTTTTTACAGTCTCGTTTCAACCTCGTTCGAACGAGATGTCATTTTCATTTGAACCACCAGTGGGTTTGGGTCAAGTTTGGAATGTGGAAACATTTCGTGGATTTAGATGAACTTAAGAGAGTATGTTGGAGGTTATCCAAATGAGAAGATATTTAATTATGAATATTTTTGTGTCACAATTCATTAATTGGGAATTTAATAATTAACAAGGGTGCTCAGGTAAGGTATTAATTGAATAATTGATCGCGAAGTGGGTTGGAACTTCGGGATTGGGTGAACCGTGCACAGTGGGACATGTATACCTGTTCGGTATATTAAAGTGTCGTGTATTTATATGTATGTGTGCATGCAACTTGTATTATTTAAACATATCATCTTAGGGGGTGCTGTCATAGGAGGTCACGCATAGTGGTCGGCCCACCCTGGGGTTGATCAACAGGTGTTCGGTTGATTGTTAGGTTATAGTACTGTTACATGACCACTAACTGTGTGTGAGGATAAGTGTTGGTTTTGATTCTAGTTAGGCGCAATGTGTTATGGGTGCAACACACGGACGTATGTCTATGACCACCTCCAATGTATATATATTCGTTTGGTATCGATGGTGAGATTCTGACCTGATGGCTTGGTATGGGGTTTTATGCCTGTAATTGGATGGCACACGA
This sequence comes from Sambucus nigra, assembly GCA_949130495.1. Taxonomy (NCBI): domain Eukaryota; kingdom Viridiplantae; phylum Streptophyta; class Magnoliopsida; order Dipsacales; family Adoxaceae; genus Sambucus; species Sambucus nigra. Next base: position 360,018,741 of record OX422217.1, on the reverse strand, counting down.
GGAATGTAACTACGAGGCCAAGATCAGGGGATACGATTATACGTATATAACGAGTGATATATATGTATGTTTATACGATATAGTGTATATATCTATTTATAGGACGAATGTAGATATATTATGTTGACAACATGAATAATTATTTATAGCAAGTGTGTTGCTACAATATTAGGAATGAGTACCTACTTAGATAATATAGAGTATTAATTGGATTGGACTTAAATATCAGTTATTTGTCCTAATTAGATCGGGTAGTTTAATTAAGATAAATAAAATGAACACATTAGGTGTGCATCGTACTTGAGAGGTGAGTCTTATCTCAAGTGAATGAAACAGGTTAATCTTAAAAGTAATACACTAGAGTTTTAATAGATTTAAAGAAATTATCTAATTGCGAAATATTTTGTACTTTACGAGTATTAACCTACAAGATTTTATTTTTCCTTGTTTTTCTTTTTATACCCCAGGTGTGCAGCAGCAGTAGGCGGGACCGTAGGAATAGATTCATTCTTGCCATCAAGTAGCTACGGATATTGAATTTTTAGTTAGATGCCTGGATCTGTTCTATCTATATATGATCAATTATTTAAGTTTTAGTGGACATGTTGCTTGTCGATAGATAGGCTTTTATATTACTGTTACACATATATATTTTAGCACTTAGTTTACTTATTCAGTTACACAGTGGATGTTATTATTTGGTGACTGGGGTCACTAATGGTGGATCTTTTCAGCCTTCAATCCCATATCCATATTTTCCCTGTTAGGGAATTATCAAGTGGGTACCCCTCTACAGTAAGTAACTCGGTTGGGAAGAATGATGTACTCTCTAGGTCCTATGGCTTCATCTTGATCTGGTTGCACCCTGAGTAAGCGTCCATGAAGCTTAGTAACTCATGCCCTATTGTGGCATCTACCAATTGATCGATCATTGGTAAAGGATAGTTATCTTTGGAATAGGCTTTATTGAGGTTAGTGAAGTCAACACACATATTCCACTTGTTCTTATTCTTTTTCACCATCGCTAGATTAGACAACCAATCTAGATATTTTACTTCTTAATCAATTTCACCTTTTGCATCTTGTCTATCTCCTCCTATATGGCCACATTCTTCTCAGGACTAAACATTCGTCATTTTTTCTTGATCGGCCTAGCACCCTTGATGATGTTCAGATCGTGGCATATAAATTTTGGATCAAATACTGACGTCTCTTCACGAGTTTAGGCGAACACACTTTTCTGCACCTTAAGGAATGCTATAAATTCCTTTTTGAGGGATGGTTAAAAGGTTGAACCAATTTGTGTGATCCTTTCAGGTATTTCATAATCTAGTATAATTATCTCAGTGACATCCACATCTTTCCTTTTAACCAAATCATCTTCCTCACAGGGATCCAGGATCTCAATCTGGTAAGTGGTGGTAATTGTTTTTCAACTCCTCTTAATCACCATATGTGTAATAGTATTCCCTGGCCTCCACTTGATTCCCCTTTACTACACCAACACCTTAGTGAGTGGGTAATGTTAGGTATTGGTGAATTGTTGACTATAGTTCTTCAATTTTCTTCAGGTTGACTCTGCCGAGGATCATGGTGGAGGCTAACTTTATGTTCTTATCAAGGATGAAGAAATGGACCTTCTTAGTTCTGCTAGGTGGCTAGGTTCAAATAAAAACTTCCACGTTGAAAGTTCCCAAATGATAGACCATTTCCCCCAAGAAACCTATCTGAGGTCTATGATAAGGTTCCAGTTTATTGTCTCCCAGTCCCACACTATGGAAACAATTATAAAATATAACATCAGCTGAGCTTCCATTGTCTACTAGGATCTGGGCAATCCTTTCTTCATATACTCTAAAGTTGATGACCAGAGGATCGTTATGTGGGTAGAGTACTCCTAATAGGTTGTTATTAGAAAATACAATGACTAGATTATCTTTATTCACCTTTCTATATCGTCAATCTACCTCATTTGATAAGTTGATTTGCTGAATATAAGAACAAGCTTTGGCCTCATTTAAATAAGATTTTCTCTCACCTATTTTCTCTCCACCATCGGGTTCTCTTCCTTTAATAAACGACAATCAAAGGATATTATTTTTATATCAAACTATGGCTCCCGAGGTTTCTTTGGCAAGTCTGGATCATCTTTTGAATCATCATCCTGACCTCTCTTCTTGTTATTTCTGGCTTTGCATGGGGATTACGATATTGTTCTAGAGTCCCTATCTTTTGTTCGATCCACAAACTTGGTCAACTTGCCTCGAACAATAAGAGATTCAATTTCATTTTTTATAACGATGCAATTATAGGTGGTATTCCCGTTATCTTTGTGAAATTCATAGTATTTAGACTTGTCCCTCCATTTAGGAGTGATTCCATCTTTCTAGGCCATTCCAAGTCTCTATTTCCCCTAATTTCCTCCAATATGTGATGCACACCAATGGTGAGAAGAGTTTATTACTCATACTTTGTGGGCTTCTCAACTTTCCTATCTTTTTCTCTTTCTTCTTTGAACTCTTTTTATTATCCGCTTTGGCTCCTAGAACTTGCTTGGCAACCCTAGCTTTCTCAATGTTAATGATTTTATCGGCCTTTGTGATTAATCCTGTCATGGTTTTAGGAGGTTCCTTTGATAATGCATAATACAATTTCTCGAGAAGTAGTCTAATCATCAAAGTAGTGATGAAAGTCTTTTCTTCATAGTCCACCACCTCTAACTTATCATTGTTGAAGAGGGTAATGTATTCACGAGTAGTTTTTCCTGGTCATTGGTGAACACTTAATAAATATGATACTCTTTTTAGGCCTAACTCCAAAATAGAAGTTGTTGATGAATAGTTTGACGAGCTATTAGAAATTGTAAATTTATCCTCGGGGTAAATTATTGTACCAAATTTAGGAAGATCCAATGATGGTACTTGAGAACACTCGGTAGTGCATCTCATTAGAGACTGAATAGATATCAACAGTGGCCTGATATTGTTTAACATGGAGGATAGGTTCGTCTTACATATTTAGGAGTAACTACCGGTGGTCTGAATTTGGAAGGTGTAGGAAAATCCACAATGGATGGAATGAAAGTAGACCCCTTAATAAATATCCTTCGTAAGGTATTTTTGCTCTTGGATATCTCCTTCAAGTGATCTTCCAATCGATGTATCGATCCCCTCCAAGAATGATCTTTTAAATTAGATTTGGCAGAGGCAGCTTGGGCAGCTCTACCATATGTTCACGTTGACCTCTCTTCCATAGAATTCTGCTTAGTATGCACGGATCCTCAGATGCTAACTCTAAGACTGACTGATCCTTCACGATGTTGGGCACAATAATCATGTGATCTCATTGGATCCCGATGATGGATCCTAGTTGCGCGGTAGCAAAGACGATAAAAAGTAAATGGCATTTCTCAACCTTTTTTAATACCCCGCATTTTTATGATATCAAATAATAATGGGATTAATTATTATTATTGGATTAATTAAATTAAAAAGGTCAGGAAATTTAATTGTTAATTAATTCGAATTTAAAATAATTATTAACTAGCGTGCCAAGGGGTTAATACTCATTGATGAAAATCATTGATTATTACTGTGGGTATACGTAATATGGAATTATAAAATTTTATAAAATTATTGGAGTGCAAAATACGATAGTTTGGTATTTTATGTCAGGATGAATATGAGTCGTTTCGGTACTAATTGTATGGAATAAAAAGATAAATTATTTTTGTATAACTCGTATGGAAATTTTGAGTACTCCATTGAGTCCGGAAGGGTCGAAGTAGTCAAAAAACTCTATCCGGACATTTTATTTGGACTACAGGATAGTTTTAGGCCTAACCGGTACCCCGTAGGGGTATTTTTTTCCTTTAGAATTTTGGGGTGATATTATGGACGAAAATTAAGAAATTAAATAAATAGGTACATGAGTTATAGGGGATTTATCATCTCTAAACCAACATGAGAGAAAAGAGAAAGTCACAGAGGAAGGAAGAAGAAGCAATAGGAGGGCTTAGTGCCTAACTCAAGAACACACACCAAAAATTATATCAAAGTGTAGATCGCGAGACGAGGAACGCACCCATACCTATATCAACAGCAAATCAGACCGTCAAAGTTAAGGCAAATGTTTAATTCTTTCAATTTATAGCAGCAAGCATGTTCATATTAGTGTAGGTGTATTATATTCACTATTTGATTCATAAGTTTTGATGAAATTGGAGGATTAATGGTATCTATCAAAATCTGGAGATTTAAGTAGGATGAATCCCTCATGTAGATAGTTTAGAAATCCCAAATTGATGAGTATTGATGATGGAAGAAATTGAAATTGGTGTTCTTGTATGAAAATTTGATGAACTAGGGGTTTGAATTGTTAAATTGGGGATTTTGTAACTGATTTATGATGAATTAATGTTTCAAAGTTAAGGAAAATCCTTTATACATGTTAGAACATTAATTAAGATTGTTGTTTTGGTGTTTGGGTTGAGAAATTTAAAGGTTTTAGGACTCAAATTTTGAGGAAGACGAAGTATGAATAGTAAAACGTAACAGGTCTGGCCAAACTATAGAAAGACCCCATCTCGTTTGAACGAGATGTAGTCTTGTTCGAACGAGAATGTAGTTCAAATGAATTGCTAAATCGTTCGAAATACAGGTCCTAGAAAACCCCAAAATTCCCATTTTTCCCCAAATCATGTTATATAGTTAATTGTGTACAGAAAACTGCCATTTACTGATATTAGGTTAGTGCAGAATTGTTTGGGACGCATTCCTAGGATAATACCTTAAGTATTGAATAGGTGAATTAACCCAGAAAATTTTGAGAGTGTGAATAATCGAGTTAAGTGCGTAAGTACTGAAGAGAAATGTACTACGTGTAGAAATATAAATATGGGTTGGGTGAATACTTGAATTTTTATAAGGCTTCGTGAATGCCTATTCTTATTATATGTTTATCATTATTGTGTGTATGGAATACGTACGCTACTTGCTATTGGGCGGAGGTTTCGCGCAGTGGACAGTCTTATCCTGGGTGACCCAATGGGGGGATATTTAACTTATACCCAGAGTATATGAACTTGGATACGTTCTAACTGTTAAGTAGGATAGTTTCGATGGTTGAATGGGAGCGTAGGTTTGTGCGTGACCCATTTAGTTGGTGAGTATGCTCGCCTCCAGTATTTGTGTTATGAGATTTATGATTCGTGAGACACGCAGAACTAGTTGTCCTTGATGCAGCGAGTGATGCACTGGGACATGATAACAGAGTATGCATTGCACCAAGTGGTCCTAACCAGGGGGCACATGATTTGTATATATATATATATATATATATATATATATATATATATATATATATATATATATATATATATAGTTATTTGTGAATGATCTTAATGTGTGAAATTAGAAAATATGTAGAGATGGGTAAAAAAAATAACTTAAGGGAATAAAGTATTTACCACTAGAACGGAGGATATCAAATGCATTTAATGGGAGTGAGGTATTAAATAACGTATTGTATGGGCGATACAGGTTTCTTTTACGTGCTATAATTAGAGGTATATGTCTACGAACTAGTTGGGAATAATTTGGGTAACTATGTTAGGGTAGACGTACGCTAGGTGTGCACATTAGTGGAGGGGTGAGGATATCATGTGAGAGTTCGAAACTAATATTCACATAATAATTGCATTAATGCAATTTTAAATACTTGCTAAAACAAATATTTTTACAAATCTGGCTCTGACCCGTTTCTTACTATTTCTCTGCTCTTTTGCTAGATATATATCATACCAGGTGTCCAGCCACAGGGTCACCACTAGACTTAGACGCGTGGATCATTTGACGAGATGCAACTGTTGTGAAAGCTGTAGGTTATTGATATTAGACGCTTCTATCTATTCATTGAGTTCATAGTTTAGACATTGCAGTTAGGGAATGTGTCGCCCGTTTCTAGCTTAGTTATTTCAGAGATTGTATTTTCTTATTAGCTTTTCTTTTCCTGTTGGATTGAGTATTATTATTCTATTGGTTTTAGACTTTGAACTGGAATGTTTTATCCAGTCTTATTTATTTTAGTATTTATTTTTGTGGAATGGGAATGGCTTATATCTTAAAGCATGGAATTTATTAATGGATTTTTTGGGTATAATTAATTGGGAAAATGTTTTGATACTTAGCTTAATTACTTATTAGGTGAGAAATAATGAAAAATTATTTTTCGACAGTGATGCTAAGAATGAACTAATCGAACACTTTGATTTAATTTTATAAAGGACTCATCACCCGGTATTTAATTAGGTGGGGTGTCACAGGTGGTATCAGAGCATCAGGTTCTCGTGTCCTTTAGGATATGTACGACTTTAAATGTTTCTCGCTTAGCGTTATTTGATATAGAGCCCTATCTTTAGGACTGTTGTACTCTCATTTAAGCGTTTACACCTTCAGCTATTTGAGATTTAATAATAATTATGGACTAATAAATCCCTTCTCGTTTCAGATGCCTCCGAGACGAACCTCGAGAAACAAAAATGCCCATCCAGAGAAGCCAGTAGCTCAGGCTCAGGGAATGATTAACGCAGTTAACATTTCCTCCATTATTACTCAGGTGGTATATGCAGCTTTAGCGGTGGTACAACAGGACCCACCCCAGGAACAGGCTATGGCACCAGTTCCGGTTCAATTTCCCACGGCATGGGAGAGGGTCAGGGATGCTTTCTAGAGGGCACATCCCACCAGAGTTCTCAGGCGGTTCTGACATCATCATAGTGGGCAAATGTAAGAAAGATATCTAGAGGCATCTTCGTATGTACGAATGTACCGACATTCAGAGGCAGTTACTGGCATCCTTTAAGCTAGTGGGGGTCGCTTTACAATGGTGGGAGTCCACTACCACCTTGGAGGAGAGGTATAATATGACTATTAAGAGCTTTTGGGTGCAGTTTTACCGCAAATACTTTCCCTTTGCACTGAAAATAGAGATGAGGCAGAGACTATTGAATTTGAAGTAGGAGGGTATGACAGTAGGAGAATATGAGGAGGAATTCATGAGGCTACTTACTATGGTTCTAGATGAAGCACCTACGGAAGAGAAGAAAATTATGATGTTCATGGATGGATTGACCTGGAGGATTCGTCAGCACCTCATAGGTAATCTGTCGTTGCGTACTTTCACTGATGTACTCAATGCCGCCCTATTACATTATCAGGACCATCGCTTCCATCAGCAGGGGAGCAAACGAGCAGGGTAGTCCAGCCAACAGGGCCAAACAGGAGGTAGTAGTGTTGGAGTGGCACCATCAGCTCAGGGGCAAATCCTTCAGGATGAGCAGAGTTCCCACCAGGGGGACCCTGCTAAGAGATTTCGATCCGGCGATTCTAGGGAGGAATATGTTGGTTATAAGCAGGGCAAGTCCAGTCAGCAGGGAAAATCTTGTTATCTAAATAATCAGTGTCCACTATAAATATATTGTGGAGATTATCATGCGTATATATATAGAGTGTGTGAAGCTATGAAATGAATATTCCTATGCGTTTCTACTAATTCAAATCAAAATTTCAAGCATTAAAAAAATTATTATTTGCTTATCTAGGATGACAATTTTGAAAAAAAAAAAATAAGTTTCGATTATATTTTAGAGTTGTTTTGAGTAAAAAGATGATATTTTACGGAAGTCGAATTTGGGTTTGATAATATTTTAGGTTTGTTCAAGTGCCATGTCATATTTTCATTAAGGTCGGCAACAAAACAAAAGCAGAGTTTAATATCTATAAAAAAATATACTCACCAAAGTGGAAAAAATATTGATATTCATTGCTAAAATACATAATTAACCTAAACAAATATTGTAATATTCTCAATTAGATAACAATATTTTATAAGTGTTTTTAGCTAAAGATTGCGTTTCCCCAATATATAGACTTTACTCCAACTATTTTTGCATTAGGGTAGAATTTAGGGTTATTTTATATTCTAAAGGCCATTAGTTCTTAAGGCTGGGAACAAAATTTTTGGTTATTTAATGATAATTTTAGATGAAAACGTTAGTTTCAACACTAAATGCATACTTTGACCTTATAATATCAAAGGTTGTGTTTTAATGGTTAAAAGGCTTACATATATATGTGTGTGTGTGTGTGTGTGTGTGTGTGTGTGTGTGTGTGTGTGTGTTTTATAGTCAATTGTAAAACCCTCGATGTTTTTAACGTGCAAGGTAGCTAGTCTTATACTCTGAGAATATGGAACATCAAACAATTTATATCATTCTAAGCATTAATGAATAATTTATTTGATCACAATCTCAACATAAGCGATAATTAAATTTGACAATAAGATTAATCTTAATGCAATTGGAAAACTGAATAAAATTAAACTCCGCAATACAACTCCTGAATAAATGAACAACACTAGAACTCCCACAGGACCATAAATGAATAACTGGAATATACAAATCCAACTAATAAGAGAAATGTATGAACGAATAACTCTACATCTCCTCCTCTTAGAACTAGATGACATTGATTTTGGAATCGGTCCGTTCACAATTTTTGAGAAAAACGGTGGGTCAGATCCCACATATGCAAGTAATATCCAACTAATCTTGAAACATTATTAAATTATATACATCTTATTCCATCCCTAACAACACTCACTCCCATGGTGTCTCATGATTCTCACCTCACATATGTCTAATGGAATTATATACATACATGGCCATCCTACTCTAGCAATAGCTAGCAACGTATGTACCCAAGTTCAAACACTAATTATGTAACCTATGTAAATACTATCACGCACTATAATATATTATCGTCATTGATTATCATATACTTTTTTAGTCTCTGGGATAACTACAGTACTACCCAATATCCCAGTAAATTAAATGCACCATTAGTCCAGCTATTATATTATATGAAATTTATGCAACCTTGCCCTTCGTTGGCCTAGATACCATACTATACATATGCATGTATTAAGTTCATCATATAACTATCTACTTAATATAAGCAAACACAAAGGATCTATCCTTCAGGGACCTCACGTGTAACTCCTCGACCCAAAATTTGGGGTCACTCGTAAGTCAACTTGATCCGGTCTAGATGCATTAAGTGTGAAGTGATGAGAAGAACCCTATGAGAGTGTGTTCACATAACCAAGATGGCAGGAGAATACCCGATTAAAATTTCTTATAAAAAAAGACAAGGTTTTCCATTAATTTCTTATTGTGGGTAAAATAAAACCATGGACGGAGCTACCTTATGGCTGGGGGGGGGGGGGGGGGCAAGTGCCCCAGCCAGAATTTTTTTTTAAACATTTTTACACTACCAGCCTGTGATTCCTTGATACCTGCTAAGGTTTCTCTCTCTCTTTATCCGAGATTTTAAGGCAATGGAGTTTAGTTATTTTAAATTATTTTAGGATTTAATTTTATTATTGGTTAAAGTTTATTTGTTGTTAATAAATTAAGTGTTTGACTTGGTTTAATCTTGTCTTATGATTTGATTAATATAGTTTGATTTGTGTGATAATGAATGTTGAATTGTTAAGGTTTGATTTTTTTATTGTTATTGTTAAGTTTAATGTTTGATTTGCTTTAATCTTATGATTAAATACAATTTTGAGTTTGATTTTGTTGTTATTTAATTTTGAGTTTCAGTTTGGTGTCTTTCTTAAATTTGACAACATAACTAAATTTAACTAAAAAAATAGAAAATATTTGTGAAAATCTAAAAATAGTCCAAAAAAAATTTCTTCGGAGGCTCCCGCCCCTGAACCCAAGAACAAAATCTCCTCAAGTGCCCCACCCGAATGAAAATCCTAACTCCGTCACTGAATAAAACACCTAAGGTCTATATGACAAATTATTTTCTAAGTGTTTTCGTCTAAAATTAGTACAAGTTTTATCTTTTTTAATTTGAGTAATTATAAATAAATAAATAAATAAATAAATAAATAACAAATAAGAGATAATAATCAGTGATATGCTAATCTGGAGAAAATAGTAAAAAGAAGAGATAAGAGTAATGACACCAGGACATAAGTGGTTTGGCTAAAAATAGCGTACGTCCATTGTGCAGTGTAGATGAGATATGATTACTAGGCAATCACTATTGGTGAATCCATACAAGCACTCAATTTCTCTCTAGAATTTGGCAGCATAATATTAGGAAAACATATCTCGGATACCCACCCATAAGGATGTGGTGTGCTATTTATAAGTTGTTAGATGAGAGAAACTAGATATGAACTCATGGCATGCTTTTGTAAGCGAGGCAAGTACACACTTTACATAAAGGCAAAAGGATAATCGTGAGTTTTTTACGCAATCATGGGGAGACTATTTGCATATCTCCCACATGTTCACGTGTTGTTACTGCTACCAAATTAATTTAATCACACATTGTGTGATAGCTTAATAGTGTTAGTTAACTATGAACAAACTGTGTCAAATGGGCTACTAGAACTGTCTGGCCATTCTTATAACTGGGGGCTGACAAGATTCATAACTGAGTCGAACTCTTTTGTTGTAGCCAGTGGGTCCACGTGTTATCTCCTGACTAGTCCATGAGGTGTCCCATATTTATGGTATAACAAAATCCCCTAAGACTTTTCTCACGAGTAAAACTTGTAGAAAGTTTTCTGTAGTGTTGTGTCGGGTAGATGCTAGGTAAATTGAGTGAGTGAAGTGTTAAATAAAGTATGTCATTGTCTTCTTTGATTCTGGTTAGATTGAGCAAATTGAATTGCAAAAATTTCCCCTTGGATTCTAATTTGACATGTGCTAAGCACTGGGAGTAGCATCGGGTCAAACTATAACAAGCGTGCTTGGGCTGCATTTCTTTAGTTTTTGAAGCCCCAGTTACCTTTCTCAGACGTGACATGGCAATTATTATAGCTTAAAAATTATAAAAGCCTGAGTTTTCATCATTTCAAACTTGCCAAAACGTTTACTTCACGTGAGATCTTTCTAGAGAGAAATTATCTTTGTCGTTCAAGACAATTTTTCTCTCCTTAAACCCGCCCTCTTTCTACCATTTTCGGTTACCTCCACCAAGGAAAACTACCTTTCAACGAGATATTCCCCCTTCTAGTATTAGTGGATTTAAGTCTTAGGAGTCCTTCAATTTTTTAGGTTTTTAGGTATGCATTGTTCATTTCTGTAGCTTTCTTAGGTTTTCTTCTAAAATTTCCTATCTTTCATTACGATTCCATCTTTTTGTTGCATTTTTATGCTGGTTTTAGGTGTTATTGGTGTCTGATTGAAGAATCGTACGACTTAGGAGTCCATTGATTTGGTTGGCCTGTGGATTTCGAATTAAGAGTTTTCTCAATTTTTTCCCTAAAATTTACTTTGTCAATGTAAAGATTAGCCCCCAAGCCTCGAGATACCTCATTTATTAGTGACGAACCTTGGATTAATAGGTGCTTGGAACACCTTAAAGAATTAGGTTAGCAATTTCTTAGTGTTTATGGCATAATACTCCTAAAACCAATTCAAACCATTCGTCCTGAGGAAGATCCTAGCCATTATAGATATATTCCCCATGTTTCTTCGTCTGCTAGTTCTGCCCCCTAGCCCATACATTGAGAGTAAGGTTCACCAGGGTTTGTAAGTTTTTTAGATACTCAGGACGTAGGCCACCCTTCTGGTGGTGTAAGTATAGTAAACACAATTTTAGATGTTTCCATTATAAATTTAGAATCTTCTATCGAAGAGGATGTGGATGAGAGGCCTGGCATGTCAAGTTCCCTAATTTTTGTGCATCCTAGTGATGAGAGAATTGATTCTCCTCGAACATTGCATATTAGTAACCCTTATACTTGCGCATTTTAGCCCCCTTTTGTGCATTAATTCCTATATTTATGCTCCTTAACTAGACAAAGTCTCTTATGGATATATATATATATTCCTTCTGAGGTATAATTGAGCTTTTGTAGGTGTTAAGGTGCAAAGTGTGAAGTTTGGTTTTCGAGAATGTTTCATCGCAAAATGCAAAATCAAGGGCAATTTGGTCCTTCAAACTCTATATTTTGGATGGTATAAATAAACCAACATGTAAATCATCAAATTATCTTGTGTGGTCTCCAACCATGCATTATTTAGATCCTGAATGAGGAAGTTATGGCCATTTTTGAAAAGTTTTGGCATTTACTTTAACTTCAAGGGTTATTCTATCTTTACATACTGAATAATTTGGAGGGTTTAATAAGACCATAATTTATAGAGTTAAATTATCTTTGGTTAGCTTCAGACCATGCATAATTTCAAGTCTATAAGAGGAAGTTATTTTTTTTCGTACGACGTGCAAAATCATACCTTAACTAGACCATGACAGCACTATCTGAAATTTGTAAAATCGACCTGAGACGATTTTCGGCTCGAGAGAGACCTGTTTAGCCATGAAATTTTCATTTTTATTTCTTCTTTAACTTTCATTTCTTTGGCCCACTTACTATAAATAGTAAGTGGGCTATTATTAGAAGGGGATATCTCATTTTAGTTTAGTTTAGGGTTTGGTTTTTAAAGATCTTCCTTACGCTTTCATCCCCTTTGTTTGTAAGTATACTTTTCGTTGCCATCTAGATTAATATAGTTCCATTTCTTTCTTTCAATATTTGTTTAATTAGTTTATTTTCTTTGATAATTAGTTGTTTCCCTTGGTTCATTAGTTGTATTTATTATTCTTTCCATGTGTAGTATCTAGTTTAAAGGTTGGAGTCTTATTTTTGCCATTAAAGGGTGTTGAGCTTTGAAATCTAGGTTTTGGTTAGAAATGAATTTAATTTAAACCTTGTGAATTAAAGTTATAATATTAGGTGTTTAACTTCCTTTGTCACGCAATGGTGGTGTTTATAGCGTTATTTCGACACCAATCCATTTGTGACCATATTCGAACAAAGTTTAATCTTTTATTGTTTAATTGAATTTCTTAAAGTTTAATGTTTATAACAATGAAGTGTTCTTGGTTCAATATTTTTGAGCCAAAATCCCTTTAACATGTTGTTAACTCATTGTGGACATATTATCCTAATCTCATTTTATTAGTCTTTGTTTAGTTTTAATTATTGTAGTTAACTTTTTCCTTTTCCCATTAAACCATCATTATCTTTTACACTTTTATTTGAGAAGTAATAAATCAATTTAATTCTATCAAACATTCCATGTGGATTTTCAATACCCGTACTAGCTTCTATAATCCACAAAACTGTAGTTAAAGTTTAGGTTTTTGCATTCGGTTGGAAACCAATAACAACGATTAGCATATCTACATGGACGCTTGGTTTTCAACTGGTCAAGCACCTCTAGAGATTCTTATGACACTAGTAATAGAGAGGCCAAGTACTATAGTTATGACATTACTGAAGATGATCTTGACGATCTAAAGGAACACTACTCCATTCCTATTAATATAAATGACATGCTTCCGGACTGTGACGAAAGCATCTATGATCGGGCAAATGCTAACAACATTTTTTTTTCATATATGGGCTTTACAAGTGGGGATTTGTCTTCCCCTTCACCCCATCATATGAAATTCTTAGGGGTTATGGAGTAGCTCTGACCCAACTCACCCTAATGCATATCAAACGATTTTGGGGTATATGGTGTACTCGAAGAGCCATACTGGTTATGATATCACTAGAGATATATTTAGGTCTATTTATGGGATTAAGGACAACGCCAAAGCCCCGGTATATTATTATTTTTATCATAGGAAATACCATATGAAGTTAGTTAAGGTTATTCAGACGAGCAACCATGCCCGAAAGACAAAATTTGTACATTTGTCTGGTGCTTGGGAGTTCTTCCCAAAGGAAGGGAACCAAACTATTATAGTGCCCCAGGAGTGGGTTGGTCCCAATAAAATCGGTATACATTATGGCCTCCTCGTGACATTATTTTCATTCTTTTGTATCTTTTAAATTATTCTAACATTTCATATGATCCTCTACAGTTATGAAAGCACCCTAACTATTTACAACCATGAAGGGGTTGTTGGAAGATACTTTCACTCACAATACTAGATATTTTGAGAATATATTTACTTTTGTCAAGTACAACCCAATAGACACTACTCTGGAAGAAAATTTAGTGTGAGAAGATGCACTAGTAGTTGAATCTGAGGTCAAGGCTGAGCATGAGGTCGCTAAAGGTATGAAGAACTTTAGAGTTAGGTCGTCTTCATATTTTTCATCTCATCACATCTTATCTAACTTCTGGATCTTTTTGTATAGCTTCTACCCCCAATTACCCAAGTTTCATTGTTGTACCCACCTTTGTAATGGAACCTAAACTAGTTAATAGTGTTTCCAAGGATTCAATTATTCAGAAATTTTTTGACTTGGTGGCTAAGAAAAAGGCTAACATTGAAGCTAGATCCAAGAAGATAACAAATGCTCAGAAGAGGGTTGAAGTTGAAACCAGGAGGAAAGAAGAAAATGATGTTGTCGTTACTACTACTACCAAAGCTAAGCACAAGGGAAAAGTTACTACTTCACAAGATGTCCCGCCTAATGGTAACAAGAGGCCTATAGATGGCCCTACGACCCAAAATGATGCTAAACATCAGAGGACCAATGTTTCAAAGAAAAGGGTGTTTATTCACAGATAACCAGTTCATCGTCTGGTCAGAGTCGGGGGTCATCTTCTCACAATAGCGAATTATAAGAGTTCACTTTTGACCCTGAGAACATGATCATGCACGAGCAACTGAAGAGGGAACCAAACTCCAATTTTCATTACATGAACAATGCCATTAATATGGTCGATTACCACGGGTATAATCTAGATTTCAAATTCCTTAAAGATTTTGACCTTGATACCTTGTGGAACCTGGTTCAACACTAGATATTTATGGTAAATTATTAGTAAAACTTACACTTTCCTTACTTATGTTAAATATTTCATTCGACCGATCTCATTGCATTTTTTAAGGAGCGGTGGGTGCCACCATCTTAAGGGGGAAGTTGTATCCTACCAACATGCTCAGGAGCAGGATAAAAAGGCCAACGCTAAGATCCTTATACAATACAGAGATTTTACATAGGAGATGAAATCGTTAAAGGATGACTTTGATAAGGTTTTTTATGACCTCAACGAGAAGGAAGAGCAGCTTGTGGGCAATGTTCAAGATCTGAGCACATTTGAGTGAGAGAATAGGAAACTAAAGGAACAAGCCAGTACTCATGTTGTGAAGTTCTAAATATTATAGGAGGTCCTAAAAAGGCCAATTAGGAGATTAACCAAGCCAATGAATCCCTTACCATAACGCAAGAGACTGGCATTAAAAATTTCAAGGACTTTGTCGTGTACACTATAGAGAATGTGACCTTATTCATGGAGGGTTACGATAAGCTTAGAAGAGAGTCATAAAATATTACCTAGATATAGTTAATGTTGTGAATAAATAGGAGGGTCGTGATGATGAAACGAGGGCCACAGTAGTTTAAGAGTAAGAAATGGATTCGAACAATCAGGATGCCAAAGCTATTGAGGAATAATATGTATCTGAGACCAAGCAGGTTATTATAATTGATGTCACCCTTTATGACTCCTGAATTTTCCCAAGTGACTCCTCAAGACATCCCATGGCTAAGGATGTAAATGGTGATGCTCCCCAAGCTGATCAAAATGCTTCAGTTGATTGAGTTCTTTGCCTTATTACTTTTGTGAAACTTTATTTCGGTAACTTCTCAATTTAACTTTTTGAACAATATTTTCTAACTTTTATACTATCTTTATGATATATGAACGACAATATTGATTCTCTATGAATAGATATCAACATGCAATTTAAATGTTTACATGTATGCGTGTGATGTTTATATTTACTGCCAAGTTATTTTGATCGGATAAATTAATAGCCCTCACTTGTAGTTTTGTGCAAAAATATTTTTGACAAGTAAATATGGTCAAATCCTGTCAACCTGATAGTAGTTTAGTCTTATTATCTTGTGGTTGGATCTTGTCAACCTGACCATGTCTACTTACTAGCCTAATGAATTAGGATCGACATGTCTATAGTTTAGTCATATGGTCATATAGTCAGATCTTATCGACCTAACTTGAATTACTAGCCACTAGTTTTGGACAAGTCAAGGTTATCCTAGTAGTGTCATCATAAGTGAAAACTTACAGATACCCTATCAATTTTTGACTTAGGATTTACTATTGATTTTATCATCTTACGGGTCATTGTGGATAGCTCTTGTCGTCTTGACCATGCGACAACATTGGCTTTCTAAGTCAGTGCACTTCTTGATTTTGACTTGTCAAAGACAAAGTCTTAAAATAAGTATGGTCTGATCATATCATGTCTTCGGCTTGAGCTTCTTGAACATCTTTTATACTGATCAACTTGTAAATAATCATTTTATAGACAATAAAATATGATAGAGAGAGGAGAACTACATCTTTTTCATTAATTGAAAATCATTACCGATGATCGTCTCATAAATTGAAATATGTTCATCTTTATTAATAATACTTCCTTAGATGCTTATAATTCCAAGGGTTTGTAAATATCTGACCCTCAAGGGTTTCTATTATGTCTGTTCTTGGTCGAATCACCTCTGAAACTCTATCTGGTTTGTGATGATTCATATCTAGCTAATTCATTTAGTAAATCAACTTCTTTAGGATGTAATCACCTTTTGGGTGCTCGAGCTTCACCGTCTTGTTATAGAGTCGCGCATTTCTCTACTAGTAGGTTTCAACTCTCAAGGTTGCTTGTTATTTGACATCTTCAACTAGGTATAGGTCAAGCCTACACCTGAAGTCGCTTTTAGGGGAGTCAAAGTTCAGCACCCTATGACTGGGCAAGATGATCTTAGTGGACACCACTGCCTCAGTGCCAACTGCAATATAAATGGGTTTTCACTCATGTTCATCCTCGACGTAGTTCTAAAATCCCATAGTATGACCTAAAGATTATTAATCGAGTTCCCCTGAGCATTATTCAACCTTATCTTCATCCTGTTAAGTAGTATCCTATAGATGACCTTCGTTGTTTCGTTGAACTAGTGATAGGAAGGACTAGAATGCAACTTCTTAATCATTGATCAGGAGTAGTAGTCCAAGAACTACTCATTATCAAATTGAGTAATATGATCTGTTATGAAGGTGTATGGCATTCTGTATCTATAAATGACATTTTTCCATATGAAATGGAACTCATTGGCATAGGTCATTTCCACCAATGGTTTATCTTCCACCCACTTCATAAAGTAGTCTACTACAATGGCCAGATAATAAAATCTCCTTTATATCTTAGGCAATGGGAAGAATCAAACCATACCTTATATCACAAAGGGACAAGGAGAAGTGATCGGTGCTAGTTTTTCCCTTGGGATCTTGTGCATATTACCATAACTCTAGCATTTATCACACCTTCTCACATAGTGGGCACAATCCTCTTATATGATGGGCCAATAATAGCCTTGAGTTGCCACTATATTTGATATGCCCAATGTCGGAACCATAGTTGCAGAAGGTTTAAGGGTAAAGTTATTGCATGGGGTCAAACCGGTCGTGAAAGACCTCTTTCCATCAATAAAGGAAGAAGTCATGGCTTCTTGCAAAGTAAATTAATGGTTGGCCCCTGCAGCCATATAAAGCTTGTATAATGCATCATACTTGACCCTTTGGTCCATAACAACCTATGTATACTAACATTGTAAAAGAAAAATTTTAGATACTAAGTGTACAAAAAAAAAACTAGGAAGATAAAAAGAAAATATGGAAAGTCTTACCCTCATTAGATCGTGGAAGGCATATTCCTCCAAGTCTTTATCATCCTCACCCTTTAGATAGGGGAGATCAGCAGCCTCCATAACCTTCTTCATCTTAGAAACATTCTTGATGGTAAGTGTCCCAAGGAGACTTTAGGCCAGGCTGTCTCAAATGAGGTCGAGGACAACCATTAGGGTCCTGCTCTGCCCTACTTTTTGGAGTGGGAAAATTAGCATTAATAGTAATTATTGTCCGCAGAGGGGACTCGGTGTTGGAAGCATGGCTAGGGCTGGAGCCTCCATGGAAATACCCTCCAGATGAGATTAAACTAGCCATGACCAGCTTAGGATCAATTTCATCATCTACTAGGGCTTCACTTTTTATCCCAACTATCGTTGCACCATCAGCTAGAGCTGTATCTTTTTCAATAGTAGGGTTGGCAGCCTCAGTTTTAAGAGTCGAAGTCCCACCAGCTATTGGGATCCCCTTCTTAGGAGACCTCTTCCTCTTTTTCCCTTTTTTTAGGGGCCTGGTTGAGGCCAAGAGCAGCCTTATCTGTCTCATTAAGTTGAGTTGCGAGCAACTCGTAGTTTATTTCCTCAGCATCTGAAATTAGATGAAAAGGACCGGCTTAAAGTGACAAATATAGTCCACGAAATAAATACCAGAGAGTAAGGAGTTCATCTTCTGTGGTTATTTTCTTAGGTTGGTTCTTGGATGAAAAATATCTTTATTTAAATATTGTCCAGGAGCTGACAATCTCAGGAATTTTTTTGAAGGCATCAGCTAAATTGGTCGTAGTCTAAACTCTCTTTACCTACCTGCTATTAAGCTTCAAGCCATCAAGAGTTGTAAAAAATGGTAATATGTTCCACAGATAATACTATAAAAAGGAAGTAAAAAGTTAATGCAAGAACACAGACTGTGTCAAGGAAATGCCTGCTTTGGAGGTACATCCCCAGGTACGCAGCATCCTAAAGGACTATTCTCTCTCACTTTGCTTGGGGAAGATATCCCAATTATCTCCGAATGCAAAGAAGAACTTTACCTTCAGTTTTGAACACTGGAAGGTCTGCCTATATACAGGTACCTAACACCACTCCACATCGCAGAGTAATAATACAGAGGAAAGTCTTTGGTGTTCTCTTTGGCCATGTAAAATTGGAAAAACTCCGTAGGCGTGCTGTCTTTATTGAAGTTCTTCTGCCAAATTACTAAGTCAATAAGGATTTCCCTCCAGCTGTTTGGATCCAGTTTGGTTGGGGCCATGTTCCTGGCACTTAGAGTACTCCTTATTAGAATATTAACCGGTAGCTGCATCCCCAAAACAAAGGCATAAAGAGGAAACAAAACTTATTAGGGGCCATGGAACATGGCCCATGTTTTGCGGTAGGAAGAGTACATATAGTCCTTTCTCAAAAATCAAAAGTTGTGGCCACATCACGAATCCAGTCTTTGCTCATTATATATGTGTGTTTAAGTGCTGTGGGATCTTTCTTACTAAACAGGCTATGGCTAGAGTGTCCAGTGGGTATATTCCTAATATTTGATAGGATAATAATGCACCAATCATTTCCTCAGTAGTTGCTTCAGTAGGAGGGTTGTTATTGGAGAGAGTATATGCCTCCATCACGTCCGTAGCCTCACTGTGATACCTATAATTAGAATATTCCGCGGAGTCATAATCTACTGTCACACACTTGGGGTAGTCTTTAAGTTGGAAAGGCCCACTGGCCTTCAAAGGCTTTATATGAAGTATCTCAAGAGGATGTACACCGAAGTCTCTTCTAAAAATCCTCCAAATACTCCCAAGAATTCCAATGCATAAAGTCGTAGCAATACTTGAAAAAGCAAAAGGACTCCGGAGTTAGGTGTCGTAGCCACTATGATTAGAAAGGCCTATAGAGGCTGTTGTAGATACAAATAATATATAATAAAAAGACGTAGAAAATTTCAAGTCAAAGGACACAACCATCTGACCTAAAAAGCTACAGCCAGGGGAAATTTCGACGGCTAAGATCAAATGAGAGCCACAACCATCAAACCCAAAGCTCCTAACAAACTATAATGTAAGGAAAATTTTGGCAAAACAAGAAAAAGTGAAGGCTACATCTAATTAATTCAAAACTTAATGACTGCAGCTAGGGGGAATCTTGGATTTACAAGGATAGAAGCAAGGTCACATTAAGATATCATAGTTATACTACCAAGCCATGATCAATGGAAAAAATAATTAAATAGTTTGGATTACCAACCTTTAAAGATCAAAAACCAAAACCCTATGGTTTTGGCCAAGAACACATTTTTGGAGTTATTAGTCAAAAACAAAATCCAAAATGGGGCCTAAGTATAGATTAAGCCCAGAAAACACAAAGTCCTAACCTAAAAAGCACCCAGATCCATTCAAAAATCCCAAATCCAATCTAAACACTTAAATTACCAACATATTACCTAGAAAACTAAAGCTCTAATTATGTTATTTCCAAAAAATCCAAAACCTAGTCAGTTGGACTAAATTTTATATGGAACCCAGAATATATATAGTGTTATTAAAAAATAAAGCAATAATTTCTACAAAAATAGGGGCATGAGAACAAAGTTCAAAAAGTAAAACAACAAATAAATCAAAATACAGAAAATAAAGAAGGAAGTAGGAATGGTTACTTAGAAAATGATGAAACGATGCAAAATAATCGGTTGCTCAGCCTTGGACCACTATGAATCACCTTGGAACCACCGTTCGAGGCTCGTCGGGATGTTTAGAGTAAAAATGAAAAGAGTTCTCTCACGATCTTCTCTGATGAAAGTTTTTAACGTAATAAGGGCCACTGTCTAATTCCATTTATATAAGAGGGCGCTGGAAGGTGAGGCGTTACAAGATATTGGCCGCGGCCCACCCAATTAGACAACTTGCAAAAGCCATGAACAATGACACCACGACAAGGGCATAAAACATAGCCACATCACCAACTCTCCACCTCTGGGCACTACAACTTAGGGGCTTATTGATATAACCAATACTAGCACTGTAGCCACGGAAGGTTTAAGGGTAAGGCCATTGCCTGGGATCAAACACGTTGCGATCATCTTTTAACATCAGCCACTGCTTGGGGTCAAATAGGCCACGGCCATCATCTAAACATTAGTCACTGCTTGGGTTTAAATAGGTCGCGACCATCATTTGGGATCCAACCACTAACTGGGTCGAAATAGGCCATGGCCATCTCCGCTACCCCTAGTCACTTGACATCAGTCCTATTTCTAGAAGGATTCCTTACTCACCTCACTTATCCACATGTCACATGTTTCATGCACGTGACACCACCTTTATGACTTATGTAAATAAAATTGATCACCTTATTATTTTAGGGAAGGAAATACTTGGCGAAGCCCTGCCAAATTCTCTACCCTCCCTCTCTCTAAAAGTCACCACACATGGGGGCTTACCCCTGCTGCAGCGATACCAGATCATACTCTATAGGTCGCATCCTAGGCTACCCAACTTAGTTGTATTCATGTATTCTCCTATCTTATGTCTCTTTTACACCCCTAGTGGTACTTTAAGAAACAAAGACGTAGTCTCATTTTTATAGTCGAACCACTTTATATCTCGTGGTTATCGCCTTTTACTTGCCTTATTTCTATTGTATACTTGATATGATGGTTGAGAATGACATATGTCTAATTTATCGCGCCATCACTATTGACAAGTCAGCCTGCTGAATGAGATGCATATGATCCCTCATGTACCTCCCTTATAGAATTCAGCACTTCTTAAGAATTTATGCACTGCAGTAATGGGAGTATAAAGCCCCTTTTTAACTAAATTCTTCATTTAATAGATATTGAGTTGCCTTATAGAGTAGCCTTTATGCTTCTTTTTAATCGATTGGTACCTCACAAGTCTCTAGATATGACCTGATCGGATCCTTCTAAGATGAACCCATGTTCAACTCCATCACATGTACACATTCTTCACCAATGATTCATTTCACCAGTATTTCCACGGGAACAGTTTTTCTCTTTTCAGACCTAGTAACAGATGCTAGACCAGCAAGTGCATCTTCTTAGGCATTATCTGTCCTTAAAATTATGACCATTAAACAACTGTGAATCTTGGGAGAAGCCTTTTCACTTTTTCCATGTATTTTGACATCTTCTCTTTTCTTGCCTCATAAATACTGAGCACCTGGTTGACCACTAGTTAGGAATCACTATAGGCTGCTAATTACTCGGATCCAAGGGAAGATGTCAAGCCTAAACCTACTACTAAGGCTTCATACTTTTCTTCATTGTTTGAGGATTTGAAGTTTAATTTGAGGTTGTATTATATGTCATCCCCATCAGGTGTTGAAATAATCAATCCTGCCCTTCTTCAGCTGGTGCGTGATGAACTATCCCCGTATATTTGCCAAATTGAGGGCTTATTCTCAAAACTTCCTTTCATGAAAGCACCATTTAAAAAAAAATATTCATTTGTTTACACACCCCATCCTAGGACCCCCTTAAGTACCTATTTATATCCATAACACTCACTTGTTCACCATAAATACTAGGTCATACTCCGAGTA
Organism: Sambucus nigra; assembly: GCA_949130495.1. Taxonomy (NCBI): domain Eukaryota; kingdom Viridiplantae; phylum Streptophyta; class Magnoliopsida; order Dipsacales; family Adoxaceae; genus Sambucus; species Sambucus nigra. The sequence continues at coordinate 359,996,430 of OX422217.1, read as the reverse complement.
CCGATCTAGAATCCACCAAGCGCTCTCGATCCCCGTTTGACTACCCGTTAACTCTCCATCATGTGTCAAGCTCAATAAATCTTCAAAGGGCTTTGAATCCTCTTTCTAATGGTTCATCCCATGCGTGAATCAACCGTACTGTTTGGATGAACGATCCGTTTCACTCTGAGCACTACTTTAGAAGCCCCCAATATCAGACTTGAATTTATGTTTGTAACAGTATATTATTAGCAGCTAGTGTAACAGTAATAGAAGAAGAGAAATGAATTTTGATATTTTTCTTTTCACACGTTAAATGCCAAGCTACATATCTATTTTATAGTACATCAGTTCCTAGTTTCTAGGAGCAATAGAAATAGATATTTAAAGTTTGAACTTGCGGTTGAATACAAATGTGAGCTGAGACTAGTTCCACATATATGCAGTTTGTTACGAAACTGTTATTGACTTGGTTAACATGCCCCCGCAAGTTGATGGTGAGCATGATCAAAGCATCAACTTTTCTCTTGTAAATTTAAATTTGGTAGATTAGAGTCCTTTAGTGAAGATGTCGGCAAGCTGATCATCCATAGAAATAAAGTGAACTTGAAGAGATTTCTTTACAACTTGATCACGAACAAAATGAAAGTCAATCTCAACATGTTTGGTGTGTGCATGAAAGACTGGGTTTGACGAAAGGTAGGTTGCACCAATATTGTCACACCAAATGATGGGAGGTTTTTGGGGAAGGAGATTTAGCTCAATTAATAATGATTTGAGCCAAATTAATTTAGCGGAGACATAGACAAGAGCTTTGTATTCGACTTCGGTGGATGACTGAGAAACAATTTTTTGCTTTTTGGATTGCCAAGAGATAAGATTATTGCCAAGAAAAATAGTGAACCCACCCGTGGATTTACGATCATCAATACAACCAGCCCAATCAGAATCAGTGAAGGCTTGTAAATGAAGAGATGATGATTTATTGAGTTGGAGACCTTGTGAGGACGTGTTTTTGAGATAACGAATTCATTTAACAAAAGACCAATGGGAGTAAATGGGAGAATGCATGAATTGACAAGATTTATTGACGGCAAATGAGATGTTGGGTAGGGTGAGAGTGCGGTATTATAGAGGACCAACCACTTATCTATAAGGAGTAGGATCGGATAAGGGTGTTCCATCATTGAGTGATAGTTTGAGATTGAAGGGAAATGGGGTATTAAGAGGTTTAGAGTTGGATATTCCATGATGAGAAAGAAGATCAAGAATGTACCATTGTTGAGAGAGTAAGAGCCCGACAGGAGTGGGAATAGTTTCAATGCCAAGAAAGTAGTGTAGGGAACCAAGATTTTTAAGAGAAAATTCACGAATAATGGTCGTGATGAGTGATTGGATGAGAGAAGGATTATCACTGGTAATGATGATATCGTCGACATAAATAAGGAGATATATAATAAAAGAATTGGAGTGGTAGATAAAAAGAGAGGAATCGATTTTGGAACCGATAAAATGTTGAGTGGTGAGCGCGTGGCGTTTATTTGAGACCATAAAGAGACCGGTGAAGTTGACAAACATGAGAGGGTTTGGTTGGGTCTTGGAAGCCAGGAGGTTGTTCCATAAAAATAGTTTCATTGAGGAAGCCATGTAGAAAGGCATTATTGACATCGAGTTGAGAAATAGGCTAACCATTAGACACGGCAATAGACAGAATAGTGAGAACGGTGGTTTCCTTCACAAAAGGACTAATGGTTTCGTTGAAGCCAAGTCCATATTCTTGACGAAATCCTTTATCAACCAAGCGGGATTTGTAGCGTTCAATAGTACCATCCGCTTTTCTTTTGATGCGATAAACCTATTTACAACCAATGACATTCATATAAGGAGAATGAGGGATGAGTGTCCATGTATTATTTTGAATAAGAGCATTAATTTCAGTATTCGTTGCATTACGCCACTGAGGGTCTTTGTTGGCGGAGGTGAAACATGACGGTTCTAGGGGCTGGACAGATACAGAGTGAGCAGTAGGTGGATGTTTGAGGGTGGAGATCGTTCGGGAACGATGTTGCATGTGATGAGAAGGTAGTTTGAGTGCTACAGTGCCTATATAAATTTCAAGAGAAATGCCACTGGGATTAGATAATGGAGGTGGTGGGACAGATTGGTTGAGAGGAACTGCAGCAGGTGTGTGCGACTGAGGTAAAGATATTGGGGACTAAATAGAAGCAGTTTATGGGGAGCTGTACATGGGAGATGTAGAAGCATGTTTGTGTGGAGTGGAGGCCATGGAGGAAGGCGTTATGGAGGGAGTAGGATGCATAAGGTTGGTGGCAGGTGTAGTTGACAGGTTACATGAAATATGAGCATGAGGTAATGTTTGTGAATTAGAGACGGGTAGTGAAATGGGTGAGGAAGGTAAATTCGATAACACAGTGGTGAGGAAACCCCATGGAGTGGAGGTGGGCATAATAGTGGGTGAGGGAGGTAAATTTGGCTGTGCGAACGAAAAGACAGATTCCTCAAATAGAACATGGCGGGCAGTGTAAATACGACCAGATGGAATGTGTAAGCACCTATAGCCGGAATGATTGAGGATATAACTAAGAAATACACAAGGTTGGGAGCGATAATCCATTTTGTGAGAATTGTAAGGACGAAGGTAGGGAAAACAAAGGCAAACAAATTTTGTTAATAAGTGATAATTTGGGTTGGTGGCGAGAAGGCATTGAAGCGGTAAAAGATTAGAGAGTGTGCAAGTGGGTAAACGGTTAATAAGGAAGACCGCGGATTCAAAAGCAAAATGCCAATATTTTTGGAGAATGGAGGCGTGAGCTATTAAGGTAAGTCCAGTTTCAATAATATGATAATGGCGGCATTCAACAAAGCCAACTTGTTCATGTGTATGTGGACAAGAATAGCGATGTTGAATTCCACAATTTCGAAAAAAAAGTGTCCAATTTGCGAAACTCACCCCCAATCCATTTTAATATTTTTTATTTTAGTGTTAAATTTTCGTTCAACCAATTTCTGAAAATTAATAAAAATATTATGCACATCAAATGCAAATCATAGGAAAGAACCAAATAAAATTCGAATAATGATCAACAAAGATGACGAAGTATTTATGACCATTACAAGACATCGTAGGGGAGGGACCCCAAACATCAGTAAAAATTAAATGTAGAGCAGAGGTAGATGACATGATACGAGTGTTAGAGACATTCTGGATGATTTGCCCATTTGACACGCAACGCACATGTGCTTTGGTTGAAATGAGGTGGCTGGAAGTTGATGATAATTGATGATTTAATGAAGGACTTGATGATGAGCATGCCCAAGCCAATGGTGCCAATATTCTGATGATGCTTTGACAGTATGATAAGCTTGTGGAGAGGGTTGAGAATTTTAAGATGATAGGGTATAAAGGACATTACTACTGGTGCCGGATAGGAGCAGGGTATTGGTACGACAATCCTTCACAACACAAAAATTAGGGTGAAATTAAAAAAAATACATCATTATCACGATTAAATAGAAGAGATTTAGATAAATAAGGAACATATAAGACATTATTGAGATTGAGAGGAGAATTAAAAAGAGGAATGGAGCATGTACCAACATGTGAGATGGTGAGACCCTTACAATTTCCAATGTGAAGTGTATCATTACCATTGTATTCAGTGGGATTGGATACGGTAGAAAAATCTAGTGTGATATGATGGGTGGGACCGGTGTCAGGTAACCAAGATGTTATGTGTGAGAGAGGAGTGGGAAGTAGGCCGGGTTGAGAAGAAGGAGAGTAGGTAAAGTTGGCCGTAGGATAAGTAGGTGTGGGAGTAAATCGAATGGGGCATGTAGTAGCAGTGTGGCTAGGAGCATAACATAATTGGCAACGTGGACGGTAGTCATTATAAGCGTTTGGGTGGAGAAAGGAAGAGAAACGACCATGACCACGGGAATGACACCCTCTAGAGGAAGTAGAATAGTGGTAAGGTGGGTGAGGGGAAGTAGGCATTTGATTGGTGGTGGTGAGATGAGCTGTGGGTGGATGTGTATTAGTGGAGGAAGATGAGTTAATAGTGAGAGACGACAGTTTATCATCATGAATGAATTCATGACTAAGTAGTATCGAATGAAGTTCGAATAATGTTTTCGGTTTTGAGCAGGTAGTAAGAGAGGTAATGTGGTCCTTAAAATCTGAGCGGAGACCTTTGAATACATGAATGTTGAATTCTTCCTAGGAAAGTGGGTGTCCTGTTGCGCTGAGTTCATTCGAAATAGATTTGGCTCGAAGAAAGGTTGATTCCTATTCATCTCCTTGAGTGAGACGATGTAGATGTAAATGAAAATTCAGAATGCGGGTATCAGAAGGGGAGGCTAGAGCATCAACTAAGGTTTTCCATACCTGGTGAGAGGTTTATAGCCCAACCACAAGTGGGATCATTTCGAGAGAGATAGAGCATATAAGCATGCTTACTATTAATTTATCTTGTTGAGTCCATGTAGCAGCAATGGTTGGGTCAGTGAGAAAAAGATATGTTCCATCAACGTATTGAAAATGATTTTGTCCATATAAGAAGGGTTCCATTTGTGTTTTCCAGTGTAGGTAGTTTGTGTTGGTAAGTTTTAGAGAAACAAAGTGATTGGAGTTGGTAAGGTTAATTGGTGATGGAACAGAAGAGATTTCAGTGGCAGAATTTGGAGAGAGGTTGGATTCGGCGTTGGCCATTTGCTGCTCTGATACCATATCAGACTTGAGTTTATGTTTGTAACAGCTTATTATTAGCAGCTAGTGTAACAGTAATAGAAGAAGAGAAATGAGTTTTGATATTTTTCTTTTTGCACGTTAAATGCCAAGCTACAGGTCTATTTTATAGTACACCTGTTCCTAGTTTCTAGGAGGGATAGAAACATATATTTTAAGTTTGAACTTGCGGTTGAATACAAATGTGAGCTGAGACTAGTTCCACATATATGCAGTTTGTTATGGAACTGTTATTAACTTGGTTAACACCCAAGAATTCTCGGGCCCTGTTTAATTTTCGTAAACTCTCTAACTTAATTGAATATAAATTATTCATCTAAGGGATCTAAATCCCCTTTCCAATGGTTCATCATGTGCACGAATCGGCCTTACGATTTAGAAGAATGATTTGTTTCACTCTAAAGGGTCGCTTCTAGGCCCCGTATGAACTTGGTCAACTCTCTAAATCGAGCAAAACTCAATGAAATCCTGAAAATTAGTGAATTTCCTTTCCAACGGTCTGCCCCATTCTTGAATTGGCCTGACAGTCTAGACAAATGATCTATTTTACTCCGAAAACCTCCCATCTAGAGACCATCAGGCGCTTTCGAGCCCCGTTGGATTTTGGTCAGCTCCCGTACCCGAGAGTGGCTTAATTGATTCTTAAGGGTCACTGAATACTCTTTCGAATGGTCCACCTTGTGTGTGATTCATACTTACGGTTTGCATTTTATGCCTATTTTTCTGAAAAAACTGTTCTGAACTACTTATAGGAACCTTAGGAACCCTATCTATCGACAAGGTATTCTTTTCCTTACTCAGTAAGGCAAGCACACTGCTGATAGGCAGGTCAATCCCTATGCCAATCGATAACCCCCCTTGACACTATAAATGGGGACATGACCTGGCATTGAAAAGAACAGAAAAGACTCCTCTCAAAAATTCAGAAAACATTCTTCTCAAATTTAGAGCTTTTTACTTCCCAAAAAACCCATCTTCCCACATTTCCTTCCATCATTTTCTTACTTCACTTGGTAATCTACCCCACCTCTTCATATCACTTCCATACGATTTCAATATCATCATATTAGCATATCAAAATCGTCATCAAGTATTCATAAGGATGTCTACTTCTCCATCCCTTTATCCATCTTTTCCCTTTTAGTGTTATCTATCTTAATTCCACTTTTATACTTTTGATTCATTACATCACATCCAGTAACCCCTACTCTTCATTATTAGTATTGCACATAATTTATTTTCATAAAAACCCCTGAAAGAAGAAAAAGGTTGTTCATCTATAAATTCCAAAAGAGGGATTTTCATTTCATACTTAATCCCTGAACCTTCGAATTACTTGGTTTGGGAAGCATCAATTTGACTTTGATGATGTTCTCTCGAGGTGACAACGTTCTTTTTCCTGTTTTGAGCAAAACAAGTTGGCCACTCAATATTTTTATATTATTTCCCCCACTCGATGACAATCGACACCCATATTCGCGTGCGCCATAGGGAATAGGAACCTGGGGATGGACAATAGTGGCGAATCTGTTGGGTACTTGTTTTTAAGAATACTAGACTCTATTTTTACATGTGTTTTATTATTTACTCTCCTATTTTTCAACATGTGTACATAAGCTCCCACTTTTCTATTATCTTTACATATTTACTTACTTTTTTTATACCTACATCATGCTTATCCTTACCATGCTCTCTTCTGGAGTATATATCACTTTTCACTAACTTGTACATGCTCACTTAACACACTTTCACTTGTATATAGTTCCACCTCTACTCACATGCTCCATAAACCACTTGTAGATTATCTATTCTTTGCTTCACTAGCACACACCCACACTTCTCTCACTTGTATATATCTCAATGATCACTTACACATCGTACACACCACTTATAAATAATCCATACTTAGGCTCACTCACACACTTGTATATGTTCACATAATCACTCACACTACTCCCATGTCACTCTCTCACCTTACACATCTCACCCTCTTATTCACATGATTCTTATCACCATGTTTACTACATTCTTCATGATCCATTCTAGATTTACTTTTCATGATATTTGTGCATTTTCCCTCATAGTAGTAGTACTTCCCTTAATTAGCATGCGAATAAAAAACTCTCTCCATAAGATACTAATTGATACTCATGCATTTTTGCACACTACATCACCAGAACATGGCAATATAGACCAAAATTTTGTCCCATACTGGGGGCTCACTTCGTGATGGGTGCCAACTTCACTGAGGCATGATTGACCTAAGTGATATGATTCTCACATTTCATTGGCCTCGTACATTCGACGTATATAGAACGGCTCCCTCGCATTATACCGCGTAACTGAACTCATGACGGGAGGTATATAGCAGGGAACTCGTTCAGTTATATGGAGTATATCGAATTCACTCTCATACGTGTTGTCCCCACGAGTTATATCATGAGGAAATTCATGTAGACTCATGTATATTAAATGTCTTCTCCACATATACGGATGAATGATTGCCCTTATAGGCAAGAGGTTTATCGTAAAAGTCATGCCAATAGGGGATATCCTTCCACTAACCCAACAAGTTCATAAACCTCATATAGGCAACAACCTTAGCTCACTCATAATTAGTTTACCAGTTACCATGCAAAACTTGTCAAAGTTCCGGGTCGACGTACCACCCGAATTTTTGCACTATTTCACTCTTTTTTAAAATAGGGCCATGTCCGTGAGCCTGTAACCAAGTCAAATCATGTCTTATACTTTAAACCCTATTTCTCCTCAGGCTCGGGTCCTTATGGAATTTTTCTTGCATTTAGGCAAATCTAATACAAGAGAAAACCTAATGATAACAATCATGTTGAGATTTATCCCACTTTTCTCCTTTTTCCAAAACACCAAAAATACTTTTTCTAAAAATTACCCCTTTTCCATCCAGAAATAAACATAAATCATTTTCCCTCTCAAGTCGATCGCATACCCAACTTTGGCCTGGCTCCCTATTGGCTCCGATCTTTCATAAAATCTCCCTAAAGCTCCACTGCTTCTTCTTCTACTTCAACCAAATTTAGGATTTACATTCACAAGCTCTTCATGGAGAATACAGACCAACCACCAAATGGCCAGCTAGATCTGATGTCTATCCTAGACCAACTCAACGCCAAGATTTATAAATTTCAAACTGATGCCCAAGATATGCAGTGACATCAAACCCAGACTCTTAAAGCTCATGAACCTGAGATCCTCTTTCCTCATGTTATGGTTACACCCTTCCTCGAGCCTGTTTGGATCTTAATGGAATATCCATATTTCCCGTTCCCCACCTACAAACAGGTTGCCACCTACTCAACCACTGATTCCAAACATCGCTTTGCTAGAGGCTAATTCGCCAGTACTCATGGACCCTAAATTCTAAGAACTAAACTAGGTCAAGGAATACTTTAAGCAGTTATCGAAGAAGTCTGACCAAGTTAAAATTTCTAAGAACTACATGAATTACACCCACATGCCTCCTTACCCTAAGGCCAGATTTCCAAAAAAGTTCAAAATGCTGGACATCGAGAAGTTCGGGGGCAAAGGGACCCTAATAGTGAAACTACAAAGCTATAACTAAGACATGACCCTTCTTGGTGCCTTCGAGGAGATAATGTCCCATATATTTCAGCATACTTTGAAAAAAAATGCCCTTCAATGGTTCTTGTCTCTCAAAGAATCCAAAATCCAGAGTTAGGAAGATGTGGCTTGGGAATTCATGTCTCAGTACAAGTAAAATGAAGAGTTAGAGTTCATGTGCAGAGACCTAGAGATGCTAAAAAAAATCCTGGAGAGTGGAAGGTGTATAGAGAAAGCCACCAATATGACCAATAGGCCCTCGAAAGAAGAACAAGTGAGCATTGTGAAGAAGAATTTCTTACCTTATATCCAGGCATCCATGGGAAAATAGTATTATCCGCACATACAAGCCCTACGAGAATCTGGTGTAAAAATCGAAAAAGGTATTACCAAAGTGGAGTCGGAAACAAATAAGGTGACCGAATAGTTTACCCCCCAAAGATATGAGAAGCCCACTAATTTCGTAGTCTTAACCATCAACAACATATAACAACTTTCTATCTCTTGAGAACCATAAAGTTGCCTTAATCCCACCAGAATAGAGTAAATCGAACTCCATGCTCCCCATTCAAAAGTATGTCAGGCCTTGATAGCCCAAAATATTCAAACCCTTGGAACCTCAAACATTACTAAAACCACTCCCTAAAATATTTAAACACGATGCCCGTTATGACTTTCACCATGTCGCTGGCCACACCATCGACTAGTGCTTTCACCTAAAAAATGTGATCCAAGGCCTGATAGACTGGGGTACCATCGCCCTTGCATCTAATACCAAGCTCAATATAACTCACAACGCTCTTCCAGCACATAGAAGTGGAAAAAATTCCATCTTCTTGAAAATCAACATTGAGTTTGACCCTTATACCCAAATTATGCCTATCAAAGCTCCCACCATCCCCACAGTCTCATCCAAACCTCTCAAGGTCAGCCCATCCTTTCTTCAACATTCCACATGCTTTGCTGACCAAGATCTATCACTCCTTATCATAGCCTTTATTCCCATTCACATCCGATCAAAAAGGGGAGGAATGGAACAACCTGATGTGTTAGACCACCTCTAGAAGTTTGGACTAAAATTGCCCTTAGAAATGTCAATCAACTACCAAAAATTCCGTGGCCTGTTCATGCAAGCTCAGAAGTAGGATAAAAAATCAAATGAGTGGGTAGTACCCATCGAGGTAATCATTCTAGATGATGTTGTGTAGATCATGGCCTATGTGTTTCACAAGATGGGGGAAATATGCAACATTCTGAGCTGCTCACTGCTTTGAAACTTCAGGGATGGTTGGTACCTTCACTTTGGTATTTACCCACTAAGTGGGAAAACTTATATGATAATACGTTTATTACTCTTGGTAGGAGGACGTCATTTCCACCTAATGGGGCGATGACTTTGATAGCTCAGATGATGAACCAAATCATAAAGAAGCCAATTCAGTTGCCAATTTGTGTGGAATGATCTTTTTTAAGGATTTACTAGAGGGAAATTATTAAATTATACATTCAATCCAAGGTAGATGAATCCATATGGATCTTATTCTTGCCCTCCTCTGTGAACCACATGACCAGATCAAGGCAGTACTATAAAGATTTGATTCCTTACTGAACTGAAGTAGACAAAGAGAAGGGAGTTACCGAAGAGCTCCTAATGTTAGAAATGACCATTGAAGAAAGAAATGTCCTCGATCAGCTCGAGAAAACCCAAGCCAACATAACCTTATGGGGACACTTCATGTCCTCTCAGATGCACCGGAATGCATTGATAAAGGTCCTACCGGACCCATATTATCTCCCTCTACTACTCCCAAAGAAGCTGTGAATATAGTTTGATCCTTAACCTCTACCAGACTCCTCTTTTTTTCCAAAGAAGAAATCCTAAAATTTATCCCTGATCAGAACTATGCTTTCAACATCTTCGTCAAAGTCTTGGGGAAGATGGTCCCACTATCACTTTTTGACAATAGATTTGTTCTCAATATCTGTCCACTCAGAACCTTCAACTTCTTGGGATTAAAAGTTAGTGATCTCACTCCTACATCTTCCTCAGTGCAGGTCTTTGATAACACTCGCCGAGAAGTAATGGGTTCCATAAAACTAACACAAGGGGTCGGCCCTATCAATTAATTAACGGAATTTTAAGACATCGACATATCGACTTGATTCAACCTACTCCTTGGTCACTCTTGGCTCCACAACATCTGAGGAGTATCCTCTTCTCCCCATCAAAAAATAAAGTTATTTGCCAAAGGTCAATTCATCACCATTTTGGGGGATTGCAACAATTTAGACAGTGCCAATGCCAGCAATCCAATATTGGAGATTCAACATAAGACTAATGACATGCTCCTCTTTAGTTTCAAAATTTATTCACTCCCCATCCCGATAGTATATAACTTATAAGACCTAGTATGTCCAATGCATAGCCCTCACGGCAACATCAATGTAATTCAGATGTTTAAGACTATGCACTTCATATCTAGAATGGGGCTAGCGTGATGTCAACAAGGAATAATTGAGAACGTAATCCTAAAATAAGCCTTTCTCCCATGTGGCTTTGGCTACCAACCTTCAACCATTGAAATCAAAGAACTCCACCAACCGTGACCAAAGAGAAGCCTAAAAGATGAAAAGACTGTTTTGGGGACTCGCTGAAGGAAATATTTATCAAGAAGGGTGAATACTTCCCCTTCTATGGATTCTCTTAACCATGGTATGATCCTGTTGACAAGAAGATGAAACTGGGGATGGATATTTTCTTTTAAGACAACAACACTTGGGACGAACACATGAAACATGAAGTGGAACCTTCGATCGAGCAAACCATGATAATTACTAAAAACTCTGAGAAAAGTACTTTAACTTGCATACACGGGGGCTGAATCTCTACAGGATCCCCCTGGATGGTGCGTTGTTAAATGCATCCGCTCAGGTCACAATAACTTATATGCCTCTACTAAACTAGCACTCCATCCCAGTCCTGCCTGCTCAAGTTTAGTCTAACCATACTAGTTATCCTATTTAAATCTCTGCACCTATTTTTGTTTCTCTTTTTCTTGATATAAATATAACCGAGACCTCTTTTGATGAGGTTCGCAATGTTGTTTTCCCTAAAAATGAAATAAATGAGGATTTTGAGTATCTTGTTGTGTCTTACATTAATTGTATTGATTCTAATCAAACTTCTGATGATGATGATTTTGTAAATGAACAATTCTTAACTGATATTAATAAGGAAAATAATAAACAACATAACCACGTTCAAACTAAGGATGATGAGACTGTCATTATTAATCTAAGTTCTAGTAGCCACCAGCATAAGATTAGGATAGGGTCCACCTATAACAAGTATGAGCATAGGCAATTTGAAGAGATGCTGGAAGAATTTATGAACGAATTTACATTGTCCTATGATGACATGCCTGGCATTAACTCAGAAATCACTCGACACAAGATCCCAACATTCTCAAAATCCAAACTCGTCAAGAAAAAATTGAGAAAGCTCCAAACTAAATGAACCCTTAAAATAAAAGAGGATGTAGTCAAACAGTTAAAGGATTCGCATAGTCGAATACCCTACATGGCTTGCCAACATCATTATCATTCCAAAATCGGGAGGAAAAGTTCGCATGTGCGTTGACTATCAAGATTTGAACAAAGCATCCCCGAAAGATGATTACTCATTGCCAAACATCGACATGATCGTGGATAATACGTCCAACCATGCCCTCAAATCATTTGTCAACAAAATTATCGGTTATAACCAGATCAAGATGCAACCTAATCATCAAGAGAAAACTACCTTCATGACCCTATGGGGAACCTTCTACTACACCGTCATTCCATTTGGGCCCAAAAATTTTGGGGCAACCTACCAAAGTGATACCACAGCCATCCTACATGACCTTATTCCCAAAGAATTTAACGTTTTTGTTGAAGACATGATCATCAAGTCCAAGACTTGGGAAGGTCACACTCCTTCCCTCCGGAAGTTCTTCAAGCAATTGCGATAAAACCAGATGCATTTTAACCTTAAAAAATGTGTTTTTGAGGTCACTAAAGGGAAATTTTTGGGGTTCATGGTCAGCAAAAAAGGAATTAAAATGGACCTCGCCAAACTGAAAGCCAGACTCTAGATACCACCACCTCGAACGGATAATGAAGTTTGAGGATTCCTGGGTAAGTCTTAATAGATCAATCGGTTAGTTAGGAAAATAACCTCTATCTTCGCACACATTTTCAAACTTCTCCAACAAAATTCAACCAAAGTCTGGAATGAAGCCTGAAAAGAAGCGTTCGACCATATCAAGCGATACCTCACTCAACCTCCGGTGCTCATGCCTCTGCAGCCAGGTCTCCCCCTCCTCATGTAGTTAACCGTCACTGATACCATAGAAGGATCTTTGTTATCCCAATACATTGAAGAATCCCACAAGCAAAAATCCATCTACTATACTAGTCAAAAACTCGTTGGGTACGAAGTTAATTACAGTGCTTTCGATAAAGTGTGTGTCGTCTTAGTCTGGGTCATATAAAAACTATGATATACATCCTTGCCTTTCCCATCAAACTAGTATCACAAATGGATCCCCTGAAATACCTACTAGATATACCCTCTCTGTCAAGTCTAATGGCCCGTTAGTTGACGTTATTAGTTGAGTTTGACATTATGTACGTCACACAAAAATCCATGAAAGGGGGCATCGCCCATTACCTTGTCTATTATCCTATGGCAGGAACCGATATTTGGGTCTCTAAATTCTCAAATGAAGACATTCTCTGCACCTCTTAAGAGGATCTCAAATGACAGATGTCCTTTTATGGAGTTGCCAACACAAAAGGGTATAACATTGGAATACTCATTATCTCCCCTGGTGACTCCTATACCCCCATTGCCATTAAGCTGAACTTCCCTTGCACCAACAACATGCACTATAGGCCTTAAGATATTCCTTTAAAATGTATGAATCACCTAGACATCTATGGGGACTCTACCCTCATTGTAGAACAAATCTTCAGAAATGGAAAGCCAAAGATGAGAAGCTTTTACCCTTCCACACCCACCTAGAAGAGCTCGCCTCCTACTTTAAAGATGTAACCTTCCATTACCATCCTCGCTCAAAGAATAGTCTAGCTGACGCCCTAGTAACCTTGGCCTCCTTAGTCGATATGCCTGAGGGAATAATAATGGACCCTTTCTTGGTTCAGAAACAGGCTATGCTCACCCACTGTTACCACATTGAGCTCGTCACTAAAGAAGGCTTCGACATGACTGGGTTATGGTACTATGATATTCGGGACCTCCTAAAAAACATGGTCGGTATCCTTAGGATGTGGATAAGAAATATCGTGCGACCTTTCGCAAACTGTTTGCCCGATACATCATCTGTGATAAAGAACTTTTCAAGAGAAACTTTGATAGAGCCCATTTACATTGAATAGTAGGGGATGATATTAAAGTAATGATGCAGAATATCAACAGCGGGGAGTGAGGGGCCCACGTGAACAGCCATATGCTTGCTAAGAAGATCATCTGTCAAGGGTACTATTGGACCACAATGGTTCAAGACTGCACTGACTATGTTTGAAAATGCCTCAAGTGCTAACAGGTATAATCTTCAATACTTACCTCCGTGAGAATTTTATAACATGACCTCTCCCTAGCCTTTCTCCAGTTGGGTCATAGACATCATAGGTAAGGTCACTCACAAAGTTTCTAATGGTCATGAGTTCATCCTCGTCACCATTGACTACTTCAATAAATGGGTCGAAGTCGAGTCATAAACAGTATTAAATGTAAAGAAAGTGGCCAAGTTTATTAAAATGAATACCATTAGCCACTATGGGGTTCCCCATGAGTTAGTATTCGTTAATAGGCTCCACTTCGAAGCCTAGGTCACCAAACTGATCGACAAGTATGGAATTCAGAGACGCAAGTGTTCTCCTTACCGATCCCAAACCAATTACATTGTTGAAACTCCCAATAAAAGCATCAAAACCATCATCAACACGATGATCGAATGATAAAGAAACTGGGCCGATCGAATCACATATGCCCTCGAGGGCTACCATACCTCTATCATAACACCTAGCATGGCTACCCCTTATTCTCTAGTATATGGCATGGAAGTGATTATCCCCGTTAAGCTAGAAATACCCTCCCTCCAGGTCATGCTCGAAAGTAAAGTCAATGAAAAAGACTGACATCAGAGCCGTTATGATGAACTATGACTCTTGGATTAAAAGAGAATTAAGGCTCTGTACCACATACAAGGGTACCATCACCAAATAGCACGATCATTCAACCAAAAAGTCAAAGACTACGGCGACCAAGAAGGAAACGTTGCTCTCAAAGAAATTGTGAAACCTATTTGGGACCCCAGAGGGAAGTTCAAACCTAATTAGAGCGGCCCCTACATCATGAAGAAAATCATGTCATGCGGCGCCGCTATGCTCATAGACCTCGATGGAGAGGACATGGCGTGCCCAGTCAATCTGGACCGTCTCAAAAAATTCTACCCTTAATCTAAATTCTCAATGAGATATGACTCTTCTCATCCTCACTTCTACTCCAAGAAAACTCTTATTCGTTTTCCCTACCCTTAACTACGTGAGACCTGATCCTCTCAAAACAATTCTTTTCAAAATGAAACTTGTGAAATTTTTAAAACTCTCAGAGGTATGTAGTTTGCCCATACAACACATGAGTGCGGTCCTTTCTTTGTAATAAAATGCTATTCTTATCTAAACCCAGAGAATGGTGGTCTATCTCATCATTTACCATAAAAAAGGATTATGTATGCCTTAGCGATTGGTATAGATAATTCAAATGCAAAACTCATCAAAAAGGACAACAAAATATGATCAAAATTATTTTTATTTCAAGTCAACAAATACAGTTGTTACATGAAGTATCAGTAGAGGAAGTCAAATAGACCCCCCTTCTAACCTAAAATTAACTTACCCAGTTCCTATTAAATAACCAGCTTTATAGAAAAATCCTGAAACATCTTAAAATACCAACATATACCACTCCAAATACAAATTCCCCAGCATCACAAAACACTGCCCTCAACTGCTATACGGCCCTGCCTCACCCATCATTAACCGCTTTCGGAGCTCCCCAACCCTCCCACTCTCAATTAATATCACACATGTGCTCCATGAAGTGGTATACCTTAACAACCTTTTCCAAAACCATAATCCCCTCCTCCATGGTGTCGAAAGCAATAAGCCACCTTTGGCCATTTTTTGCTTCTAAAATCTTTTCCACTACTTGCTTCCACAACCATTTCATATAATCCCCAGACATATGAAAAACCCCTCTAAAAGATTATGACAGATGGGTAGATAGTCAGTGGCACTATCGCAAGGGTCTCAGTATCATCCATAAATATTCAGTCAAATCCTCTACCGGGAAAAAGTTAGTTACAAGAGGAAGCATTATCTACTCCCACCCCACTTGGTATAAAAGTTTCCAAGGAAAATAGAAGGAAGCCTGCCGAAGGCTAACCAACTGCACATAGTGATATTATCTCAGTTATAAAATAGTATACAGGTTCCCCCACCATGGAACAGACGAATAAAGACATCAAGTTTCATTTTCCATGAAACGGTTAACCTGGTTCTCTATTGAAGGGCCAAAACTGAAGAAAATATCGACAAAGAAATTAGGTACACTTGATAGGGGATACTCAGGAGGGGCCGCTAGGATAAACCTCTCAAAAAACCACATGAACAGCATCACCGGGCTCCTTTATAAAAAGTCAGAATGACTGTCCTTATAAGCATCTAGATTCAATGTGTCCTCTAGCACTACCGTCGAAGGACTACAATGGTAAAGCATCCATGCCACTATCATGGCCACCTGAGGATCAACCATCAGGTCACCCGTCACTAGTAACAACCTAGTAGTTAGGCCCAATGCAATAAGTCCGAAAAAAGCAGCATCAGAGAAGTCCCTCTGGAACATCGAGTTCATAATCGCCAAAGATAATGATATTCCCGCCACGGACCAATGGACGAGCAGCTGAGGGAGAGATATGAAGTAATTCAACCAAAGATAATTGGATAAAATGAGATAAGTCGAGCATAGTTACCGCCACACTCGGTTTAATCCCCCACTTCACTGAAAAATCCTCATAAGTTGGGCAAGCCTCCAAGTCATATATGTAGTAGGTCATCAACCAACTAGTCATAGAATCCAGATAATCATAACTCTTTGTCGTATCCGGGTAAAGAATGTAGGTCTCACCAATCATCGCTGCCACCCTAGAATAATTCGACATCTCCCCCCCCGCCTCATAAACATTTGGGACACCGATGGTGGGATCGCAACATCTTCCTCCACAATCTTCCTGACCACTCTCACCCTCGGGTACCAGACGTACCCAAACTCATGCACCAGTAACCATCGCATCTGGGCGTGCATACCTATAACCTACGTGGCCCGTGAAGGAGCGGCCTAAGGTTAGAAGGTGACCTGCATCCCCAGTAAAGAATCATCATCTGCTAAATAATAAAGATGCCAGAAAAACTCAGAAAAAAGACACCCATCTAGTCGTATAGAGCCCTTCGCACGTCCTTTAGGGACAAACACTGGTTTCAATAGCTGGTTGGACTTCCACCAATGGTACATCTGAAAGAAGTCCCCCAAATCACTATCCTTCAAGGACACCAATGCCATGTTACACCATATCACCTCATATAATCATGATTGCAAGAAGACAAAGATATCAGAAAAATAGTATAAAAGAGTACATTAAAGAAATACAAAAGGAAAATAAAATTAAAGTTACCATCAGAAGGTACGTGGGTCCTATAAAAGTCTATCGCCAGCACCAACTGAACACATCCAGAGAATCATAAAAGGATGCCATGATAAATATCCCCCAATCATACATAGGTACATTTAATATAAGTCATAAATATGGAAAAAAATAGAGATGGAGACGTTGCCTCTCTTCTCCACCATGAATCTTCCAAGAAAAAGAAAAATAAATAGATAGTATATTTTCCTGACATATCACCCGTCCATCACATCAACCCTCCTCTTCAACAGCGTCTCCCTCACCACATAAATCTGAATAACATCCCTCGTCACGATTCTAACCACGTACCCCAGAGCATCCTGCACCCTCTTTGGTGTGACCCTCAGAATACGGTCCCCCATGATCTGATACCTCTCATAATCTAGCCCCGTCAGCTGCTGAATGTTAATAGGAGTGGAGTCATCTCCTCGAAATCAAATAGAACATGTGGGTCATGTACCACCACCTCTCATAAAGAGCACACAACATCATAGTAGACCACGACATCTCATCCAATGCGTCCGCCAATGGGCCAAACTCGAAAAATAACACCATCTAGCAAACTACTATAGGAAGCTTCTCATAAACATCCTTCGCCCTGATGGTCCCCCGAGACTAAATCATCGAAGGAGCTATATCAGTCTACAAAAGAAAAAAATTCAAACCCTTCGTTATCACAAGAATAGAAAAAGAGAAAATGAATTGGTAAAACCAAAGGGGAATACTCGCATAGCCATTTGGTATTTCACCATTGCCCAACGATGGTGCGCAGGCTCGCGCAATAAAATTCGGTCATCAAAAATTGACTTAAATGAATCATAGGCATTCTCATTACCATGCGCAAGTGGCAACACAGACTTCCACACCAAGCATGCCCGATCATCAACGAACAACTACCCGTTGTTACCATCACCAGTAGTGCCTGCTATTTGAAGCCTCAAAGATATAACTTAGGAATGACTTTAGAGAGAAAATAAGTAATTCAATCACTTGAAGTTGTGAAAAATGAAGAGGGACCACCCCCTTTAAAGATTAAGGGACATGTTGATCGGCAACCCTCTGACCATGCCAGCCGACAGTGGTTTTTCCCTTTCCCCAAGGAGCCTAAGAGTATGTGTCATATGTTGATAGGCATCTCCCTACACCTGACAATCAGTAGTCCCCTTTAAATTTTGTCCCAAAAATGCTGAAAAAATCTAAAAATCTCCCAAAAAATTATTGAAAAATACAAAACATTATTTTCCTTAAGGAAATCATCATTTTGGAGAATTAAGTCCCTTACCCACTCTTAAAAATCCCGACTACATCAATGAAACACTTTTATCATCAACATTCTCCATTAAGACCAACGTTGTGCCCTAACTAAGCCTAATATATTTTCCCTAGAAGAAATCGCAATTCAATAGAATTCCAAGAGAAACCAAAAGTTCGCATGTACCAAAATCGTTCATGCTTTCCCCAATAGAGCTATCTCCCTACAAACTAAAACTTTTGGTCCTCAAAATTTACCTCAACTCAACTTTAGGTCCATAAAATTGACCTTATCCCCCAGAATTGATTGTCACAAATCAGGATCCTCAAAATTTACCTCGACCCGTAGAAATTATCGTCATAACTCAAGGTCCCCCAAATTAACCTCAACTCGTAGAATTGATCCTCATAATTTACCTCGATCCATAAAATCAGTCGTTATAACTTTAGACCCTCATAATTGACCTCACCCTGTAGAATCGATCTCTACGACTTTAGGTCCTTAAAATTAACCTCGACCTGCATAATAGATAGTATAACTTTAGGTCCTCAGAATTGACCTCGACCTATGAATCGATCGTTACACCCCTTAGGTCCATAGAATCAACCTTAACACTCCCTGCATCCTCATAATTGACATCGGTCCACATAATTGATTATCGTAACTTTAGGTCTTCATAATTGACCTCAGTCCTCTAAATCACTCACTACATTCCTTAGGTCCGCAGAATTGACCTCGACCCTCTGAATCAATCACCCTTGTCCTTTAGGTCCATAAAATTAGCCTCGATCCTCTTCCCCAGCTTCGATGTGGTGTCTATCATTCAACTACCTTCATTTGTTCTCAGCTTAACCGTCGAGGTGCTGTGTAGACACCCCATCCTAAGATCCCCTATTAATCACCTCCTTGGGTTCCTAACACTCACTCATTCACCATAAACCCTATGTCATACTCCGAGTACCGATCTAGAGGCCACTGGGCTCTCTCGAGCCCTATTTGACTATATGTCAACTCACCAACTTAATTAAATCATAATGAATGTTCAAAGGGCTCTGAATCCCCATTCCAATGGTTTGTCTAGTGCGTGAATTGACTTTATAGTTCGAACGAATGATCCGTTTCACTTCGAGCACTGCTCTCGAAACCATTGAGCGTTCTTGAGCCCCGTTTGATTCTGGTCAACTCTACATCTTGAGAGAAGCTCAATGAATCCTTTAAGGTCTCTGAATCCCCTTTACAATGATTCATCCCCTATGCAAACTGACCCTACAGTTCGAACGAACAATCCTTTTCACTTTAAAGGGTCATTGGGAGCTTTCGAGCCCATTTGATCTTAATCAACTCTTTTAATCAAGAAAATATAAATGAAATCCCAAAGAGCACTAAATTCCCTTTCCAACAGTCCGCCTAATGTGTAAATTGGCCTTACAGTTCGAACGAACGATCCATTTTCCTCAGCAAACCTCTCGTCTAGAGACCTTCTGGCGCATCCAAAACCTATTTGACTTCAGTTAACTCCCAGACCCAGGAGTGGATCATGGATTCTTAAAGGGCACAGAATACCCTTTATAATGGTCCACCTTGTGTACGATTTGTATTTATAATTTGCATTTTATGCCCATTTTTTTTGGAAAAAACTATTCTGAACTGCCTATAAGTACCTTAAGAACGCTTCCTATCAGCGAGGTGTCCTTTTCCTATCCCAAAAAGGCAATAATACTAATGATAGGCAGGTCAAGACCTATGCCAATCGACAGCCCCCTTGACCCTATAAATAGGGGCCATGACATCACCCTGAAGGGAATAGAAGAGACTCCTCTCAGAAAATCAGAAAACATTATTCTCGAATTCAGAGACTTTCCATATCACAAAAAGCCCATCTTCCCTTCCATTGCTTTCTTAATTAACTTCGTAATCCACCCCACCTCTTCATATCCATACCATTTAAAAAATAGCATATTAGCATCCCAAAATCTGCAACAAACATTCATAAAGAGGTATCCTTCTCCATCCCTTTCTCTAGTTTTCCTTTTTAGTGTTATCTATCTTATTTATACTTTTATACTTTTATTTCATTACATCACATCCATTAATCCCTACTCTTTATTAGTAGTATGTCACATAATCTATTTTCATAAAAACCCCAAAAAGAAGAAAAGGAGGGTTCATCTGTAAATTCCAAAAGTGGGATTTCCATTTCATATTATAACTCTTAAAACACATTTTCCTTTCCCATGCATAAGAGAAGTTCCACATTTGAATTTATGAATTGAACCCCACCTCCATGCTATTTTTTTTATCTACATGGACTTTGATACCCCTTGTCTACGTAGGCATCTTGGGCCATCCCGAGATTTGAGTTCTCCCTTTTTCATGTTTATGTGCTTCTTTTATATCTTATAAATATATATATATATATATATATATGTTTTATGATTCTCATTCTCTTATATACTTATGTCTTGCTCGGCGTGCACACTTTCTCTTGCATAGAGATTTGTGATTCGGCAAACACTTACATCATATTTTTTATCAATATTTTTGGGAACACTCCTATAGATGAATTTACTTCGTCCCTTTCATGACGTGAGTTGGGTGATTCCATTCTCCCACAATTCATATTATACACATGTACACACATGTCACGGAGTCTAAAAGGAGGAGATAAAAATTATCCCATGAGAGATCGAGAGGGGGAAATGGGTGCCTAACACTTTCCCATTCTGTAACTTAGTCCCCTAACCTTGGAACTACCTTGATTTTCAAGCATCAGTTTGACTTTGATGAAGTTCTATCGAGGCGATAAAAATATTTTTCCTATTTTGAGAAAAATAGACTAGAGACTCTATCTCTTTACGTTATTCCCCACTTGATGATGGCCAACACCCGTATCCACGTGCACCAAAGGGAATTCAAACCCTTAGTTGGCCACACTTTAACTTGTATTTCTTCTCTGAACTCTTTCGGGTTTTATAATTGGCATAACTGGTTTCTTTCTCTTACACATCCTCTTCTTCATTCACAATCTTTTTTGCTTGACCAAGAGCTTGGTCATTGTCCTCGGAGATACCTTTGCAAGAGCCCAATAAATTTTTCCTAATAGCAATACACTCATTATTTCCATAATAATAATCTTCTCATCATAGTCAATAACTTCTATCTTTTTCGTATTACAATGGGTAATATATTCCCTTGTCATTTAATTTGCCTTTTTGGCAGATGCCTAACAAGTGAGTTACACGTTTGCCTAGTTTAGTACTAAAGAAGAAGTCACTGATAAACATATCTGCCAGTTACTTGAAGTTTGTGATCTACCCTTTAGGAAGCCTATTGTACCAGATCTAAGTCGATCCAGTTAATGTACTGGAAAAGGATCAACAACATATCTCATTAGGAATGGAATATATATCATATGCAACTTGATATCATTCCACGTGCAGCAGTGGGTCAAATTTTCCATCATACTTGGGAGTGATGCTTAGTGGCTTTAATTTATAGGTGTGGGGTAGCTAACAACTGATGCAGTAAATAACGACCCCCCGCATATACCCTCTCTGTAATGTATTTTTGGCCTTGATGAAATCACCCAGTCGATCTTCAATATATTAAATGGACTTCTTCTCTGGTCGGTTATCTTGATTTACTTTGGTTTTGTCTTCTCGATCAAGATCTCTACCCGCTTTTTCATGTTCTCGAATTTAGCCAAACCTCTAACGTTGTGTCTATAATGAACCTAAAAGTTTATATCTCTATTCTCATCCCTCCTTGACCCTTACCTGTATTCCCTTAGATACATGTGTCATGGTTCTTCCATAGGCACTAGTCTGAAGCGATCAAAGGTTGAACCCCTACAGAGTCTTTCAAGGTCACTGAAACAGTCACATGTGAAGCTTTTACCATCCTCGTATCATGTTGATTTGATAGTGGATGTAGCTCCATGCCTATAATTTAAGTCATCTCATCCGGACCCTGTATATCTGGACATGTTCCTTTCATCATTAAACATTGAATCCGAATATGCTTCCTTCGCCTTAGAATCCCAAATCCAACATCTTAGGATTATCCAAAGCTCAATGAGGGTGAGACAGCCTCCTATCTTTGTAAGAGGCTAGGGGAGGCATTTTGTTTCTTCTACCAACATTTCCCTCAGTAGCGGGGGTGATTTTCGGACTTTATTGTTCGGCTTGAATACTATATGCCAATTGCCTCATATTTTCCTGCATAGCCTCTTGACTTCTAACCAGGCTTTGTAAGATACCATATAGATCTCCTATATATAGTGGTTTTTGCGGTGGAACTTCCTTTGTTGTTTTACTACTTTTTGGGTTTTTTGCCTCGGTTACAGAAAATTAAACAAAAATAAAGTACCATAACAAGAAAACATAGTATGGAAATAACATCAATGGAAGTGCGGGTAATTTGGAGGGAAATGTGCATCAAAGTAGTAAAAATGCAAATAAGAAATGGGATTCGAGGAATTTAAGAGAATCGAATGGAAATTGCTAATTAAAAAAATTTTAACCTTGTGAAATTCAACAAAATATGATTGCAATCCGCAATTTCACAAAAACTGGTTATCCTAGAGTTTAAAAAAATAATAATGGTAGAAAACAACAGATATCCAGTCATTTCCCACAAACGACGCGAATGTCGTCCAAAATTAGTACAGGTTTTATCTTAGCTTAATTGCACTAACTATAAATAAATAACATATACGAGATAATAATCATGGAGATGTTAATCTAGAGAAAATAGTAAAAAGAGGAGAGAAAGGGAACAACACCAGGATGTAAGTGGTTCGGCCAAACATAGCCTCTGTCCAAGGTGCAGTGTAGATGAGATTAGATTATTGGGCAATTACCATTGATGAATACATATAAGCTCTCAAGTTCTCTCTAGAATTTGGCAGCATATTAGTAGGAAAAGATATCTCGGATCCCCACCCATGAGGATATGGTGTGCTATTTAGAACTTATTAGACGAGAGAGGGACATGTGTCATGCCTTTATAACACAAGTAGGTACACACTTTACATAAAGGTGAGGGGATAACCATGAGTTTTTTATGCACATATGGGGGAGAATATTTGCATATCTCCCACATGTGTACGTGTTGTAACCGTTATTTGCATCATCGAATCACACAGTTGGTGCTTGCTTTAACGAAGTAAATTAATAGTGTTATTTAGTTGTGAACTAACAATGTCAAATGTATTTTTGGAACTGTCTGGCCGACCTCATAATTGGGGGTCGACTAGATTCATTACTGAGTTGATCTCTCTTGTTATAGCAAGTGGGTCCACGTGTTATCTTCTTATTGTTCCATGAGGTGTCCCATATTTATGGTATAATATCAAGTATATTAAATGAAATTTTATCTTCAATATTAGGTGAAGTAATGTAAGTGCGAAAAAGAGAAACAATGTAGCACAACACCAAGGAGTACAAGAAAAATACACAATGGGTAAAAACCTCGGGCCGATAGAACAAAAAATATAGTATGATAGAGTATTATGAGTATAATACAAATACTTACAATCACACAACCCTATTGCCAACTAGAAACTTCCAAGGAGAGAAGCGACATCTAAAGAATGTTAAACAACCACAACCAGTTTTCGCCTCCGACCAATGTCGTCAAATCCTTTGCGAACCAATTCTTCTTTTAAATTCTGAAGAAAACTTTTCGTTCCAATGGAACAATTTAGAAGACATAAATGTATTTACACTTCATAGGATGTGATATTCCTAAAGGTTAATGGAGGTGTAAGTGTTTGGCAAATAAAAAAAAACTCACAAATATTTTAGAGATATAAAAATTACTTAAAATAACTCAAGAACAAATTTTGAAAATGTTTTTTCAAGTGTTGGTAAGAATTAATACAACTTCAAATGGCTTATAATAGAAATAATGTCAATACTGTTTCAATAATACTCAAAGAAGCTTGAAGAAAAATTTAAGTGAAAAGTGATTTTCAACAAACGTTTTTCTCTTTAAAAAAACTCAATCTTTCATAAAAACAACCTCTATTTTTCTTGGAGAAGAATACTACAATAATTATCAAACAAGACATAAATGAACTTGTGAAAATAATATTTCAAAGACTTGGAGGCTTATTCTCCACACAAATAAGTCAAGCGCAAATTTACACAAAAGATGGGTTAAAAGGTAATTTGCATGAAGTTCGAGGCCAAAAAGTGCTAAAAAGACCATCATATTTTTGTCAGATTCATCGTTGATAATTTTCATGACCTTCATCACTACAATGAAGAATTTTTTTTGCTATAGCAAAGTACTAGCGAAGCAGGAAGCCATTTTGACTAGAGTTTTTACTGATTGAGTTTTCACACAGCGTGAACAGTGTCGTAATCCTTTGCTATAGCAAACCAACACAAGTTTTTCAAGATATTTTAAAATGTAAAATAATTCTTATAAATATAAAATATGACCTTTTCAAAGTATGTTTATATAAGAATGATATATGGCATTTTTATGTCGAAAATCTAAAAAGAAATAACCTAAGGCACACACACACACTAGTTTAACATATTTTTCAATTTAAGAAAATCTAATTTGAATAGTGTTAAAACATGAGTGTAGTATGTCATCTAAATTCTTTTACATTATCCTAAAGTGGAATTATCATGGATGTGGAAGTGAATGATGATAGGATGAAGTTGATGAAATCCAGTGAATAAGTCTTTACTTGAATCTTTCTGTAACGACCTCTTGAACTAGAGATACAAAGTGTGTTTTGGTCCATGGGATAGGACGACCTAATCCAATGAAGCGCCTTGGATATTATGCATACTCTTGCAACCTAAATTATGTTTCTACTCCATTTTAATTACTTCAAATTTATAAGTAAGCATGAAATTCCATTTTCACGACATATAATCAAAGTAATGACAAGTGTGGAACCATTAGGAAACGCCCCCGGGTTTAAGAAATCAGAGCTACTAGCGTAGGAATAAAAAATTACTTAACTAGAAAACACTCTCAAAAGACATAATTTTGATTCATGTGTCGTAACAAAGGGAACAGGGTGAGCTAAACAAAATCTAATACACAAATGAACGGTAGAAAGAAATGAATTTAACACTATGACCATAATAATTGTACCCAATATACATGCAATTACTATATAGTATATGCTTTAACCATGTTTTATTTCTAAAACATTATCTTTGATCTAGTTAAATACTAATAACCATTATCACCCCATTTTCCATTTTGTACCAAAATGTCCTTTAGTCCATTGACTCTTGCAATTAACTTGGAAAATTATCTTCTTGGGCTATTTTCAATTGCCCAATTTCCTTCTAAAAATTTCAGCTTATACTTGAATTTATACACTACCCATGTGTGAAAACCCACCTATTTTAATTCCAGGTGGCCAATCCTCCACCAAAATAAAATAGGAATCTCAGTATGGTTCAATCTTAACATCACTCTCGCAACATTAATATAATATAAATAATACAAACAAACCATACAATAACAATGAATGAAATAATAACCATGCATAAATAAGGAATCAGTGTCAACCAAATAAACCACCGGTCACTAAATAAAACATCCACAGTATAGAAAATGAATAATAAAACTAAGTAATGAAATATAAATATCTAATAGTAATATAAACCTATCCATCTACGGGCAACACACCTAAAACTGAGACTAAAATGATGATCTTATTTAGATAAAATATACTGCGGCGTGAAAACAAATATGTAGCTTCCACGGCTATTAGATGGCAAGAATAAATATATTCATCCAGTCCCGACTGCTGCTGCTGCAAACCTGGGGTATAAAAAGAAAAACAAGGAAAAATTAAAGCTTGTGGGTCAAAGCCCGACATTAGAAATATTTTGTAAGTAGATAATTATATTAAATCGATTAAAATATTGGTGTATTACTTTCATAATCAACCGATCATACTCACTTGAGAGAATCCTCACCTCCTAACTATAGCACCTAACGTGTCCATTTATTATCCTAATTAAAATACCCAATGTAAGTTGGACATATGGACTCTATCTATATCTAAGACCAATCCTGCTAATACCCTCTATTAGCTAAGTACTACTACCGTCTCAAGGTATATGTTCATAAATAATATTGTAACGACACACTTGTTATAAATAAATAATCACGTAATAAACATAACATAGCTACACTTGTGCTATAAATAGATATATACACTACATCGTATGAAACATACATATATATATCACTCACTATATATGTATAAACGCATCCCCAGAGATGAGACCTCGTGGATTCATCCCTCGTGTGCTATCTAGATCCTGGCATCAACCTCACACCACGCCATTGGGTCCGAATCTCACCACTGATCCTAAGTGAACACAAACAATGGAAGGGGTCATAGACATATGATTCGGGGTTAGAACCATACCACATCGCACATATCCTCACACACAAATAGTGACCACACAATTGTCCTATGACCTGGGGAATCAATCCAATAGCTGCTGGTCAACACCAGGATGGACCGAACACTATGCGCAACCTCATACGATAGTACTACTGAGTAGGTATGTTTAAAAAAAACAAGTAGCATGCACACATGAATATATATACATGTCACTCTAATCTGTATATATAATAAGTACCAAACTCATAAACATATCCCACACCGTACGGTTCACCCAATACTAAAGTTCAATCCCAACTTCCCGATTAATATCTAAAATTCACTCACTTGAATCCTTGGTTCTCCTCTCACTCGAACCCATCTACCATTGGCCTATTACAAGTACTGAATTCTGTAAAGTCTTCCTCGTTAATCCCACAGTACCTCGAAATCCCCTACGATCAATCCCCAAGTCCTAACAGGTCAAAATTACACACGAAAAAAAATTGGGTAGGCCAGCAAACTGAACCAGTTCGATGCCCCCAAAATCAAAATTTTCATAAGAAATCCTAATCATAAATCACTAATTTAATAAGAAATCCTAATAGAAAATTCATAACAAATTCAAAAAAAATCAAAAAAATACGAAACTGGTTTACATGCCTTCATAATTCGATTCTGCACAATGTTATCTAACTTCCAAAAGTGAACCGGTTCGCTAGGGGAGCGAACCAGTTCTATTTTTTGAGATGCCTGCCATCTTATTCCTCAGGTTTTTCTCTTTCAAACCCTTCAATGGAGGTTTCCACCCATTCCAAACACAAAAATTAACTCGTACAACATTACCCTAACATTCCAGAGGTATTTTAACACAAAATTTATCCCAAATCCTAAATTAACCCTTGGATTTTAAATCAAACTTACAATTAATTCAACATAAAATTTTCCCTAAATTAATTATCAAAGATCCAATATTTATATACAAGTTTTACATTTTCATCCATATAAATCCGAAAATATATTTCGAATTTCAAGTATGATTGATCTCCATTAATTACTAATTTACAGACCTTAATCTTTTATCATTTAGGTCTCTATATCAATTAAGAAAGTTTCAATCTTTAACATCCTAAATTTTTAAATTTTTACCTCTAATCATGAAAATAATTAACTTCTATCAAATTGCAGCATAAAGAAAGTATATAATTGACTTATTGGATTAAAATCCAAAATTTTCTACGAATTTGATGACCGGTTTAGTCCTTTCTCTTCTCCTTTCCAGGTTTCCTCTTCTTTCTTATTCTTTTTCTCTTCTCTGGGGATCTCTCTCTCAATCTATTATATAAAATATGAAAGGTGTTCTACAATCTGCCTTCCCACCCTCTTCAATATCCCCTTAATTAACATAATCCCTTTTTTAGCCCTAAGTAAAAAATGACCCTCCTACCCTTATACGGTCCCCATAATGTTTAAAAAGACCTCAAAACCCAAACATGACACCCGGGTCACCATTTAAGACTATTTCTATCATTCTCGAATCACCGGTGCACTAGAAAAGGTCATTCAAGTCATTCAATTCCAAATATGCTAACATCTCATTAATCGGGCCCGAAACGTGTGTACCCCACTAGTCGCCCATAAGTTATATTGATCCGATGATGTATCACTCTATCGACATATAATAATAAATCGTTGTTATCACTCATCCACACCACATAATAAATCATATAGCCATTTACTTATCACTTACAAGTAAATAATAATTATAATAAATATTAATCATTTATATCTCTAATTAATATTTACTAAAATCCAATTTGACTTTCACCAATTAAATAAATTATATTAAGTACACCAAAATTAAATAATAATAAAATTAAGGGGTAATACATTCTTCCCCTCAATAATGGAATTTTGTACCCAAAATTTGAATGTAGCTGCCACAAGGCTTTAGATACTTTTCCCGCATGTCATCCCCATGCTACCATGTTGACTCAGTAATATTGTGCCATTTTCATTATAAACGAACTAACGGTACCACCTTTGACAAAAGCTTCAAGTCGGTATGATCCAAAGTGGCAACACGTCTTTCCTCGTAAGAATTATTTGGCTATAAGTCACACTCTTCCAATATTATATGATGATAAACCACATCATCCCTGAGATACCTCCTTGATAATGACACATTAAATACTTCATGAATCCTCTTAAAATGATCTGATAAGGTGAGCGCATACGCAACTACCCTCTCAATAATGAGAAGGGCCCCACATAACTAGATGACAACTTCCCTCCTTCCAAATCAGATCACTCCTTTCATGGGAAATACTCGCAGCAACACCAGATCACCCACGTCAAACTCTACAAATCTCCGATTCACATCGGTGTAACTATTTTTCTTATCCTGAGCCACTTTAATGTGACTCTTAATCAACTCGATTTTTGCTAATGTCTGCCAAACCAAATACGTCCCAAGTAACTTGTTGTCCCCCAACCTCTAACCAATAAGATGGTGAACAACAAGTTCTCTCGTACAAAGCCTCAAACGGTGTCATGCCAATAGTAAATTGGAAAGAGTTATTAAACGCAAACTCTACCAAAGGCAAATACTTCTCTCATATACCCTTAAAGTCCATAACATACATCCTCATCATATCATCCCCAGTTGTTTCACCCTCTCTGTTTGCCTATCAGTCTATATGTGATACGTCATGCCCAAACACAACTCTGTCCCCATTGCCTTCTGAAAAACTCTATCATAAGTGGGACACAAAGATCTTATCCTGATCTAAAATAATGTTGGAGGTGCTCCGTACCATTTAACTATCTCTTCTATAAATAGCTATGCATACTTTCTTGTCATCCAATCCACCTGAAATGGAAATAAATGGATAACCTTTGACAATTGATCCGCAATAAAACAAATGGAATTATGACCCTGGTGAAATGTCAGTAACCTTGTGATGAAGTCCATCTCCCATTTCCACACTAGAATCTCTAATGGTTGTAGAACCCCAATTGGCCTCTAATAATCAACCTTCACTATTTATTAAGTGGTGCACCTGAAGACAACTCTGCTATATCCCACTTCATACCGGTCCACCAATATTATTCCCTCATATCATGGTATATCTCATCCCCTCCGAGACGTACCAAAAACTGTGACCCATGAGCCTACTTTATAACCGCACGTCATAGGTTGTCATCATCACCAAGTAAGACTTCGCTCTACTTTCTAATAACTATTGGATCGACTCCTCACAAGAAGGATCCCCTGCCCGTGCCTTCATAAACCTTAAAATGATCACGGGTATGACAATCATCACTGTCATATAGGCCTAGACTACCACTTTATCCTATTAAAGTTCAGTACGCTTCGTCTTCCAAACTGTTGCTAACTGCCCTACAAGCATATAGCTCAACTCCTTTACTCCCATATTATCCTTTTCTGGATGATACTGAGCGTTGAACTGACTAAGGTGCCCATACCTATATACCATGTGAACAAATGCACAATCATCACCTGTGCAATACGAATACATCCAAAAATCAACTACACACCCTCTGCATGATCATGCAGTAAAGGTATACTCAATTACTATACTAATCACGACTAATTCTTCTTAAGATTTCCCCACTTGTTCAACTAGTGGTTAAAACATCCCCCGATAATCTTTACATAGCACTACTTGGCTCCGCTAGACTTAAATCATATAATAGCTCTCTATTCAAACAGTTATATGCTCACACATGTAATTCCTAATGTACTACACTAGTATCCTAGAGCCCAAATGTCTCTCAAATCCCTACACTTACTAAGTTTCATGTGTGGAACATCTCGCAAGTGAAATCAAAATAACGAACCCTCCAATACACTATCGCCTAGCTCAATCGGTTCTAGAGATCTGTTGGCCCAAGACATAGTACTGAGACACTAAAAAACCCTACTTAAAAAATTGCTAAATTGTATCTCTCAACTCTCACCTCTCTCATGGAGTTATATGATACGATACTCACACAAAGTCGATCAAACCTCGACCTCTCGACTCAGGTGTCACCTCAGTATTCCTTAAATCACAACAGTAAAGCCCCTAAACACAAGGATCAAATATAACCAGACAACTATACTCTTCAAAGTCTCCTCCCTAACATAATATAAATGTGTGATAGATCCTCAATCAAGACGAGGCATCGCAACAAGAAACCATATCCTACCCTGGAATAGTGGTCACGATAGCCTTATTATAATAATCCACCATCGCTCTACACGTCACTAAGGAGTCCATACCAAGGATAACATCATAGTCGTACTCAATAACATGAGCAAATATACTACTAACCATAACCTCCCAATATTCACACATATTCACCTGCATATGGAACGAATGGGACCCCCGTAACCCAATGTTAAATTTAGGGTCATAATAATAACTGATGTTATATCCACTAAGCTCATCGCACACATGAATATAATGATAATAAAAGAATGTGATGCACTCATGTCACACAAAACCCACCCCATGTAACCATAGGTAGAAAAATACAATTGCTAACGGAATTGGCTGTAAAACTGGTGTTATACACCAATTTTTAATTTCCCCTATGAAGGCGACGATGCTAAAACTATTGGCAAGGCTGGAAGTTATCGTAACTACTGCCCTAATTGGGCATCCTGTTGCTGACTCCTAGTACTATTCGGGCATCCATGCCTTATGTGTACATACTCCTTACAAATGAAACATTTCCCTATGAAACTTGTTGGCCTCTAGCCCTGGCAAGGCCTCCCTTATCTTTAACCATAATGGCTCTAATATCGATAGCCCTACTAGACTCTAGTCTATTTTCCCTTAACCTTTTAGCCCATGCGAGGTATGCTACTGACATTAATGGCCCTGCTTAAAATTTTCATTACCTGGACTGAATATTTTTACTGAGTCCCCCTTTTGGGAACCCCGCTTATGCTACCTCGATTGTTGTTGTGGTGCCTCACTAGCATCATTGCCCCATGTCTTTCCCTGTGGGCTCGAATTTATTGTCCTCTTTTCTCCGCTCTGATGGAAGTCATAATTCTGGCAGTGAAGTAACACAACGGTCATGGAGGCATTAACTTCATGTGCTACTATGATTAAGACCTCTATAGTGATCACAGGCCTTAAAGGCCTGAGGCTTCGGCAAAACCTCCACTTCTGTGACCCTCCTCACTACACGAGCTAGTCATCCTCTCCAATTATTTGTCATATGAAACCAAACCGAAATTGCGGAGGTTTACTCCAACCATATACATTAGCAGAAGAACAAAAAAGCACAAATATGAATCAACAGTCTTAAGCATAGGGCTCTATATCAAAGAAAATGCAACGCTAACAATATAGCAAGTCCGCACAAATCCTAAGTACACTAGAACTTGATGGTCTAATACCAACTGATGATGTTAGAAATAGCACCACTGGAATAAGGTGTTAATAATCTCAAACTAACAATAACAATGGCAGCACAAGCGTGAATATCTAGTAGAGGGAGGTGGCGAGAAGAGGATGAACACTAGTATTTAAATGGTTCAGCCAATCAGGCCTACGTCCACTATGAGTGTGTGAGTAATCTAACTAGATTAAGGCACTAACGGATATAGATACAATCTCTCAAGCGTTATCTCTCTACTGTGTAAACCAACAGAGTTTCAACTAGGGTTTCAATTATCGATCCTTTTACAAGGTAGAGGAAGACCTCTATATATAGTGCTTGGGGGTGTAATGTACCCCCAAGCATGCAATGAGCATGTGTATAAGGATCGAACCAGTATGATGATGACATATGGATGACCTTATGTAGATAATGATGACCGTAATATTCCCTCATGTGAGGGGAATTGATATACCCGTTTATATCCTCGGCCTGGCTGATGATAACCTCCAAACGGATGACCCTACGAGGGGTCGACCCCTCCAACAGGCTCCATACGACCCCTCAGAGGGGCCGACCCTTCACCAGGCTCCAGACGACCCTACGAGGGTACGACAATACGAGGCCAGAATTAGGCCAGGCTCACTACTAGAAGAAACTTTCCCCTCGGCCTCGGCTCATAGGCCGAGGGTGACATCATGACAGCGCGTGGTTTGGGATACGCGTGAAACAGTGAGCGTGAGGCTCACATGGCACGTGGAAGACCGTTATAACCAAATCACACCCTCACGTGAGGGAATATTATGTCATCATTTGGCATCTACAGGTGTCAACAGGGGATTGGCTAGATCATCATTCACATGCACCATGCATACTTGGGGGTACATTACACCCCCAAGACCTATATATACTTGTCACCCACAACCCTACAGGGGATCGGTCCATTAACTGCAACCCTAACCAAAACTCTGCTTGTACACACAGTAGAGAGAGGGAGAGGGTTATGTGCATTGTATCCAAGGCCATTAGTACCCATACTTAGTGGATCACACACTCACAGTGGATGTAGGCCAAATTGGCTGAACCACTATACATCATTGTCTTATTTCCTCTTATACTCATACCTTTCTACATACTTATACACTTATACATCTCTATGGCTGCCATGGCTGCTACTGTTTGAGCTCACTATCACTTATCTGGTGGTGCTAAATCTTAGCATCATCAGTTTGGCGCCGTCTGTGGGAACGAGAAGACATCTCTTCCTTTGTACAGCTTGACCTCACTGGGCACTCTGGTGGTGAACCAACACTCCCCCTGAGAGGAGGTGTTTCACCATTGAAAGAGACCCACTAAGGTTCCCAAGCTCACCAGTATTTTCTTCAGTTCAACTTTTCATAGATCAAGCACATGGCACCTGAGATGCCACCGCCACCACTTCCCCCGCCGGATGAGGGGGGAAGACCCAATTCCAGTCAGCCGCCACCTCAGTCTGAGATGGCTGATGTGGCGCCAGCCCTAAAATCTCTGGCAGCAAGCCAGCGGATGATGCAAGAGCAGTTCACAGATCTAAGCCAGAACATACTAAGAGCACCAGGGGTTTCACCTGAGATGATTACTCCAGCAGCAGCTCCAGGGCAGCATGAGGCCAGGGGACCACCCCAGGCACCACGCAAAGACCTGCCACCCCCTCAGCGGCGTAGGGATGTTGCTGACCCCCGGCGTCCACGCTTGGGGAGGCAAGAAAACCCTTGCCCTGAGGATAGGTATGGAGATCTGGAGGGAGAGGAGGCTCCTATAGAGTGCTGGGAACCTTACGAGGTCTCCAACAATACTGTGCGACCCCTCTAGGACAGTAGGGGAAAGTGCGGGAGACCAAACCCTGATGATCGCCCAAGAGGCTCTGCTTTCGATCGCTTGAGCAGGGGGTCGGCCTTTGAGAGGCTAGGCCCAGTAAATGACCTGCGGGAACAGTTGTCCAGGCCAAGAAGTGCTGCAAGATCCAGGAGGGAGGCAGCAGATGGCCGACCCCGAGGACGAGATGACGTCCAAAGGGAAGTGAACAGTCGACACAGGCATGCTGCAGCAGAACCCTCCGTCCACCTCGGAGAGGCAGCAGGGGATAACATCGGCCAGGCCGACCCTGTGAGGCCCTGTAATGACTCAATCCAGCGGTTAGAGGATAAGATTGGTGATATATTGAAGAGCCGAGACCCTCTTCAGAGGGGATACACCATAGGCTCACCCTTTGTGGCAAAGATAGTCAACTTCCCCACCCCGTCAAAGTTTAAGCCACCTATGATCACCCCAAGGTATGATGGGAGCACCAACCCCATCCACCACATGGAGATGTATCAGTCGACGGCAGACATATACTCTATCTCAGATGAGATGAGGTGTTGTGCCTTCTCTGGTACCTTGACAGGGGCTGCGCATGTCTGGTACACGTCTCTTCCAAAAAATTCCATTGGAAACTTTAAGCAGTTGGCAGACCTATTCATCCATAATTTTTACTTTGGGGTGAGGCCACAGAAGAAGACCACCCACCTGCTCTATGTCAAGCAGGGGAAGAGTGAGAGTCTGAGGGACTATATAGCTAGATTCAATAAGGAGAAGCTGGAGGTGGAAGACTATGAGGAGAGCATAGCTATGACAGCCCTGATTGGAGGACTCCAAAAGGGGAAGATGTTATGGAAGCTTGCTGAAGACCCTCCGAGGATGATGGTCGAACTGTCGTCAACAGCAGGAAAGGTGATGAACGCCGAAGAGGCGATGGCTGCCAAATATGAGGACGAAAAAGGAGGTGCAAGTGGGAGTAAATACCCTAAGAAGAACAAAGAGGGGAAGAAGAGGTCCACGGATGACAAGCTCGCTGGGTACACCCCTCTGATGGTCAGCTGTGAACAGATCCTCAATGAGATAAAGAGTGACCAGTCGCTGAAGTGGCCTGAGAAGCTGAGGGCAGCCCCTGGCAAGAGGAATAAGAACCTATGGTGTGAATTTCACCAAGACCACGGCCACGTAAAGGATAAATGATTTTCTCTGAAAGACGATATTGAGAAGATACTGAAGGGAGGGAAGCTCAAAAAGTACGTCAACAAAGGCGCCTTCAAGAGGGGCCGAGGGGACGACCCCAGAAAGAAGCGAGGCGATGCATGCAGAGAAGGTCCTCAAAAAAGAGGGGACGACCCTTCTGATGATGAGGACGACCCTGACCTCCCGCCGAGAGACGACCACGGCCCTGTCAAGAGGCTTAATATGATCTCGCTCAGAGTAGGAATGATCTTCGGGGGACTTGCAGGAGGAAGGTCTGAGGTCGCCGACAGAAAGGCCCATGTGGCTGAGGCAAAGGCAGTGACGAAGACGGTACACGCAACCTCCCTGGAGGTCAAGTCAGAAAAGAGGAAGAAGGTTGATATGGAGACACTGATAGTAGGGTTTTCAAGGATGAACTTCAAAGGCCTCTTAGCCCCACATGATGACCCTCTCGTCATCACTACCAGGGTGTACGGATGCGAGGTGCCGAGGATCTTGGTAGACGGGGGTAGTTCTGCAGATGTGATGTTTTGGCCATGCTTCAAGGCCTTGGGTCTCAGCCGTGCTAGACTCATCCCCTACCATCATCCATTGATTGGGTTCAGTGGGGAAAAGGTTCACCCCCTTGGGGTATATGAGGCCGATGTGAGGATGGGGGATGAGTGGCTGAAATGGCTCACCAAGAAGGTCAGTTTCTTTGTGATGGATGAGCAGGTGTTTTCGGCCTACAACATCATACTGGGGCATGTGGCCCTCAAGGGGTTTGAAGCCGTGCCGTCTACGGTCCATCAGATGATCAAATTTCCAACCCCTTACGGGGTGGGGGAAGTTCAAGGAGACCAGACGACGGCGAGAGAATGCTAATACAACTCCGCTGAAGAGAGGGAGGCACACAAGAGGGTTACAACCACTTATAATATTGATACCCTAGACCCCAGAGATGAAGCGAAACTGAAGAAAGGAGAGGCTGCGGAAGAGGTAGAATCCATCATCCTCGATGAGGATGACACGAAAAAAACCGTCCAAGTTGGCAAGTCTCTGAAGCCCAACATCAAGGAAGACCTCATTAAACTATTGAGGAGAAGGCAAAGCGTCTTTGCCTGGAGTCATGTAGATATGCCAGGGATTGACCCTGAAGTCATGTGCCATAAGCTCAATGTGGTAGAGGGAGTGAAGCCGGTGAAGCAGAAGAGGAGAATTTACTCCAGAGAAAAATATAAGGTCATTAGGGACGAGGTCAAAAAATTAGAAGACGCTGAATTTATCAGAGAGGTCATCTACCCTGAATGGATGCCCAATGCAGTCATTGTCCCAAAGGCCAACGGCAAGTGGAGAATGTGCGTGGACTTCACAGACCTCAACAAGCACTGTCCCAAAGACAGCTTTCCTCTCCCCCGCATCGACCAGATGGTAGATGCTACCGTAGGCCATGAGCTCATGAGTTTCATGGATGCCTACTCAGGGTATAACCAGATTTTCATGAACCCTGAAGACTCGGAGAGGACGGACTTCATCACTGACAAGGGGACATACTGTTATAGGGTCATGCTCTTTGGCCTAAAGAATGCGGGGGCAACATACCAGCGCCTCGTAAACAAAATGTTTGAAGATCAAATTGGGAAGTCTATGGAGGTCTACGTAGATGACATGCTGACTAAGAGTCTGAAGGCAGAGGATCATGTGGCAGACCTCGAGAGGACCTTTAATACGATGGACAAATACCAGATGAAGCTTAATCCAGCTAAGTGTATCTTCGGGGTCGGAGCAGGGAAGTTCTTGGGGTTCATTGTCAACCAAAGAGGCATGGAGGCCAATCCTGAAAAGATAAAGGCCCTTATTGAAATGAAGACCCCCAAGTCCATTAAAGACGTTCAGAGGCTCACAGGGAGAGTTGCTGCCTTGAACAGGTTCGTGTCTAGGGCCACAGACAAGTGCTTTCCATTCTTCAAGACCCTTAGGAAGGCCTTCGAATGGAGTGAAGAGTGTGATGAGGCTTTCAGGGACCTAAAGTCATACTTGGGGTCTCCCTTGCTGCTGTCACGGCCCGTGCAGGGTGAACGACTTTATGTGTACCTCGCCGTCTCAGAGTCGGCCATCAGTGCAGCCATTGTGAGAGACTAGGACGGGATACAGAAGCCTGTTTATTTTAACAGCAAGGCACTCCAGGGGGGAGAGAAAAGATACCCGAGGATGGAGAAGTTGGCCTACGCCTTGATCCATGCCTCAAGAAAGATGAAGCCGTACATAGGGCTGAGACAAGCACCGCTAGAAGGAAAGCAACTGAAAATGAAGAGGGAAGGTACATCTTTAGACAGGAGTCCCTCTCTGAGGGAAATTTTTTAGAAGAAAAGAATCTGTGGAGCCTCTTCGTTGACGGATACTCCTGCGACAGCGGAAGTGGAGTTGGACTGATACTATCAGCACCCGATGGCACAGACGTTGAATACGCCCTGAGGTTCAACTTCAAGGCCTCCAATAACGAGGCTGAATATGAGGCCTTAATAGCAGGCCTCTCCTTGGCTAAGTCTATTAGTGTCAGCCAGATTTTGGTCCATAGTGATTCAAGGCTAGTAGTGAATCAGATACTAGGAGCCTACGAGGCTAAGGACGAGAGGATGGCTAGGTACCTTGAGAAGGTGAGGTCATTACTGAAGGGCTTCAGAGAAGTGAAATTAAGGAGGGTACCTAGGATCGACAATGGCCGTGCTGATGCCCTTGCTAGGTTGGCCTCGGCAACAAGAACAGACATCAGGAGGATGGTCCCAGTAGAAATTTTGCTTCGGCCAACTATTGAGGACGCTGAGGGAACACTCAGCAATTGCCTAAATGTTTCCCAAGAAGCTTCGTGGATGGACCCCCTGATCAGATACATTAAAGAGGGTGAGATTCCAGAAGCAAGGCAAGAAAGGAAGAAGCTGAGGTACAGGTCGACAAAATTCACTGTCATCGGAGACACCTTATATAAAAAGGGGTTTCTGCTCCCCTTACTTAGGTGTGTGCATCCCTCAGAAGTCCCTTACATTTTGCAAGATGTGCATGAAGGGTCGTGCTCAAGCCACATTGGGGGTAGATCCCTAGCGAAGAGGGTGATCACCTAGGGGTACTGGTGGCCGACCTTGGGGAAAGACGCAGTGGCATACGTAAAAAAGTGAGACAAATGTCAAAGATTTGCCACCATCCCTCACCAGCCCCATCAGCCTCTTACTTCCATTACATCCCCATGGCCATTTGCAGTGTGGGGGATCGACCTAGTAGGACCCTTGCCTAGGGCCATCAATAACTATCGATTCCTCATCGTAGCCATTGACTATTTTTCAAAATGGGTGGAGGCGGAGCCGATGGTGACGATCACAGAGCAGAAGACCTTCCAGTTCATCTGGAAAAATATTATATGCAGATATGGTCTCCAAAACACCCTCATCTTGGATAACGGAACTCAGTTCAAGAATGCCTCTCTACATAAGTACTGTGAGAGGGCAAGTATCAAACAATTTTTCTCCACCCCTGGCCGACCTCAGGCCAACGGTCACAAACCGGAAAATCCTAGATGGAATCAAGAAGAGGCTTGAGGAGGCAAAAGGAAGATGGGTCTAGGAGTTATATGCCGTGTTGTGGGCATACAGGACGACGGTGAGGACTTCTACCAGAGAGACCCCATTCATGCTAGCTTATGGATCAGAAGCCGTCATCCCCACCGAGATTGAGTTTCCTACGCATAGAGTCCAGGTGTATGACCCCCAAAAAAATGCGGAGGAGAGGAGACTCGACTTGGACCTGGTTTAGGAAACAAGGGAGGATGCTGAGATACGACAGGCCGCCTACCAGCAGAGGACCGCAAGGTTCTACAATTAGAGGGTGAAACAGAGGGCTATTGCAGTAGGGGACTTGGTCCTCAAGAAGACTTGGCAAAAGCCCAACAAGCTCCACCCTAACTGGCATAGCCCATATAGGGTCATTGATGAAGTTGTCCCTGGGACCTATAGACTAGAAAACCTAGAAGGGGAACCTTTTTCCAATCCCTGGAATGGAGACCATTTGAAGAAATACTATCAGTAGTGTTGTAAGGACTTGAAAGGCCATAATTGTAATGAGAGTTTCTTCAACCGAATACTTTGGAAAGTTAATGAGAAATGTGTTTCCCCTCACCCTATTTATCAGTTCCAGTATGCATGGAAACATCTACAGAACCATTAATTTGGTAAGTTGAACCCTCGGCTATAATGAGGACCAGTGGAGGGGACGACCCCACCACTGTTCTCAAGAAAGAGGAGGGTAGACTTCATTAAAAACCATTAATTTGGTAAGTTGATCCCTCGGCTATAATGAGGACCAGTGGAGGGGACGACCCCACCACTATCCTCAAGAAAGACGAGGAAAAACTTTATTAAAACCATTAATCTGGTAAGTTGATCCCTCGGCTATAATGAGGGCCAGTGGAGGGGACGACCTCACCACTGTCCTCAAGAAAGACGAGGGAAAACTTTATTAAAATCATTAATTTGGTAAGTTGAACCCTCGGCTATAATGAGGACCAGTGGAGGGGACGACCCCACCACTGTTCTCAAGAAAGACGAGGGTAGACTTCATTAAAAACCATTAATTTGGTAAGTTGATCCCTCGGCTATAATGAGGTCTAGTGGAGGGGACGACCCCACCACTGTCCTCAAGAAAGACGACGGAAAACTTTATTAAAACCATTAATCTAGTAAGTTGATCCCTCGGCTATAATGAGGGCCAGTGGAGGGGACGACCCCACCACTGTCCTTAAGAAAGACGAGGGAAAACTTTATTAAAACCATTAATTTGGTGAGTTGAACCCTCGGCTATAATGAGGACCAGTGGAGGGGACGACCCCACCACTGTTCTCAAGAAAGACGAGGGTAGACTTCATTAAAAACCATTAATTTGGTAAGTTGAACCCTCGGCTATAATGAGGACCAGTGGAGGGGACGACCCCACCACTGTTATCAAGAAAGACGAGGGTAGACTTCATTAAAAACCATTAATTTGGTAAGTTGATCCCTCGGCTATAATGAGGGACAGTGGAGGGGACGACCCCACCACTGTCCTCAAGAAAGACGAGGGAAAACTTTATTAAAACCATTAATCTGGTAAGTTGATCCCTCGGCTATAATGAGGGACAGTGGAGGGGACGACCCCACCACTGTCCTCTAGAAAGACGAGGGAAAACTTTATTAAAACCATTAATTTGGTAAGTTGAACCCTCGACTATAATGAGGACCAGTGGAGGGGACGACCCCACCACTGTTCTCAAGAAAGACGAGGATAGACTTCATTAAAAATCATTAATTTGGTAAACCCTCGGCTATAATGAGGACCAGTGGAGGGGACGACCCCACCACTGTTCTCAAGAAAGACGAGGGGCCACTTGATTGAAAAACCATGTTTGGTTATTATGACCCTCGGCTATGATGAGGCCACATGGGGGGACGACCCCACATTGGTCCCCAAAAAAGACGAGGGAGGGGTTAGTAGCATTAACGAAGACAGCAAACCATAAAAGAATTAAATACGGAAGACAGTAATTATGGAAGATACTAGAAGAAGAGACGATGGTATTGATAAAAGAGAGAATATTCAAGTGTTTTACAATACAGAGCACAAAAATGGTAAATACATTATAAGGGTAAGGGCTACAGACAGCCACCCTAAGGGATAACATCGGCGGGCAGAGCTTCAACATCTACCAGAGAAGTCTCTTCCATAATCACGACCGGCTGATCCTCAGATGTACCGACCCCCTCAGCCTGCACTTGAGATTCAACATAAGTCAGGGCCTCGCAATTATTAGGTCGTCCAGACTGACTGCTTTAATAGAAGGACGGACTGAGGAGACGACGTCGCCAAATCGGAGGACGATCCATCGACAGGCCGTCCTGATCCCCCTCTCCAGGTACTCAAGGCCAAAACCCTGAAACTCATCAGAAGCCTTGTAGGCCTCAACAGCATCGGCCTCGGCTTTTCTGACAGCTTCTTCGAGGTCAGTCTTGTGCTTGACCTCCATGTTGAGTAAGTCCTCATCCCTCTCCTTTATCAGCAAGTCCTTGGCCTCATCCCTCTCCTTTATCAGCAAGTCCTTGGCCTGCTGATCGGCATCATGCTGCCTCGTCAGCCCGTCTAGGACCCGAGCATGCTCAGTCCTAGCACTCTCCAGTTTAGCCCTTGCAGTCTGGAGCTCTGTCTGCAAGTCAGCCTCATACTGAATAGCCCTTTCGGCCTCATGGAACTTTATCTGATTCTCGGCCATCCATTTGGTGGCTGAGGTGAGGGCACAAACAGACTGCACAAAAAACGAACAAATATCAAGAGGGGCCGAGGGAACAGTTTATTGAAAGAATGAAATTTAAGATGTGGGTCAGAACCAATACCTGCGCAAGGGAGTGCAGACCATAGTCATACACCTTGGCTGGAGGCATCTTTGATAAGAAGTCGTAGTCAGAAGCCGAGGGTGCAGAGAACATTGAGACCTTGGCAGCCCTCAGATTTGCAATGAGCGACGAGGGATCGGCTCTCAAATGCGCCAGGTTTTGAGACCAGAAGGACCCCATACTGGACGAAGAGGTCGTCCCCTCAGAGGCTTCGACCCTAGCCCTCGTCCGAGAATCTGGCAGTGGGTTAATTGGGGCCTCAGGCTCCTTTCTCTTGTTACTATCGATGGTCGGCTCCACCACCATCGGCCCAGCGGCCCTTGTCTTCCTCGAAACCCGCTGAGGCTCCTTCCCCTTCTTCTTGGCCAGGCCAGATAGTAAGCTGGGAGCCGTCATTTCCCAAAGATAATCCGATACACCTGCAGGACGACCTGGGAAGAGGACGACACGTTAGAAAAATTCAGAGATAAAGAGAGAACACTTCAAAAATAAGAATGGAAAATATTCAGTATAACTCACATAATTCTGTCAAAGGGCCGACCCTCAGACCAGCTTCTTTGAGGAACCGAGGGGTCATCAAGTCTTCAAATTTTGCAAGGTCACCCCCTCTCCCTCGTCCCCTAAGGTAATCAACAATGTCCTTCTCCTCCAGGCTAAGCCCAGGGTCTGATCTGGCCTTCGTGGAGGGGTTAGACCACTTCCTGGGGACCCTCTGACTATCGGCAACGGGCTCCCACTCCCCGGAGATAAAGAAAAACCTCTTCTTCCAATCATGGTTGGAAGTTTGTGCCACTTGGAGAAGTTTCTTCACAGACCTCCTTGCCCCCAGGTGATAATATCCAGGCTGTTTGGACGGGGAGGTGATGTTATAGCAGCCCAGAAATAGGTAAGCCGAGGGCTCATCGGTGAAGGCATTCTTCCACAAGGAAATATAGCCCAGGATCGTCCTCCAAGAGTTGGGGGAAGTTGAGAGGGGGCAACGCTGAGGGCAGACAGGATATCTACGATGGCAGTGTGCAGAGGGATTCTGACTCCGACCTTGAGCATTTGTTCGTAAACTGCAACCTCGCCCTCTCCACAATCAAAAACCCTCTCAGAGTCAGAGGGAACCCTCATAGTTATGCTGGAGGGCACCCCATAGGCATGCCTCCATATCAGGAGGTCACGATCCCTAACCGAGGAGATAAAGGACGAGGCGTGGGAGGTATCAAACTCGTCATCTGTATCATCGTCCTCGTCCTCATGCAATTCCCCCTCATCACCTGCAGGAGGACCCTGGGGAAAAGCCACTTGGAAGGCATTGGGGGATAGGGTTGTCACAGGAACGGCATCAGAGGGGACCGTACCCTCGGCCTCTCGGCCTGGGCTTAGGTCGGATGTCTCCCTCCTACCAGAAGGTCCAGCGCCAGTTGGCGAGGATACTCTCTCGTCCATCTCACTCGAATGACTCTCGGCTGGACGAGCGGATGACCCACAAGACTCAGACGGTTCGAATGGTTTTATAGTGGCAAGAGGAATGGAAAAGATGGGTCGTACCCAATTAGGGTCGTCCCCTCGTCTCCTATCTTCCTCTCCCTCTATTCGTCTGATCTCGGCAAAGAGTTTCTCTCTCAAAGATGGGAATTCAGACACTAAGCTGTAAAGCCTCCTAAGCACTAAAGGGAAGACTCTACACTTAGAGAAATTACACTAGACCTAGCTAACTTACTACAAACAGGTGGGAAATTGACCAGGTTTGACTTTCGGATTAAACAAAGGAACTCAATGGTTCTTGTCAAGAACAACCAAGAACCAGTTACCGGAAAAGACGCCGGAAAAGGTTATGGCACAACCTAAAGAGAACGTAGCCCCACAACCCTAGAAAAAAAACAAATAGGAATGAAGGCAAAGGAAAGCGCTGGGTGAAAGAGAATACCTGATAAAGAGAGCAAAAACCTTGCTAAGACTTGAAGAATCGAAGGCTGCAAATGGCAAGGGAAGCTGATAAGTTTCTAGAGAGAGAATGCTTAGGCGCGAAGAAGAAGAAAGAAGAGTGAGAGTTTGAAAATATCTTAAATACTTTGGTAATGAGTGGACCCATTTACCAAGAAAGGTATAATTAGGGCACAAGGCCCCAAGTGCACTGCGCAGCCGCC
Source organism: Sambucus nigra (assembly GCA_949130495.1). NCBI lineage: Eukaryota > Viridiplantae > Streptophyta > Magnoliopsida > Dipsacales > Adoxaceae > Sambucus > Sambucus nigra. The sequence goes on along the minus strand of OX422217.1, from coordinate 359,952,687 downwards.
ATGCCTTGAAAGCTGGAACAGCAATGAGTATCTGCCCAGGTGTCACTCACCTAACTGATCATACATGCATCTCATTTAAAACACTATCCATCAGCCATCTCAACAGCACCTATGGCTAAGGGCTGGGGGTGATTGATATACCCATTTATATCCTCGGCCTGGCTGATGATAACCTCTAAACGGACGACCCTACAAGGGGTAGACCCCTCCAACAGGCTCCATACGACCCCTCAGAGGGGCCGACCCTTCACCAGGCCCAGACGACCCTACGAGGGGCCAACCCTTCACCAGGCCCCAGACGACCCTACGAGGGGCCGACCCTTCACCAGGCTCCAGACGACCCTACGAGGGTACGGCAGTACGAGGCCAGAATTGGTCCAGGCTCACTACTAGAAGAAACTTTGCCCTCGGCCTCGGCTCTTAGGCCAAGGGTGACATCACGACAGCACGTGGTTTGGGAGACGCGTGAAATAGTGTTCTTGAGGCTCACATGGCACGTGGAAGACCGTTATAACCAAATCACAACCTCACGTGAGGGAATATTATGTCATCATTTAGCATCTACAGGTTTCAACAGGGGATTGGCTAGATCATCATTCACATTCACCATGCATACTTGGGGGGTACATTACACCCCCCAAGACCTATATATACTTGTCACCCACAACCCTACAGGGGATCGGTCCATTAACTGCAACCCTAACCAAAACTCTGCTTGTACACACAGTAGAGAGAAGGAGAGGGTTATGTGCATTGTATCCAAGGCCATTAGTGCCCATACTTAGTGGATCACACACTCACAGTGGATGTAGGCCAAATTGGCTGAACCACTATACATCATTGTCTTATTTCCTCTTATACTCATACCCTTCTACATACTTATACACTTATATATCTCTATGGCTGCCATGGCTGCTACTGTTTGAGCTCACTATCACTTATCTGGTGGTGCTAAATCTTAACATCATCAGGAATGATTCGTTTATAACTAATTTTCCCACATGTTCCAAACCTTACATGTGCTTGCATATGCACAGACTTTTTTCTTTGACTGATGTAACCTCGGCCTGGAAGAGTAAGAGGTTGGTGAAGTCTGATAATGTTGCTTTGTCTTGTCAATAGGCATGATGACCTCGACTGAGAAGACTGGCCGAGGTTAAGCATAGAGGTGAGATGTAACCTCGGCTCGATTAGAGTAGGATGATGATAATAACATGTCCCCATAAGGCACTACTGACCTCGGCTTCTGTAGATTTGAGGTTGGTAGTAAAGAGCCGACCTTGCAGAATATGACTTTCTGATGGAAGTTGTGAGCTTCTTGTCAACTCGGTTGTGAGACAGGCCGTGGTTAGTGACTCTAAGTACAGGGTGCACTTTGGGCATATCAATCACCCCTAGCCATTAGTCTCCTATGTGAGTAGGTGATTGAGGGCTATTCTAGGCCGAGGCTAAGGTTTTTTTAGTGCCTTTGGGTGTGAAGTGATTCCTTGATACATGTCACTTACTGAAGTAACTAACGTATTCCTTAAGGTGTTAATATCTCTGAAAGCGTCTTTTAGGTTTTAAGGGTAATGATGGGGACATTGGAAATCGTGACCCATCATTGAGAAGGTTTAAAACCTTCTTCTCTTTCCTATTTTTCTCTTTCCTCCTCCAATTCTCTCCCGCCTAAGCTTTTCTGCAGTTGTCATTGCGATTTCCTTCAATCCCTACATTGCTTGCTATGATTAGAGATTTTTTGTTTCTAACCTCTTCCTTCTTTAAACATAATCAATCAGGTATTGCTCCTTAACCCTTCATTTTCCATTTTTGGTCATTGTTTTTACAGTTTCAATTTTCTAGTGAGTTTTTCTTTTTCCGGCGAGGGCTTTCACTACTATCAAGTGGTTGTAGGGCTAGGCTTGTAGTGATTGGGTGGCACTAGACATCCCAGGTTATTCTGAGGTTACTTTAGCCATAACATCCTTATTTTAAGTTCTTCGGTGACCTTTCGGTCATCTTCTCCGATAACTAGCTTAGGGTGTTCTTGGTGTTCCTCATTTAAGACCTTTCAACTTCCACCCTTTGATCTTTAATTTGGTTCTTCAAGTTGTGTACCTGTTTGTAGTTTGAGTCCTTCCCTTAAGTGTAGTGTCTTCTTCCTTATGCTCAGACCCTTGTACCGACTTATAGAAGAGTTCCCCTCTGTTCGTGAGAAGACCTTTGAGATGATTAGGCAGATAGAGTTAGCCCAAGAGGAAGCTCGTAGGGGGGCTGAGGCCTTTCCACTCACACCAATTTTTCCTCCTCCATAAAAGGTCATATACCCCAAGCCTGTAGAGACTACTAAGCCTGCAAAGGTTCCTGAGGATCCTGTCCCAATGTCTGAGTCCTCCTCCTCAGACCCTATGTCAACGTCTGAAGTAGGTGAATCTGTAGACTCTTTTCAAGAGGCTATGGATTATTCTCCTAGGAAAGGTGAGGTTCCAGAGGAAGCTGAGGTTTCAAGTTTTGCCTCATCCCACCAAGGTTCTATCACTTCGCGTAGGACTTCTGATGTTGAAATCTTAGGTCCCAGTGTGGCAATTCCCCCCATTATTGATGCCATTCCTCTGTTGGTTTCCACCGAGGTTGAATTTTCTCAGAGGTTTCCTAGTGGTGCCTCTACAACTACCCAAGCCAATGTTGCTAGGGATGGTGATGATGATGAAGGGAGAAATATTAATACCTCTGAGGTGGCCGAGTATGAGAGTACCGTCAACAAGTATGACCTTCTTACTTTTAGGCACCTCTATTCCATAGATTCTTCAAGTATCCTTAGGAAACCTCTGAAGGATGAGAGGGCCTTCGATGACTAAGATGGAGAAATCTGTGTTTATGAGCAGATGTTTAAGTTGGGATTTCGTCTTCCTATTCACCCAACTATCAGAGCTATACTCTCTCATACAAATATTACACCTTCCTAACTGCCCCTAAATGCCTAGAGGGTTATGATTGGGGCCATCATCCTTTGTAGGGTTGTTCACCATTCAAACCTTCCAGTTATAGTTTTTACAGGTTGTTACATTCCCTCGTCTACTAAGAACCATCCCTGCTACTATCACTTCTTAGCTAGGAAATCAGAGAATAAAATGCTCTTGGCTTCCCAAACTTCAAATCATAATTAAAAACCTTGGTACTTCTTTATTTTGGAGGCATAGTAATTTGGTTCAGATTAGGCTTCTGGAACATCGGTTCCAAAGACCCCTTTAAGATGGGGGAAGGTCTTTCTTTCACAATCAAGGTGAGAATGGTCGTCTCGTTAAATATGAGCATCTGATGACCCCTTATTACCTTTCTCAGACAAGTTTGGGGGGTGGTCCCCTAGAAGAGCTTCGTAAGTTTTCAACATTTTTTTTACCCAAGTCATACCTCTTATATTTTTTTTTATCTCTGACTGACTAACTCAGGGACTTATCCTGCAGAGCGTCCAGCAGGTATACTAAACGAGTTTTGGGAGATGTCTGCTCCCAGTCTGGTGAAGCTCATGGAAAAGAGAGGTGTTAAGAGTGCACCACCGTTGGCTTCAAAAAAGAACGTCGACACTTCTAGGGCCAATGCTAACAAAAATAAGAAGTCCATGGTTGAATCAGCATATACGAGGTCAAGCAAGACCCAGGCTAAGGATCGTTCCATCCCCATCTCTATAGATGATGCCCTGGCTACTCGTCTATCCTAACTTAAAATCGAAGATAGCTTGATCGACCACAGTCTGAAAGCTACGTGCATTAGATAACCCAATGCTATTGGCACAATAATGACTAAGGAAGACAAGCATTTCCTAAGTGCATTAGATGTCCCTTTATTGGCCGAATTTTCTCTCCACAAGTCAATCCATGTATCAATTTTTTACTCATTTGCTCACAAGTGTAACATCGGCGTTTTAGACATTATAACTCATATGTTCATACATATGATCTTCTTCTACTGGGTGTCTTGTCTTTTTATCGTCTTATTTATTAGACTTTGAAGAAGATGCCCCTTATAAAAAAGGGGTAGGAAGCTAAGAAGGCTGAAGCCTCTCTGAATGCAGAGGCTATAAGGTTTAATGGGGTCATCAAGCAGAGGGACAATGAAATGTCTCAGCTCAAGAATGATCATGAAAAAGCTCTGAAGGCCAAGGATGATGTTTTTCAGTCTAAGGTTGATGATGCAGTTAAGGTTGCTTTGGAAGATGCTACTGAGAATGCCATCGAAGACGACAAGGTCTCTGATGAATTTGTCATCTTTGGTTTTGAATACCTTGAAAGTGGTATCAAAGCGACTGGAAAATGGTCATCCATAAAGGAGAGCGAGTCTGGTGTCTTGACTGCATTAGACTTTGTTGGTCTCGTCTTTGGAGACCCTCGGTTCTCTCAGGCCTTGAAGGAAGTTGAAAATTCTGATGCTGCTCCAGCCGAGACCACTCATCTAGAGGTTACAGAGACTGAGGACGCTACTCATCATGACGATGGAGTTAAATTCATAAATGTCGATCTGGTCAACCAGACGACTGATGTTGTTGGTGGTTCGGCTTCTGCCGAGACATAGGCTTTTTTGCTAATGAAGCTTTTCAATATTTGTAACTTTGATGAACTTTGTCTGTAATTCTTGTTTTTATGAACTTTGATGGCCTCTTGATACTCTGACTTGCAACTCTGATTCCATTTAATGATAATCATAAGTAGTTCAACCTCTTCAGATTCTATTGCTTCATACAATATTTTGTTTAAAATTCATTTGTTGGTGTTGCCCTATAATTGCGATGTTTTACCTCTTATTTTCACCAATATAATGTTATTTGAGGTCTGAGGTCACCACATTATGATGGTTCACTTAATATTTTCACCAAGTAATGATGTTAAAGGTCTGAGGTCACCAAATAATGATGTTTCACCTCATATTTTCACCAAATAATGATGTTAAAGATCTGAGGTCACCAAATTATGATGTTTCACCTCATATTATCACCAACTTAATGATGGTTTAAGTTCTGAGGTCACCAGATTATGATGTTTCACCTCATATTTTCACCAACTTAATGATGTTAAAGGTCTGAGGTCACCAAATTATGATGTTCCACCTCATATTTCCACCAAATAATGATGTTAAAGGTCTGAGGTTACCAAATTATGATGTTTCACCTCATATTTTCATGAACTTAATGATGTTAAAGGTCTGAGGTCACCAAATTATGATGTTTCACCTCATATTTTCACCAACTTAATTATGTTTTAAGGTCCGAGATCACCAAATTATGATGTTTTACCTCATATTTTCACCAACTTAATGATGTTAAAGGTCTAAGGTCACCAAATTATGATGTTTCACCTCATATTCTCACCAACTTAATGATGTTAAAGGTCTAAGGTCACCAAATTATGATGTTTAACCTCATGTTTTCACCAAATAATGATGTTAAAGGTCTGAGGTCACCAAATTATGATGTTTCACCTCATATTTTCACCAACTTAATTATGTAAAAGGTCTGAGGGCACCAAATTATGATGTTTCACCTAATATTTTCACCAAATAATGATGTTAAAGGTCTGAGGTCACCAAATTATGATGTTTCACCCCATATTTTTACCAAATTAATGATGTTAAAGGTCTGAGGTCATCAAATTATGATGTTTCACCTCATATTTCCACCAACTTAATGATGTTTAATACACACACATCGGAGCAACAGCATTAACACAATGTTGCTACTTTTTTATTGACATACTCTATTTAAATTGGTACATGTATTACAAAGAGAAGAACAATTGGAACATCATAAGTAATATTTCTTTAAGTGATCCGAATTCCAAGGGTTAGAGAAAGATTCTCCCTCTAGATTTTGTAGCTGGTAGGTACCAGGTAAAACTTCATCAATTACCCTATAAGGACCATGCCAATTATCATGGATCTTATTTGTTTTTTTCCATGTCTTCTTCGGGACTAAGTCCCCCATAGATATCGGCCTTGACTTTACCCTCTGATTGTAGAAACTCCCAGTTCTCTGTTGATAGGCTTCCGATCTTATCAATGTATCCTCTCTTCTTTCCATAATTAAATCAAGATCAAGTCTTCTTTATTACTCATTACTCTGAGGGTCATTTATCTGAACTCTATGAGTAGGAAGTCCTACCTCTGTTGGGATGACAACCTCTGAGCCATGGGCTAACATAAATGGATTTTATCCTGTTGGTGTCCTCGTTATCATCCTGTAGGCACAAAGCACAGCATATACCTCCTCTATCCGTCTTCCTTTGGCTTCTTCCAACCTCTTTTTTATCCTATCAAGGATTATTCGATTTATGACCTCAATCTGGCCATTTACCTAGGGTCGGCTAGGAGAAGAGAAGAACTACTTGATCCCCACTCTTTCGCAGTATTTTTCTAAGGATATGTTCTTGAATTGGGTTCAATTATCTGAGATGAGGTGTTTAGAAGACCATACCTTTATATGATGTTCTTCCATATGAACTGGAAGCTCAGTGATTGTGATTATTGGCTCATCTTCTACCTATTTGGAGAAATAATCAATTGCCACTATTAAGAACCGATAGTTATTTACAGCTCTTAGCAGGGGTCCTACCAAATTAATGCCCCATATCGTAAATGGCCAAGGGGAGATGATTGAAGTCAGAGGTTGGTGAGGCTGATGAGGGATAGTGGAGAACCTTTGGCACTTATCACACTTCTTCACATACGCGGCTGCATCTTTGGCCAAGGTCGACCACCAGTACCCCTGAGTGATTATCCTCTTAGCCAGTGGCCTTCCTCATATGTGACTGGAACAAGAGACCTCATGCACATCATGTAAGATGTTTGGAACCTCTTAAGGGTGGAAACATCTGAGGAGAGGGATCAGGAATCCTTTTTATACATGACATCTCCTACAATTGAGAATTTAGCATCTCTGAGCCTCAGCTTTCTCCTTTTTAACTTTGACTATGGCAGATCTCTCTCTCTTATATATGTGATAAGAGGATCCATCCATGAGGCTCCCATGCTCAGATTTAGGCAAGGTCTAGGAGCCTCTTCCTCCTTGATGGTCGGTTTGGGCAGAATCTCAACTGGTAGTGTTCTCCTTATCTTTGTACTTATTGTTGAGGCCAACCTCGCGAGTCCATCAGCTCAATTATTGTCTAGCCTAGGTACCCTCTTTATCTTCATTTCCTTAAAGCTTTCCAGCATCGACCTCACCCTCTTCAGATATCTGGACATCCATTCATCTTTGGATTCATATACCCCCAGGATTTGGTTCACGGCTAACCTGGAGTCACTGTGGACTAGGAGCTGGCCGACATTGAGGGTTTTTGCCACAGAGAGACATGATATTAATGCCTCATACTCTGACTCATTGTTGGAAGCTTTAAAGTTAAATCTCAGCATATATTCAATATATGTTCCATCTGGTGCAGACCTTATTAGCCCTGCTCCACTTCCACTTTCACAGGACGACCCATCAACGAAGAGGTTCCAAGTAGTTTCATTAGAGGAGAAGCCTCCCTTTGATAGATTCCCTTACTTGAAAAGGTATATATCTTCCTCATTTTCAATTAATATTTGTTTGGCTTTGCTTGACTCAACCTCATTCGAATCTCAGAAGACATTTTTGTTTGGTTCATCTGTGGCCCCATGACTCTCCTCAATATCTGCTTCTTCCCAGGTAAACTCGGCTATAAAATATGTGAGATCATGTCCCTTGATGGCAACCCTGGGTCGATAAACAATATCGTATTCCCCCAACTTAATTCCCCAGGTCTTTAACCTTCCTGACTTCTTAAGCTTATGGAGGACCTGTCTGAGTTGGGAAACAGTGAGGATGACCATGGAGTGAGCTTGAAAGTATGGATTTATTTTCCTAGAAGCATATATCAAATCATAGGCTAACTTTTCAATTCGAGGGTATTTCTTCTCAGTTCCTTGGAGTGCCTTGCTATTGAAGTACACTAGTCTCTACACTCCATCCTCTTCTCTTACTCTCGCAGCACTGATAGCTGATTCTGAGAAAGCTAAGTATACATATAGCTTCTCACCCTGAATTATTCGAGATAGTAGTATGGGAGAATCGAGGTAGGACTTGAGATCTTTAAAAGCAATGTCACATTCCTCATTCCATTCGAAGGCCTTTCTAAGTACTTTGAAAAAATAAAGACACTTATTTGTGGCTCTTGAGACGAACATGTTAAGTGAAGCAACTCTCCCGATTAGCCTCTAAACATCTTTGATAATTCTAGGTGTCTTTATTTGCAACAAAGCCTTAATCTTCTCAGGGTTAGCCAATATTCCCCTTTGGTTGATGATGAATCCCAAAAACTTTTCTGCTCCTACCCTGAAGACACATTTGGCTGGATTAAGCTTCATTCTGTATTTGTCCATGGTGTCAAAAGTTCTTTCATGGTCGACCACATGAGTATCAACCTTCAAACTCTTCGTCAGCATGTCGGCCACATAAACATCCATGGATTTGCATATCTCCTCGAACATCTTATTTACAAGATGTTGGTAAGTCGCCCCTGCATTCTTCAGGTCAAAGGGCATAACCTTGTAGCAATATGTCCCCTTATTAGTGATGAATGATGTCTTCTATAAGTCTTTAGAATTCATGAAGATCTGATTGTACCTGGAATACGCAACCATAAATCTCATTAGCTCATGTCTTGCTATGGTATCCACCATCTGATCATTACAAGGCAGGGGAAACTGCCTTTTGGGCAGGATTTGCTTAAATCAGTGAAATCTACACACATCCTCCATTCTCCATTAGCTTTGGGCACAATGACATCGTTAGACAACCACTCGGGGTATATGACCTCTCTATTGAACTTGGCCTCTTTAAGCTTTCTAACCTCGTCTCTGATGAAATTGCACTTTTCTCTTAAGTAAACTCTTCTTCGCTGCTTGATGGGCTTGGCATCTTCTACAACATTAAGTTTATGGCACATAATCTTAGGATCAATACCTGCCATGTATGGCTCCAGGAAAAAATACTTTATCTCTTCCTTAACAGCTTTACTAGTTCCTCTTTGATCTTAGGTATTAAGGATTTACCGACTTGGATAATTTTTTTCGGCTCATCCTCATTGAGGATGATGGATTATACCTCCTCTGCGTCCTCTCCATTTTTTAGATTTGTTTCATCCCTAGTATTAAGTGTGACGATGTTGTACGTGGTTGTTACCTTCTTTTGAGCCTATCTCTCTTCTACAGAGTTGAAGTAGCATTCACGTGCCGATGTTTGGTCACCTTGAACTTCCCGTACTCTATAAGGAGTCGGGAATTTTAGCATTTGGTGGAATGTTGAAGGCACGGCCTCAAATTCCTTCAGGGCTACTCGTCTTATGATGAGGTCGTAAAACTGAGAACACGTTCTCATCCATCACAAAGAAATTGATTTTTCTGGTCAACCTCTTACGCCAATCATCTCCCATTCTCACATCCATTTCATGCATACCTAATGGATGAACCTTTTCACCGCTGAATCCAATCAAATGATGATGATAGGGAACAAGACTTGATCTGCTGAGGCCTAAGCTCTTTAAATAGGGCCAAAACATAACATCTACAGAGTTGCCCCCATCTACTAGGATCCTCCAAACTTTGCATACATGCACCCTTATGGTGATCACTAAAGGGTCATCGTGGGGATCTAAGATACCCTTAAAGTTGAGTCATGAGAAGTTGACCATGAGAGTGTCCATATCTACCTTCTTTCTCTTCTCGCGCTTAACCTCTGTAGATGCTAAACCTCGGCTTTAGTCACTTCTTTAGCCTCTGCCACATAAACCTTGCAATCAGCTACCACTGAGCCACCCCCTACTAGTCCCCCACAGATGGTGTTCACACCGAAAGAGATCATATCGACCCTCTTCACTGAGATATTTTCATCTTTTGGTGGGAGGTCAGGGTCATCGTCATCATCATTTGAGTCATCATTTCTTCTGGTAAGGGCATCCTCCCGACATTTATCATTTCTTTTCTTTTGGGGGTCGTCTCTTCCCCCTTAGAAGCTCTACCATCCACATACTTTCTGATCTTTCTAGACTTCAACATCTTCTTAATCTCGTCCTTCAGGGTGAAACACTTGTCAGTCAGATGGCCATGATCTTAATGGAACTCCCATAATAGATTCTTATTTCTCTTATTAGGAGGAGCCTTCAGCTTCTTCGGCCATCTCAGGGACCTGTCATTCTTTATTTCATTGAGGATATGTTCGTAGCTCACAGTTAAATGAGTGTAATGTGCAAACTTGTCGTGTGTAGTCATATTCTTTCCATCTTTTTTCTTTTGAAATCTCCCACTGCTACTTCCATTCTTATCCTCATACTTCGTAACCATTATTTCTTCTGCATTCATGACCTTTCCAGTTGTTGCTAACAGCTCGTCCATAGACTTAGGAGGGTCTTCAGCAAGCTTCCAGAGTAGCTTTCCCTTCGGAATCCCTCTAATAAGGTATGTCATGGCTATACTCTCTTCATAATCTTCTACCTCCAATTTTTCCTTATTGAACCTTGTGATGTAATCTCTTAAACTTTCATTCTTCCCTTGCTTTAAATAGAGCAAGTTTATTATCTTTTTCTAAGGTCTTACCCAAAAATAGAAGTTGTGAATAAACCGATTGGTCAAACCTTTAAAACTCTCGACTGAGTTTTTAGGAAGAGAAGTGAACCAGATATGTGCAGCCCCGGTTAGTGTGCTTGAAAAAGATCAGCACCTCATCTCATCAGAGATTGAATAAATATCTATTGCAGATTGATACATTTCGATATGATGGACTGGGTTTGTACTTCCATCGTACTTAGGAGACACCACTAGAGGTTTAAATTTGATAGGGTTTGGGAAGTTAACAATCCTTTCCACAAATGGTGAGCCCTCTGAGTACCCCCTCTGTAATGGGGCTTGGCTTTTTATGAGGTTCCCTATCTTCTCTTCCAGCCTTTGAATAGAGTCATTCCATGGTTTAGCAATGTTGTCTTGGCCGAGGTTGTCCCCAGCCACTTCTAAAGGGTGAACTGAGGGTTCCCCAGTTGCTACGCAACGTCGGCTATTGACCTCCCCCTGACCAAAATCTCAGCCATGTGGGGGTCGACCATGATGAGGTCGATGATTACCACCTTCCCTTTGTGAGTCAGCTATGCTTCTTGACCTGGATAGCTTCTACCTTAGATCATTAAATGGGGCGAGCCTTTCAAAGTCCCCTCTGTTTAAGAGATCAAAATATGACTCTCTCTGTCATGCATCACCATATTGTCTTTCACACTAACCTCGGCTCTGCTGTATAGGACGTACAGTGTTGTTTGAGACCTCATACGGCTCTTAATAGTCTGTCGGGTCATCCTCTGTCTCAATCTCATCGTACCTATCCTCCAGGCAAGGGTTTCCTTGCCTCCCCGGGTGTAAACGCCTCGGGTCAACAACTTCCCTTATCTGCTGAGGAATAAGTTGGTCTTTTCGTGGTGCTTGGGGTGGTCCCCCTTCCTCATGTTGTGGCTAAGTAGCCACCGAAGTAATCATCTCTGGTGAGACCCCAGTTGGTCTCATTATTATGTTTTGGCTTAGCTGGGCAAATTGCTCCTGCATCACTTGCTGAGTTGCATCCAAGGACTTCAAGGTTGTTGACACCTCAGCCATCTCGGACTGGGGTGGTGCCAAGCTGGAACTGGGTCCTCCAACACCAAATGGTGGAGGAGGTGGTGGTAACCCCGGTGCCATATGTTTGAGCTTTTAATGAGAAGACTATAGAGCCTGGAAACCTTAAGGTACCTCTTTCAATGGTGAAGCAGCTCCACGCAAAGGGTGATGCATGGTTAACCACCAAAGTTTTCAATAAGGTTAAGCAAAAAAAGAGGAAGAGATAAACCTTCTCATTCCCATAGACGGTGCCAGAAGGATGATGTTGGAAACAGCACCACCGAAATGATGTGTTAATAAGTGTCAGGACATTTTTTATAAGTTCGTTATCAATTAATTATGTCGTACACTGCTACACTGTCGAAGAGCATTAAAAAGAAATCTACATCAAGACGAATCTTAATTAATCAAGTTCTCCATCAAAAAGACTCCGTGAAGTTTACTTTGGTAAGGTTATGTTTTTAATACCTTAACTTTCCACTTAGAGCTTTTGGAATATTTTTACAAAATATTTTCGAAGTGTTGGAGAGGAATTTTTCCTCAAAATTTGAGTATGAGTATTTTTTCTAAGTCCTGAAGCGTACCTCAATTTTGACACCCAGGTGATTCAAGCGAGATAACTATCTCGTTCAAGCGACATATGGATGTCGCGCGATGTCATTTGAATGAGATCTGTATTTCATTCGCGCAAGATTTCTATTTTGTTCGAACGAGCTCGAATAACGAGGCGGCGCGTTTTTGTATAAATACTCATTAAATGGTTTCATTTTCTTTAAGAAGTCCTAGCGTTTTGAAAGACAGAAAACTGCGAAATTGCAGAATCCTTTTGAATTCTTCTTTTAGGGTTTAATCCCCTTTTTTTTTTCATTTCACAAAAATCCCATATGCTTTAGTGAATTATTTTGGTGTTCAAGAACACTCTTTGCTTTTCTTCAACCTCTGTTGAGAAGGCATCTCCATATTTGATCGGTGGATACCGAGCGTAGTCATTTTGCGTGTGGATGAGCTGAAGACGACGAACCGGCACCTGAAGGGTATTTAGCTATCTCTCATATCTATGAAGGTTTACTGAAGGCACCATGCATTACACACTTGTGGGCAAGTATCAGGTTGTATGTAAGTCAAAGGTCTTGTGAATTCTTCAAAGTTTTATAAAAGGTTTTACCCGAAAGGGGTTTTTTCCTGAATCGATCGTCTTTATTTTTCATGCATGGTTTGAATGATTTATGACATTTAGATGCATGTTTAGGGACTGAATTAATTTGGTTTAAAAATATACTCTAATTAAATAAGGTTTACTTGGAAACTTGCGAATTAATTTAAATCGGTATCACACATCGCATTCGTACGTTTCTTAAATTGGTATCAGAGCGGGTTATGCTAATTTATCACGTGATCCTGATTTTTCAAGGATTTATTTTTCTTTTTGATAAAATTTGACTTCTCACGTTGTCAAATTGGTATCTGAACGGGCTGTGTTAATTTATCGCGTATTCCTATTTTTCGCAAAATTTGTGTGATATGAATTTTTTTTGAAAAATCGTAATTTTTCCTATGGAGCACTTATATAATCAAATGCCTATTTTTTACGGGTCTAATTATGCCTATTGGAAATCTCGCAAGAAATATAGTTTAAAAGTCATTAACAAGCGTGTTTGGTTCCTTTGCGAAAATGGGTGGACTCCTCCCACGGTCACCATTGAATATATCACCTCTTTAAAACTCGTGTCGGCCTGGACTGAAAATGATTTTAAAATGTCTAAATTTAATTCACGTGGTTTGAGTGCAATTTCTGGAGCCGTCACTCCCGACGAGTTCCGTCGAATAATGACGTGCACCATGTCTAAAGAGGCATGGGATGTTTTGAAATTGACACATGAGGGTACGAATGCAGTTAAAGAATCAAAATTACAAAATTTGGCCACCCAATTTAAGACTATCCCCACGTCTGAGTCTGAATGCTTTGATAATTTTTATGCACGTTTTTCGGACATTGTTAACACAAGTTTTAACTTGGGTGAGTTGATTGATAACACGTATGTCGTTAAAAATATTTTGAGATCTCTCCCAAAACGCTTTATTCCTAAAGTCACTATTTTGAACTCTTTGGGAAATTTGAAATCACTTAAGTTGGAAGAACTTATAGGAGACCTTCAAACCTATGAGATAGACATGTTTACCCAAACCATTAAGGCTAAGGATAGAGGCATTGATTTAAAGACTCATTTTAAAAAAATGAAAGAAAACATTTGTGAGTCTGATTCTGAGGGTGAGTTTGACTTTGATGATGTGGCCACACTTGTGAAAAAGTTTCTCAAAATGAATAAAGAAAATTCTTCCAATAAAAAGAGATCTTTTGAGTCAAATAAAAACAAAGTTTGGGTCAAAGATAGTGACAAGGAGGATGAGATCAGGTGCTTTGAGTGTGAGGGCAAAGGGTACATAGCTAAAGAGTGTCCTACTAGGATAAGGAGAAAGGGCAAAGAGACTGTTATGCCCACCACACTTAGTGATAGTGTGGGTGATGAGGGTGATTAGGGAGATGAGTCTGATAAAGGTGTAGCATATGGGATGTGTGTAGCTTTTTCGAGTCGTGTGAGTAGACCCACTTTGTCTCACGTTGATAAAGATCATGAGAGCACCGATGATGACTCCAGTGTTTCTAGTGGGGATGAGAGCGAATTTGAGAGTGGAGATGAAAGTGAGATCCAAAAAGCCTTTAGATATTTGTATACCGAGACCTTGAAAACAAAGAAGTATAATAGAGATTTAGGTCTTCGAGTTTTAGATTTAGAGAGAGAGAAGGAAGTTTTAAAAAGGAAAAAATGTGATTTGACCGAAACGGTGTCTAGTCTGACCACATGTGTATTCCAACTCGAGATTGATCTCGAACGTGCCAGGGAGGTCAAAGTCAATTTTGAGAACACACCTAAGAAGGCTGGAAAGGTGGTTCTTAAGGGTAAAGGTGAGAAGTTAGGAATATGTCATGACGGTGCTTCTACTTCCCAATTAGCACCCGAGCCGGTTCCCACTTTAGTGTTAGATTCACGTGAGTCTCATCCTAACCCACCTAGGCGTCCCATTCCTATTAGGAGAGCGCGTCCTAGATTTTTAAAGAGAGGTGTTCCTAGGCCTATATATGTTTGTTCCCATTGCAAAAGGAGAGGACACCTTAGGGAATTTTGTTTTAAGTTGCATTATGTATCACGTTTTGCTACTACACGTGTTTCTGTCACACAAGCACCCACACATGATACTTTACATGATCCTAGAGACTACATGAGAGAGTTTTCATATCTAGGTGAGCAAGTTGAGTTTTTGGTCAAAACTTCACAAAATTTGATGGAGGTTTTTTATAAGTTGGCACCACCTTTGGAAAAACCCTCTGTACCTAACGATTGAGTTTTGACTTGTTTTCTAGCATAGGATGATTTTCATAATGACATTATTTGCCTATTGCTGGTATGTATCATTTTTGTATGGTTTATTTTTTTTGAAAAATTTTAAAAAATACAAAAAGATTTTATTTTTGATAAAGTTTGTGAGAAAATTCAAAAAGATTTTTGTTTTTTGTTTGCACCATTTATGGATGCACACTTAGGATGACCGAGTCACAACATCATTCCATTTTTCATGTGACTATTTGATAGTGTTTTGAGACAATATGTCAATTCATCCTTGTGTTTTATAATGTTTGGAGTCGTTAAGATGTAATTAAGTGTTACTTCCTACATTTTTTACTCATGTTTTCCTTTATTGAACACATGTACGGATCTGTTTGATTATTGTACTTGTCTTATCACATGTTGGTTGGGTGTTTTCACTTCAATCTTGTCCTTAAAACGAATCAAGCGCGATAAAACATGACACGAAAGTTGTGCATGTAAAAGTCGTTTGAGAGTTTGTGTGCTTTATTTGAAAATGGTGAAGGGCTATGAAAGGTTATCATTTATCCTTTGCGATTAAGCCGTCATTTAATTAGACCTAAAAAATTGAGGAATTTTTTTATCCGGGGTCCAAAGATGTTTAAAAGAGCCCAAAAAAATTTAAAGGTAATAAAAAGAAATTCATGCCGAATTTGGTCCAATTAGGTTTTTTCACCAATTCTCCAAATTTTAAGAATTTAGTTTATACACCTCTAACAAGAAAATATATATGAGGGAGTTTGGATGGAGAATTAAAATGGGTTTCCACCTCCTTGAAAGTCTTCAAAAAACGTTAAATAGTTTTGGACATTATTGGTGTGGAAATCAATTTGACTTTGATTTGTTGATTTGCATAAGACGATGTCATCTAAATTCAACAATTTTTACACCTAAAGATACTTTTGATGTTCACTCGTTAGGAGTACACGTATTCATCGTGCACATATGATTGATTGAGTTTCTTTACCTATAGAATGTGTTCACACCCATAAATTCCATTTCCATGACTTGGTTGTTTCAATTTAAATCCATGGTGAATTTTTTTTTGTATCTTATTTTTTCTTCGAAAAAATTAAAAAATCCAAAAATAGTTTGTGGATGTTTTGGGGATATACCTTTGCTATGAATTTTGTCGTGACACTCCATATTTTGATTGTTTCTTCTTATCTTTCTATTTGGGGACATCATAAAAAGGGGGAGAAAGAACTATCATGTTATGGGAGAGTTTGAATTATGGGGGAGATTTGATTTATAAATGCATTATTCTTATATCATTTCAAACTCGATGCAACACGAAGGTATTTTGCTTTATCTTATGTGTGTAGGTACAAATAATGAAGATCATTATGCTGCACGCCCTGATGAGAAAAGCTTTGAGATTTGATGAAGACTTTTTGAAGAACAGTTTGAGATCTTGCAAATTTATTCATGGGAGGGTAGCTTTGTAAAGGCATTTTGGTAGTTGATAATTCATATGTTTTTATGTATGTACCGGCATACACATAGGGAGATATTTGTAAGGACATGTTCTTATAAATCCGTTATCAATTAATTACATCGTATACCGCTACACCGTCGAAGAGCATTCAAGAGCAATCTACATCAAGACGAATCCGAATTAATCAAGTTCTTCATCAAAAGGACTCCGCGAAGTTTACTTTGGTAAGGTTATGTTTTTAATACCTTAACTTTCAACTTAGAGCTTTTGGGATATTTTTACAAAATATTTTCTAAGTGTTGGAGAGGACTTTTTTGTAAAAATTTGAGTATGAGTATTTTTTCCAAGTCCTGAAGCGTACCTCAATTTTGATGCCCAAGTCATTCAACCGAGATAGTTATCTCGTTCGAGTGACATATGGACGTCGCACGATGTCAGTTGAACGACATATGTACTTCATTCGCGCGAGATTGCTATTTAGTTCTAATGAGCTTGAATACCGAGGCGTCGCATTTTTGTATAAATACTCATTAAATGGTTTCGTTTTCTTTAAGAAGTTCCAGCATTTTGAAAGACAGAAACCTATGAAACTGTAGAATCCTTTTGACTTCTTCTTTTAGGGTTTAATCCCCTTTTTATTTTCAATTCAAAAAAATTCCATATGCTTTGGTGAATTATTTTGGTGTTCAAGAACACTCTTCGCTTTTGTTCAACCTCTGTGGAGAAGGCGTCTCCATATTTGATCGGTGGATAGCGAGCGTAGTCATTCTGCGTGTGGACGAGTCGAAGATGACGAACTGACATGTGGAGGGTATTTCACTATCTCTCGTATCTTTAAAGGTTTACTGAAGGCACCGTGCATTAAACACTTATGGGCGATTATCAGGTTGTATGTAAGTCAAAGGTCTTGTGAATTCTTCAAAGTGTTATAAAAGGTTATACCCGAAAGTTTTTTTTTCTTGAATCGGTCGTCTTTATTTTTCATGCATGGTTTGAATGATTTATGACATTTAGATGCATGTTTAGGGGATAAATTAATTTTGTTTAAAAATAGACTCTAATTAAATAAGATTTACTTGGAAACTTGCGAATTAATTTAAATCGGCATCACATACCGCATTAATACGTTTCTCAATAAGCTCAAACTTGCAATAACAATGGCAGCACAAGAGTGAATATCTAGTAGAGGGAGGTGAGGAGAAGAGGATGAACACTAGTATTTAAGTGGTTCAGCCAATCAGGCCTACGTCCACTGTGAGGGTGTGAATAATTTCACTAGATGAAGGCACTAACAGCCATAGATACAATCTCTCAAGAGTTATTTCTCTACTGTGTAAACCAACAGAGTTTTAGCTAAGGTTGCAATTATCGATCCTTTTACAAGTTAAATGAAGACCTCTATACATAGTTCTTGGGGGGCGTAATGTACCCCCCAAGCATGCAATGAGAATGTGTATGAGGATCGAACCAGTATGATGATGACACCTGGCTGATCTATATAGATAATGAGGACCACAATATTCCCTCACGTGAGGGGAATGATTCAGTTATAACGGATTTTCCCACGTGTTCCAAACCTTACATGTTCTTGCATATGCTCGGACTTGTGTCCTTGAATGATGTAACCTCGACCTGGACGAGTACGAGGTTGGTGAAGTCCGATAATGTTTCTTTGTCTTGTTATTAGCCATGATGACCTCGGCTAGGAAGACTGGCCGAGGTTAGGCACATAGGTGAGATGTAACGTCGACTCAAGTAGAGTAGGATGTTGACAATAACCTCTCCACATAAGGCGTTGTTGACCGCGGCAGCTGCAAAGCCGAGGTTGGTAGTAGAGAGCCGACCTTGCAAAATACGACCTTTCTAATGGCAGTTGTGAACTTCTTATCAACTCGGCTATGAGAGAGGTCATGGTTAGTGACTCTGAGTACGAGGGTGCACTTTGGGAATATCACTAACTGTGATAACCTGCCAATTTTAATGCTGAGTGGCCAATCCTCCACTAAAATAAAATTGAAATCTCAGTATCAGCAACATTGTCGAGACAATAATGTAATATAAATAATACAAACAAACCATACAATCACAATGAATGAAATAATAACCATGCATAAATAAGTAATAAGTGTGAACCAAATAAACCATCGGTCACTAAATAAAACGTTCACAATACAAAAAATGAATAATAAAACTAAGTAATGAAATACAAATATTCGATAGTAATATAAACCTATCCATTTACGGGTAACACACCTAAAGCTGAGACTGGAATGCTGATCTTATTTAGATAAAATAGACAGGGGCATGTAAACAAAGATTTAGTATCCACAGTTGTTGCATGGTAGGAATAAATATATTCCTGTAGTGCCGACTGCTGCTATTGCAAACCTGGGGTAAAAAAAGAAAAACAAGGAAAAATAAAAGCATGTGAGTCAAAGCCCGAAAGTAGAAATATTTTGTAAGTAGATAATTATTTAAAATCTATTAAAAATTGGTGTATGACTTTCATAATTAACTGGTCTCACTCATTTGAGATAAACCTCACCACTCAATTATAGTGTGCACCTAACATGTTCATTTATTATCCTAATTAAACTACCCTATCTGACTAGGACATATGACCTCTCTCTTAACCCAATCCCGCTAATACCCTCTATTAGCTAAGTATAACTACCTTTTTGTAGGTATATGTTCATAAACAATATTGTAGCGACACAATTGCTATAAATAAATAATCACGTAATAATAGATATATACATTATACCGGATAAAACATACATATAAATCACTCGTTATATTTGTACAGTTGCATCCCCAGAGCTGAGACATCGTGGATGCATCCCTCGTATGCTATCCGGTTCTAGGCATCATACGTCATACGGAGCCATCGGGTTGGAATCAGACCACCGATCCTAAACAAAAATACATACAGTGGAGGAGTTCATAGACCTATGACCGGGGGTCTCAACCATACTACATTGCGCCCAACCGGTCTCAAAATAAACACCTATCTTCACACACAGATAGTGTCCATGCAACAGTCTTATGACCTGGTGAATTAATCCAATACCTTTTAGTCAATGCCTGGATGGACCACCCACTGCGTGCAACCTCCTAAGATTGCACAACATAGTAGGTATGTTTGTATAAAACAAGTAGTATGCACACACGCATATATATATATACATGTCACTCTAATACATATATATAATAAGTACTGAACTCATATGCATATCCCACAATGTACGGTTCTCCAATCCCAAAATTCAATCCCGACTTCCGAATTAATATCTAAAATTCACTCACTTGGATGCTCGGTTCTCCTCACTTGAACCCATCTACCATTCGCCTATCACACGTACCGAATTATTTTAAGTCTTCCCTAGTAATCCCACAGTAGTGAGGAAGCTCCTATAATTAATCCCAAGTCTTAATGGACCAAAACGGCACATGAATAAATACTGGGCAGGCCAGCAAACTGAACAGGTTCAGTGCCCCAAAAAATCAAAATTTTCAAAAGAAAGCCCAATCCAAAATCACCAATTTGAAATTTCGGTAATGCTCACCTTTTAGTAGAAAGTTCGTAACAAATTCAAAAAAATAAAAAAAATATATGAAATTGGTGCCCACTCTTTCGTAATTCGATTATGCACAACCTTATCCAACTTCCAAAAGTGAACCGATTCTATTTTCTAATCTGCCTGTCACCTTCTTCCTCAGATTTCTCTTCAAAACCCTCTAATGGAGGTTTCCACCCACACCAAACAAAAAAATTAACTCTAACAACATTATCCTCAGAGGTATTTTAACACAAAATTAACCCCAAATCCTTAATCAAGCGCTTGGACTTTAAATCAAACTTCCAATTAATTCAACACAAAATTTTCACCAAAATAATTTTTAAAGATCCAATCTTTGTATACAAGTTCTACATGTTCATTCATTTGAATCCCAGAATATATTTTCAATTCCAAGCATGAGTGATCTTCGTTAACGATTCATTTACGAACCCTAAAAGTTTATTATTTAGGTATCTATATCAATTAAGAAAGTTCCAATCTTTAACATCTTAATTTTTCAAATTTCTACCTCTAATCGTGAAAATAATTAACCACTATCAAATTGCAACATAAAGAAAGTATCTACTTGACTTGTTGGATTAAAATCCTCAATTTTCTATGAATTTGATGACGGGTTGAGTCCTTTCTCTTCTCCTCTCCAATTTTCCTACTCTTTATTCTTCTTTTTCTATTCTCTAGGGCTCTCTCTCTCTCTCAATCTCTTTTGTATAATATGAAAGGTGGATTTCCATCCACCTTCCCACCCTCTTAAATATCTCCTTAATTAATCTAAGACCATTTTTGTTCTTCTCCCTAAGTGTAAAATGATCCTCCTACCCTTACATGGGCTTCGTTATGTCTAAAAACCCTTGGAACCTAAACATGACACCCGGGTACCAATTCTGAACTATTTCGACCCTTCCCTGATCACCGGTGCACTTAAAAATGTATTTCGAGTCACCCAACTCTAAATACGCTAACATCTCATTAATCGAGCTCGACACATGCGCACCCTATGTGTCGTCCATAAATTATACTGATCCGTCAATTTAACACTTTATCGACATATGACAATAAATCATCATTATTCCTCATATGTGACATAGAATGAATTCACATAATCATTTACTTATCAATCACAAGTAAATAATAATCATAATAAATACATATTGTTTATCTCGCTAATTAATATTTACTAAAATCTAATTTAACTATTCACCATTAATTTAATAACATTAAGCACGCGAAAATTAAATAATAATAATAATAATAATAATAATAATAATAATAATAATAACAATAATAATAATAATAATAATAATAATAATAATAATAATAATAATAATAATAATAATAATAATAATAATAATAATAATAATAATAATAATAATAATAATAATAATAAAAGTAAGGGGTATTACATGATGTTTCTTAAAATGTAACATTTTAACACTCGTACCCGATGTTTGCAAAGAATCAGTCACATGTAGCATATCAAACCTTAGGATTGTGCCTCACCCTAGGATTAATAACACATCAAATTATTAACTTTTTATCATTTTAATCATCATGGACCACATCAAGTTACCCGCACATTTTTCGTTTTAAACCTCAGTTATACTTACTCACCCAGTAGCCATCTTTTTATTCCTTTAATTGTTTCAACACTTGGTCCTCCATTTCATTCTTTATTTGGGTTTCACCAATTTACTTATTACATATTTACTATTATTTGTGTACCATGTAGCTTAAAACCTGGTAATCATTTAATTAACAAATTCTCATTTTTCCTTGAATTTTCCAAATTCATTTCATTTTTCATAATTACCATTTTATCTTGGAGTTCACCATATCCCAGTTATGTTTATGAGCTCTCACCATCTTCCATAAGTGTCATAGGTTTTGCTTCCCTAGCTAGTGATTTTGGATCTAAGCTAAAGTTGCACCCTAGGGCTCCGGGCCCTTCTTACTCCTTCGTGAAAACTATTTCACTTTCATTAAGTTCATTTTTTTGTTGTCCAACCTCCATTTTAAGCAAATTACCCATCTTACGTCATTTATAACAAAATACCCGACTGACGATGTAAAATACCCTTTTAAAGTCCTCTTCTTATATTTTAACATTTTATAGTCGGCCAACAGCCAAACGATGCAAGAATACTTTATGCGTAATATATAGTTTTATCCCCTTTATATATTTAAACACATATATTGGTTTAGACACACATTCTAGGTCCCCTTAAGTCTCTCCTTAGACCCCTAGCACTTCCCCTTTCCACCGCAAACCTAGGTCGCACTCCGAGTACCGATCTAAAGACCATCGGGCGCCCCCGGGCCCCATTTGACTCCCGTTAACTCTTTCGTCAGAGCGAAAGCTATTTGAATCTTTGAAGGTCTCCAAATACCCTTTCTAATGGTCCGACTCGTGCGCGAATCGACATAACGGTTCAGACGAACGGACCACCATGTCACTACTGAAAATTAATTTAGAGGCCATCGGGGACTCCCGGGCCTCGAGTTGACCCCAATCAACTTCACCATCAGATTTAAAGATCTTTGAATCTTCAAAGGGCACTGAAACCCCTTTCCAACGGTCTGCCCCTGTGTAAAATAGCATAACCATTCGGGCGAACGATCAGTTTTCCCCCAAAAATCGATCTAATGGCCACCAGTCACTCCCGGATTCCATTTGAACAAAGTCAACTCTTCATCTTGAACGAGACTGAATGAATCTATGAAGGGCACTGAACACCCTTTCTAATGATCCAACCCGTGCGCAATTATGACCTACTGTACAGACAAACGATCCGTTTTACTCCGAGAGGTCACCAGACGCTTCCGAGCCTCGTTTGACTAAGGTCAACTTTCCGAATCAAGCAAAACTCCTTGTAATGGAGAAGTACATCTCCTAACCTTTCCAACGGTCCACCCCGTTCACGATTCTGACTTACCATACGGACGAATGATTTGTTTTCGTCCGATGATCTCCCGTCCAAAAGACCGACGTGCACTTCCGAGACACATTTGACCCAAATTCATCTCCCGGACCCAGGATCATTCTAAGGACTCTCGAAGGTATCTAAAATACCTTTCTAATAGTATGCCCCATGCATGATTCGGATCGACGGTGTGTGTGCTGCAGTCATTTTTCCGTAAAATTCTGCACGAGACTGTCAATTGACAGGTCCTGAACCCTGCCTATCGGCACAATGTCAAGTGTGACCTATCGATAGGCACACCTTGGGGTAGACTGATCGTCAACCCCCTTTTATCCTATAAATAGGGGCCATGACCTCATTCCCAAGGGACAGCAAAAAGCCACCATCATCAGTGATCTCAGAAACATTCTCTCATAATCAACAAAGTTCCATATGAGAAGTTCCATTCAAGCCTAAATACCCATCCTTTGCACACCCAATTTGGAAAATATCCTTCTCTCTCATGAACATCCATCAACACTCAAAGGATTTCATCCGAGATTCAAGCTCAAGCTCCAAGGAAGGTCCAATTCCTTCTCCTTCTCTTTTAAATCTCTTATTTTTGCATAAGTTACTTTAGATTCATAATCTAGTTTCATTTTAGTTCATACATATATGCATCTACACTTCTATTAGTATATTGCACATATTTTATTTTTCATATAAAAAACAAAAACAAACAAAAGAGGTCTACACCCATAAATTTCGAACGAAACTACCATCACACTTTTCCCAAAACCAAAAACACAATTTCTACATGTATACATATAATAAAATTTCATTCGAATATATGGGATAAAACCCACCCTTATTCTACATTTGAACTATGTGTACTTTGATGCCTTTATAGGCTACGTAGGCGTCTCAGATTAAAATTCGAGACTCGAGTCCAATTTTGCAATTTTCCACTTTTCCACTTTTTCTGATTTTCAAAATTTCACAAAATCCCTCATACATATACATATAACATGCTTTTTCACGTTCCATCCAACACATATTATCATTTCCCAACAATGATCAATATCGCGATGAACGCTCATATTCTATCTTCTACATTTATTATTATTTTTGGAATATTTCAGTGGATGACCTCGCCCTATCTATTCCATGGTATGGGTCAAACGATTCTAATCTCCATTGTATAAACACATACACACACTTTACGGGGATAAAGGAAAATATTAACATTTTCCCATTAGAGATCGAAAGGGCGGGATGGGTGCGTAACACCTTCCCATTCCGTAACTTAGCCCCCGGACCTCCGATCTATTGGTTTCGAATGCATTAGTTTTTCCTTAATTCCGCTCTCTCGATGTGGCAACATGTTCTTTTGCCTATTTTGAGCAAAATAGGTTGGCGACTCCATCTCTTTACATTCACCCCACACCGACGACGGCCAAGGAACCTTTCAAAGAGAAGGGTGTGAGACTGCGGCGCAGTTCTTTCTCTAGGGATCCTCCTCCTTCCCCCCGGTACGCTCCCCCCACCCCCCGGGATGGACACAGTGGTGACTCCGCTGGGGACTATTTTTAAGAGGGCTAGACTCTGTTTAAATGGGTTTTTTATTTCTTATTTATTCCCCCCATTTCCATATTCCCCTTTATTATTCATATGTACCTTATGCTTATGCTACTATTCACACACTTGTAGAAGATTATCCATGTACACTTCACTCCATGTACACCTAGGATCACATATATCCACATGTTGCACACATCACTTAGAAATCCATGCTTAGGTGTCACCAACACACACCTCCAGTTGTAAATATCCATGCTCACTTATCACACACTCACTTGTAGATAGTTACACATCACTTATCCATGCTTGGTATAGCTTTACTATTGGTACTTGTATCTTGCTCCCAGTTTGGCATGATCAAGAAAAAGATACCCTCTCCATAAGATACTAATAAATTAATCATGCACGGTTCAAACAACATCACCAAAGGGCACTGCTATTGACCAAATTTTATCTCGTAACTGGTGAGTCACTTCGTGATGGGCGCTAGACCGTAAGGTCGCAGTTAGCCTAAGTGATATGACTCTCACCTTCCATTCACGAAGTACCTTCGACGTATATCGAATGGTTCCCTCGCATCATACCACTTGATCGAAGTCACGAAGGGAGGTATATCGTGGGGAACTCATTCACGTATGTAGAGTATATCGAATTGGCTCTCACACGTACCGTCCCCATGAGGTATATAGTGAGGCAATTCACGTACACTCAGGTATATCGAATAGCTTGTCCACACGTACCGATTGCCCTCAAAAGAAAGACGTATATCGTGGAAGTCAATCCAAAGGGGGAACCCCTTCCAATTAACCCAACCAACAACATACCTTCATATAGGTGTCAAGCCTAGGACACACATGTTAGATTGTCGGTTTCGAACCGAAACTCTGCTAAAATTTCGGGTCGGCCTGCCGCCCAAATTTTTGCCCAATTTTTAAAACGGGACCCTGCCCGTGATCCTGGTTACAAGTCCAACCATACCTTTACATATGTTGCAAACCCAATTTTTCCAGGCTCGGGTCCCGTCCGGCACTCCATTTTGCATTTAGGTAAACTTAATACAAGTGAGAACCTAAAAAACATAATAATCATGTTGAGACCCGTCTCTTGTATTTTCCCCTCTCTTTGCAAAAGTGTCCAAAAATATTTCTCCCTCTTTGATCAAAATACCAGAAATAATTTTCTTCCTTTTCCCTAAAAAAATATTTTCGTCCTCATCTTTTCCAAAAAAATGTCAAAAATATTTTCCTCCTTTTTCAAAAATAACGAATTTCCCTTTTTCTTTTCTAAAAATAAATTTCAATTTTTCTCCATCTCACATTGATCACATACCCTTGTACTAGCTTTCTATTGGCTTCGGTCTTCAGTCAAATTCCCCAAATTTTTGTCAATCCCCTAACTTCCTCCGAGTCCGAGACTCACTCGCCTTCCATGGAGAACACGGATCAAGTTTCTAATATATAGCCGGATTTGTTGATGGTTATGGCTCAACTCATTGCCAAAATTGACAACCTTCAAACTGAGGTTCATGAGATGCAAAGAAATCGAGTCCCTGTCCCCGAAGATCCTGAGGTCATTTTCCCTCCCACCATGGGTCCCCCTGCACCCAAGCCTTTTTGGGTTCCTAAAGACTACCATCATTCTCCACGTGCTCCTCCTACTAATGGGCCACCACTAGCCCAGCTTCCCATGCCAAACCTTGCTTAGATAACGGCTAATTTAACCATAACTATTGATCCGAAAGATAAAGAACTGAACAAGTTCAAGGAAGACCTCAATATGCTGACCAAGAAATTTGACCAGGTCAGAATCTCTGGGAACTATATGGACTATACCCACATATCTCCCTATCCTAAAGCCAGGTTACCAAAAACATTCAAGATGCCCAATATCGAAAAGTTTGGAGGCACGGGACCCCCAATCGTTCATCTTCGTAGCTACCACCGAGCCATGACTCTCCTAGGGGATCTTAATGAAATAATGGCTCAAATATTCCAACAGACCTTGAAAGATGGAACCCTTTGCTGGTTCCTATCCCTTCAAGAATCCAGAATTCGCTGTTGGGAAGACGTTGCCCGTGAGTTCATGTCACCGTACAAATACAACAAGGATCTAGAGGTTACACGCCCTGACTTAGGGCCACTTAAACGGAACCCTAGGGAATCAGTCAGCAACTTCATAGAAAGATGGAGAGGAA
Organism: Sambucus nigra; assembly: GCA_949130495.1. Lineage (NCBI taxonomy): Eukaryota > Viridiplantae > Streptophyta > Magnoliopsida > Dipsacales > Adoxaceae > Sambucus > Sambucus nigra. Next base: position 359,925,949 of record OX422217.1, on the reverse strand, counting down.
AATCAGCTACCATGACCAATCATCCTTTCGAAGAAGAATAAGTAAGCATTGTGAAGAAGAACTTCCTACCCCATGTCCGAGCAATAATAGGAGGACAGTACTACCCTCACTTTCGAGCCCTCTAAGAAGCAGGAGTATAAATCAAAGAATTTTTTGTCAATATAGAAGTTTAACCGAAGAAAACCTCTAAATAATTTGCTCTTAGAAAGTTTGAAAAACCTTCTAGTACCCCAGATTCTATTATCAACAACATCTCTCAACCTGCTGCTTCGTGGGCACCAAAAAGTCACCCAAACCTAATCAGGAAGGAATATATCGAGCTTTATGCTCCTCTCTCCAAAGTCTACCAGGATCTATTTAATCAAAACCGGATCAAACCCTTGGACCCTCGTCTATTACCAAATCCACTTTCGAAAAACTTCAAACCTGATGCCCATTGTGACTTTCACCAAACTTCTGGCCATACCATGGACCAATGTTTCCATCTTCGAAACATAATCCAAAACCTGATTGACCAGGATATCATCGCCCCACCAGCTAGACCTAAACCAAACACTACCCATAATCCACTCATGAATCATGAAAATGCCATCTTTTTAGAAGAAGACTCAGAACTCAACCCATCCACCCAAATCATGCCAAGTAAATCACCAGTCATACCCATATACTCTCTTAAACCTCTCCAAACATGCCCCTATTTTTTCTTACAGCCTATCCGCCTTACAGATCAAACCTTATCACTCCTCACTAGAGCATGCATCGCTGTCCGTACCCGTTCTAGAGGTAAACATATGGAATTATTAAAAGTGTTGAACCAATTCCTAGAGTTCAGGCTGAAATTTCCCTCCAAAATGACCATTAAATGTTAGAGATTCATTGGGTTGTTCTTAGAAGCTCACAAATGGGCCCTAGAGTTGGAAAACTGGGTAGTTCCAGCCGATGAAGTTAGTCTAAATGACCTAGTTTTTTTGATAGACTAGTGATATTTGTATCATATCCGAGCTACTCGATGGTTTGAAATTACAAGGACACCTGTTCTTTTCATTCCTACATTTCCCTACCGAATGGGAAGAATTATACGAAGAGGTCATAAAAGTTGTAGAGTGTATTGAATTTTCATCGAAAGAAAATATCGTTGCCATCGGATGGGGGGATGATTTCGAAGATTTGGATGAAGAGCTAGATTCAAGACAGACTAGTCTGATAGCCAACCTATGTGGAGTGATATCATTCGAGGAGCTTCTAGGAGAGATCAACCAGGTAGCCGAGTAACCCGATATCGATGAAGAAACAGGGTTTTTGTTTTTCCCCTCTTCCGTGAACCACATGACCAAGTCGGACAGACATTACCAGAATCTAAAGTTACCACCATCACCAAGCGATAAGGGAAAGGTGTTGAGAATCTCCCAATGCCAGAAATGACTCTTGAAGAAAGTAAGCTCCTTGATCAACTAAAGAATACCCAAGATAACATCACTCTATGGAGACTTTTCATGTCTTCCCAACTACACCGAAACTCCCTAATCAAGCTACTCATAGGACCCACATTTCTTCCTTCAGCCACAACAGAAGAAGTAGTGAACCCAGTTGGATCCCTGACCTCTACTCGAATGCTTTCCTTTTCTAAAGAAAAAATCCCTAAGACTGGTCCCAATCACAATCATGCTCTGTTGAAGTCACGGGGAAAATTGTTCCCCTCTCTCTCATCGGCAATGGATCATCTCTGAATGTGTGCCCACTAAGAACTCTAAACTATTTGGGGATGAAAGTGAGCGACCTTGATCCAACCTCTGCTACCGTACGTGCCTATGACAACACCCGTCGAGAAGCAATGGTATCTATCAATCTTACAATAGGGGTTGGCCCTATAAATCCTGTTGTTGAATTCCATTTCATCGATATCCCGGCTTGCTTTAACCTATTCCTCGGGTGATCATAGCTCCACATCATCAAAGGGGTGTCTTCTTCCCTTTATCGAAAATTGAAATTCTTTGTCAATGGACAAGTTATCACCATCTTGGGAGATAGGGACAACACCAAGAATGCAAGCACCGGTAATTCGATACTTAAGATACAACATGGGGTGAGCGATATGCTGCTATCAGGCTTCCAAGTCAAACCACTCCTACTCCCAGCAGGGGACGACTTCAAAGACAGGGTTTGTCCAGAATATGATCCTCATAGAAATGTCAATGTAATCCAAATGCTTATGAACATGCACTCCATGCCTGGACTAGGGCTAGGGCAAAGAAAATAAGGGATAACTAAACCTATTGTGATGAAGAAGGACTTTCCTCCTTATGTCTTGGGATATCAACCATCAGAAGAATAACTTAGATCGCTCCGACAGCCTCAACTAAAAAGGAAGTTAAAATGCACCAGAACTATATTGAGAGATTACCTAAATAGAAGATTCATCAGAGAGGATGAAGACTTCCCTTTCTGAGGCTTCCCTGAACCTTGGTATGACAGTATAGATAAGAAGATGAAACCAAGAATGGAGATATTTTTTCAAGACAGCTACTCGAGGTTCGTAAGTTCGCAGCACTGTGTAGAACTATTCACTGGAGAGACCATAATTGATATCAGGGATTCTGAGGACAACGACTCTAAGGATTCTTTCAATTTGCAGACACTAGGGCTAGTACTCTGCATGATCCACTCAAGGATTACATCATCTAATCCATCCTACCTCATAAAAGATGTTGATATACCTCATCTCAACTGGCATGCTGCAGCTGTGCCACCAGTTGATATTCAACCTAACCCTGATGTTCATCCCCTTTCCCCTTTAGTTGTTTCCTCTCACACTGATGTAATCGGGACCTTCTATGATGAGGATCTTAATGTTGTTTTTCCTACCAATGAAATAAACGAAGATTTTCAGTATCTTGTTATGCCTTATATTAATGGTCTTGATTCTAATCAAACTCTTGATAATGATGAATTTACAAATGAACAATTCTTAACTGATCGAAATAAGGTTAATAACAAACAACATAACAACGTTTAAGTTAATGAAAATGAAATTTTTGTTATTAATATCAGTTCTAGTAGCCAAATGCGCGAGATTAGGATAGGGGCTACCCTTGATGAGCAGGAATGCACGTAACTCAAAGAGCTACTGAAGGCATTCGTGGATGTCTTCGCATGGTCGTATGATGATATGCCCAACATTGTCCCTGAGATAGCACATCATGAGATTCCAACTCTCCCAGAATGTAAACTACTCAAATAGAAGCTGCGAAAGCTATGCATAGAATGGTCACTCAAAGTAAAAGAAGAAGTAGTCAAGCAATTGAACGTGGGATTCATTTGAGTAATTGAATATCCTACATGGCTAGCCAATATCGTACCTGTACCGAAATCAGGAGGGAAGGTCTACATGTGTGTCGACTACTAATACTTGAACAAGGCCTCTCTGAAGGATCATTACCCACTACCCAACATCGATATGATTATGGACAACACTGCCACTCATGCTCTCAAGTCATTCATCGATGATCATTACGAGAAAATCGCATTCATCACCCCTTGGGGAACCTTTTACTACACTGTCATGACATTTGGTCACAAAAATGAAGGGGCTACCTACCAAAAGGCTGCCATAACCATTATGCATGACCTGACACACAAGAAAGTTGAGGTCTATGTAGATGGCATGATTATCAAGTCCAAGACTAGAGAAGGTCATATTTCCTCTCTCCAAAAATTCTTTGAACAACTATGACGATACCAAATGCGGCTTAACCCACAAAAATGTGTCTTCGGCACTACCAAAGGGAAATTCTTGGGATTCATGGTCAGTGAGAAAGGAATAGAAACATATCCTGCTAAGATGAAAGACATACTTGAGATGCCACCTCCCCTAACGGAGAAAGAAATCCGAGGATTCCTTGGGAAATTACAGTACATCAGTCGATTCATCAACCAATTGACTTCCATCTGTGAACCCATCTTCAAACTCCTTTGAAAGGATTCAATCAAGGTCTAGAACGAAGCTTGTCAAGAAGCCTTCGACCGAATTAAATAATACATAACCCGACCTTCGGTGCTCATGCCACCGCATCCTTGTCTTCCCTTACTCTTATCCCTAGCCGTTATCGATACTACAGTTGGGGCTTTGCTAGCTCAATAACTTAAAGAAACCCGTAAAGAGAAATCCATCTACTATGCTAGTCAAAAATTGGTCGATTACAAATTTAACTACACCGCCTTAGAAAAAGCATGCGTCGCTCTTGTCTGGGTTACTCAAAAGTTACGGTACTACATGCTCGACTTCCCATTCAGAATCGTATCCCGAATGGATCCCATTAAGCACCTACTCGAGAATCCCACCCTATCCAACCAAATGTCCTGTTGTTTGATGCTTTTAGCTGAGTTTGATAACACCTATGTCACATTAAAAGACATGAAAGTAAGATCCATCTCTGACTACCTTGTTGACTACCCTATGAAAGAAGACGATGTCTGGATTTCCAAATTCCTAGACGAGAATATCCTTTTGCACCTCCTAAGAAGATCTTTGATGGCAACTGTTCTTTGACGGCACTGCCAACAAAAAAGGATATGGCATTGGAATCCTCCTAATTTCCTTTGATGACTCCCATATTCCCATTGCCATGAAATTGTATTTCCCGTGCACTAATAACATGACTGAATACGAGGCATGCAAGATAGGCCTCAAAGTTGCCCTTAAGAAAGGAATTCGATACCTCAATATCTATGGGGATCCATCCCCAATCATCAATTAAGTACTCAGGAAGTGGAAAGTCAAGGATGAGAAACTCTTACCCTTTCATGCTCACCTTGAAGAACTAGCTTCCTAATTCTAAGAAATCACCTTCCACTATTTTCCTCAAGTAAAAAACAACCTAGCTGACGCCCTTGGCACCTTAGCCTCCATGATTGACATGCCCGAAGGAATAACCATGGCCCCTTTCCTTGTCCAGAAACAAGACAAATCAACCCACTACTACCACATTGAACTTAGCATGAAGGAAGAATCGAAATAGCTAATCGTCGGTACTATGATATTTGGCGCATCCTCAAACACGCTAGGTATCCCTAAGGAGCAAACAAGAAAGACTGAGCAACTATTTGCAAACTGTTCACCCAATACATTATCTATGATAAAACATTATTTAAGAGAAACTTCAATGGAACCCATTTACACTGCATCGCAGGGGTCGACATTGAAGAAATGATGCAGAAAATCCACAATGGGTAATGCAGACCCCATATGAACGACCATATGCTCGCCAAAAAGATCATTCGATAGGGATACTACCGGACTACCAGGGCTCAGGACTGCACAGCCTACGTTCAAAGATGTCTCAAGTGTCAATAATTCTCCAACCTACAACACTTGCCTCCATAAGAATTATACAATATGAGATCTCCCTGACCGTTTTCCACATGGGGCATCGGTATCATAGGGAAAGTTACACCAAAAGCATCTAATGGGCATGAGTTCATCCTAGTCGCTATTGACTACTTCACTAAATGGGTCGAAGCTGAGTCATACGCAGTTCTTAACGCAAAAAAAGTGGCCAGATTCATCAAGAAGAACATCATTTGCCGATATGGGGTCCCACACGATCTGGTATTAGACAACGGGCTATATTTTGAGGCAGAAGTTACGAAAGTGGTCGACGAGTATGGAATTAAAAGACATAAATCCTCTCCATACCAACCTCAAACCAACAGGGCGGTTGAGGTATCCAATAAGAACCTTAAAGCCATTATCAGCAAGATGATTGAGAGTTGCCGAGATTGGGACGATAGGATCCCTTACACCCTCTGGGGCTATTGCAATTTAGTTCGAACCTCTACTGGGGCTACCCCTTACTCTCCAGTCTACGGTATGGAAGCAGACCTACCCATGGAGCTAAAAATCCCTTCATTATGCGTCATGCTAGAAATCAAGGTCCGTGAGGAAGACTGACACCAAAGTCATCTTGACGAGCTATCCCTCTTGGACAAAAGAATGTTGAAGGCTCTATATCGTATACAAGGGTACCATCGCTATATAGCGTGATCATTCAACAAGAGAGTGAAGGACTGCGGTGTCCGAGAAAGGGACTTAGACCTAGAATAAATAGTACAGCACACCAGAGGGAAATTCAAGTCCAATTGTTAGGTGTTGCCGTTGTGCTCACCGACCTCGATTGAGAAGAAATGGCGCGTCCGGTCAACCTGGACCACCTTAAGAAATTCTACCCCTAGTCCGAAATCTTGGGGCGCTACGACTCTTCTCATCTCCTTGCTATTATAAAAAAATCTCTTCATTTCCCTCTACCCAAAACTACATGTGCCTGATCCTCGAAAAATATTTTCAAAAATGAATTTCACAATTTTTCAAAAAAAACCTCTGAGGTACGTAGGTAGATCATCACTTCACATGAGCGCGGCCCCCTTCTTTTTCACAAAATGCTATTCTTTTTTTATCCCTGAGAATGACAGTTCATTTTAACATATACTTGAACAAAAGGATAATGTATGCCTTAGCGATAATTATAAGATAGTTCAAAATGCAAAAAGTCATCAACGGGCACAACTAGATGATCAAAAACTTATTTATTTTATTATCTAAAATTTTCGTACGATTACATCGGCGTAAGGATTCAAATGACTTCGCTTGTCATCACTACACCTACTTCCCTAAAAAACCCAGATAATAATAAGCCCCACTACTATTTAAAATCACCTTCAAATTATTTCCATAAAGCACAAAACCACACCTATTACAAAGTGCTTCCCAAAGCCCTACCCGCAGCTGCCAGAGGAACCAGCACCATCATTACGTGCATTCTGGGCTCCCCAAACCTCCCTTGCCTGAATAGAATATCGCAGACGCTCCATAGAGCGATAAGCCCGAACTATCTTGGGGAAGACCACAACGCCTCCCTCAATGGTTTCAAACCACCTTTGACCAGTCTCCACAGCCAGTATCTTGGCCACTACCTTCTTCCACAACCACTTCATGTAGTCCCCGGAGACATGCCAAACTCGCCTAGTAGACTGAGAAGTAAGGGTCGACGAACGATGATTCTCCCATAGAGAACCAAGTCGCATGTGCATACGCTCTGTCAGGTCCTCCACATAAAAGATGTTCGGTGTTCGCGGTGGAATGATTTGCTCCCAACTAAATTGGCGCAGCAGCTGCTAGGGAAATTATAAAGAGGTCTGCCTGAGGCTTACTAATCGGACATATTGATACTCCCCGAGTTCCAGAATGGGTAGCTGCTTCCCCCACTAAGTCACAGACCAGCGTAGGCTTCAAGCCCCGTGCTCTACAAACCAGTTCCCTAAAATCTCAATGTACGGGCCTACGTTAAGGAAATAGAGCGAGAAGAATTTGGCACCGCCAATAAAGGATATTCAGGTGGAATCGCCATACGAAATCTCACTGACATCCACATAAACAACATTACGTAGCTACCCCTCAGAAAGTCAGGACGACCCTCCCTCGGGGCATCCAGGCCATTCCAGGTCTCTGCTAGTATCACTGCCACAGTATTGTGATGAAATGACATCCAAGAAATGATAACAGCTAGTTGGGGGTCCACCAATGTCTCCCCAGGCACTAACCGGACTTTTGAAACAATGCCTAAGATGACGGCCTTGGTATATCTAGCATCACCCACGTCCTGCGAATGCATGGACTGCAACACCGCCGGAAGGGAAATCATTACCCTCGTAACCAACGGCTTGGCTACCGAAGGCGAGATATGAAGAAGCCCATCCAATAATTCCCTAAAAGAATGGGAAAACTTAGGCAGACCCGCAGCAACACTGGGATTTATCCCCAGCATGGAAGAAAATTTCTTATAGGTAAGACAAATCCCATCCAACCCAAAGCGAAAGACATAATCCTTGGGATACCAAAGCTCGACAGACGCCATCATCATGTTCCACTCAATGGGCCTGTTGCGCCACAAAGAGACTCGTCGCATGTGAAAGGCGTCATAATAGACATTGTAAGGACACATTGCTTCCAAGGCTTCGAGGTAGTTGGTGAAATCAATGCTACTAGGGAGAGCCATCTTAAAGATAATAAGTAATTAAGAGTAGGAAAAAGGAAGAATATGAAAGTGTGAGGAGGAAATCCCCATTCACCCCCATTTATACTTGGAAACTCTCAAGAAAGGATAAGAAACCCTGCAGAAATCAGAGTAAAACTTGTCCCACCAAGTACCAAGAAATTGAAGAAAGTGCAATCAAAGACTTGGTTGATTGGACTGGACTGATATGACGATAGGTAGGATAGGGGTCATGCTGATCGGTGACCCTTATTTTGGGAAAATTTCCTTTTTCCTCTTTTGTCAAAATTAAAAAAAATACATATATATATATATATATATATATATATAAGTCAATAAAAATAATTTTTATCTTCAGAAAATTCTGAATTTTCTTTATACTTATGCTTTTACTAATCTTATTTTAAATAAAGTCCTTCTTAAATGAATTTTCAAATTCTTTTCACGATCTCTACAGCAAAGTAAAAGGAGCATGTGCATTAATCACTAAAAAAATAAAATTAACAAAAAAACTTCATTCTTCATTTTCATATGTTTTGTTGTATTACATTGATATTTTGTAGGAAAGACGAAAAAACAACGGGACTCAACCCGAACCCAATTTTTATTTTCTCTCTCTTTCTTCTCTTTCTTCTCTCTCTCTCTAAGATCCCACATCCATATGGCGCGCCCTCTTCCCCCTGTGGCGAGACGATGTGCCACAATTTCCAGAGCTCGACCCTTCCCTGGATGAGGAAAATGGAACCAAGCAAGAAGGGATCTGAATCGCCTCCCAAATATAAGCAGTCACCAAAGATATCCAGTCCCTGATGTCCTTCAGCCAAGTGTTCGAAACACCAATATGTTGTGAGGAAGAATAGAAAATATCAAATTAGTCAAGCATGCGAAAAAAGAAAGAAATCAAGGAAAAAAAAGACATACCGCAAGCCGAAGGACCTCCTCCGTCAGACCCAAGTCCATCATATGAGGAAGATGATGTAGATTAACCGATCACCCATCAGCTTGCCTAAGTTTGTAACTAGGGGAATGCAGTCGTATAAAAGAAGGCCCTACATTGTCACTGCCACCGCTGACGTAGCCTCACCACCTGCGCTGTCGACTCGAGCCCGCCCTAGGGAGAGGCATCACATCATATATACTAGGGAGCATCAGCCAACTTGAGACGAAGTCCAGATAGTCGTACATCAATGATATGTCAGTATACAGATAGTATGGCTCTCTCATCATCACAGCCACCCGAGCATCATCAGATATCTCCAGCATGCGCCTCATGAACATAGGGGGCCTCATCGGCGGCACCGCAACCTCATTCTCCACAATCTGTCGGACTACCCTCTCCCCAAGAAACTAGGAGTATCCTAACTCATGCGCCAGTAGGCAACGCATTTGCTCATGTCCCCCAGTCACCCCGGTGTGCTCAATGGCTAATAAAAGGTCACCTGCAAACCCCCAGCAAAAGCAAAGGATCAATATCAATAAAACATCATCAAAAGAAAAGAACAGTCTCAACTACATAAGAAGGCTTACCTACTCGCTCGTCACGCCATTCAAGACCTGACGTCTCCAGAGAAAGGTTCTTCTTCGATTTTCGATTAGACCTCCGCCACCGGAACATCTAGAAGAAGTCTTCCCCCCCCCCCCCCCCCCCCCCACACACACACAGAGTCATCCTTCAAAGAAATCAATTGGGAGTTCAACCAAATCACCTGAAAGAACCACGTCTGCAAAGGAAAAGGATCAGCATTCAAGAAATCAAAAATAAGTGCATGAATGGCACATCTCCATCCATGCCGGTCGGCACACCCTTTCAAATTTTGTACAAAAAGTCCGAAAAAATACCAAAAAATCCCGAACAATTCTCGAAAAATTCCTAAAATTACCAAATCCATTCTAGCACCTTATTCACCAAACAAAACATTTTTTACACCCCAGCAAAATTCCATAGAATCATTCTCCCCAACAATGTCTCCAAAGGATACTCCAAAATTTCCTCCAGCTACAAAATCCTTTGATCATTCACTATTCCCCAGCGGAACCTAAAATCCAATCCTTATCCCTAGTGGAGTCCCCAAATTTCCCTAAGGAGAAGTACACCTATATTAGGATAGAATTGACCTTGGTCCTCGGTCATCAACTCCTTTAGGTCATAATTGACCTCGATCTTGGATCATCACCTCAGTTAGGTCAAAATTGACCTCGATCCTCGGTCGTCACCTCTTTTAAGTCATAATTGACCTCGATCCTCGATCGTCACCTAGGTTAGAATTGACCTCAGTCTTGGATCGTCACCTTAGTTATGTCAAAATTGACCTTGGTCCTCGGTCGTCACCTCTTTTAGGTCACAATTGACCTCGGTCTTGGATCGTCACCTTAGTTAGGTCAGAATTAACCTCGGTCCTCAGTCGTCACCTCTTTTTAGGTCAAAATTGACCTCGGGCTCGGATCGTTACCTCAATTAGGTCAAAATTGACCTCGGTCCTCGGTTGTCACCTCTTTTTAGGTTTGAATTGACCTCATTCTTGGATCATCACCTCAGTTAGGTCAAAATTGACCTCGGTCCTCGGTCTTCACCTCTTTTAGGTCAAAATTGACATCGGTCTTAGATCGTCACCTCAGTTAGGTCAGAATTGACCTCGATCCTCGGTCGTCACCTCTTTTAGGTCAGAATTGACCTCAATGTTGGATCATCACCTTAGTTAGGTCAAAATTCACCTCGGTCCTCGGTCGTCACCCCTTTTAGGTCAGAATTGACCTCGATCTTGGATTATCACCTCAGTCAGGTTAGAATGTCACTTTGATGCTCGGTCGTCACCTCTTTTAGGTCAAAATTGACCTTGGTCTTCGATCGTCACCTCAGTTAGGTCAGAATTGACCTTAAACCTCGATCGTCACCTCTTTTAGATCAGAATTGACCTCGATCTTAGATTATCACCTCAGTTAGGTAAGAATTGAACTCAGTCCTCGGTCATCACCTTAGTTAGGTCAGAATTGACGTCGATCTTGGATCGTCACCTTAATTAGGTTAGAATTGACTTGAGTCCTCGGTCGTCATCTCTTTTAGGTCAGAATTGACCTCAGTCTTTGATGGTCACCTCAGTTAGCTCAGAATTGGCCTCTATCCTTGGTCGTCGCCGCTTTTATGTCAGAATTGACCTCGACCCTCAAAATCGGTCATCCACATCCCTTAGGTCAGCAGATCTAACCTCCCTCCATCATGTGGTGTCTATTAGATGGCCATCACTTATTCCAAGCTCTCCCGTTGAGGGGATCTATAGACACCACATTCTAGGACCCCCTAAGTCTCTCCTTATACCCCTATCACTTTCTCTTTCCACCGCAAACCTAAGTCGCACTCCGAGTACCAATCTAGAGACCATCGGGCGCCCTCAGGACCCATTTGACTCCGGTCAACTCTTTCGCCACAGAAAAAGCTCTTTTAATATTTGAAGGGATCCAAATACCCTTTCCAACGGTCCACCCTGTGCACAAATAGGCATAACGGTTCAGATGAATGGACCATTTTACTACCGAAAATTGATTCAGAGGCCATCGGGCCCCGAGTTGATCCCAATCAACTTCACCATTAGAGCAAAATCTTTTTGAATCTTTAAAGGAAACTAAAATACCTTTCCAACGGTCCACCCTATGCACAAAACAGCATAACCGTTTAGACGAACGATTAATTTTACCCCGAAAATCGATCCGAGGACTTACCTACGATACAGACTGAGTTCAATTTTACCCCCCTTTTTCCCTATAAATATGGGCCATTACCTCACTCCCAAGGGACAGCAAAAATCCACCAACATCAGTGATCTCAACAACATTCTCTCGTAATCATTGAAGTTCCATATGAAAAGGTCCATTCAAGCCTAAATACCCATTCTTTTCACACCCAATTTGGCAAATATCCTTCTCTCTCATCAAAATCCATCAAAATTCAAAGTAGTTCATCCAGGATCCAAGCTCAAGCTCCAAGGAATGTCCAATTCCTTCTCCTTCTCTTTCTCTTTTAAATCTCTTGTTTTTGCATAAGTTACTTCAGATTCATAATCTAGTTTCATTTTAGTTCATACATATTAACATCTACACTTCTATTAGTATATTGCACATATTTTATTTTTCATAAAAAAAACAAATAAAAGAGGGTTACACCCGTAAATTCCGAACGAAATTATCCATCACACTTTTTTCTAAAACCAAAAATACATTTTCTACACGTATAAATATAATAAAATTCCATTCTAATCTATGGGATAAACCCCACACCTAATTTACATTCGAACTATGTGGACTTTGATGCCTTTGTAGGCTACGTAGGCGTCTCGGATTAAAATTCGAGACTCGAGTCCAATTTTTTATTTTTTCTTATTTTCCAAATTTCTCAAAATCCTTTGTACATAAACATATAATATGCTTGTTCGCGTTCCATCCAACACATATTATCGTTTCCCAATAATGATCAATATTGCAATGAACGCTCATATTCTATCTTCTATATTATTATTATTTGGGGAATATTCCAGTGGATGACCTTGCCCTATGGTTTCCATGGTATGGGTTGAACGATTCCAATCTCCATTATATAAACACATACACACACTTCACGAGAATAAATGAAAATATTAATATTTTCCCATGAGAGATCGAAAGGGCGGGATGAGTGCCTAACACCTTCCCATTCTATAACTTAGCCCCCGGACCTCTGATCTATTGGTTCTGTATGCATCAGTTTGTCCTTGATGCCTCTCTCCCGATGTGGCAACATGTTCTTTTGCCTGTTTTGAGAAAAATAGGCTGGCGACTCCATCTCTTTACATTCACCCCACACCGACGACGGTCGAGGCACCTTTCAAAGAGAAGTGTGTGAGATCGCGACGCAATTCTTTCTTGAGGGATCCTCATTCTTCCCCCAGAACGTCCCCCCCCCCCCCCCCCCCCCCCCCGCGAGATGGCCACAATTACCTTTATGAATAGTTTTAGGGTTAAATTCATTCAACATGACATTTAAGGTTCATTTCATAATTTTCTAATAAACTGAGGTTCCTTCGTAATTTGTTTTCCAAAGTTAAAGTCCAACAACTTTTAAACACTATGGACTAACTCCCAAAATCATAAGTTTAGGAAATGTTCATAAATTTACCAAAACTTCAAAGTTTTTTGGCAATTATTTAAAAGTTCAAGGGTTGATTTGCAATTACTCAAAAATTTGGCGGTATATTTTTAATTATTACCTAGTTTAGGGTTGTTTTATAAATATAACTTAAAATACACTCTTAGTGTCAAAATCGCATTTTCATAAATTCCAGTTTCCAAATTATAATTTCATAAAGTTTGGAGCTAAAAAATAATTATACAAAGTTTGTGGGGGTAAAACATAATTTAAAATATTAGTTGTCCCCAAATAATAATTTATCCAAATTTTATGGTTTAAATAATATTTTCAGAATATTATTTATAACACAACCCTTAATTTTCATATTTTTGTTCTTAACGGGAAACATTATTCATTTTAAGCCAATATATAAATAATTCACACTCCAAATACGTGTACATAACTTATATGTTGATACCAACAATTATCCTGCTATGTGGACCAATCGGATACTGACATGTGCTATATAGTGAAAGGTTAATTTTAGTCAGTAGGGACAAAATGCCGACCTACTGAGGGATGTCGACCAACCGGTCAGTTAATCCCGACCAACACTAAGAAGGCCGACCAACAATGACACTAAAACGCCAACAGTTGTATACATAAATGATTGTATAGATGTAAATGTCTACGTTATAAATACATTCCATCCTTTGATATTCCAACACTTGTACACCGCTTGGGGGCTATAAATACATTGTAAACCCTACATCCAAGGGGGATGAGACGAGAGGAAATTAAATAAGCCCAAAGAAAAACACAACAGTGGACGTAGGCTCTTCCTTTAAGTCGAACCACTTTAACAATATTTTGTCTCCTTTACTTATATTTATCTATGATCAATTAATTAACATAGTCTAGTTTTTTACATCAACAGATTGTCTCCATCTGTGGGAATCGTATTTCTAATCCATCTCACTCATTCAAACCTCTAAATGGATGATATTCCTGAATCAAGTCTCAGGAACGAGGGCATTCCGCATGTCCCTTCCGCTGCTCCATCTGCAAACGATTTAACTAGATTTCTGGCCAGTCTTGCAAGAGGCCAAGAGGTTATGCAAGACACTATAAGGAAACTTGCACAAACTCTTTGAGCTGGGGAACCTGCTCTATCTACCCAGGGAAATATGCCACCACCCCCACTAAGAGGTGGTCGGCGCAGCCAATCAATGACGACAAGGGATGTCTCTTACCATCCAAGGTCAAATTCATTGCTCAAGACATCAGAATCTTTCCACGTGTAATCTTATTCTCTAGAGAGGCCAAGTTACCTAGAGAGATTAAGTCGTGCTTCTCCCTTCGATCATTTGGAACCCAACGGGAATAGAAATGTTCCTAGGGTAATGTCAGGTAACACCCGATGACCATCTGATCAAAGGGAAGTCACTACCCAGTCTGGATCAAATGCCCGACGAACTGCTACTCAAATCGAGCAACAACTTCAGGAAGAAAGCTCAGCAAATAACAAGGTTGCATCACATAGATTTGGTTCTTCCAATGATGCATGGAAAGGATCCATACAGAGACTGGAAGACAAATTAGGAGAAACGGCGAAGGCCAAAAACCCACTGCAAAGAAGCTTTGTAAAAGGGTCTCTGTTTGTGAAGACAATTGTGGATTTCCCTACTCCAATAAAGTTTAAGGCTCCAGTAGTAACACCCAAATATGATGGAAAAATTGACCCAATTCTCCACATAGAACAATATCAAGTGGATGTTAACATTTATGCCGTCCACGAAGAAATGAGGTGTAGAGCATTTTTTGGAACCATTACTGGATCTGCCCAAATTTGGTATAATAGTCTTCCTCGGGGACATATTTCTAGCTTCAACCAACTGACCAAGCTATTCATTAGCAACTTTTGCTTTGGACAAAATCCTGTGAAAGGGGTGGCACACTTGCTTAGTGTGAGACAGAAAGAAGGAGAGAGCACCAGAGATTACATCACTCATTTTAATAATAAGAAACTTGAAGTTGTGGATTATGAAGAAAAGACAGTAATAACCTCCCTTATGAGTGAACTGCTCCCTGAGAAACTGTATTACACTCTTGCCAAAGACCCTCCGAAGATAATAGCAGAATTAATGGCTAAAGTAGCAAAGATCATGAATGCCGAGGAAGTAATAGCAGCCAAGCGTAGCTCGAGGATAAAAGTTAATGGAAAAAATGATAAGAAAGATCATAAAGACCCCAAAGAACACAAGGAGTCAAAACAAAAAGGACTTTTGGTACGACTCAATAAGTAAAATAGTTATACTCCGTTAACCATGGTAATTCACCATATTTTGGAATAAATCAAGCATAATAACGATGTGCGTTGTCCTGATAAGTTGAGAACTTCCAAGACCAAGAGGGATAAGACTAAGTACTGTGAATTCCATGGGGATCACGATCACACGACGGAGCGTTGCATAGCTCTTCAAAATGAGATTAAAACAATCCTCTGACTAGGAAAGCTGAATCAGTATGTTAATCGTCCGAACAATGACGGAGCTCGGCATAGATCAAAATCTCCTTGCAAGACCAGAGAGGAGAAGAAAAGAACTCATGAAGATGACCAGGATGATAATCCTGATCTCCCCAAAAAGCCTCGATAATCGAAATGCGAAGTATTCCGTATCAGTTTGGTTCTTTAGAATGCAAATGATTACAGGTGAAGATGCAGGAGGAGGAGATCATATACCTCAATGAGGCACAAGCTTTATCGTACTTATAGAGGATCAACCTTACCGAGGAAGATCGATCAAGGAAGGTTAACAAAGACAAACTGGTAATTGGTTTCTCTAAAAATTAGTTCTTAAGGGTATTGTACCCTCAGGACGACCCACTGGTAATCAAAGTCAGAAAAGAAGAAATCATTATCTTTAGAGTACTAGTAAATAATGGGAGCTCGATGAATATCATGTTTTATCCATTTTCAATAACTTTGATTTTAATCTCATCCAATTAGAGTCCTATCATCGACCAATAATTGGCTTTGCAGGTGAGAAAGTCTTCCCTTTGGGAACTATTAAGATGGAAGGGATGATCGGCACATGGCCAGCCAACCAAATAGAGCAGATCCCTTTCTTTGTAATGGATAAAAATGCCCATTCAGCTTATAATATAATCATGAGAAGAGTAGGGCTAAAGAAGTTTAAGGAAGTACCTTCCACTATCCATCGGTGTTTAAAATTCCAACTAACTTTGGTGTGGAAGTTGTGAAAGGTGATAAGAAAGTAGCTCAGGAGTGCTACTACTCTTCTACTAAGCAAGAAGACTTGGAATAAATAAAGAAGAAAACTACTACCTACTAAGTGGATACACTGAACCTGACGAAGAATCTGAGGTTAAAACCTTAGACCTAAGGGAGGAAACAAAGTTGGTAAAGGGATAAATTATGGAAGCAACCGAAAGCATTATGTTAGATAATGACAAACTAGAGTGCACCACTCAGATAAGGACAAAGTTGGATCCTGTCCTTAAATAGGAACTGGTAAGCTTCCTTAGACAGAGAAAACATGTGTTTGCATGGGGTCACGAAGATATGCCTGGGATAGATCCCAATTACCTTTTCCATGAGCTTAATGTAAACAAAGAAGTTAAACGAGTACACAAAAGACGAAGAGTATTCAACCCCGAGAAGAACCAAGCCATACGGGAAGAAGTCGAAAATCTTTAGAAGGTAACTTTTATTGATGAGGTGAAATATACAGATTGGTTAGCCAATGTAGTTATGGTAAAAAAGAAGAACAACAAGTGGAGAATGTGTGTGGATTTCACATATCTAAATAAAGCATGCCCAAAGGATCACTTTCCTTTGCCTCGAATAGATCAGTTCATTGATGCTACATCAGAACATGAGCTACTCAATTTTATGGATGCTTATTCTGGTTATAACCAGATAAAAATAAATCCTGAAGACAGGGAAAGCACTTCTTTTATCACTCCCCAAGGAACATACTGTTATAATGTTATGCCTTTGGGCTTGAAAAATATAGGTGTTATATATCAAATGTTGGTAATAAGGCGTTAGAGGAGCAAATAGGCAAGAATATGGAAGTTTACATGGATGATATGCTTACAAAGAGCAAAAAGGCATCTGATTACATTGTCCACCTCAACCAAACTTTTGATCGACTTGAGAAGCACCAGATAAGGCTGAACCCGAATAAGTGCATTTTTGGAATGGAATAAGGAATGTTCCTCGGGTAAATAGTAAATCAAATGGGAATTGAAGCAAATCCAGATAAGATTAAGGCATTAATTAAAATGCAATCCCCAACCTACAAGATGGATGTGCAAAGGCTGACTGGACGAGTAGTAGCACTGAACAGATTCATGTCTTAAGCTATAGATAAGTGCTTTCCGTTCTTCAAGGTACTTAGAAAGAGTTTTGAATGGAACGAAGAATGTGAAAAAAAAATTGGAGTTGAAAAAGTATTTGGGGTCACCTCCATTGCTCTCCTGACCAATCACATGTGAGAAATTGTACATGTACTCAACTATTTCTGAATCTGCCGTGAGTTCTGCATTGATCTGAGAGGAGAATGGAGTTTAAAACCCGTCTACTATACCAGTAAGGCTTTCTGAGGAGCAAAAATTACGTACCCTCGTTTGGATAAATTGGCATTAGCACTAATTGAAGCATCCAGATGCATGAAACCTTATTTCCAAGCCCATACAATCGTAGTTTACACTAATATGCCTCTAAGGCAGGCTTTACCTAAACTGAAGAAATTTGGTAGATTAATGTATTAAGCTCTGGAATTGGGGGAGTATGATATTATATATGAACCAAGGTCTTCTTTGAAAGGTCAAGCATTGGAAGATTTCACAGTTAAGTTCACTTACTCTGAGGTCCCCGAGCAATAAAGTGAACATGCCGAACAAGAATCAGGAGGAAGTGATGTTAACAAGAAAGTTCCCGAGGAACCTTCGTCGAAAGAAGCAGTTGTCGACCTACCGCATTCCTCTTCCCAAAACACGGGAGATGACCAGTAGAAGCAAGAGGAAAAATATTCCACTATGGGAGTTTAACAGACCAAGCGTTTAACAAAAATACCCTAATATGGAATTTATATATTGATGGGTCATCTTGTACAATGGGTAGTGGAGCAGGTATAATACTTAACACTCCTGATGGTATTGATATTGAGTATTCCCTACGTTTTCAATTCCATGCCTCAAATAATGAAACAGATTATGAAGAACTTATTATGGGCTTAAGTTTAGCCCAATCATTGAGTGTCGAGCAAGTTGTGGCACACAGTGATTCTTAGCTAGGGGTGAAGCAAGTACTGGGTTTATGCGGAGCTAAAGGAGAATTAATAGGCAGGTATCTATCCAAGGAGATGGAAGTAATTGTAAAATTACCAGTTGTTGGAATGAATATAATCCCAAGGTTGGAGAATGCCCATCTCTTGGTAGGCTAGCCTCGGCTACTAGAAATGAACTCAAACGAACTATCCCTATTGAGATTTCGTCCAATAGGAGCATGAATGAATATCTGATGATCAATTTCATTTCCATATACATGGGGCCATCATGGATGGACCCCATCAGGGCATACATTGAAGAGGGAACTCTACCAGCAAATATGGTGGAAGCCAAGAGGCTGAAGCACAAAGCATCTCAGTATGTGCTAGACAAAGGTGTTCTGTACAGGAGAGGACTAGCAATCAATTTAACACGCTATGTGCATCCATCAAAGGTCCAAGATCTAATTCAGGATGTGCATGAATGATCATGTGGAGCTCACATAGCAGGGAGAATACTTCTGTAGAGAATAAGTGCGCAAGGATATTACTAGACAACAATGCGAGTAGATTGTGCAACTTTTGCCAAAAAGAGTGATAAATGCCAAAGATTCTCCAGCATTCGAAAAACTCCACAGGCTGCTCTCACTCCAATCACTTGACTATGTTTATTTTCCATGTGGGGCATAGACTTGGTCAGACCACTTCTGACCACCCAAAGAAGATTCAAGTACTTGGTCGTCGCAGTGGATTACTTTACAAAATGGGTCATGGCAGAGCCCTTGATAGAAATGCCTAATGAAAAGATGTATCAGTTCATATGGAAAAGCATAATATCTAGGTATGGGTTTCCATATGCTATCATTATCGATCATTGAACACAATTTGATAATGATGAATTCACATCTTACTATGCTCACCCAATATTCAAAAATTGCATTTGACTCCAGGACATCCTCAGAGTAATGGCCAAACTGAAGTTACGAACAGAATTCTACTCAATGGGTTAGATAAAAGGCTTAATAATGTGATGGGAACTGGATAAATGAGCTACTCTATTCAGTGGGCATACCAAACAACCCCGAGAACAGCAACTGGAGAATCCCCATATATGTTAGCATTTGGGAATGAAGTTGTCAAACATGTTGAGCTGGGTTAACCATTCCATAGAGTTTTAAATTTTAACTCTACTGTAAATGACCTAATGAGAAGGTTGGATCTAGATATGCTGGAAGAAGTAAAAGAAGATGCTTCCCTGAGAAATGCATCCTACCAACAGAGAACAACCCGTTTTTATAATAAAAGGATGAAACCGACCAACTTGAATGAAGGAGATTACGTTTTAAAAAAGTGCTGCTAAAAAATAACAAGCTTGAGGCCAATTAGCATGGACCATACTGTATTTTAGCAGTCATCTGTCCTGGAACTTATCGAATTGAAACCTTAGAAGGAGAAGAATTCAAAAACCCATGGCATGCCGAGCATCTCATGAAATATTACCAATGATGTTATCAGTTATAATTAGTTCGAAATCAAATTTCAGTATCAATAAAATGAACAGTTCTTTCAACTGTTTTTGTTGAATATTTTTGTAAGTACTAGTGCTATGCACTACTATAATAGTTAAATTAATGAAAGTTAAAAGTTATTGCCATAAAAACTTCAAATTGTTGCATGGTTAAGAAAATCTTTACCTGAAAGATGCTCGATAGAACACAAGAAGACAAGAGAGTTACTCGGCATAGGCAATAAGTTTCTTGGAAAATCCACAAACTTGATCGCTCATACGCAAAGTCCAAGTCAACAGGACGCTAAGTCCTCAAGAAACTTGATCCACAAACATAAGATAAAACAAGATCTTTATCATACTGGGCAAAGTGCAGGAAGAACGTTACAAAGATTCCTCAAGAGGAATGTAAGTTCATATTCCACATACGCTTGGTCACACCACTAGTATCTAACACTTGGGTGTATTAGTAAAACCTTTGGAGATACATGGCTAACTAGCTCCAAATTTAGATTTTAATCTAACTATGCTAGTAGAATATATGTATTCATCTCACTAGCTCTAAACTTATATTTTAATCTAAGTATGCTAGTAGAACATCTGCATTCATTGGTAATTGATACTCAATTTAGATTTTAATCTAAGTGTATCACATTCAACACATGATAAGTTCATAAAACTTTCATTTCATTAAATCAAATTAATTACATAATTGTGTTAATAAAATAAAGTACAAAGCTTCATTCTGTAGGACATTTCCCTTCAGCTTTGGAAATAGGATCCATTCCAACAGGAGGGTCATCTAAAGTGTAAGGAGAATTAATGAAGTTAAAATCCTGAAGCATTCTGGTATTAATGCTACTGGGATGATCAAGCAGGTGAGGAGGTCGAACGATCTCTAATTCATCACGAAGCTCATAATCTCCCAAGTACATTGAAATCAAGCATTAAGGAATACTTCAGATAGGAATCCAATTGACATCTAATTCAAAAGGGGGATCATCAAGGTCAAGCAATCCTGGATCATACCAATCCCACAGTTGGTTATTTCGATCCACCTTCATCACTATCAAAGCATTCATCCAACCCCATTTATAGATCTCATTCTTAACTTGTTGAAGCTTGTCATCAAGATGCCCCAGAGCTTCATTGTACCCTTACATCCAGATTTAACTTGGTTGTTTATGGAATTGGAAGGTCAATCTTTCAACCTGGTGATGAAAGGTCAATCTGTCAACCTGGTGATGAAGTTTCTTCAACACTCCATCCTTAGCTTATAACTAAGAAGATTGAGTGGATAGTTGCTCGAACAAGGCTTATAGCTTTTGGGACATCTCAGCAATGGTTTGATTTTTAGCTTTTAAGTGTGCAGCTTGAGTAGTAAGGGTCTGTTGGGTCATGATTTCCTATGTAATACCTCAGCCAGGTTTGACTCTAGCTTGGGAATATGAAGAAGCAGGTTTTGATTTCTTCAGGGCTCCAACTCCACACTCAACCTTGCATTCTCAACCTCCAAGAACAAATGACCATCATCTGTAGTAGCAATAACAGTAGTGGAAGACTTCAAGGATGCAATTTCATCTATCAAATTATTATTCTCTTCCTCCAGAAGGTTGGCAATGGCCCTTGCTTCCTCCACTTCACAATTAAGTAGGAATTCTTACCTTAAAAAATGGGAGGAAAATTTATCCAACTTTTGTTCAAAGCCCCAACCGTCACTCAGGTCCTGGTACTTCTTCTTATAATCCTCATGAAAATAAGCCTTATCTCCCTTGTGGTCCTCCTGTATCTCTTCAATCATTTTGTAGTAGGAAATCCTGTTGTCCACTTCCCGATCAAGAAGACACTTCAGATAAATGTAGGCCACTTTAGCTTGCTTGGATACCCCTTCCCCGAGAAACTTCAGTAGGTCGGCCTCAGTACACCTCTGGAGTAGCTTGCAGTCAGTGGATGAGAATGGTTACAATTTATCCATAAACTATTAAGAAAAAGAAAATTATCAATCAACAATATGCAGAGCATGGAAATATACAAGCAGAGGAACAAAAAAAATTCTCTTTTCATTAATAAAAGAGGAAAGTATAGGTACATCTTCAAGAAGAAAAAGAAAAAGTACAACTACTGAAAAAGGAAAATAAAAAGCTACTCGGATATAAACCTTCTTCTTATATGCTTCATGATCAGCTAAAGTAGAAGCAAGGGCAGAAGGGAGAGGATGATTAACTGTGCAGGGGGTGGAAGAATCAACATCCTGCTGCTAATCGACAGACTCCATCACCATAAGGGATTCATTGGAACCCCTATCATCATCAACTTCCTCATCCATATTTAGAGGGGCCCCATGATCATGTTACAAGAACAACTCGAAGTGTTGTGGAGTGTCGGCCTCTACCAGCGCAGCTGACCAGCCATCCTTAAAGTATTTCTTCTTTTCACACTCAATTTGTGAAGAAACTGCTCCAATGGCCTGAAGCCAGCCTCCCTAGCCTTAGTCCTTTTTTCCTTCTTAACATCTAAATCCTTTTGTAGCTTAGAGGTCTGGACTTTCTCAGCATCTAATTCTTTTTGTAACTTATTAGCTAGACCCCGAGCGATTTCAGTAGCTCCTTCAGCAGGTTTTACCTTCTCCTCATATCTCTTATGTTCATTGGCCAGTGCTTGTTAGGAGTCAAGCAATGACTTTTTCAGCTCAGCAAAATCCTCTTCAACTTCCCTAAAATAAGCTCTCAAAACCTCATCTTTCTCCAGCATGTTATTGAAATCAATGAGGAACTACACAAAGACAGCAAGGAAGGTCAGTATTATGAACAACAAACAAACAGATAAAAAAAATAAAGAAAGTAAAAGAATATACGAGGGCAAGGCTTTGAGCAGCCCTGCCAGAACTTTTGGAACGAGGTAAGGCAGCTGCAGCACCCCTGTGGTCTGGTAAAGTCCCAGACCTTATTAGTTATCTTGACAATCCAAGTCCAAGGACCACTGAAGTGACAAAAGAAGATAGATCGACCAACTCTCGTTACTCAAGAAGGGCAGAAGAACCTTTTGCTAACTTAGAAAGAAGCTCTTTCCTTATTCTTTTTAAGGGGATCTCTTCAGTTTTTTTGGCTGGGGGTTTCTTCGCAGCTTCATCTTTATTTTTTACCCCTGATCAGCTTGTTTGGAAGGCGCATTGGCTACCATATCTCCCAAAATATTAGGAAATCTTCTTTTTCCCATAGCACCGGCAAGAGGCAAGTTTGAATCCAAGGAATAAGGGGAGTGTTGTGGGATGAGAAATAAACGAGGAAATAGTATTCTTGTACTATAGTAAATAGGATGCAAACCTAATGTGCTCCTCGCCAATCCTCTGATGAAGACCCCAAATGAATTTCAACTCCTTGAGGTTCACTTCACTCCTATTTGGTCACCTTCTCTTATGATCAACTACAATCAAAATTTACAGAGCAACAATTAGTATTACATTTAAACAAGTATGTATAGGAAAAGATAGTTAAATGAGGAATGACCTATCCCATTGCCAAAAATAGGGCATCTAGGCTCCTGTTACTCAGCATTCCCAGTCAAAGGAGCATATTGCCAATTTTTTAAAACAACCCCATGCTCAAAATAATCTCTATTGAAGTCTGGAAGATTGACTACTAACACTTTGTTTGTAGTCCTAGTCTTTAAATAAAAAGTGGTGTCACTAGTAACCCACTTATAACAAAACATTATATCTGGAATCCCTAGATGGTTTCCATGGATTTGATTCAGCCTATATACTCCACTTTTTTTCCCTCCAGGTGTTGGGGGCTACCCTAGCTTAGAAAACGTCAAAATATTGGCAAAACTCAAGGCAAAATGGGTTTGGAGGAAAGGTAAACCCACACTCAGCTATGAAGATAGAGGGAAACCAGTGACCCTCGTCCAATGAGAAAATATCAGCAGGCAAAGTAGGGTGTTCCAGACCAACCCAAGAAGGAAAGTTAATTTCATTTTGGAATTCGTCAAGAGAATCAATAGAGTAAATCATGATGAAGAATAGAAGAAAAGAGAAAGATTTCTTACAGAGATTAAGGATTCAACAAGAACTGAAGGATCGCATAAGAAAGAAAAAGAAAAGCTTGAAGATGCAACAGCCAAAAACACTCAGAAAATTTGAGGTAAGAAAAGATGGTGGCTTTTCTCATTCTTTATAGGTTGCCTCAAAAACTGGAAAAATAATGATTAAAAGGCAGCGTCGATTGAACAGGAGGCGGCTAAAGGCAGAAAAGACAAATTTTCCCCAAAACGATTCATTAAAGTGATGGATAATTACAAAAATACCATGCGCCTTATATGTCCATAGATAAGTCATAATTTTTACAAATATGGGAGGTCGGCAGCCGACCAAGCCTAAAATTGTTGCCCAAGAAACTTTAAGAGATAAATGTTCCATACTCTTGTAAAAACTTCAAACATGAAACATTGGGGGCTTCTGTTGATACCAAAAATTATCCTGCTACGTGGACCAATCGGATACTGACATGTGTTATATATTGGAAGGTTAATTCTAGTCAGCAGGGATGAAATGCCGACCTACTTAGGGACGCCGACCAACCTGTCAAAGAAGCGCGATCAACACCAGGAAGGCCGACCAACAATGACAGTAAAATGCCAACAGTTGTATATATATAAATGATTATATAGATGTAAATATCTACGTTATAAAGACACTCCATTCTTTGATATTCCAACACTTGTACACCCTTTGGGGGCTATAAATACATTCTAAACCCTACATCCAAGGGGGATGAGACAAGAAGCAATTAAACCAGTCCAAAGCAATACACAATAGTGTACATAAGCTCTTCCTTTAAGCCTAACCACTTTAAAATCTTCTGTATATTTTACTTATATTTATCTGTGATCAATACATTATCCTAATGTAGTTTTTTGCATCAACATTATACATGCCCCTTTTTACATGTGGTGTACTTGCTAAAATTATCAAGATTCATAAACATATTTACACATGTATGAAACTTCTTAATTCATTCTCAAATACATCTAAAGACCGAATGGATCAAAACCCCACCTATTTGTAGTCCAAAAGTTGGAGTAAGGTTGGTGTAGAGGGTCATCCCCCACCTACAAAGGTGACCTTAAATGGGATACCAAGAATTCCTAAAAATTCTTGAAAATGCTCCTTAAAATATTCCAAATGGACTCCTAAAATAATCCAATAATTCCCTCTTAAAACACTCAAAAAATTAAGTTCTCTAGGACTGACATATTTTTTTTCCTCCTTCAAAACTCACCATTACCCCTTTTTCACCCTCTAACTCAAACATGTTGGTATTTATATGCTCGTATAATAGAAGGCTTTGAGAGAGAACATATTTTTTCTACTTATCCTATACTGGCCAAATTCCATTTATGAGGGGAGATATTATATTTAAAGGGCAAAACTTAGTTGGACCAATTGTTTATTGACAGAAAGATGGTTCGATGAGGATTTGTGAAATGAGAAATTAATTTGTCATTTATGTCGGTGTTTGTCATTTATGGGCAAAGGTACTTACTGGGTCTCAAGGCACCACCCAAGATTTGGCACGCATTGTTATTGTCTGAAACCATCTGAATTCAAACTGCTACAACAGCTCCCACTATCGCGACCACAACCGCAACCTTAAATATCAACCATCACGGTTAAAGGTGGTTCCATCATGGCATAACAATCCGCCCCAGCGGCTAACTGCTAGTGCGATCACGGCACTCCCAAAATTCAACAATATTAGGTGCCACCGTGGCAAATAACACTAATACCGTAACTTGATGGTGTTGCCTTCATGGTGTAGTTGCGATTACAGAGAGTCCTCTCAACTTTCATTTAATTTATATACCATATGGAATACAAGGGGTGAAAAAGGGTGGTGATATTTTCACTCCAAAAATTTCTTCAAAATACCACAAAAAATTCACTTTTATCTCCTTAACACCACCGACTGTGAAAATGGGTATTACGGCTAAGGTTGACCGTGAAAATGAGTATTACGGTCAAGGTTAGTCGTGAAAATTATACCACGATCAGGGTTAGCCGTGAAAATGAGTACCACAGTCAAGGTTGACCGTGAAAATGGATACCACTGTTAAGGTTAGCCGTGAGATTTTGTTGGGTTGAATAGTAAAAAAATAACTTTTTTCTTTTTAGTGTTAAGGAGATCTTTTTGGGGTACGAATATCAGCACCTAAAAAATAAGGTGTCTATGCATGTCATACTCGATGCTCTTTCATTAGCATTCCCTCGAGCGCATGTACCTGTACATTCATATCTTGATCAACATTTCATATAAATAAGGGCTTATCACCATACCATTATGACTGAGATGTCATCTATGTGTCTTGATATGTCCCGAGTCTCCAGGATGCATGATACCATCATCTTCATATTACATGCACATACTTCATCCTAAAATGATGATGATGATGATGATGATGATGATGATGATGATGATGACGACGATGATGGGAGGGATGTTTTAGTTATTTCCAAAGTTGATGTTGTTTAAGAAGAAGAAGAAGAAGATGATGATGATGATGATGATGATGATGATGAAGCTATTGTTATCGCTTCAAATTTTGAGGATAGCAAAACTGAGATTTAAGCCTTATATTCTTTTTGTATTCTAGTCAATTTGTTATGCTGGTGTAATAGTCGTGTACATGTTTTCTGGATTATATGTCATTTTTTTACTCTCGATACAGTTTTATTGAGTGATAAATATATTTGATGTTTTTCTTGTGGTTAAAGCCTTATATATTTCGGTTTATCTCAAGTTATGTTACATGCACTTCTTTTACATGTTTTTTGGATATGATCATTATCATTTTATGTGATTGAATATACCTTTTTAGTAATGTTTATCATATCTTACCGATCTTTCACATCCTTATAGTCATCTTATTTCACTTTATATAAATGTGTAATGCAATAATTAATATGTTAGTATGATCCCGTGTAATATATGCCTAGCACTGGTTATTCACATATTTAATTGTTCTTTATCTGGATTTTTCTTAACTCAAGGTCTCTGCTAGCGTTCATTTATATCTCTTTTACTTTGAGACTACTTTTAATTTCTCTTATACCATGATATCTTTGTTGGGTTATATAACTTGCACCCATTAACAACGATGCATTTCTACCTTGTATTTGACTCTTATGTGTCAAAGTTTCTGATTATTAATTCTAATAAACCTTAACACAATTAACATCACTTAAACATTACCTTGTTATATCCATATAACCAAATGGTCTATTAATCATTTACTCCAGATACTGCTAATTATTGTCAGCCCGTTATTTATCACAACTAGGTTAATCCCATAACTAATTCTTTAACACTTAACTTAGTTCAATTAATCAATTAACCCTTTACTAGAATTAATTTCATCCCACTTACTATTTCCAACTGATTACTTATCTCACAAAATAATATTTACGACAATTCTTTCGGTAAGTAATTACCCCAAATTACCAATCTTGAACCTAAAATCATTCTTAAGTCCTTCACATTATTTTCATAATTACCTTAGTATGTCTATGTTCAACCCAATATTTACACCAATAATTTATCTAATAAAATGCTATAATGCACAAACCAACATGACCAAATCTAAAAATGTAATTCAAACCATTTTAAAAACATGGGTTATTACATCTCGTGCCTCTATCGGGTCAATCAATAAGAGGTTCCAATCCTAATGGATTGCAACAAACACACAAATGGGTAAATAACTATACCGACACGCCATCGTGTAATCATGTAGCACATTACACAATGGATATAGCCTTCTATTTCTCTCTCATGCGATATGGTTAGCCCACATCATATAGGATAAGGATATAGACCTATAAGCAACCTAAGTCACCAATCAAGGGTGTAGTATGTAGTCTGATGAACAATGTCATTAAATCCCCACTCAAAAAATCCTCACAAGTATATGCACAAATTATATGACATCCAAAACCATTACATACAAAGCACAAAATATACAATTCACGAATCAAATTACGGTATATAATCCTAACCGTATAAGTTAGGTTAATCGCCCCCTGAACTAACCTTAATACCATGTATTACATTTAACATATCTATGTAGTATTATAACTCATAAGTATTATATAATAACCTTTGGAAATCCTGAGATGACAGCCTTGTGTCAACGAAAGCCCTAAGGAAAAGGCTATGCAAAATTCCCCTCAAACAAACCCAATCAATCACCCTTCTGAAGTCCTAATCGCTCAGTCTTCCCTACACCCCGATCAATCACCTTATTAGGTGGTTGATCGATTATCCCTCTAATATCCAAATCGATCAGGTTATCCCCAAAACAACATGGTTTTATCAAATTTATTCCATAAATCAATTTCGTTGATTTTTTTCTATCCTAGATCGTCATATAATATTTTTCCAACCTATAATCACTCATAAAAACAAATAAAAGGTGTTTCCAATGGTATCTATAAATATCTAACATCATAATATAGTCAAAAGGAAAATTTATAAATTTAGTAATAATTATTCCTTAACTACCTAATGTTCTTCAATTAAGTTCATTATTAATTTGATTTAAACCATTTAAATTACAAATCCATTAAATAACTTATAATCTAAAGATGTGAAACATTAATCATGTAATTCCTCCAAAATATTTACATATTCAAACATGAATAACTCATTAAACTAATTCTCCGTGTACAAAATAATGATTTAACCCTAATTATGAGATTCTACCTCACTAGGGTTCATAAATAATAGCATAAAATCATAAATACATTCAACTAAATAAAGCAAGAAAATCTAGGCATTTCTTGCCTGGATTCCCTGTTGGTCCTCTTTTATGAAATCCTTTGTTCCCAATTCCTCTTATTT
Organism: Sambucus nigra; assembly: GCA_949130495.1. Taxonomy (NCBI): domain Eukaryota; kingdom Viridiplantae; phylum Streptophyta; class Magnoliopsida; order Dipsacales; family Adoxaceae; genus Sambucus; species Sambucus nigra. The sequence goes on along the minus strand of OX422217.1, from coordinate 359,897,108 downwards.
GCAGCTATATCTTAGGGTGCATACATATAAGAAGTGATATACAATGCATCATTATTATATCTTAGGATGCATACTTGCTAGACTTAGGATTTATGTAATTAGATGATTCAATTTATGATATGCATATATATCTTATTCATCTTATTACATCTAGATTATATGACTTTTTACATGCATTGGTATTACGTTCCTCTTTGCTAGTGTATGTTAGATTTACAGGAACAAGTGCTCATTTATGTGGTTATGGGTTCTTATTGTTGAGGTTATAGGTGTTAGGTTGATCTTTTGTTTTTGCCCATGTTTATTGTGTGTAAGAGGATGAATTATTTATTTATTTTTTCTTGTAATCTTTTTTTGTATATTTTGTTACGAAACAAACAAAAGGAAGATTGTAAGAGTATATGTATACTCACTACACCAAATCCTGTGAATGGTCACGACCCAAGTCCCTGACCAGCTGGTCGCGGACTTGGGCCGTGACCATATTCATTACTATACTAAGTCATGGATACTCCGGAAGTGGTCACAGACCAAATCCCTGACCACCGTGGGTCACGGACTTGGGCTGTGACCAGACCGGGCCATATTTGGGCCAAAATTCCCTCCAAAATCGGTCGCGGATGGGTCACGAACTTGGGTCGTGACCATAGGCATGACGAAGCACAAAGCATACACATATGGGGTCATGGCTTGGGGTCGTGACCATTTTCTGGTATGGGTCACAGACTTGAGCCGTGACCATAGGCATGACGAAGCACAAAACATACACATATAGGGTCACGGCTTGGGGCCGTGACCATTTTCTGGTGTGGGTCACGGACTTAATCCGTGACCATAGGCATGACGAAACACAAAACATACACATTTGGGGTCACGGCTTGGGGACGTGACCATTTCCTGGTGTGGGTCACGGCTATGGGCCGTGACCAATTATCAATTGCCCATGTTAGTAGGCTTTATTTATGGATCACACTTGATCGGTCACGGCTCTAGGCCGTGACCACTGTCAATCCTAATAATAAAAGAAGCGCCTCATATTTTCATTTCCCGGCCTCATATCTCATCTTCTTTCACATTTTGTCTTCGTTGATGGCATATTCCAATACATTGTAAACATTTTGAATAAACACTTCACCAAATGTTTGTTATGAATTTTGGTTTTTGATGGTTTGTATGGGAATGAGCAGGTGGCGATGGGTGGTTCTTCGGGTTCGATTGGCTTTGGGTTCTCAGTTGGGTTTGTATGAGAATGAGCAGGTGGCGACGAGTGGTGATCCAGGTTCGATTGGCTTTGGGTTCTCAGTTGGGTTTGTATGGGAATGAGCAGTTGGTGACGATGGTGCTCCGAGTTCGATTAGCTTTGGGTTCTCAGTTGGGTTTGGCAAGTATTGGATTGTGGCAAGTATTGTATTGAAATCGGGTTGGGGCTTTCGGATGTAGGGTTTGTGTCGGTTCAAACCGGGTTGAAGTTGGGTGGATAAGTATCGGGTTAAGAGGTTTATTGTGGGTTTCGTTCGGGTGTGGATAGTTCTGGCCCTGGGTCGAAGTTGGTAAGGTTTGCTTGGGTCGAGCAGATTTGGGGGTTTGGGAAATGGGTCTATGGTCATATAGGTTCTCGGGTCGATATTCGGGTCTTTGGTTTCTCCAAGTATAGCAGGTATGCAGTGTCTTGGTTTGGAGTTATGGCTCGCGGGTTCAAGCTGGATTGGGTCGGTGTTGGTGTTTCTGGGCTTACAGCGGTTTCACGTGTTTGGATATGTGTTGGTTCATCATATCTCCTCTTTTTTTCCAAATCTACTTGTGACAAATACATTTTGATGCCGCCTGGGTAAACATTTTTTACTTCTTTATTTCGAACCAATAAGTTTGCGATTATTTATTTTATTTTGCATGTGGTTTGTTGCATTTTAGGTTTGCCTAATTCGCCTAATTCGCCAGTTTTATTTTTTTGTCAATTGATTTATATATTAGGATATGCCATTTTTTTCCAGATATGCTTGTGAAGAAATTCATAAGTTATGAATATTAAGTCACTGTTGGACAAAAAATCGGTAGCGAATGGGGATATTACTGGGCAAAAAATCAGTAATGAATATTAAAAAAAAAATCCGATTCTAACAAAATCTTCTTCAAAATGTCTCTTATCTTCTCCATGTTAGTCTCTCTCCAACATCAAATGATCGAAGGTTCAGGCGTTATCTTCTTTTTCCTTATTTTCGTTTGATCCTTTTCAAATTAGGGCTTTTATGTGAATTTATGATTAGGCTGTTGAGGCGTCATCTTAGACTAATGATATGGCGTCATCTCCGGAGGTTTTGAAGGCGAATTTGAAGGAGAAATGTGTAGATGTTATCTTTGGGTTCGATCTGTTTTTTTGTTTATTTGCATATAAATGCTTTGACTTTGTTGGATATTGGTTCTTTTGACTGATTGATTGGTGTTTTGGGCAGATGATTTTCCATTTTCGTAGATTCTTTCCCGACAAAGCAGTATAATTGGCTTCAGAAATTCTCAATGAGCTTCTTAAGGTTAGCTCTATAACACTTCACTAGCTACATTGGGGTGGCTCCCCTTTTAAAAGTCTTCCATTTGGAATCCTGAAAATTAACAAAGAAATAGAGAGTTGAAAATTATTTCAAGGTTGTTGTTTAGGTTTTCATCACATGTTTTCGCTCCCTCCCTACCAGAGAAACTTTGGTATAATTTTTTTTCTAGTAGGTAAACAGTAATGCAATATCTAAAATAATTTTGGCACTCATATTTCCATTTTTTATTTGTTGAAACTAAAGTAGATTGTGGGTGAAAGTAGATTCATTTGTATGCAAATGAAATAAAGTTTAGACCATGCCCAGTTGCCTTTACATCTTTTTCTGGTGGCCTAAAAGTGTGTATGTACAAGGTTCTCCAAGTAATTGTCTTAGATAACTTGTATGAGAATGTGTTTAATGGTGAATTTAACTTTCCTTTCACTTTTATTATGAGTTCAGATAGATCAGTTTTAATAATTTTTGCTCTTTTGGTTGCAGATAATAAAGGGGAAATGTGAAAAACATTTGAATCTGGTATGCTTTATTCATCTTATATGTATGTGTGTTTCAATAACATTTTCAGTTTTCACCATACCTACCCCATAGACGCAGTCTCCTAAAGGCTGTATAGAAATTAATAATCGTGTTCCCAATTAACATACCAAAGTTCTGGGTGGGGGAAGGGGGTGAATAACATACTAACGGTATAAAAATTTGTGTTGTTATTTTATGTGAGATATATGGGACAATTGTCCAATTCTGTAAATAGATGGTAAAATAACTATAATATTGTTCTCATGTTGTGTTTGTGTTGCAATTAAGACTCGCGTCAATCGTCTTATCGTGTCTTGTCGCCGTGTTATTCATGTTTTACTTATATTTTCATCTTATTCATGTCTTTACTTCGCTACTTTAAATATGAATCGCAAACACGTGTGCACATTAATAATTGTATCGTTTATGAATTTATCATGTATAAAATGAGAAATGATCCCACTACAGTGAGATATTGTGATTATGGGTATGCGTTTTATCACGTAGATGATAGAAGGAGTACGGGATAATTATTGGTTGTTGGTTTAGTTTTTGTAGGAAACTATGTTGGATTTCTTTTATTTATAATACACATATACTTTTAAAATCTCTCACAAGAAACCCTAACAAGAGGTTACATAAAAAATGGCATTAGAGGGTGAAACCCCGAAATAACCCCTGAAGCCGTGAGAGGCATCAACACCTCCCACGGGACCAATGAAGCTCGTAGGAATCGACCGGGCAGCCGCGGGACTCCCGATTTTAGAATACGACTATAATTTGCATATTTCTAGACTTAGGCTTAAAAACATAGGGTTAGAGGGTGAAAACCCAAAACAACCCCTGAACGGCCTTGTGGGAGGCACCAACACCTCCCACGGGACCAATGTAACTCGTAGGAACTAATTGCGCAGTCACGGGACTCCCGGTTTAAGAATACGATGGTAATTTGCATATTTCCAAACTTAGGCATAAAAACATGGCGTTAGAGGGTGAAAACTCGAAACAGCCCCCGAACGTCCCCGTGGGTGGCACCAAAACCTCCCACGGGACCAATGAAACTCGTATGAACTGTCCCTGCAGCCGCAGGTCCCCAGTTTGAGATTACGACAGTAATTTGCATATTTCTAGATTTAGTCTTAAAACATGGCGTTAGAGGTTGAAAACTAGAAACAGTCCCCTAACATCCCCGTGGGTGGCACCAACACCTCTCACGGGACCAATGTAACTCGTAGGAATTGACCACGCAGATGGGGGACTCCTGGTTTGAGAATACGATGGAAATTGGCATATTTTTAGACTTAGGCTTAAAAACATGGCGTTAGAGGGTGAAAACTCGAAACAGTCCCCGAACGTCCCCGTTGGGGGCACCAACTCGTCCCACGGGACCAATGTAACTCGTAGAAACTGACGCCACAGCTGCGGGTCTCCCGGTTTGAGAATACGACGGTAATTTACATATTTCTAGACTTAGGCTTAAAAACATGGCGTTAGAGGGTGAAAATTCAAAACAGCCCCTGAACGGCCCTGTGGGTGGCACTAACACCTCCCACGGAACCAACGCGGATCTCCCGATTTGAGAATACGACGATAATTTTCATATTTATAGATGTAGGCTTAAAAACATGGTTTTAGAGGGTGAAAACCAAAAACAGCTCCCGAATGGCCCCGTGGGAGGCACCAACACCTCCCACGGGACCAATGTAACTCGTAAGAACTGACCGCGCAGCCGCAGGACTCCCAGTTTTAGAATACGATGGTAATTTGTATATTTCTAAACTTAGGCTTAAAAACATGGCGTTAGAGGTTGAAAACCCAAAACTGCCCCCGAACGGCCCCGTGGGAGGCACCAACACCTCCCATGGGACCAATGTAACTAATAGGAACTAACCGTGCAGCCACGGGACTCCCGGTTTAAGAATACAACGGTAATTTGAATATTTCTAGACTTAGGTATAAAAACATGGCGTTTAAAGGGAAAAACTTGAAACAACCCCCGTACGGCCCCGTGGGTGGCACAACACCTCCCACGGGACCAATGTAACTCGTCGGGACTGCCCGCGCAGCCACAGGACTCCCGATTTGAGAATTTGACGGTATTTTGAATATTTCTAGACTTAGGCTTAAAAACATGGCGTTAGAGGGTGAGAACTCGAAACAGCCCATGAACATCCTCGTGGGTGGCACCAACACCTCCCACGGAACCAATGTAACTCGTACGAACTAACCCCGCATCCGCCGGTCTCCCGGTTTGAGAATACAATGATAATTTGCATATTTATAGACGTAGGCTTAAAAACATGATGTTAGAGGGTGAAAACCCAAAACAGCTCCCAAACGGCCCCGTGGGAGGCACCAACACCTCCCACGGGACCAATGTAACTCGTAGGAACTGACCGCGCAACCGCGGGACTTCCGATTTTAGAATACGATGGTAATTTTCATATTTCTAGACTTAGGCTTAAAAACATGGCGTTAGAGGGTGAAAAACCAAAACATCCCTCGACGGCCCTGTGGGAGGCACCAACACCACCCACGGGACCATTATAACTAATAGGAACCAACTGCGCAGCCATGGGACTCTCGGTTTGAGAAGACAACGGTAATTTGCATATTTTTTAACTTAAAAAAAACATGGCGTTTAAAGGGAAAAACTTGAAACAACCCCCATACGGCCTCGTGGGTGGCACCAACACCTCCCACAGGACAAATGTAACTCGTTGGGACTGCTCGCGCAGACAGAGCACTCTCGGTTTGAGAATACGATGGTATTTTGAATATTTTTAGACTTACGCTTAAAAACATGGCATTAAATGGTGAAAACTTAAAAAAAAAACCGAATAGCCCTGTGGGTGGCACCAACACCTGCCACGGGACCAATGTAACTCGTAGGAACTGACCCCACAACCGCGGGTCTCCCGGTTTGAGAATACGATGATAACTTACATATTTCTAGACTTAGGCTTAAAAACATGGCGTTAGAGGGTGAAAACTCGAAACAGCCCCCGAACGTCCCCGTGGGTGGCACCAACACCTCCCACAGGACCAATGTAACTCGTATGAACTGACCTCGCAGCAGCGCGGGTCCCCACTTTAAGATTACAATGGTAATTTGCATATTTCTATATTTAGCCTTAAAAACATGGCGTTAGAGGTTGAAAAATCGAAACAGCCCCCAAATGTCACCGTGGGTCGCACCAACACCTTCCACGGGACCAATGTAACTCATAGGAACTGACCACGCAGCCGCTAGACTCCCGGTTTGAGAATACGACGGTAATTTGCATATTTTTAGACTTATGCAAAACATTGCGTTAGAGGGTGAAAACTCGAAATAACCCCCGAACGGCCCCGTGGGTGGCACCAACACCTCCCATGGGACCAATGTAACTCGTAGGAACTGACCCCGCAGCAGTGGGTCTCCCGGTTTGAGAATACGATGATAATTTATGTATTTCTAGACTTAGGCTTAAAAACATGGCGTTAGATAGTGAAAACACGAAACAGCCCCCGAACGTCCCCGTGGATGGCACCAACACCTCACACGGGACTAATGTAACTTGTAGGAACTCACCACGCTGTCGCGGGTCTCCCGGTTTGAGAATACGACAATAATTTGTATATTTCTAGACTTAAGCTTAAAAACATGGCGTTAGAGGGTGAAAATTCGAAATAGCCCCCGAAGGTCCCCGTGGGTGTTACCAACACCTCCCACGGGACCAATATAACTCGTAGGAACTGACCACGCAGCCACGGGACTCTCGGTTTGAGAATACGACGGTAATTTGCATATTTCTAGACATAAGAAAAATATCGCGTTAGAGGGTGAAAATTCGAAACAACCCCCGAACGGCCCCGTGGGTGGCACCAACACCTCTCACGGGACCAATGTAACTCGTAGGAACTGACCCCGCAGCAGCGGGTAACCCGGTTTGAGAATAAGATGATAATTTACATATTTCTAGACTTAGGCTTAAAAACATGGCGTTAGAGGGTGAAAACACGAAACAGCCCCCGAATGTGTTCGTGGATGGCACCAACACCTCCCACGGGACCAATGTAACTCGTAGGAACTGACCCCGCAGCCGCGGGTCTCCCAGTTTGAGAATATGACGATAATTTACATATTTCTAGACTTAGGCTTAAAAACATGGCGTTAGAGGGTGAGAACTCGAAACAGCCCACGAACGTCCCCGTGGGTTGTACCAACACCTCCCACGGAACCAATGTAACTCGTAGGCAATGACCCCGCAGCCGCGGGTCTCCTGGTTTGAGAATACAATGATAATTTGCATATTTATAGACGAAAGCTTAAAAACATGGTGTTAGAGGGTGAAAACTCGAAATAGCCCCTCGAACGTCCCCGTGGGTGGCACCAACACCTCCCACGGGACCAATGTAACTCGTAGGAACGTACCACGCAGCCACGGGACTCTCGGTTTGAGAATACGACGATAATTTGCATATTTTTAGACTTAAGAAAAATATCGCCTTAGAGGGTGAAAAATCGAAACAACCCCCGAACAGCCTTATGGGTGACACTAATACCTCCCACGGGACCAATGTAACTCGTAGGAACTGACCCCGCAGCCGCGGGTCTCCTGGTTTGAGAATACGACGATAATTTGCAAATTTCTAGACCTAGGCTTAAAAACATGGCGTTAGAGGATGAAAACTCGAAACAACCCCCGAACGTCCCCGTGGGTGGAACCAACACCTCCAACTTGACCGATGTAACTCGTAGGAGTTGACCCCGCAGTCGCGGATCTCCCTGTTTGAGAATACGATGATAATTTACATATTTCTAGACTTAGGCTTAAAAACATGGCGTTAGAGGTTGAAAACTCGAAACAACCCCCGAACGTACCCGTGGGTGGCAGCAACACCTCTCAGGGGACCAATGTGACTCGTAGGAACTGATCACATAGCCGCGGGACTCCCGATTTGAGAATACGACTGTAATTTACACATTTCTAGACCTAGACTTAAAAACATGGCGTTAGAGGGTGAAAACTAGAAACAGCCCCTGAAAGTCCCCGTGGGTGGAACGAACACCTCCCACGGGACCAATATAACTCGTAGCAACTGATCCCCCAGCCACGGTCTCCCGATTTGAGAATACGATGGTAATTTGCATATTTCTTGACTTAGGCTTAAAAACATGGCGTTAGAGGGTGAAAACTCGAAACAGCCTTCGAACGTCGTCGTGGATGGCACCAACATCTCTCACGGGACCAATGTAACTCGTAGGAACTGACCCCGTAACCGCGGGTCTCTCGGTTTGCGAATACGATGATAATTTATATATTTCTAGACTTAGGCTCAAAAACATGACGTTAGAGGGTGAAAACTCGAAACAGCCCCCGAACGTCCCCGTGGGTGGCACCAACACCTGCCACGGGACAAATATAACTCGAATGAACTGACCACGCAGCCACGGGACTCCCGATTTAGGAATACGATGATAATTTGCATATTTCTAGACTTAAGAAAAATATAGACTTAAAGGGTGAAAACTCGAAACAACCCCCGAACGGCCCTGTGGGTGGCACCAACACCTCCCACGGGACCAATGTAACTCGTAGGAACTGACCCCGCAGCCGCGGGTCTCCCGATTTGAGAATAAGACGGTAATTTGAAAATTTCTAGACATAGGCTTAAAAACATGGCGTTAGAGGATGTAAACTCGAAACAGTCTCCGAACGTCCTCGTGGGTGCCACCCACACCTCCCACGGGACCAATGTAACTCTTAGGAGCTGACCCCGCAGCCACGGGTCTCCCGATTTGAGAATATGATGATAATTTACATATTTCTCGACTTAGGGTTGAAAACATGGCGTTAGAGGTTGAAAACTCGAAACATCCCCCGAACGTCCCCGTGGGAGGCACCAACACCTCCCACGGGACCAATGTAACTCGTAGGAAGTGACCACGCAGTCACGGGACTCTCGATTTGAGAATACGACGGTAATTTGCATATTTTTAGACTTAAAAAAAATATCACCTTAGAGGGTGAAAAATCGAAACAACCCCCGAACGGCCCTGTGGGTGGCACAAATACCTCCCACGGGAGCAATGTAACTCGTAGGAACTGACCCCGCAGCCGCGGGTCTCCCGGTTTGAGAATACGATGGTAATTTGCAAATTTCTAGACCTAGGCTTAAAAACATGGCGTTAGAGGATGAAAACTCGAAACAGCTCCCGAACGTCCCCGTGGGTGGCACCAACACCTCCCACGGGACCGATGTAACTCATAGGAGCTAACGCCGCAGCCGCGGGTCTCCCGGTTTGAGAATACGATGATAATTTACATATTTCTAGACTTAGGCTTAAAAACATGGCGTTAGAGGTTGAAAACTCGAAACAGGTCCCGAACGTCCCCGTGGGTGCCGGCAACACCTCCCAGGGGACCAATGTGACTCGTAGGAACTGATCACGCAGCTGCGGGACTCCCGATTTGAGAATACGACTGTAATTTGCATAGTTCTAGACTTAGGCTTAAAAACATGGCGTTAGAGGGTGAAAACTCGAAACAGCCCCCGAAAGTCCCCGTGGGTGGAACCAACACCTCCCACGGGACCAATATAACTTGTAGCAACTGATCCCGTAGCCACGGGTCTTCCGGTTTGAGAATACGATGGTAATTTGCATAGTTCTAGACTTAGGCTTGAAAACATGGCGTTAGAGGGTGAAAACTCGAAACAGCCCCCGAAAGTCCCCATGGGTGGAACCAACACCTCCCATGGGACCAATATAACTCGTAGCAACTGATCCCGTAGGCACGGGCTCCCGATTTGAGAATACGATGGTAATTTGCATATTTCTAGACTTAGGCTTAAAAATATGGCGTTAGAGGGTGTAAACTCGAAACATCCCTCGAACGTCATCGTGGGTGGCACCAACACCTCTCACAGGACCAATATAACTCGTAGGAACTGACACCGCAACCACAGGTCTCCCGGTTTGAGAATACGATGATAATTTATATATTTCTAGACTTAGGCTTAAAAACATGACGTTAGAGGGTGAAAACTCGAAACAGCCCCCGAACGTTCCCGTGGGTGGCACCAACACCTGCCATGGGACAAATGTAACTCGAAGGAACTGACCACGCAGCCACGGGACTCCCGGTTTAGGAATACGACGATAATTTGTATATTTCTAGACTTAAGAAAAATATAGAGTTAGAGGGTAAAAACTCGAAACAACCCCCGAATGGGCCCTGTGGGTGGCACCAACACATCCCACGGGACCAATGTAACTCGTAGGAATTGACCCCGCAGCCGCGGGTCTCCCGATTTGAGAATACGACGGTAATTTGAAAATTTCTAGACCTAGGCTTAAAAACATGGTGTTAGAGAATGAAAACTCGAAACAGACCCCGAACGTCCCCGTAGGTGCCACCCACACCTCCCACGGGACCAATGTAACTCGTAGGAGCTGACCCCACGGTCGCGGGTCTCCCGATTTGAGAATATGATGATAATTTACATATTTCTCAACTTAGGGTTAAAAACATGGCGTTAGAGGTAAAAAAACTCAAAATAGCCCCCGAACGTCCCCGTGGGTGGCAGCAACACCTCCCACGGGACCAATGTAACTCGTAGGAACTGATCACGCAGTCGCAGGAATCCCGGTTTGAAAATACGATTGTAATTTGCATATTTCTAGACTTAGGCTTAAAAACATGGCGTTAGAGGGTGAAAACTCGAAATAGCCCCCGAAAGTCCCCATGGGTGGAACCAACACCTCCCATGGGACCAATATAGCTCTTAGCAACTGATCCCGCAGCCACAGGTGTCCCGATTTGAGAATACGATGGTAATTTGCATATTTTTAGACGTAGGCTTAAAAACATGGCGTTAGAGGGTGAAAACTCGAAACAGCCTCCGAACGTCTTTGTGGGTGGCACCAACATATCCCACGGGACCAATGTAACTCGTAGGAACTGACCTCGCAACCGCGGGTCTCCCGGTTTGAGAATACGATGATAATTTACATATTTCTAGACTTAGCCTTAAAAACATGACGTTAGAGGGTGAAAACTCGAAACAGCCCCCGAACGTCCCCGTGGGTGGCACCAACACCTGCCACGGGACCAATGAAACTCGTATGAACTGTCCCCACAACCGTGGGTCCCCTGTTTGAGATTACGATGGTAATTTGCATATTTCTAGATTTAGGCTTAAAAACATGGCGTTAGAGGTTGAAAACTAGAAACAGTCTCCGAACGTCTCCGTGGGTGGCACCAACACGTCCCACGCGACCAATGTAACTCGTAAAAACTGACCCCGCAGCCGCGGTTCTCCTGGTTTGAGAATGCGACGACAATTTCCATATTTCTAGACTTAGGTTTAAAAACATGTCATTAGAGGGGGAAAACTCGAAACAGCCCCCGAACGTCCCCGTGGGTGGCACCAACACCTCTCACGGGACCAATGTAACTCGTAGGAACTGACCCCGTAGCCGCGGGTCTTCCGATTTGAGAATACAACGATAATTTGCATATTTATAGACATAGGCTTAAAAACATGGTGTTAGAGGGTGAAAACCTAAAACAGCTCCCGAACGTCCCCGTGGGAGGCACCAACACCTCCCACGGGACCAATGTAACTTATAGGAACTGACCGCACAGCCGCGAGACTCTCGATTTTAGATTACGATGGTAACTTACATATTTCTATACTTAGGCTTAAAAACATGGCGTTAGAGGGTGAAAACCCAAAACAGCCCCCGAACGGCCCCGTGGGAGGCACCAACACCTCCCACGGGACCATTATAACTAATAAGAACTAACTGCGCAGCCACGGGACTCCCGATTTGAGAATATGACAGTAATTTGCATATTTCTAGACTTAGGCATAAAAACATGGCGTTTAAAGGGAAAATCTTGAAACATCACCCGTACGGCACCGTGGGTGGCACCAACACCTCCCACGGGACCAATGTAACTCGTTGGGACTGCTCGCGCAGCCACAGGACTCCCGATTTGAGAATACGACGGTATTTTGAATATTTCTAGACTTAGGCTTAAAAACATGGCGTTAAAGGGTGAAAACTCAAAATAACCCCCAAACGTCCCCGTGGGTGGAACCAATACTTCCCACGGAACCAATGTAACTCGTACGAACTAACCCCGCATCCGCCGGTCTCCCGGTTTGAGAATACAATGATAATTTGCATATTTATAGACGTAGGCTTAAAAACATGGCGTTAGAGGGTGAAAACTCGAAACAGCTCCTGAACGTCCCCGTGGGTGGCACCAACACCTCCCACAAGACCAATGTAACTCGTATGAACTGACCTCGTAGCCGCGGGTTCCCAATTTGAGATTACTACGGTAACTTGCATATTTCTATATTTAGGCTTAAAAACATGACGTTAGAGGTTGAAACCTCGAAACAGCCCCCGAACGTCGACGTGGGTCGCACCAACACCTTCCACGGGACCAATGTAACTCATAGGAAATGACCACGCTGTCGCGGGACTCCTGGTTTGAGAATACGACGGTAATTTGCATATTTCTAGACTTAAGCAAAACATGGCGTTAGAGGGTGAAAACTCGAAACAACCCCCGAACGGCCCTGTGGGTGGCACTAACACCTCTCACGGGACCAATATAACTCGTAGGAACTGACCCCGCAGCAGCGGGTGTCCCCGTTTGAGAATAAGATGATAATTTAAATATTTCTAGACTTAGGCTTAAAAACATGGCGCTAGAGGTTGAAAACACGAAACAGCACCCGAACATCCCCGTGGATGGCACCAACACCTCCCACGGGACCAATGTAACTCGTAGGAACTGACCGCACAGCCGTGGGACTCTCGATTTTAGATTACGATGGTAATTTGCATATTTCTAGACTTAGGCTTAAAAACAAGGCGTTAGAGGGTGAAAATCCAAAACAGCCCCCGAACGGCCCTGTGGGAGGCACCAACACCTCCCACGGGACCATTATAACTAATAGGAACCAACTGCGCAGCCACGGGACTCTCGGTTTGAGAAGACAACGGTATATTGCATATTTTTTAACTTAAAAAAACATGGCGTTAGAGGGTGAACATTCGAAACAACCACCGAACGGCCCCGTGGGTGGCACCAACACCTCCCACGGGACCAATGTAACTCGTAGGAACTGACCCCGCAGCCGCGAATCTCCCGTTTTGAAAATACGATGGTAATTTGAAATTTCTAGACTTAGGCTTAAAAACATGGCATTAGAGGATGAAAACTCGAAACAGCCCCCGAACGTCCCCGTGGGTGGCACCCACACCTCCCACGGGACCAATGTAACTCGTAGGAGCTGACCCCGCAGCCGCGGGTCTCTGGGTTTGAGAATACGATGATAATTTACATATTTCTAGACTTAGGCTTAAAAACATGGCGTTAGATGTTAAAAACTCGAAACAGCCCCCGAACGTCCCCGTGGGTGGCAACAACACCTCCCACGGGACCAATGTAACTTGTACGAACTGACCACGCAGTCGCAGGACTCACAATTTGAGAATGCGATGGTAATTTGCATATTTCTAGATTTATGCTTACAAACATGGCGTTAGAGGGTGAAAACTCGAAACAGCCCCCGAAAGTCCCCGTGGGCTACACCAACACCTCCCACAGGACCAATATAACTCGTAGCAACTGATCCCGCAGCCACGGGTCTCCCGTTTTGAGAATACGACGGTAATTTGCATATTTCTAGAATTAGGCCTAAAAACATGGCGTTAGAGGGTGAAAACTCGAAACAGCCCCCGAACGTCGTTGTGGGTGGCACCAACATCTCTCACGGGACCAATGTAACTCTTAAGAACTAACCCCGCAGCCGCGGGACTCCCAGTTTGAGAATATGTTGGTAATTTGCATATTTCTAGACTTAGGCGTAAAAACATGGCGTTAGAGGGTGAAAACTCGAAACATCCCCCGAACGTCGTCGTGGGTGACACCAACACCTCCCACGGGACCAATATAACTCGTAGGAACTGACACCGCAGTCGCGGGACGCCCAGTTTGAGAATACAATGGTGCAAGACTTAGGCGTAAGAACATGTCGTTAGAGGGTGAAAACTCGAAAAAGTCCCCGAACGTCACCGTGGGTGGCACCAACACCTTCTAGGGGAGCAATGTAACTCATAGGAACTAACCACGCAGTCGCGGGACTCCCAATTTGAGAGTACGACGGTAATTTACATATTTCATAACTTAAGCAAAACGTGGCGTTAGAGGGTGAAAACTCGAAACAACCCCCGAACGGCCCCGTGGGAGGCACCAACACCTCCCACGGGACCAATGTAACTCGTAGGAACTGACCGTGCAGCCGCGGGACTTCCGGTTTTAGAATAGGATGGTAATTTTCATATTTCGAGAGTTAGGCTTAAAAACATGGCGTTAGAGGGTGAAAACTCAAAACAGCCCCCGAACGGCCCCGTAGGAGGCACCAACACCTCCCACGGGACCAATGTAACTAATAGGAACTGACCGCGAAGCCAATGGACTCCCAGTTTGAGAATAAGACGATAATTTGCATATTTCTAGGCTTAGGCATAAATACATGGCGTTTAAAGGGAAAAACTAGAAACAGCCCCCGTACGGCCCCGTGGGTGGCATCAACACCTCCCATAGGACCAATGTAACTCGTTGGGACTGACCCCGCAACCGCGGGTCTCTCGGTTTGAGAATACGACGATAATTTACATATTTCTAGACTTAGGTTCAAAAACATGGGGTTAGAGGGTGAAAACTCGAAACAGCCCCCAAACGTCCCCGTGGGTGGCAACAACACCTCCCACGGGACCAATGTAACTCGTAGAGACTGACCCCGCAGCCGCGGGTCTCATGATTTGAGAATACGATGATAATTTTCATATTTTTTTACTTAGGCTTAAAAACATGGCGTTAGAGGATGAAAACTCGAAACAGCCCACGAACGTCCCCGTGGGTGCCACCCACACCTCTCACGGGACCAATGTAACTCGTACGAGCTGAACTCGCAGCCGCGGGTCTTTCGATTTGAGAATACAATGATAATTTACATATTTCTAGACTTAGGGTTAAAAACATGGCGTTAGAGGTTGAAAACTCAAAACAGTCCCCGAATGTCCCCGTGGGTGTCAGCAACACCTCCCACGGGACCAATGTAACTCGTAGGAACTG